>JAIEZT010000107.1:2242626-3646140 GCA_019594935.1 Periophthalmus modestus | reverse complement strand
ATTAACTTAACTTAGACTAAAAGGGTCTATTCATCACATCAGATATATTAAGACTGATGGATGCGCTGTATTGAAGGATTCATTCTAGCTTTAGCTCAAACTTGCTGTGCAAACACTTGTGGTTGTAGTTAGGCAGTAAAAAATGTACTCTTTAGCCTTCTCCTCATCGGGACTCATATGAACTCATTTGAATTATTTCTACTTTGGTAATTACAAACTAATTAGAATTGATAAATCACATGGGTGCAGCCTGCGTGGAACATCGATTATTATTGGCTATGGTCTAAGCAGTTCTACATCAGGACTGGGAGGTGCGGCACGCTGAAAGAAATGGAAATACCCCTTTTTAGCTAAGCCACGTTATCTTGCACATTCAGAACTATTTCGCAATGAGCTTTTTTCAGCACCATAAAAATTGGCACCATAAGTGAAGGGACGATTGGAAAAATATTCACTTACTTAATGATGATAATAATAATTAACGAAAATGCTTTCAACCTCAGACAGACACACAAGAGGAAAAGTATTAGTCGCTTTTAATAGAATGAGTATCTTTACGACGGCGCTCAGATCCCCGGCAGAAGACATTGGTAAGAATGCGGGATCCTGGAGTAGGAGTAGAGGTGAGCGCTGAGGCAAAGTGGAAGATGAGATGATGCAGGAGCCGAGATTTGTGCCGGGAGGCGTTCGGGCGCACTAGCACGAACTGAAGTGGCCATGCATAGTGCGATGGGGGGTTTTAAATATGGTGCGGCCTGGCCCGCTGTTGTGACAACGAGGAGGAGGTGATGAAGGTTGAGAGAGCAGGTAAACTCTGGCGAAGCTCTGACGTAGACGAGGAGCGGAGTAGCGGTCTGTCCGGGGTGAATTTCACGCTACCTCCCTTGCCTATAAGGGTCAATCCATGTAAAGATAGAAATAATGTGAAAAGAGAGACATAGATGTGGGCGCGAGAGGGGGTTCAAAGCATGAAAAGGCCCCCTGCTTTGCTCTTCTAAACAACCATATGGTGAAAAACATGTCTTATCTCCTCAGGTATTAATGTATTCAACCGCATTTTATTATGAGAACAAACATTACCATAATTCTCACTTGGGGCTGTCCAGATCATCTCCCAGATCGAGGTTGATGGCGACTTGGCCTGGCTCGCTGTCCCGGCCCCCGGGGCCCACGACATGCATTTCAATAGCCTGCTAAAGTAGGTTGCTTCTTCACATTTTCAGCACACACCATTTGGCTCTCAAAAGCTTTGTTGCATTAACTAATTTGGCCTCATTCAGTAAATCAAGCTGGGACTAAAGCTAGACCAGATCAAACCAGGTCAAAGAACTAAAACAGGACTTATTATTATTTCATTATTATTATTATTTTTATTTTATTATATATTATATTATATTATTATTATTATTTATTATTATTATTATTTAATCTTTATTTATTTATACTTTTTTTTTTTTTTTTTTTTTATAAAATAGTTCTCTAAATGTGCAAAATAACATGACTAAGCTAACTAAAAACTATTTCTATAATGTTCCCACGTCCCAGTTCTGATGTAAAACTGCTTAGACCCATAGCCCATAATAATCTATGTTTCATGCAAGGATTATAAAAGGGACTTAAAGCTGCATTATGGAACTTTTCTCAGAGGAGGATCCGTCACTTGCTTGTCACCATGGAGATGTTATTGCTTTGCCTGGAATGTTCCACTACCTGGTATTAAACTTTATCCATCCTCCTAGAGACAAGCTAGCGACTCCTCTGGGCCAAATTACAACTCAAATCAGTGGAGAGGCAAGCCCTGTCACAGTAATAAAGCGTGTTTTTAAATTGTTTTTTGAGCAATAACATGTCTGGAAACTGAGAAAATGCAAGATAAATATGTTTAATGCACACTGTGGAATATTCCAGGCGAAGAACTAACCTCTCCATGGAGACAGCAGGTAGGAAAAGGGTCTATTTCCAGGACTGGCAGAGCTACTCCAGGTCCAAACAAAGATATAAAAGGCACCAGTGGTGGAAGAAGTACTCAATTTTGTTACTCAAGTAAAAGTACAGATACCGGCGCAAACAAAATACTCAAGTTAAAAGTATAAACTGAAAAAAATCTCCTTAAGTAAAGTACAAATTACATACATTTCCACCACTGATATAGACCAGGTTAAATGAGGCGACATAGTACCCACTGCCAAACTAGGACTACATTGTTGGACCTCGATCAAAACGACTCATAATCAGAATATCTAACAATCCAATGTGTACCACCATTTAGTCCTCCCACCCAGCTTGATAAACAATCGCCTCTTTTGTTCAGAGTAGCCATCCAAGAGTGCCAGCTTTGCATGTCTTGACTTGCAGACATTATTTAACCTCTGGCCATGATTGGTGTCAGCGGACCTATCTTTAATTCTGCTTAATCGCATTGAGGAAACACGGCGGAATCAATACAGCCGCTGCTTTCAGACCAGCGCTTTGTCCATTGGCTATAGCACACAGGGGTAACCAGTCGCTCGGGGGCAAACTTTATTGTTTAACTGCTACATATGGGAGAACAGTTGTCGAGATCGGGCGACGTGCCATGGACATTGTTGTAAGTGGTCAATGCTTTTGTAATCAGCCTGTTCACTGTGTCCTAATGGGTTCTCTCTGCAGACATACAGTATATTGAATGGGGGGCAAGGAGAAATCAGGTCAAAGCTAAAGCAAGCAGAAAGGCCCTCCTCACACAGCCTATAAATACATGAATCTATTGACTTAAGTACAAGCCTGGGCGGGGGTATACACCGGTCAATGGGCAAAACACTGCCAAGGTGCACTGCATAACTTTTCTAGTGGAGGCTCTGTCACCTGCTTGTCCCCTTGGAGATGTTATTACTTTGCCTAAAATATTCCACTGTATGTATCAAGGTATGTTTGTGCAATTAAAACACCTGTAATTAAATAAATGCTAGACAGGTAGAGTAATGCCCATATAATGTATAAAAAAGTAGACTAAGGCAGTGTGACGTCACCCATAACGTTCGATTCGAGGCTCGCAGGTATAGGGTGAATGTGAGTCTGACAGCGAGTAGCATAGCAACGAAAGAGCCAATCCATAGCAAGGCTGTGTTGCCAACACCACGGATTTAGCAGGGAGCGGGCACTTAGCAACACTGTCAATCAAACCTGTTTTGCTAACCTAGCGGAAGTGACCCGGGATGATGATCGTTTGTCATTAATGTTCATATCTTGATTTATTGACGCAATAGCGAAATAAAAATAGCTGGAGCATGTAGAGCGAGTTAATACAAAACATTTTAAGACAAAAAATGACGAGGCTCACTGGCAGCAGTTTACAGAGAGAGGGGTGACAGTTTTTCAATGTAAAAGTAAATTGGAGCCAGAGTTGATGAAGCCAAAAGCGCACCCTATTTAGCAGCTAGCATGTTAGCTTTGAGTCGATTGAGACGCGAAGCGTACCCATGATCACTTCCTATTTAGAACACGACGGCTAACAGGTTAGCTATATCCATTTATATATACAGTTTACGGTAATGCCATATTGTGGAACATATCAGGCAATGCTATACCATGAACTTGACAGGCAGGTGGTGGAACGAAGTAGATGCATAGTGAACCTTAAATCAAAACTGATAGAGTGATCCAAAGCATTATAACGGAATAAACTGAGTAATCAAGTTTGTTGTTACAGCTCAACAAATATAACCATGCTTATACTTGTATCTCATAGCTATTGCAATAGTAGATTCTTGCCCTGTATTAAAAATGGTCAGGTCGTATTATTTGTGCAACATTTTTTTATAGCACTACCACACAGACATGTAACAGTAACCGCCCAATGATTCACTAGTGTGTCCAACCAAGGACTACAGCGCCCCGCATCTTAATGTCAACATGTCAGACGCCGCAGAGGAGAAGAAGAAATAGGATGCGAGTGGTGGGTGGGGGCGAAGTTTTGAGGGACACACAGAGATGACACCCAACAGTAGGTGTGTGTTTGGCTGTCCGAGTGGGTGCACCTGGGCCAAGCACCCACAAAGGGGGTGTCAATCCATCACTGTCCACTTGAGGGACTCCACTGCTGGCCTCTCTATCCCGGCTGACACACAGACACAGCTCATTGGATCGGACAGCGCGCTCTCCAGGACAAGTCAAAAATACTCCAAGATACTGTACTGCATAGTTTGTGTGTTTTGTGTGAATACAGAAAGTCCCCCAAGTCAGTGAAGTAGCATAGCCTTCCCGTGTATTTCATGGTGTGGTGCTAAAACGAGTGAGAAAATAGCAGTTTGCAGTGATCCGAAGTTATTCTCACTTATCGCATGCATTCAGAGCTTCATAATTATTCACCACAATGAGTTTACAAGCGCTGTTCACCGGCCAAAGTGGAGTTTTGTGACAACTAGCATGCTAACAGTGCACTTCCTCATGAGCGGACAGTAAAACACTTTATAATTAGATTCAGACGAATACAAATATGTGGAAAAAAAGAAGATTACAGGGCCTTTAAGGTTAGAGTCCAAGTTACCATAAAAAAACCACACTTCACAGCTTAAAAAGAGTTTAAATATAGTGTAGCTGTAAATAATACAACAATAATATTAAAATAGTGTAATTGCATTCATATAAAATATACAGTGGTCCCTTGTTTATCGCACGGGTTACGTTCTAAAAAATAACCCATAATTGAGAAAACTTGCAACATACAGCACTTCAGAGTCACACCGCGATCCAACATTTATGTAAATTTGGTTGCATTTTGAACACAGTCTGTACTGCACAAGGAGACACGGCACGGAGGAGACTGACGGACAATGGTCTACCTTCCCTTAGCCAATCAGGACGCAGAACACAATGCACGTTCATATACTGTAAAAAACAAGCGAAATTGCACCAAAAAAATCTGCGAAACTGCGAGGCCATGAAAGGTGAATGCGTTATAGTGAGGGACAACTGTACATATGTGGTAATTACAGTGTGAGAGAAGAGTGAGCATAGACTGTATATCTAAATTGACATAGCTAAACCTTTTATCCACCCGTTCGGAATAGGAAGCATGGGAGCGCTTCATAAACTCCTATTCACTTTGTATTGAGAAACTGTCGCCCCTCTTTCCGTAACTGCCCCTGTCACAGTCGTCATTTTAGTATTAAAATGTTTGTATTAAGTGTTGTTGAGCAGTAGGGGTGGGACTAGACACAATAACTACAGTATGAGATTCTTATATAATCAGTTCATCATTTGGAATCACTCTTCTTTTCTTTTGTAACTGCTTTTTAGTACCTTCCCCTTTGCTTTAGCCAAATGCAAACAAATGAAAAAAAATCTCAAAATCTTGGCAATTTTATCTGGCAAGATCTTATGGCTTGCGATTTTGTCCCATAACTTTTTTTTTTTACAGTTTTTTATGTGACATATGCAACCTTTCCAATTACAAGAAGATGTCTGTAAACTTGCTTGAAATTAATATAGTGTTTGAGTAATCTTTATAGCATTAACATCTCCAAAGCTCAAAATGCTCTGTTCCACCTTGTGATGTCATGAAGTGGTAGTTTTTCAAGTTAACAGCTACTTTTTACCTTCAGCTCAGTAGAGATTGGCAATTCCAGGGTTGATATCATCCAAATGATTCTCGTGAAAGTATATGGAGTTTAAAGACACAGTGGAGCACTTCCTGTATTAACACATGACATCACAAAAGTGTAACAGAGCATTTTCCAGCCTAAACATGCAGGGTTTGTGAGTTAAACATGTGTGAATGAGGCAAAACGCAACTGTAGGAATTTTTGATGAGGAAACATTATAACATAGAACAGAAAACACTGTAATATGGGCTGTTTAATGTTGAAAATCACATTCTATTGTCTAAAGAAAGTGCTTTTTATTATCATTGTGGTATCGGAATCAGTATAGAGTATCAAATTCTACCCCTTAGTGTCAAAATCGAGTTTGAAATTTTAGTATCGCGGCGGCAAACACTAACCTCGTCTATAGCGTACAGCCGATTAAGTGAGAAAAGCATTTGGGACTTGAGTGGCGAGGCGCAGATAAGAACAAATGCAAAATATACAGCAAAAGTGACAGATTAACCTTGTACAAGGGCGTGCATTAACAGCGCGGGCAGGCAGGGAGCGCTCTGCAGAGCTAAAGCACACAGACTTTAAACAGAGGAGCGTGGAGCCTCATACGGTTAGACAGGTAACACTTATAGACGCGCTGTTGTGCATTTACAAGCACAGACCACTGATTCATTATTCATCAGTCAGTGTTTAATGTGTAGGTCGCGCCGCAGTTCTAAGAGCGCATTTAAACTGTCTCAGAGCCCTGGAGTAGTGAGCATCGCCCGGGAAACCGAGGCACTTTTCAGAACGTTCTGAAGTCAAGTGTATTCCTGTTTTTAGAAATACATCCGCTTAGGGTTAGGACTATTTTTGTTGTACCAGAGTAAGGCAGTGCAAAGGGTCTGAGACTGTTTTTAAACTTGTGGGCTAGGAGCTAGGGTTAGGGGCTAGGGTTAGGGGTTAGGGGCTAGGTTTAGGGTTAGGGGCTAGGGTTAAGGTTACAGTTAGGGGACTATTTCTGTTGTACCGGGGTCAAGCAGTGCAAAGGGTCAGAGATTGCATTTAAACTTGCAGGTTAGCGTTAGGGGCTAGGGTTAAGGGTTAGGGGCTAGGGTTAAGGTTACAGTTAGGGACTATTTCTGTTGTACCGGGGTCAGGTAGTGCAAAGGGTCAGAGATTCTCTTTAAACTTGCAGGAAGACAGAATATGGAAAATAGACTCAAATGGAGACAGACACTTACTCCAGCAGGAAGTGTCTGGGGTGGGGGAAGTCTGAGAGTCTCTGCTTCGACTGCCGCCCCCCGCAACCCAGCTCCGCATAAACGGGAAAAAAAATGGAAGGATGGACTCAAATGGAGTGACACTTACCAGGAGAATGTACCACGACTATTGGAGACACAGCTACAAGATATTAGGACACAGTATACACAGTTAATCCTCTTTGGGACAATAGTGAAAATGTCTGACACTTTCTAATCTAGTAATGCAAGACTTGAGTAATATCATTTACTTTTCAATCACAATGAGCAGAAGCCTGGAATCTGTACGCTGGTTCAGACTTCAGACAGGTTAACACAGTAAAGCTCACTATTGCAGTTTTTTCCTCTCAAGATCCTATTTTGTTTATTCGTCACGGTGCTATTACATAAAATAAGTGTTTATTGGTCTTGTTATACAGGCATAAACTCTCTAAACTCTCTACTTATCGTTGTCAAGCCAATATGCAAATCCTGGGGGCAGCAGTAACTCGGTTGAGTGGTGATCCAAAGGTCAACGTTTCAGGTATCACTCTCGACATAAAGATCATTGGTAGAGTGCTCAGGTTCACTGACCCACAGCCCTTGGGCAAGACACTTAACTCGCCTTGCCCCTAGTGTGTGCGTACACTGGTGCATGAATGCGTGTGAATGGGTGGGTGGTTCCTTGATGGAAAGCGCTTTGAGTGCCTGGAAAAGCGCTATATAAAAATGTGACCGCTGACCTTTTACCATCCCAGCAATGAGACACTGATAATTTGTTGGAGACAAACCTAAGTAGTTTTGAGTTCATCTCAGGACCTTCTCTACTTCTGTCACCTACTTTCCCTAATTTATGTCTTCATTATCTGCCGTAATGTGTCATAATTGTTGAGCTCTCAAAAAAAAATCAATACCCAGACACTAACTGATACAAAAACTAATTTGTATCAATTAAAAATCACAAAAGTAGGACAAAATTCACCTTTTTTTTTGAATAGTTTTACAATGGTCTCGATCTGAGAGCTTGTACAAGACCCATAGACTGTATAAAGAAGCGGACTAAGTGTGACAAGACTGTGACATCACCCATAGCGTTTGGCTCCAGTCAAATGTAGCTCATCGACGCTAGCAGTTATAGTGGCAAATTTTGAGCTGAGTCCCATATTTGGAATTCTGACCACGAGTATCACAGCAACCAAAGAGCCAATCAGGAGCCAAGATTTTTTTAGGCAACGCCCCTTCCTGCCTGCACAGCTGGTTTAGCACAGAGACGCTTAGCAATGCTGTCAATCAAACCTGTTGATAATGCTAATGGGAGCGACCTCGGAGAAAGAAGACGCTTGATTTGTCTGTTATTAATGTTCATATCTTGATTTATAGACACATTAGCGAAATAAACACGAGGATCACGGAGAGTGGGTTAATAATACGAACATTTTAAGACCAAAACGATGAGCCTGACAACAGCATTTATGGAGAGACGGGTGACAGTTTTTTTTTATGTAAAGTAAATAAATTGGAGCCAGAGTAGATGGATCCGGAAGCGCAGCCCATGATCACTTACTATTTCGAACACGGCGGCTTGCAGGTTAGCTACGTCTTTTTATATATACAGTCTGGTAATCTTATAGAAGTTACTGATTGTGTGTTGAATATTTCACCCTAAAAAATTATGTTTTCCATCATTATTTTGAGCCTTTTAGCCACAAAAAATCATCAGTTAGAAAAGTTACCCTTCAACACTAACTAAATATATTATGTATGGTGACATCTGACACCATTACACATTAACACATTGCCTTTTAGACTTACGAAACCAGCCCCTTTCTGCTTCTCTGTTGTTCTACCATTTCTATTAGCAAACAGCGCTCTTAAGCAGGAACATAGCGCTTCTCCCCTGGCTTTTTATAATGAGTTAAGTCAAACCAGCATGCGGTATGTCTCTGAGCCCGATCCTGCTGTATTACACCCTGATTACTTAGCCGGGCGGATGACAGCCAGGGGAACACGCTAGTACCACCGCTGATGGAAGATAAGGGCCTGTACCTACCCACGATCTTGACGTCACTTGCCGGGAGACGGTATCTAGGAGCCAGGTAAAAATAGTGCACCATGGAGACATCAGGTTGAGATGTGTTGAGCAGATGGAGAGAGAGAGAGAAAAAAAGAAAAATAAAATCAGTGAATAGCAATGAAGCCGGCAGATTTGGCCCCGGGTGGCTCTGGTATACACTGTACTGGATTTGTCATGTTGCTTCAGAAGCCTTGGAATATGAAAAAGCGTGTGTTGCTGCAAGGGGGAAATGAGCAATAGGAGAAGATGGTGGAATCTACTACTAGAACACTGGCTGCATGTTTACACCTACACCAAAAATCTGATCATTATCTGATTTCTGTTACGAGATTAGTGAAATGTCATGTACAGTTACATCCGATAAAAGGGATCTGACTTCTTTTTGAGCGAAAAAAAATATGCAAAAAATGCAAATGAGTACGGAGCCCGTCTGATGACCTGCGGGGGGGAAAAAAAATCGAAATTATGATTTTGTTCCCACATGTTCGCATAGTATATTGTGATATCTTCATGGCCTGTATTTCTATGTTTCAGATGACATCACAACATTCTACAGGCAAATAATATTTAATACAGATGGGCGCAGCTAAAATGAATATTATTAAAATGCTGATTTTTCTTGTATTGCGGTGAGCTCTGGCGTCTAGTCACTAATATAAAATGATCAGGGGCACAATTTGAGAATGTACCTTTGGATATTTCATGGCGTGTCTTGCCCCCACATCTGAGAGTATGAGTAATAATTTGAGGCCACAATTCAGTAAATATATATGTTTTTGCTACACTCCCTTGCATCACCACCATTAAAGGAGTACATTAAATATAAAGGCAATCCAAAAAGGACCACACAAGCCCCCGTCAGATGTGACCTGGTGTTACCTCACAGACACACCACCTTTGGTCAGGATGTATCTGTCCAAAGTGGAGAATGTGAGTACTCTTCTATTAACACTGAGAGAATGTCCTATGTGCAGTTCTCTTAAAGCTCAAATGAAAAACTGGTTATGGTCAAACCGAACATGCGCTCATTTACAGTGGCAATGTGATTTTAATTGATTTTCTGTGTAGACATATTTGCATGTATGGGCAAAATATGAAGGGGGTGAGTATAAAATGTAAATGTCTTGAATGTGTGGCCAAACTGACTGAAATAATGAGGACTGTGCAGTGAATGTGCAATATTCTATTGTTTAGCCCTTTTTTTGACACCAGCCCTTTGGGACAACGGATTTAAATAAGCCTTTGACTCTAATCTGGTGTGTTTACATCCATATTGTATCATGTCTGTCCATTACCATGCACTGGCCCAATCAAATAAATAAATAAATAATAGATTACACATTTATGGAGTTATTTAAAAATGTGTTGCACTCTGTCTTCCAAATACAACAGTTTCTCTAAAAACATGGATCATCCGTCACCAGGAGGTTTAGATTTCTCCTGTACATTTAAACACACACCAAAAATTCTGGCTTATCTGATTATTTTAGTGATCCAATTTTTACTGGACATGCAAATGTATACAGTTTCAAGAGAAAATAGATTGTTATAGCTTAATACATTTGGATTTAGTCAAGTTTTTGTAAACGTCTTTATCTGTGACAATGTTGTTCTGCTTTTCTAATCAGCTAAAAATATCTTAATTTGATATTTTTCTGGAGAAAATCTTCTGAATTTGAATTGAAATGAAAAGAGGTTGTGAAGTCACTACTCATTATCATACTTACGGCCTCATTTTTCCAACAGTGAAGCAAATACTGACATTGCATTTATTGTATCCTTGGGTAAAACACTTATAAATGCTTTAGTTAGATTGTGTTACTAATGGGTACTGGAAATGATATGGTATAGAATAGAAGATATCTGTGCAGAGAATAGTTTTGCTTCCAATATCTTTCAATCAAAATAACAGATAGCACTTTACATACCAAAGTTTTAACTTAAAGAATTCCATAAGGTTAATTCTATCTGTAGTGACTCAAAGCCTTAAGTCAGAATGACCGAGGACAGCAGCCGTAAGAGTAAAGGAGAGGTGGTAGAATTCAGAAGAGAAATTTGTAATTTTAATTGGTTGCATATGACACCCTTGTAACAGCAAAACATGCATTAAATATAGTGTAGACAGGAAAAAACATTCAACACTTTGCCTTGATGAAGCTGTCAGACCACATCTCTCGAGCACAACAACACTTCAAAAACTCGCATGCCTAGCCATTCGCGCTTGTTTTCTCTGAGTCAGGACTTTTCACGCCGGGGCCCTCTGCATAGGCCCTTAGAACCAATTAGAGCGTATTCCTCCACATGCACTCCTCAGATCACTCGGCTCCAATTTGCTTTGAATAGACACCAGCCTAATGGACCATAATGAAGGAAAACACATTTTTCCTCTGATTCGCCGCACAGCTTAAAGATCCGCCTTAGTGCAGATAAGGAGCAGGCTACGTGAGGCTCATGATAAAGAAAGCAAAACACAAAACAGGGTTAAAGGAGCAGAAATCCTTCTCCAAGTTATGAAAAATCGATTCATATTATTTTTATGAATGTCCCTTGTTTAGCGTGTCAAAAGTTACATATAGCTTTGCAGTGGAGCCCAACAAGATTGAAGGTAATAAAAAGTTATCAGCGCCACTTTATAATAGTTGAACCTCAAGGCAAGGCGAGTTTATTTGTATAGCACAGTTCACACAAAACATAATTCAAAGTGCTTTACAGAATAAGAAAGACGTTAAAATTGCAATGCAGAACCGTTTTGAGCCTGGATTTAAACATTGTGGAAGTAAAGGCCTGTCTCACATCTTCATGAAGATTGTTCCAGGTTTTAGCTGCAGAAAACTGAAACATCGATTCCCCATGTTCAGTCCTGACTCTGGGCACCAGCAGGAGGCCGGTCCCTGAAGTCCTCAGAGTGCGAGATGGTTCATATGGCACGAACATGTCAGACATCTCCAAAGCTCAAAATGCTCTGTTCCACCTTGTGATGTCACAAAGTGGTAGTTTTCAAGTTAACAGCTACTTTTAACATTTAGTTTAGTTGAAATTGGCAATTCCAGGACTGAAATAATCCAAATCATTCTAGTGAAGGTGTATGGAGTTAAAAAAAAAAACACAGTGAAGCACTTCCTGTATCACCACATGACATCACAAGGTGGAACAGAGCGTTAAACATGTGTGAATAAAACAAAACACAGCACCGGGTATGTTTGTGATGAGGAAACAAAATTAAAATAACGTAATATAGGACCTTTAAACATGTCAATTGGCTGTTTTGGATAATGATAGAGTTTTAAAACAAAAAGTAATGCATAAATATGCCTCGGGTTAGCCATTAATACATTTGATTTTATTTCTATGTAACACAGCTTCTCCTAAGAAACACGTTCAATAGATTTCAGAATGACTACGCCAACTCGCTACACAAATATTACCAAGGCTGCTTTTTTAATGTTTGTCGTCAGAACCCAAAGGTTGAAGGTTCAATCCCAGCACTCATCTACCACACTGAATACTTTTGTTGTGTCCTTGGGCAAGATAATGAACGCACCTTGCAACCAGGTGTTTGTATTTTAACATGTTTTTTTTTTTTTTTAGCTATACAGTGCTAACTAAATGTATCTTTTTAAATAGCTAATTTTCCGAGTACGATACCACTTTAACACAGGTGAGGTTGTAAGAACATATGCATTTGTATAAAACAGCGACCCCCAGCCCCGCAGAATGCCACAAACAACACAAAAGAGACATAACATAACATAATTGGGATGACAAGGACAGCGCGGTACCAGCAACCATTCTGCCCGTTTTAATGGATGCGACCGGCGCTAACAAGCTTTTGGTGAGCGCCGCTAATGGGTAAACAAGATGGGGTGATTTATATATTAATACTTAAAATCCAAACCATTTCGCGGCATCTGCTGCTCCGGAGATGAGGATCAGCTAAAAGGTACTTCCCGCTGCTCCGTTGCCGTGGGGATAGCGTCATGTCAATTGGAGCCCGAGGCGATGGCAGCCGCTCCAAAAAGTCAACACTGAGGACTGATGACAAGCAATTATTTAGTGCTGGAGGGACGGGAGAGTTATTAGAATAGTGCTACTGAGGCGAGCGTTTTACGTACAGACATTCACGATATTTGAATTTCTGTTTGGGAAGAAATCTCAATTCATAGCCACCTTTTCATCTCCGTATTGGATCTCCTTGTTCCACCACCTATACTTTACTTTCACTTTAATCCAACAGTGGTAAATGGTCACAGCATTTTTATATAACACTTTTCCACTTTCAAGGCAGCCAAACCGCTTTACATCAAGGAACTGCTCACACACACACATCCATAATCCAGTGTACGCAGACACTGGGTGAGGTGGGTTGAAGTGTCTTGCCCAAGGACACAACGGCAGTATTGATCTCTGGGAGCTGAAATCGCACCGCTAACCTGAGGGTCAGTGAAGAAACACTCTACTAACTGAGCTACTGTGGCCTATATACATACATATCTGTATGCCACATGTATGATACCATGGAAACAGAAAGTTTAAAAACCATACTTCAGAAGATTCTCCACAAGTTTAGGCCAGGGATCGGCAACCCGCGGCTCCGGAACTGCATGCGGCTTTTTCATCCTTACATCCTTATACTGCGGCTCCATGTGGTTTTGGGAAAACGCATTTTAAGTATTTAATTGTGTATTTTGGGTTATTTTTATTTTATTTTATTTATTTATTTTTTTGTTTAAATTGAAAGATTATTGTGATCTTGAAATATTTAAAATAAAATAAAATAATATAATAATAATATAATATAATAAACACTATAGTTGTTTATACAAAGTGTTACCTTTATTTTAGAAATCAAAAAGTATTTGCGGCTTTTTTTTTCAGTGGAAACCGGGTCCAAATGGATCTTATGTGTTAAAGTTTGCCGATCTCTGGTTTAGGCTATACTGTGGAATATTATAGCCAAAGGAACAACAACTCCATGGAAATGAGCAGGAGAAGGCCCTCCTCCAGGCTAAATCCAAGTCAGGTTTGTGGAGAGGCAAGCCCACTCACAGTAAAGGACATGGTTTATTCAATGTTTTTAGTGGAATATAAAAATAACATGCTTTTCTTTTACGAGCTATTATGTCCAAGTAATTTTCCTTGTGGATCAATTCTAAATAAATGTCTTATACTCTACTAATCCAATATATCTCACAAACATAACATTTTGAACCATCTCACACTCTGAGGACTTCAGGGACCGGCCTCCTGCTGGTGCCCAGAGTCAGGACTAAACATGGAGAATCAGCGTTTCAGTTTTCTGCAGCTAAAATGTGGAACCGTCTTCTTGAAGATTGTTGAATTTTTGAATAAACTTGGAGCTTTCTTTTAATATAAGAGAAGAAATGTGGTAGAACCTCCATTTTTATGCGCCAAGACATGCTAGTAATGCTAATCAAAGTCTGAATATTACCAAGGACAGGCAGGTGTATGTTGGCAAACTGGATTCAGCACCATGGACAGTGACAGAAAGGCAGCGACAGAAAGCTGTTGCTGTTATATTGGCATGGAGCATTTCTAAAGATCAACTTTGTTATTTGTTGTCCTACATCTTAAACTGCAGCAATGGCCAGTGAACAGAACACAGCAAATCTACACACGGATGACTACACAACAGGTAAATTATGTTTGGCCAGAGTATCTGTAGTATGAATCAACCAAAGACTTTATAAAGAAGTGGACTAAGAGTGACGTCACCCATAGCACTGGGCTTAAAGTCTATTCCCTGAGCCACAGGAGCCAGTGCAGAGACCTGAGCATAGGACACATGTGATCGCACTTCCTGGTTCTAGTCAGGACCCGAGCAGCAGCGTTCTGGATGTACTGCAGCTGTCTTAAGGCTCGTTTGGAGAAGCCATTGAGCAGACCGTTACAGTAGTCTAACCTTCTGGAGACAAATGCATGGATAAGTCTCTCCACGTCTGATTTTGACTGTATACTTTTGATTCTTTTTAGATGGTAAAAAGCTGCAGAGAGACTGGAGGTGACTGCTAACACTTTCTCTATGTTTCTGTGGGCCAAAGACTATGATGAAGCTCATGGAGGGTGACAGGCAAATTTGGAGCCGAGATCCATATTAGGAACTCCATATTTGAAAACCAAAGAGTCGATCTGGAACGAGGCTGTTGGAGGTAACCCCCTTTCCCGCCCGCACCGCTGGTTTGGCGAGGGCGGGCACCTAGCAACGCCGTCAATCAAACCTGTCGCTAATACTAGCGGGACCTGAGGCAAAGAAAGCGTCTGATTTGTCTCTTATTAATGTTCACATCTTGAGTTACAGACACGATAGCGTAATAAATACACCCGGATCATGTAGAGTGGGTCAATATGAACATTTAAGACCAAAATGACGAGCCTGCAGTATTTACTGAGAGAGGGGTGACAGTTTTCTAATGTAAAGTGAATTGGAGCCAGAGTCAATGGAGCCAAAATCGGCATCAAATGTCAAATGAGGCCATTATTTGCAAAATCTGCCATGTTTGTGTACCAGCGTGCAGAATGGCCATAGAGAAAAAGAAAAAGCAAACAAAAGATCCTTGGAACAACCCACTAAACTGCTGGGTCTACTAGTAAAAATATGTATTACTCTACACAGTCAGAATACTTGAATGAACACAGATTCTAAATGGTTTAATATAAGGCTAACTGACAAACTAACTAACTTAAAATGATTCTTCTAATCAGTTGGACCCATGAACCAGAACTTTTTTAGCGTAGACATGCACTATTTGTAGATTTAATTGCTGCAGTGTGGGCATTTTAATACACATTTGCAATTGGCTCACTGTTAACGTCACTACTTTTATATCTATGAGTTTTTTTTCCAGGTCACATGAAAATTAACATGTTAAAAAGTACACAAAAAAAAAAAAAAAAAAAAAGAATACTTCACCTGGGGTCACTAGTGTGTCTCAGTTTTTAACGCTAATGCTCATTTTGAGGCATAATAAATATTAAAACAACACCACAAACTGAAGTATTCTACATATAAACATAATCGGGCAGTCTTTATTTGATTTAATTTGAATTTTTAAAAGGTTTTAAAGGTGTGCACAGAACCTATTACCCCATTCTTTAAACGGTTCTTTAGGGCAACATGTCATGAGCAGAGCAGCCCGGGAATCGAACCTGGGATATTGAGAGACAACAACGCTAATCCTTCAGCCGCCACGGACATTTTACACTTAAGAGTCTGCCAAAAATAGGCTTATAACATCCAGAGACACAGGAGGAGCAAAAAAAAATCTCATTACCTGGTCAATTTTATCTGGAGTAACTTGTTTATCAAGATCTTGTTTTTAATAACCATCGATACATCAGCAGTTGTGAGCCTCAGCATTTTAAACTTGTCTGTGTTTTGACCCTCTGTGTAGGTGTGTGTAATTATACGAGTGGATGAGAAGTGCTTGAGATAGCGCTGTGGACAATATTATTCTCACAGCAGCAGCCCCCATGGCGACCAGCACGGCGCGCAGGGAAAGGTTAGCGCTCCTAGGGTGTGGATTGAAATTCAGGCCCACTTCACCTAAAGCCCAAGAGCTGCTGTCTGAAGATTAATGAGCTATTTGGGGAGAGTTCAGCTCTTTCACATGCACGGGGCCACATTAGTGATGTAATTAATTTGACTACACTAGGGGTGTTGTCACCTCTCAGTAGCACGCCGCGTGTCTATGATAAGCAATCCCTAATTAAACAAACTTAAAAAAAAAACAAAAAGCCTTGACATTCAGAGAGAATAGGACAGAGGATGGTCGTGACCGTCTCTTAGGGCACCGCTGAATGGGTTTACATTGTGGCGTAATGAAGTCATTGTGAGATAATTGATTCGGTTGTCCGTTTAAAAAATACACAAGCACCCTCAGGTCTTGATTTTATGCTGCAATAATCTTTAAGGTCAAGGGAAAGGCGCTGGCCACGTTGAGCGTAAAAGGGTACAAAATGTTTAGTGTGGGCCCTTATGTTTAGAGATGTAACTACGAAAGTGTTCACTTTATTCCGGACGTTGCCGGGGGGCGCCGTCATCGTCATTCTGGTTGTATATTTTGCATGGTTAAACGGTTCTGTAGCTCTATACAGACTACAGAGCCATTTAATGTTCATATTTTGAGTTATGGACACAAAAGCCACATAAAAACCCCTGGATCATGTAGAGCGGGTAAACATTTTGAGACCCAAATGACAAACCTGACAACAGCATTTTGTTGTCAGAGTCGATGGAGCCGGAAGCGCGCACAGGCTCACTTCCTATTTGGAACGTGACAACTAGCAGGTGAAAGCATGATTTTTTGTTTTATTACTTTACTCTTAAACCTTGTGTTGAATACTGTGTCTTAAACACTGAGCTGAACTCGTTTCTCTGTAAGAATGTGACACATGCTTATTTTAAGACGTCTACACTGGAGCCTGCTACTTCGGTTACATGATACGGATATTCATCTTTTGGTTGACATGAGGTGTTGTAATACATCTTTTCTGTGACTACAAGCGTCTTTTAGTGATTCTACCTTCCTGTAAACATCTAACGGTATATCCATTTATGACCTTGTACAGACAGCATGTAAATAGAACCAGCCTTCTATAGATAGTACCTTTCTCGGGGTATAAGTACTGGATGGCTACTTTGTAATGTAACGCACACGCCTGTGTCTGCTGTCTGTAACTTCATTCATCTCATGAGATAAAACTTCTTTCAGCTCTCTACCTGGTCTGCAATCGCTTCCTTCACAATTACAGCAGGTTAGATATGTCCATTTATATCAGGGGTGTCCAAACTATGGCCCGGGGCCCAAATGCGGCTCTCAGACCAATTTTTTGTGGCCCTCAGGCCTTCAGGTGAATTGACCATAATTAGCATTGATCATAATTAGTATTTTTTATGGCAAATTTGAGTAATCTTACCAATATAACCTAAATTACATCACATTGCATTGTCATACAGACGTAATATTAACATTATTATTTAAAGTATGAGGTCAAAACGATGTTAAATGCACCATCTGAATAATCTATTGTATTGACCACTGGTCTGTGGCCCTCTGAGTTGAATATTTTTCAAGATATGGCCCTTGGTGAAAAGAGTTTGGGCACCCCTGATTTATATAAAGAGTCTATAGAAAGAAGGCTGTACCCACTAAACTGCTGGGAGTCTAGTGGTAAAAAGAAAAAAAAAAATGTATTGCCCTACAAAGTCAGAATACTTGACTGAACATGTTGTCCATTATGATTAAGGGTCATCATCATTCCGGTTGTATTACTTTGCATGGGGCTGTTGATCTTGACAGCAAATAAGTTCTATATGGACTACAGAGCCATTTTAAAGCCTCAGAGAACAAGTGTCAACTTGTTCTCTGTTGTTGGTTCAGTTAAGTGCCATCATAATAAATTTAGTAGCATTTCGAGGCAAAAGTTGGCAGAGCAGGTCAATAACTTGCACAACATCTTACGTAAAGTCTTATCTTACCATGTATACATTCAAATGATAAATATCTAAGTCACCCATGGTAATGACTAACAGATAAATTGTATAGTCATCTCCTTCATGTAAACCATTGTCTTAATTTCACTTTCCCCTCGCTCCACTGGCTTTGTTTTGGAGATTCAGTGCACACCACATAAAGCTGTCACATTGTGTTTTATGGCAGATAATTATTACAACATAAACCGCAGTAACAGTTTATAGGCTGCTGTTCAAAATAGATAATACAATATATTTTACCAAACTACACTGCAGACTCCTACCTACAGGTGGCAGATATCAAAAAACGCATAATATTGCCATTGTCATTTTGGAGATATGCAAAATTAAAGCATCAATTATATCGTCTATGATTTAAAATCTATTACAAAAGGCTGGTAAATGTTCACATCTTTATGTGGCAACAACTCATCCATTCACACACACACACACATTTATACATCCGTGTACACAGACACTTGGGGCGAAGTGGGTTAAGTGTCTTGCCCAAGGACACAATGGTAGTATTCATCTGTGGGAGCTGAATCGCACCGTTAACCTGTGGATGAGTGGATCTGACTGCTCTACCGTGTTTTAAAAGCCCTTCTGGGGACTGGTGTGGCAAAGCCTAGGCCAGACATGGGCAAACTACGGCTCGGGGGCCACACGTGGTCCTTTGGGTTTATTAATTCCGGCCAGCCGCTCATGCCCAAATTATATTAAAATAGGTAATGGAAAACCTTGTTCAGAGTTTTTCTGCTGTTTTTCTTTAACTTTAATTTAATTAATTAATTATTGATTTCAATTCAATTTTTAAAAATCACAACAGCAGTTGCCTCTTAGGGCTGAACATGAGAATTAATTTAACCAACAGAAAGTTAGAAAATCAACAATGAAACAGAAACAGCAAGCAAATTAATCAACAGAAAACTGTCCCAGACCATCCCCTGTCCTTAGACTCTCCTTCTCACCAAGGAAAAACAAAAAAAAATTAAAATAAATAATAATAATAATTCATGCATTTGTAAAACAATTTGCTCATGTTACAGGCCAAATCTGTAACGTAATACATACATATATCCTGGTCTGGCTCCTCTATCAAATTTTAGAACCCACTGTGGCCTGTGTGTCAAAGTTTGCCCACCCCTGGCCTAGGCTACAAACACTATAATACCTGCATCAGATCGCTGAATTGTTAACCTGTCTTTTGTATCTGTCCTAATTCAAATAAAGTGTCAAATAAATAAATAAATAGTCACTAATGGAAATGATCAGGTTCAACATTTGTGAATGTACGTTTTGGATATTGTAAGGTATTTTCTAGCCTGGTATCTTGATTTACTAATGCTAAAGTAAATAACACGTAGCCACCAACGGATATGGAACGTGTGGGGGATCACCAAGACACTATGGAGACCAGCGTGGGAGCTTACAAGGACGAACGGACGATAAGATAACGGCTATGTTCTGGTCATTTTGGTTAAGGCCACTTCCTATCTGTAGCCATTTTCACTAAGGAATGTGTGACCCCTGAGAAAGTCATAAAACAGTCACCTTGTTCGACCCGCCTTACGCACACACACTGTAAAAGCTGTCGGGATGCACATCTCAGGACTCTCGTCATATCTTTTCCTGAGAGTCTGTTGCTTCATTGTTCACTTTATCTGTGTGGAACTGACTTTATGTTTCAGACTCTTGGTCCTATTTGACGCTTACACCAGAAACAAACATTCTTACATTACTTCATGGCAAAGTACGTTGTAATTAATAGAGAAGGCTGTATCTTGACCCCCATCTGTGAGCATGGCATAATCAAATCTGAAAAGCACCAATATCACCCGTGCCCACTCTTAACCATCCAAAATAAACCTAATTTATAATAAAACTTACTTGCACTGACTATTTTTTTCACTTTTGACTTTTTTTACATTTTAAAAATTTGACCATAACTTTTTGACTTGTCTTCCTTCCTGATAAATAAACCAACCAATCAGAATTAGCTGATAAGGGCAACGCCACTGCGCTTGGAAATCGACCTAAAAGAACTGCTGTGTGCATTGTCCACTGCGTTGCTGACAGGTTACTTTTGTAAGCACCGTAATCCCTTATATGAAAATGCAATTATCGCCTATATGTCTCATGCATCAAGGTTAGCTGATTTCACACTTTCCCGCTCGAAGCATACATTGTCATTTTTTGCTCTTAAAATGCACGCACCCTGTATGTAATCTGCATAAACGCTACATTAATGGTGGCTCGCAGGCTTTATAAATTGTAAGCATCTATACCAGAAGCCAAACGGTCAGCACAAGCCTCAAGAGACACGATAATAAAGCAACTCTTCTGCCCTGTGTAGTCTCAAAACGCCACATGAGCAAGGTGCAAATAGAAAGAAAGACAGGGGGAAAAAAAACAATTTATTTTTTTTTCTCCACACATTTGGATTTAATAGAAGCATGTGGTGCCTGCACTGGAGGCAGCGAACGTGCTAATGAAGAATTAATATGTGTGGATGGAACGGCATGGAAAACACATTACGATTTATGTGTTCATGAAATAGCAAATAATCAAAAAATAGCTGTTATTGAAGATTGATTCAGTGCTGAAACAAAACATGGAGGAATTGTATTAATTGTATAGAGTTAGTCTAGACGCGCAATGCTTTAACCAGGACGAGATGCAAGCAGCAAAAAGTTAAATCCAAACTGTGTGACTGTGTGCGTGCAGAAGAGGAGCGATAGTGGAGCATATTTCAGTCCCATCTGGTTAGTTGCATAATAATGATTTGACTTCTGTTTCGTTTTAATCTCTGTGATAAAGAGGTATTGTATGCAGGATGTGGAAAGAAGCTTGTATAGTTCAAGTATGGCGGAGGAAGTACTGCTACATAAGTAAAAGAAAGCCGGTAAATGTATCCAAAGTGCACAGCAGTGGGTGGAGGTGTGAGTCCGTTGTTTTCTGAGTACTCAAGGTTCACATGCAGGATTATGCAAACATGTATGAATCAACGGAAATATGTATGCAAATTATAATGGGACGTCGTTATAACATGTTCAGCAGGTCGTAAAGGTTCATTTTTCATTTGAATTTCCACAGTAATACAGTAACATAGACTTTGTTTCAGCTCTAGTATTGGTTTATCCATCCATTTTCTTGAGCTTATCCGGGGCTGTGTCGCAGGGGCAGCAGTCTAAGCATGGACTTCCAGACTTCCCTCACCCCAGACACACCCTCCAGCTCCTCCGGTGGGACGTTCCCAGGCCAGCTGAGAGACATAGTCCCTCCAGCGTGTCCCTGGGGCTTCCTCCTAGTGAGACATGTCCGAAACACCTCCCTAGGGAGGCGTCCAGGAGGCATCCTGAACAGATGCCCGAGCCACATCAGCTGGCTCCTCTCGACATGTAGGGGCAGCAGCTGTACTCCGAGCTCCTCCCGTGTGACAGAGCACCTCACCCTATCTCTAAGGGAGCGCCCAGTGACCCTGCGCCCATTTTGGCCGCTTGCATCCACGATCATATCCTTTCGGTCATTACCCAGAGCTCATGACCATAGGTGTTTTGGGCTAGTCCATGTTTAGCTGTGGTTTCATTCTAGTTTGGATGTAATGTACAGTATGGGATGTATCTGAATGCATTTTTTGGACCAGACCCAAGAGTAAACCAGGTCTATAACGCAGGATTGAAGCAAGTCAAAGTCAAACCAGGACCTAAGAGGACCTGCATCAAAAAAAAAAAAAAAAAAAAAAAACAACCCAAAAAACCCTAAAATAATTATTTACTTGTAACATGAATTGACTTGACTAATAATTGTTGTTTTGTTCCTTCTAACATGTTTTCTTACTTGCTTACCTTGTTGCCACTGGTTTGCTTTGGAGCGGATTGGTACGGGTTCGCAAGTATCTCCACTGTCTAAAGTCAATTATACCTTCCCGTTTGAGGCGTCCAAAGTTCTAGGTCCCAGAGGTTGCCAGCACGGTACGGATCACTTTAGGTAAGGGGTGGCTGCACGAGAAACGAGATGATTGGGCAAGCAGACGTAGACTCAAGACGACAAAAAGCAGATATAAACAGAACATAATAATATCTCACCAAATGCTGACTTGGTTCTGTATTTCCAGTTATGGCAGCTTTATATGTAGAGCAACAGCTGTTTTCAGTGCATAATGCATCTAACATGAGCCAAACCCAATGCATTACACAAAGAGATGCTAAAATGTGGCACAGAAACTCAGAGAAGTGAAATAAATGCATAAAAATCTGCCAATAAACCTGAAGTAGTTTTGTGTTTATGCTAGCTTCAGCCACGTCTCACAGTGCCACAAATTAAACGTCTTTTTGTGAATTCCTGAAATCAGCCTTATAATCACTTTTGTAATGTTTGGGTGATGTCAGTGCCTCACGGAGCAGAGCCCTGCCCTTAGACCCGGAGCCGTGCTTGGGGCATGGAAGCACAACTCGACTGGAGGGAGCCACAAGAATCAGACCCGCTCCAAGGCAGCCCCAAGTGAACCATGCCATTGCAGATGAGGCTTTGCTTACTGTTGTTACACCTGTGGCATGTAAGGCAGCAACAAAATATCTCCATCTTCTGTGCAGAATCCTGAAAAGTGAAGTTGGAGCTACAGTCCGAGAGTCGTGTTTGGTCTCACACCAGTTAACACACCATATGCTAAAAGCTTATTATAAAAGTTGAAACATAGTTAACTGGAGCTTTAGTTCACTTTTCAGCCCTGGCCCTCGTTCCAATGAGTTCTACATCCGAGCAGCTGTTGTCTGTGACCTTTAGACTTTCACATATTCTTTACCACAACGCCTACAGACCGGCTAATTTTATGAGACCAAGGCGAACGCAAACATAGAGGTTCATTTCGGTGTAATTTCAGTTGCCGTCTGTAAGCTTACCCAAGTTTCATTGAGTTCAATCCAAATTCAATTTTTAGTCATGGTCAAAAACATTCATGTCCTTAAAAATGTTCAAATGTAAATTTTGATATTTAAATGAAGGCAAACCTTAATTGAATAAGTTTGCAACATAAAGCAAACTTCATCTCAGCTTCGTTACAGTTGTAATGGTAATTTTCTACTCTCCCAGCATTCATAGAGAAGCAATGAAAGCTATTGTTGCCCAAGGACACAATGACTGAATGCAACTGTAAGACGAACGGCCATCTAATTAGCATGAAACTTCTGTATACCATACCTAGGACTGTGGTTTAGTTGTTGTAATACATATTCCCTTAACCCAATAGTCAGAGGTTCAATTTCCGCTTGGACCAAGTTCTGTTTAAATGTCCTTTAGCAAGACACCATAGACTGTATAAATAAATGGACGTAGCTAACCTGTCAGCTGGCGCGTTCCAAAGATTCCATCGTCAGGCTCCATCGACTCTGGCTCCAATTCACTTTACATTGAAACATTGTCACCCCTCTCTCTGTAATTGCTACAGTGAGCCTTGTCATTTTGTTCTTGAAATGTTCGTATTAACCCGCTCTATGTGATCCTGGCATTTTTATTTTGCTATTGTGTCTGTAAATCAAGATATGAGCATTAAAAAAAGACGAATCAGGTGCCTTCTTTCCCCGAGGTCACTCCTGCTAGCTTTAGCAAGAAGTTTGATTGACCTTGTGGCGAAGCACCCACTCCCACTTGCGTTAAACCAGTGGTACGGACGGGAAGGGGCGTTACCTTCTTCCTTCTTCAGCCTTGCTCTGGATTGGCTCTTTGGTTGCTATGATACTCGAGGTCAGAATTCTAAATATGGAACTCGGCTCCAAATTCGTCCATATAACTGTTGAGCTTCATTTGACTGGAGCTGAACGCAGTGGGTGATGACATGCCCCCTTAGTCCACTTCTTTCTACAGTCTATGCAAGACACTCAGGCCTAGCATGAGAAACTGATATCCAGCACCGCTTCCGTCAGCGTATATCTCGGGGCAGCTGTGGCTACAGAAGTGAATGAATAATACAGTACAGTGTGACAGACAGTTATACATAAGGAGAAATGTTCTTAATCTCTATGAACCGGGGTTGGTAGTTCCTAAAATGTATTCTTTTCACAAACAACACATTTTCCGCTTGTGGCAACAGCTTTGGCCAAAAGTTAACCAGCTCGCTTTTCATCTCTGGCCTCCAGCTCACACAATATTTCCAACTCTCCAATAACAACCAAACACTCGTCCAATTCGACAATCTTTCTTCCGCGGCTTGCCCAAAAGGTGACTCCAAGAATCTGTGGAGAAGTCATGGAAGATACAACAGAGGAGCTGAGTGGTGCCAACAGCTCGTGCCCATGCCACAGATGGTTTGAATCGTTCTGATTAATGTGCTCGCTCAAGTAGAGGACGATCAGAGAAGTGGCCAGAGCTTGTTCAGTGTTCCAAAAGGTGTTACACTTGTTTGGACACGGTTTTGTATGGCCACTATGACCCAGCCGACCATATCTGACGCCGGAGTCAAGCACCAAAATTGACCCAAGGAAGCTAGTCAAGCCAAATCCTGTGCTTGGATAAATTGAGTGGCGATTGTGAGATGGAGTGAAAAACAACACAGGGAAGATGCCAGGTAAAAGTTGTTTATCAAGTGATTCAAAATAGATGGTTTGCACAGACAAGCAGCATCAGCAGCGGCGTGGAAAAGTTTTTGAGCTGAATTTCAAACGAGCGCAACTATATACAAAATGTGGGCAGAAATAACGGTACACCAAACTGACAAAAGAGAAAGTGTTATCCAAAGAGTTTAGCAAAAATGTTTCTCTATAAGCCAGAAAAAAAGTTTAAAAATTCAAATTCAATTCATCCAGAACAGCTTTAACTGCCGCTAACTGCAGGGTTGTGCAGAACCAGTGGTGGAAGACGCACCTGATTTTGTAAAAGTACAGGTACCAGGGCAAAAAATAAAAAAATAAAAATAAATAAATGTAAAAAATCTACTTAAGAAACATTAAATTACATATAAAAAAAAATAAAAATAAAAATAAAAATGGAAAGTATTTTACGGCAAATTTGAGATCTAATAATGTAGCGATTTTTATGCAGTTTTGTGCTTAATTTTTTTGTTTTGTATACTTTTGTTTGCTGTTTCAGCAGGTCTCAAACAATAATTAAAAATAAAAAAATAAAATAAAAAAATAAACCATTTAGTGGAGTAGAAAGTACAGATACCTGCTCTCAAATGTTGTGAAGTAAAAGTAAAAAGTATCCACTATACAATGTACTTAAGTAGATACCTAAAAATGTGTACTTTACTACTTTTACTTCATCACATTCTGCCACTGTGAAGAACAAACACATTTTCTCTATATAAACAACAGTGCAAAAACATGTAGGCTTACAGTAAAAAATACCACATTTTCAAAAGGAACTCAAGATCGTTTGCATAATTTCTTCCTGAGAGCTTTTTATTTGTGGATCATATATAACTGAAAAAATGATTATGGATTTTCTTTCATATGGTGAATAAAAAAGCCAGTCCTCCATCACAGCACGGTGACACAGTGAGCTCCAAAGCAGGACGCCAAGACTAATGGTCATCAAAGGTCAGAGACAGTGAGGCTTATGTGGGCAGAGGCGTGGCTCTTGTGGCCCCCTGCAGATGAGGCTGGACAGTGTGCGCGCTCTTTCACTCCAGATCAAGCTCCAGTTCCTCTTTACAAGCCTATACGCTGTGACACATCCAGGCTGCGCTGCGATAACACCAAGGAGCATAGGACTTAAACTAGCATGATGTGTGCGTGTGTGTACTTGTGCAGTAGTAAACGTCAGCTTTTTATGCAGAATTATTTAGCTTATCTAAAGAAAATAATCTGAATAATAAAACATTACTGTGTGTTCATGATTCATTCACTCCATACTTTGTGGTGGAGGCTGCTCTTGTAGCCACAGCTGCCCTGGACTTGACAGACAAAAGCGAGGCCGTCAATCTGTGCCACTGACCACCACCAATCACTCATATTCATTCTAGTGTTTTGACAATGTAGCTGTTATTTATCCTCACTGCATATACTCAAATTAACTTTATTTATTTGTTTTGTTTGTTGGTTTATTTTTGCAAGTTGTTCCAAAAAAATGGTTATAGCAAAAAATAAGTTGAAGTTAGTTAGTCTAAGCAGAGACTCCCAGACTTCCCTCACTCCAGATACTTCCTCTAGCTCATACGGTGTCCAAACTCGTTTCATTGAGGGCCATATCTTGAAAACTATTTGACAAGGAGGGCCACCGACCAGTGGACAATACAGTGTATAATTCAGATGGGTGTATTTTAACATACTTTAAATAAGGCTTGAAATAATAATATTAGGTCTGTATGACATTGCAATGTGATGTTATTTAGGTTATATTGGTAGGATTATGCAAATTTGCAGAAAAAAGTACTGATTATGATCAATTGGGCCAGCCTGAGGGCCGATAAAAATTGGTCTGAGGGCCGCATTTAGCCCCCGGGCCATAGTTTGGACAGCCCTGCTCTAGCTCTTCCACAGACGGAGAAACAGCGTGTCTTCTCCAGGATCTCCTTTTAGTGGGACATGCTTGGAACAACTGCCCAGGGAAGCACCTAGGAGCCACCTCAGCTAGCCCCTGTCAACGTGGAGGAGCAGCGGATCTACTCTGAGCTCATCCCATGTGACTGAGCTCCTTGACCTATCTTTAAGGGAGCGCTCAGACGTTCTCATTTGTGATCTTGTCCTTTGAGTCATTACATCTCAGGACCACAGGTGAAGGTGGGAACGTAGACTGACCAGTAGTAGGCCTTGTATCAAATGTAATGTAAACTTTTTCTGCAGACTCAAACTAAATAACTTATCTTAAACCTTCACAATTTGGGTCAAGTCAATTTATTTGAGTTGATCAAACTTGTCTTTCACAGTGTATAAGCTGTATGCACGCCAGTTTTTCCCTGAGCACCAGCAGCTCCTTGACAGCCTTCTCAGCAGGGAAAACAACTGTATTTTTTTTTTTTTTTTTTGTAGCTTGGCCCACCTAATACTCTGCTGACACACACATTCCTCTCCGCACACTGGTGTCTTTAAACATCCCGCTTCCTCCTCTGAGATTAGTGGTGGGTAAGATGAAAAATTGCGTTTTCAGTGCGTTGACATCTAATCTGTTTGGTGAGCTTTAATTTCCCCCGGCGATGTGAAGAGCCGGTGGGCTATGGGATCACCACAGACACACTTTTGTCAGAGGACGGGGACAGCACCAGCGCAGAGCCGGTCCACTTTTCATCGCTGTAATGGTCCGTGTAGCGGAGAAGGGGAATCGATGATCGCCAAGTTTTGAAGCTATGAAGCACTTTGTGCCGTAATATTACATAATGTCTGTTTGCTCATCTCATGTCAGTGTGTATTTGTACAGGGTATACTTCAGTTGTGAAAAAAAGATAAATGCAAAAATTACAACAACAGTGTAATCCCTCAGTTGTCCAGGTTGGATCCATAGTAAAAGACAAAAGTAAAATCTGTCAACTGGACAAAAAGTTGCAGGAGTGAAGACGTTTTTTGCTTGCTTATTTATTTATTTATTTATTTATTATTATTATTATTATTATTATTATTATTATTATTATTATATCTATTTTTGAATTATCAACCATTTGAATTTTTTTTATTATTATTATTTTTTTTTATTTACTTATTTATGAGTTGATTTTTTTAGTTTTTTTGTTTTGTTTTGTTTTTTTGCAGCAGTATTGCTTTTCTTGTACAATAATCATAACTGGTCACATGGATTCAGCATAGGTCCAAAGCATAGACTGAGTTCCAAGTAGGAAGTAAACATGGGCATCCTTCCGGCTCCATCGACTTTGGCTGCAATTTACTTTCCATTGAAAAATTGTCACCCCTCTCTCCGTAACTGCTGCAGCAATCCTCAGTATTTTGAGCTGAAAATGCTGAAATTAACCCGTTCTACATGATATTGTTTACATTAATAACAGTAATAACAGACAAATCAGGCACCTTCTTTCCTCGAGGTCACTCTGCTAGCCTTAAACCAATGGTGCAGGCGGGAAGACCCATTACCTTCAACATCCTCGCACCGGATTGGCTCTTTGATTGCTATGATACTTGTGGCCAGAATTCCAAATATGGAACTTGGCTCCAAATTTGTTCCTATAACTGCTAGCCTCGATGAGCTACATTTGACTGGAGCCGAACAATATGGGTGACGTTACACTCCCTTAGTCCACTTCTTTAAACAGTCTATAGTCCAAAGCCAGATTTTGATCAGGAATTATGGAAAAAGCTAGCATAGTCTTTATTGTGGCGTTGTGACTAAGGCTAGCAGGCTTCACATCATGAATCAAGATCATCCCAAAACATGCACAATAGGTTAAATACTACTTAAAGTTAAGGTAGTCCTGACCAGTGGTGGAAGAAGTAATCAATTCTGTTACTTAAGTAAAATTACAGACATTGGAGCAAAAAAAAATACTCAAGCAAAAGCAAAAGTATCACATGATAAAATCTACTTAAGTAAAACTATTAAAGTATCTGTTTAAAAAAAAAAAAAAGAGTACAAATTAAAACTATTTCACACACAGATTTTGAAGTCTTATAAGAATTCAAATGTACTGATTCTGATAAAGATTTGTGCTGAATTTTTCTTATTAATAGTTTTAGTTTTCTTTTTTCTAACAGTTTTTATTTGGATATTTCTGTTTGCTCAAATAATGAACATGCTAAAAATAAGTCCTCAGCTTGTTAGCAGATTTCAAACAATATTAATACATACTTTAACTTTTCAGTCCTGTTCAAAAATGAGCTAGAAGGTACTCTCAAAGTGCTCTCAAATGTAGTAAAGTAAAAGATACCTAAAATGCATACTTAAGTACAGTAGTTTATAACTTTTACTTTGTCACGTTCCACCACTGGTCCTCACTACAGGTTACCCAGGCGACAGGGGCTGATGATTCAAATGCAGAATGAATTTGTACTAACTGCGTACTATGGAAATATAATAGTCAAGAACAGAATCATCAAGGGCCCAACTCACGGAGGGAATACTTCGGTTAAACTGGTTACACTGAACAGTCGGTAAACGCTTCGATATTCAACACAAATGAATACTATGACATGTGACCGCAGTTGCCTTATAGTAAACGCATATTTGTCTATCAATAAAACCTCTACGGCCGCGACTTCTCCATTTGACGGCTCAAAATAAAGCCATTTTTCATCCTGACAGGAGTAATGGAGCTAACTTATTGGCATAATGTCCCAGACGAGATGAGTACCACCGGAGTTTCTTGTTGGCTTCTTGTGAAATGGGTGTCATTTAGCTTTAAATTATATTAGCATGCTTGACACCCCCTGACACCGTGGTTTAGTCCCTCGTCCCCCCTCCCTCCTTTGCTCCCGCGAGTCATTTTTCAATTTCATTAAATCAGAATGATGTTGTCAAATTGCCGCCTTGTCTCGGAGATCCATGGCTGTGCTGGGTGCGTTTCAGTGGAAAGATAGATTGGATAACTGATGTGAGTTTTTGGGGGTAAAAAACGGTAGGTAGAAGTTAGGAGATGTATGGATAGGACACGACTGAAGAGAATGTGATCTTTGTGTGCTTCTGACACTTGTCACATAGAGGAGTCCACTGTGATTACACAACACGGGGCCCCTCCGGTGAGATATCTGCCTGATAAATGTACCCGGGGGCGTAGTGCAAGTAAATAGAGCAGGAGAATAGGATAGTGTCGCATCGAGTGACCATATATGTGCTCATTGGTTCAAGGTTGGTCAGTGGTTCATTCCTAACTGCATTTGGAAGTACTGTACTGTAATGTTTTAAGCCCCCAAACGTAAAGCAGCTGTGCCTGATTTTTACTGTCTGAAAACAAGTAAAATTTTGTTATTTTACTATGGGTCATACCTGGACAACTGAGGGATTACACAGATGTTTGCAAACAAGTTCATTTTAAATGGTTTGGGAACGCCTTGGGGTCCCACGGAGGAGCTAGAGGATGTGTCTGGGGTGAGGGAAGTCTGGGAGTCCCTGCTTGGACCGCTGTCCCCGCGACCCAACCCCGGATAAGCGGAAGAAAATGGATGGATGGATGGTTTGGAGCGGTTTAAAGTTATTCCTCACTTACCTTACGCATTCAGAGCATCATTTCCGAGTTTTCACAACTTTCACAGGCCAGAATGGAGTTTGCTGTCACAGTCATGCAATGCAATACAGCAACTATCATGCTGAGCGAGCACTTCCTGATTACCGGATAATAAAATGCTGTGTAATTAGATGCAGACCACACAGCTTAATTTGACCTCAGTAGCTGCTTATACATGAACATGTACTTTAAAAAAATCATAATTTACTACTTTAATTTGTAGTTTAATTAAAAACTTAGACTTAAAATCTAGAGGCACGTCCTTGCGTACTTAAAGGACCCGTATTTCGGTATTTTCTAATCTGTTATAATCATGTTTCCTCATCACAAACTACCTGGAGAAAATACCTGGAGTTGTTTTGTTTCATTCACACATATTAAAAAAAAAACCAAAAGCTGCATATTTGGGCTGAGTTCTTCGCTCAAACAGAAAACACAACTCTGTTCCACCTTGTGATGTCATCTGGTAATACAGAAAGTGCTCCATTGTGTTGTTAAACGCTGCACACCTTCACTAGAATCATTTGGATGATTTCAACCCTGGAATTTTCAAACTCTACCGAGCTGAACGTAAAAGATAGCTGTTAACTTTAAAACTAGCACTACGTGACATCACAAGGTGGAACAGAGCATCTGAGCTTTGGAGTTATAGACACGCAAGTTACTCAGACATGTGTGAATGAACCAAAACACAACTCAAGGTATGTTTGTGATGAGGAAACAGCATTATAACATGGCTTAAAGCTCACAAGAGTCAGTTTGCATAAGTTGCCCTGAGAGACTGGTAAAAGGATGTGTCAAATGTCAATGGCAACAAAAACTTCTACACAAATAAATTATAAAGATTTGCTACTTTGGTGAAACATTTTGGTATGAAATTGTATACCTAAGAAAATGGTGAGTTGCATTCCATACAGCCCAGTAAATGTTAAATTCTCTCGATATCTATACTACACAGGGAAAAAGTTATACTGAATATTGAGCAGTTGATTCTTTGCCATCGTGCTGTTTTTTTTAGCTTAAATTACCTACCTACATAGATTAAACTGGTCGAATACACTAGAATATGCCTTGGCGGAGGTCTTCACTCTCCATGTATTGCTAACTTGTTGCCAGATCATGCACTTTCTCTCTTACGACGGCCATATACTCTGCAATCACTGTTCACAAATCAAAAAGCAAAATACCTCTCAGCCCATCCATCTCCTTCATGTCCGCAGTTACTTGGGGATCCCCATCTTCACCCGCAGCGAGGAAGAGGAGGAGAGACGTAAATGGCTGCGATTTGATCAGGCACAGAGTGGAGTGGCGGTGCTGTCTGTCAGGTAGCCGCAGAGTGATGGCAGTTCTCCATTGGGATGGAGGGTGGGGGGCATTAAACATGTCAGATATTAGCGTCGATCTCTCTTCCGTGGCTCCTCCGAGCACTCAAGCCCCATCTGTGGAGGTCCGGGTAGGGGCGCGTTCCTCCACCCGTTCCCCTCCTGACGTGTCCCGCTATTAGGGTGATGCATGGTCGTCAATTCGTCATCTTGTTCGATGGATACACTGCGGCGGCCCCCGGGGATTCTCTGGTGGGGGTGGGGTGGAGGTAGGTGGAGAAGGGGGGGTCCCATTAGAAACGAGGGGATGGCGTGGATGAGAAAGTGCGTGTGATCGGGAGTTATGGGCGTGCTAGGGGTAAGAGGGCAGGCTCCAGGGTCAAAGTTAAGACACATACCAAAAGACAATTACACTTTTTATATGTATGACCAATGGTTGAATGCAGAATATGCCGTGAGCGTGATAAATAAGCAATGGTGCAAGGTAACGTACTGTATTTAAGTAAGATTTTAAGATATCTGTACTTTACTTAAGTACATTTTACGGGAAGAGCTCTACTGTGTCTTTAAACTCCGCACACCATCGATAGAATTATTTCGATGACTTTAGCTGCAGAATCAGATTAAGGGCCACAGACTCGTCATCAGTGCATTGAATACTTCAAATCTGTGTAATTACAAGTTAGACTGAACCACTTGACCTTTTTTCATGCTCACATCCTCAGTGGGACACATTAAATATCTGATATGGGCTTGTTAAAGTAGATTTTAAGAAATGTACAGTAAAAAATACTGTTTAAGGTAATATGGGCCAATTCACCTGGAAGCTTAAGGGCCAAGAAAAATTGGTCCGAGAGCCGCATTTGGCCCCCGGGCCACAGTTTGGAGATGCCTGATTTTGAAGAATCAACATAGGACATTTAATACCAAGAAAACTCTTACCAAGTCTTATTGTAATTTACTATCTCCCAGGTTAGGATTAATCATACTATGAAGTACAGTGACAGATCCTTTATATTTTTTCATGAGTAATTACTATACAATTGCCATACTTACACTATTAGTTACTATGCTAATTCCATTCTATTACCATTTCATTCCACCATTGTTATTATTGCATTTCAAACCATGCATATTCCATTCTCATATCTCAGTAAATTTGGAATATGTTTTGATGCCCCAAACTGTGAAGAATCCTTTGTAATAAAGTCACTATTTATTCACATTTTTGTACTTCAGATGATGAATTATGCCGAGAAGCGCACATGAATATGAAAATGTGGTTGTTAGAGAAGTAAAGGTAAAAAGCACATGCTGTCTCGATACAAGGCCTGTTTTAAATTTCAAATTATTCCGAGCCTGAAAACGCCATCCCGCTATCAGATCCTTGTTCTAGGAGAGAAAAAAGTAATTAATTTGACGGGCTTAACCTCTCTTTCTCTGCACAACTCTACAACAGTGTGTTTTTTCGATTGTTGATCACCAAATTAAAATTACTAGCTGCTAAACAACCTTGTTAACAGCTAAGAAAAGCACGCATCAGCACTATTTGTCTATGATAATGCAATAAAAATACTGCTTACCCTGGCCAACTCGGAATCTCATAAAAAAAAAAAAAAAAAAGGACCCACATACAACAGTGAATGGTGTATAATAATGAATAATCACAAAGTCATAATTACCTTCTAACAACCCTTTCTCACTACAGAGCATCTTTGTGATTGAAGTACACCCACATTGAGTTAATTGCATTTATTCCCTGATGCCGCAAATACGCAATTAAAATGCAGGCGTTCTACACAGGCCTGCAAAATCATCAATATGGTGCATGGTTAAAAATAGGGCTGTGTTTGCCTTTCTACACAAGTATTACAACGGTGGACGTGGGAGACGGAGTTGAAGAGTTTTAGTACAGATGGAGTACATTAACATAAACATACTGTATACAATAAAAAGTACATTATTCACTCTACGCACAATAAGCCACTGCCACCCCGGGGAAGGCAGGGGGAAGCGAGGCTGCCGATCTGCCATCATCGACATTCGTGTACAGTGGTAGCTCGTTTATCGCGGGGGGTTATGTTCTAAAAATAGCAAGCAATAGCTGAAATCTGCAAATTTTTAGAATTATTATATATGTTTTAGGGCTGTAAAACCCCTCACCACACACTTTATACACTTTTTTTCTCCGACAGGCATTAACATTTTCTCACATTTCTCTCTTGTTTAAACACTCAAAGTTCAAACCTTCGTAGGTGTCTTTGTCGGTGCAGAACGCTTCCTCGACATTGTGGGTTTTGTCGGGGAGAAAACTTGCAAGCATACAGCACTTCAGAGTCACACTGCGATCGAACACTTATGTAAATTTGTTAAGCTGAACACATTCTGTACTGTACAGGAGACACGTCACGGAGGAGACTGATTGACAATGGTCTACAGTCCCTTAGCCAATCAGGACGCAGAACACAAAGCACATTCATACGCTCTAAAAAAAGCATGCAAAATCGCTAAAAAAATCTGTGAAATAGCAAGGCAGCAAAAGGTGAACCTCGATATAGCGAGGGGCAACTGTATAGGCCGAGGGGTGTCAGACTGGAGGGGGTAAAGGGCATGGTGAATGGTCACATTTTTATATAGCATTTTCCCACCTTCATGGCGCTCAAAGCACCTTACATCAAGGAACCACTCACCCATTCACACACACATTCATACACCAGTGTACGCAGACACCGCTAACCTTCAGCTCAGAGGACAAAGACTCTACTAAGTGAGCTACTGTCTACCCAGAGTACTGTTCACCCAGGACCCAGTGCAGGAAGGGGCCCTTTACAAAGTCTGTGATGGGCTTTTTCATTAGACAACATGTAGTGTGGGCCCACCAAGATGATTTGTATCTAGGGCCCAAAATTTGGTGCTACTCCCCAGCACAGGCCTCTCACAATAACACATTTTGAAGCTACAGCTACAGCAATATACTGCAATAAAGGATAGTATTAAAACTACTTTATGCCACTGACTCAATAATAATAATGCAAGATAACCCGAGTAAACCATTTTTAGGTAGACGGTATCCTTAAAAGACCTGAAAAAAATTTGCCACTTACAAAAAAATACCCCAAATCTCCCTACTTTTACAAAGAAAATGTACACTATCATATACTGAACAATAAGTCAATATAGTAATTATTGTGACAGGCCTACTCAATGTACAAAGTGCCTTGCCTAAGGTTTCCAATAGAGTCACCGTGTACATGGGGGCGGTATGTACGAAATGGGGAGAACAACTGTTTCGGATGCCTGGACACTGACCGAATGGTGATGGCTGGACCCTAGATGCCCCTCCTTTGCCCTGATCCCATTCGGTGGACCCAGACCCTTCATTTCCGCCTTTTGGCTTGATGACTCAGTACTTGATGGCCCTCATCCTACTGTGGGTAAGCCTCCCTCTGGCCCTTAGTTGAGTGGACTCTGGTCCTACAGATTTGAACTGTATCTGCAAATGGATGCACATTAGTCCTGGACACATCTGCAGCTTGTTCGTCCAGTGGAAGTGGATCTCTCCTTCACTGTGTTTTTCTTTTTCCTGTTTTTTTTTTTCCTTGGTGAGAAGGAGAGTCTAAGGACAGGGGATGTTCTGGGACAGTTCTCCATTTGCTTGTTTTCTATTGATTAATTTGCTTGTCTGTTTCTGTTTCATTGTTGATTTTCTAACTTTCTGTTGGTTAAATCAATTCTCATGTTCAGCCCTAAGAGGCAACTGCTATTGTGATTTTTGGGCTTTACAAAAATAAATCTAATTAAATTGAAATTGAACTGAAGAAATCTTAAGACCAAAATGACGAGTCTGACAGCAAACAGTTATGAAGAAAGGCCTCAGTTTCCAGCGTAAAGAGAGTTGAAGCCAGAGTCATTGGAGCCGGAGGTGCGTCCAAGCTCACCTCCTATTTGGAACACAGCGGCAAACCACAAATGTAACCTAGTGAAAGGATCTTTGATAGGATGGTTTCCTCATAAAGAACTTGCTATTTGTGTATTTGGATGTCCAGGAAGTTAAGTTGCATTCTTCTTTTTTTTTTTCCCCGCCAAAAAAAAATGGCATTGTTGAACCCTATCTGACAGTTTTGAACCTTGTATGACCCAGCGTCTAAATTTAAAATGCAGAGCTGTGGGCAGGGATAGCGGCGAGGTGAAACGTTCTGAGCAATTACACCTCAAACGCAGGACAATGCAGGATTACTTAAACATGCAGGAACCACTCAAAACACAACAGAGAAAGCTAATGATGAAAAATTGCACCATGCCAATGTAGCAGGTGTAAAATGGTCACAGGAGGCAGGGTTCTTTTCACTGGAGTTTAATGTGTCTCCCTTTAAAGACAACAGCAGAGGCACAAATCAGTAACAAAACGAACACTCAGTCTCCCACTGCACTGCACAGCGCGCTGCTCTCACTATTACAATGTATAATATGCTAAAATATAAAATAAACAACAAAAATATCAAACCTTTAAAGACAACAGCAGAGGCACAAATCAGTAACAAAACGAACACTCAGTCTCCCTACAACACAAATAAGATACAGTATTAACACAAAAACTACGAAAAAATGCTAAAATGCTAGCTCCTTTTTTAGGGAGACAGCGGAGCACAACTCACCACTGCACAGTCCGCGCTGCTCTGACTGGGGGACAGAGACAGCGCGCGCACATGTGCCAGAGGGCGTGCCACACTAATTACGGCCCCTGCGCAACATTTCCCAGGTGGAACCCTAATAAAAACATTTTTTTTTTACAAAGTTATGAAAAAGTTTAAATAAAAATATAATAAAATAAAATTAATACTTCTAACAAATTTTGAGAATGTTCACATATAAACAAACAAAAAAAACATTTTGCTACATACTCCCCTCTGAACTTCTCAAAACTGTCCCAATAGACTGCAACCTGGAACCAGAGTAACATTCACACCAGCTAACACAGTGAAGTTGCAACATAGATGTTTTCCTCTACAAAAGGAAAAGCAACACTGAAAAGTTGGCCAGACTGAACAATGTAAGCTCGCAGTAAGATAGCGCCGTATACACAATCTCCTACAGGTAAGTTAGTGGCTGCTACTCTCCATTAAACCTGAGATTCATTAGAAGTTGACATTCACAGTGACTTTGTAACACTTAGGTCACACCCCATAAAAAATAGTACTACTCTTTAGAAAAATAAATTCCTCGCAAAATCAGAAACGGCATTACGTGTCTGAGCGTTCTTTTGTGTCATGTTTTGTATCAATCTGTTAACTGGTTTCACTAATCTACCAGCCCTAGTTTTGAAAAGACTGACTGCGTCAGGGACTGCTTCTTTGGTTTCTGGCTGGGCACAAGAAGGTGTGAGGACTGGACTGTCTTCCACTTCTCGGTGATTACCTTCAGTACCCTGATGGTCTCCAGGGTCAGACTCAGTGCGTGACTCATTGACTAGATCTGGGGAAGCCTGAGAAGGGCATGAACTCGAAAGGGGATCGTCAAACGACGTTTCTTCCACCCACTCAGCGGTGCGATCAACTGGACTGTGCTCTGAATCAACAAGTGACAGATCCTGACTGACACTGTTCGCATTGCTCTGTTCAGGAGTGGAATTAAAGGAGGACACAGACTCTTGCTCATGGTCAAGCTCAAGTGGCAAGAAGTTGGCTGACAAGAGCAGGTTTCGGTGGACTACTTTCTCTTGTCCAGTCGCTGTGTTTCTGATTCGGTAAGTATGACACTTGGGATCTTTGGACACAACAGTGTAAATAGTGGAGCACCACTTGTCAGCAAGCTTCCTACGGCCACGCTCACCCTTGTTTGCCAAGAGAACCTGGTCACCTTCTTCAATGTCTGCGCCTTTCACCTTCAAGCTGTACAGGCGGGCTTGGCGTTGCTGACTATCCTCAACATTGGCTTGGGCTGCAGCAAGGGCCTCTTTGAGAGTGTCTCTTACCTTTTTTACATAGCTGTTGTAGTCAGTGATTTCATTGTCTCTTTCTGCGTTGTGGAACATAACATCGACTGGGAGTCTGGGTATATCCGACCGAACATCAGATAAAATGGCGCATAGCCAGTTGATTCATGGGCTGTACAGTTATAGGCGAATGTCAATGTCTGGAGCATCTGTGGCCATTTACTCTTATCACGGGGTGGCAAAGCTCTGATCATGTTCCCTAATGTCCTATTAAACCTTTCGGTCTGCCCGTTGCCCATTGGTGATAAGGCGTGGTCCTTGATTTTTTCACTCCAGATATTTTCAACAGTTCCTGGATGAGCTCACTCTCAAAGTTTGCGCCTTGGTCTGCATGAACTCTTTGAGGGAAGCCATAGACGCAAAAGTATCTGTCCCATAACTGACGGGCAACCTGTTTTGCTGACTGATCGAGGCACTGGAACGCATGGGCCATTTTAGTAAAGTGGTCAGTCACCACTAAAACATCCACACTTCGACCTTTTGCGTCCTCAGCCGCCCAAAAATCAAGACACACTAGCTCTAGGGGGCTCGTGGTTTTTATGCTTTTGAGGGGAGCTCTTCCCTCTGGATCAAGAGTCTTACTCACAACACAACGTTTGCAGCATCTGACGTATTCACGAGTACTTTGCTCCATATTGATCCAAAAGAAACGCTGCCTGGCCAGGTGTAAGGTGCGGCTTTGGCCTTGGTGCCCAGCATCGTTGTGCACACCATGGAGGACTTGGCCAACTAGAGACAAGGGAGTTACATACTGGTGTCGCTTTCTGCCAGTTGTCAGGTCTTTGCACACCCTGTACAAAACGTTATCAAGCATTTTCAATTTCTCCCACTGCTTGAGGAGCTTCAGGGCTCCTGGAGACAGACTGGACTTTTCTCTCTTGATGGCCGCCTGCCGCGCGTAACAAATGGTATGACTTGACCAATGGTGGCGTCATTTCGTTGTGCGTCTTGGAGTTCTTGAACTGAAAACACAGGTAAAGTAGGTTGCCCTGGGGGCAATAGTCTCTCTAAGTCCTGAGCTAGCCAGAGAACACCCTTTGCTCTGAACTCTGGTCCTCATCTAGCTGACCTGACAGGACTGCAGACACTTCCTCATTATTCAATGACTGATGTTCTAAGCACGATATAACACGGAGACAGTCCACTTCTTGATAGTCTGCACTGGCCCTGAACACTTCCTGAACTGTGTCTTCCTTGAGTTGCTCTGATTCTCTCAACAATCTCTCGTAGGGCTCTGTTACCAGTCTCCAAGAAACTCTGCTTTTGATAAAAGGTGGCGGCGGCTTAAGGCGTCTGCGACAATGTTCTTACTGCCTGGAATATATTTGATGCTGAAGTTGTATGGCGATAACTTTGCTACCCACCTTTGCTCACACGCATCGAGTTTAGGCTTTGTGAGGATATATAGGTCAGAGGGTTATTATCTGTCCAAAACAGTGTGAACGTGTTCCCCTTGAGCCAGTGGCTGAATTTATCACAGACTGACCATTTTAGTGCCAGAAACTCTAACCGATGGGCTGGATATTTGCTTTGTGCACGTGTGAGAGCTTTACTGGCAAATGCAACAGGCCGAGCCCTTGTTTCTCCATCCTGAACCTGAGATAACACCGCACCTAGTCCATCTGTCGAGGCATCGGTGCACAGGATAAATGGCCTACTGAAATCTGGGTGGGCTAGGACAACAGACTCTAGAAGGGCGGTTTTAAGACGTTCAAATGACTCTCTGTGCTCCTGTTTCCAGTCACTGGCATGCAACTTCTTGAACGCAGCAGCACCTCGCATGTTCCCTTTCCTCCCTTTAGGAGCAGCAGTGAGTGCAAAAAGGGGCTTGGCAATGCTGGAGCAACCTTGAATGAACTGCTGGTAGTACATTGTCATGCCCAGGAAGGATTTAATTTTCTTTTGTGAAGGAGTTATACCGTCCTCCATCATTAGATCTGCCTCTGTCATAGAGGTGATGGCTTTGACCTTGTCAGGGTCAGTTGAAACTCCATGTCCGTCCACAACATGACCAAGAAACCTAACACTTCTTCTGAGGAGTTGGCATTTTTTCGGAGCTAGTTTTAGGCCATGAGTTCTCAGCCGTTAAAGACCATTTCCAGCCTTTTCAGTGCTTCTGCCTCATCAGGCGCATAAACAAGGACATCATCTAAATAACAGAGAAGTGTCAGAAAGTTCTGGTCCCCGAAAATGCTCATCATTAGCCGCATGAAACTCGCAGGACTGTTACACAGGCCTTGCGGGAGCCTATTGAACTCATAAAGGCCCATGGGGGTTGTGAATGCAGTGAACTTCTTGTCCTCTTCAGCCATAGCAATGTTATAAAAGCCTGAGGTGAGATCCATCGCACTGAATATGGCACTTCCTCCGAGGGCTGCCAGGCAGTCCGCTTGGTGGGGTAACGGATGGGCGTCTTTGATAGTGCGTGCATTTAACCAGCGGTAGTCTACACAGATTCTCAGATCTCCAGTCTTTTTCCACACAAGGACCAGCGGTGATGCCCATTCGCTGTTTGATTTGCGGATGATCTCTAGTTCTTCCATTTCTGAGAGGACCTCTCTGAGTTTGTGATACTGCCCAGGGGGAACTCGGCGGTAAGGGAGCCTAAATGGGCGAGTGTCGGACAGATGGATTCTATGGACAATGTCTTTAGCCGAGCCACAATCGAGTTTGTTTTTTGAAAAGACGTCCTCATACTTTCGAACAAGCTGCAGGAGTTGGCTTTTCCAGTAGGGTGACACCTCACAAGAGTCGATGTCCAGATTCTCAAGACCCAGCTCGGCTAAGGTGTCTTGGTGGCTTTGGGAGTGGTCAGTATGCTCGCATAACATTGTCTGATTTCTCATTTCCAATACTTCAACAGCTCCTGTGTCCTCATCTAAATCCTCAACAGCAATGCAGGCGGACACCTCTGCAATCTTTGCATTGCGCTTCAAAGTGACTGGCTTGTTGGAGGTGTTAAGCACTCTGACTGGGATCCACCTGTCACCATGCATGTTGGATACCGTTCTGCACACAATGATATAATTTTTGTGTGTGAGACTCTTGGTTGGCTCGACCAGCACAGCGCTGCCTTCAGAGAGGGCGGAGTTCGGAGGCAAACTTGCTCCACACAAGTGTTCCTGTCTCGGTTGGAGAGTCACAGCCTTTGTCAGCTTGGCCGTCCCAATAATGTCAGGAATGCTGTCCCCTCTCCACCTGTTAATACCAGACAACATGTTCAGGAACTGCATAATGTCAGGTGACTCTGGTGCCTCAGGTTTGCTTAGAACTTGCCAAAACTGTGTGTGGACTGTTTGAACTGTTTTAGAAGGTACTTAATGACATTAGTCCCAATGATCATTTGGTCTTTTTGCCCTGGAACAACCAGTACTGGAACCCTAAATGTACAGCCATACACTTCCCACCTTAAATCATAAATACATTTGGGCTTGACCTTAGCTCCACCACAGCCAACGAGTACAATATCAGGGCAGGTGTCGTTGGACATGGATACTGAGTCAGCGCTGCTTAACATCTGTTCAGCCTCTTCACTTATGGTACATGCCATCGAACCAGTATCAAGTAGGGCTTTGAGGGACACTACATCCTGTACCTGTGCATTGGTATAGAATAGACTGTCGGCCTTGTCAAGCCTAACTGTTTTTTGAAATAACACAACAGTGTCTGGGGGTGAGGCTGTCACACATTCAGAGTAGATGGACTGAGCATCGTAGTTAATTTTGAGGGTTTCTTCTACTTTATCACTCACATTGTCCCCTCCCGCATGTGAGTGCATTAGTTTCCCTGAAACAGCGGGGCTGGGGTACTGCCTTGTTGAGTTGTGGGGGATCTAGTACAGTCTTTTCTCTGGTGACCGACCTCTAGGCAGCCCAAACACCTTTTTTCTTTCATACAATGTGAACGTGTTGAGTGAGAGTTTTGTCCACAGACACGGCATGGAGATGGGCGGCCAAATGGGGAGGACTGTGCTCTGGCAGCAACTGGTGCAGGCTGACTTGTACGTTCCAGCACTCTCTCCAACATACTTAGCACTCTCTCTAATGCATTTGACTCTGGGACAGCTTGTTCACTCACCTTAACAGGGCTAGTTACCTTGGCTGTGTTCACATTGGTGTACTCTGCGTCATACATTGGAGGATCAACATTTGCTACAGCTGTGGCCACACAGAGGGCGTGTGCTTTGGGGCAAGGCTGCAGGTAACCTTTTAGCTTGGTACTCTCTCTGATGTTCATCTATAGCTTCCTGCACTTCGGTGAGTGACCATTTACTGATGGGCTTACATTTGAAAACACACGCGAGATTAGCATCAGGGCAGTTACGGATAAACATCATGGCTATTTCTGAGTCCATATTGTCCATTTTACCACCTTGGCACTTTAAATGTCTGTCAGCTACTTCAGCGGCTGTGTTTAACCTGACCCAATAGTCTACTGGTGTTTCTTTGGCTGATGGCTGGGTGGCATAAAATCAGCTAATGGTAGGCAAGAGCCAGGGTCTCACTAAAGTAGCGTCTCAGAATGCTGTATATTGTCTCTGGAGTTACTGGGGTGTTGTTACTTTTTAGCCCCACTTTGACAATACTTTTTGCCCTGCCAAGGAGATGGTTTAACACTTCCTCTGCTTGCTCACTGAGGGGCAGGTCTTTTTTATGCAAGTAAACTTCTACAGTGTCAATCCACTCATGAATGGAGTACTTGTCTGCACCATCACCACGATATGGGGGGGGGGGTCTTTAACATCTGGTCTGACAACAAGACTCACTCTGGAGAGGTCAGCAGTTGCATTTAGTGATTCTGACCTGGATGGATTTGCATGAGGGGGCTGTGAACTGAAGGGCTGTTGGCTGGATAAGAGACGGCCAGCTATGTTTTCTCCTATCTGACTTGATAATTCACCAATAAGCTCACGTAACTGGTGTGTGGTGTTTTCATTGACGATAGCGGGTGTAGAAAACTCTGGTATGTGCCTAGGGCTAACATCATCTGACCCAAACAGTTTTTTTGGAATAGACCCTGGAGTTTCACTCATGAATGTAAATAAACCTCTCCCTCTCCCAGCTGGTGATAATACATCATATGTCTCATTACTTGTATGTGCCATAGTTAGAACAACTCAATGAAAAGTAAAACAAAACAATGACTGAATGAAAAAACCCTTTTTTGTTGTTACTAAGCTAGGATGCACTATATTTGACCCACAGTCTTATAACTAGTGACTATACCCTGCCAATCAAAATGGCGACCAACATCATCCACTTGAAGGCCAGCTTGGACTCCGGGCGTCACGAGCACACAGCAGAACCTCGGCGATCGGCAGCGGCTAATCAAGGGATCCGGGTCACGGCACCAGTTTTATGTAGCAGGTGTAAAATGGTCACAGGAGGCAGGGTTCTTTTCACTGGAGTTTAATGTGTCTCCCTTTAAAGACAACAGCAGAGGCACAAATCAGTAACAAAACGAACACTCAGTCTCCCCACTGCACAGTCCGCGCTGCTCTCACTATTACAATGTATAATATGCTAAATATAAAATAAAACAACAAAATATTCAAACCTTTAAAGACAACAGCAGAGGCACAAATCAGTAAAAACGAACACTCAGTCTCCCTACAACACAAATAAGATACAGTATTAACACAAAAAACTACGAAAAAATGCTAAAATGCTAGCTCCTTTTTTAGGGAGACAGCGGAGCACAACTCACCACTGCACAGTCCGCGCTGCTCTGACTGGGGGACAGAGACAGCGCGCACATGTGCCAGAGGGCGTGCCACACTAATTACGGGCCCTGCGCAACATTTCCCAGTGGAACCCTAATAAAAACATTTTTTTTTACAAAGTTATGAAAAAGTTTAAAATAAAAATATAATAAAATAAAATTAATACTTCTAACAAATTTTGAGAATGTTCACATATAAACAAACAAAAAAAACATTTTGCTACACCAACACGGGTAGTAGCTCGTAATAGTCGATTTTGCATAATGTGTCTCTGTTAAACTCTTGAGTTACAGAAGGGTAAATACTTGAGACTGGTTAGGTGCCCAGGCGGACTCTTAATAATGCAGCTCGTAGAGGCAGGTTCAGTCAGGGAAGTGCTGATGATGCAATGTGCTGACCCAAATACGCTACTCGCTCCCAGCAGACTGTGCCAGCTGGGGCCATGTCTACTCCGCCCCTTTCACCAGGCCTTACTGTAACCCCTTCTATTCGTGCAGATGAAGATCACATATTGTCCTCATGATGCTCTTCTTGTCACATCATTGTCTCCTTTCTAGTGTCATTTTTGCTACTGTAAAAAGCCTGTTGGGGGATGGGGACGCTGTTGTCCAGGTTGAAATAATACCCATGCAGGTCTGTAATATCAGGTGAAATACTAACTGTAAATATAATACAGGTTGGTTGGTTAGTTTGCAAAAGAAAACTGAATTCTGTATACTGTCTGTCATGTTACGTGAACATAACAGACAAAACTTGTAATAAAATAGCAGCTGGAGGGCAGATGAAATCTGTAGTAGAGTTGCTCTTTGTCAAAATGCCTGATTTATGGTTAAAAGTACTTAATGGATCCAGCCCAGACATGGGCAAACTACAGCCAGGGGGCCATACACGGCCCTTTGAGCTTATTAATCCTGCCCACCGAACGTGACCAAATTATATTAAAATAGGTAAGGGTAAACCTTGTTCAATTTACCTTTGCAACAAGTTGTTGATCTCTTGGCCGAGTTTTTCTGCTGTATTTAACTGAAATTTAATAAATTAATTATTCATTTGATTAATGTATTTGGAAAACAATTTGTACAATGAGCCTTGCATATTCATGCTTTGCTACATGTTAGAAGCTAAATCTCTAATATAATCTAATATATATAATAATAGAGAATAGAATTCCGACCGCAAGTTTCATAACATTCAAAGAGCCAATCCAGAGGCTGTTCAAGGCTTCCTATCCACACTACTGGTCTAGCACAGAGCAGGCGCTTAGCAATGCTGTCAATCAAACCTGTTGCTAATGCTAGTGGGAGTGACCTCGGCAAAACATGCCACCTGATTTATCTATTATTAATGTTCATATCTTGAATCACGGAGAAAATAGCGAAATGAAAACAACAGGATCATGTAAAGCGGATTAAGATGCTTAAGACCAAGATGACGAGGCTCACCATAGCAGTTACAGAAGGAGGGGTGACAATATTTCAATGTAAAATTAGAGCCGATGGAGTCAGATGTGCATATGATCACTTCTTATTTGGAAGCTGTGTCCATTTATATATACAGTCTATGACCTATCCATGTGGGAATAAAAACTGGCACAAAGTTCAGCATCTTCTCTATCAGCCAAAATAAGCTTAGATTATTTTATATTTTATAATAGGGTTAGGGGTTAAAAAATGGCACCACTTGTTAAATCTAACAATTCTAGCCAATAATAATAAGGTTCAACATATGGGAAAATTTCAGTTAGAATATATCTCTCAAGTTATAGCAGCTGCCATCCTTTTGAAATTATCCTATAAAGTTGCGAACACAATTCATTCAGTACTGCACCAAAAATAGCACTTTATCACACTACTAACCACTTTAGGCTGAGCGGTGGGAGCAATGTTGCGAATTTTCTTTTAACAAATGTATTCAAACACTTCCTTCTTGTGAAATGCCCTTTGAGTGAACGATATGCTATTGAGAAATAAGACATAAAACACAATTCCTGGGCCGTGTTGTGTCAAAACGCCTGAGACGTAGAGGCCGATGATGAAACCGCTCGCCGCTAACTGACAGGCCGAGAAAATTGAGCAGAAAACGAATCAAAGATGAAATAACTTTTGATCAGCTACATGCGATGTTGCCATGTAGTTCACTGTTCAACCATGAATCCCACGCTGGTTAACTACAAATGTTACCAGTTGACCAATTTCTCGCTTGTTGCTTTTACTAGACGGATGAAAAGGCAGACACTACACCCAGCACGCCAGCCCTTTTAAATGAGCCTTAGGGAGGGCAAGAATAAAGCTACTTCCACAGACAGTGTAATAACTGCTAATCTAATCTACCAGTTCTACCGCAGCAGCTGAACCATGAGCATCCTCAGCCTCTCCACTTCTACTTTTCTACTGATAGTCTATTATGTGTTCAATTCATCTGATTAATTACACTCATTGCGGATTGTAGTAATTTTCGAGTTCATTTTTGGGGGGTAAATATTTATTGTGCACTACTGGAATACATTTTTTGTGGGGGGTATATGATATAAGTATAAGATTTAAGCCAAAAAAAGTTGAATTATTAACTTCTACGACTCATTACATGGAAACTAGTAGTAAAGTGTTTTATTCAGCTATTTATTTTTTAAGAATATTGTACATTTACAGTACTTTTTGTGGTATAAATCTGCTCTTGGCTTATTGTGTCAGTGGCATAAATTAGTTTCAATATTTTTTTGTTTATCGCCTTTATTTACTTCAGCAAAATATCACACTTCAAAATTTGTTTTTCCTGACAGGGCAATGTGTGTCATAGGATTTAGGCAAAAAGTACTGTTCATACATTTGATATTTGACACTGATAGTTTCTGATTGTCAGCTTTTAGTTCAAAGTTTGAAGTAACACAACTCTCTGAAGAAAACACCTTGACACGTTTAAAATGCTTAATTTCTTATTAGATTATTTCTTACATTGAAAACTGTATTTTTATTTGGTAGAGTGGCTTGTCATGTCGTGTAAGGCTACCTCAATTGAGAAGTACTAACTGTTAAATGCTAAATGGTAGTGATGGGCAAATGAGACAGAGCTCCGGAGCATGTCTCGTTTTTTCTGTGTCGTGGTGTCGGTCCCTCCTCCTCCTGCTTCGCTCTGCGTGTCAATTGCTTCAGTGAATCGAAGCGTTTCATTGGCTCAGCTAATGTTCCGCTCTGTGATTGGTTCAGAGTGCTTCAGAGTGTTCAGCGCACTTCCGTGGTTTGACAAGCGCTAAACTGCTACAGTATAAAAGATGCACCAATATTTCTGAAAAAAATGTTGGGTAGTGTGGAGTATTGTATGACGTTCGTGGTGATTTTGGTGATTTTTGGCGACTTTTGGCATTTGTTTCATTTTCAATGGCATCTACAAATGGAAAAAAGCTATCCATGGTTTGGGATCACACAAAACTTCTATTTCTTAATAAAACATGTGATATATAAATTGATGTATTTTTTTAATGTTCAAAATAGAATATATACCATTTATGACTTCTAATAAAATAGAAAATAGAGTTTTGGTTTCCCAAATCATGGGTCGTGTGCTGGTTTGCAATGATTAAATTTGTCCACTAGAGGTCAGTGTTTCTCCGAGGCCTCAGACACGTCGAACCATTTGAGACGATATTGCGACTGAGGTGTCAATGCTTCACGAGGCTCCATTCGCCCATCCCTACTAAATGGTCATATTTTTTATATAGCTCTTTCGCACGTTCAAGGCACTCAGATCGCTTTCCATCAAGCAACCGCTCACCCATTCACACACGCATTCATACACCAGCGTAAGGAGACACTGAGGGCGAGTTGGGTATGTCGGGAGCCCTAAAGATGTAATTTTTGTAAGATGAAAAGAGCCAATTTCTTAAGACAAGTGGAGCAAGTCCCAAGGTTCAACATACGTGACTATAAGACGTGACACTATCGCAGCTGTTAAGTAAGCAATACACGTTTTGCAGGCGTGGGTCCATCAAGTCTGTTGTATTTAATTGTTGGCTCATTTCAGATTTTATTAACCCGCTACCAAAGGCAATTACCCACACAGCCAAAGCATCTCACAATAAAGCTTCTTTTCTCATGTTGTACTTGTGTGATGATGATGCATACACTGGCCTGAACCAAACCTTGACTTCAGGCGATTTCTCTCCATAGTTTTTTTTGTTTTTCCCATACGCAGAACTGTTATTCAGCATGTACCTTCTGGCCTGATTTGAATGATCAATACTCTCACACTGCGGAACGTTCGATTGTCTCCCGGCCTTTGTTAATGGTAAGTAAGTCTTCCTTTCATGAGTCATCTGTATCAGTTTCCATAACAACTACCAGGCTAATATAAACACTTCAATTTTGTTAGAACAAACCTACAGACATAAAGCAAGTATCAGTGAAATAATTAACATAATAGGTCAAATGAGGAGCTCACAACTTTGCAGAAGGAAATGTTGTTGGATGGATTCAGGGGGGATTTATGTCACGGCAATGGATATGCTGAGAGGAGATGAGGAGGCTCTAAGTTCACAAATTACATCAGGATAAGGGGAAGAAAAAATAGATGATTTTTTTTTTTGGTGGTGTTGTTATAGGCTATAATTTTCCAACACTAACTGACCAATGATAAGACACAGGAATGGTGTGCCAGGGTAAATCTATTATTATTATTATATCATTAAATTGTATTCAGAATTCCACCATTCCAATAGTTTTCAGAGCGATATTATGCTATAATGCAAAAAAAATAAGTTTGCAGAATCATCCTTGGGATAGATTGCAACTGTGACATTGGAACATCAAATGAACAAGAGATTGTCAAACTTTATGGCTCAATAACTCATAAAATATATTCCCGAGAGATTCTTCAAAGCACAAATACAGAGAGAAGATCACTGAGTGTAAGAGTGGTTGTGTTTTGTTTCTTTAGTGTACTTTATTGCAAAAAAGGTATGCCTATAATTATATAGACAGACTTATTTGCTGGTTGGATGGCTTTCTGATATAATAGTTTTCAGAGTACAAGGGAAATAAAGTAACACAGAACTTGTTTTTCCAACTGTTTAGTTTGTCTTCCAGAAATTATTGTTTTCATATCCAAAGGTACACAAGTCCACGAGAATTATATCTTTGTATTTTTTTTTTTTTTTTAATACAGATTGATATCAGTCTAGTCCCCACATCCTCTGTTGCATCTCAAACCTGGTCAAACATGATTGTGCAAACAGATTCGTTTTTTTCTTTCAGTAAACCAAAGGAGCTCATTGGTGACCTATGAGTTTAGAGTTCGCCCATTGATTCTGCAGAAATCCGCAATGGTTTTAATCCCGCGCTATGTTTTTTTTTCCTTTCCCGATTGGCTAATAATGCACATTTGAAAACGAGGAGATTCACCGGTGACCAGACGCACATCTTCGTAAAGTATTGAGGAAGTGTGTATTATGGATTCCAGGCAAGAGAAGAACTGCTTATAGAAGACAAATAGTTAATATAGGAAAGAATGGAAAGGAAAGGATGTTGCTGTAAAAGATAGTTGAAGATAGTTGGTAAAGTCTATTTTATTGTTCCTATTGAAAAACCCATCTTTTACATTTGACCCATTCTTCAATACCTTTGTTATGGCTTTCTTTACTCTAAAATCTTTACTTGTATGGTATTATTTTGTAATACCATCTGTTGTTATGTTATGCGTCTCTTGCTTGTGTGTCTAGCAGTCTCCAGCCACTTTGACAAGACTAAACGGGTATTATCGTTTTGATGGTATAAATACACTGTATGTTCATTTATAGCTGAAGGCGAGACAACACTATTAGGGACAACAGCTCTTTGGCGATTGTGCGCGTAATTGAGTTGATTGTATATCTTTTTAAGGTTTTTACTATTAGAAATTCCACAACACCTTCTATAGGGCAACCTGTCAGGGGCACTAGCTGACCAATCTCCAGATTTTGAGCCAGGATCTTAATCTTACCTAGCTGGGTGATCGGCTGATATTGTTAATGGTTGGTCCAGGGTAGACCCAGGACACATTGGAGGCACTATGTCTCTTGGCTGGCCCGGGAAAACCTTGGGGAGCTGGAAGGAAGTGTCTGGGGTGTGGGGAATCTGGAAGTCCTGCTTAGACTGCTGCCCCCGGCCTGACCCGGCCCCAGATAAGCAGAAGAAAATGGATGGATGGAATAACAAGACGAACCTATTGATGAAACCCAGCCAACCATAGTGAGAACATAAAAGTCTAAACAGAAAAGTCCTACACAGCCTAGCAATCAAAAATGGAAGTGCTAGCTACTCTGTTACATGCCACCATTAGGCCTGTAGGCATGAGTGGAGCCGATTCAGTTGATTGCATTAAGAGCAGGCTTACTTGACGAGAAATGCCTTAAGGAAAATAAAGTCTTTTAATGATCCAACTAATAATTCAATCTATATTTTATTATTAGCAGCATTGAAAAACCACATCCAACAACTGGCTGTGTACATCATCATTTGCATACTTGATAGAGCTGCAAGTCTCCAGATGCCTCTTGGATTGACTAATTTCCATGCTTTGTTCTTCCTACACATGAACTTTGCCGGGAAAGGGCACGGATGAAGAAATCTGAGCATTTTTTTTCTACAATTAGAGGCATAAGGCAGACTTAACCATCACAGAGCAGCTTGTGAGTTGTATCATTTTGTTCATTTTTGAAACTGGCCCCAAATGAGAAATTACTAGATGCATTATTCATTCAAAGAAGCTATTGATTTGAGAAACAAGAAAACAAAATAGATACAGTATGTATTGTTGGAAATGTGATTTTGAGGTGAGAGTTCAAAGCAATAACATATTAAGGTAAAACATAACCTCTAGTTCTTTGCTTTTGCACTAACTATTGAAACATTATATCATATTTCAGGGCAACAGTAGCTCAGTTGGGTGAGTGCTTGTTCACAGATCTGAAGGTCGGCTGTTTAAATCCCGCTCTTGACATAAAGATCACGTTGGCAGTGCGATTCCAGCTCCCACAGATGAATGCTATTGTTGTGTCTGTCCTTGGGCAAGACACTTAACCCACCTTGCTCCCAGTGTCTCCTTGCACTGTTGTGTGACACTTTGAGTGTCTTGAAGGTGGAAAAGTGCTAGATAAAAATCTGACCATTACCTTGACAAATGATGCATCCGGTGTTTGCCCATTAAAGCAACACCTGCATGATTTCACAGAAACAAAAAGTTTAAATTATATTTTGGGACATTCTCTAAGGAGATAGATACATTTATGCCACACTGTAGAATATTATATCCAAAGGAACAAGATCTCCATGGAGACGAGAACATGAAGGCCCTCCTTAAACCCAGATAAGAGTCAGATTTGTGGAGATGGAAGCCCACTAACAGTAAAGATGCATGTTTTTCTACATTGTTCAGTGCAGTAAAAACAAAAAAAAATTACACATTGGAGCTTTAGCCAAATGGTAACGGCAAGTAACGCACCATGCTTTATACACATATTGTATAAATGCCGTATTACTGGGTTCTTGGCAATTTCCAGTCCTGAGATGTACAATGCTTTCTTCCTGAAACCCTCCCCCAAAGACCCTGAAGAAAGAATAAAGGAGAGAGGGGATCAGCTATAGAAATGCTGAGGCTGGATTTTGTTTCCTCTTTGTACAAAAATAAATATAGAAGCGCAGAGAAGACTGTAATGACTGAAAAGGCATGAGTCAGTCTTCAGAACATGTGGAAACGTGTGCAAAAACAATGTGCTGTGTTCTGAGGCCTGACAAAAGCTGCACAGATTGAGGCTATTGTCAGAGCGCCAAGCCAGGGAAATTTCACTGTTCTAATTCAGTCTCAGGAATTAGACTGCACCGCCAATGGAATATGAAGGTCAGGTGCTGGACTATGTACACACTCGATCTCCAAGGCCATTAGTGCTTACTTAGAAAGCCATTAATGTCCATTATCATAATTACCTTCACCAATATGCACTTCCAGAGTGAATTCTGCATAGGTTTGAGGCAGGAGATTCTAGAGTTGAAGCGCTAGACTCTCAATTTCTCCTTTAACCCATGGTGGCCCAGTGACTAGCTTACTAACTTACACCTCACTGTGAGATGGCGCCAAGTTGGGCAATCGGGGCTTTCTGTGCTCAGTTTGTAAGTTTCTCCCTGTGTCTGGTTGGGTGTTCTCCAAGTGCTCTAGTTTCCCCCATCAACCCAAAAGATAATAGGTAAACTCTTTCAGGTAAGGTAGTCCTTTTTCAAGCCTTGCTCAAAATCTAGAGATGCCTCCATTGCACTTTGGCACCCTCTGAGGACAAATTTCCATATGGGGACAAGAAAGTGTACCTTAACCTTAAGCTACCCTCTTCATTAATATTTAAAGTCATGAGTTGTTTCTTTGATAATCGTGAGGGCAAAATAAAATATGACCTCTCAGGGTTTCAATGCATTATTTGCTTTACACTGTTTGGAGCAGCAACCAGCCCTGAACCAGACACGAACCCTGACAGATAAATAGTATGAGAGCATCTTTTAGTAGGTCCAACACATTTTTACTACATGAAACAGTATTAAGGTCACGTAAATATAGTGATTTTTATTTATTTTGGTGGTTGTTCCAATAATTTGCCATTTGCTTATGGTCTGTGCTGCAGCTTGTCGATTTGATTATTGATTTGGACTTGATATGTCTTGGCTACATCCTTTCCGATTCCCCCCAGCCTTGCCATCACGCCACTCCAGCTACTTTGCTATTCCACCTGACTGCTTGAGTAGAGTTCTTCCTGTTTGTTAAAAATACCGCCTCGTGCATATGTTCCCTCACCATGGAAAGGTTCGGCCATTAATATGATAGTGTGTTCCATGAATTAGTCATGCACAGCCCCTTTCGCTAGTATAAGCTATCCAAAAGAACATGGGGAGGAGAGCATTCATTGCAAGCTAGCGATAGAGTCCATTGTTCCTCTTATGGGCGAAAGTCGGCCCCATTCCATACCTGCAACTCAGCTCCCAACGGGATACACTTTCTATACACAGCACAAAGCCAGAAGCCGGAGAACTCACTCACAAATAGAAATATTCCTTTCTGGTTTGGACAAATGCGCTTCCGATGGTGCTGCATTTTTCATCCCACTTGCGCCCAAATCTCTATACATACAATCCCTGTAGACCTCATTAAAGAATGGGCCTCTAGTGATGCTATCTACCACAATGGAACAACTGGAGCTCGCCTTTTTTGCCCTTTCCCCAGTGTGAATTTTTTTCGGCAGTTGCAAGCAGTTTGGAGCACAGGGCTCAAAGGTCAACAATCCAATTTCACGGGGCCTGCCTGTAACAGACACTCTGTGATCTCAGATAGACCCTTCCCAATTCTTTCACTGCATATCAACAAGAACACACCCGACTTAATCCAACTTTAATTAGCCCTACGCTTTGGTGATAATTGGCAGACAAGGCATGGCTTGAATGGGGTAAAAAGAGACAAGAGGTCATTGGCAGTGGACATAAAATCGTTTTTGTTAATTTTTTGTATATTCCACCTTCACAATACTACATACATGTTTTTCAAAAGTCCCGAAACAGCCCTTTATAATCATTTTAAGACTCACTGCTGAGCCAGTACACAACTAAGAGTAAAAATACTCTAGAAACGGTTTTCAAATGTAGTAAAGTGCCCTGAGCTGAGCCATATACATTGTAGCTTCTCAGTTCCTTCAAACTGATAATGACTTGTGGGGGGAGCAGCAGTTGCTCAAGTTGCCCAAAGTAGAACTGTTTTAGGCCCTGCTTAGAAAAATAAATAAATAAATATTGTGGAAATTTAGCAGTGATGAAAGTTCAACAAAGTCAAACTTGCTCAACCCTTCGATCCTTGTACATTTCAGGCTCGTTATTATTCAAATAAAGGCACTTCATCTCCAAAGTAATGGAATGCCAGTGACAAAAATGACCTATTCATGTTTTGAGCTGTAGATATTGAACAGTCAAGAGAAATATGATCCGTGGGTGTGTTTTTAGAGCCAAAGTGTTATAAAAAACAATTATGGTTGACGCCTGTGTGACCTGGAGGAGAAAATCCATGCCAAACCAATCTTTTTGGAGCAACTCTGATCCACTAAAATGAATGCCTTGTGAGATTCAATCAATCAACGTATTCACTCCAGAGTCACATCAATCTGCTCAAAATGTGGGGCCTGCGGATTTAGAGCACTACTGTAGCCCCACATGACGACACTGGTCAATGGAATTAATGTGAAAAGTTGGAGTGCAGCAGCAGGGCACTGCACTCCTCAGGCTCAAACATTTTCTACGAGCACTTTCCCCATTCCCGGTGTAAAACACATTTCTTATTCCTTAAATGACCCTAAACTTTAGTTTGTGGCTATACTACCGTACCGATGCCTGATCCTGTCTGATCTGGGAAGCTAAGAAATGCTGGGCTTGGTTAGTACATGGATGGGAGGCACAATGAGGGAGCAGTGGCTCTAATGCAAACTGTTGTTGTGTCCTTAGGCAAAACACTTGACACATCTTGCCTAGTATGAATGCAATGTGTGAGTGATGGGCGAGGGAGCAGATGGCGCAGATTTGCGGCATTCAAATTACAGTCATCAGGCATGCTTACCCTGAAAATCTATAGCAATTTGTAAATGAGCAGTGGAAACTAAGTGATCTGTTTAAAAAGAAAAACATATTACAAACTCTTCATGGGAAAAAAAATAAATAAATCTGTTGAAGGGCTAATGCCAAAATGTCACTTGGTGTAGGCAATCATTTAAAATATTAATAATAGGAATAAGAAGAAGAAGAAGAAGAAGAAGAATTAGGAGATAGCTGTGTGGACCTTTTTCCTCCCATATAGATCAGTGTAGTCGTTCAACAGTTAAACATACATGGTGTTAAAAAATAAATGCAGATGGCTTTATGTTGATGTAAATATTGATGACATTATGCACTTTCATGTTCAAATGCTTGGATAAAAATAAATTGTGCATCGTCCATTGTTAGCCTTGCCCACAGCTCCTCTCTATCTGCCTCTTGCAGGTTGCGTCTGTGTTAGGGCCATACACAGGTGGGTCTGCAGTAGCTCTAGTTAATCTGAATAATGCAGGGACTGTAGTGAATAAAAAGCATAAATGGAGTTATTTGGAGTTATTTAGGATTTGTTCACAGACTCTGCACCTGCACTTAGCCCTGATGAATGGAGCTCTGTGATTCCAAAAAGTCTACTTTGGAACAATGCTCACGACCTCACACCAGAGTGGGAAATGGAAAGCCCAAAAGAGGTGGAAGAGAAGTAAATCTTGCAAATAGTCTGGCTGAATTTCAAGAAGAGTTACAAGATTTTTGGATTGTGTGGATTAGAACTGGTGACTTCAACTGTAAAGTCCTGTGTCTAATTGTGCTGGCAGAGTAGTGAGCAGATGATTAATCTGTTATAATTTGTTGCAACAACGCCACTCCAGTCTTAGCTGTAGAAAAGACCCCAAGACGCACACAGGTACGTATACAAAAAGATACGCTGGCCAGTTTCTATTTAATTTGCAAAGCCTCTATTTAACAATCATTATTGCACATCCCAGTTTAAATTAATGGATATTTCAGGTTACAGGATAAAACAAACATTCATTAAAACACATTCACACTCCAGACTGACTGCCTGCCAGGCCAAACGCACGGCGCATTCTACACACGGAGGGACTTAACAAAATAGATTGAATTTTGACATAAAATGCATCTGAGCTTAAGGATTGGAATTTATCTGAAATGGAGGACAGAGCAGCCACAGAAAAACCTTGACAGAGTATGTGGGCAAACGGGGAGTGAAGGACGCAAGCTCAGTGTTACGGAATAGCAGGTAAGAGCAACTTCAGCGTAGACCCTACAAGTTAGTCTTGCAACTTAATGCATATGACATGTAATGGCCATAGTTACCTAATGTTATCCATCCATCCATTTTCTTTTGCTTTATCCTCGCCGGAGCTCAGAGGCAGCCGGTTTCAGCAGGGAGGCCCAGACTTCCCTCTCCACACACACTTCTTACAGCTCTTCTGGGAGGATCCCGAGGAATTCCTGGGCCAGCCGAGACACATAGTCCCTCCAACCTGTCCTGGGTCTTCCCTGGGGCCACCTCCCGATGGGACGTGCCCGGAACACCTTCCTAGGGAGGCGTCCAGGAGGCATCCGGAATAGATTTCTGAGCTACATCAGCTGCTCCCTGTGGCTCTACTCCGAACTCCTCCTGTGTGACTGAGCTAACCTAATGGCCACTCTTTATTATATCCAATATAGCACAATTCCTTGCTATGTCCCTTGGTTTGGTTTGAATGGTAGGGCTGATTTTGATCATTTTGCCTTCAATCACTGACAAACAATGAAGAAGTTGGCAGAAGAAAATGTTTACTAGTAAGGTATCAGTGTAATCCAGGTCATCCAGGTCCAGTCCATCGCAAAAGAAAACTAAAATATGTCAACTGGACAAAACATTGAAGGAGTGAAGACATTTCACTGCTGTTCCAAGCCTTTTCTTCAGTTCTGATCAGATTACTAGTGGGCGCTGCATTATATCTACCTGAAGAAACACTGAAACTCAAAACCTTTTGTCTGCACTATGCCTGAGTCCTACTAAGTCATTCAAGACCCTAATGATTTCACAGATTTTATTTTCTTTTGCTATGTACTAGTAAGGAACATTAATCACTCTTTGTGTTTTAGACCATTGCAAACTAGAACCAAACCACAAAAGTTGCAGATTTAGAGAGACCCATCTTCCTCAGATCTCTATTCTTAGCAAAGTTCTTGCAATCTAACTTTAACTTTATGTCCTTTATTGAAGAAGCATATCTGTATCAGCAACCAAAACAGCGGAACAACTTTCCACGTACTTAGATTTCGAAGTTTGTTTTGTAGCATAGAACAAGGCTACCAACCTTGGGACGCTGAATTAAGCATTCAAGGATACAACTTTAGCAGCTCTCCTCTGCGTGTGGGAAAAAATAGGCCATGTGAAAAAAAGTGAAACAGACTTTGAACTACAGGCATCATGGACTCGTCAATATCTCCCATTGACCCCTCTCGCTTTTATTTAACAAGCTTCCCATTCCGAAGGCTTGATTTGCGGGATGCTCATTGCTATGCTAGCAGCGCTGCACCGTGCTGTCATAGTGCTGATGCCGGGTATTTCCACATTGATTACACCTCTGGGATTAGCTCAAATGCAAATGCGGAGGAGTGTGAATGTTAGAAAGAGGCCTGAGAGGAACAGTGCAAGTGGAAGTGATTGAGGAACTTTGCACATGTTCTTTGCAGAGTTCAAGTTAATAGACAATTAAAATGTTCGTCCAAGAAAAGAAAGAGACTAAGTAACTTTGTAAAACCATTCCGTAAATATTACCTGTACTACTACTTTTAATTAAGACCATCTCTGCTACAGTTGTTACTAATAATGATACTCTGACTAGCCCCTGCTACTACTAATACTTTGAAAATGAACCACTACTACTACTTCCACTCGAACTGCTGGTACATGTCTGTGTAACGCCTCAGTCATCTAAATAGGTTTGTTTGTAAAAGAAAATGTAATTCTGTTAACTGGAGTTTGTGAAAAAGTATATAAACAGGTTTCGTCACTTATCCAAATAGCTTCTTCAGTTCTGACAGGGTTCTGGACTTCTATCTATCCAAAAGGAGGAGCTACTACACTGAAATTACACTCCCTTGTAACATACTCACTGTAAACAACTAGAGTGTGCCGGTTTCAGTAAACTTCAAATAGATATGAGGAAATAACTCAGAAGTGAAGAAGCTATTTGCATTTGAGTGTCCAGTTGTTAGAATTCAATTGTCTTTCTATTGCACTTTGGTTGTAAGGAGTAGTAAGAAGCCATTACTATTTTTAGACATAAATGTTGGCTATATAGGCATGTCTGTACCTTTGTTTCTTTCTCAAAATGAATGTGTAATGTAAATGAACTCACTTAAGCCTCAGTGGGAGAGCTGCCATGTTGAAAAGCCTCGGAGAAATTTTGCACTCGATCCTTTTTACCATTTATTTATTTTGCAAAAGAAAAGAGCCCTGCTGAAAACAATAATACAAAGCATTGCAGTGGAGGTAGATATAAACCAGGTATTACTTTGCGTACGAATTGTGCTATAAAAATAAATTTGCCTTGCCTAGATAAGTTTTGGATACAAGTTAACAGAACATAAAAGGCAACACTTACAGCAATAACAGTGATAACCATCCCAAAACAGCACAGAAGCGAGTCTCGCTGGGTGTGTTAGCTTTAAGTTAGCTGCAAGTCGCGAGGTCTAAACATGGCGCCCAGTGAGCCTTTAGCGGTTAGGTACCTGCCCTGTCCATTGACCATGCACATTTAAGCTAACCCCCCATGAGACTTTGCATGTGTGAGTGATCGAAGCAGATCAAGCACGAAGGAGTCAAGAGAATAATAAATACATTATAAATGATATTGTTTCTGCTTCCAGGGTGCTTCTGAACCATTTTCTAAACCTGCAGCTCGTTCATGACAGTTCATCTCTTCATATTGCTCACATGCTCGTTCATATCGTACCACATGACCGCTCTAACCAATCAGCACTTGAGCATAGCTAGAGCGGACCTAGATTTTTTTTTTTGCTGTAAAGTGGTCCCTCGCTACATCACGGTTCTCCTTTCGCGGTCTCGCTATTTGTTTGCAAGAAACGTTCTGCACCGACAAAGGCACCTATGAAGGTTTGAACTTTGACAGTGTTTAAACAAAAGAGAAATGGGAAAAAATGTTAATGCCTGCGTTTTACAGCCTTAAACATATATAATAATCATAAAAAATAAAGCTGACTACTTCATGGATTTCGCCTATTGCGCGTAATTTTAGAACGTAACCACAAGGGACCACTGTAGTACAAATCAGTGGCCACTAATCCAATTTGAGACAGCTCTAAGCTAGCAATGCCCTATCCAGTTATTTTAATGGATCCATGTTTAGGCGCTCTGGTGTGGAACTGAGGTCACATGATCAATTACTTCTGGGTCATGGCGCCAAATAAATATTTACGATAAAAGACAATGGATAATTAACAGTAACTGGATGAATTAATAAATATTGTTACTTAGAGTGAACCATGAACCACCTATAATAAAAAGTGTCAAGTGCTATAAGGCGAAATTGCAATGTTAAAATGATATGCAGGCAACAGAAACACATCTTCAGACGGTCCCTTGTCTTGTAATTACAGTGGATTGATCGCTGTGAGCATCAGCAGGCCTCTCCTCCTCACATCGATGGGGCCTTGTAACACAACACGGATCTTTAATAAATAAATCCAATTCAGATCCTGTGCATGTTCTGAGATATGAAGGTCGGTTCAACACAGCAGGCCGATCTCGCCTCCTGATGCATGTGGAGTAGATTCGAGATGCTAAAACGAGCAAGAAAACATGTGCTCCCCCGAGTGCAGGTTTCTGTTCACCTGACACCAACAAATAATTATGGTAAAAAATGAAAATATAGGAAATGGAAAAAAGTATTGATATTTTGGTTTAATGTTGGTTTTTGTGGAGTTAGTTTCAGCAGTGATATACAGGGTCTCCATACATTTCTTTACAATTTTAAAATTTAATTAGAATGGCAGTTAATAAGACATACTACATTTGTTCTATTGTACTTGGTGGGTATAAAACTTCGCTCTATCAAACATTTCATGACCGTTGGATTGGAAGGGATGGACCAATTCTGTGGCCACCATGTTCACCAGATATGACACGTCTGGATTTATTTCTATAGGGCTATGTTAAAGATATAATGTATCAAACAAAGATACGGGGCATTACTGAACTAAAGCAAAAGATAACAGATGCGATTGCAACCACTGATGAGGCATTTGACGGCAAACATGGCAAGAAATCGAGTACCGTCTTGATCTGCTTCGTGTGACTAATGGTGCCCATGAAGAGGTGTATTAAATGAGGCCAAAAACTTTGGAAACCACTCAGCACAGTAGAAACAAGTCTGATTAAGATACCTATCAACTGCATTTGCAATTGATTTTGATTTTTAAGACTTTATGGACAGCCTGTATTTGACCATTGAATATATAGCGAAAACGATAAGTCAAAATTTTGCTTTTGCTTGTATCTGGCTCAGATGGACAGCATAACCATTAGGGATTTGATACATTGAAATTAAACTCAATAAATGTACAGAATTATTCAGTTTTGGAGAGTCTTGCAGTGATCTAAGATGTTCACTACCCTCCTAAGAAAGACAAAAATGCTCTCATTCTTCACGGTAGGATATCTCTATTCTGTGTTCTTCTTTGATAAATGGACTTAAGGTAGAAAGCACCACCACACACATGCGCATAAATGTGAGATCTCTGTCGGGAAATAGCGAGGACCCAGGCCCCCTCTAAGCCCCTCTTGGGAAGCATATCGAGCGGGATACCATATGGAAGTGGGTGTTCTTGTCTGCTGGGAGGAAATGGTGGAATAGAGACAAGATCAAGGTATGGAGGAGGGTATAGCTTTCAACCATCACCCTGTCCTCTGGGAAGGCCCGCGAGGAGTGCTGGAGATCAGGCTGTGAACTGTCCCAGCTGCTTTCCAACAGGTGGAGATGGATGCTACAGTCATGCTAAGACTATAAGGGTGATTTTTTTTTTTTTTTTTTTTTTTTGCGTTGGTTGTTGGAGCTGTTTAACATACTTGTTTCATCCAGGACAAAAAACAGTATCAACCAGTACTACAGCTGATGTGTAAGAATGTTAAACCTACACTTTCATTCAAATTATTAGGACAAATTGGGTGGGTGGCATTTGTTAATTAATGAACCACTTTTAATTTTTCATTTGTGATGGGTTATTAACATTTAGTTACACTTTTTTTTTTTGTTTTTTGTGGGGACTTTTCTGATCTTTGTATGTCATGCAGGCTTGGTACTATGTTTAATAAATCATTTTCTCCTAATGATTGAATGATCTGAATCTGAGTGCGTCTTGTAGGGTGAGTTAAATTTGAGAAAATATACTAAACGGTGTGCAAATGCTGATCTAGGAGTGGGCCAGAGACACTGCACAGACCAAAATAGTTAAATACACACGCACAAAGGGTCGTTTTTTGTTGGGTTTTTTTGCTTTTTTTTTTTTACTTTCTACCATATTAAAATGTTGTTCCCACATTGAAAATAAAAGCATGATTTTTGCTATTACTTAACTCTTAAACCTTTGTGTTGAATACTGTGTGTGCAACATTGAGGTGAACTTGTTGAATGTGACACATGCTTATTTTAAGACGTGTACACTGGAACCTGCTACTTCAGTTACATGATACAGATATTCATCTTCAGGTTGACAAGAGGTCTTGTAATACATCTTTTCTGTGACCTCAAACATCTTTTTAGCGCCGTATTCTACCTTCCTGTAAACAGTTAACAGTATATCCATTTATGACCTTGTACTATTAAGTCCTTATAAGACCAGCCTTCTAGAGATAGTACCTTTCTTGGGGTATAAGTATTGGATGGCTCCTTTGTAATGTAACACACACACACACACACACACACACTTGCCCCTGCTGTTTGTACCCACACTCTTCTGATATCAGATAAAACTTTCTTCACAATTACAGAAAACATGCCTGGAGAGGTTTTAGATGTCATCCATGCATGTTACAGCTAGCTTAACGATCTCTCAGGTCCTCTTCGAACCCTCCTAAGATTCCATCCGATCGATTCCATCAGCTCACAAGCCAATGCCACCCATGCTCCCACACATCCACTCTCCATAAATATACCAAAGCATACTACAAAACTGCACACCACGACTTGACAAACCTGATATGTGACGCGCAGTAGTTTCTTAGTGGGATGCACGCTGATTGTGTTGCGATAGTGCCTCGAAGGGAGAGTGACTTAGCGTGGAGAGCAGGAAGGGCATTTATCTGTTAGCAGTTGATATTTCATAGAAGTAAAAATACCCTCTCGTTACTTCAAACAAATATAGCTAGCATTACCCTGTACCTTCAACTCGGCTGCAGTGTTAGTCCTACTTTTTATATTGTCATTATTTCTGAAAGCAGTGCATGGGCTGAAGCGAGTAGTCTGATAAGTACTAGGTATACTGCGGCCTAGTTGTCACCTAGTCGTATGCAGTGTGTCGCCATGGCTACTGGACTCTCCAATGTTATGATGTGCACCTTGTTAAGTCCTGTACTATGCTGCTAGTACATACCTGCCCTACCTGGACACATTCGGTCAGCAACCTTTTTATATCCGAATTCAGTCCCTCCACCTTCTAATCCTTATTACACTGACAGGATTCATTGAGATTGTAAAGAGAGCTTAAATATCAGCATTTTACAAGCTTATACGCGAGTAAATAGATGGGGTATTGATAACAACTACTGCATGCACTTTTGCGAAAGGAAAATGGCGAATAGGCAAAATAGTCCTGAGGTTTCCAAATCAAAGTCATCACTATGTTTATGTTCGGCCCCAAAACACGTCTTAAAAAGCAATCACCTTCCTCTCACCAAAGTTTGGGCACAATCTTTTGAAATGTAGTGAGTAAGAGGGAAGGGAAATTGGAGTGGCAAATACAGACTTTCAATGGAGCAGAAGAAAATGTGAAATGATACAGTCGGGCAGTGTTTGAAGGTACAAGCAGTAAAGTACTAGTAGAATTTTTTGTTAGGTATTTTAGGTATCTGTACTTTACCTTGTAGTTTTTACAGTGGATATCTTTTACTTTTACTTCACTACATTTGAGAGCAGGTGTCTGTACTTTCTGCTCCACTATATTTTTTAACTGGACTGAAAAGTAAAAAGTACTTTTTATATGGTTTGAGGGGTTTATTTGACCTTGTTCGTGGAAACATCCTGACAAAAGTTTTCGAGCGTTCAAGCTTCGGCTTTGAGTAAACAAAAATAAATACACAAAATTCTACATTCATAAGAAAAAAAATGAGATATTGTTTCGTATTGTAACTGTTGACCAAAATATGTATCATTTTAAAATAAATATCACTGTATTTAACACTTTAACAAATTAACACTTTTACTTTTTACTCTTAAAGCATATTTTTAAACGGGTACTTAAATACTTTTACTTACAGATTTTTTCATGTGATACTTTACAAATAGTACAAATACTTTTTACCTCAGTATTTGTACTTTTACTCAAGGAACAAAATCGAGTACTTTATGCACCACTGCAGTTGGGGACATGTATGGAGAGGATGGCGTTTTCACAGTATTATGGTATATACAGTATACATTCACTGATAGGTTTGTAATTACTATGTACATATACTTATTATAATGTACTCACACAATTATTTCTGTACTTACATTGTAATTTTGATGTTTTTACCTTGTGCTAACAAAAATGACATATTCATCAGGTTGCTCTTTTCTGTCTTACTTTTGATAAATACTTGGGCTGGTTAGACACCAAAAGAACAATTTTAATTCTCTTCTATCCTTCTTACTATCACAGCCTTGGCTCCTTAACCACAACATTTTTTTCCAAACACCATGAGTTTGATACGTTGCCATGTTGTCGGTATTTTTTAAAGGAACTACAAGCGCAACTGAACCTCGGTTGCCAGCGCCTAACCTGCTTTTAGGAGGGCACAAATACAAGCCTTCAGAATTCACTCGCTGAGCTGCAGAGGATAGCGCTGGTTAATGATTGGCTGCAGGTGCTGGGGTTTAGGTTAGTGGAGATTCACGATTCACTCTCTCTGATCTGAATCCTCGCTGCTGGATTTAGTCATAGGAAATGGCAACCCAGATGTGAGACTCGTGTAAGGGCTCATACTGCTTTTTGATACTTCTGATAGTTGTAATCTTGGGAGCTCAACTTTCAGACACAAGCTATTTACGTGATACGGCGATGAGATTTGCTTCATTTTTTTTTTTTTTTTTGTAATAGCGACTATGGCTTTTCTGAGCGTGCGCAGAGGGCCAGGCTGACGACCACAGTGCGGTCACCTTGTCGTCTTATTAAAAGCTGACCCTGTTTAAACATTCAAAAAAGGTGACGGTTTGACCTCAAAATAACAAAACGAGAAAAAAATGGCTGTATCTGTCACAGCTAACTTCAGTATTTTACCATTTTTCGTCCTATTAAGCTTATGCACAGAGCCCTTTAGGTGGAGTACTTCAAAAATAAAGTACATATTTAAATCGCGCAATGATATGCCCAACACACACACTCACAGACAGAGTAAGAGGAGGGTTTTGAACTAAACAAAACACATTTCAGAATTTCTAGTGCTGAGGATTTGGCTCAGCTTCTTAAAAGTGCACATTCAAATCCTGTCATGCATTAAGATTGATTTATTTCGTCAGCTATGAAAGAAAAGTATAACAAAGAATGCACAGATTCTTAAACAAAAATAGAAGTATTTGTGGAGCGTGGACCAAGATATGGGCCAATTGTAAAGGACTTAAAGCAGACCTATTGTGCTTGCTCTGTAGTTATAATCTAGATGGATCATTATGTTATAATTTGCACATTTTAAATTGCAACATTCATCTAAAACACGTCAACTGACTTCTGCGTTAGAAAACTGCGGTGCCCAATGGGAGCTGAGGTCGCCATAAATGTCATCACAACAAAGAGCCGTTGAGCTGTCGGCCCCTGCTATGGATCACACTAGCGAGGAGCGGATTTTTTTCCCCTGTTTTACCTGTTACGAGACAATTTGTCCAGGGGTGGTGGCACGCAACGAAACAATGTAAAAAACGGGCATAGAAGAAAACGGAACCACGGACACATGGTCAAAATGTAAAATAATACTCAAAAGTGTGCACAAATTAAACAACTAGATAATACAAAAATAAACTACAAATAACTAAAGAGGACTGATCCATATCGTTACCTAAATGACTATGCAGCGCTGCCGAATTGTACATGTATCATCATTTAAGAAACTAAAATTGAAGAATGGCAGTGGGCTGGTGCCAGTGGCGGTGAACACGGGGATTGATCGGCAATATGACGTCTTGAAAATAAGCGATCAAACAGTGCTCTCCAGTCACTCCATATACAACTGATGCAAAGTAGAAACAACTATAGGGGAAGGGGAAACAACTATAACGTGATTAAAAGCTCTGAAAAGTCAATCTTGCATAATAGGACTGCTATAAAAAGTTGCTGTTCATTATTTGTCTTAAAATGTGAAAAACTAAACTAGTTCATGTTAAACTCATTGGATTATTCCGAATATCTTCATCTCGTTTTATTGCTAGCATCCAAACTGCAAAAGATGAAGTTTAAATCTGTCAACTGGACAAATCGTTGTAGGAGTGAAGAGGTTTCGCTGCTCATCCAAGCCGCTTCTTCAGTTCTGGTCAGATTACTGGTGGACACTGCCTTATATCTATCTGAAGGGAGGAGCTAACTACACTGAAACTGTAAACATCTATTGTCTCCAGTTTCAGCTGAAACTAGCATCACAATGAGTTTACTAGCACTTTTTTCAGCCAGCTAGCATGCTAACAAAGCACTTCACAGACAATAAAAGGCTTTACAATTAGTAGTCAGCAACTCGCGCGGTCTCATTTTGACCCTAAGAGCTGCTTTTGCAATATATCTGGGGTAAAGCAAATGCTACTTTAAAATGTTACTTTTAAAACCTAAATAAATGCTGCTAATGCTGGACAGTGTATCCGAACACGACTGATTTCATATGCTTTTCTGTACCTATACCAGATCCACCTGATGTCCCTTGCAAATAGCTCATCTTAGCAGAAGTAATATATCCAAATGTTTCAAATTTTGATCCATCCAATCATTGCCGTCTGTGGGCTGAGAGAAAACGGAGCGACATGGTGGCCCCAGGTGTTACTATAGCCTTCAAAATGACAGTGTCACACAGCCAATGCTCACTGTCAAATGTTATAACTAGCAGGCTATTACATTGCGAGGCATGGATACAGATGAATTGGCCTTCACTTTCCATGGCAATCTGAGATACGGAATACAAAATATGACAATGGCAGAATTTTTATTTTTTTTTTTTTACAAAATGCTTTCTACACAGTGTGGATTTGTCTCATATTATACCGCGTGTCTTTTTATGCAGTGCTCGGGGTCAGTAGAGGAGAGCACAACATTGGCAGTGATGGCAGCGTGGCCTCTTTTAGCAGCGGTCCCTGTCACGACCCTATCCCGCAACCACTAATCACCAGTGTCAGCAGGCAGGTCCGGCGCCTGTCCACCCCGAGACGCCTATTGGAGCTGAGCACGGCCCTGCCATTAATAAGAAGGCCCATTTACATAAGGTGACAGGTACAGAGCGCTGAAGACCCCGCCCACTACGCAGAGGACACTATATGTATACATACAGCAGCAACTTGTAATAAATCACATGAATGGCTTTGAATGTATAAGTAGAACACTATGTTTATCAGAGGTCATATATTCTGCGAAATCAAGTCTTTAGGACCTTTTTAATCATATTCTAATATTATTTCCTTATGAAAACTCTATGTCTTATGTTTTGATAATCGTGGACACCTGTGTAATCCCACAGTCGTCCAGGTCTGATCCATAGAAAAAGAGAAATTTCTGGGTGGATCAAACATATTAAAGAGGACACAGGAGTCAAACGGTTTATGAAAAGTTAAATAGCTTATTTTAAATTAATCTGAATTTACTTTCAAATACCCAAAACTCCCCTGTGCCCAAAACAAAGTAACAACAGAAAGGTGGACCTGATGAGGCGGCCAAACAGAACAAAAGGATGCGGGCCCGGGCCAACCCCATACGGGGCTGTAGAAACTGGTGCCGACATCACTAACCTAAAACCAAAACCATCCCCAAACTAACCTTATCAAACAAAAGGCGAAAACAGGACAGCCGGTCCCACTAGGTCAAACACAAAAAGCTAACTGCAGCTAACAGGCCTGGTTCAGCCTGCACGGAGCAGCAGTCAGAGCCAAGGAGCGTGCGCAACGACGAGCGTGTGCCCCCAGGTGTGGAGGGCAAGGCAGTGCTCAGTGAGCACAAGCAAGAGCAATAACACAAGAGCACGTGCCATGGATAGGCGGCATATTTATACGGCGACCAACCACGCCCCAAAACAAGCATAAATATACAATACACATAAGATAATGGGGTAAAGAGGCGCCAGTATGTAACAACTGGACAAAAAGTTGTAGGAGTGAAGACATTTCGCTGCTCATCCAAGCCGCTTCTTCAGTTCTGGTCAGATTACTAGTTTCAGTGTCGTTAGCTCCTTCCTTCAGATATAAGACAGACAAAAAGCAGCGTCCAGCAATAATCTGACCAGAACTGAAGAAGTGACTTGGACAAGCAGCGAAACGTCTTCACTCCTACAACTTTTTGTCCACTTGACAGATTTGAATTTTTCTTAGCAGATACAAATATTTGGTCTCCTTGTAAAGTTTCATCCCTAAAATTACTCAAATGTTATGGAGCTAAAAATGTGCCTTGCCTTTTCAGAGTGTGTCTGTGCCCCCTCGACAGGCAGCATTGGTGGTTTATACGCTCAGAAATCATATCCAAGCACATAGTCTTAAGTGGGCTAAAGCTTGCAGAAAAATTTAATTAAAAAATGAAGCATTTCAATCACTACAAATATGGTTTGGTGAGGCATTGCTGCATTTTCCCAGACCTTTCCATGACTGCTTTTTCTGATTGGATAAGCGAAATGTCCAGCTCCTAGAGAAATCAAAACAGCAAAAATAAACGCCAGACCAACATGAGGTCCCCAGTTGACAATTATGTTGTATTTGGTAAATTTAAGAATAAATCAGCCATTCGAATCTGTACACATCAGTAACGAGCTACATTTAGATCTCTGAGGCCAAGTCCCTACCTTGCGTCTGGGAACAAATACATACACTGCCTGTGTCGGCAAAAGAAATGTCCTCACACCTTGAGTTAACCTGAAGGCAATAGGTTTTGGGGGTGTTACCGAAGAGATGCTGGAGCGGAAGTGTCCCTGGTACGTGGATTCCTTGGAATGGTTTCCTGGATGGGGTGCACCCCCTTGCAATACAGGTTGTCACCTCCTGCCTATCCACAATTTTTCGATGAGAACCCCGTAATACGGTGGATTTGTGGTAACATTTTGATTATCGGATATGCTAGTGAAACTTTGTGGAAAACTAATGTGAATATTTCAAGTGTTTTTTTAGGAGATCAGGATGGGGTTTTTTGAGCAATATTATATTTAATTTCCTGCATTCTGGTGCTTTTTATGTGTAATATTTACTCAAAATTATCATTATTCTTTTCAGTTTTATGCATGGGAATTTGGCTCGGACAAATATTTAAAGAAATATATAAATAGCTGTCAATTACAAACTTAATAAATAAAGTATACTCCCTCAAAAAATACTCTCGATCAAAGTGCAAAGAGCCGGACCGGAGGCTTTTAGAGAGCCGTATGGTTGGCTCTTTAGAGAGTGGTTTGGCAGACCCCGTGATATGGGCCCGAGATTCAAACTAAATCAAAATTAGCCAGGCTGTATAATGTTGCCCCTTTTCAACTGAACTGAAGTGCACTCCTGCAACAATAAAACTCCAGTATTCCAAAATCCATACTCACACTATAATAAAACAAATGCATGGCTATAAAATCTATAGACGCTTCTCCATATTTATCAAGCAATCCATCAATAATTTCCATGATAACTGCATTTGCAGATGAGACCTTTAATGTGATGTTCTGTCATGGCAACAGCTTAAACCAAAATGATGCCTAATTGTAGTAATTATCACAAAACACAAATTTACCAAGAAAGCAATCCACACAGAAAGAAAACATAATGGACAGCAGCTGTAATTACTCAATGTTCCAAATGAGGATCTAAAAAGTACCAGCCTTTTTGCCATCATGGTAATTATGGAAGACACACACAGAAAATGCTTTGACAATTGAGGTTAAATAAGAACAAATCTAAAAACTTGCCAAAAGCAGATTGTGAGAATTACACTAATTGTTGTTGCCATGTAATTAGTCGTGCAAAATCAATGTACTACCAAAATGGACAAGATATTTCTAACTGTTGGGACAGTTTTAGGTCATTTACTTTTTTTTTTTTTTTTTTTTTGTAATGGGCCCAAAAAGGCAAAGCAAGTTTTTATTTTCTGTTAGTAGCCACAATACATACATAAATTATTTCATAGTGCTTTACAGAATAAGAAAGGCATTTACAACAAATACTCATCATAAAATTAACATTCAACAAAGTGCAGAATAAAACTTTTCAGTCAGTAGCCATAGCTGCACAGAAGCTGGAGTTCAAACCTGGATTAACCGTTTTTTGAGCCCTGGGATTTCAACAATTTCCTTAGGTTGCGTCAAAGTTAGAGGCCTGTCTCACATCTTCAGGAAGACTGTTCCAGGTTTTAGCTGCATAAAATACATCTCAAAAGGTTGGGATTAGAATAACAAAACGTTTTATTTTCAGAGCGCATTTACTATTAAGTGCATCCCTGTCAACTTTGGCAGCATATGTTTTTCGTTTAAGAACATTTAAAAAGCTAATTTTGAATCAATATGTGAAAAACAACCAAAAAGTATTGAAAAGAGAACCGCAATAACTAAATTACGTGTTATTATCCAAATTAAATACACATTACGATCTTGCGGTAGCTCAGTTAGTAGCGTATTCGTCCTCTGATCTGAAGGTCGGTGGTTCGAATCCCACTCTCGATGTAAACATCATTGGTTGAGCGGTGAGATCCACTGACTGTACTAGGTCTGAAACGACTCTCCCAGTCAATGGCACTGGGGCACGTCACTTCCCTTCTACAGGAGAAAAAATGGATTCCCCGTCCCGCTAGGGAATTATTACTTTTTAAATATAAGTTACTGGTTTTTACCTCACCTCACAAAACACAGTGCGACATAATGAAAAGGCCGTTGAAAATTTGAAAAAAAAGAGCAGCTGTCACGGTTGCCAGGCGACTTAAAGTAAGTGACGTAATGTAAGAGCAAAGACAGAGGTTGACGTACGCTCCAATGACCGTACTTAAGACCCTGTCCCCACTTCGGACACAGCCCTTTGCGTGAATCCAACGTAACAGGAGCCACCCTCCATCGGCTCCTTCACAGAGTGCAGTGTCGTTGGAAATCGCCGCACACCCCTACCGATTCCAGCTTCCCACAGCACACTTGAATGCCTGAAGAATGCTGTTGGCGTTGTTTTCTTGTTGTGGGGTCCCCTTGAGGCAAGCTACGCTTACACATCGCCCACCTCTCGACACACTCCCAGTAAAGTGTCCTGTAGTACAGTGTGTATATGAATGTTTGAATGGTGGAGATGGTTCCTTTGAATGTCCGGAAAAGCCCGCATATATAAAATGTTTCTATTTTCTTTACCGTGTTTTTACCAAGAAAGTAACCCGCTCAAGGCCTGGGGAAAGACTCCAGGGCGTACACAGCCAACGTTGGTTTAAACTATAGAAAAACATTTATTTAGTCACCGTGACCATGAGAAGCTTTGCTTATTTTTCACTTTTGACATGTCAGGCAACATAAATTGTATACGTCCCTCTTTACCGGAAGCTCACTCATAAGTTCCAAAATGTCGCCTCTATGATGTTGCAGAGCAGAGGCATGAAATGTGTTCCCCTGTAATACCTGAATGGAGAACCTGGTTAGTCAAATCCCACCTATGGTCCCAATGTTTTTAAAAACGCCTGCATGTACTTGGGTGGTCCCCGATGGGACACATTGTTCCTCCTCCACTGCAACTGACCACTGGCTCCTGGTTTGTGTAACATAGAATACAGGGAAGTCCCTAGAGGCCCACATGAGTGTCATCGTGTTAGTGCTGGTCCCCCCCCCCCCCCCCACCCCCCCCATGGGCATTAAGTACCCACATGATTTCGATCCTGAAGGAAGAAGTCCCAGAGAAGAAGTTTTGAATAATTACTTTTTAGTTTTTTTTTTTAACGAGGTGCCTTTTTTGTTCTTTTAATTTATAACAAGGGGGAACCCAGATGTGATAAAAAAGCACTTTGGAGCCCCCGTTAGGTTTTTTTTTCATGGGTGCCCCCCTTTTGTTCGAACTACCAACACACAATAGACCAAAAACACAGCCAATCCAAAACAAAGCGTACCCAAGTTCCCCCCATATAAAACATTAAAAAAAACCGTCCCGGGTGGCGTGTTTGGTGTGAAACAGTTTTTCACCTTACTTACCATTTATTACAACTGCCCATTTGTGGTCCACCGACGTAGCCGGCCCCGGTTTATTTTGCTTTCCTCCCTTGGGGAGTGTGTAATTTCCATTTTTGTTGAGGCAAAAACTGTTACAACAAGCCCTTTTTTTTTCTTTTCCTGTCCCCCTCAGGTTTGGTGCGGAACTAGTCGCCCCCCCCCCTTAGTCCCACCCCCCCCCCCCCCCCTTATGCAAAAATCATGGTTATCTGAGTCATTAAATATTGTGTTCCCCCAGTAATCCAATGATTTGACAAACCATTGTGGAGGTTCATTCCTGTGGCAGTTTTTTGAATTAGTTCCCCTTATGAGATACCCAATTTTCATTCAGTTACAGTGTGTTCCTTTCTAACAGAGAGTGAATGGCCAACCCAGTGTTTTCAATAGAGAAACACAGTGAGTGAGGGTTTGTTTCAAATCTATCACCTTAATTAAACACAGGGTTCCCCCCCCGTGAAAAGAGAGGATCCAACGGTTTTTTTTTTTCAAAGTTAGGGCTGAAATCTGCATGTTCACACATCCCCATAATCCAGTCCGAAAGAGAGGATCCAACGGTTTCAAAGTAGGGCTGAAATCTGCATGTTCACCATATCCCCATAATCCGTCCAGAGAAGAAAGTTGCTTGCACTATTTCTTTTCTGTAATTTATTGGGATGCAATATTTATTCTGTGATAAAGTGATACGTTTGATTTTAAACTGTTACATAGTACCAAGATATGGAAGAAAGGATATGTTTTCATTAAGCCAAAACCCAAGATATTTATAAGTGTTGACTCTTTCAATCGATGAACCATTTAGTGTGTAAAGATTTGTTCCTTTAACAATATCAATTTAATACCATTAAGATGTTTAACAGGGGGTGGGGGGCAAATAAACCTATGTATAAACCTGAAGAATAAAAATAAACTAAAGTGTGAGTGAAGGGTTTATGGCAGCAGTGGAGTCTGAAAGCTCTTTATACAGTGAATTGTTTGGAAACATACATCATTTACAGATGTTTCAATAAAACATTGTTGCAGAATCTATATCTTGTCTTACTCTTTGCAAATATCCGTATCCCAAAAAGTTGTTACGTCCATCGTCTGGATCAAAACCCGCAACAGAATGGTGAAAAATGCATGTCTATTGGCAAAGTGTCAGTAAGCGTAAGTATGTTTTCTGTGTAAAATATTCCGCTGTGTCTTTTGGCCAATGCTTTACCTCTGGCTCCTAACAATGCTATTAAGAGCTCCCCATCTCCTTGCACAACACCTGCCACTTTTACGTGCTCCATACCTTCCCTGCTCCCATCTGGCAGCTGCCAACATTATAACTGTTGACTAACATGGGGGTTAATGAAACCCTTGTGTTAGCAAGCGCACCTCGCCGTTCAGGGCTCAAGCTGCTTAGAGATCCACGTGCAGCCCTGAAGGATTGCCTCCATTATGGATGCCAGCACGCGGCTACACTCACTTCCTGAATAAAATAATGCTCACACCTGCTACCTGCTATCTGCGATGTTGCGCCGCTTCAGTAAGATGATGCATTCTGAGGTGTACAAGCACATGCTGAGTGCACCAGAACAACAATTACAACGCCATTAGTGGAGAGCAAACTTCTTTTAACATGTTGTGTGACTACCCACACGTGTTTTTGAATGGGGTCAAAAGGTCATGTGTTATATTCTTCAGTCCCAAACCTTCATGAATGGAAAGGGTTTTAAATGACATGCAGTGGAGTTACAGGCCACAAAGTTTAGAAATCTGATCCATAAAAGTCTGTTTCTCTTAAAGGTTAACTATGTTTTTTACTTTTCTGGTGAAGATTCTCCATCTGCTTGAATGTTATTGCTTTGCCTCACAGTAAGAATGTATTTGCTTTTACTAGTGAAGAGTAAATTAATTTTAGCATGGTTTTTGTGGTGTTGTCTTCCATATTCAGTGGTGGAGGAAGTACTTTATTTTGTCATGTAAAAGTACAGATACAGATACATCCATCCATTCATTTTCTTGGCTGGCTCTAGTGGCTCTACTCCAAGCTCGTCTCACGTGACTGAGAAGACAGATTAAAAAATCGACTTAAGTAAAAGTATTGAAGTACCTGTAGTTTAGAAATCTGATCCATAGAAGTCTGTTTCACTTAAAGGTAACTATGTTTCTTACTTGTGAGCTGCTCCCTTGAGACAATGAAAAATGGAAAAACAAGCCTTCTTCTTGTTAAGAGTTAATCAACCACATAATTTCCAAAATGTCATTTAAGGTGAGACACTATGAGCAGCACTGATCACTTTTCTCTCTCAACCTATAATTTTTCACCTTTAAACAACATTGTCCAATCAAGATGTCTTATTACTTTCATTTAATCAACTTGCATCCAGAGATTTATTTGGGACATTGTGACTTCAAAGGCACCTACATGCGCCAAACTTCACAGTCTTACACAGGGAGGTCCAAAAGTCACTTACAGTTGAAAAATATTCCTAACTCTTTTGTTTCTAAATATTTTTATTGTATTTTTTCAGAGCATTTAGAACTACCCTTCCGACATTAATATAAGCAAATATAGCACCGAGGAACGTAAATGCCATTAAAGGAATAATAAGTGGTTTACAAAGACAGGGGGCAGTATGTGATCTCCCGAGACCTGACTAGTTCTGATTTCTTCCTGTGGGGCTATCTTAAAGAAAAGGTGTTTGTGAATAAACCTCAGACAATAAACGACTTAAAATGTAATAAGAGCCATAAGCCTGATTTTTTTTTTTTTTCAGATGTTACGCAAAGTGTGTTGGATTGGGCTATTCAGTGTAAAACCCACAATGATGGACTCTCAAAAATCATTATTTTTAGTTCTCCTAGTTTAAGTAGTGATAAGTTCAAGTGTAAGTGAACAATTATAACTGTATATACTGCCAAAAATCTCAGAATTTCAGTTTACTTACTGCTAAAATTTGGTGAGTATAACTTAAGAATTATAGGAGCTATTGAAGATTTAAAAGTGTCAGTGACTTTTGTGTACTTTTGTACTTAAAGAGGTGGTATCATGCAAAATATATATTATATTTGTTTTGGCTTTTTATCATGTTAAACTATTCCCTCATTAAAAAACATGCCTGTGGAGGTTGTAGATGTCATACATGCTTCAGTAATTTAGCGATCTCGACAGTAAGATTCTGTGCACCCATGCTCCCACTCAACAATTCTCCATAAATATACAAAAACATGATATAAAACTGTACACTACAACTTCACAAACCTGATGCAATGAGCAGTAGTTTCATTAGCGGGATGCATGTTCACTGTGCCGCGATATCGCCCTGAAGAAGGAGTATCAGTGTGTCGAAAACAAAAGTGAAACTTATAAAACATGTTAATATGATGTTTTCGGTGAATACAGTATTTTTGAAACGATAAAACTTAACATGGTGATCTAAATATGTTATGTGTTAGCAGTAAATACCCCATAGAAGTGAAATACACAGGATTTTGACAGATCATAGTCTAATTCTTTTTGATTTATGAAAGTTTTAACTCAAAAAATGATGGAAAATGAGAGTTTACGTGACAGTTTCATCTACATTTTCATTTATTCTTTATATTGTTTGTTGCCAGCGCCCTAACTACCCCCACTGCTGTCGATATTGTGACCTCCTCTGGCACACCTTTTTCGTTCTTTGTGCACTTGGTTGATGGCACATAAAAGATCCAGACCTTTCCTCTCTGACTTTTAAAATGCTTTGAGGATGCGACCCCGGCATTTATCACAAGCAGTGTCTTTGAAAGTACATGAAAAGGCCCACTTTCCAATACGCTAGTAGGATCATTTATGGATACTCAAAAGGCAGTTAAAAGTAGGCTTTCAGGGCCGTGCCGATGCATCAAATGGAACTTTAACTACCACTGTGTCACACGCGCTATGATTCAGGACAAAGACCAAACTTTTTTTTCAATATATTTTGAGTTACAAAAATATTTCAGCCCAAAAAGCACAAATAAAAGTACATGGGGTTAAATCAAAGTCTTTTTCTGTATACTTTATTTACTTTCACTTTCTTTCAAAGGTCCATATTACACTATTACTATTATATTCCTATTATACTACTATTATATTACAAACTCTGCATATTTAGGCTGAGTTCGTTTTTCAAACCAAAAACACTCCGTTCCACCTTGTGATGTCATGCGCTAATACAGGAAGTGCTCCACTGTGTTTTTAAACTCCATACAACTTCACTAGAATCATTTGTATAATTTCAGGCCTGGAATTGCGAATCTCTACTGAACTAAAGGTAAAAGGTAGCTGTTGACTGGAAAACTGCTACTACATGACATCACCAGGTGGGACAGAGCATTTTGAGCTTTGGAGACGTAGACAGACTAATAATAAAGGGTTGCAAAACATGGTAAGAGCCAGTTTTGCATAATATAAGACCTTTGATGTCCTGTTTCTGTGTGTGCGGTTGTGTGTGTCATTGTTGAATAAATAGAATAATTTAAAAAAGGATATTAATTCAAAACAGTATAGGCAAGTTTTATTTCATATTTGTCATTTATTACATGCTAGAAGGCATCTATGGAAACTGCAACTGGATTTTTTTTTGTGTTTGCTTTATAAGATTGAATATGTTAGGCCACTCATTCAGTTCAGATCAAAGTCCTGTATTACGCAAAATTGACTCTTGTGAGGTTTTTGAGGTCTCGCTGTTTCGCTGATTTTTTTGTGCAATTTGGAATGCTTTTTGTGCAGCGTATGAACGTGCATTGTGTTCTGCGTCCTGATTGGCTAAGAGACTGTAGACCGTTGTCCATCGGTCTTCTCCGTTCTGTGTCTCCTGTACAGTACAGAATGTGTTCAGCCAAAGTTACATAAATGTTCGATCGCAGTGTGACTCTGAAGTGCTGTATGTTTGCAAGTTTTCTCCTCGACAAAACCCACAAGTTTTGCAGTAGCTTTTAGCAGTCTGGTAATGCGGGAGCACAGTGGAAGTGTGCTGGCATGTAATCCTAAACCAGGGACGGGTGGTTCATGTCCCTGATTCCTGAAAGATTTTATAACGGACCAGCAATCTGCACAGATCTATGTCTTTGTCTGCTAGTTGTGCGTATGCCCAGAAAAGTGGCTCTTCAGATTTTGCACAGGAGCTAATTATTATAGAAAGGAACTTGACCGTTTAACATTACATTCCTATGATTTCATTAGACCTTTATGTAAATATGTCAAAGCCTTCTGTCAATTCTTGTCTGGAATGTCATTTTTTCCTGGTAGTTTTCAACACAGCTTTTGGTAACATAGTGCACAAATCTCTTGAACAGGGACTTGAAACCTGGACCATCATAACTGATTTACATTCCAAGGAATTATTAGAAAAAAAAACACACAAAAAAACACTCAAGCCTTTCACATTTCATATGATTTCACATGCCAGTTTCTGGCACTTTGAGTAACTGTAAAAGCACAAGCAGAGGATACCAGAAGAGCCAGCTCTTTCCTAAGCTTCAAATCAATTTGTCCACACAGTTTTCCATGCAGAAAACAGAGCTTTTGTTCACATCCATCTGACTCCCATGTGACTATGGTTCTGCATCTTGACAGTGCAGTTTACAAAGCTTTCTTTCAAACTTTATTAAACATAGTTATAAAAGTGTTTTTAAGGTCCCACTGAGATTTGAACTCAGATTGCTGGATTCAGAGTCCAGAGTGCTAACCATTACACCATGGAACCACATTACTGTGCAGGTTTGCTGGGAACGCAGCAGGAAAAAGCAGAAGCCATATAGGACAATAGCTCAACTTTAATGGTTTCTTATTGTAGTGGTCGTCACATCTACTTTATACGCAGAAGTCTATGTAATCCTTCTGTCATCCAGGTCTGATACATAGTAAAAGCCAAATCTGTCAACCGGATAAAAAGTTGTAGGAGTGAAGATGTTTCACTTATTATACAAGCCGCTTATAAAGTTCTGGTGGAATTGCTGATGACCAATGCCTTACATCTATCTGCAGGGAGGAGCTAACTACACCGAAACTGTAAATAGCTATTGTTTACGGTTTCATCTTAAATGGACCTGCATTCAGTCTTAAGGGGCCTAATAAGGGGCTCACTCCATTGTTCTCTATGTTTCCTTTGTTTGCTTTGGGTCTGAGAATGGAGTTAGATATTGGGGACATGTGATGTCTAAGGCCCCCCATTCCTAGGAAGGATTGTCTTTCTTAGCAAAAACTGCTTCTTTAACTCCCCTCTCAAACCATTTCTTTTCTCTGGCTAAGATCTGTACGTCACTATCTTCAAAGGAGTGGTTAGTGGCTTTGAGATGGAGATGGATGGTGGACAGGGGTCCAGTGGAGCTCTTGCGACAATATGGGTACATTCTCTTATGGAATGGCTGTTTAGTTTCTCCAATGTAACGCTCACTGCACTCTTCACTACACTCAAGTAGACCACGTTACTTTGTTTGTTGGGCGTTGTTTGGGCTTGGGGTTTTGTCCTGTGGGTGTATTGAACATAAAGTGAGCACAACCAGTGTTCACTGCACCTGTGGAGCTATATCAGAAGCACTTTCCTAACCTTCAAAATCTACTGAAAACTAATGTGTCCAACCTGTTTTCCACGCAGAGTAAAAAGCTTTTGCTCACGTAATGTGAGAATCACCTGATCACCACTTAAGTAATATTGACAATCAGTAGAAAGCAAAATGCATTGGTGGTATAGTGGTTAGCATAGCTGCTTCCCAAGCAGTTGACCCGGGTTCGATTCCCGGCCAATGCATGTTTTCCCAAGATGGTAATTGTAGAGTACTGTTTCTAATGCTGATAGGCTTATCTGTGCTACAGTCAAAATGCAACCCCTCATAATGACTCAATCTCCAGTTCATTCATGGACATGCACCATATACTTACTGTGTACATATAAGTTGCTACTAAGTCAAATTAGTAGAAAATCTTGAGTGAAATAATATGAAACACATCATGTATTTTAAACGTACTGGAGTCTCTCTCCACACAGAAATCAGTTCGACTGTTTAGACTCTTATTCTCTCAGGCAATTCTCCTCAATGCACAGGTGGAACTATGCCAGTAGAGACCCTACTTTTTCTCTCTTTCCTTTTGCTCGCATAAAGAGCGTAACACCTGAACAGGGACTTGAACTCTGGACCCTCAGATTAAAAGCCTCATGCAACTGCCAACTTAATGAAGAATCAATAAAAAAAAAGTGGTCCTACACTTTGACAATGCAGTTTTCGATGTTCTCCTTCAAGCTTTATCAAGCATAGTTGCATAAGTCTTTTCAAGGATTTTCAGATAATCAGGCTAACACTCTCCCAACTGACCTTTCTTGGCAATAAAAATTACTCTGTTCATGTCTTGCACACAGTTCAAACAATGCAAATCAAGTGTACAAGATTAGCTTGAAGCCAAATTTCATATGATTTAGCATACCAGTTGTTGGCACTTTATTGAATAAATGTAAAGTGAGCAAAACCAGTGTTCACTGCATGTGTGGAGTTATACCCGTCCGACTTAAATGAGCCATTCGAACGGTGCATTTAAGTCTTGCGTCTGGAGACACTCCGCGAGTCCATTGGCGGTGACAGCATCTGATGCTATAGAGTTAAGAAAGAAATGACACGACAAACCATCACGACAGTCACAAGTTGACTACTGAGTCACCAAATACTCTGCAGCACAGACTGGCCAAGCGATGCAGCGTGATCACCTGCAGCCAGTGATGGCCAAGCGGGTGCGTGTCTTGACCTCCACCAAACCCCTGAGACTGACTCACCGAACCCCTAGGGTTCGATTGAACCCAGGTTAAGAACCACTGAAATAAAGGCTAATCTAATCTAATCTAATTGTAAAAAATAAAATTGACTACTTCGCGGATTTCGCCTATTGCGGGTTATTTTTAGAACATAACCCCCGCGATAAACGAGGGGCCCCTGTAATCCTTTATTATACTTCAAAATGCTCTGTTCCACCTTGTGATGTCATGAAGAGGTAGTTTTCAAGTTAACATCTCCTTTTGTTTAGTAAAGGTAGGCAATTCCAGGGGTGAAATTATGCAACATTGTCCAGTTAAAGGATTTTTTTGTTTTTTTGGAATGGAGCCTACCTGGACAATTACATAGGGATTACTCAGAAATCTATGGGATTAGTACATGGCTCAAATATGTATAAATTGTTCCAAAACATCCCAAACTAAAATCATTACATTTTTCATACCTGCCAGATCCTATGCAGTTAATTAGCGTAACTTTTTAAAATATTAGGCCCTTGTCACTCTGTCGGCCCCACTCCTCTCCTTTGGCAATGACAAAGTGTTTGATTTGCTAATTTGCCTTTGACTTGCAAATGGGGGTCTCCTTGGAGCTTTCCCTGTGCCACTGCTCAATTTTGTTCCTTTTTGTGTGACTTTTTGGGGAGGTCAGCGCCAACAATGCCCTCATCCCTCCGTGGAATCGCCTTTCCCGATAACACTCGCAACATAAAACCCCAACAGAAAACTATCTAGAGCGGGCATGCGTGCTGAAAGACTGTATAAAATGCTGCTGTGAAAGGATAAGCGGGGAAGGGAGCTAGGGGGGCTGGTTCAAATTCCCTGAGATGAAAATGGCGTGATTCGTTTGCATATGCGACAATCAGGAAATATTGTACAGTACAATGGAGGGAATTAAGTCGGGCCAGGCGGAGTTTTCGGGCGAGGCTACTGTATTCTCTGTGGGGGGAGTTGGAATTGGTCGGGCATGCCAGTGTGACTAAGTGTGGAGAGTTTGAATAGTTGGCAAGAGTAATTGTTTTTACTGGCAAAGAGTAAAGTGTTTTAGCATGGTTTTTGTGGTGTTGTCTTCCATATACAGTGGTGGATGAAGTACTTTATTTTGTCAAGTAAAAGTACAGATACAGAGGTAAGAAGAAAATACTCAAGTAAAAAATTATCACATGAAAAAATCCATCCATTCATCCATTAATTTTCTTTCGGTTATCCGGGGCTGGGTTGCGTTGGCAGCAGGGACTCAAAGACTTCCCTCACCCCAGACACTTCCTCCAGCTCCTCCAGTGGGACCCCAAGGTGTTCCCAGGCCAGCAGAGAGACATAGTCCCTCCAACCTGTTTTGGGTCTTCCCCCGAGGCGTCCAGGAGGCGTGGAGGAGCAGCGGCTCTACTCCAAGCTCGTCTCATGTGACTGAGACGTATTGAAGTACCTGTTTAAAAACATACTTAAAGAGTAAAAAGTAAAAGTATTTCACACAAGTGTTAATTTCATTTGTGTGTGTTAAACGTAGTGATATTGTTTAAAAAATATGCATTATTTTAGTGAACAGTAGCAATACAAATCAATCAATTTTTTTTTTTTTTTTTTCTCATGAATCTTGTGTATTTATTTTTGTTTGCTCAAAGATGAAGCTTGAACTCAAAAACTTCAATCAGATTAGTTAGATTCATACAGCTGCTATTCCAAAGACACAGATAGCATCCTAAGACCAGAGCAGAGTTTGCTTTTACCGTAAAATTATCAACAACTAGCATGCTAACACGCACCTCCTGGTTTACGGACAGTAAAAGACTTTACTTAGATGCATACATATATTTGCAGTGCTCCAAAGTTATAGCATCCAAACCCAGAGCAGAGTTCGCCTTTACCGTAAAACCAACAACAACTAGCATGCTAACACACACGTCCTGGTTCTTGGATGCTTTAATTAGATGCAGACAGGTACAGCTGTTTTACATTTAGCCTAAGAGCTGTTTTTTACAATACAGCTATCCTGGGGAACAGCTTTTTGCTCAAATATGTAAATAAAAATAGTGTACAGGCACAAAGTGTATCTGGATATAGCACACAAATTCATATGGGGAAGAGGGGCCTATATAACTACTTTATTGAACAATTGTGGGGTTAGCGTCTATATGGCAGCTTCAGTGTGGCTTTTGGTACTGGATTAAAAATGTTTCTGGGGACCATAATATAGTGAAATGATAATAATAACTAAAATTGAAAAAGTTCCTTATTAATGCGGACAAAACATCTAAACTCCAGATACTGCAGTCCAAACAAGCTGTTAAACTGAGCAGTGCCAGAGGGGCTAAGAGACAGGGGAGAGGGGGCGGGGTCTAAACATATAGGAACAGCGTGATTGGTCACACTTTGACTGCAGCACACACTCAGTTTTAAAAGCTGCTAACTTACTTATTTTGCATTACAAGGTTAAAGTTGAAACACCTTGTTGTCAGTTTATGTCCCACTTTCACCATATACTGCAGCTTCCTTTTTCAACTCAAGTATTTTTTTTTATTTTTTTATTAGTCTGTCTACATCTCCATAGCTGACAATGCTCTGTTCCACCTTGTGATGTCATGAAGTGGTAGTTTTCAAGTTAACAGCTACATTTTACCTTTAGTTCAGCAGAGACAGGCAATTACAGGGCTGAAAATGTCCTAATGATTCTAGTGAAGGTGTATAGAGTTTAAAAACATAGTGGAGCACTTCCTGTATTACCATTAGAGATATCTGGCTATCGGTCTTAAATCTCCAGCATAGGCCGATATTTCATTTTGGTCAATCTAATGCCTAAAGAATACACACAAAGCTTTATAATAACACTTATAACAAAAGGTAGCTGCATAATTTGGGGAAAATAATCAAAATCGTTCTTAAATATCAACCCAAAAATATCGACAGAGCTTACAGTCCATCTGTTGCTCTGGATTCTGAACAAACGGTATCGGCATCGGCCATGGAAAAACCAACCATATCGGTCCATCTTCAATTACCACATGACATCACAAGGTGGAACAGAGTGTTTTCCAAAGAACTCAGCCCAAATATTCAGGATTTTACGTGATAAACATGTGCGGATTAAACAAAAATCCGAGTATGTTTTTGATGCGGAAACATTATAACATAGATCACAAAATGGCGTAATATGGACTGTGAATAATTAATTTCTGTTTTTATTCAAAGTCTTACACCTCCTCCGCCATCGGCCCCTCCATGCAACACAATATTAACAAACATGCCACTGATGCCCTCGTAACTACCGCAGTTTAGCTCCACCCGGGGATCGCATAGTGGTCATTGTCTTCCCCGTACATCAAAAATCAATTTCATCAAGACGCCGATGACCATTACCTAGCTGTGAATGCGATGATTACACCATCAATTATCAGTAGTGTTTACCGTGCCCTTGGTCATATTGACATTCTTAAATTGAGCTGTGTAGCAGACAGAGGGCTTAAATGTATTCCGAGGCTGTGTAAGCTAGCTGGACAAAGAAGTGCAGCTCTGGCAGTGCGTTCAGCTGGGATGTGAGCCTCATAATGGCCTATCATTACTTCAGTAGCCTCATTACAAGGTCCTCAACTGCTGGAACTCGGCGGCAATGTTAATAATTTCCATCGAGAGAAGACGGAAATTTGAAGTTTCTCTGATACAATAAAGAGTATACGGCGGTATTATTGGCTTGTTTACTGTTGTGTTATTGTGGCAGTGAATACGTTCTAGTTTGGCTCTCGCTCTAGGTGGACTAGTTAAATTGTTCATCCGAGTTAGTGTGTATCTGTACCCATTCCTCTGTAACTTCTGCAGTGAGCCTCGTCGTTTTGGCCTTAAAAGGACGAGGATCATGTAGAGCAGGTTGAAACGAACATTTTATGTCCTTATTTTGTCCTTGATTCAAGATATGAACATTAACAACTGACAGATAAGGCGCCGTCATTCCCGAGGCTGCTCTCGCTAGTGTTAACTACAGATTTGATTGACAGCGTTTCTAAGCATCCACTCTTGGCTAAACCAATGGTGCGAATGAGCGTTGGACGGGCGTTTCCTTCAACAGCCTTGCTCTGGATTGGCGCTTTGGTTGCTATGATACTCTACTCTACGCTACAAATTCGTCCTATAACTGCTAGCCTCAATGAGCTACATTTGACTGGAGCCGAACGCTATGGGTGACGTCACACTCGCTTAGTCCACTTCTTTATACGGTTTACGATATTTAGTGTGCAGTTGGCCAATCGCTGGGTTTTAGATGACATCACAATGTTTTATAGGCCAATATTGTTTAATACAGTTGGGGCAGCAGTGAGTTCATGGCTCTAGTCACTAATAGAAATGATCTGGTTCAACATTTGTAGGTTTACCTTTTGGATATTTCATGGAAAGTGCAATGTAATCAATGGGGGAAAAATGGTTCTTTCCCCCCATTTAGAAGCATGACATGATGAATCTGAGACCCCATCTATCCTTTGCCCTTGTCCTAAGTGTGATGTTAAATATATGCTATGGGTGACAGTGGCTCAGTTTGTACACGTTTGCCTTCTCACCACAGGGTAGACAGTTTAAATCTCACCTTAAGCATATACCATCTGTTTTGTTTGCGTATTATTTTGAGAATGCACTTCATCACCGACGGTAGCTCAGTCGGTAGAGCGGTTCAAATCCTGCTCTCGACATAAACGTCATTGGTTGAGCGGTCAGATTCACTGTCCCACAGGTGCTACCAGTTCCCACAGATGAATGCAGAAATTGTGTCCTTGGGCAAGACAATTAACCCAGCTCGCCCCCAGTGTCTCTGTATTAATGTGTGTGTGAATGGGTGAGTGGTTTCTTGATGCTTTGAGTGCCTTGAAGGTGGAAAAAAACGCTATATAAAAGTGTTACCATTGACCACTCCAGTCATATCTTTGGTTGCGACAGGGCACCGATGTAATCAGCTAAAAATCTCCTGACTAGAAGGGAACTTTGGGTTGTGAGAACACTTCAAAAAATAACTCATTTAGGTTGGACAGGTCATTCTGAAAAATGAGATGGCAATATGGTCGACGGCAAGAAATGTATTGCCAAAAGCCGTAATCAATATGCATTAGCCGATCAGAGCTGGAATTGAACCGCTAACCATCAGATTAGTGGGCAAACCTTCCATCACTGAAGCCCTGCAGGCCAAAAAACTCTTACAAAATTGCAACTTCATCATAAATAGGCTAAATAAAGTTTTGTTTGTAAAATTAGCAATGCAACAAATGTTTGAGTATTATTTGCAATATAAACTTCTAAACCCAAACAAATCATTGCAACAAACAGAAGTCACTGGGTTTTATTCTCATAACTTCTCTCCCTTTATTTTGACAAGCATCTGCTCAGCCGTATACAGCGCTACTTGCAAAAGAAAATGATTAAATATATCAAGTATGACTTCAACACGTCTTTAACAACTTTCAGTGGAACCAAATGCCTGCTTGAGTCCTACATTATCAAATCTTCCAGTTTATGTCAACACAGCATCACGTCTCACCGCATATAAATAAAACTGAAGTGTCAGACCCAGGGATTGTGGAGGAGTTGAGATACTTGTCATGTGAGCATAACAGCAAAACAAGACCGAAAAGCATTTTTCTTTTAATTGTCCAAACATTTACGCAGCGTAGTGTTTGAGTGTTTTGACATGCAGCTTTTTAGATAAAGTAATATCCACTGATGAACTTCAAATAATTACCTAGAAGAGGCTGTTTACATATAGCACTGTCTTTCAAAATGGCAGTACATCTTCATACCCTGACGAGAGTTTAAAAGGTCAGTGTTCGAGTTTGTTTGCGCGTTTCGGTATTATAGGTACTCAGTGGGACGTTTTCACGGATTACAACAAAAGTGATCAGGAAATTTAAACTTTTTTGGTATTTATGCACTCAAGTACATTTACACCTCACCTGGATTTCCTACAAGAGCTCAAACAACCTGAGCTGTGGGCAGGTTTGATCCCAAATTTGACAAATACCATCGTTTCGAAGAAGACCATACGTAAATGGTAAATAGTCACATTTGTATACAACGCTTTTCCACTTTTAAGACACTCAAATCACTTTACATCAAGGAACTGCCCACTCGTTCACACACCAATGTACGCAGACGCTGGGGCGAGGTGGGCTAAGTGTCTTGCCCAAGGATACAACGATAGCACTCATCTGTGACAGCTGGAATCACACTGCCAACCTGTGAGTCAGTAGATCCGACCGCTCAACCGATGAAGCTTATGTCGAGAGCGGGATTCAAACCGCCAACCTTCAGATCAGTGGATAGATGCTCTACCAACTGAGCCGCTGCTAGTATCAAATATAACACATCAAGATACCACTTTAAAACCCCGAAGTAAATTCTTGAGCCAGAGAATCCATTAAGAGACATAAATTCTTAATCACAAAAACACATGACGTGATGGAAGTTGTTTATGTTACAATGTGGTGGTTTGGTTTTCAAGGGTTGCCAGTTTCAAACCTAAAATCCAGTTGCGTTAAACCTAAATGGAACCTCTGATCGGTATCGTCACTACTGAAGCCCCAGCACCTGCAGCCAAACACGAATCAGGTCTAGTGCAGCGTCTGCAGCTCAGTAAGTGAATTCTGGAGGTTTTGAACTTTAACATGAGGCCTCTCCATATAGTGAGAATGATAAAGACTTGTATGTGTCCTCCATCTGCAGATTCAGGCTCTGGCTATGCAGGCTCAGTTGTGCTTGCCCAAAAGTCACTGACAGTTGAAAAAAAAATTCATTTATTAATATGAGTAAATACAGCACCAAGGAACAAACCCTCATTGTACAGTGGTAGTTTTAAGTCACATTTTCAATCAATTTGGGTCAATTTCAGAACCTAGCGGTGTTACCGTCGACATTTTAATACCAGAGATGCCCCAAACGTAAACGCCATTAAAGGAATAATAAGTCGTTTTCAAAGACAGGGGGATGTTTTTGATCTCCACAGACCTGACTAGTCCTGATTTCTTCCTGTGGGGCTATCTTAAAGAAAAGGTTTTTGTGAATAAACCTCAAACAATAAATGACTAAATGACTAAATGACTTAAAACGTAATATCGAGGATCAAATAAGAGCCATAAGCCCGGAAATGCTTTGAAATGTTATGCAAAGTGAGTTGGATCGGGCTATTCAGTGTAAAACCAAAAATGGTGGACACTTATTTAAAAAAAAAATAAGTCATTTTTACTTCCCCGAGTTTAAGTAGTGATAAGTTCAAGTGTAAGTGAACAATTAAACTGTATATACTTGCAAAAATCTTGGAAGGTTCATTTTACCTACTGCTAAAATTTGGTGAGTATATAAAGAATTATAGGAGCTATTGAAAATGTAAAAGTGTCATTTAAAAAGTGTATTTAAAAAAGTAAGAGCGCAGGCTTCTTTATAGCGTACTTGTGATTCATTTATTTTTACCTCAGTGAAAACATGAAGATACAACTTATTTGAGAACAAAATAGAATATCTTCATACAGCGCAAGGACAACATGATTGAAAGTAGCAGTAGCCCTGGTAAAATACATTAAATACATTATGAAAAACATCATTTCAATCCTAACATGTTTCAAGTCGTGCTGCATTCAGAACATCCACAGCACAGGGGACAAAGATTTTTTTAAAAAGCAGATTTTATTGCCAGTGGGACTCTATAGCGGCGTCCGGAGTGGAGAGGCTCAAACTGTGGGTTCAGAGGGTGAGAGGGGTCTGACACGATGCACTCTACTCAATGTCCTCTCTCTGTACTGCTCTCTGTGGCTCAGCTGGCTCAGGCGCAGCAAAATTAAACCGTAGAGTCCAAAAGACCTCCAGTCTGAAAATCCCACATTATGTCACCATTTTGCCCCTCAGCCTTCTGAATATATATGATTCAATATATGTACTGGCTCATATTGAAGTAATATGGCATCACTCACTCGGCTCTGCTCTCGGCGCATGGGGTCAGACGAGGAGGCTAAAATAACACTTACAGAGATCATGTATTTGACACGGCCACCGCTCTGTGACGTCTCCACCGTCCTCACATACTGTATTCTACTGCACTACACATCACAAAACCAGGTCAAGGTTCTTTGAGCAGAGGCAACCCACTTCTCAGCTGTCTCCTTCTCATCCACCTTTGAAGTGCGTGCAGACAGTTGGAGATTGAAAAAAAAAAAAAAGGGAAACAAGAGCAGTGTTCCAAGCCAGGACTGGGTCATTGGTTTGTACGATCACATATACTGTAAACTACTAGTGAGATGAAGTAAGTAAAAAAGTTTGGAGAGAAAGCCCCTTAAGTGTAAACAAAAGCTGCGTGAGTTTGAGATGAGGTGGGGAGAGGTCTTGACCCGATCCGTCAAGGAAAGCCCACTGCTGGACCATGGGGGTGGTAAACATATATGAACAGAGCTGGTGTCAGAAGATGTTTCACAAAGTCGACAAAATGTTTGTCTTTAAAACAGTCACCACTGTTTTAAAGACAAAACAGTACCAGTATAGTATCAGTGTGTAGTATCAATAGTATCAGTGATGACTGTATGGTGGAGAGGGGGCAGATGGTGACCAGCAGAGAGCCATAGGAAAGATGGAAATTGATCATTTATTTATTAAATTAATTTATTTATTTATTTATTTTTAACTACTGCTATTTTTATTTTTTTTTTTAATTAATTTATTAATTCTCTTTATTCTCTTTTATTTTTTTTTTTTTTTGCATACTTCATGCGGTTGTGTTTTGTTTTTTGGTCAACTTCTGTGCCTGTATTATTGCTTTCCATTAGTATTATCACTGATTGTGCTTACCATACTATAATAGCTACGGCTATTATTATAGTACAAAACAGTATAATAATTACACTTTAATTAGCCTTAATGAAGCGTGAACGAGGACAGTTTGCTCAATAGATCATAATAAACAATGTACTGCTAATGATTCAAGATTAGTAACTACTTAAAGCTGCAGTATGTAACTTTTTAGCCAAAAACCTCCCAATTTAAAAGCATGTTTTGTTTTTTGTTTTTTTCATTTAGGTTGTGTTGATTGCACTGAAAAATATGTGTCCTTATTGTAAAAGGGCTCCACAAACCTGACTCTTATTTGACCAGGAAGAGGACGTCCTCCTCTTTATTTCCACGGAAATGTAGTTACTTTGGCTATAATATTCCATAATATGGCACAAAACATTTCTATCTCCATGGAGAATGTTCCAAAGTATGGTTTTAACTTTCTATGTGCATGGAATCATGCAGGTGACGTGCTACTTCTAGAAAATGACATACCCTACCTTTGATTAAGGGGTTTGTTATGAGTGAGGGTTATGGTAAGACGTCACTAAGCCTGCATCCTTCTGAATAACCAGTTTGTTCATAATTAAATTAAATATCTGTCTATGCTTATTTGAGACTAATTAAAGTGTTGCTATACCACTGCTGAGGATTGTGGCTAATTCTACATTCTAAGTCAGGGGTCGGCAACCTTTAACACCCAAAGATCCATTTGTGCCCAGTTTCCGTGGAGAAAAAACCTTGGCAGCCGCAACTATAATGACATTTAAAATTAAGATAAAATTGTATATATTGTTTGTTTTTGTTTTTCTTAGTCTTACGCTCTGCGTAAACAACTATAGTGTGCTTATGACAGGGGTCCCCAACCTTTTTATAAAAATATACAACTCACCATAACCGCTGAATCACTGGGACCTGCTCTTGTTTCTGTGATGAGGTGGTTCCATCAGGAGTTACGGGAGACAATGACGCCCGCAGTGTGTTTATGTCCAGTCTGCGCCGTAATTTCTTTCAAAAAACTCTGAAGTCTTATCTTTTAATCCAGGTGTTTAGTCTCCATTTCATTGCCTCGTTCGCTTTTCCCGCACATTACGCAGAGCGGACTCGGTGCGTGAGACTCACCTGTAGTGACAAACCCATGTTTTATGTAGGACTCCTGGGATTGTCTGTTAAATTTAGCTTTCTTTTTCTTGGAGATCTTTTGTTTTTGCCTCATTTTCACAAGCTTGTGGCTCTACTTTTGGGCGACGTGTCTGATGTTATATGTGATACATCATCGTGGAGACAAGAGCAGATCTAGATACAGATATAATAAACTCGCCTTATATCAGAAGGATTTATGTGGAGATTTACTCTCAGGATTTTCATTATATATCTACAGGCGAGCTTATTAGCGTGTCGCGTGTCATGAGGGACGGGAGAAAGTTACGTCGGAGAAAGTTATGTCGGAGAAGATGCGGTTGCAGATTAATTTACTGTTTTTGTGCAGCCCGGGAGCAAATGCGTAACTGACTGGAACCGGTCCCCAGCCCAGTGGTTGGGGATCACTGGTTTATGAAACACATGTGCTACAGATCTTCCTGCTCCTGAACCTCTGCACAGCGCCTGTATCCTTCCTTCCACTGTGTTCCATGAGTGTGATGCTTATTTTGAGTAACGAAGAATAATAAAATATAACTTTATTTTGATATTTCAACATTACAACAATTTTCCAATTTAAGAAAGAACGAACACAAATAAAATACACTTCAATTAAATTTATTTTCTCAAGCCGCAGAGCCGCAGTATAAGGCTGAAAGAGCCGCATGCAGCTCCGGAGCCGCGGGTGCCGACCCCTGTTCTAAGTGTAAGAAATTAAATGTTGGATTTAATTAAAATGTTTTGTCAAGTGATTTCACACAGACTTTGTGTTTTAATGTTAAAGATTTTGTTAGTTAACTGCAACAATTGCTTATTACTAAAGTCAAATCAATAATGTTAATAAAATACCCAAAAATATTGCTTTGACACTACTCAAGGCTCTTACCAAGTCACAACACTGGTCTGGATTTAACGACATTATATTCATTTACATTATTACACAAAACATTATAACCCATTTCTAACCAACATTAAATTCACAAAGTTAGGCTGGAATTAAGAAAAAAATAAAAGCACAAACAATAAAATGTTTTGCTTCTGAAGCTTTGGTGCAAATATACTCTAACAACTTTGTTAACAGTTCAGTGAGGCACATGTAACCCCTGTGCTTTGTATCTCATATCTAACTTTAACTGCCTTTCTTATTCTGTAAAGCACTTTGAATTACTTTCTGTACGAATCCCGCTATACAAATAAACTTGCCTTGCCATTTTATCTGATTTTAGTGACAAGCGTGATCCAGTCTCACCATAAAAGTGGGGAGAGCACATTTTGTGTAACCTCCATCACTAACAAAGGGACTGTTAAGTGCACAATAGTATATGGCATTGGAGGATGGACAATGTAAATAAAACACCCTAGGCAAGGCAAGTTTATTTGTATAACACAATTCGTACAGAAGGTAATTCAAAGTGCATTACAGAATAAGAAAGACATTGAAATTACACAAATCAAAACAATACAATTCAAAAATTTCAAACTTGTATACAGGACTTTAACCTGAACACGGCTTCTTCAGGGACTTTAACCCTCACCAGGGACTCTAACCCCGTAATAATCTTTTTTAATTTTATTTGTTTTAATGATCGGACCACACCAGCAGCGTGATCCGTGTAAATAATCACAAAAATAATCCCCGCCTTCGCTCCTACCCCTGGTAGGACCCAAAGGCGTTCCCAGGGACCCCAAGGCGTTCCCAGGCCAGCCGAGAGACATAGTCCCTTCAGTGTGTCCTGGGTCTTTCCTCCTGTGGGTGGGACATGCCCAAAACACCTCCGTAGGGTTAAATATTAACCCCCACCCCAAAAAAAAAAAATAATAAATTGTTCCATCAAGTATGTATTGACCGGTAAGTCGATACAGTATTTACTTTGACAAGCCTCACTATTAATCAAGTAACACACATCTGTGAAATCTTTCCAAAACTCAAATGGGAAACCCAGCATCTAACAGATATGCTAGAGACAGGTCCATTGATTTCTATTGTTTCTATTTGCCAAAGTATATTAGGCAAAAAAAAAAAAAAAAAAAAACTGTGCAAAGTGTAGAAGCCAGTTCTGGTCCTTTAGTTTATGTTCCTAATAAAGCATAAAGTAAGTTTGGTCTCATTACGGACAAGGCGTTTCAAGGCAGGAGACCATGACTTTTTATTTCAGAATAATTGTTTCGGCAACCATTTTTTCAAGGAATTACTCTGTAACTGTAGTACTTCCACTCAAATCTGCAACACACTTCAGACTGAACAGAAATAGCATTTGGTAAAACGTATTGGACAATGTAGAAGTAATCTAAAGACATAATCGGCTTTCAAATTCCAAGTGTTTCAGGTAGCCATGAGTGAATTTGGTGATAGGAGAAATCTATAGAATTAAATCAAACAAACTGTAGCTTTAAATGTGATGTAAGTGACACCTGAGAGTCCAATTATGCATGCAGAAGAAGACCTATGCATGCAGAAGAAGACTTATGCATGGAGAAGACTTATGCATGCAGAAGAAGATCTTTAACCTTTTTGATGCCATCTAAACCTATGAGGATTTTTGGATAAAAGTGAGAAGTGTAGCGCAGTTTCTTTGTGTAGCTGAGATTCAGGCAGCACAGGAGTCCAAACACAGACTGTATATATAAATGGACATAGCTAACCCGCATGGGCTGCGCTGCTATCACCGTTCCAAATAGGAAGTGGTCATGGGCTTCAACATCTTCGCTCCCGTCTCTATGATCGATCCAATTCACTTTACATTGAAAAACTGTCACTATAACTGCTCTTTTTCATGATCTTTCGCTCCCGATTGGCTTTTTGGTTGCTATGATACTCGTGATCTTTATGAGTCTTGAGTCCAAATATGGAAATCGGCTCCAAATTCAATGCGCTCCGTGTCTGCTAGCCTCGATGAGTTTCATTTGACTGGAGCCGAACTCCCTATGGGTGACGTGACACACTCACTTAGTCCACTTCTTTATGCAGTCTATGATCCAAACAGAAGAGTGAAACTCATTTTAGCCACTGACACAATAACCTAAGAGCAGATGGTAGTAAATCATACACCTACAATGCGCTCCGTGTCTTGCTCTTTGTAGGCTGATTTAAGTTGAAGTCATAGTAAAGTTAGAATTAATTCAGTCTGTTACGGGTTATATCTTATCATATAGCCAAAAAATAACCAAAAATGTCCCTGTAGTGCTAAGAAAAAGTACACATGGTAAATACTGACCCCAAAAAATATTGCTCCAGCTTTCACATACTGAACGATATGGCGATATTGTAATCGTGGTGATGGGCCTATTAAATATATTACATCTACTTTCTTGCCAGCACAGGTGATCAGGGATTCAAAATCATACTTTAAAGAGCTATACAGGGTCTAACTTTGTTCTAGTAATATCAAAGACATCATGTATTCTGTCTAGGTTTGTAGCTTCTGATGAACCAGCGCTCCCCTGAACACCTCACGTTCAAAACAAGTGGTGCTTTTTATATTTTTAATCAAAGAAAAATCATTCTATAGTCTTCACGTTATTCATTTGTCATTCATTTTTTCCCCCAAACTTTGTTTATTGAACATTTTTAACATTACCAGACAGACAGAGAGCATTATATGGGATAACACAAAGATGACAATATCACAAAGCACTCATCTGTATGTCAATGCCCTGTGTAACCCCGCCCATCCAAACATACCACTGAAAATTAAACATAGAAAAGTAATAAAAATAAATTAATAGATAAATAAATAAATAAATAAATAATGTAAAAAGTAATTAGTAAAAAAAAAATAGAAAGGAATAAGTAATACTTTTAATGAATTAGAGGGGAAAAAAATGTCACTTTTGAATGAAAAATAAAGTTTTAAGCAACTATCATAAAATTCATTACAAAGAAAGACTTCCAAATTTTAATAGTTTAAAAGTTTAAAGGGCCCATATTACATTATTTTCTGATCTAGGTTATAATGTCAATACCACATCACAAACATATCTGGAGTTGTGTTTTCTTTCATTCACACATGTTAACATTAACACACAAGTTCTTGCCTCAAACAGAAAACACGCTGCTCCACCTTGTGATGTCATGCAGTAATACAGGAAGTACTCCACTGTGTTTTAAAACATCATACACCTTCACTAGAATCATTTGGATGGTTTCAGCCCTGGAATTGACAATCTCTAACTATTAAACAAAAGGAAAAAGGTGGCTGTTAACTTGAAAACTACCACTTCATGACATCACAAGGTGGAACAGAGGATTTTTTGAGCTTTAAAGATCTAGATTAATAATAAAGGTTTACTCAGACATGTGAGAATGAAACAAAACACAACTCCAGGTATGTTTCTGAGGAGGTAACAGAATTATAACAAGGGTAAAAGGGTATATAGGACCTTTAAATGGACGCCAGTGGTTTTCCAATTTTTGACACCAAGTTAAACCCAACAAAATATGTTGGTTTTGTAACAGCATCAGATCTAAAACTACAGTAGAAATAGATCTGTTTAGATGTTTCCCCTAGATCTAAAGGAGAACACAACTGAATACATATGACCTGAAATTAAGCAAACACTAGAAATTCAGGAAATCATTGGACCTCCTGTCCCACCAATGACACATATACACAAACTGTTATTACACTTCTACTATACTAAACTAAGCTTTTTAATGCTTTTTCCAAGTTGTTTAAAAAAAAAAAACTTTACTTAGTTTGGAAAAAAAAACAAAAAAAAAAAACCTTAAAAAAAAAACTTTTTTTTTCCAAGTTGTTAAAAACACACACTACGTTTGGATAGGCAGTAAATGTAACTTACCAAAAAGTCCCTAACAAGACTGTTGGGATTCTGGTTTTGGTAGAGCGTCAGTGCTTTCAGGAGACACTTGACATCAATGCTGCAAGTCTGTGGGGGAAAAACAAAGACGAACAGAAGTTTTAGTTCACTGGTTTTGGTGCAGACATCATGTGGACCTTGACTAGTCCTAAGTAAATGGTTTTAGAACTGTCTCTAAACACAATAACTAGTAGAATGCATTTGTAATAGCTTTAATAACTATTGTTTCAATAACTGTTGTGACCAGTGTGAAGTATCAGTCCTTGGTATTGTAGTATCTGGCCTTCACCATTAGATGTTTGTTGGCCTGTTTGTCCTCCTTTCAGAGCTTAATGTATAGAGGTGACAGAGTTTATGGATTTACATGTCCAACTCTGAGATGTGTACGTGTAACATCTGGAAATAGTTAAGTCCCTGTAGATAGATTGACGATAAGTTATGTAAAGGAGGTGTTCTACGGATATAACTATGGGGGAATTTCTTTGTTCAGGATTCTTCTCACATTGGCTTAGAGATACCCAGACTGTCTGTAATTGGCATATACTCTGTTTTAGTAATACCATTACACTATCGGAGCTTCTGTCTTTTGAGTCATTTCCTGAACACATCCCATCCTGGACCAAAGGACTGCTACAAAGGTGAGCATCTGTGGTAAAATTTAAACCGCAGTATCACTATAGCATATGAAATGTTTCTATCATGACAACACTAGTTCAGGCCTTTGACCGACCCAACACAGTCCAGCAAGACAAGAACCAGACAAGACAGAGCCTGAGGTCTGGTCTGGGTTTCTGCATTGGTCACAGAAATTAAAGGAGTATGAAGAGTGAACTACCTGAACCATCTCCAACAGAACAGCTTTGATACTTTGTCCTATTTCTCTGCCTATTCTTTTAAAAGCCTTCAGTAACTTAGTGGAGTGCTGGTCAAGATTGCTCATGAATGTGGACAGCAGGGGAACTGTAGGAATGCAGGTGAATTCAGCATGTATCCATTAAAAAAAATAAAAGTAAACAAAGCGACCGATTCTTGAACTCAGCGATGAATGGATTCTCTTCAACGATTTCTTGTCTTTTGTATGAGAAGGTTTTGCAAGGTACAAGGGCAAGGATTATGAATGCATATGCGTGCGTTGGACCAAAATGACCGTGCTTCAGCCAAAAGTGTTTTATATTCTGGTAACTTGTGGAGACATCTTTGAGCAGATCTTTTACCTCCACATTCAAAAGCTGAAAGAGAAAGAACAGTACAAAACGCTATACGTATGTGGCTTGAGGTTAACACTGGGCATTAGCATATAGTTATAATGACATACAATCAGGCTGTAGTAGTTGGGTTTAATATGTTATAAAGTTGAGTTTATTTATGCAGAAGATTTTAATTAATAATCTGCTGCAGTCTATAACATGTAAATTTGCAAACTTTTTATTTGATCTGCGCAGTGAATTGTGGGATGCCCCATTGCTCCTTAGCACTGGTTAACCTCCTGAGGTTCCAAGGCTAAAGGAGGTACGAAAGGAAACATAATTGCTCCTTTACTTACTCCTTCCTAACTTCACTGATTCATTCGGACGGTCCCGGTCATGGCTGACGATGAGGCACGTCCAGGTCCAGGATAAGGAAAGGAGCTTCCTAGGCGCAATTAAACAATTTGGTTGCTATACATATATATTATAGTGTTACATTGCTTTAGAATAGTGATTCCCAAAGTGGGGTCTAGAGGGGCCCCAAAGGTTGTCCAGAAGAAATGAAATTGAGTTTTAAATCAACTTTACATAAGATATTTGTTCATATTTCTTTATTTCAGTATTAAGCCCACAGGAATGTATTGTTTTAACATATAAATATAAGGAGAAAACATGACATATTCTTTTATATGTAGTGTAAAACATTATTAGAGGGGCCCTGTGTGATCTTCACTTCGATAGGGGGTTGCAGCACAGCAGACTTCGGGAATGGCTGCTTTAGAACATAACCTTACTACTTACATACACTTAAACGTTCTTAATTTAACTAAACACTTTTAAATAAATCAAATACAAATGTGTAATGTCATTTTAAAAACCTCTGTGTTTCATTTCTTAGAGTATATAAGCCAGATATAAGTGGACAATTGTATCTTTTCTTGCGATTTAAATGTCAAACTAAATGTAAATGAAGGTATTATTATTATTACTAAAAAAGTGAGCAAAAGGTAGTAGTAGTAGTAGTAGTAGTGGTGGGAGGAGGAGGAGGAGTAGTAGTAGTAGTAGGAGTAGTAGGAGCTGAAATAATTGCTTCTTACAGGTGCCAGTACCAGTGTTATCACAAAACAAAACCATAATAAAAAAAAAAAATGGAATAATAAAGAACATCTCATTCTTTCCCAAACACTTATATTGTGTTGTATTTAATGAACGATTATACAGAACGCTCACTCACGTCGGAGGTTAAAGGTTAAGGCGTTGAGGCTGCAGTGTGTGGAGGTGAGTGCTAGGGGGCAGTGGAGGTGGTTCTAGACCCAAGGACCACAGGTGGGAGGAGATTGACGTGTTGACTATGAATAAAGATTAGATTCAACAAACAGCTGTGGCAGTGACTTTATTAAAGCCTTGCGCTGTGCCCTCTAGTGGTTTTTCAGTGCTGTACACAAACTATGCCTGACACAACCGGGCATAAATATTCACCAGGTGAGACTTCAAAGTGTGTGCTAAGAAATCATAGGAAAGAAATAAGAATTGTTGTTTGTAATGAAACTGACACTTACTTGACTTTGGCTGTTAATAATGGTTTTTAATCTTTTGTCTGTGGTGTGTATGGGGTAATCCAATGACATCTTTGCACCTAAATTCCGCCCACAACCACATATCAAATAGAGCTGTTAAAGTGGGTAGGACTGAAAAAAAGAGCTAGCGGGGAGGAGGGGCAGGGTCTGGAGGTATAACGAACAGTGTGATTAGTCTAACAGGTATCCGCACTTCAAACTCCGCCCCCGAAGCCAGGTGTTTGTAACCAGAAACACCTGGCTGTAAGTAGGGCAGTCTTTTGTGATGTCACCAACTACTGGAAATTGCTGAGGCCACTGAAGACAGCACGAACTTGTTAACAGTCAGAAAACTGCTAACCTTAGCTTTCCAAAGAAGGACTATAATGCAATTAAAACACCATGTACACAGTTTAGTAGCGAAAAACGTGTATTTAGTGATTAGTTCCACTTTAAACTAGTATGTGGATAATCTAATGTGTTCCAGATCAAGAGAAGCCAGCCATCTGTTCCGGATGCCTCCTAGACGCCTCCCGGGCATGTCCCACCAGGAGGAGGACCCGACGAAGACCCAGGACATGCTGGAGGGACTGGTCTGGAGCTGCAGGAAGTGTCTGGGGTGACTTAGACTGCAGCCCCGATGACCTGGCCTTGGATAAGCGGAAGAAAATGGATGGATGGGTTCTTGTAGGTCAAGGTAACTGAATACACATCTTTTGCTTGACACAACTTTTTATTGTTTTACACTACAGACAATTTAATCTATTCACAAGCCTAGTGCTGTGATACTGTGTTGAGTTACATGAAGATATCAGCACCCAGTACATATAAATCAGCAACTTTCCTTTGCAACTCTGATTAGTCAAATAGGAATTCTCATCAAGATAAGATGTTAAACCTGAATCATGTAACTTTTCTAGTGCAGGGTCTGCAATCGGTTTGTCTCCATGGAGATGTAATTTCCTTGCCTGGATTATTCAACATTATGACATTAAACTTTACATGTATTATGATAATGCATTGGATTTATATTGCACCTTTTGAGACACCATCATGCAAGGCATTGCTAAACATGCCTTATAAAACATGCACTGTTACTGTGACTGGGATCATTTCTACACAGATCTGATTGGTAATTTGCCCTGGTGGAGTCACCCAATATCCTCCATGGAGTCATATATGTTTAATGCCTTTCTGTAAGATTGTAGATAAAGATATGGATCCACAGAGACAAGCTGGTGGCTTACCGTCCACCAGAAAAGGTTACAGTGTTCACTAAATGGAACAAAAGGAAGCGACAGAGATATTGTATTTGCACTATTTCTCTCATCCATCAAACTCTTGTTCATTGTAATGATTTGAGCTTTCTAAAGATAGCCTAAATGCACTCTAATAGTCACTACTTTGTTGGTAACATTTCTGAAACCCTGGTAGGAACATAGCTCTTCTTCCCCACTGATTTCCTGTGTTTTTATCTCCATTTACGCGTGTGCTTCTGCTCTCAACTCAAGTGGTCCGGCTCCATCTTGTTTTTTTTTTCTTTTTCCCTCCTCCGCCTCCTTCCCATGATGCAGAACAGAAAATAGCGCTGCTTTTGAGGCCGTACATGAGAGCGGACACCATTAGAGGCCTTGATAATTACATAGCACTCTAGCTCTTAGACGATATGTGTTCTCGGGATTTGCACGGCTACAACCCTAATAAGAGTGGAAAAGACTGACAAAGAAAACACACTTTTCGGATGGTTTGTTTTTGTTTTGTTTTTTTGCCATGATGGACATAATTAAACCTTATATAAATCAACATTTTTACTATTTACAATGCCATGACTTTGGTTCATCCATGTAGTTGTTAGTAGTTATCCATTCATTGACATATTCTTTTTGTGAAGTCTTCCCATGGTGCGTGTTGTTGAGTTTCTGAGTTGATGGGAAATATTACTCACATCCCTATTTTTTTTTTTAGCTTCTTTTAAAACCAGTGCTGTACCCGTGTGAAAAACAGAGCCATGATAGTTCTTTTGAAACAGTTTACAGCCGCTATAGGTAAAACGGCTGTGGAAGGTAAAGTGGAGCTTAACACTAAAACCACTTTTTTGTTACTAAACTGTGTTGCTACTTTACGGTGTTTAAAAAGCACTGTTTACCAATCCTAGTCATTTTTTTAGCAACTTTAGTGCAAACTAGGTCAATTTGCAGCTTTACTCTCAACTCAACTTTATTCTAAAACACTTTAAAAACAACACAGTCGACGAAAGCGCTGCACACAAATTAAACACAACACATAACAAACAGTGACAGATAACAAATAGTCAACCCTCAAACTGAGATAAAAGCCAGCGAGAAAAAGTGAGTCTTTGGGAGCGACTTAAAAACAGGGAAACAGGGAGGGAGTCGACCAGCCTAATGTGCAGAGGGAGCTGATTCCACAGCCTTGGAGCAGCCACTGCAAATGCAAGAGCGCCTCTTTGGGACATGGAGAAGAGCCTGATCTGCTGACCTGAGAGCATGAGAAGGGTTGTGAGGTACAAACAGGTTATACAGGTACTGAGGGCAGACCGTGATGACATTTAAAAGCAAATAAAAGAACTTTAAAAATCAAAGTGAAGGTGCACAGCCAGTGAAGGAACTGAAGGATGGGGGATATGTGGTCAAATTTACCTGATCCAGTTAAAAGTTGGGCGGCTGCGTTCTGCACTAGCTGTAAGAGGAAGAGTGAGGTTTTGATGAGTCCAGTGTAAAGTGAATAGCAATCATCTAATCATCTAAACAAGAGGTAATAAAAGTATGGATTAGAATCTCAAAGTAGTAATGACATAAAAACCTAACACTGAAGGAGCTCAACTCTGTAGGAGCAGCTCCGGCAAAGTCACTAGGAGAGAACAACACTTTTTTTTTTTTTGTCCACACTCAACAAGAGATTTAGACTAGTTCAGTCATCTGCATAAAAATTCAATGAAAACTTGTGTTTTCGGCGAATTGACCCAAGAGGCAACAGATAAAACAAAAATAGTAGAGGTCCCAGAACTGACTCTTGGGGCACTCAATAGAGAAGCCAGGGAGGACACCGCATGACTGACTTGTTTGACCAAATATGACCTGAACCAGGATAAGGTCAGACCCCTAATGCCCACCCAGTTAGATCCAACAACAAGACAGTAACAGTGAGTCCAGCATCCAAAGCCAGAAGGATGTCACCAAAGACTCTTAAGAAAGCTGACTCTGTGCTGTGTCCACTTTTAAAATCTAACAAAATCTCTGAAATAACATTTTCATTCAAAAAAAGAGGTCAGTGGCATACACACAATTCTGTCCAGCCGTTTGGACAGCAGAGGAAACTTAGAGATTGGCCACTAGTCGGTGAGCTCAGAGCAGTCGATGTTAGGTTTGTTTAACAAGGGCTGTAGTACTGCATGTTTAAAACAACAACTCCACCAGCCAAGCTTCCATTTAAAATAGAAAGGACATGTGGTGCCAATGTGAAAAAGGCCTCTTTAAAAAGACGAGAGGGGACAACATCATTAGGGGAGCCAATATGTTTCATTTGATCAAGAACTTTCTCTAAACAAAGGCAAGGTTACAGGTTCAAACTGATCAAAACAACAGAGCAAATTCTAGGCATGCCAGGATCGCACTGAGGAGGACTAATCAGAGCCCTAGTTCTATCTACGATGTTAATGAATTCAATTTTTTTTATAGTTCTCACAGAGTTTTGGGGAGTGATGTTGTGGGGCACTGAGAACATTTATAATGGTTTCAAATAGCACCTGAGGAGGAAAAGCCTGCTCTTAGCTCTTCTAACATTTCCTGGTAGTAACGACAGCTGTCTTTCACTATCTGAAAAGATACTTGAAGCTTATCTTCCATCCACTTTCTTTCAGCCTTTCTGCTCTCGCACTGAGCAGCGCGTGTGATGTCACTCAGCCAAGGCTCAGTTTTGGATCTTAATAGCCTCGGCTTTATTGGGTCCGCAATGTGTAGCGCTGTTTAGCACGCAGAATTAAATCCAATGCATGACCTTTCGTAGATGTCAATGCCAATATCAGTGCCAGTAAATAAGCTTTGGGTAAAAAAAAGGAGAAAACTGTGCACGGGTTGTGGAATTAATCATAAGACAGTGCACGTTTTGGCTATGTCGAGAGAGAGGGGGATTTTAAACAAAACAGACAAATGATCAGAAAAGAATGCATCAGAAGTCTGGAGGTTAGAGACAGAAAATCTGTGAGTTAAAACAAGATCAAGAGTGTGCCCACGCTCCTGTGTGGGGCCATCTACACTCTGCACAAGATTAAAACATTCAATCAAACTTAAGAAGTCTTTTGCCAGTGGCTTTTCTGGGCAACACACATGAATATTAAAGTCCCCTGTAATAAGGATGCGTCATACACTTACTGTCTACATATTCAGACAAAAAACTGAGTTATTGAGGAAGCTGTTGTTGCATGTTGGTGGTCTATATGTCAAAATGCACAGAATTGGAGGTGCAGAGCTAAGTTCAAACAATAACATCTCAAAGCTAGCACATGATACACAGGGCACAAGCAGCTTGCACTTAAAGTTACTTTTAAAAAACGCTACTAGTCCTCCTCCACAGCCCGATGTCCCCGGGGAGTTGAAAAACAAACAGTCAGATGGTAACAGTTCACAATAAGCACTCAACTCACCCACAGTCATCCACGCTTCAGTTATGCACAGAAGATCCAATCCCTGTGACTCAAAATAATCCTTCAGGAAAAAAGTTTTAGTTGGTAGCTATCTAGCATTCACCAAGGCAAATCTAGATGGAGCTGGAGCAATAGCCGTGAGTATAGTCCGAACCAGCAGCCGAAGATTGTGCTGATTCATCTCGCCCCAGTGGGGGAGCTGACAACTGGAACCAAACAGGAGCGAATGGGGTCCAGGGAACGCTATGAGATGAAGCAGTGATACTCCTGTTTAATCCCTGGGCATCCCACAGAGGAAAATGGCAACATAAGAATTCATCTTTCGTTTGTGCTGCGTTCGGTGGCCTCTGCAGTTTCTAGTAGTTTATGACATCACGAAAGGCTGCCCTGATTAAAGCCAAGTGTTTCTGATCACAAACACCTGGCTGCAGGGGCGGAGACTGTGACGTGCATTCAGGTGAGGCAGGTGAGGCCGTAAATGAAATAGTTATAGTTATCCAATAATTTGTACTATAAAGTTGTTTTCTATTTAACTTTGCAAGTTTAATTCTTTTTTCATTCAAAATCGCTGAACTTTTACGTTTACCGTTCAAACCCGAGAAGAGACGCCGTTCGTGCCTCACATGGACTGACTGTGCTGTAGCTCAGCAGTGACGCTGCTGCTTTAAACGGCTGTGAAAAGGCGCTGGGTGAGGCATGTAGTTACCTGGCCTCATGGTAGGGGGCACTCGTGAGCCCAGGGATTCTTGCAACTCCCGCAGAATAGGGGCCGCAAGATAGTGACAGCAAGATAGCATTTAGTTAGCAAATCAAGTTTAGCAGTCCGTTCTACTTTTTTGGAGGAAGATTACATGTTGGCCCTACAGTTTTAAACTGGAATTTTCAAAGCAGGAGGTTATAACTAAAGGAGGACCAACGGTAAAGGAGCTAAATGGTTTGCAAAAGACTACGGGACAAAAGACTCGCTCTTTTCAAACAGAGTGGTACGAAATGGTAAATTTAATGACTTCAATCCCTTGAAAACTGGGGAGCCAGAATAAGGATAAAAACAATACAAAACCAGCTTGCTTTTTATTTCATATGGACTTCGGAACTTTTATTTTGAAATGATTTTTTATTCTGGCCCCAAGTCACTGAGAGAGAAATGGGGCCAAATGTACTGACACCTGGTTTACATGTTTGTAAATCTGATTGTGATGACATCAGTGCCTCACCAGCCTTGAACCTCACTGCACGTCGCACATAGTCCCTCCAGCATGTCCTGGGTCTTGCCTGGGGCTTCCTCCCAGTGGGACATGTCAGGAACACCTGCCTAGGGAGGAGTCCAGGAGGCATCCTGAGCAGATGCCCGAGCCACCTCCGCTGGCTCCTCTCGATGTGGAGGAGCAGCGGATCTACTCCGAGCTTCTCCCGTGTGACTGAGCTCCTGACCCTATCTCTAAGGGAGCGCCCAGCCACCCTGCGGAGGAAGCCCATTTCGGCTGCTTGCATCCGCGATCTTGTCCTTTTGGTCATTACCGGTAAATCAAGAGCTTTGCCTTTCGACTCTGCTCCTTCTTTATCATCAAGACCGATACGGCGACTGCATCACTGCAGACGCTGAAAAACACATGTTTGTATATTTATTCTTATGTGTATTGCATAGCACTTTAGTCAACTCTGGCTTTTGAAAAGAATAAAATAACAAGATTTCAAGTGACCAAGCTGGTTTAGACATATTTTAACAATGGGTAATATAACCTATTTACATGGCACTTATGCAGCAGTACTTAGACAGAAAATGGTAATTAATGTTCACAGTGCGGGGGTATATGTCTACAAGGTGGAGTGGTAAACGCTCTTGACTTGTGTTTATGTGGGAGAGAGGAACAGGAGGACAGCCAGGTGCTCTGACGCTATGGTAAAGTGCTCCCTGTGCTACTGCAGCTCTGTCAGCAACTTCTAATACACACTTTTATAAACAGAGACACACACACTGCTGTCTCCAACTGCACCATCAGCGTACAACATAACATAGTGCAACCTTCCACAAGTCATTGGCTCAGAAGTTATTGGTTGGAAAAATATTTAAACAGGGTTGAGGTAATGTGAAGGAGGATTGCAGGTTTCTGGTATTTTGCAGGGTCAAGATCAAAGCAGAACAGTAACATTTTAGCTGTATTTTTTACCTTATTAAGCCCCTGTCATGGTTAAAATGAATTTTTGGGGTGTTTGAAGCATCTGTCGTGTCTCTCTGTTGTCCCAGTGCAGAAAACTTGGCTTGCAATGTGGCCGACACGACCCAAAGAGAGTTCTCCTGGGCACTTTTTAAAAAAATATTTGGCAATGTTATGTATTTTTTATGTGATTATACTTCCTTATTTCAATAAACAAGAAAAAAGTTACATGTATAGTATAGTTATTACATGGCAGACACGCTATGTACTTGACACTTTCTTCTTAAATTATATCGGGCTTGAATTTTGTTTCACGAGAACACATTCTAGCTGCCACTTTTGCCAAGCCAAATTTGCCAAATTTCTTATATTTCACGGTCAAGTTTCCAAACCAGCTAAGTGAAAAAAATGCACCCAAAAATAAAAGGTTGAAACGATTTAAATATATTGCATGATATTTAAACAGGGTCAACGTATTATATTGTGTATACTAGCAATAACGATCTGTGTAATGGTATTGCTTTTGGTCATATACAAGCGTCATGGTTACAAGAGTGTGGTTATTTTCACTTTGAATCGTGAAGATTGTCATTAAAGTGGAACTAAACACGACTTCCGCCCACAGCCACATTTCAAATAGAGCTGCAAAACTGATCAGGAAGGCTGAGGAAGACTAAATGTTCGAGTGAAGGAGAAGGAGCGGCAGGGTCTGGACATCCACGCTCTACACCCAGAAACACCTGGCTTTAATCAGGGCAGTCTTTTGTGATGTCACCAACTACTTGACATTGCAGAAGCCACTGAAGGTAGCACGAACACACTTTTTGACTGTGTTTGAGCCGAAATTTGCAAATTTACCTAGTTTAGTATTTAAAAAAGTGTTTAGTTACACTTTAAAAGCATCAACAGCTAAAATGCAGAGAAGTATAGCCTAAAAAACGCACATTAAATAAACATCGGCACAGCTCAGTTCCGTGTTGACTTTCATTGCCTTTCATTTCCTGTGCATGGTTCTTTCATTTGCGCTCCCTTCTCTTACTCCCGTTTGTCGAGGCATTAACCACGAGCTCATCGCCACGGCAATCTACATATGAAATGTCATTTGCAAGAAATTAATTTACAACCTCCATCTGTACATTTGCTCTTGTCCTTAATTTGTTTTGGAGGGAACAATCGCGTTGGTCACCATCTGGGAATTAGGAGAAACAAAAAAACACAGGGCGATGTGCTCACGACATATGTGATTGCTCCGTGTGTAAAAATAAATTTGGTTTTCAATCATGACGCAGATGTCAAATTAAACTTTTAAAGACCACTAGATTGAAGTGGCCCATTAAAAATCCTCTTCAAAGTAAAAGCGTAAAGTTACTGAGAACAGCTGCGCTCATTGTGGGGCTGATAGAATCGGCCATGATTATGATCTCTATTCACATGTTACAATTGTTATGGTTGGGTCCGGAATAAATGGCTTCCTTCTTTAGATGTGGTTCCAGAAATATAAAAAACGACATATTGATATTATTATTGTTACTACTAGTACTACTATTATTACTACTACTACTACTACTGATTATAATAAAGTAAAAGAAGATGAACGACGTAAACAAGTACAGTTGTCCTTCACTATATCGTGGTTCACCTTTCACGGCCTCGCTATTTCACAGATTTTTTTTGGGTGCAGTTTTGCATGCTTTTTTTTTACAGCTGTTTGAACGTGCATTGTGTTCTGCGTCCTGATTGGCTAAGGGACTGTAGACCATTGTCTATCAGTCTCCTCCGTGCCGTGTTTCCTGTACAGTACAGAATGTTTCAGCCAAATTTACATAAATGTTCAATCGCAGTGTGACTCTGAAGTGCTGTATGTTTGCAAGATTTCTCCCCGACAAAACCCACAATATCGATGAAACGTTCTGCACCGACAAAGGCACCTACGAAGGTTTGAACTTTGAGAGTGTCAAAATGAGAGAGAAATGTGAGAAAATGTTAATGCCTGTCTGAGAAAAGTGTTTAAAGTGTGTGGTGAGGGGTTTTACAGCCTTAAAACATATATAATTGTCGCCTATTGCGGGTTATTTTTAGAAAGTAACCCCGCGATAAACGAGAGACCACTATACCACAATGGAGGAGGCGTGGTTGACTCTTCTTTCTGGGCAGTTCCCAATCTGAGACCAGATCACAAGATGGCCTCAAGATGGCACACAATCTGCTTCTAGTTTAAAGAAAAGAAGCCAAGAGCATAACTGGACAAACGAAGAGTAGAAAAAAGTAATGTAGGCATATAATAATCTATAAGACTGTGCTGCTAGGGACCGCCCACGTACTTCGACGGGTACTAGACCGAGGACCTACACTAAGATTAAACCTTAGGGACTTGGTTGGCCCCTGGAGAATGAACCGCCACAGATGCTGAGAATGATGATAATAATAAGAATAAAAATGTAAAATGACACATTAACAGTTAAAAGAACAACAAAAGGTGTCAACCCTGAATTGCAACAGCTACGATATAGGTCAGGTCCATGGAGGGGCGACCCTGCTTACAGAAAATAAATAAATGAAGTCAAATTACAACTTCACTTTAGTCAGAAAATCCTTATTACCGTTGTCAGTGAATGAGAACACACGTTAGCAATTTAGCACAAACACACTAGAGTAATAAGTAAGTATAATAATGTATGTATGGTCAAATTGCCAAAATCATACTACAAAACTGCAGTTTCCATCGAACAGACAGCCAAAATGAACCAACAAGTTTGGACCTAGCAAAAGCACGAATCGATTTATAACAACCAAACACTAATCAAAATGTCAATTGGCCAGTGCACACACCAGGAGCAGAGGTGTAGCCAAAAGAAGATTTTGCAAGCAAAGTCATGTGGAATCAATTATTCTTGGGCCACTCACTTTAAATAATGTGATGAAAAAAAAATCAAGGTTCACTGGATGCCAACCGAACCGGAGTTTTTGTTCGACTTTGGTTACTTTGGTTTCTGTCCTTCTGTCAACACGCTGGTAATTGGGCGATGAAATGGTAAACAGGGATACATTAAGGATTTGTTTCCGCACTGTAAACTGCACAGAATTAATGAGTTGTCAATTAGGAGTCATAACACTCTAAATAAATGTGCAGGGCCAATCCTTCTGCAGTTTGATGAGGGAAAACACAGCACCACCCAGATAATACATAAAAACTGCTAAATCAATGCAGTCTCGCCGAATGGGGCTATGGAATATTTTATGTTCTGTTAAAAAGGACAGTTATTTGGGAGAGAGGATAAAATTGGAGTTGGTGGTCCAATTCCAGCTGAGTTCTGGCCCCGCGGTGTAGTCGTGTCATCGGACAATATACAGTACTTCATCTCCGCACCCTACAATCACAATATGGCTGGTGAAAAAGACCAGAAAAGGACATATTATGTATAGTTTGTCTTTTTGATTACCTTTTGCTTTGGCATCTGGTGTAACGCTCCATCTACTGGCAGCAGAGAGAATTACATTTGAGGACTGAAAGGCTTTGAACAAGTCTAACGTTGATTTATGGACTTAAAAACTGAGCAGGTGTTTTGACTATGACGCAACAATCCTGAGATAAATCCTATATAGTTTCTTTAATTCCAGGTTTGATTATGATTAAAAGCTAGAAGTATTCTTTAAAACCATGGCAATCTTAACCCTGAATAGACTATCCTCTACAGAATGTGAGATAAACCTAATTTACGTTCATTTTAGCGACTTTAATATTGTTGTTTACTTGAGTTTTAGAGCTTCCAGGCAGTGAGGCAAAGTAGTGCGGTACATCTCATTGTTTTGTTCATTTCTTTAAGCTCTATATGCGCCTACTGTACCGCTGCGATGGGACTCATTTGCATCATCTCCTGGGACTATGTGTTTGGAGAGGCCCCATAGGAGAGCAGCATAGTAGATCAGCCCGGAGAAGTGTATGTATGTGTGGATGTGTGGATGTGTGGGTGGGTGGGGGTGGATGCGGGTGGGGGGTACGGGTGGGGGGTCACGTGCACCTGTACTGTTTGATGAATGATGAGGATAATGACTGATGATATCGGGGGGGCCTGGGGGAGAACACCTGAATGGTTCTATCAGATGCACTGGCTCATAACTGCACGCCCCTTTGGCTTTAACCGTGGTGCTGAGGCCGTACTATAAAAAAAAATCTATACTGCGAGAGCACAGTATAGATTTATAGATTGCACAATAGGATTACAGTCATGTTAAGTCGCTATTTTTGGTCGTTTTGTCGCGCAATGCTTGTAAGAACGTCAGATATCTCCCTTGGTATTACAACTTTTCCAGTGAGGGGAGTTGTCAGAAGCTTGTGTCCCTTCAGATGTTAATGCTTTGCCTGAAATGTTTCACAGTATGGCATTAAACCTATTGAACTTGCATTTATTCAACTAGATGTATTCTTATTCTGATCAGGGTCACTTCTTCACAGTTGTAGCCTCGGCTTGTCTCCGTGGAGATACACACATTTTATGGCATGCTGTGAAATATTCAAGGGACAGCATTAATGTCTCTGTGGGGGTAACCATGGCGACAGACCCTACACCACAAAAGATACATATTGCACCTTTAAGCACCTTTCCACTCTATATTAACCAACAAAATACTGCATGACTGTTGTATAAACAGTGTTATACGGTTTTGTTCTTGTTTTGTTTTTCATTGATAACCCTTGGCCAGATTTGGAGAAGATAAGTTTGGATGAAAAATGCACCAAGTGATATTAAAAACAAGGTTTAGGGGTGTGAATATACATCATTTACTTTTAAAGGTTCTATATTACACACAGTGGATTCTTGTGAATTTTAAGCCATGTTCTAATGTTACCGCCTCAAAAACATACATGGAGTTGTGTTTTGTTTCATTTAAACATTTGAGTATCCCTTTAGTATCTGTCTAAATTTCCAAAGCTCAAACTTCTCTGTTCCACCTTATGATGTCATGCAGTGGTAGTTTTAAATTTAACAGCTACATTTTACATTTTACATTCTTTTGTTCAGTAAAGGGGGCTGAAATTATCCAAATGATTTTAGTGAAGGTGTATGGATTTTAAAAACACAGTGCAGCACTTCCTGTATTACCACATGACATCACAAGGTGGAACAGAGTGTTTTTGATTGAGAGAAGAACACAGCCTAAATGTGCTTTGTTTGTGTGTTAAACATATGAAAAAAAAACAACATGACTCCAGGTATGTTTGTGACGAGGAAACAATCAAAAAACTCCCTCATATGGACCCTTTAAAGCAGGGGTGCGCAAACTATGGCCCGAGGGCCAAATGTAGCCCTCAGACCAGATTTTATTGGTCCACAGGCCTCCTGCTGAACCGACCCAATTGATCATAAGAAGTGCTTTTAACAGCAAATTAAACAATTTCTACTACTATATCCTCAAACATCACATTGCAGTGTGATACAGACATAAAAAGAATATGTTTCAAGCCTTATTAATACGCAGTGGCTCTGTCAAAGCTGTGTATAAAGCACCGCACTGCATTGATCACCGGTCTGTGGCCCTCTGCTTCAAATATGTTTTGAGATGTGGCCCTCAATAAAAAAAAAAAAAGTTTGGGCACTTCTGCTTTAAACTAAACAGGGACATTGTTTCCCAGGATCATCCAGTTAATAATATTATTAAAGTGATATTTTACAAAGCACAACTGGACTTATATTGGGAGTTTGTGCATTTGTAGCTCCAATTAGCTTATCTGTTGTAATTAACCAAGGCTTGGGGGCTAATTATACATGATATAAGATACAATGATACATAGATCTGTAGAGTATAAGTAAGGAATGCTTCTTGGAATATACGTTATATAAAACTGTGACTGTTTGGAACTACAGTTGCATCATTTACCCTTGAACTCTTGGGACCATCTCCGGGGACACCATTTCCACCACGCACAATTGGCCTTATAATGAAAGTGTGTGCGTTTCTATCTCCAATTATCTAAACTCTTGCACATTATTGCTTTACTTAACTCAACTTAAATAAGCAAGCATTCCAAAAATACGCATTACAGTGACAATAACATTAACATGCAGATGGCAAGCAATAAAGAAAACAGCGCTCTATATCCTGGGGTTTCATGCATTTAAACCATGCTCTTATTCCACCCCTGACTTCTATATACACGCTTTTTCCTCATGCGAATTACTAAAACCCTGACTGCAAGCCATGTTACAGTGACAATTAATTCCGGTTAGCAGTATATTTCGAGACATATGTGTTCGCAAATCGGGAATAGAGTTTGCTCGTTAAAATATATCCATTTGCATCTGTTAAACCACCGAAGCTATACGAGTTGTGGTTTGGTGATTAGCATTTTTGGATTGTAGTCCCAGGAGGTGAAATCCTTTGATATGGGTTTTTGATTAGAATTTGCTGAGCGCACAATAAACAAGTTTGCCTGCTGCTCGGCCGTATCTTCAGATCTCGTCTTTGTGAAGTTCTCCGAAAAACATGTCAGAAGGAATTATTATTTTAAGTGACATTCGATAAAGAACAACCGGACCCCGTCGCAGCTCAGTGGGTGAAGAAAGATGGCGGCACTGTTTACAGCCAATATTCTCAACTTATATCTTTAAAGATTTTTATTTTTTTTTCTCTTTCATGCTTTGTGTCATTCTTGTTATCTCCGCGAGCCACATGTTGTGAATTCAGCCCCCGTCTTCTCAGGGACGAGGATGTCAAAACAGGACTTCAAATGTGAATCGGAAACAATGGAAAATCAATTGGTTGTCAGGGCTGTTAGCATGTTATACACAAAGCGCTGTTGGAAGTGCGGTATGCCAACTCGTAATTGCTACTTAGTGTTAAGCGTTGAAATGACCTTTATGTGTCTAAACAAAGTAGCTATACAGTACAGTTATACTTAAAGGAACGTTGTGTAACGGGGGGGTTCTGCCACCTGCTTGTCTCCATAGAGATGTTATTGCTTTGCGCAGAATGTTCCACTGTTTGGTATTAAACTTAGCTTTCCATGGAGACGAGCGCCAAGTCATGTAACAGGTCAGATTTGTGCAGAGGCTAACAAGCTCAAACTAAGAATGCATGTTTTTGGGTTTTTTTCCAGGATGATTAGGATTTGCTTAGAAACATAGTTTTGGTCACCTTGGTACTAGTATCTCATGTTTTCTGACTTAAAATAAGGGCTCAATTTTTAAAAAGAACTATAAAAACTACATCTCTGTTTCCAGCATGTTTGTAGGTATTGGAGAGCCCTCTGCTGGTAGTAGTAAGAAAACACATGAATTAAGCCATTAGGCAATGTGGCTGCTATGCTAATGTTTTAACACCATCCTGGGAAAAAAAAAAACATGCATCAAGAAGTTTTAGATGTCATCGAAGCATGTTTTATTAATTTAGTGATCTCTCCCGACCCCTATTCAAACTCTCTTTTTGGTTAACTGTATGATTCTGTGCAACGCTCTGCCCTGCAACCCACACGACAATTCTCCATAAATATACAAAAACATGATACAAAAACAACGACTTCACAAACCTGATGCAATGTGCAGTAGTGTCATTAGCAGGAGGCCTACTGATTATTCAATTCAATTAATTTTTTTTTAAAGTAAAAAATCACAGCAGCAGTTGGCTCTTAGGGATGAACATAATTGATTTCACCAACAGAAAGTTAGAAAATCAACACTGAAACAGAAACAGACAAGCGTCAACAGAAAACAAGCAAATGGAGACAGTCCCAGAACATCCCCTGTCCTAAGACCCTTCTTCTCGCCAAGGAAAAACTAAAAAAAAAAAACCTGTGGGGAAAAAGAGAAGCACAGTGAAGGAGAGATCCACTCCCATGGACAGGCAGGCAGGCCCCACCCACGGCAGGACGGGAGCCACCCTAGCCACGGACAGTCAGTGGCCAGGTATCTGAAACAGAGAGTCGAGTGGGACAGGGGACAACATGTGAATAGCAATGAATGAACTCTAGGTGAACTCAGTAGTGAATAGTGAAATAGTGAATGTTATGTTATGTTAGCGCTCTGTAGGGGGAGTGACTTTGCACAGAGAGCAAACGGGGACTGAAAACAAATATAGCATTTTCAAAGCAATATAAGGTAACACAGTGATCTAAACATGTGATATGTATAGCAGTTAATATCCCAGAGAAGTATAATACCTCCACCTCCAGTTAACAGTTAATACTTGAAAGAAGACCTTGTAAAAAGAATTCATGAAAGAAACATGAATGAAGCAAAACATAAGTCCCTGTAAGTTGCTTTTGCATGTTTTCTTTCAAAAGATGTTCCTCAATTTCATTTAGAGATACAATTTTCAGGGCCAAACACACATTACTCCAACAAGAACCTCCCTTACACCTTAATTACTTCACCATTGCAAGATAGGTTCAATGTCTAAACACAGCACCGTCACAACTACTCCTAAACATTAATACTACACGACACGGGCAGCTCATCAGAATTTGGGGCATTTTCAAAGCACTTAAATTCCTGGGTTTTTCCTCGTCCGCATGCATTCCCACGCGGCTGTAAATTTGGCAGGGGTTTAAGGGGAATGAAATGACGGATTTTAAGGGGGTAAAAATCTTATTAAACAAATTCTCCAAAGCATTGAGACCAACTGGTGTGGAGAGCGCTGATAACAACTGGCCATTTTGGAGCGCCACCTCAACTGGCAGCTGCAGCAGGCCTACGGAGAGACACACAGCATTTTAATAGCTCAAGCTCGGAACATTTACACACTGCTATTTTGGCAACTTTTTAATTATCTCCAAATGAATGAATTGATAGGAACAAGAGGGAGATAGTTCTGTCTGGCACATGATTTTGGCCAATTCCGAATCCTCTCATGCAAAGATGTTGGAGAGAGATGGCCTCTAAACTTAATTGTTTGAAAGTTTCGAGGGCAGAGCTCCTAATGAGGAATGTAATCACTGACTTCTGGAGCTTATGCTGTATGGACACAATGCAAACAGAATTGGGATGAGATCGCTTTTAAAGATCGACAATGTAAACTTTCTAGCAGTAGGGGGTCCGACGCTTCTGTCAATGCCTTTCCAAATGAGCGTTAGACAGCAGCAGTACATCCAGAACGCAGCTGCTCGGGCTCCTGACTGGAGCCAGGAAGTACGAGCACATAAGTCCTGTGCTCAGGTCTCTGCACTGGCTCCTGTGGCTCAGAGAATAGACTTTAATGCATGATGTGGTTGCTGTATTGGTCCGTTGTGGTGAAGAAGGAGCTGAGTCGAAAGGCAAAGTTCTCAATTTACCGGTCAATCTACATTCCTACCCTCACCTATAGTCATAAGCTCTGGGTAATGACCGAAAGGACAAGTTCGTAGATACAAGCGGCTGAAATGGGCTTCCTCCGCAGGGTGGCTGGGCGCTCCCTTAGAGATAGGGTGAGGAGTTCAGTCACACGGAAGGAGCTCAGATTAGAGCTGCTGCTGCTCCTTCACGTCGAGAGGAGCCAACTGAGGTGGCTCAAGCACACAGGAAGGAGCTCAGATTAGAGATGCTGCTTGTCCCACCAGGAGGAGGCCCCGGGGAAGACCCAGGACACACTGGAGGGACTATGTCTCTTGGCTGGCCTGGTAACGCCTTGGGGTCTCACAGGAGGAGCTGGAGGACGTGTCTGGGGTGAGGGAAGTCTGGGAGTCCCTGCTTAGACTGCTGCCCCCTCGACCTGGCACCAGATAAGCGGAAGAAAATGGATGGATGGACTTTGAATTACTTTGTGTACCGAAAGTGCTATAAACTATAGTAAACTTGCCTTGAAAAAGTTAGCAATTTTAATTAAGCCAGACAGATTTGTTTAATGCAATAACAAAAGATGGCGGACTCTTTCAGAAAGTTGCATAGTCCACTTTTAAAATGAGTTTCAGCTGCGACAAAACCACCCACCACTTGCAAGGAAACAAGACTCTATCTTCCATCTTTTACCTTACTCAAGTTCAATGCCGTAAGTTTATTTGTGCAGTTCGTGAAAAGGGACAATTTAGATAAACCCTGGTACACAAATGCTGAAATACTTGTTTACAATCAGCAATGAAAATATGCCGGAAAGTAGAAGAAATATCAATAGAAAACATGAAATGGACCCCAAGGGCAAAGCTATTGTGGTATATTTTATGAAGCATTATCTCGGCATGGATAAATGCTCGCTCAGAGTTGGACAGGATTGAAAAATACAGATTAGAAAGAAATTAACATAAACTCTACATTTTTTTATTCCCCTTAAGATATAGCCTGATATTTAACCATGTGCAAAAGGGTCAGTTGGGTGAATTGTGACGTGCTTTGTAAAAGTGGTGTAAATACGGACAACTGAACCACACATCTCTGTCTCTCTCTGATAAAAACAGCTTGTTTCAAAAGCAGTGCAGTACATGGTAAGTTCCTTTTTGCTGAAGGGCCCAGACCATAGACTGTATAAAGAAGTGGACTAAGTGAGTGTGAGGTCACCCATAGCGTTCGGCTCTAGTCAAATGAAGCTCGTTGAGGCTAGCAGTTATGGCGCAAATTTGGAGCCAAGTTTCATATTTGGAATTCTGACCGTCAGTTTCATAGCAACCAAAGAGCCAATCAGGATCGAAGCTCTTGAAGGTAACGCCCCTTCCCGCCCCTCACCACTGGTTTAGCAGGGACGGGTGCTTAGCAACGCTGTCAATCAAACCCGTTGCCAATGCTAGCAAGAGCGACCTCGGGGAAAGAAGGCGCCTCATATGTTTGTTATTAATGTTCATATCTTGATTTTTGGACCCATCCATCCATTTTCTTCCTCTTATCCGGTACCGGGTCGCAGGGGCAGCAGTCTAAGCAGGGACTTCCAGACTTCCATGTGAAGTGTGTCGATGGTGCCAGACACGTCCTCCAGCTCCTTCAGTGGGACCCCAAGGCGTTCACAGGCCAGCCGAAGGACTATGTCTCTCGGCTGGCCAAACTACGGCCCAGGGGCCAAATGTGGCCCTCAGACCAATTTTTGTTGGTCCTCATGCCTCCTCATAAACTGGCCCAATTGATCAGGAAGTATTTTTACTACAAACTGAAGAGATTCTACCTCTATAACCTGAAAGACATCACATTACATTGTAACACAGACCAAAAAATAATCTTCTGAGTCTTATTAAAGGAACAATGTCTCTGTCAAACCTGTGTGAAATGCACCATTTGACTCCGTGTATCGACACTGGTCTGTGGCCCTCTGCTTTAAATGTTTCAGTCTGCGGCCCTCGGAGAAAAAAGTTTGGACACCCCTGAATTGAATTGAATTGAATTAAGTAATTTGTGGAGTAACCCAAAAATAATAGATCAGCCAGTATTCATGAAATTGAAAATCTCATTATGCAATTTAGTAGATTTTCTGATTAAGCTCACAAATTGAAAACTTTTGAGGAATATTCGTATATTCTTGCAGATAAATAGCACAAATGTGCTGTAGTTTTAGAACAGACTTCTAATACCATGCTCCAACAAAAACAGCCTCATTGTTTTTCCCCGTTTTACAAATATCAAAATTGTCTTCCTCTGCTGGCCTTGGGAAGACTTAAGGCCACATACAAATGAATTACCTGGGCTGCCATTTTGAAGCACATAGGATGTATTGTTTAAGTTGAAAGCCTGCTCTTTTTGCCCATTTCTGCAGTGGATCATGCATCTTCAGTGTCCATCGGGTTTTTTCTATTCAGGGGGGCTCCTCTAAGAACACTTGAGCTCATGTGTTCACTCTACAAAGGCTGCTTCAACTACAAAGGGAAGAGGGGAGTGAGCAAAAGTCCACACATCAATGCACAAACCTTTCATCCTATGCTCTGCTATATAGTCTTGGTTTGGATCCGGGTTTAGTTTGGGTTTAGTCTTTGTATAGCCCAGGTGTAGTCCTGGTTTAGTCCAGGTGTAGTCCAGGTGTAATCCAGGTGTAGTCCTGGTTTAGTCCTGGTTTAGTCCAGATTTTGTCCTGGTTTAGTCCAGATTTTGTCCTGGTTTTTTCCAGATGTAGTCCTGGTTTAGTCCAGATTTTGTTCTGGTTTAGTCCAGATTTTGTCCTGGTTTTTTCCAGATGTAGTCCTGGTTTAGTCCAGGTTTAGACTTGGTGTAGTCTTGGTAGGTGTATAAGATTCCAGGCAAAGCAATCACATCTCCATAGAGACAAGCAGGTAGCTTGAAAAAGCAAAAAAAAATGTCATAGTGGACCTCTAAAATAGTGTAATCGATTACACTTGAGAGTTATACTTTATAAACTGTACCCATTATATACTGAAGGGCCCGTATCAGGCTATTTTCTGATTTATTTTAGAAATTTGATTCTTCATCACCAGCATACCTAGAGTTGTGTTTTGTTTCATTCACACATTTTAACACACAAACCCTGCATATTTAGGCTGAGTTTGTCTCTCAAACAGAAAACATTCTGTTCCACCTTGTGATGTCATGTGGTAATACAGGAAGTGATCCAGTGTGTTTTTAAACTCTATACACCTTCACTAGAATCATTTGAATAATTTTGGTCCTGAAATTGCCAATCTTTAATGAACAAAAGGTAAAAGGTAACTATTCATTTCAAAATGACCTCTTCATGACATCACAAGGTGGAACAGAGCATTTTGAGCTTTGGAGATGTGGACAGACTAATAAAGAATGATTACTCACATGTGTGAATGAAACAAAACACAACTCCGGGTATGTTTTTGATGAGGTAGCAGTGTTATAACATGGCTTAAAGTTCACAAGAGTCAGTTTTGTGTAATATAGGAGTTTTAATAGTTAAATAAGGCAATAATAACAGGTAAAACAAAGTGTGATCGAGTCTGTCGATCAAAATTCAAATTCTCAATGTACACAAGAAAATGAAAAACGTTATAGCAACACTGTATAAGAAACAATATTTCATACATACAATTTCAAATTCACATTTCAACATTGGTTTATTTGGTTTAGTGAATTGAAAACTAAACATAGTTTGAGGTGGCACTTGTCTAGTGTACTTGACTTTTTTGAAAAACTGTGACCTTAAAGTCTTTCATCAGAAAGCCTTTCGTAGCCACCAAAGATGAATCCAATTCTTGTAATACCTCACTTGAGGACTCAAATCATTTTCACAAAAGCTATTGCGTTGTCAGATTACTTAAACTTTACAATCACATCGCCGTAGGTTGTGAAGCGAGCCTTTTGATGAATTTCTCAAAGAGCTAATAGCTTGTTTTCCCCTGTGAGACAGTTGGCTTTTTTTTTTCTTGCCACGGAAATATTTAGTTTTGATGTAGTGTCTTTGCTCCTATGGCGAGCCGTCTCGAGTCAGTTAGAATATTTTCATAAACTATCACAAGAGTTGAATGTCCAATTACATGCGATCTGTTTGAGAGATGTATACACAGTGGGCTGCTTTAGTCAAAGAGAAAAAAAAATCTTGTTTTTTTAAAGAAATGTGCCCCGAGATTGCTGCACTGATCTTGGCCGCTCTTATCAGTGTGTTTGGCGGTTGAAGTGCGTTGAAAGGAATGGATGATGACATAAGGTGACACTCCGAATCTCATGCACCGGGTGTCAAATACAAGCCTAGTTCACACAAAAAATGAATAGAATTGAAATAGTAATATTTTAAAGTTTTGTACCGAAGATCTGCAAATAACATGAAGTTAATTATTTGATTAGATGAGGATTCTTTGGTTCTGAATAGTCACAAATACACAAATTGTTCTAGTTGCACTAAAATCCCTATAATCCAGTCATTATGATGCAGAAAGCTGAAATTTTTCCCGACATCACACAGACCAGAACAATCTCAGAAGTCACATTGGCTGTTGTGTGTTTTCCTCTTGAGTATGGGACATGAGGGACAGGGCTTTCCGAGGTCTTATCCACTTAAAAGGTTCATTATGTAACTCTGTTTTTTGGCTCCACCGCCTGCTTATCTTCATGGTGATGCTATTCTATTTGCCTGGGATGTTCTGCAGTATAACGTTGGATTATTTGATCCCCATGGAGACGAGCTGCCAAAAGTGGCAGTCCAAGTTGCAGGTCAAAATTGACTCCTGTGAGGTTTAAGCTGTTTCAGAGTGTGGTTACCTCCTCAAGAACGTACATGGAGTTGTGTTTTGTTTCATTCACACATGTTTGAGTAACCCTTTATTGTTAGTCTGTCTACATCTCCAAAGCTCAAAACGCTCTGTTCCATCTTGTGATGTCATGAAGTGGTAGTTTTCAAGTTAACAGCTACTTTTTACCTTTACTTCAGTAGAGATGGAAATTCCAGGACTGAAATCATTTAAATCAGGGGTGTCCAAACTATGGCCCGGGGGCCAAATGCGGCCCTCAGACCCGTTTTTATTGGCCCACAGGTCTCCTGCTGAACCGGCCCAATTGATCATAAGCAGGACTTTTAACAGCAAATTCAACTATTTCTACCACTATATCCTCAAACATCACATTGCAGTGTGATACAGACATAAAATGAATGTGTTTCAAGCCTTATTAATACACAGCGGCTCTGTCAAAGCTGTGTATAAAGCACCGCACTGCATTGATCACCAATCTGTGGTCCTCCGCTTCGAATATGTTTTGAGATGTGGCCCTCGATGGAAAAAAGTTTGGGCACCTCTGATCTAAATGATTCTAGTGAGTATTTTCTGTTTGAAGATCACAGCTTAAATATGCAGAGTTTGTGATGAGGAAACAACATTATAACAGAACAGAAAATAGCATAATATGGGTCCTTTAACTGAATAAAAGCAAGCTAGATTTTAGATTTAATGCTATACTGTGGAATATTAAGGACAAAGCAATAACATCTGCATGAAACCAGCAGGAGACGGACATTCCCCTGGGAAAGTAACATAGTGCACTTTTAAGACATGGTGCATGTATGCTATGTTGAGATATGCTACTTTATCTAAGCCTTTTTCGTGTATAACATATAAATAATTGTCCTTCCTGTTCAGAATGTGCGCAGGACAAAATGAATCTATGGCTCAGAGTGAAAGCACAGAGCACATTAGTTGTAATAGCCATGAATCAGACAACTGTACACATCACAGAAGCCTATTATTATTTGTCCTGTTGTGCCGTGTATTGGGGGTGAGCCTTAGGTTTCCACTCCGCTCTTCACTTTAACTGGACCCTATGGACTTTTTACCACAATCTAACATACTTCTTTATTGCTTAGACGCATTGTTTGTACCTCACGGCTGCTACAAGAACACTTTGAATGTTCTTTCAGAAGCGCAGTGCATTAGAAAAATCCTCTGATTGGTGCACTCTGGAGGGGCCCTGCCTGCCCTTGCCTGCCTGCTGTCACGATTTAATGATGTAAACTAAAAGAAAAGGGGATATAAAACTTGAAAAGAAAAATATATGTGTAAACACTTCAATGCAAGTGAAGGTGTGGTCCAAAAACATGAACCAGTTTCGTGATTTGGAACTTCAAGTCTTTCTCAAAAGCACGTATGAGTGGTGCGATTATTCATGGTCAGTACTTTGGATAGTCGGTGTGATCCCTCATTTGTTTAGAAGTGGTCTATGGGAAAAATAAAAGCAAAACTAGTAAGTTAAAGAACACATATTGTGCTTGTATCTGCTATATAGCTACAGTATAATCTTTGACACTCATGGATCATCATTATGTTGTAATTTGCACATTTTAAATCGCAATATTTATCTAAAACGACTTAATAAAAGAAAAAAGATCACTGATTTCCGTGTTAGAAAACTGCAGGGTCCAATGGGAGCTGACGTTGCCGTAAACGCCGTCACAACAAAGAGCCGTAGAGCGCCTTTTTTTCCCATTTGTACCAAAATGACTTTGTGATACTGCCGAATCCTACATGTATCGCCGATTAACAAAATAAAACTGGAGAAGAAGCAGTGGGTGTGTACTGGTGGTGATGAAAACAGGGATTGATTGGCAATATGGCGTCTTGAAAATAAGCAATTAAAGATTGCACAAACCACTCCAAAAGTAACTTTTGTGAGGGTAAATGAGAATGGAAACTACTGTTACATGGTTAAAATCTCCGAAAAGTCAATGTTGCATAATAGGTCTGCTATAAGAAAACCCAAAACATCATCAGCAATACATTTTGAAGCTGTTGGTCTATGGAGTTGGTCCCTCTTTACGTTTACTTACACTGGGAATTGGTACATGAGTCGCCTTGAAAAACAATTTGGCATAACAACAAGCATGCTAACGTGCATTTCCTGATTATCGGACTATAAACCGCTTTATAATTAGATGCAGACAACATGCAGCACACGTATTTTGACCTCAAGAGCCGCTTGTAATATATCTGCATATCAATATATCAACTAGATGGGGAAAAAAAAATAATAATCAAGTACAGAGCCTTTAAGGACATTAAAATAGGAAGAAAAGTACCCAAAACTAATACTTTGTTCTCACTAGCCTGCTGCAGAAATGAATGCACACACGCATTTATTGGTGAAGTATTCTGTAAAAACTGTACTGTAGTGCTTTTTGGGGGCTGTTTTGTAGAATAACAAACCACTCAGGCCAGAGCAGAGAAATTGGTCTCCTTGAGGTATTTATTTATCTCTCCAGGCTGCATCCAACCAAAGACCAGCATCCACCAAGAGCTCATCATTGTCCTGGGAGAGTTACCGAAGTAGTTGGATTTTCAGTCACAAGATCTAAACCGTGGTTTGCACTGGGCCTGGTAATGGTCTCGAATCTCACCAAATGGAGACTCTAATAGTAACTGAAGTACAGAGAGTAATTATATCTAGTATCGTGGGGTATAGCAACTTGCTGTTAAATATGGATGTACTGAAACCGTGCAAAATGTAGCTCTCCCTCTTCTTCTACTTCTCTTTATTTCTCTTCTTCATCATCTTGTTTTTCGCCTTCTCCGCTTCTTCCTTTTGTTTCCATGTAGATATAGATTTAGTTTGCTTAAAATGCCCCATGGTATCGCAGTTAGTGTTGGCACCATGCAAACATTTCGATACTAAGAAACAGACTCGATACTCAATACTGATTCCGATACCACAATGATAATTAACACTCTATTTAAACAATTGAATACAATGAAATGGTAGTAGTTTATTTTATATTACCATGTGGCCTTATATCTGTCGTCATTTCTGTCCCGTGAATGTGACTTTTTCAGTATCGATACTTGTTCAAATGAGTATCTAGTTTCGATACTAGTTCTAGTATCGATTCGCATCTGATTTACAACACTCATCTGGCTTTGATTTATCCAATTACTCATTTATCCGTTGCTTAAAAATAACTTTAAAAACATGCATTCCAACTGAGAGCGGGGTCAAGTCTCCACAGATCTGACCTGTAACTCGACCTGGAGACGTTACTCTGACAAGGGTCAAATTCAATACCTACTTGCGGAGCCAAGGAAATAAACAGAAATTCAATCACACTGCGCCCTTTAACCCTTACATACACGTCATTTCAGAACGACAAAACAGAAACAACAAAGTCACACTGCGGACCTTTACACCCTTACATACGAGATAAAAAATGAAGAAATGGGAATCTTTTTGTGCCGTCGCAGAATTAAATGTTCAGGATGTAATATTTCCACATGAAGAATAGAGATATAAAAAGACAGCAGGGATGGGAGAGCGCAGCAGACAAAGAGGAAACAAACAGAAAAAGGCCACAGAAGTCATCCGAGGCTGCGCCGTACTGTACCCGCCCTCCTCAGCACTGCTTCTATATAAAGTACATCTGCAAAGTAACAAAGCCAGAAAGTTAAAAGTGAAAAGATGAGAAAGCGCAGAGTTGGATAAGAGTTGATTTAACTATGATTTAACTTTTAAGTTCAACACAGCAAAGCCTTCTGCAGTGAGATGCAGACTAGAGGATTATATATCAGGATACTGAAGTGGTCCTTTTCTAGCAAATGATCATTCCCTGTAAGTGGTCAAGATTTCTAGCAGATACTGAAAGTGGTCCTTTTCTAGCAAATGCAAGTCATTCCCTGTAGGCCTGTAGACGACTCAAGATATTCTTGGTTGACCTGTCGATTGATTAGTTAGCTAAAAAGGGGGCGTGGCAAAAGCTCTCGAGAAGGTGTGGCAAAAGCACTCAAAATTATTACTGTATGTGTGTCAGAATCGCACTCACAACACTAAACCTGCGCTGAAATTCATGCACAAACAACAATGCAAAAAATGCTAGTTAACAAGACAGATTAAACTTGTGAATCGTGAGTTTAATCTGTCTTTTTACATATAAATACCAAAAAAAAAAAATCTAAATTTTCAGATAGCTCACTCCTGCCACTGTTGCCCCATACATTTTCAATTCAGTTCACATTCATTTATGTTTTAAAAAGACATACCAGTGTCTTCACATCTTGGACTGATTGTACTGAAATTTTGTTCTGAGTGTCATTCATTATTCTAATTTTCTGAGTTATTCAGCCTGTACAATAAAACTGTACATTAGTACAGCTGCTTAGAAGTGTTCACTCGTGCAAACATCTCGGTCGCACTAGTTCATCGCGTCCTCCTCAAGAGCACCCGTAAAGTGTCATTATAAGCTACCTGCAGCCTCTGGAGCCTGGCTTTTTTTTGCCATTCTCCAAAGGACTATAATCCTTATAATCTAAATAAGATCATTAGTCATCTAACACTTCAATTCACACACTTACTTATAATTCCTTAATGTCTGCATACTTGGTCTTGAGGACTAAAGCAGAGCTAGAACACGACCAAACCAACCACTAAACTGCAGTGTTTCCCAATAATGGAGTATTGTAGTCTATTTTTTGTTCGCAAAACAAGCTGACAAAAAAATTGTAAAACCACAGACTGTATAAAGAAGCGGACTAAGGGAGTGTCCCAATAATGGAGCGTTCGTCCGAATGAAGCTCATCAGGGCTAGCAGTTCGCCAAGTTGCATATTAGGAATTCTGACCACGGGTATCATAAACCAAAGAGCCAATCCAGAGCGAGGCTGTTGAAGGTAATGCCCCTTCTCAAAACACACCGTTGGTTTAGCAGAGAATGGGTTTTGTTCAAACCTGAAGCTAGTGGCGCCTGTTGCTAATGCTAGTGGAGCGACCTCTGGGAAAGACGGCTGATTTGTGTGTGATTAATGTTCATATCTTGAATTATGGACAAAATGGTTAAATAAAACTACCAGGATTATGTAGAGGGGTGAGTTTTCCAATGTAAAGTGAATTGGAGCCAGAATGGAGTGCGCTCATGAGCACTTCCTATTTGAAACGTGGGGGCGGCTCGTGGGTTAGCTATGTCCATTTACATATACAATCTATGAGTAAAACAGATAACTTGTCATAAACATTATAAACGTATAGAAGTTACTATATTGAATGAATTACAATAATGAATCAGTCCACCGAGAGGGTAAATTGAAGTATAAACATAAGTAAGTGAAAATGATCTAAAATGTTATACCTATAACAGTATGCTGTAAATTATGTTGTCCAACACAGTAATAGCATGCTCTAAGGCGCAATAAGGGTAGAAATCTATGGTAACACAGCATTAGTAGTACTAGTAGTTGAATATAGTAGTACTTGGTGTAGTATTTCAATTCATATTCAGAGCTGTTGTACAGGGTGGCCCAAAAGTCACTGACACTTTTAAATCTTCAATAGCACCTAATTCTTAAGTTATACTCACCAAATTTTAGCAATAGGTAAAGTGAACTTTCTGAGATTTTTGGGAATATATACGGTTATAATTGTTCACTTACACTTGAACTTATCACTAGTTAAACTAGGTGAAGTAAAAATTACCAATTTTAAAAAAAATTATGTTTTTAAGTGTCCACCATTTTGGGTTTCACACTGAATAGCCTGATCCAATACACTTTGCATAACATTTGAAGCATTTCCGGGCTTATGGCTCTTATTTGATCCTCGATATTATGTTTTATGTCGATTATTGTTTAAGGTTTATTCACAAACACCTTTTCTTTAAGATAGCCCCACAGGAAGAAATCAGAACTAGTCAGGTCTCGGGAGATCACATACTGCCCTCTGTCTTTGAAAACACGTATTATTCCTTTAATGGCAATTACACTTGGGGCATCTCTGGTATTAAAATGTCGACGGTAACATCGCTGGGTTTCTGAATTTGACCCATGTGACTCAAAGTAACCACTGTACAATGAGGCTTCGCTCCTCGGTGCTATATTTGCTCGTATTAATGTCGGAAGGGTAGTTCTAAATGCTCTGAAAAAATAAAATAAAAATATTCATAAACAAAAGAGAGATATGAATTCTTTTCAACTGTCAGTGACTTTTGGGCCACTCTGTTGAAGTTTTTTTGCCTATGAAATGGTGGTAAAAGTAAAAAGGCTGGAGATCAACTGGATGTCTTAAGTAGAAGTTTATGTACCATTAATACAAGCCTGGAGGGATGCCAATGGTGTGCCAAGAGAAAATGATAGTGTAAATATGCCACCTATGAGACAATAAACTAAGAAATGTCAGTGGGGAATACATTATTTCAAATCCCTTGCAATAGCTAAATATATAAATACATACATCTGTTTAAATTCCTCCAGTCCCTATAGAATTCAAGTTTACCGGGCCAAAGAAGAAAAGGTTGAAACTTTTACTTGCCGTTGTTTTGTGCAATGGCCTGAAATAGATGCTAAAAACACACACTAAACAAAACATGTGGACAAACAACTTAAAGCATATACGCCTATACGCTCCGGCTCCCATTGTACTTTTTGCTGTGAAACGCAACAAAAGACAGGTAAATGCTAACAGCGGAAGAAGGAATGATTTCTATAGCAGAATACCAATGAGCCCAAAGAAGCTACGAAAGTTAAGATTCCCAACTTTCTATGATGTCTCATTGGCACCCGGTCTCAAAATTTTGCATTGAAATCACAACTGCTGTTAGGGTTGATTTGATTTACTTAAAACTGCAGCCTGTCTGACCTATGGAAAGATCTAGAGCATCGGGACGAGACCTATGCCCGGCAAATTGTGTTGTTATTGTGGTTGAATGTTCTTAATGAGGGACCTTGCAACCCCACAAATATTGCACCTCCACAATTTGAATAAAAATGAATAAATGTCTTGCGCACATTGCCTAACGCGGAGGAGATCCCAGCTTGTTGGCAGATGGCCCACAATTATGGCTGTGCTGCCTGCATCCATTTTGTGTATAAAAAGAAACACCGAGACAATAAACAGGAAGCAAGAATCGCTGGTGAATAGTCAGCCGAGCGTCATCGATGCTAAAAAGAAAATTCGGTGGAAAGGACAATTAGAAAGGGATTATTAGGAAGTAATGTTCTTCAGTATGGCATTAAACCATAATCTGTCTCGCATTCTTTTAATTACAGCTGTTTTTAATGCGTCCATCTGCTTGCGTCCATAGTGATGCGTAAGTTTAATGTCATACTGCGGAAAATGCGATTCAAAGCGGTAACATCGCAATGGAGATAAGAAGGTAGCAGGCCCTTCATCAGAAAAGTTACATAGTGCACCTCCGATACTTCAAAAGCTTTAGACTGCTTTAAGAGCCTAAATCATGGAATAAACTTGATAAAAACACAATTACTGTCAGCGCATTTTGAGGTGCTGTCTAGAGCTAACGCTTTAAGTGGAATTATAGATTGCGACAGCAGACAGAGGTCTCACTCTGCCAGCATGTCCCGTGTCATATCACTCTTTGTTCAGCCTCTTTAAAGTACATTGTGTGCCGCTCTAGTCACGGTGCCCACCATCTTACTGTCTGCCTCGTCCCCTCTTGTTAATGCAATGTAATGTGCTGTCTCTCGCTTCAAGTTCCCAGTTGCAGTTCCCATGGCGACGTGCATACAAAACATCTGTCAGCGGCTTGTTATTGCTTCATTATAGACCTGTTTGAATTGGCTCCCTCTTTTTCTCATGTCATCTTTAGGTCAGAGATAAGCAGACTATGCCTATCAAGGGAGGCAAGAAAAAAAAAAAGTCACTCTCTATCAAGAGCTCAACGTTGATTGATTTCACATGTAACTTCATGTTATAGCCTATAATACCTCAATAATATAACATTTGTGCAGTTATGTTTGCAGACAGCTGGAGCGTTTATCTCAGCTGTACTTCAGGTATTTAAAAGGTTTGCAATTTGCATGTTACAATTGGTGTGATTCCAATACATTTTTGAATAATTGTAGGTAATTGTTGCCTGAAATGTTCCATAGTGTGGTATGTAAGGTGGTGACCCTGCAAGGCCAAGTTACAAGTCAATTGCTTGGGATCTAGAACACACACTTCTTCAGTACTTTACGAAGATGTGAGTCTGGTCACCGGTGAATCTCCAAAGTGGGTGTGATTGACAGAAGGATTAGCCAATCAGGGACACGCATGGTCCATCCATATTGAAATAATAAAGGAAAAAAATATATCTCAATGGGCTGAAAAACATCACGGATTTCTGCAGTATCAATGAGCGAAGCACCAAATTCTTTTAATCTAAGGTGAGATAAATTTGATTTTATTTGTCAATCACAGGTGACCATTGAGCTCATTCGTTTCACATGTGTCACTGAAAAAGAAACGATCTGATTGGACGATCATGTTTGACCCCAGGCTTGAGATCCAACAAAGGGCATCGGGATCAGACTGATATCTATCTGTATAAAAAATACAGAGAGATGCCATTCTGGATTTGCCACGCAAACATGTCAGATCTGTGGAGAGGCAACCTCACTCAGCGTAAGAATGCATGATTTTTGATCAATAAACGCACCAGTGATATTAAAAATTTGCAAGATTCAAAGGCAAATGCAAATACTGTGGAACATAATAGGAAAAGCAAAAACAAGAAGGCAGACTCACCTTTGAATTACTTTATTTTTTGATCTGTTTTGGCAGAAAAGTACATATATACAATGAAGAACCTTGAGAGAAGACATCTTAATAACATTACATGCATGTCATCTATCCACGATATGACCGATATCAGCTGTTTAATAGTCAGAACCATTTCTCCCATGTTTGATAGAAAAACCCATACACACTCTATGCATCATTACTTGCATACCCAGCAAGTTCCCGACCTACAAGCTTCAAGAACGCTACTGAACCAAGCCTCCATTCATTCACACGCTGACTTTGTTGTCCTGTTTGCTGTCTTACACCGCGCTGTGCATTAAAACTGGCACTTCATCATCGGCGGCAGTGGTATTACGACATGAGAAATAGCGGGATGGGGTTGAAGTAGCGTTCGCATGACAGATGTGACAGAGACGGGCGACGTGTAGAGGAGTCACGTTGGGTAAAGGACTGGGAGACATGCAAATAAATCATTGTTGTCAATTCCCTCCGTGGGATGCGCTCTATCTGTACCACTGAAGACAATTATTGCGTTTGGCTTCGACACATGTTCCAAGGACACACCATATACTTGTACTACTGCGGTGCTTCATCAGCTCATCATCGCTCTGCCGCGTTGCCGTCTGTCTCATCGCCTTGTGGGTTTAATACGCCTCTGTTTGTTCAATTAAATAACTTTGGTTGTCGTTTGGGTTTTGCTCTTTAAAAATGACTATATGAGAACTCAGAGTGCGCTAACAACCGAATTCAAAACGTCTATGCTTCAAAAAATTGTCAAACCAATCTTGTCCCAGTTTACATGCAACTCGAAGAACCAAATTGGTGCAAATGGGGGGTTACGAGGCATTCAGGTGCGTCTAGTAATTTAGCATTAGCACTAACACTTTGCAGCTATTATTCTAATAAAAATGGCTTTTGGCAGAAATAGAGCTCTCATTTATATTGATAATTTCATAGGTTTTGCTTTCACTTTAACCTAGCAAGCCAAAATAAAATAACATGCACCAGTCCACAGAAACTAGCTTATTATCACAACCGATCTAAAATGAGTGAGTAAATGTCCAAACACATGTCTAATATATGCCTGGCTGTTTCTAACCCCATGCAGATGAACGCCTCTCCAAATCTATGTCCAATGTAAATCAAACTGTGCTGTTACATTCAGTGGGCATCCCTATACATAATGGCTTTTCCAGATATGTCACTGGGATCTTTGAGATTCGATTCACGATGCCTCAAACATATTTCCCGGTATTACATGCATTTTGATGAATCAGCGTAAATTGGACTAGGCCAGTTATCCTTTTTAATCAAACGTCCATGTATTTCATAAAGAACTTTATGCATGTGCTTTTTATCTCCAAAATATATCAAAAAAGGACTGCTGTGAAACTTTTTGAAACTAAACTTAATGGAAAACATCAACCACTACTCAACACGAAGCTGTAACTATGCTCCTGTTTGTACTATTTTACATTTTTATTTCTTATTTTCTTGTCTCATGGTTTTATCCATTGTACCTCTTGCATGTTCAATATGTAAAATCCTCTAGCTAAGGAAGTCTTGACCAAGCCCATATCATACATCTCTGTTTGGCGTTTGCACATGCACACTAAGCTAATCCTCCACCTTGATAAAACTACCCAAAACCAAGCTCTGCATCATTGAAGGTTTGGTCTACTGTAGCTCATCTTATTTATCCAGCCCATCCTACCAGATTTATGTTAAATATGCATAAAAATTGGTACTTGTTTGTGCCTTCCATGCCTTTTACTAGAGTCATAGTATTTAGCTCAGACAACATGACTGACGAAGGCTAAGAGTACACATCTGCGTGCTTCCTTATCCAAATTACTGGCCCACTGATGCTCACAAGAATCCTGTTTTCAATCAATCAACAGGAAGCAGGTGCCTCCCCATTTTTTTTTTTTTTCCATATATATGTATTTGGATTGAAACATTTACCAAGTATTCCTCCATAAAAGCGGCTTGGCACACTTTCTTTGCCTGCCTGGCTTTGGCACTGTGCCGATGGACGCTCAATCAAAAGAATCGAAGAAAGAAACAATTATGGTGGTTTGTGCAGAGGTGAAGCACATTGTGGGCTTTGTGTACCAACTGTGGCTCAAGCAAAAAAGATATTTAAAATTGACAGAGGATGGCAACTGTACAACTACATGTTTACCTTTCTGGATAGTTGATAAAGAAATATATATAGTTGATACCAGAAGTTTATAGACACTATATAAAAAAACACATACTTTTTTTTTTTTTTTCTCAGTGTCTGATATGAAATCACACAAAACTTTTCTTGTTTTAGGTCAATGTTGTGGAGTTGTTTTGCAGCAGGAGAGACTGATGTACTGGTGTAAAAAATGTCCTTCTCATTATTCAGGCATTTAGCAATAATAGAATAGAAATATTTTTTGTAATTTCTGATATATATATATAGAGCATGTCTTCTTGTTGGTCAGATTTGTAGGAATAAAGGTCAGTGCCTCTCAATCTGTCCCTTGCACCAACAATTTGTACACCCACTTCCCTGTTTATTCCCTGCCATTACCATAATACCAGTCATTTGTGTGATTTGCTGAGAGAGAGGCCGGTAATTTTCCTCGAATCCATCCATAGAGAGTGATTCCCTGAAATGCATTTTTATAGAATCCACAGTATTTAACAAAAAAAAAAAAACAGTACATCCATAATTTCTGTGCATACAATTGGGTTAATAAAGTCTACTACTGGATTTTTAAAATGTGAAAAACAGGACTAGTTCATGTAAATTGTTTGCAGAGGTCCAAACACATTTCTCACATTGCTGATATTATTGCTTTGACTGCAGGATATACAATGACATTAAGATAATTCTTTAAAAATTTGCAGTCTTGCCTCGCCACAGAGCTGACCTGTAACTTAGCCTGGTGGCATCTGCAGCTTCATGGAAATACTTACTTTTAATTCTATACAGTGGAAGCTAAAACAAAAAATCTTTAATATCTTTCTTTGCTTTTTGTTAATTTTTTTTCCAGATATTTTTTCATGTTTTTTTTTTTTTTTTTTTCCCCATGCAAATAAGCAGCTCCATGTGTTAGTGTTATATTTGACTCCTCCGCATCACTCCTGCTTATGTAGCCTCTGGAGGGCCCCTGATGCACATACAGTATATTATATGCTGAGAGGGTTTTTAATTTCCGGTTACACTCCAGCCGTAACCTGTGTCAGAGAGAGGAGTGGGAGGGCGCAGGCATGTGGGCTTTTAGTCTCGAGTGAATTAGGAAATGTCTGTTTGTTGCTTTTGATATAATTACATACATTACATACACTGTGTTAGTATATCTCTTAAAAAAGCGACGCACTGATGTTCAATTTGTGGATCAATGTCGAGGTATTATTGTTTAAGTTGAGTTCTGATTCTATAAAATAAATGATTTGAGGAGGGAGGAAACAACCCACAGGTCTCTACCAGGAGGACCCTCACACCCTCACAGGTTCCAAAATGCGGCCATGCCCAACAAGCACCGAAATCAAAAGCCAGTCAGGCAGGCATCAGAACTGAAGAAGCAGCTTGGATGAGCAGCGAAACGTCTTCACTCTTTACAACGATTTGTCCAGTTGACAGGTTTAAACTTCGTCTTTTGCTATGGATCAGACCCTGACGACTGAGGAACTACACAGACAACTGCTCATGCAACTTCGTTCTCGCCATTAACGAGGCTACGCACTATGTAGCCACCACTCTTTGCTCACCGAGAACGAGCAAACAAGAGAGGAGGGTGAGTCGCATCTTTCGGATCCCAATGAACTTAAAAGCTCCGTTACGCAAATTGGACTGTGGCTCCTCTCTTGTTTAGTGAGATCATAAAAAAAAAAAACATCACACTGTCCTTCTCGGAGTCACCAAGAGAACACACAAACACAAACCTCAGGCCTGAATTAGCTTTGGTTAGACCCAGGCTTATTTCTTTCATGGAACAACTTGAGGATTAAGCTGGAGATGGAACTCGTTCAGCTCAGGATTTCCGGATAAGCCTAGACTTGTTAAGCGATTTTGGTAGAATACCCCCAATGATTTCCACTAAAGACAAGGCCAGACCCTTTTCCAAACCTTACTCAATAGAGACTTGTGCCTACGACAACACATTCAAGGACAAACTTCATCTAATATGTCTGTGCTTTTTACGCCCACGCACTCCTATGTTGACAGGTAAATGTTTGTGTTTTTCTTTGTGACAGCATGTTTTAAACTGCTAATTAACCTATGCAAGTAGTAGAGCAGAGACAAAAGGGAGCTACTTTATTTCGAACTAGACATGAAATCTATCGGTGACTAAATTTGAGCTGAGTTTTATGACCTTTAATGGTTCTTAATAGACAGTGAACTAAGGCAACAACTGACAGAAAGTGTAATTAAGTTCTTCATAAAGTAAACTAATGAAAAATGGTGAGGGACAGGTGGGTGGAGGTAGGGTCCTCTGGGTCCTCTTGGATTTGAGTGAGCAGTTCTTCTCTGATGACTAACTACTTCCAAATTATGTTTCCTTTCCTTGAGTAAAATGAGTTAGATGATTACACCAGGCACGTCCAAACTATGGCGCGGGGTCCAAATGCGGCCCTCAGACCAATTTTTCTTGGCCCTCAGGCTTCCACGTGAATTGGCCCATATTACTTTTAAGCAGTATTTTTTTTTACTGTTGAAAAATCTACCTTGATAAAGCTAATATCAAATATTCAGTGTATCCCTTTGAGGATCTAGGTATGAATAAAGGTCTGGTGGCTCATTCTAACATGTTATAAATGCACAATTATTCAATGGGTTGACCACCAGTCTATGGCCCTCCACCGGCCCTCAGCTTTATCTGAGTTTTGATTGTGGCCCTTGTTGAAAAAAGTTTGGGCACACTAGGATTACACCGATGAAAACTATGACCTTGCAAGTTTACAAAGTCAGTAAAAGAAAGACTTCAGTACACAAACCTGACAATGTCCCAATACTTTGAAATTGACAAAAACAAACTGCAGATTCATGACACCTTCTGACACTTTCACTAATTACCAAGTCAGATTTCAAAATTCAATGACAATGAAAGATCTGGGAAAATGAAGTTGTTGTTGTTGTTGGCACAGCAGTAAAAGTACATGCGCATGGACAAGGTTGTAAGAGTCTCTACAGCTCTCCCTACCACCTCACACTCCCTTCACACCCTCATCCATTATTCACACTCCAAGCAACACCGGCAACCTTTCGGAGAACTATACCCAAGTTTTACACAAACACATTTTTATATCAACGCTCCAACCACTAATGTTAGAGCTAGTAAGTAACATTGTACATGGGATTTAGCAGGTGGAGTTTACGTGCTATAACAATGTCCTTAGAGCTGGAGAGCCTGATGGTCACCGGAAGGAAGGACTACATATTTAACCCCTGCTTAGCTCTCACAAACTTTTTAGCACACCATTAATATACACATGTACTCATTCTCGGGCGAGTACACATCTTTAAAACTGCTTTTTTAGATGCCTAAGTGAAACTGGGGTGGACCGTCTCAGGCCCAGCCAATCAGAGGGCTGCTTTTATCACTGACTTCCGGGTTGAAAGAAATAGAAGTATTTTATTATTATCTACAAACAAAACGAAGCTGTCTCATTTTGCCACAAAGTGCTAATCTAAGGTGGAAAACACAAAATATACTCTTTAAAGGGCCCATATTACACTGTTGTCTCCTCATCAAAAACATAACTGGAATTTTGTTTTATTTCATTCACGAATGTTTGACACACAAACCCTGGATGTTTAGGCTGAGTTCTTCTCTCAAATGGAAAACACTCTGTTCCACATTGTGATGTCATCAAGTGGTAATACAGGAAGTGCTCCATACACCTTCACTAGAATCATTTGGATAATTTCAAATCTAGAATTGACAATCCCTTTTGAACTGAAGGGAAAAGATAGCTGTTAACATGAACGCTATCAATACATGACATCACAAGGTGGAACAGAGCATTTTGAACTTTCGGGAAGATAATACTTCAGGATTACACAATCATGAGAGAGTGAAACAAAACACAACTCCAGGTATGTTTTTGATGAGGTAACAATTTTATAGCATGGCTTAACGCTCACAAGAATCAATTTTGTGTAATATAGGACCTATAACAAAATAGGCCCCAGCTTTGATTAGGTAAAATGCATCTGTAAAACAAAGAAAGTGCGACATTAGACCATTTCATCAACAAACTGAGCCAGATAGATGGCAGGTCTGTTATAACTATCCAAATAACACACATTTTTTTGTGTCTTTTGGCAAAACACTTGATCCATCTTGTTTAATGTTGTACAGTTGTGAGTTTAATGGTGGTCAGTAACCATGTCACTGTCAGTTTGCTGTAGCAGCAGAATGAGCTTAGCACAGAATTGCATTAAAATCCCGTGTCTTCATCTATATTGTAATGATCTGATATTTTGTGTTTAGTTCAGAGTTGACACCGTTTGTCTTGTTCTTGTAACTGGTTTTGTATGTGACACGTGGTTGTTATGCTGACAAGTTTATGTGATGGTTCAGTTTGACAGTTACTGGTCAGTTAGGAGCATAGACTGTGTGTATAAATGGACATAGCTAATGCATTACCATCCACGTTCCACAAAGGACGTAAGCATGGGTGCTCCGGGTGTTCCGGCTCTGTCTACTTTGTTTCCAATGCACTTTTCACTCAAAAATTTTCACCAGTCCCTCTGTAATTGCTCCTGTGAGCCTTGTCAATTTAGTCTTAAACTGTTCATCTTAACCTGCTCCTGGTATTTTTATTTTGCTATTTTGTCCGTAATTCAAGATATGAACATTAATAACAGACAAATCAAAAGTTTTCTTTCTCCGAGGTCGCTTCATGCCCCAGGGCCTAAACATGGCCGCCCATTTAAGTCAATGGGCCGTGCTCAATGGCGCAAGTCGCTAGTTTAACCTTTAGCGACTAGGTACATCTGGTTCTGCCCTGCCCATCGACCATGCACAGTTGAGCCACCCCCCGTAACAGTTTACGCAACGAGAGCGAGCGGAGCGGCCACGAAGGTATAATAATAAATAATATTGTTTCTGCTTCCAGGGCGCTTCAGAACCATATTATAAACCTGCGGCATGTTCATGACAGTTGGGCTCGTTGACATTGCTCACATGCTCGTTCATGTTGTACCATGTGACCACTCTAACCAATCAGCGTTTGAGCGTAGCGAGAGCGAACTTAGTCGAAGCTAATGATGAAAATGCACTTTTTAAGACAACAGACGGATTTTGAGCTGAAAAAAAGTTCACGATCTGAAAAAAATAAGTAAAAAATTACCACCAAATTTGACCTTTGTGAAAGTCGTAGGTGCCCTGTCAGCCAAATACAAGCAGTTTGTGATTACATTGAGGTCTATGATAAAAAATCCTTTCTCAACAGGAGGGATTTTTTTGTTGTAGTACCAATGAGCGGCCACTGAACCAACTCGAGACAGCTCTAAGCTAGCAATACTCTTATATTAATAGAGCCATAGGTTGCTCCCACTAGCATTAGCAACAGGTTTGACTGACAGCGTTGCTAAGTTATCTTCAACAGCCTCGCTCCGGTTGCTATGTGACACGGAGTCGGACTTCCAAATGTGGAAATCTGCTCCAAATTCACCACTATAGCCTCGATGAGCTTCATTTGACTGGAGCTGAACGCTGTGGGTGACGTCACACTTAGTCCACTTCTTTTTAAAGTCTTCAGTTAGGAGACCGGCTCTTTCGGTCTGAGTTCAGACTGCTGCTGTTTTGTTCTTGTATTTGGCGTGGGTTACGGCCTACAGTAGCTCTTGTGTTCAGCAAATAAACAAGAAGTAATTCCGAGTGTTTTCTTACAGCAGAACGCTACAATATGTTCACAGCCGCGTTGGGGAGAAAAGCAGAAATAAAGATGTTTCTACAGCCTCCGATAGGAATACTGCTCCATTTTATCACTTCTGTTGGCAAGAGTGTGTCTCGCCTCTCTTATTTCCCCACCGGGCAAGGTCATCCAACAGATTTGCATTTCATGGAGTTCTTTCTTAAGATTTTCATTTACATTAATGTGCATGTTAGCCCCGCAACTATTTGAATAACCTGAATATTCAGCACTGTCCAAGGGTAAGGTCAATAAATGGATTCAGATGGCATGAAAGTGGATTTACTTTACGATGATTTGTGCTAGAAAATGTATTGTCTTGGGCAGAATGCTTAGCTGTCAGGTCCAAAAAGTGTTTGGTATGCAAGTAAGGACAAGCTGTTAATATGTTTAATGCATGAGGAAACACTGGATGCAATTCTCATATGGTTTTCTGTAGCCAAAAAACATTAGAAGGACAAAATGACTGAATAAATACATATAAATGTCTCAGCCAGATTGAAAGTTTGCAATTTCAACCATATTAATCATGTCCCAGAATTATGTTGTCCACTCATTACAATATTTTTTAGATTAGGTGTAGCGTATTTCTTTCCATCATTTTGGATTCACGATTATGCAACTTTTCTGATGGAGGGTAAGCCACCTGCATGTCTCCATGGAGATGTTATTGCTTTGTTTGGAATGTCCCACTGTATGGCAATAAACGTATATCCATGGAGCAGTGGTGCATGAAGTGCTCGGTTTTGTTATTTAAGTAGAAGTACAGATACTGGAGCAAATAAAAACTAAGTAAAAGTATCGCATGAAAAAATCTACTTCTGTTAAAATAGTGTAGTATGTGTTTAAAATGTACTTAAAGAGTAAAAAGTATTTCGCGCAGATTTTGAGGTCTTATAAGACTTTGTGATGAACATGTTAAAAATAAACCCTCAGCCTTTTCAGCAGGTCCCAAACAATATAAAAAAAAAAAAATACTTTTACTCTCAGTCCAGTTCGAAATGTAGTATGAATGAGTAGAAAGTACATATACCTGCTCTGAAATGTAGTGAAGTAAAATTAAATAGTACTACAGATACCTAAAAATGTGACTTACAACTTTGTTACAACTTTGTTACAACTTTGTTACGTTCCACCACTGCCATAGAAACAAGCAGATGGCATCTCCAGGCCAAGTTACAGGTCAGATCTGTGGAGAGGAGTCCTCACTCACAGTAGAACACATGTCTTTCAAGGATTTTTTGGACAATTAAAACACCTGCAAATGAATAAATGTAAAATGTGTGTATAATGCCATGCTGTGGAACATGCCATTCAAAGCAATAACATCTCCATGGAGACAAGAAATGTTACATAGTGCACATTTAAGCTAGCCAGGATTTATCCCTTCGAGTGAGTAAATTATAGCCTACAGACAAAGTAACACACTTTCCACATGAACACAAACCCTCTGAACCAAAAGAACGTAGAAGCGAAATTGAAGTTCACCGGTTCAAATCCAAGCATTGCGTAAAGCTGTATTTTCTATAGGTTATATATCAGAACATCTCCCATTTCCTGCATCGCGCAATCACAACTGAAAATGACATGAACGGCCTCAATTTTACATAGCCTGGCTCTAGGAGAAACCTTTCCACTCTGTGCCAGGCTCCTCTCAGCTACCTTGCATCATCACAGCACAGCCCAAGGCAAACTCGAGCGCGGTCACTGCAGCAGACGGAGGATCCAGTGGCGGGTTTCACACAGTCTGGCTCTGCTATGACACTGCCACCGGTCACTATACTCCGCTAATCGTCTGAGAGGAAGCTAGCACGGCACGCTTTGCCCTCTCGGGAATGGGAATTATTTTTACATAGTAGCATCGTTGCAGTTATAGATGGTTGAGTTGGGGATGTAAGGAAAACTTACATTGGAGGAAGCGGGAAGTTATTTTACACTGACAAATGATGTTATGACCATTGGCAGGTGAAGTTGGTAACGTTGTATGGATGCAAGTGAACCGTTTGTTGGCAAGTTAGAAAAGAATTTCCAAGTCTGTAGCTATTTAGCTTTGGTAAACTTTTTGTCCTTGTAGGGTAATTTGTCTTATGCATTTTACCAATCATTCTGCAGTGGCTCAATGCAACATCTCATCCCCAGATCTTGAGCAAGACATGTCAAGAACAAGGGAAATTTAACTTGGGAGTTTCTTCCGGGACCAGGTTGTGGGGGCAGTAGTCTAAGTAGGGACTTCGAGACTTCCTTTACCCCAGACACGTCCTCCAGCTCCTGCGGTGGGACCCCAAGACGTTCCCAGCCGAGAAACATACTCCAAGCTCCTCCTGTTTGACTGAGCTCCTCACCCTATCTCTAAGGGAGCGCCTAGCCACCCTGCGGAGGAAACCCATTTCAGCCGGTTATATCCGCAATCTTGTCCTTTCGGTCATTACCCAAAGAGCTCATGACCATAGGTGAGGGTAGGAAAGTAGATTGACCGGTAAATCAAGAGCTTTGTCTTTCGACTCATTTTTTTCTTTACCACGACGGTCCGATACAACGTGAACGATGCACCGATCCGCCTGTCAATGTCACGCTCCGTTCGTCCCTCACTTTTATTCTGTAATATAATAAATTAAATGTATACAGTGCCAATTTACAAGATTAATCACACTGGTTCTGATTGACAACCTTCTCAATTATAGACTGTATATATAAATGGACATAGCTAACCTCCCAGCTGCCGTGTTCCAAATGAGATCAAAAACTGCCGCTCCTCTCTCCTTAACTGCCAAACTTGTCATTTTGGTCTTAAAATGTTTGTATTAACCTGCTCTACATGATCCTGGCATTTCTATTTTGCTATTGTGTCTTTAAATCAAGATATGAACATTAATAAGAGACAAATCAGACACTTTCATTAGCAACATATTTGGTTGAAAGCATTGCTAGGTGCCGACACCCTGCTAAACCAGGAGGGGTGTTACCTTTAACAGTGTCGCTCCGGATTGGATTGGTTGTTTTGATACTCGCAGTCGGAATTCCAAATATGGAGCTCTGCTCTGAATTCACCCCTATAACTGCTGCTTTGATGAGCTTCATTTGGCTGGAGTCGAAAGCTGTGGGTTCATTCCTTTAGTCCATTTCTTTATATAGTTTATATATGCTCTCCTACAGTGCATTTCTCAGCTCCATAGCAGGTGGATGGATGTAAATATTTGCTTAATATTTGCACATTTTAATCCTATACTGTGGAAGATTCCAGGCGAAGCAATAACATTACCATAGCAGCAAGCAAGTGGTATACCCATCACCAGAAAAGTAGCTTATATTTAGTTTCATCGAAGAACTTAAAACTTCTCGAAATGGACAAAAACCATGTCAGCAAGACGTCATCTTAACAATTAGCAAACAGACTCTTTAACAGGAAACTAGCACCATAGCAACTTTTTCTGTTTTTTTTAATGTAAAGCCAGAGAAAAAGATGACACAGATTACTGACTTGAAAGTGTAACCCCGCCCACACAGAAGTGAACACACGGCTCTGAGCACGCTCATTAAGAGAAGTGTCAGGGGAGAGGAGGCCCGCCCGGATTCAGACAGGTTCACATGAGGTAACACTCATGGTGGTGGTCGGCTACTCAACTTATCTAAGGCCCTTTCAACTTATGCCATACTTTTAAGCTTTCAAGAGATGGAGCCAAATGATGAGCTTGGGAAAAGGGGAAAAATATATGAAGATAGGAGAGATTCTAATGCTATATTGGGTCACTAAACTGGTAGTTAGGTAGCATTATCGATACTAATTCATGTTTATGCCATCAAAGTGAAACATCAAAAACTGTATCCAGATGACTAGTGTTGAAACCTTTCACTTTATTTATTTTTTGTTCAAAACTAAATGTGGTAGAAACAGTATTGCACAATTTCCCTCCAGTCTTTGTACAGATGACGTTTACATCCTCTTAGTGTTGTAACACCCGTGGTTCTACAGATGCAATGAAATGAAATGAAAAAAAAAAAAAATCACACTTGGAAATAAACAGAACCACAATTACTGATTCATAAATGGGACGGCGAAGGGGGTATCTGTGAACAGCTTTTGTTTGCTAGCGATGTGTGCTCAACAATAATGGGTCATTTGCATTTGGTTTTAGTCGAAAATGTAGTAAAAATCACAGGGATGCAAATAGGCTTTATTTTTTTGCTAATGTTGTGATTCTGGTGATCAAATAGTGACTTTTTTTTTGTATTCACAAGTTAAGTATTTGTTTTAGGCCAGTATGTTATGTATTTTAAAAGTACATTAAGTATAATATTTTAGTGTAAGAGTGGAAACGTTTCGCCACCCACGTTTCGCCACGCCATCCAAGTACCTTTTTCAGTTCTGAGAGAGTTCTGTAAGTTACTTCCTAATAGGGTCTAAGGTACAGCCAGAGACTGTGTATATAAATAGACATAGCTAACGTGCTAGCCACTGAATTGCAAATAGGAAGTGAGCATGGGCGCGTTTCTGGCTCCATGGTCTCCAATTCACTTTCTATTGAAAAGCTGTCACCCCTTTCCCCAGTTTCCTGTCAGGCTCATCTTAAAATGTTTGTATTAACCCGCTATACATGATCCTGGTATTTTTATTTTGCTATTGTGTCAGTAAATCAAGGTTAACAAAACGCTACAGCACTTGATTTGACTGGAGCCGCACGCTATGGGTGACGTCACACTCATTTTGTCCACTTCTTTGTACAGTCTATGGGTACAGTCTGTCACTCATTTATCTCCTTCCTCAAATCAAAACAAAGAAAACAGTAGGGATAGTCAGAATATGCTTGTGCTAGACATTAGGGGAAGGACGATTATGCAAAATATGACTCAAGTGACAGTGCACACCTTTGGCTAGTTTAAAGGACTAAGCAATAAGAGGTTCTCCTTACTGTAAACAACTAGGGTAGTAAATTACTCATATTGTTAAAAAAAAGTAATAATAAAATGTTTGTCCAGTTTGCGATGGTCTTATAATATACATTGCCTGGCCAAAAAAAAAAGTCACCACCAAAAAAAAAGGTCACACACACTAATATTTCGTTGGACCGCCTTTAGCTTTGATTACGACACTCATTCGCTGTGGCATTGTTTCGATAAGCTTTTGCAATGTCACAAGATTTATTTCCACCCAGTGTTGCATTCATAATTCACCAAGATCTTGCATTGATGGTGGTCGAGTCTGACCGCTGCGCAAAGCCTTCTCCAGCACATCCCAAAGATTCTCAATGGGGTTAAGGTCTGGACTCTGTGGTGGCCAATCCATGTGTGAAAATGATGTCTCTTGCTCTTCTTCTTTTCTGTTTCTGAACCTAGACCTGACCAACTGCAGCAACCCCAACCTATTTGCTTAGTTAAATCCAGGTGGTGACTTTAATTTTGGCTAAGCAGTGTATTAAGTGCGAAGTGTGAGACCTTAAAACAGCCCTTTGCACTGACATGTTTTGGGAGGGCCACTTGTCATGGTCAGTTTTGTCTCTCATGTTCAGCGGAGAGGCGCCTGTCACTGGAGCTGTGTCCGACACGGCTCCCTTCAGGGCTGCACACAGACAGAGCGGCGGCTACGTGAACAAAGATAACAGGACCAAACTGATCCGTCACGCAACCTAAAGCCAACAGGCCCTTTAAATAAATCATCAAATACCACCATGTCTATACTCACTTGCACTGTGTCAAATTTACATTCAGTGGGAAATGTAAACTGCTTTATGCTCCACTCGGGCTAATTATAATGCAAACACATGGCAGGAGGCTTTGAACGCTGAGCCCACAGGTTGACAAGAACAAACGTGATATGGAGATTCAGGCTCATTGTGCTTCACCTACAAAGCCAAGGGCAAATGGAAATGGTTTAGAGGGACGGGTCAGCCCCCCAGCTCCGCCCTGCAGCCAGAGAGCGACGCAGTGTGCTTTAATTAATGAGAGCTGGGTTTGTCCGTCTGCATACTATACATTATGTGGAGAGTGGTCAGATGAAAAGAACTTTTGATCAATACAATAGAATTAATTTACATTTTGTTATCTTAAACTAGAATGAAACTTGTGTTTACCGTGCTATAGTTGTTTCAATGTTGGTTAAATCAGCTATTTTATGCTGTCGTCCAGTGAGGTTCATCTGGTCTTCTGTTATTTTATCTAATAGATTCTTTTTCCAGACCAAGATTTTGTTTGTTTTCATACCTGACAGTTTCGACTGCTCACTAGCGGTCTTCCTCAGAGTGGTCACCTGATGTCGCTGTGACCGGTCAGCTGATTTAAACAGGTTTTGCCGCTGTTTTCCTACCGGTGGAGGCAGGACGACAGCGCCATCTGCAGTCCGACTTCTTCAGGACGGTATCCCGAGTGTGCGAGAGTAAAAAAGCCCCCTCGTCCCGCTTAAAAGTCCCGTTGGCAAGTTTCCACATATCAATTGCCTCCTTAATCCAGTGACGATGTTTGTTGTCCCGTTTCCATGATGTTTGCTCCGTCCCTGTCCATAATGTGGTTCTGTTTTTTTTACAAGGGCAGAAATGGCTGATCTGAGTTGCTTCTGTTCTGCTTTGTGTTTTGTTGTGCTGTAATCCTGCCGGTAGGAAGGACCGTTAGGAAGACAGCACCAAAAAATAGCAAAATAAAAACACCAGGATCATGTAGAGCTGGTTAATACGAACATTTTAAGACCAAAATATGAGATTCACTGCAGAAATTACAGTGAACAAGTGAATTGGAGCCAGAGACGATGGAGCAGGAACCATGCCCATGATCACTTCCTATTTGGAACGCAGCGGCTAACAGATTAGCTATGTCCATTTATGTATGCAGTCTATGTGGGCACTACAAAAATACACTGAACTGAATACAGTGGTCCCTCTCTATCGCAGTTCACCTTTCGCAGTCTTGCTGCTTTTTTTCACAGCGAATTAACTCACATTGTGTTCTGCATCCTGATTGGCTAAGGGACGTGCTGTGTCTCCTGTACGGTACAGAATGTGTTTCAGCCAAATTTACATAAATGTTCGATCGCAGTGTGACTCTGAAGTGCTGTATGTTTGCAAATTTTCTCCCAGATAAAACCCACAATGTCGATGAAACATTTTGCACCGACAAATTTCAGAAACACTTTGGACTTAAAAGTGTTTTTGTGCACGGAGAGGCGCCGCTACAGATACCGCTGGAGCAGAAGCACGAGAACAACACATTTAAAGTGATCATTGAGGAAGGGGGACATAATCTATGAAGGTTTGAACTTTGAGAGTGCTTAAACAACAAAGAAATGTGTGAAAATGTTAATCCCTGTCTGAGAAAAGTGTATAAAGTGTGTGGTGAGGGGTTTTACATCCTTAAAACATATATAATAACTGTAAAAATAAAGCTGATACATCACGGATATCGCCTATTGCGGGTTATTTTTAGAGCGTAACCCCTGCGATAAACGAGGGACCTCTGCAGACCGACTAATTAATTTACTGTCCCCATAGGGAAATTTGATCTCCGCATTTGACCCATCCTTCAATGGCTCTTGACACACCTGTCTGGGCCTGGCTCAAGATGAAAATGGGTCCCCGGAGCGTGTCACTACGGTGCCCACTGCTCCTGACAGGTGTTGATGGATGGGTCAAATGCAGAGGACAAATTTCTGTACCAGGACAGTGTATCTTAACATTATATATGCAAATCCTCAAATACCATCACTTGACTCAGCACAAACATTTACCAGCACCAGATATTAAAAATAACCTCCTCCTAATCCATAATCTGATACGGTTACATCAGAGAGTCGGTCTGGCACTAAAGTGTGTGAATGATGCTCTCCTCTGGGGCTGCTGGATCACTGTCTGCATCAACTGGCTGCATTAACATAGTTTAAGAAATATAATCCGGATAAACAAAGTGCTGATCAAGACTTTCTGCCATTTGGTCAGCGCTAATCTAATCTACAATGAGATCATATGACAGTCAGCCCAAACACTAGGATCACTGTGTCTTTTCATCATAGCAGCGTGGTTTGTGAATTATAGTCAGGTTAAAGGTCCACTACGTAATTCCTCTCGTCGGTGGTTTGTCTCCAACAGGATGTGATGATTTTGCCTGGAATGTTTCACAGAACTGAACAGAAACATCAATTTTACTGGTAGCAAGTGTAATGTTGATTTATTCATAACCAATTTTCTTTTAAATTTATTTATATGTTATGTTTTTTTTTAATTAGTGATGCATGTTACAGCAATTACCTTTAAGTTCAACACCTCCCATATTTCTAGAGGGGAGGTTATGAGCATAGACTGTATATATAAATGTAAATAGTTATCATTCCAAATAGGAAGTGATCATGGGCGAACTTCCAGCTCCATTGACTCTGGCTCCAGTTCACTTTACATTGAAAAATCGTCACCTCCCCTCTCTGTAACTGCTGCTGCGAGCCTCGTCATTTTGGTCTTAAAACGTTCGTATTAACCCGCTTTACGTGATCCTGGTGTTTTTATTTCGCCATTTTGTCCATGAATCAAGATATGAACAGACATATCAAGGTCAATCCCACTAGCGTTAGCAACAGGTTTGATTGACAGCGTTGCTAAGTGCCCGTTTCCTACTAAATCATCAGTGAGTTCGGGTTGGGGCATTACCTTCAACGGCCTCGTTGTTGGCAAATGTGGAACCCTGCTCCAAATTCGTCCCGATAACTGCTAGCCTTGATGAGCTTCGTTTGAGTGGAGCCGAACGCTACGCTTGACGTCATACTCACTTTTAGTCCACTTCTTTATGCAGTCTGTGGTCAGGAGGAAATACACATAACAAATAAACTTATCTTAATCCAAATCTTTAAGAAAATGGTCTTGTTGATGGTTAGATAAGCTAAGTGTGCTTGATTATGTAACTGAACTACTGGAAAATAATGCTTGTTTAAACTTATTAAAGCGGAACTAAACCCCTCTAAATCCACTTTTTCACTTCTAAACTGTGTCTATGATGTTTTAATAGTATCGTCTACTGTTTCTAGTTCTTTTTTCTTCGTGCAAACTAGGTAAATTTGCAGTTTTTTGTTTTTTTGTGCTGTCTTCAGTGGCCTCTTCAATTTCCAGTAGCTGGTGACATCACAAAAGACTGTTCTGATTACAGGTGTTTCTGATCACAAGCATCCGGCTGCAGAGACGTAGTTTGAAGTGTGGATACCTATTAAACCAATCACACTGTTCCTTTTACCTCCAGATACCGCCCCTTCTTCCCCTTCACTCTTTTTTTTTTAGTCTTCCAGGTACAGCCCAGTTAAAAGCTCTATTTGAAATGCGGTTGTGGGCGGAGTTTATGTGTTTAGTCCCTCTTTAAAGTAGTCATTATATTATAGCTGGTTCTGTGAATATCTAAAAGCTCAGAAAATCCCTTAGGATTTTAAAAACAAGGTTGGTGGTGTTGCCCTTACAATACGTAGGAAAACACAGGTGCGGTCTGCTAATAATAAAAAAAACACCTATCAGATAAAAACAAATGCGCTCTGCTCTTTCTGGAATATCTGCTGAATCCCCCAAAGCAGCCTTAGCACTTTCACCACTCTTGTAAACCACTTTTATTTACAAACGATGATAATACAATTGTACAGACCGTCTAGCGAGCAGCCAATTACCTCTCCCCCAAGCTGGAACTGACCCCAAGCGGTCAAGCAGGCGAGCGGCCCGGGTCAACGGCTCTCTTGGAGTTTTCAGACAAGCTAAACAGGTTCACGGAGGAGAAAAATAGGGGATATAAAGGTGTTTTTACAAGTCAGCAAGTCCCGAAGCCCTATCCAAGACTCTGGGGCCCTCCGCGCTGCTCACTAATGAGGCCTTGCTATCCCCCTCCCAAAAAAAAAAAAAAATACCCATGCCAGCAGTCTTCAACTTGTTTCATCATGTATTTTTAGGTAAGTGACTCCCCTAACCAATGTTACCATCTACCTGTGCAAACACAAGCCTAATAAGGTTTTCACAAAGCTAATCGGACATTTTTTAAACAAATTTTGTCATTTAAGACTTCCAATAGCTGGTAATGAGCTGCTGCTAAACTTCACAGGTACGCTGAGTGGTCGTAACGGCACAAATTACACAGGCGAGGTGGGCTCAAACGCCATTATAAGCGGGGTAATGACAGTGAGTGACAGTTAGGGGGAGCCAATCAAGGAGTTTTAGCTGAATGTGCTACTATAATGATTCATATCCGTCAAAGCTGTTGCAAATAGCAGCAGGAACATACCCCAAGATGGGTTTAATGCATGATGTGCTGGTTATGAGGTGTTACTAAGTGTGGATTTGCTTCATTCTGCAGCTTTGTGTGGCAACAGAATTATGTCATCTCTTGTCTAAACTAATTTTACAAAAGTAGAGCTATTTTTATTGTATTTTGAAGCAGGTCTAATATGAAAAATCAACTTTTTAACTATGTTGTAGTTGTCCCCCCTTCTTCAAAGTTATATTTGGAGTGATTCGTGCAAGTTTGAGCAATGTTTAATCGCTTATTTTCAAGACGCCATATTGTCGATCAATCCCCGTTTTCGTTAGCACCGGCATACTCCCACTGCTCTGTACCGACTTTTCGTTCTCCAGTTTTATTTTCTTAACCGGTGATACACATAGGATTTGGCAGCGTTGCGTAATCATTTTGGTACAAATGATAAAAAATCCGCTACTCGCTAGTGTGATCTGCAGCTATCCATAGGGGGCGCCGACAGCTCCGCGGCTCTTTGTTGTGATGACGTTTACGCCGACATCAGCTCCCATTGGGCACCACAGTTTTCTCACATAGAAATCAACTGACTTGTTTTTTGTAAGTCATTTTCAATGAACATTGCGATTTAAAATGTGCAAATTATAACATAATGATCCATGGGTGTCGTAGATTATAAGTATATAGCAGACAAGCACAACAGGTCTTATTTAATTTGTATTATTATATTCATCTTCGTAATTGTTTGTGATGTCTGGATCTTGTGCTAGTTTTATTGTCAGTGTCTATATCCTACATGTACGTCCTCTTGTGTCTGTTTGCTGCATGCCAAAAAGTTCCATGTCAAAGTTTATACACTGGTACCACAGGCTGTATATATATATAAATGGACATAGCTAACCTGCTAGCTGCCATGTTCAAAATAGGAAGTGAGTATGGGCACGCTTCCAGCTCCACGACATCTGGCTCCAATTCACTTTCAATTGAAAAAGTGTCGCTCCTCTCTTTGTAAATGCTGCTGTCAGGCTCGTCATTTCGGTCTTAAAGTGTTTGTATTAACCTTCTCTACATGATTCTGATTGGGTAATGGACGCCATTTCTTAAGTTTTACAGCTTCTTGGGGCTCCATGTTTTTCACAGGGTAATTTAAATATTGCATGCATACGTAAATGGAAATATGTGTACAATATACACTTCTGTATGTAGTATGTAATGCTGAGTGTGTAGATGTATGCGTATGTTGCTATGTGTGTCTATGTATGTGCTCTACTTTTATGTCAGTTCTGCATCTGTAAATCAGGATATGAACATTAATAACAGACGAATCAGGCGCCTTCTTCCCCCGAGGTCGCTCCCACTAGCGTTAGCAACAAGTTTGATTGACAACATTACCAAGCGCCCCCTGCCAGCTAAACCAGCGGTGCGGGCGAGAAGCGGCGTTGCATTCAACAGCCTGGCTCCTGATTGGCTCTTTGGTTGCTATGATACTCGGGGTCGGAACTCCAAATATGAAACCCTGCTCCAAATTTGTTCCTATAACTGCTAGCCTCAATGAGCTTCATTTGACTGGAGCCAAACGCTATGGGTGACGTCACACTCACATAGTCCACGTCTTTATACAGTCAGGTACAGAGATGGACAAACACTGACCCACTGCTACCTTTATCCGCTCATAAAATTATGTATATGCTTGTTCGGATATTACAACAATTACATTCTATAGCTGACCATTATATTTGCATAATATAATCCATTATACATGCCGCAATATGGTGAGTGTTGAATAATTAACACAAGTAAACAGCGACAGAGCTTTAAATACTGAATCATTTAAGACGTGTACTAAAACAGACCCCTCCAGCTATAGAAAGTATAAACGCTAGGTAAGTAGATGCATTTTACCAAATAAAGTGTGTTGTTGTTTACAGTACGATCCGTAAAAAAGCTTATAATAACACAGGTATCTCTTGTCGCTAACCACAGGGACCAGTTCCATGTCCGCGGAGGGAGCGTGCGATTAATGAAGTTGGGGAGCTTAGAGCAATTAGACACATCAAAGCTCTGATCTGAAAATTAATTAGGCTCCTCTCCCTCCTGAAAGGCGCCGCGTCCGCAAGCGCAGTTCCTCATTAGCATACGGTCGTCAAAACACACAGGTGCCAGTTCAGGACGTTTCTACTGATGTGTGTCCAGCTTTGGTCAACAAGGGATGGGACAGTAGTAGGTGTTATATGGCTTTTATTTATTTATCCTTATTTTTATTTATACAGAGCCCAATGAGAGCGCTCAGACTGTACTTTGCTGTACTCTTCAAATACATAAAAATACAATCAAAGTGGTAGATGAAGTAGTCATTTTTGTAACTCAAGTAAAAGTAAAAGTATCACATGAAAAGCTGACTTAAGCAAAATGGTTTAAGTTTAAAAATGGACTTAAAGAGGAAAAAAGTAAATTATTTCACACAGATTTAAATAAAGTGTTAAATGTAGTGATGTATAAAATATTTTGGTCAACAGTAGCAATACAAATCATTTTTTTTTTTTTTTCTCTCATGAATTTTGTGTATTTATTTGTGTTCGCTCAAAGCCAAAGCTTGAACTCAAAAACTTTAATCAGAATGTTACCACAAACATGGTAAAAATAACCCCTTAAATCATATGAAAAGTACTTTTTACTTTTCAGTCCAGTTAAAAAAATGTAGTGAAGTAGAAAGTACAGATACCTGCTCTCAAATGTGGTGAAGTAAAACTAAAAAGTATCCACTGTAGAACTGACTTAAGTCAGGCATGCCCAAACTGTGGCCCGGGGTCCAAATGCGGCCCTCAGACCAATTTTTCTTGGCCCTCAAGCTTCCAGGTGAATTGGCCCATATTACCTTAAACGGTACTTTTACTGTACATTTCTGAAAATCTACTTTAACAAGCCTATATCAAATATTGAATGTTTCCCTTTGATGATGTAAGCATGAATAAAGGTTTAGTGGTTCAATCTAACTTGTAATAATAACAACTCAGATTTGAAGTATCCACTGTATTGGCGACTAGTCTATGGCCCTCAATCGGCCCTCAGCTTTGTTTCTGTTTTTATGTGGCCCATAATGAGAAAAAGTTTGCACACCCCTGACTTAAGTTAAGTACAAATACTGAAAAATTCAACTTAAGTACAATATTTTACTATTTGTACTTTGTTTCCTTCCACCACTGAAAACAAGTAAGTCCATAAGTGCAGGTGTGACTTTACATGTTTATCACAAGATTATTAAAGTGAATTTGTTTCACTAAATTATCTACTTTTGCTTGTCCTTGAAATATATTCTATTTTTAGGAAGCAAAACCAGCCCAAAGCCCTTTCTCCCATCTCAGTTCTGGTGCGGCCAGTACTTAGGCTTATACAATCAGATCAGCTAATGCAGCCGATGAACTAACACGACTGCAGTCCACATACAAGCTGTAAAAGAGTCTTCATAATAAAAACATTTGATGTGATGTGTTTATTGCACACTTCTATCAAATGTGCAATATCTGCGTAACAGGTTGTGGGTTTGATTCCCGAGCGAGTTAACGCGATCTTAAATGTCGCTCTCCTCAATCCAAAAGTCAGTCCAAATGTTCTTTTTCTTAATCTTGTCTGTATACTTTTTGAGTACTTGATTTTTTTCAGTTAATTATTTTATTATTATATGTGAAGTATCTTGAGTTTCCTGAAAAGTGTTTAGTTTTTTTCTATAAATAAACTGTGTCCATTGACTGAAGGTAACAAAGTACAAGTAGTAAAGTACTGTACAATGGGTACTTTTCACTTTCACTTCACCACATTCACCACAGGGATTACACAGACATCTTTACTTCACTACATTTAAGAGCACGTAGCTGTACTTTCTACTCTACTACATTTTTGAACAGGACTGAAAAGTAAAAAGTACATTTCAGGGATTATTTTGACCATGTTTGTGGTAACATCCTGACTAAAGTTTTCAAGTTCAAGCTTCGGTTTTGGGCAAACAAAAATAAATACACAAAATTCATGAGAAAAATTAAGAAATTTATTGTTTATATGTTGTTGTTTTTTAATCAGTATCTCTACATTTCCACTTTAATAAATAAGCAACAAAATCTGTGTGAAGTACATTTAATTTTCACTCTAAAAATACTAGAAGTAGTACTTCTACTTCAGTAACACAGTCGAGTACTTCATCCACCACTTACTGCGTCCCTTATGCAACCCACTTTCTGCCTTTTGTCTCTGTAATTACCCCAATACCAGTAAAACACAGAATTAATACATGTGCCACTAACTACCCAATCATCAAACACTATCCTATACTTACATTTCAACATTAAAATAAACAAATTCACAAAATATGACAATGTGTGAACCAGACGACCGCTTCCCTTATCTTCATTAGGCGCCCAGACTCCGGCTCTTTTAGCTTGTGTGAAGTCGCATCAAAGCTCGGGCCAATCACACATCATTCACTCTAATGAAGAGCCCCTCAAACACAAGCGCTCATTATTAACCACACCTGATTGTACATGTGCGGCGTACTCCAGAAATCACGCCGTTCCTCCTCGTTCCAGTGTCAGGCCTGTTGGTTTTGTAAATGAGACAATTATTTATTCATTTTTCATTATACAGGGAGAAGGATCAGAATAAACGTGTTATATTTTTGTAGTATAAGTACGTGTACTGAAGTCAAAGTGAATAGAGGTTTGTTTATGCAAAATACTACTGTTACTATTATCTTATATAGGGACTTAAATAGGCAATCTGGAGCTCTAGAACAAAAACTAGCCAAAAACTTGCAGAATTTAGACATTTGGGTTACAGAAATAGGATCCGTACATGCTAAATGCTACTATTACAATCATTTTATATAAGGACTTAAATAGATTAAATATCTGTAGAACAAAAACTAGACAAAAACTTGAACAATTATAGTTTTTTTATGTAAGAAATCAAGGTATTTTTGAGTAATACTTGAATGGTTGATTAATGCCATACTGCGGATCTATCCATTCTTCAAATACAGAAAAAGACAAACAAAACCAAACAAAATAAGTACATTTCATTTAAAACACAAAAAAATGGTATTTCCATGGAGTAGAGCAGGTATCAGACGCTGACCAGGAAAGTTACACAGTGAAGTTTTAATTCATTTCTAACATTACACATTCATGTTCCTGTTACATTCAACCTTTTGAAGAAAATTAGGCAAGGAAAGTTTATTCAAGTGTATATACAAGAATAAGTGGTTTACAGAATAAGAAAGACATTAAAATCACAGTACAAACAAATCAAAACAGAAATAATCATCATAAAATTAACACTGAAAGAGAAAAGTGCAGAATAAAAGCCTTTTAGTCATATGCACAGCTAAAAAAGAACAGTTTTGAACTTGGAGGCCTGTCTCACATCTTCAGGAAGACTGTTCCAGGTTTTAGCTGCATAAAACTGAAACGCTGATTCCCCATGTTTAGTCCTGACTCTGGGCACCAGCGGGAGTCCGGTCCCTGAAGTCCTCAGAGTGTGAGATGGTTCATATGGCGCTAACATGTCAGAGATGTACTTTGGTGCTAGGCCATGGAGAGACTTATTCACAAACAGAGCTGTCATCTGAAACCCAAGGATTGCATTAAACTAGCTCAAATTAATTGTATAAATCGTACCCCGGGAAGCTCTGGCAACTATCCGAGAACTCTGCGTTGATCCATTCGGTGACAGTAATGGCGTCTTCTTAACCTGCTTCCTTGTGTTAATATATGAATCATTTGCCTCAGTCGGTCTGCTGTGATAAGTAATGTAGGCCGGTATGTTTTCCCTTACGGCACAGCTCTGAGTAATGAGCCCCCTTCGCTTGGAGCTAGTTGGCGTCAAGGAGAAATGCGCCCTCCACCCAACTTCTCAAAGTTCACAAACTGTCCATCAGTCTGAGCCGACATGGCACGGGTGAGAGGCGGGAGGCGGGATTATCGGAGCTGTTTACTCCACGAGCTTGGTCCTAAAAACGCAACAAACACAAAGCAATGCTGCTACTATTAAAGGGCACACGTTACGCTATTTTCTGATCCATGTTATAATGTTGTTTCCTCGTCACAAACATACCTGGAGTTGTGTTTTGTTTAATGTACAAACCCTGCATATTTGAGGTGAGTTGTTCTCGTAAACTGAAAACACTCTCTTCCACCTTGTGATGTCATGTGGTAATACAGGAAGTGCTCCACTGTGTTTTGAACTAAATACACATTGACTAGAATCATTTGGATGATGTCAGGAATGTCTGGGATTGCCAATCTCGACTGGATTAAAGGTAAAAAGGAGCTTTTAACTTGAAAATTATGACATCACAAGGTGGAACAGAGCATTTTGAGCTTTAGAGATGTTTTTGAGGAGGTAACGGCATAATAGCACGGCTTAAAGCTCACAAGAATCAGCTCTGAGGCTTTTTAGGAAACAAAGGATTGGCCAGAGTATTTGTGGGGAAAGATTTGCATTATTTTAACAATTAACATTTGCGCAAAGACCCAAGTGGGAACAAGGAGTGTATAATGATCAAGGCTATTTTAATTCCTAAGTGGGATGAGGTGGGATAGCTCTTGCTTTGCTTTAATGCTTGCTGAATTAACTTTCATTCACACAAACCCTGCATACTTAGGCTGAGTTTTTCTCTCAGTCAGAAAACACTCCGCTCCACCTTGTGATGTCATGTGGTAATACAGGAAGTGCTCCACTGTGCTTTTGAACTCCATACACCTTCACTGGAATCATTTGAATTCCATATCTCTAAAGAGCAAAAGGTAAAAGGTAGCTGCTAAATTGAAAAATATCACTTCATGACATCATAAGGTGGAACAGAGTATTTTGAGCTTTGGAGATGTACATACACTAATTATAAAGCGTTACTCAAACACGTGGGAGTGATCTAACATGGCTTAAAGCTCACAAGAGTCAATTTTGCATAATATAGGAGCTTTGAAGGTGCACTATGTAACGTTTCTGATGTAGGTTCGTCTCCTTGGACATGTCATTGGTTATCTTGTATTTATTCAGTTCCATGTGGTAATATTGTTGAAAAGTACCTTGCAAATCATGTAACTGAGAGCGGGTCACGTCTCCACAGATCTGACCTGTTGGCATTTGCTTGTCTCCATGGAGATAGATCTGTTAAACGGCCTACTGTGGAATGTCTGTGTAATCCCTCAGTTAGACAGGTATGATTCATAGTCAACTGGACAAAAGTTTTTAGATAAATACGTTTCGCTGCTCATCGAAGCCGCTTCTTCAGTTCTACTATGGGATATTTCAAGCAAAACCTCTTCATGGAGTCAAGCAGGTGGCGGACCCTCCACGTGAAAAGCTACGTAGTTTACCTTTAAAGTTAGAAGACTCATTCAACTTTGTCTCGAGACAGTGCAAAGGTAGTGAAGTTAAGCATCCTCTGGGGCAATCGTACTCAAAACACCACTTCTGCATCGCCCCTTCTCCCCTTTTTTTTACCCTCTTCTGCTATTTGTTCCTCAATCTTTTCCAATCTCGTCTGCTGTGGTTGGGCTTTTAATCTTGAACCGCTGAAATTCCATCTTTCGCTCGGTGCCGCTCGTCCTTCTGAAAGGCTTGTGTTCAACTTCTTGTTTCGGAGTTGGCTCTTAATGGCACTATTGTTCAGAGGCAGGCATATCCCATTAGAGGAGAGGAGAGTGCTAGAAAACACTGTTATACAAAGTCCACTCTCAAACCAGCCAGCATTAAGAATTCATTTTCTCATAACCACATATGGCAACAAGTTATGTGCTAGCGTTGGATGCTCGGTTTGGCTTGGGTTTTTTAATGTTTATTTTGCAATGTTGAATATCTGTAATGTTTTAGCCATAGCCAGTGTAGCCAGGGCCGGACCAGCCTATAAGCAGATTAGGCAGCTGCTTAGGGCCCCAAGGCCAGCAGGGGGCCCCAATAACACATACATTTATATTGAAAATAATATAATATATACATTTTTATTGGGCACGGGGCTTGTGTGTTTACAGCAGCCTAAATATCCCACTCTAATTATTACATTTGTTTTACATTTATAGAAGCAAAATATCTGCTGCTGCTAGATTTGTTTTTGAGCCGGGCAGAGGTGAGGGCAGCTATGTGTTTAACCGGTGCAAGGACCATTTATAATGTGTAATGTATAATGTCCCACTGTCGCCAACTGAAACAGATAAAAATCCACCAGAAACAAAGAAAAAATGTCTAGTATTTCAAAATTATTGACCCCCCCCTCACATGTTTGTCTACTGCACTTATGACTATAGTTGTTGTGACATTCTGGATGTTTTCAGTCTGATGTTGGTCATATAAATACAAATACAAGTGATCAAGGTGATGTGAGTGAAGTCATAATGTTGTCAAATGTATCTGAATAGCTGCTGCGGGGCCCCCAGAGACAAATTCAGCTTAGCGCCCGCTGGAAGCTAGGACCGGCCCTGAGTGTAGGGAAAATTACTGTGAAATGTGTTTCGTAGAAGACTCAGTACCTGCATTAATACTGAATGCTTTACCATACTCCATTTCATTGTCCAAGTAGTACATTCTGAATACTACTGAACTGCATTACATTATAGCGCAAAAACATGACAGAAAATTGAAAAATCATGCAGATTGAAGCCTAAATTGCATGATGAAATGCCACCTTAACTGCGTTTCCACCCATATAAAATGTGCACATTAGAAAAGCAGGTAACAAATACAGCTTTATTCCGGTTTCCATCAAAGCGTCGAAGCGCATAACGGGGTGTCGGTTACCTGGTTACGAGATCGGTCTGTCTCCTGTGTCATGACACCATTAATCCTGCAGAGGGCGCAGCAACATTTTCTCTATTATTTAGCTGTTTGATGCATGGATTTGAGTCTTGTCCAAAAGTTAGCAGGTTGTGAAACTGTAATTATGCTATAGACATTTTTAGTACAAAGTTAAAAGCTGCTGCGCCAGTTTTTAAGTTGAAAAAGAATGACCGCTTCTTGTCCACAGCGTTGGACAACCATGAACTGCCCCTCGGTTACTCTTTTAATGAAGATTAGACAGCGCATATGTGTCTCTGGGCACGTCATTAGTCAGCCAACATATTTTGTTTTAGCTCAAACTTCAAGCTGACTGTGTTCCTCTGGTGGATTTTGGACAAACAACAACAACCTCCCAAAGCATGATGGGATTATTCTGGCTTTGTTCATCACCTGTGTCCACTCCGGTCCGGTGCAGCTATGTAGTCCGACGAATCACACGGGTTTTATGTTCGTGTCATGTGTTAAAATGCGTTTTCAATATCCAAAATGCGCTTTAACTGTTGTGCGCTTAAATCAAAATCCACCTGAAGCGAGTGAATAAACATTTATGCGAATTAGGGATTATAAATGTGATATTTGGCATTTCCAGCTCCCGTTACTTATGCAAATCTTCAAAATGCGCATTAAAAATAAGGTGATGGAAACATAATTTGATTCTAGGATGCTAACTATACTCTGAATACACCCAAATGAAAAAGTAACTGTAAAAGGAATACTCAAAGTAGCATTATGGATAAGCATTCACAGTATATGCATTTAGTTACTCCCCAATTTTAATATAGTGCATACTGTAAGCAAAGGAATACTTTCAAAACAGCCAGAAGGAATAAGAAGTCAGTATCGTGAACATCAGCTTTTCTCCTAAAATGCCAGCAAAATAAATAAAGCAAAAAAAATCACCCACGGAGAAACTCATTTGCATGGCGTGTACCTTAAAATGGCCTGACACAAGTAATAAATTTGTATTAGCTTGGCAGGGCATGGGGGCTGCGTTGTGCTGAGTGGGTGCCTCGCGGTGCTGAGTTGGCGAACGCAGGTAAACTTCCTCCGAGCTTTCGTGGCACGTTTTAACAAGCTGCTCATCTGCTAATTGTGACACTGACACCGAGTATGTGGCCACATTTCACTGTACCGGGCTGTATGCCGCTAACGCAAACTGCTGATTCCAGGAGAGCTGTTAACTGGGAATTATATACACAGCAAAACGAAGCACTTTATCTTAACCTCCTCGAATTAAGAATGCAACGAATGGCTAGAGTCAGATTCCACTGCACGTTATTCTAGTTCTTTATTCTGATAACTTGTAAGAGGAAGTCAAAAATGTTATATGTTCAAGAATAATGTGCAAAGTAGAGATATAACATCATCGCCCTATAATTACGTACTTAAAGGTGAAGTATGTCCGCCACCTGCTCGTCTTCACTTTGTAAAGATTTTATAGTTTTATCTGAAATGTTCCACAGTATGTCATAATCTCTACCTTATATTTACTTAATTACATTTGGTTTTAGTGCTCAAAAATACATGGAAAACATTGATGAACGACAGGGCCGGTCCTAGCTTTTTTGGGGGCCTAAGATTAATTTGTCCATGGGTCCCCCGGCAGCAGATGTATCCTGAGTCAACTATTAGTGATTCACATTTGACAGCTTTGTGACTTTAGCGTAGGTCAACGTGTGTTTGATAATGTAAAATCAACAGAAAATCAATGCAGGATTGTATTTGTCATTAGTTTGTATTGTTCTATTCAGCACCATGGACAGCTACACGTAACTTTTTTTTTTCAAGCCCACAAACACCCCATTATTTTTTTCTTTTTGTTTTAAAACAAATAACATTGCTCTATTGTTGTTGTTAAATGAAGGGCCTGCACTCTTCTTGTGTTTTTTTATTTTTTATTTTTTCATCACCTTGACCCGTTGTATTTGTATTTATATGTTCAACTTCGTCTGCTTATAGGCTGGGCCGGCCCTGGTAAACGAGTCAACTCTTTTGATCGGTTCTTTAACATGAACTGATGGAACCTGATGTCAGTTTTGAAAAGAGCCGAATCCAAAGGGTAAACACTCCCACTTTCAATTTGAAACATTTTAATCTGAGCCTTCTCTTTGTGATTAGTTTGTAGATAAAATGAGTTCTCACATCAGCTTCTGTCATATAAATAAATAGTAAAAGATCCAGTCTTTTGAAAGTTTTTTAGACATGAACTGATCGAAAAGATTCGGATCCCATAGAAGAGCTGAAAGCCCCATCACTAAAATCATGTAACTTGGTCTGATGGTGTCACTAGCTTGGAGATAGACATAGTTAATGCCATACTGTGGAATATTCCAGGCAAAACAATAACATCTCCATGGAGACAAACAGGAGATGAACCCATAATCAAATCAACAAAGGGTCATAGTGCACCTTTAGACTAAGATAAGAAAAGATAAGAGAACCTTTATTTGTCATGCAATGGGAGAAATTCCAGTGTTGCAACATACAGTTTAAGAACAGCAAAAGCATGGAAATAGATAGTGTATAACGAATAACAGTGACATTTTTGACGTGCATTTGATCTATGGACTGCAGCTGTGACTAGCACCATGGACAGCTCCTGCTTGTCCACAACATTTCATAGCTTCTTTACCAAAGTCTTGTCCAGGATTTTTAAGTGAAACATAAAAGGATCAAAAGGTTAACAGACCACAAAACACAACTTTACAGATAAAAGCCTGAAGCGAAGACAGCCACCGTGAAAAAATGAGTCTAATGTTTTTGAGGCTTTGTTTTTTTATGTGTTAAACAAAAAGGTATTGTGAACTGCATAGACCTTGCATGTTAATGATTGTTTATCTTGTTTTTTTAGATAATGGGAATTTAATACTTAAAATGGGACTTGTAAGTAATTAGCGTACTATAAAAAACATATGATAATAATTAGACAGACAAAATGTTTTAATGGAAATTGATACTTTACTTCTGAACCTTAGTGCTCTTGAGAATGCCTGATTTCGTCTGATCTCGGAAGCTTGGTTAGTACTTGGATGGGAGACCGTGACAGGGTTAGGGTTAGTGATTGGTCGGCGAAGGGGCTGATAGTGCGTTTTATTTTATTGTCATTTTACTTATTCTATCCCTGTTTCTAAGCTGAACTTTTTTCCCCCCAGAGCTACAAGATATTAACACAATGAACTGATCTTCCATGGCTGAGGAGCAGGCCGGTCTTATGTCTGGCTGTTGTTTACTTGTGAACCGTTCTGAGAGGACAAGGTCAGAGCTTGTTCAGACGCTCGTGGTGCCCGAGTCTCCCACAGGTCTGATCTCTGCTCCGGGGAAAGGCCAAGTGTCAAGTCTGCTTCTTAACACTGCAAATGGGCTGAGTTTGTTACAGGTGTATGCGCTGTAGAGAGAGAAAGAGAGTGGCAAAACTACTATCCTTAATCTTAACTATGTTTTTTCTTATTGTTTTATTGGCTACTAATCTGTAAGAAAGCTTTAATAAGAGCGTAGGTCAAGGAGTGTTTAATAATGTAAAATCAACAGAAAATCAATGCAGGATTGTATTTGTCATTAGTTTGTATTGTTCTTTTCAGCACCATGGACAGCTCCAGGTAACTTTTTAAAAAATGTTGTTGTTGTTGTTTTTTTTTTTAAAGCCCCCAAACACCCCATTATTTTCTTCTTTTTGTTTTACAACAAATAATATTGCTCTATTGTTGTTGTTAAATGAAGGGCCTGCACTCTTATTGTGTTTTTTTTTCTTTGTTAGTTTGTTTTTTTAACCCCAGAGAACCCAAGAACCCTTTTCTTCTTTGGAAAATTATGAACAATGTATTAAATTGCTGCTATAAGTTCACTGAAATATACACTTTCAAATTTAACCCTTTATTCCCTAATTTAGGATTAGGGCCAAATTTGACCCATTGGGCTCGCTAATTTAACCAAAGAGAATATAATATAATAATATATAAAACATGCTTCTAGACATTCTGCAAGCTCTTACTAAAAAAGATGAACAAAAAAACACAATTTCATCAACCGCTGGTTTGCTAAGAAGACAATTTTGTTCGGGTAGTTTTCCAGCACAACAAAACAGTATGTGGTCAGCCATCTTGTCACTACCACTCTGGCTCATTTTAGTTCAATATTCATCCACTAGGTCTCTCTATGCAGCGGCCAGAAGTGGCTCTCTGGGCTTTTAGAATTTTTTGAAATTTGACATGTTTTTGTTTTTTTGTTTTTTTGTTTTTTGGTTTGTATATTCATTTGGGGTAGCAGCAATTAACTTTGACCCCGTGGGTTCCTCAGGGTTAAAGAACTACACTCATAACTGGCTGCAGGTGCTGGTTTTGGATCTGGCAACCCAAATGAGACTCATGCGTGCTTCATACTGGTTTCCTGTTGGATAATCACCTTGAGAACTAACATGCAACTTGACAACATCAACTGTACACAAGTCCTGGCTTCTGTGTGTGTGTGTGTGTGTGTGTGTGTGTGTGTGTTTATAGGTGTGTAATATTTTCTTGGCAAATTCACTGTTTCTATTGCTTTTACTACAAATGATCCCACTGCTTTTTAGTTAAATTTGAACAGTTTTAAAAACCCTTCTGGGAACTGGTGTTGCGAATTAGCCTAGGCACTGTGATACCTGCATCAGATTACGGAATTGTTAATCACTGTTTTTTTTTTTTTTTTTGTATCAGCCTGTAAAAAAAAAAAAAAAAAAAAAAAAAAAAAAAGTTTTGTAGTTGAGAATGAATAAATATTACAAAAGTCATATACATGCCTTTAAAGGAATAAGGAATACTGCCCCCTGGCTTTTGCTTTCAAAGACAGGGGGCAGTATGTGATCTCCCGAGACCTGACTAGTCCCTGTTTCTTCCTGTGGGGCTATTTTAAAGAAAAGGGTGTTTGTGAATAAATGACAGACAGACAATAAACAACTTCAAACATGATCAAATAAGAGCCATAAGCCCCTAAATGCTTTCAAATGTTATGCAAAGCGTGTTGGATCGGGCTATTCAGTACCAAACCCAAAATGGTGGACACTTATTTTTAAAAATCAGGTCATTTTTACTTCCCTGAGTTTAAGCAGTGATAAGTTCAAGTGTAAGTGAACAATTATAACCATATATACTGTATTGCCAAAAATCTCAGAAGGTTCAGTTTATCTACTGCTAAAATTTTGTGAGTATAACTGAAAAATTATAGGAGCTATTGAAGATTTAAAAGTGTCAGTGACTTTTGGACTTTTGTATATGCAGTGACGTGTGCAAAGAGACTGATCCTTCTCTTGTGGAAAGGCAAGGAAGTACTCTCATTCCAAGCATGAATTTTAGTGATCACAGAGATGCTGCACTTGGAAAGGATACGTCATATTCAAAAAGACAATTTGGACAATTTTGAGCAAATGTGGGAACCATTCACTTCATATTTGGAAGGCATAGACTGACAAATAGAGTAGTGCACAGTGGAATAGAACCCTGGGGAATAGGGTAGATGTGGGGAGGGATTTTATTTGAGTTTCTGTATTTTTTTAGTTATTGTATGGTTTTAGTGCTATGCCTTGTTTCTTCTTTTTTGTTAATGTTAAGCAAAATTTATATAAGCATCAATGTACAAATTCATACTGGCTTCTGAATAAATACAGGGTCACCCAAAAGTCACTGACACTTTTAAATCTTCAATAGCTCCTATAATTCTTAAGTTTTACTCACCAAATTTTAGCAGTAGATAAACTGAACCTTACGAGATTTTTGGCAATATATACAGTTATAATTGTTCACTTACACTTGAATTTATCACTGCTTAAACTCAGGGAAGTAAAAGCATTTCCGGGCTTATGGCTCTTATTTGAGCCTCAATATTATATTTTAAGTCGTTTATTGTCTGAAGTTAATTCACAACACCTTTTCTTTAAGATAGCCCCACAGGAAGAAATCGGGACTAGTCAGGTCTCGGGAGATCACATACTGCCCCCTGTCTTTGTAAACGACTTATTATTCCTTCAATGGCTTTTACGCTTGGGGCATCTCTGGTATTAAAATGTCAACGATGACACCGCTGGGTTTCTGAATTTGACCCATGTGACTCAAAGTATCACTGTACAATGAGGGTTCGTTCATCAGCGTTAGTTCTAAATGCTCTGAAAAAATAAAAGCTAAATATTTATAAACAAAAGAGTTATGCATTTTTTTCAACTGTCAGTGACTATTGGGCCACTGGCTGTATATCTTAAATTAATCTGGATACACAGTTATGTTTATGCAATTTGAACATTTTGACATTATGCTGTTGTAGACTTTTGCCAGATGATGTTCAAAGGGAAAAAAAAAAGCCTTAAAAAGGAGCACTTATTTGTGGAGACTGAGAGACATTTTCTGAGAAATAATCAAGCTGTAATAGCAGGCATCCAGAATGAATCCAATCACTGAGATAAATGTGTCCATAGTACAGCTAAAAAGAACTGGTTCCTTGAGATTCAGAACGATAAAATCCATGGACAGATGGCATGGATACAAAAGTCATATTGTTGAGAATTGCAAAAATAAGTTACAAATCACAGCTGCCTTAGACACGCCAGCTCGGACCTAACAGCTAATAAATATTTCCAGTTTTGAACGCGTGCCTTAAAACACAACATTTCACTCAAATCTTGATCCAAGTAGACAGGCGCGCAGATGGGAAGAAAAACAACAGTTTGGCTTGGCAGCTACTTAAAACAGGTGCAGCTCATAAGAGTTAGAGCAACAGGCAAAGGCCCAGTGACCAACACGAGCACGAGGCTGTCAGGGCAGACCACGCACATTATGAGACCGGCTAGTAAGGAAAACATCACACGACTGAGCACGCACAAGCAGAGCCACCAAGTTCAAAACGAGAGAAAGAAACTGTCTCGGAGAAGTTGGTGACACAAAAGCCTCCTCTGCTTCCGCTGAGATAAAGTTATTCTGCTGTCACAAGGCATCACATCAAGAACTCAAGGAAAACATCCAAGCCTGTCACAATAATTACTATATCGACTTCAGTATGTGAAAGCTGGAACAATATTTTTTTGGCTAGATGATGAGATTTAAGCCGTAAAAGGTTGAATATATAAATGGACCATTGACTTTGGCTCCAATTCAATTTACATGAGAAAACTGTTGGCCCTCTCTCCGTAACTGCTGCTGTCAGGCTCATCATTTTGGTCTTAAAATGTTCATTTTGACCCACTGTATGCGATCCTGTTTTTTTTTGGGTTTTTTTCCGTTATTGTTTCGTTAACATTAATGAGACCAAACGCTATGGCTGACGTCACACTCATTTACTTGAGCAGTATATTCGCACTTCAAAATTTGTTATCGTGACCGGCTTAAAACATCTCTGTCATATCACATTTTAGCTTGTGGGATACTGGTAACAAATTCATGTAACTTCTCTCCATGGAGATGTTCCACAGTAGGGCATTAAAGAATCATATTTATATTGTTCTATCTATTAAATCTGCTCTAACAACGTTGATATAGTAATTATCATGATATGCCTACACTAAAAGTTTCAAAGTGTGTTGATCTTGGTTAAATTCCTGTTTTGTGGAAGGCATTGATAGTGAAACCTCTTCCCAAATTCCAACCAAATCAAAGGAGGACAGTGAGTTCAGGCCAGTAACGTTCACTTCATAAGTCATGAAAAGTTTTGAACAAGTTTTAAACACTCACATTTTGCTTTTAACTGAAGGAAAACGGGACCCACTGCAGTCTAATAAGGGAGTGGAGGATGTAAAACTTTTTTTTTTTTTTATTGCATAATGTCTATATGCAGCTTAAAAATACTAAGGCCCAGGTGAGACTTTTATTCGAAGACTTTTCCTCTGCTTTTAATAAAATGCAGCCCCACATCCTGATTCAAAAGCTCGTTTCTGATTTTAATCTCCCAGACCAGCTTCTTCTATTAATTTTACATTTTCTCACCGACCGGGTCTAAAGCGTTTTTGTCATTAGTCTCCTCCCTCCATCTCTAACAGCGGATTTCCTCAGGGTTGTGTCCTGTCGCCTCTCCTTTTTATTCTGTACACGGACAGCTGCAGATCCTCAGAGAAAAACAGGACGTTTTCTGCCGACAGTCCTGGTGTCTCTGCTTTTAGGATCTGAGGTGAAGCATTGCCCTGCGCTGGTTCAGTTTGTTCAATGGTGTGAGGACAAATATCTGGATTTAAATGTTGCTAAAACCAAAGAAATTGATTTTAGACATGTTACTTCTTACGGTGTTGTGTTATCCATGGTGAGGATGTGGAAATTATTGATAGTTACAAATACTGTCACTGTGATTGACAGTAGACTGAGATTTGACCTAAATACTGAAATCATCATTTAACAAGGGCAGCAAAGAATCTACCTGTTAAGAAAACTGCTATCTTCTCAACAACTTTTATTGTTCTTTTATTGAAAGTCTGCTTATGTCTTATTTTTTTTTTTTTTTTTTTTTTTCCTCATCTGCTGGTTTAAAACTCTGTCCTTGAAGGACAAAAGCAAACTGCAGAGGATTGCTCCTGCTCGAAATCACAGGTGTCAAACAGAGACCTGCATGTGGGAGGAGCCAGTTCTGAGCAGAGCAAAGAGTCTCCTGGCTCAGCCCCTCCATCCTCCGGCATCATGACACCTTCAGGGAGGTGGTTTTATGCACCAGTATGAAAAACAAATGAATCTCTAATTCTTTTGTGCTTTCTGCTGTCACATTATCAAATTGTCACATTGTCAAATTGTCAAATTGCTCAATTCTGGTGGTCGTGTTTTTTGTAAGTTTTTTCATAACATATTGTTGTGTTGTACTGTAACAGACTCACACACTTTACGTGTTTATGTGCAGGTGAGAACTGCTCTGAGAATGCTGCAAATGAATTGCCTCCTGGGACCAATAAAGTTTTCTGAATCTGAAAAGTTATCTCAGTATGGTCCACAGTAAGTTGTGAAACTATCTCCATGGAAACAAGCAGGTGATGCTGCCGGGCCAACCAGGTCAGATCTGTATTGAGTCTACCCCCTCACTGTGTGAATGCATGTTTTAAGGTATTTTTAAATCAATTAATGTGAAACATTTCAGGCAAATGGTTGCATGATAAATGGTCTATTGATAAAGCTAACATGCTACATTGTTTGGCATAATCAAAACACCTTATGAAAGCCTGGTACCACATGCATTGACACTGATTACGCAATGCATTCTATAGGCTTTATAATTTAATTGGGGTGAAAAAATGAATATACTATATTCTAAATGCTAATCAGAAATAAATTATATTTTAAGCAGGGGCTAATTCATTCATTAATGTCAAGCTATTGGCAAGGTTTAAATAATCTTTTAGCTCAAATCCCATTTAAACTAATCTTTTCATTTAAATACCACCTGCTTATACATTATTTTGCAATTAAAATTTAAGATGGTTGAATTATGGAAGTTTATTGGAGGGAATCACATTTATTTCGATAGTATAAGCTATGAAACGTATATCTAGTTAATAAACATGACCTGTAATGTCTGCATGCTTTACCCGTGGGATAATGTGAATGGGTTCTGATTACTTTTTGACATGGGTACTTTATTTGAGTATTCACAAAACATGAAAATAGATATGGAATAATGTAGATTTGTTTAAGCATTACTGACAGAATAAGTGCTGTTGCGTATTTAAACCCAGCTATCCATTTTCTTGCTATACATCTCCCTTGAGCAGACTTCAAAGGCTCGGTCTCCTATGAAGCTACACATAGACACACACATGTTGGGTTTCATGCTTTCTGGGGCCTTTACATTGACTAACATTCATTTCCTGGAAACTAATCCTAACCATAAGCATAGTCACTACACACTCATCTTAACCTAAACACTAACCTTAACAAATATGTACCTGCATCTTAAAGAACACATATTAGGTATTGAACTTTGTGGTGTTTTAAATCCAGAGAGAAATGTGAGAAAATGTTAATGTCTGTCTGAGAAAAGTGTATAAAGTGTGTGGTGAGGGGTTTTTTTACAGCCTTGAAATATATATAATAATTGTAAAAAATAAAGCTGACCACTTCACGGATTTCGTCTATTGTGGGTTACTTTTAGAACGTAACGCCCTTCGATAAACGAGGGACCACTGTAGCATGGTTAAAAGCTCAAAAAAGTCAATTTAACCAAATGTGTGTCCCTTACCTTTAAACTATGCATGTACCTTTAAACTATAGACGTATGCCATGGGGACCGGATTTTTGTCACCATACAGAAGGCAGATACCATGAACTGAATGTGTGCAGATACTTAAGTCCCCACAGTGTGATGAATACCAATCCACTATACACACACACACATACACACACATAAGAGTCACATGACTGAAGAGAGGCAGCAGCTCCTCATTATGGCCCTGGTGACATCTCCCCGCTGTGATGTGGACAGCCATTATCGACCTCTCCGACTATCTCGCCGCAGAGAGCCGTGAGTGGAGGGGCGAGCGAGTGGGGTCAGTGTCGCCAGGGAGGGTGAATGTGTAAGTGGAGATGATGGATTGAGGGATTGGAGGGGTGAATTTAAAGGCTACAAGCTGTCAAGTCACCGGCTAGCTGGTGACATGGTAAAGGCAGGTATAGGCTGGCTGAACATGTAGTGTAACGCCAACTCAGATAGTCCGTCAAATCAGAATGATGTGAACCACCGTTGTGAAACATTTAGTTATGGTAGCGTTTTTAGAAAGAACTTCACAGGTTAACTCCAACTGCAGAGCAATCGATAACATAGACAAATTCATTGGATTTCGTAAACTGTTACTTGTAGCGTGTATGCAGTTCCGTTCCCGTGTTGTGTCCTTGGGTAAGACACTTCACCCGCCATGCCCACTATGCGTGATTGAGCGGTTGTTGATGATCAGAGGAGCTGATGGCGCGAATTGGCACTTCCGTCAGTTCACCCCAGGGCAGCTAAGGCCATAGATGCCACGGAGTATGGAGTGAAGGAATAGTGAGTAGTATAGGGCTCTGAGAAGTTTGTTAAGAATGTAAAGTGCAAAAATGCAAAAAAGTGTCAGGAATCATTATTATGTTAAAAGAGGCCGCTCTAAACCACTTTTTTGTGTGTTTTAAAGACATAAAAGTAGCAATTGGATAAATTTATATTTTTTACATAATTAATTTAACAAACCTATGGTTTATTTTCCATACGGCTGCTCACTTCTCTAGCTGTCCTGTAGTCCAGAGTGAGATGTGTTCAGGAATTGACCCAAAAGACAAAAGCTCTGATAGTATAATGCTATTTACTACAAAAACAGAGTATATACCAATTACAGACAGAAAGCCTGGTTGATCTCTGATGCAATGTGAGATACCCCGAAGAAAGGAATGCAACCTGTATTTATAATCTATAGAACGCCCCCTTATGTAGCTTGCCTCCAATCCTACTTCCGAAGACTTAAACGATACCAGATGTTCTACACACCACTTATCAGTGTTAGGCACTTGGGCCTCTGAACTCAATCACCTCTATGCATTAAGACCTTAAAGGGGGCTGGAAGGTGCGCAAGATTCTAACGGCACAGACCAGATACCACACACGCTACTAGAAATATTTAACAGTTAGCTTCTTACAGAATGAATTAACATCTTTTTTAGTATCTTGTGATCAAAGAATAGACTGTATAAATGGACATAGCTAACCTGCTCTCGGCAACGATCTAAATAGGAAGTGAGCAGCATAGGCATCCTTCCAGCTCCATTGACTCTGGCTTCAATTCGCTTTCTATTGAAAAACTGTCACCCCTATATCTGTAACTGCCATTGTCAAGCTTGTCATATTGGCCTTAAAATTTTCATATTAACCCGCGCTACATGATCCTGGGATTTTTTTTTTTCCCACTAATGTGTCCGTAAACCAAGATATGAACATCAATAACAGACAAATCAGGCGCCTTGTTTCCCTGAGGTTGCTCCCGCTAGCATTTGAAACAGGTTTGACTGACAGCATTGGTAAGCGCCCGCTCCCTGCTAAACTAGAGACAACCCTCAACAGCCCCACTCCAGATTGGCTCTTTAGTTGCTATGACACTTGCGATCAGAATCCCAAACATGGAACTCCAAATTCAAACCTTTAACCTTTATCCATTAGCCTCGATGAGCTTCATTTGACTGGAGCCGAACGCTATGGGTGATGTCATATTCTCTTAGTCCTCTTCTTTATACAGTCAAAGGATCAAAGTTACATAATCCACCGCATCCCAAATATGCACAAGAGTGATGCAACAAAACAAACAAACCAAAAAAACCAAAACATTACAGCTGGATGGGCCGTGCCTTTGACAAACTTCAAATAGCTGACTTTTTGTCGGTTAATAGGCTGCATTTGGCCCATCACGCGGTGTTCTGTGTGATAAGCGCTCTCCCAGGGACCAGTACAGCTCTTGTAATGAATGGCTGGTGCACTGCTGATGCGCTGCAATCATTAACAGGCTGATAATTAGTCTGGATACCTCAGTGGATTGTGTCGAGGAGTGTGTGTGTGACGCAGATAGAGTCATTACCGAGTGGGCGGCCGAAACAGAGGAAGATAAGATTATGTGGATTTTGCTTTGCAGTGATTTTCATGAGGCCTCAAAATCTTTGTGTTCACGCTTACAATGGCAAATATGAGCTTAAATGAGTGCTGCTTAAGTGTTTGGAAGTAGAGCAGCACTGGTTTTACTGAGAAAAGATGTATCTTAATACTAACAGCAGTTCAGTTGTTAGAGTGTTTATTCACTGATTCGAAGTTTAGTGGTTCGGATCCCACTTTCGTCTTAAACATCGTTAGTAGAATGGTCAAATCCACAAACCCACAGATTGGCGGTGCTCTTCCGGCTCCCACTGATACTGTTGTTGTGTCCCTGAGCAAGACATTTTACCCGCCTTGCCCTCAGTGTTTGCATTTACTGGTGTATGAGTGTGTTTGTGAATGGGTGAGTGGCCCCTTGATGTAAAGGCCTTTGAGTACCTTGAAGGCTTTGTAAAAAATGGAGCCAAATCCAAACCAAACCATAATAATACATTTTATTTATGAGTGCCTTCCAAAACACCCACTGTACAGAACAAGTTGAAAACATAAAAACAAGTGAATAAAAACACAACACAATACAAAACTGGATAATGTAATGGTGATTGGTTATGTGGTGTAGGATTGTCTGAACAGGTACGTTTTGAGTCATGATTAGAAAAGATGGAGGGAGTCGTTGCGGACGCTGGGTGGGAGTGAGTTCCAGAGCAGCTGATGGCTCTGATTCCCATGGTGACCGACGGCCAAAGGGGAAAGAGAGCTGGAGAGGGGAGGAGCAGAGAGAGTGAGAGGGAGTGGCAAAGTGGAGAAGGTCAGAGATGTGCAGTGGAGCCAGGTTACCAATAGCACTTACAAGTTCTATACTTAACCACATACGTCTGTGGTGGTTCCTCTGTCTCTGTCATGAGCTGATCAGGGGAAAAGGTGGTTAGATGCATTCTGTTGGTACAGCTGGTTGTATCTAATCAGATGAGCCCAGCAAAAGCTGTTGAGAGAGGGAGAGGTAAATTTTCATTTTAAACGTTTTGCAGTGTTCCAAAATATGCCTCATTTACATTATGCATTCCAAGCTTCCATATTATTTACCACAAAGAGTTTAGTGCTTTTCCGAGCTCTCAAAAACGAAAGCGGTATATTACTGTGCCAAAAAATGCTAATGCATAATTCCTGATGCAATGCTTTCTAAATAGATGCAAACTTATACAATATATCTGTATTATCAATTGCAAACCTGGAAGTACCCGCTTAATAGAACATGCAAGTTGTATTGTTATTAGTGCTATTATTGTTATTAGCAGCAGAAACCTCTTGGATGCCTTCACTTTTGTCCAGCTGACAGAATTGAATTTTTCTTTTGCTATACATTTGACTGCTAAACTATTGCATCACTGATCTGATTAAGAGCATGACGCATGTTGCCTTTTTGGGACATACTGTATATTATTATTGTTTCCCTTTCACCAAAACTGCACTTTGAAACTTATTCTAAGTTCTGTGATATATCAAGACAAACGGTTGGCTCTCCTATGCCGAGTTGTTTACCCAGTGGGTTCATTATTATTCTAGCGCTGACCGAGTGACGTCTCTATGGAAACGGACCCGTCACCCAACTCTGCGTGGCATAATAGACTTAATAAGAAACAAACACAACATCGCTCTTAAAGGGGCTCTCCAGCGGCAAAGAGGGATTCTATAGACACTTTGCCTGGAGAATGCAAAGTCATTAATCCCCATAAAAACATAAATGAGAAAGTCCAGGGAAATGTGTGTGTGAATGTAATTGAGTCTATAATTAAAATGGCCACTCTGACTGTGGAAGTGGGTAACAGTAACAGCGTGTGCTATCATCATAATGAAACCTAATCATTTTACGAGTAACTAAAATGGTTTATTTCAAATGAATAAAACATATATACTATATTTTTCTCCAACTTAATAGGCAATTGTGAGCAAAATTAATAAAAGTTTGGAGAAGAAGTTGAGCACAAGAAAAAGAAGACAACTTGCAAGTCATCTGACCTAAAGGGTACAATAACTTTTCTGATGAATATTGCCATCTCCATGGAAACAGGCAGGTGAAGCCATAGAGACAGCTTAGACATCATCTGAGGAGAGTCAAGAGCACTCAAAGTAAAAAAAACAAACAAACATGTTTTTTCTAGATGTATTTATTTACTTCTTGAATACATGCTAGGTAGTTTAACCCTGGAGAACCCACGGGGTCAAAAAATTGGCCGCACCCAACTGCTGCTACCCAAAATGAACAAACAAACAAAACAAAAAAGGGCAAATTTCCATTAAAAAAAAAATCAAAAAGCCCAGAGTGCCATTTCTGGCCCCTGCATAGAGATACCTAGTGGATGAATATTGAACTAAAATGAGCCAGAGTGGTAGTGATAAAATGGCTGACCTGTTGAGCTGGAAAACTACCCAAACAAAATTGTTTTCTCTGCAAACTAGCAGTTGGTAAAATTGTGGGTTTTTTTTGTTAATCTTTTTAGTAATAGCTTGCAGAATGTCTACAAGTAAGTTTTATATTCTTTTTGGATACATTTGTGAGCCCAATGGGTCAAATTTTGCCCTGATCCTAAATTAGGAAATAAAGGGTTAAAATTGAAAAAGTGGATATTTCAGTGTTCAGTGAACTTATAGCAGTAATTTAATGCAATGTTCATAATTTTCCAAAGAAGAAAAGGGTTCTTGGGTTCTCCAGGATTAAAGGTCCCATATTACACAAAATTGACTCTTATGAGCTTTAAGTTATTTTAGAATGTTGTTTCCTCATCAAAAACATACCTGGAGTTGTATGTTGTTTCATTCACATATGTGTGACACTTGAATATTAGTCTACATCTCCAAAGCTCAAAATGCTCTGTTCCACCTTGTGATGTCATGAAGGGGTAGTTTTCAAGTTTTATCTTTCGTTCAGTAGAGACTGGCAATTGCTGAATGGCTGAAAAGATCCAAACGATTCTGGTGAAAGTGTATGGAGTTAATAATAATAATAATAATAATAAATATAAAAAATAAATAATAATAATAATATTTTGTTTTAAATCGATATAAAAAAGCAGCAAGTATTATTTTCTGTAGGTGGCTTGAAATTTAAGTAGAGGTACAAATAGGCCTGTCATGATAATCACTCGACTATTGAATATTTTTTTGTTTTTTTTTTTCTTTTCAGCACTGGAAATTTGGCTACATGATAAAAAGATTGAATTAATAACTTCTATGACTCATTACAGATGCAAACTAAGTACTAAAGTGTTTCATTCTGCTGTTTATTTATTGCAGCTCATATTTTTTTGAACATTATTATATTTTAGAAATGTTTTTGTGGTTTAAATCTGCTCTTGGGTTATTGTATCGGTGGCATAAATTAGTTTTTCGTCTATATTTACTTGAGCAAAATATCAAATTTCATAATGTGTCATTGTGACAGGCCTAGGTACAAATAACGGAGGCGCCCATGGCAACGTCTGAATAATGCGCATGTACAGAGTTAGATAAACATAACTGCCAATTCAATAGTTCACTCCGTCCCTTTACCTGACTCCTACACATCCCCACACCGCCGTTACCTGTACACATCCATCATTTAAACTCCTTAAAACAACTGATTTGTCATGTTGTCTATCTGCCGACAACTTGCTTGACTTAATCTTGGAGCAAAACCTAACAATATCAATCCGTGGAAGAGTCCTCTCAATCATCTCAACTTCGGCCCAAATGCACTGCCTCCGCTCCAATGCCGCCTGGCCCCCGTTGTCCGCGGCGACCATTCTTGGCTCTGGTCCAAAGTGGTGTTTCAATGATTGAGAGCCAAAACAGTGGCGGCCTGCCCTGCCTAGTTGGGTCTGCCGAGGGGTAATTGAAAAGGCTGCCCGCGATAGCAATGGAGGCAACTGGAGGAACGCTGAGCTGTAGGGGAATATGGAGAAGGCTGGAGCCAGCAGCAATTAAACAGAGAAATGATGCGTGAAATAAGAGGGGAGGGGGGCAAAAACACACTGTAAACTTGTGAAGGGGTTTTGGCAACATTTGGGCATGAGGATAGAAATTGGCCCTTTACAATGATCAAGTTCTATCTGTAGTTGTGAGATACTGAGTTGCTTTAACCACTCAGGGCACAATGGAATGAGGAAATGGATTTGGACTTATATAAACCTAAAAACTATACCAAACCCTACACAATCTTGATAACGGTGTATAGAAGGTATTCGGGTATTCAAAAGTGTATCAAGAACTCAATTTTGACCAAAAAAAATCAGATAGAGCCTTATTATTCTAAGGGAATGAATGTGCATGTGTGTATAGCGGAAAGAACTACAAATGGATTGTAGTGAAATGTGTAATATTTTGGATGGTGCAATGTGTGGAATGTGCAATATGTGGGATGTGCAATGAGTGAAATGTGCAATATGTGGGACGTGCAATGTGTGGAATGTGCAATATGTGGGATGTGCAATGAGTGAAATGTGCAATGTGTGGGATGTGCAATATGTGGGATGTGCAATGAGTGAAATGTGCAATATGTGGGACATGCAATGTGTCGAATGTGTAACTATGTGAATTGTGCAACTTTTATTTTGACCCTTTTGTGACTCCAGCCCTTGGGACAAAAGGTGGAAATTAGACATTGGCCATAGTCTGTCATGTCTGTTCATTAACATGCTTTGTCCAAAACCAAATAAATAAATGAATAAATAATAATAATAATGTGGACTGATCAAATCGAAAACTCTCAGAAACAACTTTTTTTAGAGCTGAAAAACCATTTCAAAATTTCAAAAAGATTCTTTGATTGTGAAGAAAATATATAGACCTACAAGGTTTTACAACAAGGAACACAGGGACGTATTATCCTCATATTAGCAGAATTTTTGGGCAGAGGAAATATAAATTTTGTTACAAGTTCTTGACCTTACGTTGAGGTCTGTGCTTCATACAATAGGCCTATTTTCATTCCTCTCTTTATATGAAAAATGAAATTACTTCCACTGTTGCACTTGATAGAGGTTTCCATAGCAACCACTCAGAAACCCATAATTAAAATGAAATAGCTAATCACAGGTGTTTCCATCACAAGACATGAAAAGGAGCACGTGTTATTGAAACATTTAAGATAGCACAATTTCCAAAACCACTTTTAGAATATCTAAAATTTCCAATTTCGTTTTCTTTCTTCTATTATAAATCCACACAAGCGCTTATTAAGAGGCCTCAAAGAAATAATAATTTATTTCCTTCATTCAAAACAGATTGTTGAATCAAATTATGAAAAGCTTTTAAAAGGTAATTGCCGGATTAATTCATAATGGAATTTGAGGTTATACAAAAAGACTGTGTTCATTCAAGACAAAATATTTGGAATAGCAGTGCTCAGATGTTGACACTCGAAAGGTAAGTGCAAATGTGAATGGGTAAAAAAGATGCATGGATTTTAAACCAGATCCATTAAGCAAAATTGACTTTTTTAGAGCTCTTAACCAGTTGTTTCCCCATCCGACGTTGTATTTGGAGTGACTCATGCATGTTTGAACAATCTTTAATCACTTATTTTCAAGATGATATATTCTCGATTAACTCCATTTTCACCACCACCGGCATACACCGACTCCTCCGTACTTACTTTGTTCTCCAATTATATTTTCTTAATACGCTCAGGATTCGGCAGCATTCCATAGTCATTTCGGTACAAATGGAGAAAAAAAATCCGCTGCTCGTTTGTGTGATCTGCAGCTATCCATCTGAGGTGCTGACTCTTTCGTTGCGATGACGTTTACGGCGATGTCGGTTCCCATTGGGCATCGCCGTTTAGTAACGCGGACTTGCTTCTTTTATTAAGTCGTTTTAGATGAATATTGAGATTTAAAATGTGGAAATTATAGCATAATGATCCACAGGTGTCATAGATTATGGCTACATAGCAGACACAAGCACAATAAGTCTTCTTTAAGAGCTTTATGTAACTTTGATGATTATTAACACAAGCAGAAAACAAACTTTCCATTGATGTTCCCCATTGCTAGTCTCAGCAAACCATAACATTTTTCATTTTTTCATCGTCAATCATGACTTGGTAGTTTTTTTTTTATTTATTGCTCTACAGGATTGTTCAGTTGGAATAGGCAGCGTAATGTGCATGATTTTGGGGTCGATGGACCAAAAGACTCCACCCAGTCTGGTAATCAAGTGTGGGGAGTCAAGAGTACTAACCACTTGTTGCAGCAGCGAGATTTGGAATAACACATTTGCACAGATTTCAACACTGAACACACATTTGCATACTTCCAACTCCATACAACTTATTACATTATCTAGCTCTCCATCTATATCTGCACTTTACCTACTACAGGCTTCCAACACCCACAAAACCACGCATCATCGGCCTTAAGAGTTTGGATAGTTGGAAGTTGAAAAGCCACAGTGTTAGCAATTCTCAAAATGTCAGTGACCAAAGCGATGCTAAGGTCCCTGGAAGACTCGGACTATGGCTTCCACCCTTCCATAAGCTATTTAATGAGAGGAAGTCCGCCGGCTCTGCACTGTGAAGAATCCTGCTGAAATTACTCTTTAACTTTCCCAAATGTTACACTAGTGAGAGTTAACTTTAGCGCTAAATCACAGAACTGCAACAAAAGAAGTCATTGGAAAGTCTTCCTGGGGAACTCTCACAATGGCAATACATGAAACCCAATTTTAGATGTGGCCTTATCTCGTGATTAGTTTCATAGTGTAATTCCACTGCAATGTTCCTATTTTGACAATTGTTTAAAAGGGAATTCAGAAATACATCCATGACCTCTATAGCAAAGAATCCGCCCACCTCTCCCCTTGCGCACTCTCATCCAATCCTGCCAGAAGGGTTTAATTTACTGCCCAGACTTCCCCTCACACAATTTCTTTAAAAGTACATTTTATGAGACCGCAATTCCATTTCATTGGGAAGGCCCCGTACAGTAAATCCTATTTGCAGACGCGTCATATGCGGTCACATTAACATGACAAAAGTGCCCGTCTGCTCTCCCGTGCACTAGCTCTTCCCTGTATTATCGCCCACTGAAGCGGTTTTATAGGAGAGTCTAGTGCCAGCTCCTGTCCATCAGGGAGGTAGCGGTGCTTACTGCGCAGTCATAAGTGCTGATGGAAGGGAGATAAAGGAGGAACCAGGATCGTATGAATCTACAACGCTTCAAACCGGAATGTTGTTTTAGCAGAGTTCATCAGATGTGGGAGTCAAGAGGCGAGATTTCGAATATGAGGGTTTTGTGGTTAAGCAAGGTCTTGATAAGTTCTTGAGGTCTTGATGAGTTCATGATAAGTTTAGCAATATCTGAATACATGGTTGGAAATATCAAGTATGTGATGTAATGGAAAATGTACAGATCTTTGCTGTTACATTGCAACTACTATAACAAATACTATTATACCACTACAACAACTGCATCAATAAATGTGGGATCTACATCAATCAGAATAAATTGTTAGCCCCTCCCACTTAGTCTCTTCTGCAACTGGGATGTTAAACCATGACAACAACTGTCTAGGATAGTCACAAAATTAACATCTGATTGGTGCAAATTGTCTATTCATGCTTCCTTATGGTTCCATCAGCCTTAATTGCCTCTATTCAACCTATATATTGGTCTCTTTGTTTTCTTTGTTTGCTTTGGTTCACTGAAACTGTAAACAGCTATTGTCTCCCTATTCAAACTTTAACGGCCACCTATTGTTCTCTTTTGTTTCAGTTTGCTTTGGGTTTGAGAATTATTCTGAATGTTTTAATAGCATGTAATCTTGTACTTGAAATACACCTTCCACCTCTGATACTGAAAGTGTATTTTGTGGAAAAAGAACTGCAACTGTCTACAATTTTCCTGCTTACTGAGCCAGACCGAGGCGCAGTACAAGTATCAAAATGTCACTCCACCCTTACAGCTTGTTTGAAGTATTTGAAGTATACAAACATATGGCTCCCAAGCATTTCCAGGTGGGCAACACTCTCACACTTACGGCAATAAATAAATACATAGTTAAATAAAGCTAGAATGTAAAAGTTGCCAGATAAGTCACATAGTTAGTGAGGAAGAGATATTCGGAGTAGATTTTTTCACCATGACAGGTTCCAGACGCGCGGAGCGGGAGTAGAGTCAGAGCCATATGGTCTTGTAGCAGCGCCCCATTTTGTGCCATTAACAAGCTGTGATGGATTGGATCGTCAAGGCTGCAGCGCATGGCCAGGAAACCGCGTGGAAGTTCAACAAAGGTTTGGAAAGTTTGGTGTCCAGCCCAAACAAATCAACAATAAAGTATAGCGTTGTCAAAAGTGTTGAAAATCAGATACTAATCGATACTAAAACTATCATCAAAACTAGATACTCATTTGAGCAAATATCAGTACTAAAAAAGTCACATTCATGGGACGGAAATGAACTTTTCCTGAAGCTTTAGAATGATTTTGAGCTGTATCAGAACAAGTATAAGACACATAGACAAGTATACACCCATGGACCACTAGGGAACCAACCTGGATGACACAGATATAAGGCCACAGAGGAATATAAAAGAAAGTACTACCATTTAATGTTGAAAATCACATTTTATTGTCTGAAGAAATTATTATTATCATCACGGTATGAGAATCAGTATTGAGTATCGAGTTTGTTCCTCAGTTTTGAAATCGAATTTGACACCATAGACTGTATATATAAATGGACAGAGCTAATCCACTAGTCGCCATGTTCCAAATAAGAAGTGATCATGGGGTTTCGACTCCACGACTCTGGCTCCAATTCACTTTGCATTTGAAAACTGTCACCCCTCTCTCGGAAACTGCTGTTGTCAGGCTCGTCATTTTGGTCTTAAAACGCTCGTAGTGACCCGCTCTACGTGATCCTAGGTTTTTTATTTGGCTATTGTGTCCGTAACTCAAGATATGAACATTAATAAGAGACAAATTGCCTTTTTTCCCCGAGGTCACTCCCACTAGCATTAGCAACAGATTTGAGTGACACCATTGCTAAGCGCTTCGCTCCAGATTTGGCTTCGCTCCAGATTTGGCTTCGCTCCAGATTGGCTCTTTGGTTGCTACGATACTCGCAGTCGGAATTCCCAATATGGAACTCCAAATTTCAAATTCGCCCCTATAACAGCCAGCCCCCGATGAGCTTCATTTGACTGGAGACGAACATTATGGGTAACGACACACTCCCTTAGTCCACTTCTTTGGGCAACGCTAATAGAGTGAATGACACCTGATAGCAAGATTTTTTTTCATTCCTGAACAACATTGCACATTGTAAAAAAGTTTGACTAAAGTAAATGGTAGCAACCAGTGAAGGTACCCAGCATCCTTGGATAAGTATAAAGTATCCAAGATTGCGCTAACATTTTTAAATAGAACAAAACTCCAGGTCCAGGAGATAATTTTAATTAATTGTATTTAATTAGATTTTTTTTCATACTTCTTCAGTTACTGACCTTGAAAATCCTGGACTCACACACAATTCCAAAAGTATGAGGAAAAAAGTAAAATGCAAGCAAATTTGGGAGTTTTGTGCTATGAGACTTGTAAACAGTACTTCCTTGGCATACTAACTGAACAATGGCAACCAACCAACACTACTGTTCGGAGGAGGTTGGTACACCGCAAACGGCCTTGTACTTGGAATCGAATGAACAGAACAACTATGTAACAATACATGGATTTCCTGGCAATGGGAAAACTCACATTTGGTGAAAGCTTTGAATACTGTGTACGATTTACCTCTCTGCCAATTACATTTGTCTACAATGTAAAAAATGGCGGCTAATTTCTCTTGTGTAAAAAGTTGGACAATGTCACCAAGTTTCACTTTTATCAGTTCATGAAGTCAATTCTTCAGTCTAAGCCGGCAATCAAAAGTTGTGAAAGTGCTGTCAGCGCAAGTTTACAATGGTAACCTTCCAACGTGTGACAGTATTTACATAAAGGATCCAGGCTTGGTTGGAATATTAATTATTGATGCCAAGTGTAATGAATGATTTATGACCTCAGCCAATCAGAAGCTGCCGTCTCCCAGCACCACCTGAAGCATATTATAAATTTATAACTCAAGGACATGCTGTCATTGTTTGGGCTGTCAATTGTTCCTGAGAGGAGGCAGAGCAAAGGCGAGGTTCACCGTCTTTCGCTTGTTCCAAAACGTGTGCGATTGGCAGTTCGGCGGAAAATATCGGGTCATTGCCTTAAGGTTTATTCGTAGGGTATCGTTCCTAAAGAGAGATAACAAGCGCTTTTATAGAGTGGCAGTTCCTTAAACACTTGGTATCGCTTTGACAGCTGTTGTTCACATATTTGGAAATACAGTAAGTGGAAGGTGCCCAGTCAACATTATACTGTGGAGCCCCAACTGGGTTTGTCCATGTGAGTGTGTAGGTCATAGACTGTATATATAAATGGACATAGCAAAAGGCGAAGTTTACATCAGTCAACTGGACAAATCGTTGTAAATTGACAGATTTAAACTTTGTCTTTTGCTATGGATCAGACCTGGATGACTGAGGGATAACACAGACATAAATTAACATAGTTAACCCATAGCAGGAAGTGAGCAAGGGTGCACTTCCTGTTCCATCGACTCATCATTTTTGAGTGCTTTGAGTGCCTTGAAGGTGGAAAAGCGCTATGTAAAGATGTGACCATTTTACATATGAGAAGTGTCATTTAGGTCTTAAAATGTTCATATTAACCCACTCTACAAGATTGTGGTAAGATATGAACATGAACATTAATAACCTACAAATCAGGCACCTTCTTTCCCCTGAGGTCACTCCCGTTAGCTTTAGCAACAGGTTTGATAAATGGCGTTGCTAAGCACTCGCTCCTCTGGTTTAGCAAGGAAGGAACGCCTCACTCCGGACTGGCTTTTTGGTTACTATGATACGCGAGGTCAGAATTCCAAATATGCAACATGGCTCCAAATTCGTGTCTGTAACTGCCAGCCTCAATGAGCTTCATTTGACTGGAGCCGAACGCTACGGGTGAAGTCACACTCCTTTAGTCCACTGCTTTATACAGTCTGTGGTGTAGTACATGGATTTGTCCACATGGGGCTCTCTTAGTAGGGCATATAGAGGCAGAAACATAATTTAAAGTTCATACACATCAGTCCTGGACACATCTGCACTCTGCCTGCCCATCGGAGTGAATATTTTTTTCTCCTGTGGTTCTCCTCAAGGTTTCTCTCTTTCTCACTATTTTTTATTTATTTATTTTTGGCTTTTTTTTTCTTCCTTGCTGAGAAAGAGGTCTACAAACAGGGGATGCTTTGAGGCAGTTATCCATTTGCTTGTTTCCTCTGAATATTGGTTAATCTGTTTGTCTCTTAATTATTTGATTTTGCAACCTTCTGCTGACTTGAGAAACAGTTTTGTGAAGCCCTGTGAGGAGATTACCATAATTCTGGGCTATCCAAAAATAAACTGAATACTAAAGTATAAGAATAATTATTTATTAAAGGTATATTATGCTAAATTGACTCTTGTGAGCTTTTGTTATAATGTTGTTACCTCCTCAAAAAGATACCTGGACTTGTTTTGTTTCATTCACACATGTTTAAGTTACCCTTTATTATTAATCTGTCTATATCTCCAAAGCTCAAAATGCTCTGTTCCACTTTGTGATGTCATTTTGTGGTAGTTTTCAAGTTAATAGCTACCTTGTACCTTTTGTTCAGTAGAGATTGGCAATTCCAGGGCTGAATGGTGATCCAAATGATTCGAGTGAAAGTGTGTGGAGTTTAAAAACTCAGTGGAGCACTTCCTAAGAATTCTCAAAGCTTAAATATGAAGAGTTTGTGTGTTAAACATGTATGCATGAAACAAAACACAACTCAAGGTATGTTTTTGATGAGGAAACAGCATTATAATATAGAAAATAGTGTAATAGCGGGCTCTGTAAATAATTGAGTTATTTATTTTATTTTAAATTATTATTATTATTATTATTATTATTATTATTATTATTACTTTATTATTATTATTATTATTATTATTATTATAAATTTATTATTAAACATACTAGTAATATTTGTATTATTATTATTATTATTATTAGTGTGTTTTACTGACTGTCTAACTCACTGTTGTAGGTTATTCTTCATTGCCAAGGACGTGTTTCATTAAACTGTCACTATTGTGATTGAAAACCCAAGGATAAACAAGCAAACAAAAGAACTCCATTTGTGGTGGCATGCTAGTCGATGCATTAGCGCCACATTTAGAACCATATGCAAAGTGGGCTCGATAAATGCATTCTATTAAGACACTCGGTAAAACAATATGTTGATGTGGGCTAGATAGGAATACATTTGCATACCTCACTGTGCCCATGGGAACCCAGCAAAATGATTGGAGCAAATTGATCCTCGGGAAGAATTAACCCTCCTCTGATTGGTGCTATTGTAATTGGGGGTCAGGCGGGTTACTGTTATACATGACGTACAATTGATAATTAGGAGCCTCGCAATATGCCGGCTAAATGAATTCATGCGAGCGGGTTGCCAGGTTCACAGGTTGATAATAAGAATAGCCTCTTTATGGTGGAGGGGAAGCACGGAAGTACTTTTAGCACAGATGATTAACTCAGACGTAATTGTGTGTAAATGTACATTGTGAAAGTAAACATGTGGCTCATTTGAGGGGGGAATTAAGAGGTATTCCTTATGGAGCGGGTCCATTACTGTGTTCTGTGTGTTCAAATTGAAAGGTGGAAGGAGTAAGAGGGTTTAAAATGATCAAACACAATTAAAGCAAATGCAAATGATTTTAACTTTCAAATATGGAGAGCGAATTCAGCCAGAAACAGTTATTTGGGTAAACTTATATTTCTGTATTATCACTGCGTCCCCTGATCCTGTTTGTAGTATTGATTCAAATACAATTCAAATACATCTGTCACATTTTTATATAGCGATTTTTCACCTTTTTAAGGCACTCAAAGAGCTTTACATCTAGGAACCTCGCACGCATATACATACACCAGTGTACGCAGACACTGGGGGCGAGGTGGGTTAAGTGTCTTGCCCAAGGACACAGCAATAGTATTAATTTGTGGGAGCTGGAATGGATCTGACAGCTTTACCGATGATGTTTATGTTTATTCACTTCGTCAACCTTCAGAGCAGTGGACAAACATAAACTGTCACCCCCAAAAAATATATACAGTACATTCAAATGTGTGGTACTTAACTTTTACTTAGTCTGCGGTACCGGTGTCAGTGTGCATGAACGTGTGTCTAGTTGTGTCATGCCCAATAGGTTTAACCTTCAGCTAGATACTGTTGATTAAAGGTACACTATGTAACTTTCTGTAGGTGGCATGTCTCGTGCATGATTCCATGGAAATTGAAAGTTAAAACCACACATATATTCTCTATAGAGACAGATATGTTTTATGCCAAACTGTGGAAGATTATAGCCAATGGAACAACATTTCCATGGAAACTAGTAGGAGGAGACGCTATTCCAGGTCAAACAGTGGTGAATGAAGTACTTAAGTAAAAGTTCAGATACCAGAGCAAAAAAAAAAAAAAATACTGAAGTAAAAGTACCACATGAAAAAATCTACTTAAGTATAAGTACACATTTAGGTGTAAAAAGTAAGTATTTTGAGGTTTTATAAGGGTTCAAATGAGAAGATTTTGATACAGATTTGTGCTTAATTTTGATCAGCAGAAACAATTGGATCAATTGTTGTTTTTCCTTCTGGCTTCAAATTATTAATGTGCTAATAATAAACCCCTCTGCCTTTTCAACAGGTATCAGACAACAACAATAATTATAATTAAAAAAAAAAAAAACTTTTACTTTTCAGTCCTGTTCAAAAACATAGTGGAATAGAAAGCAGAGATACCTGCTCTCAAATGTAGAGCAGTAAAAATTTAAAAGTAGTTACTTTAAAAACATATGCAAGTAAAGTACAGATATCTAAAACTGTACTATACTGTAGTACAGTACTTTACTTTGTTACATTCCATCACTGCGACCAGATAAGGGTCATGTTTGTGGAGATGCAAGCCGCTCAGATAAGGACACATGTTCTTAGTGCAACAACCAAGACGCAAAAACATGCTTTTATTTGAGTCTATTTTTTGGGAAGGAGGCTAAAACGATTCACATTTATCTTATTCTCTATGTTAAAAATTCTCAAAATGTAAATTACTCAGACAGATTTTTAAATTCCTCCACTGTTACGCATCACATTACTCTTCATCTTCTGCTTCTTCTGTTAGCACAACGCAAACAAACACCGAATATCTGACATTTACAGACAGATCCGGCAGAGTACACAACGCAGGGCATCAAAAGTATTTGTACTATGCAACATCCAGTAAAAACACCCCTTATCTGCAGCTTCGTGCTCTGCTGATATACAGTGCAGTCCTCCCACATATGCTAGGCCTTTGTTGAGCTGTATTAAAGGTCTACATTAAGGAAAGTTCACGTGTAGACAGAGTTGGCCCGTATCCATTTCTTTTATGGTGGATCTGGTAGATTGTTATATGTGAGACGGGAGTTGTATCCATATGTTGGAGCAGGTTGCTGTAGCTCCAGATGGCCTTTGCTAGCTGCAGGAGACATGTACCAAGATGACATCCACCAGTCGTTTTTCACCAGGAATCTTTCTCTTAAATCAGTGAGTTTACATGGTCTAGTCTATTTTGCATTTTGGTAAGTTCATGCAGTTACAGTATGAATATATTGTCCATACTTACTGACAAGAATAGCAGTACGTTTGGAGAAAGTAAAAGAAAAAGTCAAATCAAGCTACTCCATAAGAGAATGTACCAAGATCGTCGCAAGAGCAGCTCAGGACACCAATCTGCTGTGAAATCTCCATCTCAAAGCCACTAACCACTCCTTTGAAGATAGTCAGTAGTGGTGTGACTTTGTGAACGAGTCAGCTCTTTTGAACGGTTCCTTAACCCTATTGTGGCGGATGCTATCGCCGCCGATAGGTTTGCGGTTGCCGACTTTCCGTTACCGTAACACCGCAACTAATTGTGCTCTCATGTGAATTCAAACAGCATCTCAAAGCAGAGGCATAGGGCTCTTGAAATATTTTACTGTCATTACGGTAATCTGCCTCCGTTGTCCCTCGAAGATGACGAATCAGAGCGCAGGTATCACGGGGATTTTCCCAGTCAGATATTCGACGCGCCAAAGAAAAAATAAGGATGGATATGTAAAATAGAGGTAGTTGTGTGAAAAAATGCAGTATATTCTGATACTTCCTTGAACATGATTTTTATGGCTATACTCATCTATACTGTGCTCAGTCCTTAAAGGGTTAACGTGAACGGGTGGAACCAAATCCCATTTTTTAAAAGAACCGTATCTTTATCTTTTAAATTTTTATATTTCATATTTTTCTTAAGTATATATATATTTTTTAAGTATTGACTTTGAACCAACACAAGAATCGACATAGAAGCAGAGTGAGTGAGAACTTTGTGAACAAAAACATCATAATAATAGTTAGATTTTTTTATTTATCATCAGATTATTATTAATTATAGATTCTGCATGATTCCAAAGGGTAAACTCCCTCCCACTCTCAGTTTGAACCATTTTAAACACATCAGAGGCTTGGTCATGTCCCTGTGATTAGTTTATAGATAAAATGAGTTCTCACATTGGCTTCTGTCGTATAAATAGATGGTAAAAGAGCCAAAAGTCCCATCTTTAAACAGGAATGGAGGGTTTAAACATCATCTATTTCCTATTTAAGTTCATCCTCAAAGAAATTAATAGGGCTATGAATCATACATAGACAACTGAGGGATTACACAGACATACATTTGGGAATATAAAAATGCACCTTTTAGCATTGTAAAACTTTAAATCCCTAGTGCGATAACATTAACATTTAAAAAACAACTTCAGCTGCCTAAAGTGCCTCTCATAAAAGTCAACAACAAAAAAAAACAAAAAACGATAGATAACACATTACATAGTCAAAGAACAGTAAAACACCAAGATATTCTGTTAAGCTAGTATCAAAGGCCAGGGAGAAGAGGTGGGTTTTCAGTCGAGTCTTAAACTGCGTTAAAGACTGAGAGGATCTGACAGGCGGAGGGCGCTGTTCCATAGTCTGGTTGCTGCCACAGAAAAGGCTCTTTTACTGATGGCTTTTTGATTTTTTAGTGTTAGTGAAGTATTGTTTGTATGTAAGGTGACCACAAATGTTCTTTTTGTATTATGATTGTTTTTTATTTATTTTATTTACTTTTTTGTTTTGTTTTTTATTGTGGTAGTGAAGTGTACTGGTAAGTCATTTTAATTTTTTTTTTTTTTTTTTTTTTTTTTTTTTTTTAAGCAGACCTATTCTGCAAAATCAACTTTTCTGATCTTTTCACCATGTTATAGTTGTTTCTTCTTCTCCTTTACCCTCTTGAAGTTGTTTTTGGAGTGATTTGTTCATGTTTCTCCGCCACTGGCATATACCCATTGTTCTCACCCATTATTGTGATGTAAAATGTGCAAATCATAACATAATGATTCGTGTCATAGATTATAACTATACAGCAGACCCAAGCACAGTGTGTCCTCTTTAAGTATAACAATTTCAACTCATGTTTTTGAATTATTTCTATTTATGGCTTATTTTTTTTATCATTGCTGTTTCATAAATATCTATTTTGTTTCAAACTTTCAAAAGAGAAAAAATATCTTCACAGCCTATTGCGCTCTCAATCCCATGTTTTCTGGCAAAACCCGTCATTTTGAATCTGCAAATGTTCTTTTAATTGTGGTTTGATGTGGTGCACAGCTATGATTGCAATTTGTTTTTCATTTCTGCCTAAAATTTCATTTCAATAAACAAATGATCATTTAAGATTAAATTAAGCTTCCTTTCTTCAACAGTGTGAATTCTGATAAGTTGTTTACTAAAAAAAACCCCAAAAATGATCATGGAAGCTGTGTGCCAAAGTGCTTTAACCATGGTATAGCAATGATCGCATTTAAACTGAATTAATTAATTATGTCAGGACTTGGAAAACGGTCCAAATGTTTGCGTACATCTATCCATGCTCATTTGGTGATCGATAAAATAACAAAAAATGAGCAGTCTGGTCTGAAAGCTTTGAACCTTGTGCGTCAAGGCTATCGGAGAGGAGATGAGAATATCCTGACTGCCCCAAATGCACCACGTTTCTGGATTAATGTTAAAGACGCTTTACAAAATATATTAACAGTTGACCTCTTCTTGGACCGACTGATCTTTTTGCTCGATGTATATATTCCCTAATGGTATCTCTCATGATCAGGGTTTCTTCACAATCTACTGAGTGAAACCTGAGTCATTTATCATTGATCAGTGGATATTCAAAAATCATACATCTTTCTACGAAGGACCTGTTAACAGCTCAACTACAGCTAAAGTTCCCATTTTTGAAAGGTAGTGGGGTCCAATTATTGACTTTTTCAAATGGGACACTTAAGCCCTAACATTTGTATTATTTTATCTTGGGGAAAAAAATTGGATTATGTAAAACTGTGAAGCCCTGGACACTTGTGATGTGAAATAGATCATGGTGGTTCCATGGTGTTTCCTCAATCTGAAGTGACACCAAATCGAAGTTTAAAGGTCCCATGTAACGCTATTTTCTGATCTATGTTATAATGCTGTTCCCTCATCAAAACTAAGACTAAGTTCTCTAAAACGGAAAACACTCTGTTCCACCTTGTGATGTCATGTGGTATTTGTGGTATTTGACATCACAAGGTGAAACAGTGCTTTACTCTATTTCTAAACCCCGTACACCTTCACTAGAATAACTTGGATGATTTCAGCCCTGGAATTGCCAATCTCTACTGGACTAAAGCTAAAAGGTAGCTGTAAACATTAAAACTACCACTACATGACATCACAAGGTGGAACAGAGGTGAATGACGTGTGGTCAGGTGAGGCATCACAGAGAAAAAAATTATGAAATGGTTATATATCCAATGATTTGTACTATAAAGTCATTTGCTATTTAATTTTGCAATTTTAATAATTTTTTTATTCAAAATCGCTGAATTTTTACATTTACCGTTGAAATACTGAGAAAAGACACGCGGTGAGGCACCAGCCGTTCGTGCCTCACATGGACTGACTGTGCTGTAGCTCAGCAGTGACGCTGCTGCTTTAAGCGTCTGTGAAAAGGCGCCAGGTGAGGCATGTAGTTACTTGGCCTCATGGTAGGGGGCACTCGTGAGCCCAGGGATTCTTGCAAATCCTGCAGAATAGGGACAGCAAGCTACAATTTAGAGTTAGCAAATCAAGTTTAGCAATTCGTTCACTTTTTTCTTCTAGTTTGGCCCTATTTTTTTAAATGGAGGAAGATTACATATTAAAGCTCAAGCTGTTTTCTAAACTGGACTTTTGGTCGAAGCAGGAGGTTATAATTAAAGGACCAAGACCAACACTAAAGAAGCTAAATGCTTTGCTCCAGACGACGGGACGAAAGACTCGCTCTTTTCAAACAGAGACGTACAAAATGGCAAGAAATGTAATGACTTCAGTCCATTGAAAATTGAGAAACCAGAATAAGGATAAAAAACAATACAAAACCAGCTTGCTTTTTATTTCATACTATTAGAGCTATTTCATATGGACTTCGGAACCTTTAATTTGAAATTATTTTTTTTATTATGGCTCCAAGTCACTGGGAGAGAAATTTGCCCAGGGCCAAATGTACTGACACCTGGTTTACATGTTTGTAAATCTGACTGTGACGACATCAGTGCCTCACCAGCCTTGAACCTCACCACACGTCATTGAACTCCAGGTATGGTTTTGATGAGGTAACAGTATTATAACATGGCTTAAAGCTCACAAGAATCCATTTTGTGTACTACAGGATCTTTAAAGCGTTTTGTATTCTGTACTACTGTATTACTCACCAATAACTAATAATTATTCAATTTTTCTCTCTTTGAAACATCATCCAACCCTCCAATGTGTGTCAGTGCCCGGTTCAAGCACTATGCTACCCTTACTGTCCCTCCTTTCTCCAGCCCTCTCTGGATTATCGTCTTTTGCAGAGCCTCCTGCTGCCCCCTATCCCTGGCAAATGTTATCGGCCCTCACAGCTGTATGGCACCGACCACATGCAACCCCCCATCTGCTGATCCAGTCATGCTCCGCTTTCTTCCCAGGCTCCCTCGTTCTCCACAGAGCCCACCTGACGCACCCAGCAGAGGGGCTAACCTGCTACCGACATAGCTGCTCTTGGCAAGGGGCAAAGCCTTTTTCGCGTTCTTGGAAGGGCCATGCTCTACTGCGGCCGATGTGCCATGCAATCTGCACACTTAGTTCCACGCTGCCCCCCATGCCAACACAAACAGCCCCTACAGCTTTAGATACGGTGCCAGTCTGCCCGCTCTCCCTTCAAAAGCAGTGCCAAAAGAGCTGGAGCCTCTTTTAAAAACGCCAATTACTCACCCAGTTGTTGTAAAAGACATCTACTGGAAGGGATGTAGAAGTTTATAGCTTTGGCCCGTGCTGGTCTGGGTTTGGGGGCCCTCAGTAGAGATTTTACAAGGGCTAGATTGTCAATTAGTTTTGTATCGAAAGTCAAATGGATTGTAGTAAAAAAGTGTCACAAAAATAAAATGAAGTCATCAGCGTAACACGGACCATTTCCTTGGCGATTGGTTTTAGCGATGCTCTTGCAATATTTACAATATACTCAACTTTTTTTTTTCAGTAAGAGGGGTCATGTGGTTAAACAAGCAGTAAAAAGTAAGATTTAAAAGAGCAGATAAAATACTTACAAATTGATTACATTCAATATTCTAAAAATGTCAGATATAACTTTAATTTGGAACAATTTATAAGAAGGAAACCAGTTTTTAGATATTCCATCCCCACTGGCTATAACCTCCCTAAAAGGCCTATATTACGCTGTCTTCTTATCTGTGTTATAATGCTGTTTCCTCATCAAAAACATTTCTTCTCTCAAACTGAAATCAGGAATCAGGATCATGTGGAGTGGCTTAATATGAACATTTTAAGACCAAAATGATGAGCCTGACAGCAGCAGTTATAGAAAGAGGAGAGACGGTTTTTCAATGTAAAGTGAACTGGAGCCAGAGTCGATGGAGCCGAAAGCACCCCCCCCATGCTCACTTTCCATACTAGCAGGTTAGCTATGTCCATTTATATGTACAGTCTATGGTCCCAAGCCAGCTAAAACACTAAGGTCTGGAGTCCTAGTAATACAAACTGCTTGTATTGAGTTCTAACGTGATTTATATGCTTGGACGGAATAATAGGCTTTTTACATTAGCTTCTTTCAGTGCTTATCACAGCTGAGTCAGACACACAGACAGATGGAGTGACATCAGCCCGAAAAGCACCATCAACCACAAATGTATAAAAGAATTGCAAATTTCCCAACTGTGCCTCTTCTGTGAGTTCCAGATCACTTTTGCATTTACACACTCATCATTATGCCATAATCATGAGAATAAGCAAAGCCGCCTTTTATTTGCTAATTGGTGCCTATATTACAACTGCAACGATAGAGAGATTTCCACACAATGTACTTGATTAGGCTGCTGAAGTTTGGATTTTTTTTTTTTTTCACAAGCCACAATTTGCAATTACAGTCCATTGTGAAATGACAGAAGATATCAATATACCCTTTGTCATTGAGTAACTTTCAAGCAACGAAGCAAATCTGAAATACTGCAGGGTTTTTGCTTACTCCAGAAAGCATTGCAATTGTTCCTGGCTGTGTCCCATTACACTGAAATGAATGCTAAAGATTTATTTTTCTGATTACAGGAATTACCATAGACTATATTTTTCCCCCCACTGGGAGGAAGAGACCAATGACCCTATCTTGCAATGTAAAATTCAAATCTGAAAACTGGTAAAAAGAAATCATTAACATCTGGAGCTTTTTACCATGTAAAAAACATTGCAAAAATCAAAGGTATACTGTCAAAATGAGACTTGGAGAAACTTATCCATGCATTTGTCTCCAGTAGGTTAGACTACTGTAACGGCCTGCTCACTGGCCTCTCCAAACGAGCATTAAGACAGCTGTAGTACATCCAGAACGCTGCTGCTCGGGTCGTGACTAGAACCAGGAAGTACGAGCACATGCGTCCTGTGCTCAGATCTCTACACTGGCTCCTGGGGCAAATCTGTTTACAAGTCTCTCCATGGCCTGGAACCAAAATACATCTCCCACAAGTTAGAGCCATGTGAACGATCTCACACTCTGAGGACTTCAGGGACCGGCCTCCTGCTGGTGCCCAGAGTCAGGTTTAACATGGAGAATCAGTGTTTCAGTTTTATGCAGCTAAAACTTGGAACAGTCTTCCTGAAGATGTGAGACAGGCCTCTACTTTGACTTTACATCCAGGCTCAAAACAGTTCTGTTTAGCTGTGCATATGACTGAAAGGTTTTTATTCTCCATTCTTCTGTTTTAATGGTAATTTTATGATGATTATTTGTGATTATTTGTATTTTGATTTGTGTGATTTTAATGTCTTTCTTATTCTGTAAAGCACTTTGAATTACTTTGTGTGCGAATTGTGCTATACAAATAAACTTGTCTTGCCAATCCTTTTGGACAGAGATGAAAAATCAGGATGGTTGTCATAGCAATAGACTCTTTTCACTGACCCACCTGGCTTGTCCGGTTCTAGTTCCGCTTCAATCATTTTGTATTAGGAAATTAGCAGAATCGTACTAAAATAAATCTATATTTAAATACCAGGGAGCAAGTTACAGATAGATAGGTAGCATGTTAAAACCTTTTTTTTTTACAATACCAGAGGAAGCTTCTGTGTTCAGAAAAGTACGTAGGTATTTAAGTTTTGAAGCTAATGCAAACTGAAATAAAAATTAATTAATTGGAATGAGTTTGCACCAAAAAAACAATCGACTTGTCATTAGATGCATTAGCTTTGAGACCTAAACGTAAAGTTTCCTCCAATTAAGCATTTACTTTGTCATAACGGTTTTAACATGCCGTCTGTAATAATCCATCCATAACTGTCTGATACTTTTTGAAAGAACCAGAGCTAACTGGGTGGCTGTTACCCATTCAGAACGTACTATATGCTCTTTTGAATGTCCTCAATATGGCGCCCATAACTGTTCTGTACTATTTGACTGAAACCCATGTATAGAACAGGAAATAGTAGTTTGTTTTTTTTTTCCATGTATCTCACAATGAAATACTTCAAATGCAATTAATCATGCACGAGATGCCCGTCCTATCACAATCATCACCATTTATCCAGGATCGCTACTGGCAGGAACACTACAGCAACTTTCCAAGATCCAGAGGTCTAACAAATCAATGCCGCCTTCGAGCCAAAGTAGAACTACAATTGTTTCTCGTGTCCCATTTCACCTTGTTAAAAATGAATACAGCATAAAATGTTACAGTTTAGGGATGATAAAGTACCTACTATTTATGTTTGATTTACTTACTCGGCTGCTGGGAAAGAACTGCAGAGCGCAGACAAAAAAACTTCAAGGAATCACCTGGGACACGGAAGGAGGAAGTTATTGTGTTTTAGCCTGATTAATCAAGACGCCATTCATTCTCTATGGGCAATGGGACAATGCACTATTAACATTGCTTAACGGGAAATAATGTAGTCGGGGAGCGAGGGAACGCGAGGGTCAAGGAAGGAGGAAAGGAAGCAAGAATAGGAAAGACAGATGAGAGAAAAGGGAGCAGGCCGATGGAGGACTCTTAACCTATAGGGATTACTGTGTACAAGACGGCAATTATGCTTGATGAAGTAGGTCCCTTCATTCCCCACTAGTGCGCACTACACCCGAGGAGCATACATCTTGGAGTTGCAAAGAATCTCATTAAAAAGCACTAGATGGGGTGCCACTTATCGCTATCAAACATATGCACAAGTGCCCTCTTACTACTATATTGTCTTAAAGGAAGATCTCTTGAGGAGGTTGGATGACTGCCGGAAATAGCAACTTTCTTCATTACAAATCAAAATGGCTGACTGTACTTCTTTTTCGGGGGTGTACGCTAGCTATACTGTAATGGACATAATTAGCACTATAAAGTCAAAGCAAGGGCCAAGAGGATATGGAAATAAGGCTGGTTTCAATAGCAGACAATGTTCCTCGGATCCCATTACGTGTTCTCGGATACCTGTTAAGTAGGTTAAAGAGCGAGCAGAAAGATCTAGTGAAAATGGAATAACGACCTTCATTGGGAATATGCAAGATTTCGCTTTTGTAAGAGTGAATGCCAATGATGGGGGAGTCAGGCATTGTAAGGTCATCGGAAAGACGGAAATTCCAGCAAGGCGCGCGTATGCAGCAATCACTCAACAAAGACGGATGATTTCAAGGCGTTTGACTAGATTAAAATCCACTTTTAACCTCAAGAAATGATCTGAATCCAGGTGGAAAAGGACTTTAAAGGGCCCATGTTACGCTATTTTCTGGCCTATGTTATAATGTTGTTTCCTCATCAAAAATATACCTAGAGTTGTGTTTTGTTTCATGGAGGAACAGAGCATTTTGAGCTTTGGAAACTTAGACAGACTGATAATAAAGGATTATTCAACCACGTGTGAATGAAACAAAACACAACTCCAGGTTTGTTTTTGGGGATTATAACATGGCTAATAGCTCACAACAGTCAAGTTTGTGTAATATAGGACCTTTAAATAAGCCAAAATGTCAAGTAAACCCTACTGGTTCAAAACAATACAAATCCATAGTTCTTTCCTTCACCCCCTTTATACCTGAACTGATAGCATCTTTCATCTTAGGTGTCAACAAAAGGGTATTTTTCTCATTTAGGAGTTAGTGGTTATCTTGCGCAGACCATTAGCGTGCGTTGCAGTTTAAGCTGATTACAAAATGAGCTGTTTCGGATGATAAGGAGGCTGAAGAATGATGCATCTCTGATCTCCCATCAAGGAAAACAAAACCCAGATCTCCGCCGGATCAAAAGTAATTATACAAGGCTGTTTTGGTAGCGTTACAAAATGTGGTATCCAATGGCAATGGCAATCACAACTTCAGCCGAAAGTGAAGATAAACGATATCGCTAACATCTAATTGTGGCAGAAATTCCATATATATCATTGGCCCGTTTCAGTTGCCTAGTACGTCAACTAAGATTAAAGGCTTGTTGTTCAAGGCATTACCGTCCCCATTTGTTAAGTCCTGCACACACGAGACATCATAGTATTAATGCTTTTGATTTATAAAGTGGTTTTCCAGAATTATTCATTCGCTCCATATCTGGTTGCGTGTGATGCAGAATACACACTTCTTCAATATTTTATGAAGATGTGAGTCTGGTCAAGGTGAATCTCATGATTGACAGGCATGGTCCGTCCATATCGGGGGGAAAAAAAGATATCACAGCTGAAAAACATTGCGGATTTCTGCAGAATCAATGGGTGAAGCACTAAACTGTGTTAATCTGAGGTGAGATAAATTTGATAAATGTTTTTTTAGAAATCACAGGTGACCAAAGACCTCCTTCATTACACATGTGTCACTGAAAAAAGTCTCATTGCAGGAACACGTTTGACCGTGCTCGAGACGCAATGGAGGACATGGGGATCATACTGATATCCATCTGTATAAAAAATATAGAGTGAGATATCATTCTGGATTTGCTAAGCAACCTATTCAGTGATGGTTAACTACTGTATAATTGTAGCCACAGCTGCCTTGGAGACAGAGGCAAGGCTACTAATGTGTGCCATAGGCTGACCACCACCAATCACTCACAGTTCAAAAATAGACAATAGAAATAGTGTCTTTCCCAATGAAACAATGATAGTATTGACTAACTGCCTCACCAGGGCACATAGTATTCCCAGCGGTCTCCCATCCTATTACAAACCAGGCCCTGCACTGCTTGGCTTCTCAAACGAGATTGGACATTCTCAAATTGGTGTAGCCAGTTCAAGCACGAGTCAAAACCAGGACTAAAACAGTCTTTAGCTTCAAAAAGTGGCAATAAATGTTAATAAAAAGTAAAATTCAAGTATCTGTTTAAAATGTTGATTTTGTCGACATGGATCTCAGTGGAACATTTTGTTTCATTTACTTGGGTTTGTTAGCACTGACAATTTTTATATATTTGGTGTAATATTACATTTGTTTTATCACATCAATTCATCAATGTAACCTACTTTTACCTGACAAATCTTGTCAAAAGTCCGTCATCCCTTCCTTCCACGCTCTTCCCAATCCTGTCTGCTCTCCCCTCCCTCCTCTCTTACTCTTTCTGTTGTCAGTCACACACTCCTCCATACAAAGGTACTATATCCACCCAGACGCCTCAAATCTGCAGGCCTGATCTCCTGCAGAGAGTAAGGGGTGACCCGTGTGGGGGGATCTCTCACTAATCACTGCCTGCAACTACTCCACGGCTCCACGGGGCTGGCCGATAAAGAACGCCACAAGCCTCACTCAAGCTTTAGCCGGCCTCCGCGGCTGTCTCTGTCGGGAACTGACAAGCAAGAGAGTTTCCGAGGTGAAAAATCGCCGGCGGCCAACCCACTACCTGCCTCTCTCTCTCTCTCTCTCTATCGCAAAAAAAGTTCTCGCAATCTGGAGTACAAAAGAATGTCACCTTTCGAGTTGGCACACTAGAACAGCAGGTTGATATGGCACAGAGTCCACATGCATAATTATTGCGTTCATTGTTTTTAAATGTTTACTATGTTGTCTTTTTTTTTTCCCCTTAAACTCTCAAGGGGCGCTGCTGTGATAAACGGAACAGCCAAGCCTAGAGAGGATGCTCCGCATGGCTGCCCCGAATTCACAATTAGCCATTTCATTAGCATCCATTAACATTTGATTTTATTGTGTATGTGGGAGCCATAGAGGAGCAGCGGAGGGCACGTGCTGTATTTTCCCATTGACCTGTGAATACACATGAATGCGCTCCAGCAGCACAGTAATGGCAAGGCCCTGTTTATGCATGTAATCACCAAACATGGCCAAGAGGCTGGGTTTAATAATGGCCTTTCTTTTACACAGAGTTGTTGTTGTCGGGGGTCCATGCTGTGTTGAGCATCATGCTAGGCTGGAAGACCACATACATTGATACTTAAGTCATTTAGTTTGAACAAAAACTTTACATTCTGTTAACAATGTATGGTTTTTGTAGACAGTTCATACATAATTTGCGTAAATCCACCATTATCGAAAAGCTAATTGTTCTTGTACTTCAGATTTGTGTCTTTTCACTCACACTTCAAGTGTACTTCAACCGTACTAGGCATCTGAATCTTTTGGAAATAGTAAGAGCCGTTCAAAAGACTGGCTCATTTACTATTTATTTTTATTTATTTGACAGAAGCCGATATGAGAACTAATTTTATCTACAAACTAATCACAGAGAGAAACGACCTAGGCTCAGATCAGTTTTAAATGATTCAAACTGAGAGTGGGAGTGTGTTTACTCATTGGAATTATTTAAAATCTAAATAAAACGTTGCACTACAATTTAATGATAAAAAGAAATAATAATTTATTGTGAAGCCATGTGTGTTTTGTGCAAAAAGCTCTCATTCATCTTGCCTGCGCTGATTCTTGTGTTGGTTCAGTATAAATGCATACAATTAGAAAGAAAAAGATTCGGTTCTTGTAAAAAAAATGAGTTTTAGACGTTTGTGGTAAAGAACCGTTCAAAAGAACCGACTCGTTTGCGAATGTCACATCACTATACTCTTCACTTTTACTTTAAGATTGATTTAATAGCATTTTTTTTCCCCCGCTTTTGACATCATACGTCATTGGTTGAGCCAAAGGTTGACGGTGCGATTCCAGCTCTCACTGATGAATGCTGTTGTTGTGTCCTTGGGCAAGACACTTAACCCACCTCGCCCCAGTGTAGACTTGAACGTAGAAAAGTGCCGTCATGTCTCGTTAGCTGCCGCACCTGCCTTTCCAAACCTTCATGTTACAAACAGACGATTGGTTAGCAGCTCTGACGATAAGAAAAGTCAAGCTCGAGCATTTTTCTGACCTTTCCAATCTACATCTGAGAACGCTAATGCTTCTGACCCAGAGGTGAGCGTGGATTGTTACTATATGAAATAAAACACAATTTGTCGCTCCTTGGCGTTCTCACTCAAAATGAGATTCATGCCATGGCAAATTTGTCAGCCAGTTTCTTTTATTGTCGATGCCCCCTATGTGAACGTGCTATCAGAGATCTTCAATCATTTTCTTGCTAATATTAACCCAAGCATATTATTCTTCTTTCCAAACCGTTGCATATATTGTAGGTGGTGGCGTTATTGCATTGCAGAACAACAGTTCATAAGCCAGTCAAATCAAAAGTTAATATTGTAGACATCGCACTTTTATTGACTTGGGGAGAGGATCACAGTCTTGAAGGGAGTTTATTTGGATTATTATGGGATGGCTCGTGGTTCTTTGATAGTTTGAAGACCCATTGTCACCAGGATGAGGATGGAGGATCTATTAATTTCACCGTGTGGTCATTACAAAGGTAAACGCTGGCATTTCGGGCACCCTGTTATTTTGACTGACTGCCTATTAGAGGGTGTAATGCGGCGCGCAAATGTATACTTCAAGCCTCACTGCCCCAGCAATGGACAGAGGGAGCGGATTGTTCAATCTAGCGGGCTTTTATTTAGCAAGGTCGCTAAGGGCATTAGGGGGCTCGGACACGGCAGGTGCAGACAGCAGGGCGGGGGCTATGGATGAGCCTGTCGGGAGGTGTCCTTATAACTCCAGAGACTATTAAAAGCCTGTCTCCATTTACAAGATATTGTTCCTGTTTATTGTGAGATAGGAGGAGGAAGTCAGGATATATACACGGCTTTTGTTCGGCAGGAAGTAGCTTTAGCTTACAAAGGTGACGGATATTTAAGTTTATGTTGCGTGTTCCTCCATTTAAGGAATAATAAGATGTCAACTACTGGCTTGTCTCCCTCAACATAAAACCGATCTTTTGGCAATATACAAGAGTTTGCATCGACGATGTATCAAGAAATGTTGAAGAAAACTCCCGCTCACACTATATTTGCATTACATTTTGACACACTGTAGTTAATGCAAATCACATGTAAATCACTGAACAAATGTACTTTGTGGTTGAGGTTATTATGGTCACATTTTTATAGCCTGCAAAGAACTTCACATTACTACCATTCACATACACATTCATACACCAGCGTACGCAGACTCTGTAGCCGAGGTGGGTTAAGTCTCTTGCTCGAGGACACAACAACAGCAGTCGTCTATGGAAGTTGAAATGGGACCGCCAACCTGTGGGTCAGTGGATCAGATTGCAAAACCAATGATGTTTGTGTCGAAAGTGGGATTCGAGCTGCCAGCCTTCGGATCAGTCGACAAGTACTCTACCAACTGAGCCACTGTCCCCCCTATTACAGTTTACGCAAGTGTAAAAGAGGAGCCTAATTCTAACTCAGTCATGGATGTTTCAGTGCAGTTGTTTGCAATATTTCAAAAGAGTAAAAAGTAAAAGCATTCTCATCCTTTTTTTTTTTAAATAACTCAACTCACATATATATATTTGGGAACACTTTATGATAACTATAACCAATTTAGCCTTAATAAAGCATGAACAAACACTTAATTAATAATGACCAACACTTAATTAATAACGATTCATGTTTAATAACTACTTAATTGCGACTTTAATTAACACTTAATTAACAATTAATTGGCCTGTGTTGTAGTTACTCATACTTAATTCACACTTAGTCACACTTAATCATTATTAATTAAGTGTTTGTTCATTATTAATTAAGTCTTTGTTCATGCTTTATTAAGGCTAAATGGGCTATAGTTATTATAAAGTGTTAATTTTTTTTTTTTTTACCTCAAATCCAGACAGTGTGCCCAATATTTTTTTTTTTTCAATAATATAGTAAAAATGTGAAATAATAATACAATTTAAAACAATTTATGTATATAGCACTTTTCGAAACAACAGTAACAAAGTGCACACACACACACACACACACACACACACACACACTATAACAGAAAGCACAAAGCAATAATAAACAGAACACATTTAACACATTTATTACAGTGAATCAAAACACTACAAGACACCATCAACCAAATCCTGGCCGTAATAAAAGTTGGTTTTAAAAGTGCTGCGATGTTTAAGTTTTTGTAGCTCAAGGGGCAATGAGTTTTATAGATAGGGACCATAAACCGAAAAAGCAAATTCCCTCTGATAAGAATAGTAAAGGAAAAAAAGATTAAACAGGTAATTTTTATTCTGGACAATGAAAGCTGGCACATCCCTCTCCTTCCTTGTTCCTCGGGCTGTTTTGCTGAAGCTGCCGATCATCAGTATTCCTGCTCTCTCTCTGGCTCTGAAACGTCTCGTGTCTGCAGCGTGCTGAGCCGACAGTTTGTTCCCCACAGCAAAGAGCGGCTTTGTTTGTTGGTCGTAAGTGTCACCCTGAGGTCTGGCCTGTCTCCCTGTCGCGCGTTATAGCCTCTCTGTTCTGTATCCCATGGTCGCGGGGTCATGGAGACATAGGCGCAGCTCCTTGTAAAGATGCGAGAGGAGGAAGAGGAGGACGTTTGAAAGACCTAATTGGAACAAGCTGTGTGGTTATGTAGGATGATAGTACGGGGATCTTGCAACTTTTAAATGGAAAGGTCCTCAAATCGGGAAGGAACCACTCACCCGTTCACACTCACAGTCATACTAGGTGAGCTAAGTGTCTTGTAAAGACACAACCAATGATGTTTATGTATCAGTGCACACACGCTCTACCAACTGAGCTACTGTTGCCCATACTGAAGAGTTCCTTGGAATAAAACCGGCTTCGTATGTTTCTTGTGCTGCATCCTTTGACCTGTGGAATTAATTGGAAATAAGTTTGGGAAATCACTTGTTATAATTGACCTAAAAAAATGTCTTTCAATTCAATATTGCAAATTTAGTTTAGGGGTAAATGGTCTATTTCATGGTCTGAGGGCCCCTCAGACCAGTGTTTTTTGGCCCTCAGGCCTCCTGCTGATCTGGCCCAATTGATCATAAGCAGAAACTTTTAGCTGCAAATTCAACTATTTTTACCACTATATCCTGAAACATCACATTGCAGTGTGATACAGGCCTAAAATGAATGTGTTTCAAGCCTTATTAATACACAGCGGCTCTGTCAAAGCTGTGTGTAAAGCACCACACTGCATTGATCACTGGTCTGCGGCCCTCTGCTTCAAATATGTTTTGAGATGTGGCCCTTGATAAAAAAAAAAAAAAAAAAAAAGTTTGGGCGCCTCTGGTCTGTTTGAACCATAAAACTAAAGAATTGTCATGATCTTATATTTTGAGTTGACGCCTTTGGCTGTTCTTATAACTTTTTATGTGTTGTTGTTGTTGTTGTAATGTATGTAATGTAACTGCTTTTGTATGTGACACTTGGTTGCTATGCCGACAAGTTGATGTAAAGGTCCTATTCACTTCTGGTCTTTTTTGGTGACTGACTCTAGGAGTTGAGATTGGGTTATGGTTTACAGTAGCCCTAAATAACCAGAAGATGTGTCCTTACACCAGAACGCCACAGAAAATATATTGGAATACAAAACTGAAGGCTTACTAACATTTCACATTGCTGTTGTGTCCTTGTGCAAGACATTTCACCAACCTGTCCTTTATGAATGAGCAACAAGATCGGTGATCATTGAAGAGACTGTTGGCAGTAACCACATGTTTCTAATTCATCCCCGCGGAATGAAGCTAGCCATCAGAAACTGTAACTGATATGTGAGTATAATTATGTAAAGAATATATTAGAGGCGAGATAGAGATTGCATGTTAAATGAAATCAAATCAGTGGAGTAAACCATTAAAACACTACTGCCTCTCGTGGCTGGAGTTGGTACAGGTCTTTCTACATAGCTGCAGGGTCAGAGGGAGCTATAGACCCATGCCCAACCCCTTGTGAGGCTCCCGCTGAAGAAAAATGGAGGACTTTTTTAGAGGTCTAATTGGAACTTGGCAGCGCGGCCATGTGGGCTGCTGGTAGGGGATTAGACCAGTGGCTCAGTTGGCTGCCTCCTGATAGAACACTATGGGCCCAAATGCAGAAAGCTTCCCTTGTTACCCCGCGGCGAGGAGGGGAACAGGAACAGGCTGGGGGGTGAGGGTGGGGTGTGAGGGGTGTGGAGGGTATGTGTGTGTGTGTGTGTGTGTGTGTGTGTGGTGGGGTGCTCTGCCATTTGTCTGAGCCAAAAGGTCCCCCCGTCCTTCACAGATGGTTGGGCCGGCGTTCGCATTAGCACTATAGAGAAAACAAGAGAGAGACAGAACCAGAGAAGACACCTGTGCTAAACAAATCAAAGTCTGGCTCTGATCTGGAGATGCGTGGGACTATTTGTGGCAGAAACAAAAACACATAAAGGACAGTATCCAAGGCGTATCGAGGAAAAGTTACTGAGGCAAGCAGAATCCCAGGCCTCCTTTGAAAGAATTAGCATTTCAGCCCATGGGGGAAATATGAAAGAGGGAGAGAAGAAAGGGCTGGGCACAGAAGGGGAGGCACAAGAGAGCAGCAGGCCACGGTTCAATGTTACACAAGGTTATGGATCCTATCAAATCAATGCCGCAAAAAGCACTGTGGCTATCAAAGCGTTCTCCGTTTCCATCTTTTTCCATCTGTTTTACTGATTTATGAATTATTCGGACAAACTGAAAATCTTTCGGGGAAGCGTATTCTGGTGGCTGCGGCTGTGGATATTGTAAAAAGTCCAAGTGCTGTTATTACTTTTGTAGTTGCAGATTCATTCAATTATATATAGTCACACGTGGGAGCCGATGAGTACCTCCAGCTGTGGGGTTTTTTTGCTCAAAACCTGGAGAAGGCTCACAGGATTTGTTGTTCCTGTAATGTATGCCCGTATGGCATGAAATGTATGGAGAAAAAAACAATGAACAGGTCAAATCTGTGGAGACCCAATTCCGCTTACAGTAACAATGCAGGTTTCTCAAGGTACTTATGAGCAAAAAAAGCACCTAAATTAAATCCCAGATATATCAGTTTAATGCCATGCCGTGGAACAGTAATAACATCACCACGGAGACAAGCAAGCAGCTTATTCTCCACCAGAAAAGTCTCCAATATTTGCTCAAGACCTGGAGAAGGCTCACCAGGATTTGGTCTTCGGTTCTTCGGTTTGACAAAGCTGCTTTCGGTGGCGATGAAACGGGTCAAATGTAGGTCATTAAAGGCGAACTATGTAACTTTGCAATCTAGGGTCACTGGCTTGTCTCCATAGAGATCGCTTTGCCTGGAATGTTCCGCCGTATGGCATGAAATGTATGAAGAAAGACAAAGGAAAAGGTCAAATTTGCGGAGAGCCGATTCCACTCACAGTAACAATCCAGGTTTCTCAAGGTACTTATGAGCAATAAAAGCACCTAAATTGAAATCCCAGATAGATCAGTTTAATCAGTTTAATGCCATACCGTGGAACAGTAACAACATTACCACGGAGACAAGCAAGCGGCTTTTTCTCCGCCAGAAAAGTTACATAGTGCACCTTTAGATGAGAGATACATTTCAGACATTCAGATGTTACCAAACCATATGATTTCAAAATTACATGAGATACAGTGTCATTACGTTCTTGTAACTCCCCTCATTTGTAAACCATAAAAAGCAGCTTTGACATTAGCGTAGTCTCTGCTCAACAACCCCCTCATTACATATGAATATCGACTTTGTACAGTATATAGTGAGTGGATGGAATTAATGAAGGAGAGTTGAATGCATAATAGGGGCCCAGATAATTCTACCTATACAGTATATGCTTTTAAACATCATAGAACCATAGTTTGCAATAGAAAATCAAGGTAGGCATTTCCTAAACACTCAGGGCAGACAAGCTAATAGTCTTCCCAGGGTGCACTGCAGTCACAAACAAGCCATACAGAATCAACATTGTGTTTTCGGTCCCTTTCAGCTCAAGAGTGCAGGCTTTTTAGCAGCAATACGAACAACCCATGCCGCTATTTACCGCCCAAGCCAAACTAATTTAATCGGGGCCTGTGCAAAGTGCTTTGAGAGAAAGTACAGAGAATGTTGTGCAAAAAGTAGAGGTTTGGACCTAAGAGGTAAAAGCAACAAGGTATATACACATTTGTGGTACCGCTTGGGTGGTAAGACAAATACATTAAATATCAAATAAACAAATTGAACAGTCACTGAGACTACTTGAGTAGAATTTTTAGGTATATGTACTTAAGTAAACTTTACAGTGGATACTTTTAATTTTTTACCATGTTTGTGGTAACATCCTGACTGAAGTTTTTGAGTTCAAACAGTTCAGGAATAATAAATACACAAAATAAATGTGAAAAATTAAGAAACTGATTCGTATTGTTACTGTTGACCAAAATATGTATCATTGTTTAACACTTTAAGGGCTGAGCACATTATAGACCATTATAGCTCACCTAGACAGTTCTTTTTTTAGCCATAAAACTCATGTTAAAAGAATTATCAGCATGTACTTTTGCCTTTTTTCACACAACTTCCTCTATTTTACATATCCATCCTTATTTTTCTTTTGACGCATCAAATAACTGACTAGGACAATCCTGGCGGCACCTGCGCTCTGATTGGTCATCTTTGAGGGACAACATAAGCACATTACCGTTATGACAGTAACATATTTAAAGAGCCCCATGCCTCTGCTTTGAGATGCTGTATAATAATTGAATTTACTGTGTTTTTCGGGGTATAAAGTGCACCAGATTACAAGGCGCAATAAATATAATACATAAGGCGCACCGGATTATAAAGTGTACTGTCGATTTTTGAGAAAAGTAAAGGATTTTAAGTGCACCTTATAAATATAATATATAAATACGGTACATGATAGCATAACTGGTTACGGAGTTCCAGTAATGGAAAGTCCGCAACCGCAAATCTATCGGCAGTGATAGCATCCAACACCATAGGGTTAATCAGTATCATTACACAGCACTTGCAATACTTTTACTTTTTAATCTTAAAGTACATTTTTTAACAGGTATTTAAATACTTTTACTCAAGTTGATTTTTATTATGTGGGACTTTTACTTGAGTAGCTTTTTACCTCTTAAGTAACAAAATTGAGTACTTCATCCACCCCTGGCCGTTAGGGTGTTGAGAACTTCTAAGGAAACTTCAATGCGTCAGATTTCATTGACCTTCTGATAAGTTCAATCCCACCAAGCTGGTAAAATCATGTTCCAGCAGATGGTCAGAGCCTGGTCAGTCGCTGGGGAAATGGAAATAAAAAGCTGAAATATTTAAAGTACAGTTTGTAGTATGTGGTAATTGTGAGAAATGTCTTTAAGTCAAGTAAATAAGTTAATAATAAGTTTCTCTTTCATTTGATGGTTTAGAATAAAGTTACTTTATTCAAATATAATATATACATGCAGACTTCAGCCTCTACTTTGAAACCTTTAGATCCACTTTTACTCAGCCCTTCGCTTCATAAAAAGTGATGAATTTAAAAACCCATCACTGTTCACTCTACTATGAAAAAGTATGTTGGCCATCACTATCTGTTAGACGAGAACAACACTGTATGAAATGCATTTATAAGGCACTACTTCATAAACTGCCTAAATATCTCACTTGCTTGTTAAACATTTAATACAAGCTCGCATGACTGTATAGTAAGCCTAAGAACTTGCTACACCAGAACTGATGAGAAAAATGGCTTTTTGGTTATTTTTCTTCACAAAAATGGAATATATTTCAAGGTCAAGCAAACTTGCATACTTTGGTGTCGCAAACACACTTTAATAACCTGATAACAAACATTTATAATCTAACCTGTACCTGTTTTTAATGTTTTAAATTGACCTGTGCAGTGTGAGTGTCTAAGCGCTCTCATTGGGCTCTTCCTGTATAAATAAAAATAAATAAATTGTTTTAATATTACATTGCAATTACATTATGAAAGTTAAATGCATCAAACAAAGCTGTTTTAGGCCTAATCTTATGATGTTATTTTTGTACACTTTAGTATAACGCGACTAAACATAAAGTATTCCAAGTATTCAGAATTCAGTACTGTGATTGCACCATGATAAGTTACAAAATACATTTTAAAGCAGGCATTCTGTATTTAAATCCAAAATACAGTACAGTGGTAGCTTGAACAGGAGAAATACATGGTGGTGAATGGTCACAGTTTTTGGTGCTTTTCCTCGTTTTAGGCTCTCAACGAGCTTTAACCACTCACCCATTCACAGTCACATTCATACACCAGTGTACGCAAACACTAGGGGGCGAGGTGGGTTAAGTGTCTTGCCCAAGGACAAAGCTTTCATTTGTGGGAGCTGGAATCGTACCGCCAACCTGTGGGCCAGTGGATCTGACTGCTCTATTAATGATATTTATGTCGAGATCGGGAGTTGATCCTCCAACCTTCGGATCAGTGGACAAACACCCTAACTGAGCTAGCGTCGCCCCTGTGCTTATCCATCAGTATCAACACACGACAGACTTGAAAAAGAAATTGTGAGGGTGAATGGACTTAAAAAACACAGAGGAGCAACACGATGACGTCAAGAGGAGCATACGTGGACGACCGTTACAATGCTGAGTAGTTATTTTTGGTTAAACAACTGACTAGAACTGTCGTGTGAACTTACAAGATAAAATCCCTAACCCCTAACTCAGGAATAAGTGTGACCAAAAAGTGTTGGCTCTTACACTGTGTTACCAGCTAAATACTAATCATTTTCATCGCTAAAGTGAGAATTTATCATTACAGCCGTTAACTGGGCACTTTAACAGCACTGAAACATGTCTAAAACCGCTTTGGGGGACTCATTTAAGCCAGCCACTGCTCTTAATATGTGTAATTAACATTTCCACCATGTCCTGTTAACTCCACTGTAATTGGCCATTCACTAGTGTCACAAAAGAGCCCAGTAGCCACCTGTAGAACTGTGGGTGATTAGCAGCAGCCTTCAGAGCCTGCCCCCTGCTGGTGTTTGGTCCACTAATCATTAAGAGCGCCGCTGACTGGGCTGACTGCAGAGCTGATGGCTGATGGTAGGGGGCGCTGTGTTATCTGTTAATACACCTAAAAGGCCACTCAGCTGGAGGTAAAGGTTATGGGGAAATGGAGCTCAACAGTGACTGCCAACCCCCCAGTTTATTTTTCCCATGGACTTCATGAAAAATGAATATTAAAAGTTTGAAAACTTGCTCAGGGCTAATTAGCAACGTGGTAACTAATGACCAAGAGACGGATCACTTTATGCCAAAACTATTTCAGAAACTTTACAAAATGGAAAATTATGAAAGCATTTCGCCGAATCTTGCGTTTTAAGTAACAGTGTTATGGACATAGTTACCACATGATAATTACCCTCCACAATCGCTCTTAATATTTGATTGTTTTTAAAAGTCTATGGGAAAAATTAATGGAAATTTTACTTTTACAGGACCAGAGCGGACTTCAAAGTGGGCAGGACTGTGGAGCTCCATAGTGACACCGCTGCTACATAATGGTGTAAATGGTACTATTAACATGAAATGAAGTTTAACTAACTCAAGGTAGTATTAGTGCCTTACCTAATACTACCTCTTCCATTGTTTTTTTTATTAGGATCCCCATTTGATGTATCCAAAGCTCAGCTAATCTTCTTGGAGCCAATTTTAAATATCTTTACCATTTTATAGACATGTAAACAATATGATACTGTCTATTTATAATTCAAAAGGTCTATCTATTAATTACTTTGGATCATTAAAATAAAAAAGAAACCAGATTCCTTAGCTGTAAGAAATAGTCACCAGAAGTTGATAGTACTTTCATAAAATTGAACATTTGAGTAAAAGAAAATACCATAGTCCATTGAGGTTCATCTGGTCTTCCTTGAATTTATTTTAGTAGATTCTTTTTTCCAGACCAAGGTTTAGTTTGTTCTCATACCTGACAGTTTCGACTGCTCACTAGCGCTCTTCCTCAGAGTGGTCAAGTGATGTTGCTGTGAAGTGTCCGGTCAGCTGATTTTAACATGTTTGGGTGCTGTTTTCCTACTGGTAGAGGAAGGACAGCAGCGCCATCTGCAGTCCAACTTCTTCAGGACAGTATCCCAGGTACAGAGGGACAAAGGACAACAAACTTTGTTGCTGGATTAAGGAGGCCATTGATCACAGCACTATAAACCGGGACGAGGGGGCTTTTTTTACTCTCGCACACCTGGGATACTGTCCTGAAGAAGTCGGACTGCAGATGGCGCTGACCACATACTCTCGAAACTGTTAGGTATGAAAACAAACTAAACCTTGATCTGGAGTAAGTGACACAGTACTTTTACTTCGTCTTGAGTAATATATTTTATAGTGCACCAAAGTTCTTACTTTAGTAAAAAGTAAATTACATGATTTGGACATTTGCGTTTCTTGTACCACTCCTTTAGACATGTCAGGCTACTGTATCCACCTCTGTCAGCTATCTTTACTAGGGTAAACTTTTGGTTTCCATGGTAATCCTTCGATCGATCCACAATCTGCTCACTAATACAATAGTAAAAAAAAGAACATTATTTTAATACCGCATTACTTTACACATTACAAAAACAAATCTAAAGTTTTGACAGAAACAAAGTTTTCTCAGCCCTGTGGATACGTGACTCAAACAAAGACACTGGGCCGTACTTAACCGAATAATGAATACATTATAAGCAATAATTAATCCCTCATTTCATTAAAACACTTACATGTATATTAGTGGCTCTACATAGCTCTCAATTATCTCGGGGCGTGTGCTCTGTTAATTTCATGTTACCGCCAAATTGAATCCGAATTTGTAATAGACTTAATAAATTGTTCTTGCTTCGTTTAAGACAGGATGATTTGTTGTTTATCTGTTAGGGGGACTTCCTGATGTCTCTTTTAAGCTGTAAGATTTTAAACTCGGCATTCACCCAATCCCACCAAGGTCCATAAATTATAAGTGCCGCGATATTCTCATTTCCCTGCATTCCACATCCTGCCGCCGATAAAGTGCAATTAACAAATGCATAAAATAATAATTGCCCTTCTTTTGTTTTAATTAAGCCGCTCCTCGGGGCAATGCAGATGAGCACAATTCATTTCAAAGTATTGCAAGTATTACTGGGAGTTGGAAGTTATGGCGTACTTTAATGCACCTAGATTAAGCCCGCCTGGAATGTATGTGTACTGTATGTGCATTTTCAACATGATCGTAACTTCATAAGATCGTAACTTATGCCTGCGTAATCCAAACAATAATATAGCTCTTTTAAATTGTCATTTTAATTGGGTTCAATAAATATGCGCCATTAAACGTGCGCCATGCAAATTTTCCGCTGCTTGTCTCCATGGTTGGCGGTTCGAATCCTGCTCTCGACATAAAAATCATTCATTAAGCGATCAAATCCACTGACCCACAAGTTGGCGGTGCGACTCCCGCTCCCTCAAATGAATACTGTCATTGTGTCTGTGGGCAAGACATGTAACCCACTTCACCCCCACGTGTGTCTGCATACACTGGTGTATGAATCTGCACATGAATGGTGAGTGATGGGTGAAAAGCACTATATACACTGCCTGGCCAAAAAAAAAAAAAGTTGCCACCTGGATTTAACTAAGCAAATAGGTTGGGGTTGCTGCACTTGGTCAGGTCTAGGTTCAGCAACAGTCTGTGCTCAAAGAATGAGGTCAGCTGACTACCTGAATATACTGACTGACCAGGTTATTCCATCAATGGATTTGTTTCTTCCCTGATGGCATATTCTAAGATGACAATGCCAGGATTCATCAGTCAGGGAGCAGGAGACATCATTTTCACACATGGATTGACCACCACAGAGTCCAGACCTTAACCCCATTGAGAATCTTTAGGATGTGCTGGTGTGTGACCTTTTTTTTTTTTGGCCAGGCAGTGTAAAAATGTGACCGTTTACCATTAACATCGAAAGAAGTTGGTAACATCCACGCAATTGCTGTAAATACCATTCTGATGCAATGCTATTTTCCATCTGCATTATTCCTACCCTGGGACCACACCTCTAGCCCATCTGAAAGTGCGCGTACAGCCACAGGCCAGGGTTTTGTTGGCCAGTAAAGGCTTGCACTACCGCTCGCCATCCATAAAGGCAGGTGTGAACAATCCCAGGTACACCGCTGTAGATCTCCTCTTTATGAGCGGATAAGTGGAGGCCGGGGAGCAGGGGACGAGACGGGCCCAAGAAGCCAGTTGTGCGGGCCGTTTGTCAGCATTGCCCTCGCACCCCATGTTGACACACGGTCCCACAGGAAAGACAAAGGCACAAACAAATGGACTAAATTTCAGGCACAGAGCTGTGTGTGCTCTTGCAGGGGGAGGATTAAAAGGGCTACAGATATGGCTAGCGATGTAGCGACTGTAACGTGAACAACCAGGGGAATTTGACTGCGATACCTTGGGAATCAGCATAGCCAGACTACTTTTATCCAAAGGTCTGGGCAGTGAGCTGATGCTGTGAGTGTGAGGTAGGAGTAGTATGATAAAATGTGATTAGTTGAAAGAGGAATAGTAGGAAATTAATTTTAATACTCAATTACAAAAATGAATTTCTTATAGATACTTTATATAATCATAAACTACCTCTTTCTAAACTGCCTTTTTGATGTTTTAAGTAAATAATGCATTAGTATTTGTAATCTTGTCATAATCCAGGACTCTTGACTGCAAAACTACTCAAATTTTACGTCAAATTGCTTCTCTCCACAATGTGCCAGCAGAAGGAGTCCTTGCGCCCCCTTTTGATGGCATGAGATTTGACATGCTTTATATACATATACTATAGACTGCGTATATAAATGGACATAGCTAATGTGCAAGCTGCTGCATGCCAAACAGGAAGTGAGCAGGGCGGGCGTCCATCGACTCCAATTAACTTTCTATTGAAAAACTCGTGCAACCTCCCTAACTGCTGCTGTCAGGCTTGTCATTTTCGTAAAAATATTTGTATTAATCTGCGCTACATGATCCAGGTCTTTATAATTGGCTATTTTGTCCGTAAATCAAGACAAATCAGACGCCTTCTTTCCCCAAGATTACTCCCACTCGTGTTACCAACCGGTTTGATTGACAGCGTTGCAACATACCCGCCCCCTGCTATGGGAGATGTCGTGGACTAAGGGAGTGTGACTTCTCCCATAGCTTGTCAATGCTGGCAGTTGTAGGGGCGAATTTGAACGTCCAACCGCAAGTATCATAGCAACCAAAGAGCCAATCTGGAACAGGGCTGTTGAAGCTTTACTTCTATGGTGTCTATACACTGCCTGGTCAAAAAAAAAAAGTTGCCACCTGGATTTAACTAAGCAAATAGGTACAAGCCTCCTCCAGTTGGTCAGGTCTAGGTTCAGTAACAGTCTGTGCTCAAAGAATGAGGTCAGCTGACTACCTGAATATACTGAATGACCAGGTTATTCCATCAATGGATTTGTTCTTTCCTGATGGCGAATATGTGCCGTAATCAAAGCTAAAGGCGGTCCAACGAAAATAGAGTGTGTGATCTTTTTTTTTTTGATTACGACTTTTTTTTTGGACAGGAAGCGTGTGTGTGTGTGTGTGTGTGTGTGTGTGTGTGTGTGTGTGTGTGTGTGTGTGTGTGTGTGTGGTGTGTGTGTGTGTGTGTGTTTTGTTTTAGATTTTTTTTTAACACAATCAACATTCAGTACCAAAGCAAATGGTGTACATGACTGGCTTTAGACACCTGAATAATGCTAAGATCAAATGCCTACTGTTACTTTTCTATGTTGCTTTGTATTACTATTTTCTAAGGCATGGTCTATCTATCTAGAAACCAGAAAAAAATGTGATTTGGAGTAGAATTAAATGACATAAACAGTGACTTGTTCTTTCTTGTTCTTGTCATTTTTTAAAGAGTCATTTATCTCCGACAGGTGCGAAAGTCTTTCTCTTGGCAGGAGCAGCATTCGTCATGTGTCAAAAAGGGTGACGTTGGCAGGGCAGATGCTGCTGATCGATCAGTGTGAGACTAAATAAAATTATGTCTGTTTGGAGCAAAAATCAGCACATGAAAAATAGCGACAGGCCAAATAAATGAGGCACACGCCGAAAAAGCTGGCAAAATAAATATGAAAAATTCAGCATTGGGTTAAAAGATTCATGAATCTTTCTGTGTTAATTAGCAAATGTAAAGGTAAATGATTAACAGAATAATGCAACGCGTCAACATGATGCACTACTGAAAGGACTTGCAATTAGAAGAAGAATGACCACAGCATTTGGATAAAAATTTTAAAAGGGACTCAATGCACTGCTACTCAGATGGCAGCCAGGATACAACTGGAAGTGTGTCGGTTTCTGGGCAGTGCATGTCCATGGCTTTTAGAAAGATGAAAAATTAGGACTGTTACCATAGAGATTGACAATTTAAAGGAGACGTATTGCATTTGTCTGCTATAGTAATAATCTACGGCACTTGTGGACCATTATGTTAGAATTTGCACATCTTAAATCACAATATTCATCTAAAACGACTTAATAAATTAAACAAGTCCACTGACTGAACACAGGCGTATAAAGATGACTCACACGTGCATGAATCACACTAAATACAACTCCAAGAGGGTAAATGAGAAGGGAAACAACTATAACATGGTTAAAATCTCTGAAAAGTTGATTTTGCGCAATAGATCTGCTTTAATAATGTCGGTTCGCGCTCTAACTGAAACCCCCAGCCCCACATTACATTTGCTCCATGCCCACCGTGCGACCATGGGGCTTACACATAGGGGGGGCTAGCGAGTGCATGTTTGTGTGTAGTCCGTTGGAGGATGATGAATGAATTGGCAACTCTGTGTGTGTGTTCTCTTCTTCCCTCCTCTCGTACGGAACATCAAGCCCTCTCCTCTCTCTGTGACTTTGCTCCTGCGCTGGTATAGGTACACGCCGCCGGCCACTGCGCACAATTCCCCCCACGGAGCCATGACCAAGCCGGCCTGGTGTGCCCTCCGGTTTGCCTCGTCTCCCTTTGATGGCTCTTAATAAAAACTAGCACATACATATTTATTAAGCGCCCGGGTCGAACAATGCTTCAGTTATTTCGGCCTCGTGTCCAGAGACCGTCGGAAGTCTCCACGGTTTTACACCCAGGATTCGCTTGTGTCCTTGGTTGCGGCTTGAACGTGTTAGGTCATTGTAAGTGTGTGCTGGGTAAATACATTACACGGAGCAAAGCGTTTAACATGATGTTTGCTCTGGAGAGAAATGGGAGGGGCTAAAGAGTTGGCCGGTAAAAAGAACTATTTTAATACAACCTTGATTTGATAGCTAGAGAAATTGCATCACTTTTTTAGAGTAAAGATTAAAGGGAGGACTTCAAAACTGTTTGCAAAAGTAGTCATTTCTACATGGAAGGTTGAGCATTGTAACAAGGGTGTCGGATTTGAAACTGTGTGACTTTTTTTTTCAACCATGTCTGTACCCTTTGCTTTGGTGGCGAGCTATTTCATGATTTTTATTCTTGACAATTCACAACTGTTTCTTAGGATTTAGAAACAAAATATTGTCACATTAGGACACTATAATTGACCTCAGTTGATGTTCGCTTTGGTCATGTGAGCTTTCAAATTTGTTCATGCAGAACTATAATGCAAAATGGACTTTTCAAAGCTTTCAACCATGTTATAGTGTGTTTCTCCTTCTCATTTAACCCTCAAAGTTGTATTTGGAGTGATTCATGCATGTTTGAACAATCTTACATTGTTTATTTTCAAGATGCCGTATTGCCGATCAAGCTGATATGTGTTGGATTCAGCTGTGTCATTGTCAACAAAGTCTGTGTAATCCCTCAGGTCTGATCCATAGCAAAAGACAAACACCGGGGCCCCAGTCCGCTGTACATCTCCATCTCAAAGCTGCTAACCACTCCTTTGAATATAAAGAAGTTCAGATTTTAGACAGAGAAAAGAAGTCCGTATGAAATAGCTCTAATAGTATGAAATATAAAGAAAGCTTGTTTTGTATTGTTTTTTATCCTTATTCTGATTTCCCAATTTTCAGTGGATTGAAGTCATTAAATTTCTTACCATTTTGTACGTCTCTGTTTGAAAAGAGTGAGTCTTTTGTCCCATCATCTGGAGCAAACCATTTAGCTCCTTTAGCGTTGGTCTCAGTCCTTTAATTATAACCTCCTGCTTCGTCCGAAAGTCCAGTTTAGAAAACTGCTTGAGCTTTAATATGTAATCTTCCTCCATTTAAAAAGTAGGGCCAGACATGAAGAAAAAAGTGAATTACTAAAGTTGACTTGCTAACTCTAAATTGTAGTTTGCGGCAATCTGACCAGAACTGAAGAAGCGGCTTGGATGAGCAGCGAAACATCTTCACTCCTACAACGATTAGTCCAGCTGACAGATGTAAATTTCGTCTTTTGCTATTTTGGAACAAATGAAAAAAAAAAAAATCTGCTACTCGTTACTTTGACCTGCAGCTACCCATAGGAGGAGCCAACAGCTACACGGCTCTTTGTTGTGATGTTGTTATGGTGAAGTCAGCTCCCACTGGGCACCGCAGTTTTCTAACAGGAAAGTCAGCGGACTTGTATCTTTTATTAAGTTGTTTTAGATGAGTGTTGCAATTTAAAATGTGCAAATTATAACTTAATGATCCATGGCTGTTATAGATTATAACTATATAGCAGACACAAGCACAATATGTCTTCTTTAAAGCTATGACAAAGTCTGTCCAAGTCGATGTCACAACAGTCATCCATACTCAGAGTCTGCAGTGTAGCCATAATGTACCTGATATAGTCTTCTTGGCAGCTTGTCTCCCATGCTGCTTTGCAATCTAAGCAGAATTTCCATGTGACCGGACGCGTTAACCCAGGATCACTCCACATCTTCTTGGCCCTGTTCTGATTTTTACAGACAAACCGCACCACTGAGCCACTGGTGCTGAGGTTTGAAGAGAAGTGAGGCGGAATAATCCATACTGCAAGTAAAGAAATGCAATAGGCTGGGGATATATAAAGTTTAGGTAATGAAAAGTTATTGCAAATGTATTGTGTAATTTAAGCGCAGAAAAGGAAAGCTAAAACTATTCATTTGTTGTAGTAACTTGCTTAGGATGCTTAGCTGGTTTTATATTGCACTGGGGCGTATACGAGTCTTGGGTTATTTATTACCTTTTTGGATCTAATGGTTTTTCCTCTAGGGAATGAACTGTTATTTGAAAATCTGCTGGTTCACAGAGAGAAATATTGCAGTCAGGTGTCAGAATTTTCACAAAGGTATTAAAAAAAAAAGCATTGTACATTAAATTTGTACTACGTAAGTTTTTAGTAGAGGGTCCGGCACTTTTGCCTCCATGGAGATGCAGTGGTATTGCCTGGAATGTTCAGTAGCATGGCATTAAACTGTGAGCGGGGTTGCCTCTCCGCAGATCTGACCTGAAACTCGGCCGTCATCTGCTTGTCTCTGCGTCTGGTAGTATGAATGAGCAGGTCATGATAGTTTGTAACGCCCGACCTTTACTCTCAGTCGAGCTGGTTTGGTTATGCTCAGTGTCTCACAAGAGCAGGTATAAATGATTGCTTATATAATTTAACGTGAGTAATATTTGACTGGTCCTGATCCAAGTTACCCCATAGTGTCAAGGGTCCTGGGAGTGCGTCATAGCATAATGCCTGGGAGATTGGGCTGGTCATGGTGCGGACGGTCCAGTGTAGTCGCGTCTCTAAGCCGTGTTGAGGCAGATCTCCAGTAATGTTATGTGTTCTATCCTCCTGAGACCTGGTGTCCTCATATGTGGACAACATATTTTGGGTTGTCTAGGCCACAATGCTAATTTTTAGAAGAAGAAGAACAGCATACAAGAACAGCAACAATGCAAAAATGTTCAATTTTGAATATTTTTAAGAGTTTAGAATGTTCAGAAGTTTGTTTGTTTTTCGTTTTTTTTTTTTTGTGTAAATGCTTTTGTCTTCTCTCAGGAGCACTTCACATGAGACACATTGTTTCAAAAAGACAATTGCTTTTACACTCAGGACAAATGTTGCTGTGTTCAGGCACTTAATAAATAGTTTTTGCAAATCATTATTCAAATGTTCTATAAAAATGATTAAAATGTAGAATGGCTGTCCTCATATGTGGACATCATTATTCTCAGAAACTACATAATGTAAAAAAAGGTAATTCTTTGTTTTTACACTCATCGGGTCCCAATCACCCCAAATAACATAGATAAATTAGAATAAATTAATAAAGCATGCCATGCAAGAGCTTGAGTCTCAGGAGGCTATGGTCAGGTATGAAGTCAGTGTGAAATTGCGTGTGTAACTGTATATTTAATAATAGGAAAGTTCCCTGCCCAGTGTGAGCCCCCTTTGACCAGCTCAGAAGCCTCTGCTGCTTTGTTCCGATTGAAATGACAGTAAATGAAAAGACCGGTTATCGAGTGCTATGGCGTTGTCCTGGTTTGCTTTGTAGTCGAATACAACACCATATAGAACTCAAAATGGGAAATTTTATCAAACTAAACTTAACACAGACCATTTAAAACCCTAAATGATCAAATACGTAAATAAATTAAGACAAAAAAATGGAAAATTGTGTTTTTTTTTCAATTTTTTTCAATGTACTTTTCTGTGTTCCTTGGTTAAATGTTTCAATACTGCTAAGATTAGAAAAATGTCCCCACTTGGGCTACATTGATGCAAGCAGGTGGAAAACAGAAAGCAGAAAAGTGACATAATTGCGGGTAAATTGTGTAAATGTTGTATTTTTTCAAAGCCTTTTCCTCTTCTCTGGGCTTTGGGGTGATCACAGCAGCAGCCACTCTTCATGTAAGCCAAGCAGCACCTGAGTCTCGCACCAAATCTTGCTTTAGGCCTCCTGCTGGCTACTTTAACCTCAGCATCCTTTAGCAGTTAAACATCAATATCTCACCTCTATAAATGTCCAAACTATATCAGTCTACTCTGGACGACTTCACTTCCAAAGCATCTTACCTTTTCCCCGTTCCAAGAAGCTAACATGGTTATTCTAAAGTGTTTTGGTTGGGTTTTTTTTTTCAAATAAATGTACTTTTTGAGAACATTTTAGGCATTTTGTTGGGATGTTTTAATTTTTTTTTCTTTTTAACTACTACTACTACTACAACTAGCTACCTATTAACTACTGCAACAACTAACTACTACAACTACTAACTGTATATACAATTGTACTATTTAAAGGTCCTATATTACACAAAATTGACTCCTGTGAGCTTTAAGCCATGTTATGATGTCATGCAGTGGTAGTTTTCAAGTTAACAGCTACCTTTTACCTTAACTCATTAAAAAGAGGCAATCCCAGGGGTGAAATAACCCAAACAATTCTAGTGAAGGTGTATGGAGTTTAAAAACAGAGTAGAGCACTTCTTGTATTACCACATGACATCACAAGGTGGAGCGTATTCGGTTTGAGAGAAGAACTCAGCCTAAATATGCAGGATTTGTGAGTTAAAAGTGCGAATTAAACAAAACACAACTCCAGGTACCACTGTCACTACTACTACTACTACTTTCTCTCCTATATATTTTGAGGATTTTTTTTTTTCTTGCTCATTTTTAGCGTGATGCTTTTTAAGAATAATGTTTGGATGTGCATATATTTTAAAACTTAGACACTACCACTACTTAATGAATATCTATTTTAGTATATTGTCCCCATTAGACTGGTATTATTTCAAAGTGCTCCAGTTGCCTATGTGGGGCAAATATTAACAATTGCACGTGCCCGTTTCCTCTACCTCTGGAACATCTCTTTAGATATGTTAATTACGTTGTATCCTTGCGCTAGCTTCATTCTAGTTTTGTCCAGAACTAGAGAAACAAAAAAAAAACAGCCCCATTATGATGGAATTGCCCCGTATGCTGACGCTAATTAACTCTATCGCTGCCTTCTTAATCATGTAAAGCACCTGCTAACACCTTTGCAACATACATTATTTCTGTAAATTAGCAGACGTTTTCGAAGATGAAAAAACACCCTCCAGAAATAGAAAGTTGAAACCGGTCCCATGTGCAACCGGTGATTTTTTTTGTTTTGTTGTTGTCATTTGCAAGCACGGTTTGGCACGGGTACAATAAGTAAGCGGAACAATTAGAATAACGGGTTGAATAATTGGCTTTTCAGAATAAAATGGCGCTCCTCACGTAGCGTAATGAATGAACAGGTTGCTGTGTGCAGTGTGGAATTGCATTTTAACTACTGTTTGTCTTCACCACATGGTTAATGGAAACAATGAGCAAGCACAGGTGCACAACACAATGCCATTTGGATTCCAGGAAAACAGGCTAAATATATGGTGTGCGGATAACTGCGTTTCATAACAAACTTTTGAAACAAGCGCAATTAAAAGTAGATTGTTAATGTTGAAATTCAGAACATTTTAAAGGTCCTATATTGCACAAAATTGACTCTTGCGAGATTTACGCCATGTTAAAATGATGTTAACTCCGCCAAAACATACCCAGAGTTGTGTTTTGTTTCATTCACACACATTTGAGTAACTTTATTATTAGTCTGTCTACATCTCCAAAGCGCAAAATGCTCTGTTCCACCTTGTGATGTCACGAAGTGGTGGTTTTCAAGTTAACAACTACTTTTATTTTGGATTTAAGTGCGTTGGGAATTCCTGAGCTGAAATCATCCAAATTAGGTATAGTAAAGTGGATTTAAAAGCACAGTAACATTCCCGTATTACCACATGACATCATAGGTGGACCTTTAATGTTTCATAGCTATCATCTAAATCTTGTGCGGTCGGTTTCTGTGGATGATGTTATTGCTTTGTCTTAAATGTTTGCGATGAGGAAACATTATAACATAGATCAGAAAATTGCGTCATATGGGACCTTTAATACATCATGTCTATCATCTAAATATTAGTGGAGGGTCGGTTTATGTGGAGATGTTATTGCTTTGTCTTAAATGTTCCAGAAGTCTGTATGAAGATAGACAAGTTTAATGCCATGCTGTGGATTCATTCCAAGTGTTTTATTAAGCAAAAATTCATAACCTTTATCTGACAAGTCAGGTGGTTGTGGCATGAAGATAGACCAGAAAAGTTATATAATGCTTCATAATTAGATGCACACAGCAATGTTATTTTCAGGTACAGCCCATACATATTGTGCTGGCGTCTGCTCTACAGTTATAGTTTATGTCACTTGTGAATTATTACGTTATAATTGGAACATTTTAAATCATGTTATTGATCTAAAACAACTTAATAAAACAAACAATCTCGCCGACTTTCACGTTAGAAAACCGCACTGCCGGCACTTCCTATGGACAGCTGCACATCACGCTAGCAAGAAGCACTTTTTTGTGAGTGTGTGTCAAAATAACTGTGAGACACCGCCGAATTCTGTGCATATTATCAATAAAAAAACAACAATTGGAGAACAAAGTATATACAGAGTAGAGGTCAGAGTAGAGGATTGACTGCAGCAATGACATCTTGAATATAGGAGTGTAAAGATTATTCAAACATGCATGAATCACACTTAATACAACTTCGAGAGGGGAAATGAGAGGGGAAACAGCTATAACAGGGGTGTCAAACGCAAATTCACACTGGGCCAAAATTTTAAACTGAGACAAATACATGGACCAAACTCAATATTTATTGAAAAATGTACTGCACCTGACATGTAATGTTTAACTCTTTCATATGCAAACAAACTTTAGTTTTGCTTCAACACACAATATGGAACAACTCAAGCTTGATATTACAAACACAGAGAAATTCAATTTGAAATAAAAGACAAATCAGTCAATTTCTTATTTAAAGCCTTTCAAGTTCCTAAGTAAATCTTTTTTTCACAAGTCAAAAGAAAAAAAACGATAATAATAATTGCGTTCACTGAAAATTTAATTTTCAAACTATTAACAGTCCATGCTTAGGAGTAGGAAAAGTGTGTAGAGAAAACATTATTACATATTCAAGCTCAGTTTACTACACTCTGATTTACTTTGTACGTTGGTCCCGACTGTGCACCAGAGTACTAGCAAAGCATTCTGGGATTTGTAGTCATAGTGGTGCATGAGTTATATACCAGTTTGCCAGCTCTAAATTTGACATGAACTCACGGGCCAACTATAATTACACTGCGGGCCAGATTTTGCCCCTGGGCCCGAGTTTGACAGATATGAGCTATAATATGGTTAAAAGTTCTGAAAAGTTGACTTTGCATACTAGGTCCGCTTTAACTATTTCACATATATACGGCCAGATATGATAGTACTTTTGATCTAACACAGCATATACAGTATATCATGTGATACTGTTTTCTATGTCCAATCTTCCCAAAAACAAAACGCATTTATCTTGGGGCCTTTTGTCCGTGCAAGGCAATCTAAAAATCTGTAGCTTTTACTTTTGACTTTCCATCATAAAACATCAAATATTTCTGAACATTACAACTCTCCTCTTCACAGACATGACCTTACTCCTCTCCCTTTTACATTATTTAGCAATAAAGTCAGAACAAGAGAGACCACAAAAAGGCTTTAAATCATTCGGACATATTTCAGTTGACGGACGCTATGAATTCCATAAAGTGGCCTTGGCTTGAATGGTAGAAAAGTTTACGATTTACACGTGGCGCATCGGAATAAACAATAACCACATTTACAGCATTTGAAATTACATTATATTTATTTTGAGGTCGCTGGGGTCCTGGTTTTAAACAGTCTGATAAAATCTGTACCAAATAACATTGATTCATTTAGGCAAGGTGGGTTAAGTGTCTCGCCCAAGCACACAACAACAGCAGTCACTTGTGAGAGAACATCCTATTTATTCACCTCAACAACTAGCATGCTAACGTGCACTGATTATCAAAAAATAAAACGCATATGATGGACATATTTTGACCTCCAGAGCTGCTTACAATATGTCTGCACTGGAGCAACACAAATTTAACCTAAATACATGGGACGACCATAGACTGTACAAAGAACTAAGTGAGTGTGACGTCACCCATAGTGCTCAGCTCCAGTCAAATGAAGCTAGCAGTTATAGAGGCGAATTTGGAGCCAAGTTGCATATTAGGAATTCCAACCACGACCAAAGAGCCAATCTGGAGCGAGGCTATTAAAGGTAACCCCTTCCCGCCTGCACCACTGGTTTAGCAGGGAGTACGCAACGCTTTCAATCACACATGTTGCTAACGCTAGCAGGAGCGACCTCGGGGAAAGAAGTTGCCTGCGTTGTCTGTTATTAATGTTCATATCTTGATTTACGAAACACAATAGTGAAATAAAAACTCTTTTCAATGTAAAGTGAATTGGAGCCGATGGAGCCAGAATCGTGCTCATGATCACTTTCTATTCGGATCGCGGCAGATAGCGCGTTAACTATGCCATTTTATATATACAATCTATCTGTACGACCTTTAACCCTCTGGTTGTCATGGGAAATGTTTCTCACACCAATGGTCTCAAATCACACTTAATAACTACTGCTTGAAGTGAAAATGTTTAAATGGCAAATAATTACAATGTACACAGAAGAGCAGAACAATGACCTTTGACCTTTTAAGGGAAAATGCAATTATTAGCAAATGTTATAGTAGTAAGTCCCTTTTTTTCAGTACACCCACAAGTTGTGCAATGAAATTACAGAAGTCTGAACACAGAACGTCTTTTATAAAACGTTTTAGATTTAACTTTGCATGTAAACAGACTTGACTGGTCATGCTGTACACTCAACAGTAGCTGAGAGAATGTTTCTATTTTATTAACACCTGGCTGGATAAAACATATTTTATGGGATTCATTCATTCAATTTATTTTTGTAAAGCCCAAAATCACTCTTAGGGCTGAACATGAGAGTTGATTAACCAACAGAATTAGAAAATCAACAATGAAACAGAAACAGACAAGCAAATTAAGCAACAGAAAACAAGCAATGAATAACTGTTCCAGAACATCCCCTGTCCTTAGACCCTCCTTCTCGGCAAGGAAAAACTCCAAAAACCCAGTGGGAAAAGGAGAAACCTCGAGGAGAACCACAGTGAAGGAGAGATCCACTCCCATGGACGGACAGGCTTTAGATGTGTCCAGGACTAAGGCGCATCCAGTTCAAGTCTGTAGGGCCAGAGCCCACTTGGTGAGCCGTCCATTCAGGCAAGGCGATCTAGAGTCCAGCCATCACCGGACGATCAGGAGGGGATCTAGGGTCCAGCCATCACCGGACGATCAGGAGGGGATCTAGGGTCCAGCCATCACCGGACAGTCAGGAGGGCATCTAGGGTCCAGCCATCACCAAGCGGTCAGCGGCCAGGCATCTGAAACAGTTACACTCCCCAGAGGGGAGCGGGACAGCGGACAACATGTGAATAGCAATGAACAAACTGAATAGTAAATGTTGTTGATAGGGGAAAAAAAAAAATGTCCGAGGTTAACTCTTCATTCTATTTTCTAGTGTAGCAACATTATGAAATGGGTCAACTAAAGAAATTCTTGGTCAAATAAAACGGGGGCACGACACAAACAAACGCAAACAAATAGCACTTTACATCAAGGAACCACTCTTCCATTCACAGACATATTCATACACCAGTGCACGCAGACACTGAGGGTGATGTGGGTTAAGTATCTTGCCCAAGGACACAACGACAGCCATCATTTGTGGGAGCTGGAATCGCAACACCAACCTGTGGATCTGCATGCTCTAATGATGGCGTTTAAATCGAGGGCGCGATTCGAACCGCCAACCTTCAGCTCTCCGGATCTGACGCTTAGCCAAGCATAAAGATTAGCATAACAAAAACTACATACAAAGACGTTCTAATAATCAGCACCTTCAAAAATGAAAAGGCAGATTTAACTGTCCAATCACCCCCGCCAGCTCGCCCCATGTTGTCCTTTTGTGCTCGTAAATCCTTATAATCCCAATAAAAATAATTAGCAGACTAATAAAAACCTCAGACATCATCTTGCACGCACTGCAATATAACCTGCAATATAAATACTTCATCATAATATATATTCGATTAAAACTCAACTAATGACATTATAATTCTCATCTCCTCGCACGGCGCACACAACACGAGCATCTCTCTACACAAAGTGGCAGCGAGCGTCCTACAGAGAGACCTGCCAGCATGACGTCCAAGAGTTTTTCTTTAGAGTGGATTATCCCAACTCCTCCTCGCCTTTTCAGATTCTCCAAGTTCAGACCTCCTCCTTTTGATATCACGCTGGTTTAATGACTTGTAAAACCCTGTATTTGGGCGCTTAAAACCACGGGGGCAAAGCAAATAAACACAGCTAAACACAGCCCTCAATGCCAACAGTACCACAGCTTACAGTTCACATAACGCACTTTTAGTTCACTTTATGTTTCATTTTTTTGTGGGATGAGGAAGCTAGAAGGTGTACCCTGCGTTATGTGTATCGTTACCCCCCCCTACTGGCTCCGAGCGGCACGTCAGCCTGCATAAGGAATACATTCAAAACATCTTCACCACCTCATTGTTATGACCCAACACATTCTGGTATGGTGTTAAACAAGGAGAAACGGTCTAACACTTGTTGTAGATGTTATTATGGTTCTGATTCATTTCCAAAGCGTCCGATGGTGGAGTTGCTTGAGTATGCAGTGTGCTTTTCCTCACCAGGCGACTCTCGCACGCACCCCTCTTCCTCTCCCCCCGCTCTTTCTCTCTTTCTCTTCTCTCTCTTCTCACTCTATCTTTGAATTCATTAGCTGCGCTGCCATGTTGCCAATGCAGCGAGCGATGTAAAAAGGGACGTTTAGCTTGTAGCGGCTCACGTCGTAAAGGGATGAAGCTGCGATTATTCTCGGTGTTAAGTGAATCGTTGATGTGTTGTCAGTGATGTAAAGAATGTTTTTTTTTTTTTAATGGATATACACTGTAAGAGAAAATCTATTACCGCTATTGAATAAAGTCACGAAAATCAGTTGGATTAAGTTGGCTCAGCTACTTGTGTATATTGGCTTGTTGACTCTATATATTAGCTCATCTTAAAGCAGGCCTGTTCTGCAGAATCGACTTTTCAGAGTTTTTAACCATGTTATAATTGTTTCCCCTTCTCTTTTACACTCTCAGAGTTGTATTTGAAGTGATTCATGCATGTTTGAGCAATCTTTACAGTGGTCCCTCGTTTATCGCCTGGGTTACATTCTAAAGAACTTTCGTAGGTGCCTTTGTCGGTGCAGAATTTTTTACAATCGACATGTGGGTTTGTCGGCTGAGAAAACTCACCAAGCATTTATACACTTTTCAGACACAGGCATTAACATTTTCTCACAACTCTCTTATGTAAACTCTCTCAAAGTGAAAACCATTCTAGGTACTTTGTCGGGCAGACACGGACATTGTGGGTTTTGTCGGGGAGAAAACTGATGCAAACAACAGCACTTTCTACAGTCCCTCAGCCAATCATGTAAATTTAGCCCTCAGCCAATCAGGACGCAGAACACAATGCACGTTCATACGCTATGCAAAATTACACCAAAAAAATCCACGAAACTGCGATGTCGCGAAAGGTGAACCACGTTATAGTGGGGAACAACTGTAATAGCTTATTTTCAAGACGCCATATTGCTGATCAATCCCCGTTTTCACCTCCACTCCGCACACACGCCCACTGCTCTGCACTTACTTCATTCTCCAATTTTATTTACTTAATTGTAAGATATATATATCTATATGTATACCTGGATGTACTACCTGCACTCAAAATGAAGTAGTGCCTTACCTTAATAAAGAAATGTTATTTTCTTTCTGTAACCCAATATAGGCCTACTTAAGGACAAGGTAAACGATGGAGAGAATAGTATAAAATATAGTCTAAAAATCAATAAAACTACAAAATCTAATCTAGGATAACATTTTGGATTGCTTGTTTTAAGTTGAGCCAACAAACATATACATTTTCATTGATTCAGAGGTGTTGAGATGGAATTAACTTCAATTTAAAGCTTCACACTGTAACTTTTCTAGTGGGACGTTTGCCAGCTATACTTGTCTCCATGGAGATGTTATAGCTTTACCTGTAATGTTTTCATCTATTTATTCAATTACAGCGTTTTTATTGCTAAAGCGTCCAGTTTTAGTTGGGCTGGGATGTCTCTCCGCTCCACAGATCTGACCTGTAACTCGGCCTGGTAGCGTCACCTGCCTGTCTCTGTGGAGATTGAAACAGTGGAACGCTCCAGGCAAATCGATGTCATCTCCATGGAGACGAGCACCCCTCCCAAAGTTACATGGTGCAAACAATAATGCCGGCTGATGTTATCCCACTCCTCCTCGTTTCTCTCATCCTCTCTCATTCTCTCTCATTCTCTCCTCCATCGGCCCTTCCCTATGGCTCTTCTACACCGTCACACATGGCTGCCTCCGGACCATTACACGTCGTTTTGTGTCGTGCCCATATATGGTCAAATGGGGTGTCATATGGTGGGTCTCCATTCATCTCCAGACCTCTGTTTCTTCCTGTCAGACGGACATTTTGGCTGTTTATCTCCCCTCTGGGCTCGATTTCACACCTGCCGTAGTGCGCTGTTACGATTGCTACAAGTCTATGCAATAATGCCAAAATGATTCATAACAATACAGTGGCCCTATATCTTGATGGTACATATATGCACAAACACTGAATGGGATTTGTTGTTTTAATTTGGGGGTAATTATAAAACCCTTTACTACCCCCCGGTGGCTGAATGTAGTTACTAAAAAAAAAAATAAAGCCCCACATATTCATTTTATTCTCAAATTTATGTAAAGTTATCCAACACTAACAGCTACTACGTCACCACATATACTTGAATTTGACTGATTTGTTGAATGTCTCTTCCCCCTCGTCACCCTATTTCCTGAACTCTATCAACAATTTAAAAGTCAAATTGGTAAAATCAGACAGAAAAATAAGCTTCACATGAGTTCCATTTGGTTTAAACCTAAAAGGGGGCCAATCATTAACCGGCCTCTGCTGCTGCTGCTGCTGCTGTATCTGCCGTTCTTAAACTGAGAATGAGAAAAACTTGCATGTGTCCTGTGCATGTGCAGGTTAAGCAAATGGCAACCAAGTCCAGCTGTGATTGCGGTACCTTTTTTAAGAGCGCTGGATACATGCAGCTTTAAGTCATGCTATAATGCTGTTACCTCATCAAAAACACACTTGGAGTTGTGTTTTGTTTCCTTCACACGTGTTTGAGTAACACTTTATTATTAGTCTGTCTACATCTCCAAAGCTCAGAATGCTCTGTTCCACCTTGTGATGTCATGAAGTGGTATTTTTCAAGTTAACAGCTACCTATGACCTTTAGTTCAGATCCACAGTTGAAATCCATCCAAAATGATTCTAGTGAAGGTGTATGGAGTTTAAAAACACAGTGGAGCGCTTCCTGTATTACCTCATGACATCACAAGGTGGAACAGAGTGTTTTCAGTTTGAGAGAAGCCTAAGTATGCAGGATTTGTGTGTTAAACATGTGTGAATGAAACAAAACACAACTCCACGTATGTTTTTGAGGAGGCACAACATTCAGCAAATCAGCGTAAGCGTAATATATAAAAATAAAAAAACATGAAAACCAGCACTTGACATTTGCCTCTAGAAGCAATGTGTGAAAGTGAAATAGGATATAGAAGAAAAATCCCCTGCATAATTTTAGCTCATCTTGACATTTGACAGAAGCATACCAAATTTGAACCAGTAATTCCTATGATTAAAATCTGTATGAACCTTTCAGTTAATTTTAAGACATTTTTACTGCCTTTTCCTATCATTTCCCCCATCAAGCCTGTGGCAAAAAACAACCGCGTCCTGAAATCCGATTTGAGTAGCAGTAAATAATTTTCCCAGGTGAAAAAGCATCTTTAAACATCACACGTGAAAGAGAACATGCCTAGCTCACACTTTCTATGCGATAAGGAGCGCACACAGCAGATTCATGCCCTACCCTGAGGCCGACTGAGCACTGGCCGCCAGGTAAGCAGAGCAGGACTGTTGGATACGAGACGCTAATGTGACGGAATTTTAGAGAGAGATAAAGTTAACTGTAAAGGTCCTAAATTACGCAAAATTGACTCTTGTGAGATTTAAACCATGTTAAAATGCTGTTATCTCATCAAAAACATACCTGGAGTTGTGTTTCGTTCATTCCGCACATGTTTGAGTAACTCTTTATTATTAGTCTGTCTACATCTCCAAAGCTCAAAATGCTCTCTTCCACCTTGTGATGTCATGAAGTGGTAGTTTTAAAATTAGCTAGCTTTTACCTTTAGTTCAGTAAAGATTGGCAATTGCAGGGCTGAAATGATCCAAATGATTCTAGTGAAGGTGTATGGAGTTTGAAAACACAAAGTGGAGCACTTCCTGTATTACCGCATGACATCACAAGGTGGAACAGAGTGTTTTCAGTTTGAGAGAAGCCTAAATATGCAGGGTTTCTGTTAAAAAAAAATAAAAAAATAAAAAAATGAACAAATGAACTCTATATAAAAAAAAAAAAAAACACATGTACATCTGTGTTTAAAAGTTCATTACCAGATTATTAAATTGTGATTATGGCACCAACGTATCCAGTTTTGCTTTTCCTTTAAGTGTATTCCATTTTTCTGAAGCAAAACAGCTAAAAGCCCGACTTTCCCATCTCGGTTTTGGTGCGACTCGTTCGTAGCCTCATGCAGTCATGTGATCTGGTATTAAATGTTCAGGTATCAATGATTTACAAGCAGGTGAAGTCGTCCTTTATAAATCCTTTTGTACAGTGCTGTTCTTTTCTAACAGACAGTGATGGCCGACCTACTTTTCCATAGAGAATAGAGTGACGTGTTTCAAATCCATCACGTGTAATGAAACCTGCCATTATTAAGGACATTGTAACTGTAAGGCTGTGTTACAACTCAAGACTCAAAACGGTTCTGTTTAGCTGTGCATATGACTGAAAGGTTTTTATTCTGCACTTTTCTCTTTTAATGATAATTTTATGATGATTATTTTTTTCTGTTTTGATTGGTTGTATTGTGATTTTAATGTCTTTCTTATTTTGTAACGCACTTTGAATTACTTTGTGTGTAATTTGTGCTGTACAAATAAACTTGACTTGCCTTTTTTACATTGCACACTACACTGTATTGCGTTACTTCCTTTTAAACTGTGTTACTCCACAATTATTACTTATACCAGTCGCGTTCAGCCGACTGAATAGATTAAATATGTTTGTGCCTATAACCCGGAGTATAACCCGTTCAAAATCTTTTTACATAGACTTGAAGCACAGTCCCTCCCTTAGACACATGTGCTGAAGGAGCATAACTCATGACACCATCGCCACGGCACGGGCTCCGCATGGAGACCTGGATCCACTGGGGAATTATTAAATAATGTTTTTAAATAATGTAGCAGCGCGTGAGCAACCACTGACTCAGGAATCTTCATATTAGCATTCGTCAGCAGCGCTCTCGAGCTCTCTCGCCATCTCTGTGCGCTTTTGTCAAGCCACTGTTCTGCATATGTTAGCCATTTCCCTAGGGTCTAACTCCTCTTCGTCCCTCTTCCTCCTGTCTATCCTGCACACGTTTGCCACTGCTGAAGAAGCAACTGTGGTAATCCCATAGCTCAACTTCCAAAGACGACACTCGCAAGTAGGGCTGCGATGTTAACATTAGGGATGGGATGATAAACAGTAATATCGTTAATCGTTTTACATAATCGTAATCGCCAACAAAGATAATCGTCCTTGTATCACCAGAATGCTCCAAAAAAAGCTACTTATCCATGAGGGAGTCAACAGGGGGGCCAAAGGGGTCTGTTGTCCTGTGCGCCAGGGTCTTAGGGTCCCAGAATTGGACCCTCTTCCTATTAATTTGTTGTAGAGCGGGCCCATGTGAGGCTTCTTCCCCCGAGCCCCCAAACCCTACCCTAATCCTACCCTAATCTTTACCCTACCCGAGCTCTAACCCTACCCTAACCCTAACCTACCCTAACCCTACACTAATCCTTACCCTACCCTAACCCTACCCTAACCCTAACCCTAACCTAATGCTACCCTAACCCTAACCCTAACCCTAACTAATCTTTACCTCTACCAAGCCCTAACCCTACCCTAATCTAACCTACCCTACCCGAGCTCTAACCCTACCCTAACCCTAACCTACCCTAACCCTACACTAATCCTTACTCTACCCTAACCCTACCCTAACCCTAACCTAACGCTACTCTACCCTAACCCTAACCATATCCTCACCCTACCCTAGCCCTAATCCTAACGTATCCCAATCCTACCCTAATCCTAACCCTAACCTAACCCTATTCCTAACCCTAACTCTTAAAAGTCACTTTATGTCAACCTTTATTTGGTCAATAATGTTTGTAAAAAGTTTCACTATACAATCGAAATAATCGTTAATAGTCGACTACTACAATAATTGTTACCACTACTATTGTTTTTCATCTAGCTAGGGTAAGAAAGTACATAAATAAATACACCCTCTCCCTGCTGTCTCACTTTCGCCCCTGTCGCTCCCTCTTTCGTCCTGGAGCTTGGTCTTTATCGGCAATAAATGTTCCTTGCTCTACTCGCAAACAAATCCCCCTTATCAACAGATCTGTGTGGGGGAGAAATGAAATAACACAAGATGGAGGTTTAAAAATCAGCCCCAGTGAGACAAAGAAGGAGGGAGAGAGAGAGAGAGAGAGAAGCAGGGAGGGTGAAAGAGAGGAAGGAGGGGTGACAACGGACGGAGTGTTGGGTCTCGGAGGGAAAGTTGGCAAGCTGTCAGCAGATCTTTATACGGGAGCAGCGTGTAGGGAATGGAGCAGAGCAACGACGGACCGGTCCAGGAGTAAGTGGTCAATTTTTAGGGTTAGGATTGAGTTAAGAGACGGCTGTATGAGAACAAGGCATAGGGGACTTGGTGGGGTCAGAAAATATCATAAAAGTCACACTTAAAGTTTCCGCAAATACGATCTCGGAAATGCCACGCTGAGCTGCGACATGTGTAAGGAATGTCCTCAATCTGAACAAGAGACGACGGATCATATAAAAGAGATAGAGGAAGCGTCTAGAAAGAGGGAAGTCTGGTGTTTTTGGCTAACTTTCATCCGTAAATTGTATAAAGAAGTGGACTGAGGGAGTATGATGTCACCCATAGCGCACAGCTCCAGTCAAATGAAGCTTGTTGGGGCTAGCAGGTGCTTAGGGAACGCTGTCCGTCAAATTTGTTGCTAGCAGGAGTTAGCAGAAAGAAAGCACCTGATTTGTTTTCTGTTATTAATGTTCATATCTTGAATAAGATAGCAAAAAAAAAGCAAAAAAAACCTCAGGATTATATAGAGCGAGTTAATACGAACATTTTAAGACCAAAATTACAACCCTGACAGCAGCAGTTACAGAGAGACGGGCGATAGAAATTCAGTAGAAAGTGAATTGAAGCCAGAATCGATGGAGCCAGAAGCACGCCCATCGTCACTTCCTATTTGGCACGCAGCGGCTAGCAGGTTAGCTATGTCCATTTCTATATACAGTCTATGCTGTCGTCATTGGGAAATTGGTGAAAAAAAGTTTTTGTCTCTATGGACATGTCATTTGCCACGGAATGCTCCACAGTATGGCATTAGACCTATCTCCACGGAGACAAGTAAGTAACGCCACCAGGCCAAACTACAAGTCAGATCTATGGAGAAGGAACGACGCTCACAGTAAGAAGGTATTTAAATTTTTTGTTATAGGTATTATTATTTTTGCCTTAGGAACACAGGTTATTGAACAAATGCTAGCTTGATAATTGTTACGCTATGACATTTCAGGCAGACATCCTACCATAAAGGTGACGTAATGCGCCTTCATCCAACAATATACACTCCAAACTTCACTGAGCAGATGCAAATAAGTTCTATATAAACAGAACAAAAGTTAAATAAGGAATTGTGTACGGTCAGTAAGCAGAGAGACTTGCAGTGGAGTGGGAACACAAAGCCACATATTAGGAGGCTTATAGAGCAGAGCTAATACTCACCACTACATTACACAAACGTCAGCTAAATTCTTTAAAGTCAGCGCATAAGCTATTTAGGGCAAGAGACGATGGACTGCAAAAATAGACCAGGTGTGAAAAAAGCCCAGCTCACTAAATCAGAGAGAGGGAGGGAGCGAGGGGGGAGGAGGGGCAGGAGGTAAAGGACTTTCAAGGCTTAACTGCGCCATATTGTCTCTAGCCTTTTGAGAATTTTAAGAAGCATAACACTACCTGGTGAAGTTAAAGGGGACATTTTATGCAGAATTGACTTTTATGAGACTTTAAACATGTTCCGTCATCGTTAGCTTGCTCAAAGTTGCATTTCAATAGATCCATGCGTGTTTGAGTAATCCTGTGTTGCCCTGCATCTGATACTTGAGTATTCCGAAAATTTCTGTTTTCACCTACCCCCTATCTCCACCCATATTGCTGTACTTACTTGTGATTATTTGACACAGCCATTTTTAAAGTTCCCATAGTACACTGTTTTCTTATCTATGCTATAATGTTGTTTTCTCATCAAAAACATCGCTGGAGTTGTGTTTTGTTCCACTTTGTGATGTCATGTGGTAATACAGGAAGTGCGCTACTGTTGTTTTTTTTTTAATTCCGTACACCTTCACTAGAATCTTTTGGATTATTTTAGCTCTGGAATTGTCAGGTCTACTGAACAAAAGTTAAAAAGGTAACTGTTAACTTGAAAACTACGGTAACACTTGATACTTAAATATGCATTTACAAATACACACACAAATGGTTAGTTAAGGATTAACTACAGTGTGAAATAAGTATGAGTAACTATACACAACACAGACCAAGTAATCCCTAATTAAGTTTTAATTAAGGTCATAATAAAGTAGAATCATTATTAATTAAGTGTTTGTTCATGCTTTATTAAGGCTAAATAGAGCCAAAACGAGCACTGCATGACATCACAAGGTGGCACAGAGTACTCCAGGTCTGTTTGTGAGGAGGTAACAACATAATAACATGTCTTAAAGCTCAAAGGAGACATTTTTGCGTAAAATATAGGACCTTTAATCAATAAAAATACACACAGTCACATGTCACACTGAACAGGCGGGAGCTTATCAGTGTTGCAGTTTTTAGATTTTTAGATCTCCAAAATAGCGTTCTTTGTTTGCAGTGGTCAATCGTTATCACAGAGGCACAGTGGCAGAGTGGTTAGCGTGTTCACTTCACAGTAAGAACGTCTAAAGTTCGCATGTTCTCCCTGTGTCTAAAAAGTTTAATCCTTCAACTATTAGGTCCTTTTGTTCAGAATTGTGATTCGAGCTCAGGAGAAGGGTCCCCAGATGCTCTATAGTCATCAGACTGGGTCAAATGCACTGGATTCCCTGCAGGAACAAAAACCTTTTGTAATAAAGGCAAGTGGTCATATTATTTTGCTTGATCGGTGCAAAGGGATACAAGAGCAGTGCAATCACTTTCTCCGTAGTAATTCTCCAGTCTTTAAACACAGTATGAATGTAATAAGCCACTCCGTCGTCTGTTCAAAATAAAGCTGAAGATTTGAGCTTTTATTCTGAGATCAAACGGAGGAAAATACTAAGGTGTTGTTTGCTAATGGCTACAGGCAATGGCTTTTGATTCCCCCAAAAGTTGGCTGCCCGAGTTTTGCATGGAGACTCCAAAGGTGGAAAAAAAAAATGTGTAAATGGATTTTTACAACATAGCAGATAATAATCCGGTGTGGCTTTCAGACCGAACCTGAGGAGCACAAAGAAAGGAGATCCGTCTGATTGAAGAAAGAACTATTTGTTGTGTTGCGCTTGTGAAAGATTAATGAGCCACGGAGACTGAAGAGGAGAGACTGGCGAGACAGGTTTGATTGAGTTTTGCGCTTCTAATATTTTACAAACTACTCTACTTTAGACCAACACTGCTGCATCAAAACACATTCACTTTCATAAAGGGAAAGGAACATTGTAATACTCATTTTTTCCAAACCAAAGTAAAAGCATTGTACATGTTTTGCATTGAAGCAACATGCTGGAGGGACTTTATCTTTCGGCTGGCCTGGGAATGCCTTTGGCTGCAACTGGAGGAGCAAGTGGAAGTGTCTGGGGTGGGGGAAGTCTGGGAGTCCCTGCTTAGCCCTGGAGAACCCAAGAACTCTTTTCTTCTTTGGAAAATTATGAACATTGCTTTAAATTACTGCTATAAGTTCACTGAACACTGAAATATCCACTTTTCTATTTTAACCCTATTCCCTAATTTTAGGATTAGGGCCAAATTTGACCCATTGGGCTCGCTAATTTATCCAAAAAGAATATAAAATGTACTTCTAGTCAGTCTGCAAGCTATTACTAAAAAGAAAAAAAAACTACCACTTTGGCTCATTTTGGTTCAATATTCATCCACTAGGTATCTCTATGCAGGGGCCAGAAGTGGCACTCTGGGCTTTTGAAGTTAAATTGCCTTTTTTTTTTTCAATTTGGGTATCAGCAATTAACTCCGGGCCAAATTTGACCCCGTGGGTTTTCCAGCGTTAGACTGATTCCCCCGCGACCCAGCCCCGGATAAGTGGAAGAAAATGGATGGATCGAAATGGACAGATGGAAAGTGCGCTGTGTAACTTTTTTAGTAGAGCGTCGCTGGCCACCTGTTTGTCTCCATGTAAAGTTCCATGTAGTGTCATTAAACTCATGTGTTCAAGTACTAAAGAATCGGAAATCATGCATTCTTGTTTTGAGTGGGGCCACCTCTCCAGAGATCTGACCTGTAAATTGGTGACACTACCAACTTGGAGATAGGTAAGTCAAATGCCACACTGCTATAACACTATGACTACACCACAACAACAGCCACCTCTGCTACTACTGCTACTACTATAACTACTCCTGAAATAATGTATCCAAACCTGTTTTACTACTTACTGCTACAACTATAAGCCCACGTCTACAGATTACTTTTACACTTCTATCTGTGAGAGAATTAAGGCAGGAACTCCTCAGGATAGGTCATCAATGTTTCATGGCCCTCAGGTTAGCGCCCCCACCTGCCACTAATTGGAAACGACGGAGCTACACTGACTGTGAGAGGCCAAGTCTTTGAAGTGGTCTGTTTTCATATTGAATGTTTAACCAGCACCTGCCAAGTGTCTCCCCCATACAGTGGACCGCGGACTTCGTGACAGAGCGAGACCTCTTAATTCCCCGTCTTTGTTATGCAGATGGGCATGAGCAGCTGCTTAGGGGGGATGAAAATTTTATAAAGGTATAATGGTGTGGCCAAGCTTCGAAGAGTATTAAGCAAGAGGTGATGAGAAAAAAAACTGTGCAAGTACCAACTGTACAGTACTGGGGATATATGGGTGTGCACATAGAGGTGAGTGGTAGTACAATTATAGGCAGTTGGTAGTTGTATTAGTACTTTCTGGGTAAGCAAACTATCTTCATGCATAAGTTTCAGTCAGGACCAAAGGTTGATATTTCCTTCACACATTACGAACATGAGCGAATCTGTGCTCTCATGTGAACATATTGGGTGCATAATTATACTGCCAAATGTGTCAACGAGTATTCAGCAAAACGATAGCTCTAGGTTTGGGCGAAAGTGGCTCAGTTGGTAGAGCATTTGCCCACTGATCCGTGCATACTCCCACAGATGAATGCTGTTATTATTGTAGTATGTAGTAAGTATTGTATTACTATTTTACTTTTATTAAGCTCTGCAGTCAGGATTGTGCTTTCCCGTGTCCGTTGGTATACTTTTTCAGATCGGTTTAGTGAAGGGACTTTCGGCTCTTTTCCGGGATCCGAATCTTTTGCATCTGTTAATTTCAAAGAGCCGTTCAAAAGTCTCTTTTACTATGTATTTGTATGACAGAAGCTAAGTTAAAATGGTTCAAACTGAGAGTGGGAGAATGTTTACCGTTTCAAATGATGCATAATCTAAATAAAATGTTGGACGACAGTAAAACGTGTTAATGTGATGTCCAATGTGTTTTTTGTGCATAAAGCTCTCAGAAAAAAACTGCTGTTGCCAAATTTGCTTCTGAACTGATTCTTGTGTCGCTTCAGTGTTAATCAGTAAAAAAAAAATGCATAGACATTAGAAAGAAAAAAGGCTCTTTTTAAAAATGTAATGCATACCCAAAGTTGTGTTTTTTATTCACACATATTTAACACTCAAGCAAGTTCTTCTCTCAAACTGAAAGCACTCTGTTCCACCTTGTGATGTCATCATGTGGTAATTCACTAGAATCATCTGGATAATTTCAGCCCTGGAATTGCGCATCTCTACTGAACTAAAGGTAAAAGGTAGCTTGTTATGGCCTTATAAGAATGACAGACCTCTCTCGTGATTGGAGCATTGCTCACAAACTGGCACCTGATTGGCTCCTGGGCCCTGTGTGTGGATTGGTGCGACGCCCTAGAGCCTGGGCCTCCACCTGCGACAGACATGCCTTAAAAGGACCCGCCCCCTGCCACTCCCGGCTGCTGGGTTCAGGCAGTGAACAGCATGCCACCTTTCCTCTGTGACTCTTGTTTAGTTTTTGTGCCTTTGCTAATTGGGTCCTTCGACTTAACTCTGAGACTGATTTGTTTTGTGTCATTGTAAACCCTGTACTTTTGTTTCTGTTAGTTGTATATCGAACACTACTCTGTTAAAGGCTTCTTTTTGTAAGTTTTTACTTTAACATTCCTTTTTAAATAAATTATAACTTTAGTTTCACAATTTTCCATCTTGTTTTGTTTGCTTTCCCTAGCTGATAACTTGAAAACTACCACTTCATGACATCATAAGGTGGAACGGAGCATTTTGAGCTTTGGAGATGTAGACCAACTAATAATCCCAGGTTACTCAAACAAGTGTGAATGAAACAAAACACAACTCTAGGTATGTTTTTGATTAGGTAACAACATTATAACATGACTTAACGCTCACAAGAGTACATTTTGCATAATATAGAACCTTTAAGTCGAATTTTTTCACCTGAAACTTTCATTTTTACAATACACTTTAGTCAGAGGGTCAGAATAATCTCGCAGATATAAAAGTTGTGTTCTCTGACACAGGGACACACTTGGTCGCAACATGCTCTGGAGATGGTACTGACAAGAAGATTGAATTCGATTTTCCTCTTGGCTCAAGCTGGCGCAGGGGCTTTATACTTAGTCATACCGCGACACTGCTCCTAATGGGCCGGAGAAGCGATGCGCTGATATCCCTAATTGATGGATTAGAAGCACATAATTCCCCACAGAGATGACGAGAGATCAAGAAGAGAGGGAGAGAATCCGAACAGGACCCGAACGGTTAATTGAATAGGGAAATGCGCTATTTTATTTTAATGACAGTGGTAAGGTGCAGCGAGGAAGAGGAGATGGAAGTGATGAAGGTTTAAGAAGAGAAATGGTGCAATGAACAAGCTTTGATATGCAAATAAACAGGAGAAAGATTGCTATTAATGGGGGGCTATGAGAGTTAAAAGCTAATCGCTAATCTGTGCTAGCTCCGGATATGAACGGATGTGGATGCAGATTTTCAAAATTAAAAACTGGCACGCGCCCGGGTGGGATGGTTGGTATAAATAAAACTGTGAAAATGGCAGAGGTGGAACATAGCAAAGTGAAAGTAGTAAAGTACTGTACTTTAGGTATCTGTACTTTACTTCAGTACGTTTTACTTACTTATTACTTTTACTTTACTACATTTGAGAGCAGTATCTGTACTTTCTACACTACATTTTGATTTGAAATTCAGCAAATATCTTCAAAATCACTGCATTTGAAGCTGTATAAGACCTAAAAATCTGCACTTTTTATTCTTTAGGTACTTTAATACTTTTATTTAAGTAGGGTTTTTTTGCTCCGGTATCTGTACTTTTACTTAAGTATCAAAATTGTGTACTTCTCTCACCCATATTTAAACTGAGGGACGTCTGTCAGTGCATTTTTTTGCTTTATGTTTATTTTCAAGCATGTTTTTTCTGCATTTTAGCTACACAAATGACCATATATTCCACTCTCTACTGCTGGCAGGGATCAGATTGGTCAAAAATATGGACACCTGGGACATTTCTCGTATAAAATCAGGACAAATCACTGGTTTTGGATGAATCTGCTGAGACAGGTGACACAGGGCTCAAAACTGAGACTGTCCAGAGTAACTAGGGACATGTGGTCACCCTATTTACTGTATGATAGATGTGGGGGTATGACCGTGGTTACAGAATTTGCAGATTTAGATGTGAAATAGTTAAGAATGTAGATGTAAACTTAGTAGAAGGCTTTAGATAAAACATTCGCATTGAAAGTTTACCGCTAACTGCTAAGGCCGCTGATCTTTGACAGCGGACCAAAGACGGATTCTAGACAGACATTTAAATGCGTCTACTGCAAAACAGATATGCTTTATAATGCAGCAAATTATGTAACTGTTTCTCACAACAAAGTTTAAATTTTTTACTAACAGGGATAGTTTACACCAGCAGAGAAGGTTATAGCTTGTTGTTTTAGTAGATCGTTTGTAGGTCACATATATGACAGCGTGGCCCAAAAGTCACTGACAGTTGAAAAAAAATTATAACTTTTTTGTTTCTAAATATTTTTCTTTTATTTTTTCAGAGCATTTAGAATGACCCTTCCGACATTAATATGAGCAAATATAGCACCGAGGAACGAACCCTCATTGTGGTACTTTGAGTCACATGGGTCAAATTCAGAAAGCCAGTGGTGTTACCGTCAACCAGAGATGGTACCTTAAAGAAAAGGTGTGAATAAACCTCAGACAATAAACAACTTAAAACGTAATATCGAGGATCAAATAAAAGCCATAAACCCAGAAATGCTTTCAAATGTTATGTACAATGTGTTGGATCGGGCTATTCAATGCCAAACTGAAAATGGGGGATACTTAAAAAACATTATTTTTAAAAATTTAGGTATTTTTACTTCCCCTAGTTTAAGTGGTGATAAGTTCAAGTGTAAGTGAACAATTATAACTGTATATATTGACAAAATCCCGGAAGGTTCAGTTTACCTACTGCTAAAATTTGGTGACTGTAACTTAAGAATTATAGGAGCTATTGAAGATTTAAAAGTGTCAGTGACTTTTGGGTCACCCTGTACAATAGGCTCTATGCACAACAGGGTTATTTATGAAGAAATACTTAAAGATAAGGCAGTGGACAGGGAGCTGCAGAGCCTATTTGGATAGCAATACTGTATAGCAACTATTACTTACTTGTCGATATGCCAAATAAATGCTACAACAGACATTTTACAGCACAGATATTAAGTTTTTATATGCCATTAAGGGGTAAATGTGTGTGTTCTGAGAGTTCATGCTTTACTGTGATTGGCTAAATACAGCTGTCACTCACTCAAAGCAAGACGGAGGCGGACCAATCGCAGGAATGAGGGATTAAAATGTATATCAAGCAGATTAAAGAATCAGATTAGATTATAATTAGCATATAACTGTGAAATGTATGTGAGAATTATTTTATCACCATATCGTCCAGCCCTAGTTTACAGCGCTCTATATCTTAAAGATTTACAAGACTACAAGAGGCATATAAGGTTCACCCCTGGGTGTGTGCGTGCGTGTGCGTTTGTGTGTGTGCCAGCCAAGCTCTCTGGAGGCTCACAGCGGTAGCACATCCCTGTCTCTGTCTCCTCTTTCATCTGCCCCACACAGCTCCAGCTCCATACAACCACCCGCCCATCATTAGGCATCAAAGACCTGCACACAGCTAATCCCCTTTAAACGCACCTTCACAACGCGCGGCTATGTAGGCCTTACCCACAATGCACCTCCAGCTGTGCACCACTTTACTCAACAGTCAGCAAAGTGCAGGTGAGGAGAAGAACATGCGTGGTTACTACAGTTAATCAGTTCTCGAGTAGTTATGATAATGTTAAGGAGATGAATGCAACAAAACTGTTTCTAGTGTTTACTACTACTTCTACTACTACTACAACAACTAGTAGTGCTGCTATTGATTAGTATCAATACTGCTACTGATATTTCTGTTGCTACTACTACTATTACTACTACTACTGCTGCTACCGATATTGCTACTACTACTACTACTACTGCTGCTGCTAGTGATATTGCTACTACTACTACTACTACTACTACTACTACTACTACTACTACTACTACTACGGCTACTACTATTGCTACTACTACTACTAGTACTACGAGTGCTGCTACTACTATTGCTACTACTACTACTGCTATTGCTACTACTACTAAACTATCCACTCCAACTACCAGATACTTAAAAGTAGCTGTACCTCTTTTTTAACTTAACCCATTCCCGAGTATCACGTCCTGTTTTCAACTCTACAGATTCATTGTGGTGAAACAAACAAAATCTGTGCAGTATTAAACTAGGCCTATTGTGCAAAAACTTTTCAGAGCTTTTAACCATGTTTTAGTTGTTTCCCCTCAACCTTTACTCACCTGAAGTTGTTTTTGGAGTGATTTGTGCATGTTTGAGTGATCTTTAATCTCTTATTGTCATGACGCCATATTGCCGTTCAATCCCTGTTTTCACCACCACCAGCACACGCCCACTGAGACGTACTGACTTTGTTCTGCAGTTTAATTTTCTTAATCGGTGATACATGTAGGATTCAGCGTAGTCATTTTAGTACAAATGACAAAAAAAATCCACTGCTTGCTAGTGTGATCTGCAGCTATCCATCAGAGTCTTTGTTGGGATCACGTTCATGGCGACATCAGCTCCCATTGGGAACTGCAGGTTTTAGATTATTCCAGGTTTTAGCTGCATAAAACTGAAACACTGATTCTCCATGTTTAGACCTGACTCTGGGCACCAGCAGGAGGCCGGTCCCTGAAGTCCTCAGAGTGTGAGATGGTTCATATGGCACTAACATGTCAGAGATGTACTTTGGTGCTGGTCCATGGAGAGACTTGTTCACAAGCAGAGCTGCTTTCAAGTCTATTCTTTGAGCCACAGGAGCCAGTGCAGAGATCTGAGCATAGGACACATGTGTGAAGTACTTCCTGGTTCTAATCAGGACCCGAGCAGCAATGATCTGGATGTACTGGAGCTGTTTTAATGCTCGTATGGAGAGGCCAGTGTGCAGGCAGTTGTAGTAGTGTGACCTCCATCCATCTATTTTCTTACTCTTATCCAGGGCTGGATTGCAAGGGCAGCAGTTTAAGCAGGGACCTCCCAGACTTCCCTCACCCCAGACACATCCTCCAACCCCTCCAGTGGGATCCCAAGGCATTCCCAGGCCAGCCAAGAGACATAGTCCTGTCCCGGGGCCTCCTCCCAGAGGGACATGCCCGAAACACCTCCCTAGGGAGGCGTCCAGGAAGCATCCTGAGCAGATGCCCGAGCCATTTCAGCTGGCTCCTCTCAACATGTAGGAGCAGCGGCTCTACTCTGAACTCCTCCCGTGTGACCGAGCTCCTCACCCTATCTCTAAGGGAGCACTCAGCCACCCTGCGAAGTAAACCCAATTCAGTATACCTTTGAGTTTTGCCATGTTTTTAGACAGATTTCGAGCCTGATTTGAAGGTTTTAGAGACAGAGACTGGAGGTGACTGCTAGCACTTTATGTTTCTGTGGGCCAAAGACTATGTATGTGTGATATTTCTGTGATTTTGGAGGAGGTAAGGTGGGGACATCGGAGGAGAATGCTAGTATGTATGGCATGAGAAAAAAAGTCTGTTTCAGTATTTCAGTAAAATATCCAGTTACTTCCAAATGCAGTACTCACAACTTGACTTTTACGGCAGAATAAATAAAGGCATCTATCAAGTTGTGGAGAGCTGAAAAGAGACAGGTTCTCCATTAGGACGTCTCCATTCTCACCTGCGAGCGTTTGATAAATGTACGGACAAGGACTTAGGGGACATGTAAAACAAAGGTCAGCCGTTAGCCAGGACTAAAACCATTTCCATCTCAACACATGACAAATGGGCTGGGCCTCTCGGAGCATTGTCGAGAGAGGCCGCTCCCCCTCCTCTTTCTCTCTTTCCAATCCTCTCTTTTTGGGCACCTACTTGTGTTCCTGCCTGAAAACCCATGAATACATAATTCAGAGCACAGATTTTTCATTTTATAACTGAATATTTATCCGTGTGCGTACCCTCGCCGCCCACCTCTGCCTCACAAGGAGCTCATAAAACACTACAAGTCAGTGGAGTGGAGACTGTAGATTTTTGCTCTTGTCTCGTCTCTCAAGTGTCCAAATGTTGCCTCAGTGCCACTTCTGCCTAAGCACCCATCCTTTACCCAACCCTTTACCACTTCAAAGGACACTCTGAGAGCAAGCCCAGGTGAAGCAACTGGATACTTCCACACAGTAATCTGCTGACTTTCTGTGAACCATTTCTATCTGTTTTACTTGTTTTGTTGAGTACAATCTGGACAAAGTATATGTATAGAAGCACTGGGGCGTGTGGTTGCTACTCATGCTTCACTGCATGAAGGTTGCGAGTTCGGATTCTGGGTCTTTCTGTGCAGAGTTTGCATGCTTTTCCCTGTGTCTGGCCTTCCTCCAGTTTCAGTCCTTCAGTTCAATATTAGGTGGTACTGACCAGTGGTGAATGAAGTATTCAATTTAGTTACGAAAGTAGAAGAAAAGATACTAGAGCAAAGACATGCTCAAGTAAAAATGTCCTTAAAGAGTAAAAGTAAAGTATTTTGCTCAGATTTTGAGGTCTTATAGGTCTCCAAACAGAGTGATTTCGATAAAGATTTCTGCAAAATATTGTTCAGTATAAACAATTGAATCGATTTTTTTTTTTTTTTCCTAGCTGTTTTACTTTGTATATTTGTGTTTGCTCAAACTATGAACGTGTTACTCCTCAGCCTTTTCAGAAGGTCTCAAACAATAATAAATCAACACTTTTAGTAGAGTAGAAAGTACAGATACCTGCTCACAAACGTAGTGAAAAACAAAAGTGTAAAAAGTATCCACCTTAAAATCTACTTAAGTAAAGTACAAATTTGTACTTGAGTACTTTTCTACTTTCCTACTTTTACTTCATTGCATTACCATCATGAGAAGATGGGTCAAATGCAGAGAATGAATTTCCTTCATGAGTGATTAATAAAGTAAATCTGACTTAAATCCCGATTATGTGTTTTAGTAATTAGATACATAGCAATTGCAGCAATAATATAGATATTTGTAATAGTGCTAGGGGTAATGGTAGTGACAGTAACCATGACAACAGCTGTAGTTGTAGTTTAATTAGTACTAGCAGTATAGAGCAACCCAAAGAAGTAAAGTCACTCAATCAATTTTAGTTGCAATTATTTGCTTAGTTACTGAAAAGTCAACCTTGCAAATAGAAGTATAGGCTATACCTCAATAATATAACTCATGTTTAGTATGTGTCGTAACGTTTGACAGGAGGGACCAAAAAGACAGAACTCGGGGAAGGTTTAACAGTGTTTATTTACAGAAGTGCAAAAAGTGCAAAACTGACAGTAGATCAAGCGGTGAGTCGGGAGCAGGGTGTTTGCCATGGTCCAAAGGTAGAGCGTGAGTAGCAGAGTATGAGATGGGAGGGACAGTACCGGTAGAGAAGAGCAGGGTCGGAGGTGGGAGAGCTGAGTGGGTCGGGTCCAGGGAACAGGATCATAGAGATACGCGAACGATCTGCCGCCAAGTGTCAGGTCCCGGCTCCTCTTATCCTCCACAGGTGCGACTGATTGTAGATTAGCTCCAGGTGTGCACAGGAGGGGCCAAAATCTCCGCCCCAGCTCTAGACTCAGACACAGAAGGGAGGGGAGAAAGAAAAAAAAGGGGCAGGACCAACAGGGATCATGAGTTTATGAGATTTCTATCACTAGTATATATATATTGCTTTTTTAAAATTTTGTATACTGTCTAAACCAGACTTTGCACAACTCCATGTTTTTGTCTCCAGTAGGTTAGACCACTGTAATGGCCTGTTCACTGGCCTCTACAAAAGAGCAGAAACCAGGAAGTACAAGCGCATAAATCCTGCGCTCAGGTCTCTGTACTAGCTACCCATGGCTCATAGAACAGAGTAAGAGAATAATACCAATCTCTCCATGGCCTTGCACGAAAGTACATCTCTGACATGTTAGTGCCATATGAACCATCTCGGAATCTGAGGACTTCAGGGACCGGCCTCCTGCTGGTGCCCAGAGTCAGGACTAAACATGGGGAATCAGCGTTTCAGTTTTATGCAGCTAAAACCTGGAACAGTCTTCCTGAAGATGTAAGACAGGTCTGTACTTTGACAATGTTTAAATCCAGGCTCAAAACAGTTCTGTTAAGCTGTGCATATGACTGACAGGTTTTTATTCTGCACTCTAATAATATGATGATTACTTAAGTTTTGATTTGTTGTATTGTGATTTTGAAGTCTTTCTTATTATGTGAAGCACTTTGAATTACTTTTTGTACCAATTGTGCAAACTTGCATTGCCTTGCCTGGCCTTATATTTTGAATTCCTCATACTTTTTTGTGACAAACTTGCAGGACGTCTCTCAGTGGAGCGTCCTGATGTAGCCCTCGTTGCCGTACACCCTGGGCTTGGCTGGCTGTCAATAGAGAAGGAGGTGGTTGAATTATGTGTGCGGAGTGGGCCACGCTTGGGTTATCACAGCTGGTTGGATTAATAGACAAGTGGGCTTTAAATTGGCTTTGGTTGACAGTGGAGCCCTCGCTGTGTTCCTATCAGCTGTGGGCAGGACCCCCGCACCAGCCCGGCCCCTCAGCCCATTACTCAGACTCTGTAGCGCAATTTATTCCTGAAGCCCTTACTCTGGCTCTGTCTCCACCCCACGCGCATCAATCTTCCTCCTCTGCTCCTCTCCCTCTTTGAATCCAATACTCAAGGCAGCATGATGTCCAAATTAAAGAATGTGGTAGAAGTCAATGGAAGTGAAAAAGTAACTGTATAAAAGGACTATGAATGGATAGGAATATTTGAGGATGCCAGTGAAAGGGTTAAAAGATTTTTTTCTAGGGCACATGTGGTTGGAATGAATAAGCCAGGATGCCTCAGTTTGTAATTATTGTAAAGCTATATAACTAAAAAGAGGTGGGTGAGGTAAGTGTCTTGCCCCAGGACACAACGACAGTATTCATCTGTGGGACCTGGAATCGCACCGCCAACCTGTATTCCAGTGGATTTGGCTGCTTTCCCAAACACGTTTATGTCAAGAGCGGGATTCGAACCGCCGACCTTCGGATCAATGGACAAGACACTCCCGCTCCATTATTTGTTCATTATGAATTAACTCTTTCATCATGCTTAATCAAGGCTAATTAAGGTGTAGTTATTTTAAAGTGTATCCAATAAACTGGCAAGTTTTTGGGTTATGCAGTCAGAGATGTATTTTGCATACCACACTTGATTTGGGGTGACGTGATCAAAGACATAGCAACTGTTTCATCGCCGCCGCCGTCACCACAAAATATACGAGCTATTCTGCAAAACTGACACAGAAAAATTGAGCTTTTAACCATGTTATAGTTGTTTCCCCTCAACATTTACTCACCTGAAGTTGTATTTGGAGTGATTCGTGCATGTTTGAGCAATCTTTAATTGTTTATTTTCGCCACTTCGCCGATCAATCCCCGTTTTCACCACCACCGACATATTGCCACTTCTCTCTACTTACCTTATTTTCTTATTTTATTTTCTTAAGTGGTGATACGAGCAGGATTCGGCAGCGTTGGGTAGTCATTTTGGTACAGCTTGCTTCCATCTGAGGTACCGACTCTTTGTTGTGATGACATTTACGGCGACGTCAGCTCCCACTGGGTACCGCTGTTTTCTAACAAGGAAATCAGTGGATTTGCTTCTTTTATTAAGTCATTTTAGAAGAATATTACGATTTAAAATGTCCAAATTATAACATAATAATCCACGGGTGTCATAGATTATAACTTTAGAGCAGACACGAGCACAATGTCTTCTTTAAAAAGCACTTATTTTACGAAACTAAGTAGTAATTTCCCACTTCTTCTAACCAGATAAATGTAATAAGATTCAGATGGGATGAAAATCAGCCATTTCTCTATGAACTCAATACTCGCGACAGCATGATGTCCAAATGAAATCAAACGTGATGAAAGCCAACATCAGTTCACATAAATAGACTTAATGAGCGTTTCCAAAATTTGAAGCCACCATTGAGGAAGAGTATAAAGGGTTTTCTGGGTCGCTCATGGCTCGTTACAAGTCTATCAGGTGCACTTTAAGTCTCTCGCTTCCACCAACTTTGTCAACATTCAAAGAACCATTTATGTCTGATTCAAAGACTTCAGATCTTGTGCAGGCAGATGTCCTCGGAAGGAAGAAACCACCAATATCAAAAAACTCCCCCTGACAGCCTAATTGCTCTTCACACCCTTCAGTTGTCAGGCAAAAATCAGAGGAAGGCCTTTAATATCGCCAAATAAAGACCCAAATACGAACCGCAAACTTGGCAAGCAACACCCATGCATATAGCGGATCTAGCTCGTGAGTTATCCGCAGTCGCCATAGTGAAAAAACTCAATCCCGCTTTGTGCTTTCTGCAGCACTTCCTCTCATCGCCAAAAGTCCCCCGTAGGTCTCCATTATTTCCCTCGAACCCTGCCGATTCCAAAACACAAGCGGTACTGCCATGTGCTTGGATTCCATTTGGGGTTTTTTTTTCTGTATATTTTAGTGTCAAATAATGTGAGCGGGGTATGCCATTCAGAAATCTGTGTGGGATCGTTAACATCTGCCACAGCTGAAAAGATACCCCAAAGCATGATGGGATGTTTAGCTGAAGTTACCTGGTGTGAGCTATTTGCCGCTGTCTGATAGATTGAGGGAGAAAGATTGCCCCATTTGACTGAACAATAGAAAGGGTTGCACTTAGAATTGTTCTTTGAAGAAAGTCTTTAATAAAGTTTTGCACAAAGCAACATCGAATAGTATGTCAAGTCACATGTTTGCCTGTTGTCTATTTTTGGTTAACTGTATGTATTTTCACTTTTTATGTAGCGCTTTTCCATCTCCACTGCACTCTCCCAAGCGCTTTACATCAACGAACCACGCACTCATTCACACATTTGTACACAGACACAGACAAGTTGGGTTAAGAGTCTTCCTGAAGGACACAACAACAGTATGCATATGTGGGAGCTGGAATCACACCGCCAACCTGTGGGTCAATGGATCTGACCGCTCGACCACTGATGTTTATGTTGAGAGCCGGATTTGAACTGCCAACAATAAAGTGTATAAGTATTGATACTGTTACTATGGTCTAGGCCAGACATGGGCAAGCTAAGGCCCCAGGGCCAAACACGGCTCTTTGGGCTTATAAATCCAGCCCGCCGAACGTGACCGAATTATAATAAAATATGTAAGAGTAAACCTTGTTCAAAGTTTTTCTGCTGTGCTTGTTTAACTGGCATTTAATAAATAACATTTTTATTTAATGAATGGAAAACAATTTGTACAATGACCCCAGCATATTCATGCTTTGCTACATATTACAAGCCAAATCTCAAATGAAATATATACATATACATATATGTCCTGGTCAAATTTTAGAATCTGTTGTGGCTCATGTGTCAAGAAGTTTGCCCATCCCTGGTATAACACAACCGAACAATGGAAATACTACTAAAATATACATGACTAAACGTATTAACAACTTCGGTAGCTTGAGTCTTTCTCTTTAAGTTTTATTAAATGAGATGTTTCTGGGCAATTTTAACATTTATATACATCAAGTAATTTTTTGGGTTTTTTTTTTTTTTTTCTTGGACTACAAATTGCTCTCCATGAGCTTCAGAGATACGGAGAAAAAAAATAGCAATTAGCAATTCAAAATGTATTTCCAAATTGTTGCCTTGAAAGTGGAAGCTGAAACATAGGAATACATATTCACTAAATAACATTTGGAAGAGAACACTGTAGTTTTCTTTTGGCTGCAGCCGAGTTTGATGTGTCATAGACTGGGGTGTGTCACTGTTTTAGCTTGTGTTTTAGCTGTGTGTTTGCCGTGTGTTAGCTTGTGCGTTAGCCCCTGTTTGCTCGCTGCTCCATGTTTCTTGTTGTGGGAATGGGCCACGCTGCATCTTTACACATGGCTTCCCTTCGGTGCAGAAGAAATGAAAGGGAGCCCTGAGGGTAAACACAAAGACAGGAGGATCAGGAGCCAGTCTCTCTAAACGCGCTCACGAGTAAACACAATACACACATACATATACACACTGGAGGAGTCACCGGAGAGGCTGCTGTGGAGTGGGGAGCCATGTTTAGCCTTTCAGCACCACGGACAGCGGCTTAGGTCACAGGCAAAAGTTTAAAGAGTTCAGGCCTAAAAGAGATATAAACTTTAAATGCATCCTTTTTCAAATGCCAGTGTTGTTATTTAAGATCAGATGAGTGATTTTAGCCATTGATACTGGAGTAGCATCACATAGTGTGAGGCCAAAAAATAAATAAAAATAAAATAAAAATAAAAATAAAATAAAAATAAAAATAAAAAATAAAAATAATAGTATAATAAAATAATAATAATAATAATAATATAATAATAATAATAATAATAATAAATATAATAATAAATGCATTTTTATGCCAGTGCCAAGTAAAGAGTAAATAATGATAGTAAAGATGTGGTGTCCTTCATCGCACTTGCACTTTTTATTTTTTAATTCTCCAAAATTGAAAGAGGCAACCACATGAATAAATTAATAAATAGGACACAATTTTTATGGCAGTTCAAAGCAACCACAGTGAACAGAGAAAGAATTAACCTTTCAGCACCATGGACAGCTATCCATCCCACTGCTCTTTCCATGCAAAAGTTCTATCATAATTCTTTTTAAGTAATAAAATTAAAACATAGTACAGTGTCAGGAAAAAAAAAATAAAATATGTAAAGGTGGTCTGATATGTAACTTGGTCTGATCGCATTGCCCACTAGTCTCCATGGTGATAAGTAAGTTGCATGCCATACTGTGTTAAAATGGTAAATGGTCAAATTTTTATATATCACTTTTCCACCTTCAGGTCACTCAAAGCGCTTTACATCACACATCTATACACCGATGTACGCAGGCACTGGGGGCAAGGTGGGTTAAGTGTCTTGCCCAAGGACACCACAACGGCATTCATCTGTGGGAGTTGGAATTGTACCGCCAACCTGTGGGTCAATGGATGTGACCACTTAACCAACCATGTTTATGTTGAGAGAGAGATTTGGACCACCAGCCTTCGGGTCAGTGGAAAGATATAACTTCTCCATGGAGACAAGCAAGTTAGCGACTCTACACCAGAAAAGTTACACAGGGTACCTTTAAATAAAATAAATAAACTGTACTCAGTTTAAAGTAGTTCCAATAGAAATTACTATATTTTGGTAAAGTTAACACTAAATACAGTATTCTTACTCTGTTTAGACCGGGGGAGGGGGCAAACTTTTTGACACATGGGCCACAATGGGTTCTAAAATTTGACAGGGGGCCGGGCCAGGGATATGTATATATATATGTGTGTGTATATTACAACATAGATTTGGGCTGTAACATGTAATAAAACTTAAATATGCAAGGTTCATTGTACAAATTGTTTTCCAAATGCATTCTTTTAAAAATTCGCCTTCAGAGAAAGCCTTGCAAGCTTTTGCTAATTTGAATGCCAGCAAAAAATTTGCCATGGTACTTTGATCAAACCTCGGTGAAAAAATATTCTGTTGTCCACTCCATATTAAACACTCAGCACTCACTATCCACTTTTCTTTTCTTTGATAAGCTCATTTTTGCAGAAGGGCTGATAAGAGAATAAGAGAGTAATACAAGGCTGATAGCTGAAGTGCGCCATAATTTGGTCACGTTCGGCGGGCCGGATTAATAAGTATGTGGCCCCCGGGCCGTAGTTTGCCCACCTCTGGCTTAGACACTATTGCCATTAGATTACATTAGCTGGGCATCATTATATTGTAATATCCAACATTAATGTCATTTTTCCATGTGTTCATACAGAAATAAAATCTAAAAAACTCTCTCAGAAAATGTATTGGAATAACCAGTTAGTTAGTCATCTATAATACTTAAGCAGAGTACACGCAGTTCAAATTACATCCTGAACAGAGCCTATATTTACGCATACCCTGTCTAAGTACTTCTTGTCAGCTGCTGCCACACTGCACACATACAGTACAGTAGAACCGGTGTGGGCGGGCTCTATTCCTGTCCAGCAGCTGTCAATCACACTTACTGATACAGATCTGATGGACTGACGACATGACGGACACCTCGGCCCCAGTGTGTCCGATAATATGAGCAGGTGTGAACGCTCCCATGTCAGCACCCGAGTCAGCACCCACGCCAGTCTGAACGAGTATCCAGGTGAACTGTTACATTTGTCATCCGGAAAGAGAGATAGAAAGGGTGGAAACCTGGTCCTGGTATGGGCTGTGTGGAGCAGCATGTTGGGGAAAGTATTGATGGGGGCAAGAGACAGTTTTTCCTATTGATTACATTGTACTTGACCATGAAATATCCAAAAGGTAAATTCTCGAATGTTTAACACAATTACTGTATAAACTAGACCTGATAACTCTCTGTATTACAACATAAATTTGCATCTTTGTTAAATATGATTGACCCATAGAGTGTTGCGATGTAATCTGAACATCAGCCAGTGGCAATGCAGATGACATCACAACCGTTGGATCTGTATTAGACTATATGAGTCTCAATGGTGAGTAATGACATTTTTTTCTGTCAAAACACATCTAAAATGTGAAAGAGCTGTTACAGTCTAATAACAAATACAAAACTCTACAACTCTGCAAAATATTTAGTTTATACCTGACATCTAAAACAAAAAAAGCCAAGTAAAGAGTAGTAGAAAACCAGTGAACAGTTTAACAGGAACACTCCGGGCTAAGCTCACATTTATCAGTGATACAGACTTTGGGATCAGACACAGCTGAACTGAACCTTTCTCTCCTTAAGTAAGATGTTTCTGAGTCCGTGTGTCGAGGAAATCATTTTTGTGGGGTGAAAAACAACAGCTCTGTGGACAAAAATGAGCCAATATAAAACAAAGAAACATGTTTTGTCTGTTAAGCCGTCCATAGTTCTGCCACCGAGTCGGAATGTTGAGGGGCGTTTTTTCAAATAAAATGATGTCGGTGCAAAACCTCAATAAACTCTGGGCACAGTAGCGCCTGGCAACCTCGCTGTTAGCATCACTACTTCCTGTCCAATTTTAGCTGTATGAGATGAAAAAATATTTTAAAATAAGGAGGTGGACAGGGATCTGTGTTTATCACGGTGGTTACGTTCCAAAAATAACCCGTAATAATCGAAATCCGTGAAGTAGAAAGCTTTATTTTTTTACAATTATTATATACGTTTTGCGGCTGTAAAACCCCTCACCACACACTTTATACACTTTTCTCACACATACATTAACATTTTCTCACGTTTCTCTCTTGTTTAAACACTCTCAAAGTTCAAACCTTCGTAGATTCAAAAAAATAAGCACAGTATTATAGAACAAAACCAAAATACTATACTGAACTGCAAATAAAAATGACAGTTTTTAGAAATACTGTAATACATTTAATTCTAATGATCATCCTACGAGATTGGACACATAAGAAATGATTAATAGTGACTTAGCTGCTGTTGTCCTAATGTTATTTTCCTCCTTCTTCATGTGATGAACTGAAGATTAATTTATTCCGTACATTAAAAAATTAATTATTATTTCTGATGTAACTACTACTGACACTACTATACCCCAATCACTGATACCAAATACAATACCACAATTTAACAATTTGTATCTACAATTTATACTGAAAAAAATACTTCTTCTCCACAATCCTATTATCTAAAGAGTATAATTTGCAAAGAACTATCCAGCCAATATCTACTAACCACACCTCTGCTATTACTAGATACAAAAACTGTCATGGAGGAAAAGCAAAACATCCCAACTGTAAAAGTCACTGAGACCGCACGCGGGGTTCAAAAGAGCCCTCCATTTTGTAGCTCGCCTCCTCTCTTGCTGTGTTATCTATTCCACTGCGAGCCAAAAAGCACCAAGTAAATGACTCAAACTTCCCCTCAAAAACAAACAGCACTTTATCTACGCTATCATGATTTATTTTTTTCTTTGTAGATTTATACCCAGCTCTCCGTCGCTTCCTCCTCGTCCTCCCACTGCTGATGATTTGCAGCGATTCCGAAGACGACAAAACATGGAAATTGCACAGAGGGGATCTGGAATTTACTTCTCGATAACATCTGCGGCTAACTACGGAGCTCAGCGGGCACAATCACTCGCCCTTGTAGGCCTGCTCCTTGTACTCGATCGTATTTATTTGGAGAAAAAAAGGCCTTATATTGTCTCAAGCACCTAGCAGTCTCTTCAGCCCGGGAACTTTTATAGCCATCCCCTTATCCAGAATGGCAATTAGCTCCGGTAGGCTGGGGAGAGGCCAGGGATGCGTTGGTATGCGGAAAGCTGTGCAAAGTTAATGGACTTTTAAATGGACACAGTTCCCTCATTCCCTCATTAATGCCGTCCTCGGTCCCCGCCTATGCGTCCGTTTGATTTCAAAGGTCAACTCTCAAATGTCAACATGGCAGCGGTAAATAGCTTTTTATGACGCCTGTGTTCAAAGTATGTGAGTTATTGGAGTGGCCCCGGTGGAGATGGCATGTATTTATTGCTGATTTATCTTGGTATTCATATTAGGTGCGTGGCATAAATAGGCACTTAACCAAAGATAAACGAGCGGTAAGCTGTGAAAGGCTGTTTTTGTTGGCAAGAAGCTGTGAAGTGCGCCATTTAAAGTTATGGTTTGTAAAGGTGGGATGTTGAAATGAAGCGGATGGAGTGATTTGCAGTTTGTAGTATAGACCTAATTGCTATTCACAACGGATTTTTTTTTGTTTTGTGTATTTATGTGTCTTTGCTCAAAGCCCAAAGTTTGAACTTGTAAACTTTAGTCAGGATGCTACATGTACTTTTACTTTTCAGTCCAGTTCAAAAATGTAGTGGGGTAGAAAGTACAGATACCTGCTCGCAAATGTAGTAAAAAGTATCCACTGTAAAATGTACTTAAGTACGGATACCTAAAAAGTCTGTAGATGGACATAGCTAATCCGCTTATTTGTGTTTGTTCAAAGCCAAAGCTTGAACTTGAAAACTTTAGTCAGGACATGGTAAAAAATAACCTCTCAAATCATATGAAAAGTACTTTTTACATCTCAAAATATATTCGAAACGGAGGGCCACAGACCGGTGATCAATGCAGTGCGGTGCTTTATACACAGCTTTGACAGAGCCGCTATGTACTGGTCCGAGGGCCGTATTTGGCCCCTGGGCCATAGTTTGGACACTCCTGTGTTTTTGAAACACATTTATATGGTAGAAGTTAGTTAAAAAATCAGCATTGACACACAAAGATGTACCTTTCTGGACACTTTTTTTAATAGAAGGAGAGTCAGCTTGGAGGTAGTTTTCTACAAGCAGGAGGTAGTTTTCCTCACATTTGTAAAGTGTTTAACACGTTGTCAGTGACGTCCACCCGCAGCTCCCCGTCCACTGCCTGATCTGTCAGGATTTATTGATTTTAGCGCAACTCTGCAAAAATCTCATAGACATTACATTACGCCGGAAATGGACGGTCCAACTCTCCCTCTGATTGGAACTAGCCGGCTGCCGTTCTGCACAGAGTCAATTGATTCAGGAAATTGGGGAGTTGGACTCACATGCTCAGACCTGGGACGCTGGTACAAAACAAGCTGTCTTCTCCCTAGTTGGACTGCAGTGCTATGCTTCATGTAAACGTTTTGGTGACTTAGACTCTCACTTGGATCTGAACAGTGACAACTTGGACATGAGCTGAAAATGATCCTACTGCAACACTGCCAGCAGCACTCGATGATAGAACGTCATATTTGCATGTACAAAGCACAGCGTTTATAACACTCTGTATTCTGACATCATATTGATCATTATAGTAGACAGCAAAGTGCTACAAAATCATGCTATGTTATTTAGCATGACAGTTACTGAGTCTCTGCGCGGTGCTTTTAGCTTCACTCAAACTGATGTGGGCTGCACCTAAAAATCCAAATGGAGGTAAACATCGCCCCTAAATATTTTAAACTTCTTTGTTTGAACATTTAAATAAGGCAATGGCATGTTTCCAACTGTGATCCTATGTCACTTAAAAGGTAATTAAGTATCTGAAGTAGTAATTAGCAGGACCATAATTGCCCAAAACATCCAGTAGGTTGACTTTAAAAGGCTTATGTGAGTGCGACAGTGATGCTTGGCTGACACATGCACCCGACATGTTTTTGGGTTATTGTGAATGTCATCACTGAAAATTATTTGAAGTATTTAGTTGTTACTTGATAAACATAGACGTGTTTGGACTGGTGGATGAAGTACTCAATTGTGTTACTTAGGTAAAGGAAAGATAGAGAGTTACTCAAGTAAAAGTATCACATGAAAAAATCTACGTAAGTAATAGCGTTTAAATACCCATTTAAAAAAGTACTTTAAGAGTAAAAAGTAAAAGTATTTCACACAAGTCACAATACTGCTCTCAAATGCAGTGAAGTTAGTTTTTAGGGAGCAAGCATGGACGCACGTCTGGCTCCATTGGCTCCAATTCACTTTCTACTGAAAAATGTTTGCCCCTTTCTCTGTAAATGCTGCTGTCAAACTTGTCATTCTGGTCTTAAAATGTTTGCTTTAACCGGGTCTATGTGATCCTGCTGTTTTTATTTAACTATTTTGTCCGAAAATTAATTAGTTGTAATTAGTAGTTAGTTGTTAGTAACAAGTTTGATTGACAGCATTGCTAAGACGCTCCTTGCTAAACCAGCAGTGCGAGCAGGAAGGAGTGTTACCTTCAACAGACTCGCTTCAGATTGGCTCTTTGGTTGCTATGATACTCGTGGTCGAAATTCCAAATATGGAACGTGGCTCCTGTAAACGCTAGCTTCAATGAGTTTCATCTGACTGGAGCCGAACGCTATGGGTGACATCACACTCACTTATGCTGCATTCAGACCTCCATCCATCTTCTTGCGCTTATCCGGGGCCTGGTCGTGGGGGCCGCAGTCTAAGTAGGGACTTTCAGACTTCCCTCACCCCAGAAACGTCCCCCAGCTCCTCCCGTGGGACCCCAAGGCGTTCCCAGGCCAGCCGAGAGACATAGTCCCTCCAGCGTGTCCTCGGTCTTCCCTGGGGCCTCCTCTCGGTGGGATATGCCTAGAAGACCTCCCCAGGGAGGCATCCTGAACAGATGCCCGAGCCACCTTAGCTGGCTCCTCTCGATGTGTATGAGCAGGGGCTCTACTCTGCGCTCCTCCCATGTGACTGAGCTCCTCACCCCTGGCGCCCAGCCACCCTGCGATGGAAGCCCATTTCGGCCGCTTGTATCAGCAATCTTGTCCTTTCAGTCATTGCTCAAAGCTCATGAGCAAAGTGGAGGAGCATTTAGACCTCAACCTCAAAAAACATTGCATGCCTCTCGTTGGATGCCTTTGGATTTGAGGGGAGACGGCTAAAACCAAGCCTGCATAGGACAACAAATAAAATTATACAGCCACTAATGACTAAGTACCATTTCGGGAAAGCACAGCAATAAATTACAAACAACTAACCATCCAATCACACTGAGCAGCAGCAGGCACGCACCCATGAACAATTAGGCCTGAAGTCACTTAAGAAATAAAACTGTCGCTCAAACCACCAAATGCATCTCCGGGCTTGGTATCAAACGCCAGCAAAGCACATACAAAAGTAGAACATGCGTGGCCACTTGAACCCTGAAAAGAGGTCAACTCAGAGTTTTCAGTTTCACAGACAGTGAACCTAAACCCTGAGTCAGTCACCATGGTAACTCACTTTGTGAAACTAACCTGGTTCAGAGCAGCTTTTATTCCTCTAACCCCGAGTTTAACCAGAGTCTGCTCCTGAAGGAGAGATCTGATTACACAGTTCACTTCCTCATTCACAGAAGGAGGAACGGTTAGATCAAAGTTTAATGATGAGGATTTTACTTTATGAAGATAATTTATTTTACACTTTTTTTTCATTTGTAATTTATAACACAGCTCACTGCTCATAACCTCTTTTCGGCAAATGGATGAATTTATTGAGTTCATTGTTGCCTTAATTTTATACATGTATTTAATGTGATGTATAAAAGTACAGTTTGTATTACGACAAATGCTATAATATCAGACCTGTAAGTGCAACAATATTAGGCTTATATGCAGACATTTCTGTGCCAAACTAGTATTTTTAATCAGCTGTCTGCATAGTCTTTGTGGATCAACCAATCACAGCCCTTGCGCTCTGTGGAAATTCAACTTTTCAGTAAAGTGCATGTACACAGCACAGACACGGCACGGCAAACACCACAAGCTTTCTGATTGGCTCTCGTGCGCGTTGCGGAGCTGCATAGATTTGATGCTGGACCGAAAACAAGCCTTAACCTGTCCACAGTCACGTGACTTCCTGTCCTTCCAAAACAGAAGCATCCTCTGCTTTACCGTTGCCATGGTGAGCCCTCTTTTCTGGGATCCATTAATCATGACTTTTCTCCTCAGCTAAACTCAAAGCGTACAAACAAAAAGAGTTAGAGAGTTCTAACTCTGCTCCAAACCTATTTTCTGAAACAGGAAACTGTGAAGTGGCCCTGTTTGAGGAGGATAACTCAGAGTCAGGAATTAAACTCAGGGCTAGTATGAATATGTGATAGATACGTCTCTTTCCTCCTGGTGAAGCTGACTAAATTAACTGTGTGGAGGAACAATTCTGGCTTGAAGCTGGCGTGGACTTTTTTCTGTCAACGCTGAGTGAAACTGTTCTGCACAGATCAAGAAGACACTGGCACGGCTCAGACAATGGGGTTCAATCTATGTGAACAAGGGGCGGAGCTATCCCAAGAGCACAGGTTAGGTAACCACAGCTGTGAAATTTGTTTTTGGAAATTCACAATGAAAAAGCGTTTAAACTTCACTTCACCACTATACATGAGTGATTCAATGTATTATCTGAGATTCTATTTATTTACCTGGATGAACCCAACCTCCTATACACACCCTCACACAAATAGGCCTTAAATGTTCTTGGAATAAAACTTGGTACCTTCTTGCTGCAGTGCAAAACTGTGTCTGCTATATAGTTATAATCTATGACACCGGTGGATCATTTTGTTATAATTTGCACAAAATTGATCCAAAAAGGAAACAAGTCAGCTTGTTGCTCGTCTTGACTACCATGTTAGAAAACTGTGGTGCCCAATGGGAGCAGACATCGTATTAAACATGATCACAACAAAGAGTCGCCGCCTCTGATGTAGAGCTGCAGATCATACTAGCGGGAAGGTGATTTGATTTCATTTGTACCAAAACGACTACACGTTGCTGCTGAATCCTGTGCGTATCACCAAGAAAATAAAATTGGAGAATGAAGTAAGTACAGAGCAGTGGGTGGTGAAAACAAGGAATGTGACGTTGTGGGGAAGCTTAGTGATGTTACTTCTGTGTCGAGGCTTCGAAGTGTGTGTCGAGTAATTAGTAAAAAAACAGGCGAAGTTTGGTTCGGAGCGTGGTTTGATCAAGTAAGTGATGACGTTTGAACCTTCCTAAAGCACTGTACCACGTGACTAATTCAGAAGTGGTTTGCTGGTTTGGCATGAACCGCGTGTCAGTTGAAATATAAGACACAGCGAAACGCAATGGAGTCGACCCTCACAGCTTGTGTTTGGTGTTTGGTTATCTGCAAGTGTTTAAATGATGGAACCAGTGAAAAAACAGAAAGGTTTCCCCTGTTAGGGAGTACTTTGACTCGATCACTCCCAACAAGGTTTGTCTTATATAGTAATTATAAAATTAGGGAGGAGGACCCATTGCAGTGCTGGAGAAAGCAAAGAAATAAGTTTCCAAATGTATTCACACTGGCCTCATGTACTTTTGCACTCCAGCTTTATCTGTGCCTTGTGAGAGGATTTTTTTTTTCCAAAGCAGGAGAAATCCTCAAAAAAAGCGGAACCGCCCTAGTCCTGAGTCTTTAGAGAATCTACTTTTTTTTTTTTAAAAAAAAAAAATAATGAAAAATATTGGGGTTTAATTCTGTTTATTTAATTAGAGCACTACTACAAGTAACACAAGTGCATTCCTATTTCACTGTGGTCCTATCACTGGTTTTGGAGTACATTTGTTCAATTGATGGCGCTGAGGTAGAAACTAAATTGTAGCACATTTTATTGACCTCTTGATGGTGTTATAGAGTAATGAATCCTTATGAAGTGTTGGTACATGTGCCGGCACAGTTGGCTGAAAGTATTGATGCTTCATAGGACTTCATCTAACCATCACTAGGGATGCTGGCCCAATATGGTCAAAGTAGGAGGCAGAAAAGTTCCATTTGACAAAATGTATTTGAAACATCGTGGTAAACCATGGACAAAAAAATAGTACATACAAAAAAAATAACTGTGCTCAACTTAACAAAGCAACAAAAATTAAGCAACTAAGGAAAAAATCCATGTGTACCCTGTCTACACTGATGTCTGATTGGCACTGCTTAAATACCCCCCCTGTGCAGGAAGCACCTCCCCCCGGTATACACCATATTCTTCGCAGGAGCTGCGGGTATAACATTGGCTGTATCTCTTGCTTAACTAGCTCTCTGGGGCCTAAGTCCCTGAAATAAAAGTGTTTAAAAGTAAATTATAAACACTTAAAACATTGAAACAAAATACATAAAACACTGAAACAAAAGAAACCAAATTAACTTAAACCCTCCACATGGTCCAGCCCACGACCACACCCGAGCCTATAAACATGGCCGACATAGGACACGTCCCCTCTTTGTCTGGACTATGTGGAGATTCAGGTAAGTGCATTAATGTATCGAATTAACCAAATAACGTGTGTGATGATTAAACTAAAGGTAACCTAATTGAAAACTAATCAAAACAAACCCGGGATAGTTCATTTAGTTTTATATTGAAAAATGATTTAAAATGAACATGCACGTGAACAAACAAAGGCCCACTTTGTCACAAACGTCTTGAAAATAAGCCGTTAAAGATTGCACAAATGACTCCAAATACAACTTCGGGTGAGCAAATGGTGGACAAACGACTACAGCATGGTGAAACGCTCTGAAAAGTCGATTTTGCACAATAGGTCTGCTTTAATCACACTAGTATCTTGTGGCTCAGACTAGTCATTATGTTCACCATCCACATATGCTGTTAGTATTCCCATCTCACTAGCAGAGACAGTGACACAAAGGAGCGGTGAGGCCACTCTTATCAACGACAGTGTGTATGACCAGTGACACATGAAGAGAGATGAAGAGTGTGATGGACACCTCATGATGAAGACTGATGCACTGCCTTGAATCAGCTCAGACCCACGGTTGGCCGGCCTGTGCGCTGCGCTACGGAGGGAAGAGCACTGCTGCAGACTGCTCCACTACAGCCCATCTTTACATCCAGCCCCAGGCCACGAGATGAGAGATATGACCCTCTGACTTTGAGCAAATCGCGCCCACAGCACACCCGAAGTGGACCCAGTGGTGTTCAATAGAATGAAAACAACACTTCATGTTAGCAGAAACACTGAAAACTGCAGTACAAGTGGAAATAAATGTGCCAAATTACGGTATTTCGGCATTTTTCAACAGCCCATTTTACAATCTTTTAGGGAACAAAAAAAGCGAAATTTTCAAATCTGTTCTTTTTTAGCTATTGATATCGGAACCGTGTCAGACTTCAACTTCAAAGTCTCTGAATGAAAACGTGGTTCACACAGATTTTCACTACAAATGTCTTTTACATTGTGGTTTCTACTGCTCCTGTGTCTCTAAAATCTATTCATTTTGTGTTCCTCTTCAGTGTTCAGTTTTGGCTAAAGACTTTGGTAAGAGTGTGCAGTATTTAGGTACACAGACTGTAGTACTTGCAAACAGAGTTACAATTGCAATCTGTGTTTAAGTAGTTGATCGTCGTGTTTCAGGTTCTGCAAAAAGTGTTTGTAGGTTTGAGCTGAGAAATTATGCTTGAAATGGATATAAGATTGTACCAACATGGGTATTTGCTCCTTGAGTGGCAAGTTTTGGAATTTATGTGGAAATTTTGACTTTTGTGTCAAAGCAATTGAAGAAAAAATTCCATCATGGCTAGAAAGATGCACATTTCAGCTAAAAAAAAAAAGTCCTTGGTCCTTGTCTGGTTTTCTACGCACTTTTGAGATTTCACCCTACACACAACGAGAAATGAGAGGAAACAGTGTTATATAATACTTGTCAGGACTAAACCTGCACTAGAACATTTTGGATGACTGAAGCTGTTGGTTTCACGTTGGTTTCTCTGCTCACACAGTCAAGTAAGTAATAAAGTAATCAAGTAAGTCCAGTGCCATTGAACCATCAGAGCTAGGAGAAGACTCATCTTTAAAGCAGATATATTATGCAAAATCAACTTTTTAGAGCTTTTAACCATGTTTTAGCAGTTTCCCATCAACATTTACTCAGCCAGTTGTATTTGGAGTGATTCGTGGACATTTGAGCAATATTTAATCGCTTATTTTCAAGACGCCATGTTGCCTCGCTGTTTCATGGATTTTTTTGTGCAATTTTTCTGCGCCCTGATTGGCTAAGGAACTGTAGAACATTGTCAACCAATCTCCTCCATGCTGTGTCTCCTGTACAGTACAGAATGCGTTCAGCCAAATTTACATAAATGTTGGATCGATGTGTGACTCTGAAGTGCTGTACGTTTGCAAGTTTTCTCCCCGACAAAACCCACAATACGAATGTTTGAACTTTGAGAGAGAGAAATGTGAGAAAATGTTAATGGCTGTCTGAGAAAAGTGTATAAAGTGTGTGGTGAGGGGTTTTACAGCTACAAAACATATATAATAACTGTAAAAAAAAAAAGCTGATACTTCACGGATTTCGCCTATTGCGGGTTATTTTTAGAATGTAACCCCGGCGATAAACAAGGGACTACTGTAATACGATTTAAAATGTTTTTATCTGCTCAGACAATAAGTTAATTAAACCGCGAATGTTGTGAAAAGGTCTAGTTAAAATATTTCAGATATGTGTGAAACAAAAGACAATGCCAGATCAATGAATGCATATAAATTGTATTGCTGTAACTAGAAATTTAGAGGGATAAAGGAACAAAGTAAAAGAAAATTGAAAAAAAAAAAAAAAAATTGTCTTCAAGCTCACTCACTGTAACTGCCTTTTTAAATTTTGCCTCCCAATTATCTGATTACTGTGTCTGTGGATTCGTTTCCTTTGCTAAACACATTGTTCCAAAGCTGCTCAATGATTCTCTTTGATTGTTTGGTGGCAAAAAGGAAGAAAAAAATCCTTCTTCCTGCTTAATAAGATATTTCTTAAAACATTTGTTAATATGCCCAGAAGGCTTGTCGAGCTTCCTGTCCCACTTGGAAGGCCCCCATTCTCACCGCACTTTTCCAGATGTTCTTTCACACCCTTTCATCCTTACGTCGTCGACAAAAACAACTCACTTTCTTTCTCATCAATTATTTTCCGCCCTCCGCCTTTGTGTTGTCCTAAACTGCGTCTATTATCAAAAGCAAGGCGAGGGAGGGGGCGGACGAGTTACCAAAATGGAAACCGGAATAGGAAGCCAGCTGTCAAGGTGTTGCGAAAGGAAATAAGCATAGACAGTGGGAAGAGGAGGAAAAGAAGGATGCCCGGGGCCCGCTGGTGATCGGGTTGGCGAGGTGACGGGGCGTAAGTGGCAGCTGTGAACACCTGTCAAAACAAATTTAGGTCAGCACGCCGCCGCCTCGCTGGGACATGGTCGGGGCTGTAGGAAATCACACTTGAGATCATATGGACACGTCAGGTCTTTTCTAAATGTTAGCCTGCGCGCATTGATTTCCCGTTCGCTAGCGTGATTGATAAGCCACGCGCGTTCGACTATTAGTTTTGGTGCCGCTACACACATAAAGAAGTGCGCGTCTTGGCGGAGAGAGGGAGGGTGAGCGCTCGCAGGCAGCTGTCTTTCTACCATTGTCTAGACAGGATCATGTGGCTGCATACTGACAAGCAGCAGGAGTGACACGCTGATAGCTGCCCAACTCGATAATACTCATTTGACAGTTAAAGTTAGTTGTGAAAGTGCAGAAACAGCCAAAGTTTCAGGAATATTATACAAATGAATCGGAAGAAATGCTTTAGTGGTGGGTCACAAAAAAACTGCACATTTCTTGTCCTCGATGGAGGTAGCAGATATGTTTAAAGCGAGGGTGTCCAAACTATGGCTCCGCTTCGAATATGTTTTGAGATGTGGCTCTCGATTAAAAAAAAAAAAAGCTTGGGCACCTCTGGTTTAAAGAGTACTCACTGCAAAGTTAACCATCTGAATGAGTTTGCACAGTAAAACAATGGACTTTAGATGTATTTTCATAAAGTTGTTTTGTGTTCCATTTTGAGATTTAGATAAGGCTACCATTAGCTTTAAGACGCAAATACCTACTTTTATAAACGCATAAGTTTCCTCTAGTTAAGTGCTCACATCATTGTAAATGTCTTAACATACCGACAGACCGATCATCTATCCAAAAACTGATTTATTTAAGTAAACTCTACTAAATCCTCGTAGAGCGGCTCTGCACTTTTTTGCGAAAAGAGACTATACTCCATGGTAAGGTAGTAGGGCAGTGTGACCTCAAGCCAGAAAGTGGACAGATCAATACCCGCTGCCACAATGGGTACTTTTTGCTGAGATTGGTTTCAAGCAAGGATACTATGTTGTGTATGCTGTGTGTGTGTGTGTGACTGGTGTGATTGGTGGTACTCGGAGAAGCCATAGGCACAGAATCACTGCCATATCTCAGTCATTCTGTCAAAATGCTGTTTCAGAAGTACTTTTTCCCCATTTGTTTCGTTTTCCAGTCCATTTTGCTAGCACATGGTTAATTGATTATGTCTGGTTCATCTAGAAAAAAAAAAAAAGTAACCAAAATCTGTGCCCAAAACATATCAAAGTAACAGAGAAAAGGACCGTGGTCAGCCAGCCAATGTAAAATAAGTGTTGTCTCTAAAATCACAAAAAAAAAAATAAATAAATAAATAAATACAAGGAAAAATACCACAATGCACTGCCCACCTCTGGTCCCATTACAAAAAAAGCCAGTCTACAGAGGCTGCAATGGCTTATAATGATACGGGTGCTCTTGAGGAGGCCACGATGGAGTAGTGCAACCGAGATGTTTTTCAATGCACAAGTGAACACTAAGAACTTCAAAGTACAGTTTTATTTGCAGAAAATTAAATAAAAATGTCACTCACAAACATAAGTTTCACTACAATCTGCTATCAGTCCAAGATGTGGAGACATTGGTATGACTGTCTTTTTAAAATGTACATGCTGACTGTTTGCATTGTCACTGTCCTTGTCTGTTTTTAAAAATGGACCATGAATAAAGATGAATAAAAATGAATTGAATTGCTACCAAAAATTAGGCGGGGCTAAACATAACACTCCATACTGCACTTACTGTCTGTATCTTGAAATACTTATATTATTTCATATTATACAATTAGTTCCCAGCTTAGCAACCAGATGACATTGCTTGGAAATAGGACATACTGCTTTAAAACATGGCCATGTTAACAGGATTATGATTGTATTTTCTCTTTACAATACTTATCTGTAAGTATGCAGTCACACATTACAAATTCTACACCAAAAATTCTGGCACATATTTTCTGCGTCTGCGACTTCCCATCTGCCCTCCATCTTTAATGCAATCCACACGCACCATCCCCAATCAGAATCCCCATAATGCCTTGCTGTCTGTGTGCCTCCTGGTTATGGCTGTGCCACGCTATAATGATTCCCCCTTATCTGACATGCAGTTATGCAAATATTAGGTTCCGCCCAAAAATGTGGTGACGGGAGTTTCTTGCCTCTCTCCCCTGATGGCAGTGATAGGCTCCAGAGTACACTAGTGCTGGGTAATTGTGATTAGTCATATCTTGTGTTGAGCGCATGGAAGAGGTCTACTGTGGATGCTTTCTCTTTGGGTGAAGGAAAAGATGATGGACAAGCAAAGGGAGATAGCTTCGAGTTGGAGATTGTAATGAATACTTGCCAATAACATTATCAGGGAAATGTGGAAATTGTGTTTAAATGTGTGCACTCTATGGCAACTCCTGCTGGCTGTGCTCAAGTCCAGAGGTGACAGAGCCTTTTCTGTGGCAGCGTCCAGACTATGAAACAGCGCCCTCTACCTGTCAGATCCTCTCAGTCTTTAACACAGTTTAACCCACCCCTTCTCCTTGGCATTTAATACTAGCTAGACAGGATAACTTGCTGTTTTATTGATGTTTTGTTGGTTTATTGTTCTTTGCTTATGTATCGTATTATCTGTACATTTATTTTTTTTGTAGACATTTTATATGAAGCACTCTGGGCAGCTAAAGTTGTATTTAAATGTGCTATATAAATAAAATAAAATAAAATTGAATTGGCATTTGGAAAGAGCTATAATGCCTTAAACTTCAGGCACAATGGCAGTGTTATTATTTGCTTACTGGGCCATATGTATATTCAGGGTGAAACAAGTTCCTGAATAAGGTGATTTTTATTCACGCTTGTTATTTTTTCAGTCTGAAATATTTCTGAATTACTTATTTGACGTTGCAAAAGAAATTTGTTCTTGCACAGCCTTCACCTCTCACTCAAAGCGAATACTTGACTGAACGCAAACCTTAATCTGCATGCTTCCAACGCTACTACAACTATCACTGTTACTACCAGAACTTCTACTATTAACATTACCCCAAATGAACGTTTTATGGTATTAGAGCTATTGGGAAATTTGGGAAGCCATCTTAATATATTTAGCTGGCCCAATATTTGAATTTTTCTTGGACTGCGCTTGAACTTTTCGGGTGGAGGGTACACTACTGGCTTGTTTCCATGGAGATGTTATCGCTTTGTCTTGAATGTTCCACAGGATGGCGTTAAACTATCCATCTTGCATTTTCCCAATTACAGGCGGTCTTACTGTAAGCGAGCTCGCCTCTCCACAGATCTAACCCTGTAACTTGGCCCTTTGGTATCACTTGCTTGTACAGTATTAACATTACCCTCAATAAAAGTGTTCATGTAGAGTTAATATACTTATCTTAAATCAACATCTGAAACTTTAACTTCACGTGGTTAAACTCATACAATTCTTTAAATTGAGCATATCTATAAATTCACTTCATAACGCAATTCATCCAGTTGAGCCAAATGTCAAAGTCGGCGAGCGAAGTGTATAACCCACAGTCAGACAGTCAGGGATGGGATTTTCCGTGGTAAAAGTCAAATGAAGCATTAGTCTAAAGCCGGGGTTCAGTACTCTCTAACTGCAACCTAACTGACAGCACTGACTGACAGACTGACACGTATCCAAATGAAAATTAAACACAAAAGACACCGAAATGGAGACCAACCAGCACATTTCACAGTTGACATACAGGTTATTAAATATATTTATGCATTGCGGATGTACTTTGTGTGTCTGTATCCAATTGGGATTCCAGAAAGAAAAGTTCACAGCATGATTCACGGTTCAATTTTTTTGTGGGGTTGTCTGCTTCGCCAAAGAAACGCACTGTCACCTTTGACCCTTCAGTTTTACATTGTATCTGCTTTTATATACAGCATATAGAAGCCCGAATAATCATTCCAAATATAAGTCAGTGTCAAGCTATTTCTTTTTTGATGAATGGATTCTGTTTCTCAAAAGAGCATGTTTTTCAGTAGTCAAAATAAAATAAATAAATAACTAAAAAATAGACAGGAACATAGAGTCTCCATTTTGAAAAGCAAAAGTTCACACGTTCAGCGTTATACTGAACCTCTGTGCTGCATTTTGTTTACGTAAATGCATAACTTGGATAAAGGTTATTCATTTAGATTTGACTACATTTTAAACATTTGTGAGTGGTTTAGGAAAGAGTGTTGCCAAATCAGAAAAGTCATATACCACCTGAAATGTGCTGCACAAAACTAATAAGACAAATCTCGTTTTTAATCAAGCTCTAACTGATTAAAGGTTGCTGTACTTTGTCCAATTAATCATAGTCAACTTTGCAATTAATAATAATTATGATGTTTCTGTTCTGTCAGGCTGAATTCAACCTATTATAGAAACAGGTTTGGAGCATAGACTGTACAAAGAAGTGGACAAAGTGAGTAAGGCTCCAGTCAAATGAAGCTCATCGAGGTTAGAGGTTACGGGGCGAATTTGGAGCCGAGTTCCACATTTGGAGTATCATAGCAACCAAACAGCCAATCTGAAGGCTGTTGAAGGTAGTGCACCTTCCCCCCTGCTAAACCAGTGGTGCGGACGCTTGGCAACGCTGTCAATCAAACCTGTTACTAACGATAGCAGGAGCAATCTCGGGGAAAGAATGTGCCTCATTGGTGCAATTGTGAAGGAAGAGATTGCAGAGCAGGTAGAGAGTTGAAAGAAGTTTATCTGATCAGATGAATGAAGTTACAGACAGTAGGTGTGTGTGTGTGTGTGTGTGTGTGTGACTGTGTGACTGTGTGTGTGTGACTGTGTGTGTGTGCGTGTGTGTGACTGTGCGTGTGTGTGACTGTGCGTGTGTGTGACTGTGTGCGTGTGTGTGACTGTGTGCGTGCGTGTGCGACTGTGTGCGTGTGTGACTGTGTGCGACTGTCTGCGTGTGTGTGACTGTGTGCGACTGTCTGCGTGTGTGTGACTGTGTGCGTGCGTGTGTGTGACTGTGTGCGTGTGTGTGACTGTGTGCATGTGTGAGAGGGTGACTGAGTGCGTGTGTGTGTGTGTGTGTATGTGTGGCTGAGTGGGTGAGAGAGTGAGTGAGTGTGTGCCTGTGAGTGTGTGTGAGTGAGAGGGTAAGTGAGTGTGAGTGAGAGTGTGAGAGGGTGAGTGTGTATGAGTGTGTATTAGTGTGTAAGAGAGTGATAGTACAAAGAAAGGTACTATCTACAGAAAACCCATGCTTTCAGTTGGTCTGTTACTATTGTTCATATCTTGATTTACGAACAAAATACCCAAATAAATCATCAGAATCATATAGCACGGATTAATATGAATATTTTAAGACCAAAATGACAGTCTGACAGCAGCAGTTATGGGGAGAGGAGCGACAGTTTTTCAGTAGAAAGTGAACTGGAAACACGCCCATGCTCACTTTCTATTTGGAATGCGGAGGCAAGCAGGTTAGCTCTGTCCATTTATATATACAGTCTATGTTTGGTACGACTGATCTCTGCCCCGTATTCAGTCTCGTGGTTATACTTCTATACCATTATCTTATGAACACTGCCTTAATGCATTGATTTAATTTCATAGTCGTATAAATAGCTTGCTTAGGAACACCCCATGACCCCACTATGATTAGAACATGATACTCTATGGGCTCAATTAGCCAAACAGCGGATTTAACCTTGTAAAGATGTAGCTTCCGTTCGCTACAAATGATCAGTATGAAAAAATAAACCCATTGTAGATGACTTACTAAGTGCAAATAAGGCTGTAAGATTTGTATGAGAAAGTCAATGATGTATATGAAAATCAATTGTTTCTGTATTATAGCTTGGGCCGGTTTGGATGGTAAGCATAAATTTATGTCATCTGCTTTTATAAATGAGCCCCCGTGATACTCATTACATAGGTAGAAAGCGGAATGTGATTGTGAATGACAAAAATAGCTATGAATTTGCCATTATAAGGCGGTCTCTACAGATCAGAGAGGAGGACATGTGTTTTGTCTGCTTCTGCCGTGCGTGTGTGTGTCCTTGATGGAAAACAGCAAATATGTATACCTCTAATCATTTCAAACCCAAGCCTTATTATCAGCGTGGGGGAAGAGGCAGAGGCAGTTTGAGTCGAGGTAGTGGATCGTGAAGGCATCTCCACCAAATCCAAATTATGGAGCAAATATCGATAGACTTTTTAAGATTATGGTTTACAAATTCATAGGATAATAATGTGGGAATACACGCAACAAAAATGTTCACTTGGCATAGATTTGACATGTATTCTGTTTTTGTAAAGCTGCACTACGTAACTTTTCTGGTGGAGCGTTCTAAACCATCTTGTTCTTGCTTTATCTTGAATGTTCCACAGTATGGCGTTAAACTATCCATTTTGCATTTACTCAATCACGTGTGTTTTATTGACTTAAAAACATGTATTCTTACAGTGAGTGGGCTCGCCTCTCCACAGATCTGACCCTGTAGCTCCGTGGCGTCGCTTGCTTGTGCTTAGTTAGGATAAATAATTGTAATGCCGTACTGTGGAACACTTCAAGCAACGCGATAACATCTTCACGTCCAGAAGCATGTGGCAGATCCTCCACTGGAAAAGTTACACAGTGCACCTTTAAAAGCTGCACTATGGCTCTTTTCTGGTGAAGGGCAGTTTACTAGCTTGTTTCCATGGAGATGTTATTGCTCTGTCTTGAATGTTACACAGTATGGCGTTAAACTATCCATTTTCGCGTAGAGAAGCATGTAGCAGATCCTCCACCTTTAAAGCTGCACTATGTAACTTTTCTACCAGCTTGTTTCCATGGAGATGTTAATGCTTTGTCAGGAATCCAGTCCAAGGTACATTTCAGCACTGTGAAGAGGCGACCCAATTCACAGTAAGAACGCATGTAATGGAGTGTATGGAGTTTAAAAACACAGTGGAGCACTTCACTTCCTGTATTACCATATGACATCACAAGGTGAAACAGAGTGTTTTCAGTTTTTAGAGAAGAACTCAGCCTAAATAAGCAGGGTTTGTGTGTTGTGTGTTGTATGTTTTTGATGACGAAACAACTTTATAACTTCAATCGAAAAATAGAGTAATATGGGCGCTTTAATGACCTAATGTGGGACTTTCCAGACAGAGCAATATCATCTCCATGGAGACCTCTCAGCAGAAAAGTTATATGTTGCACTTTTAACAGCATGACACTGACACATTAGCTGTTCATCATGCATATAATTGTATTCGCACATAAAAAAACTAAGTATGAAAACCTCATTTATAATTCAATCGACTATTCTTGGGCAGCTTTACTGATGGAGCTGCTTATGCTGTTGATATTTCAATACAATTTCCTATTTGTTTCTGTGGCTCCAACTGTGCCAAGATATAAGGGAATCGCATTGGCAGACTCCTGCTGCATCCTGGTCATCAATAACAGAATACGATTATTCACTGTCCGGCCCAAATGCCAATAATAAACGCTGTGAAAGCAAACTGCAATAAAGACACTATTGAATTCCCAGACTTTTCTCGCCCCAATTGATTTTTTTCATTTAGAAGTTATGAGATTAGATTCAATAAAACCTATACCTATTTTCTTCCACTGCAACTTTGCTCATTTCTTTGTTTAATCCGTTTTTAGGCTCCAGAGCTGAGTTGGCATTTTCTCTCCACTGTGGGTTTTTTTTTTTTTTTTTTTTTGAATCTATTTACATAGAATTACAATGCAGTTTAGCATTAAAGTAAAATGGTTGGTCTGACCCTATAGACTGTATATACAAATGGACATAGCTAACGCGCTAGCCACTACTTTCCAAATAGAGAGTGATCATGGGTGCACTTCCAGCTCCATCGACTCTGGCTTCAATTCACTTCACATTGAAAAAAACTGTCACCCCTCTCGCCCACTCTGTGCTAAACCAGCGGGGCGGGCAGGAAGGGGTGTTACTTTGAACAGCCTCGCTCCAGATTGGCACTTTGGTTGCTATGATACTCGCGGTCAGAATTCCAAATGTGGAACTCGGCTCCAAATCCGCCTCAAGGAGCTTCATCTGACTGGAGCCGAACGCTTTGAGTGACGTCACACTCACTTAGTCCACTTCTTTACACAGTCTAGGACAGGGGTGTCAAACTCAAATTCACAAAGGGCCAAAATTAAAAACGTCATGGGCCAAACTAAATATTTATTGAACTGCATGTTTTTCAGAAGAGGTGGATTAAAATTGATTGAGGCGACAGGTAGCAGAAGCTAATGAGTGTGGAAGAAGTGGTGGGGGCCCAGCGCCAACACATTAGCAAAGCATTATGGGATTCATAGTATTAGAGGTGCATGCGCTGTACTGACTCGGCGACCGGTGGATCAGCTCTAATATATATATTTGATATGATCTCACGGGCCAAATATATTTACAACGAGGGCCAAATTTTGCCCTTGGGCCTGAGTTTGACATGTCTGGTCTATAATCTGACCACTCAACGCTCTCTGGACAATGCTGGCTGCTTTTACTGTGCTAGTACAATCCACATTATTATAGTAATTACAGACTTAAGAAACACACATGGTGAAAAAAATATACTACTCTTCACTCTTCACACTTGTATCAAATGACCTCCTACTGAAAGCTGGAACGTGAACTGAAAGAGCCTTTGTTCGCGTTTTTCTTAGTGGTCTACAATTTAGAGCATGCCTTAATATGAGAAGCCCCTAGTTTTGTATTTTGTTAAATTACAACTTGTTATCAAATCAAAAGTTGCATAAGAGGTAAGGAAGTAGCATTTTTCAGCGTATATTGTTCACATTTGAATTAAAATAAAAATGTATCTGGATGGCATGTCTATGTCTCTCGGCTGTGTCTGGGGTGAGGGAAGTCTGGGAGTCTCTGCTTAGACTGCTGCCCCCGAGACCCGGCCCCGGACAAGCGGAAGAAAATGGATGGATGGATTGGTACATGTTTGGTGTCATACAGTAGTTTAACAAAAACCCTGGGTCAAAAAACTACTGCTTATTCCTTTATAGTTTACGATGTTTTTTCTTGTGAGAGTTCGCTACCTGCAGGTCTTCACGGAGATGTTATTGCTTCCCTGAAATGTTCCACAGTATTGCGTTAATTAAGCACACTGTATCGCTACGGAGACAAGCAGGTGACTCCATCAAGTTACCAAGTCAGATTTGGGGAGAAATTACCTTGTTCACTCATAATTATTATAATAAATCCAGTATATGTATATGTTTAATGCCATCCTGGGGTGATGGTATTAAAGCATTTCATATCTCCATGGAGACAAGTAAAAAGTTACACAGTGCAACTTTTGGCAAATCGCTTCATATCGGAGGGCAAATTATTCGGATCGCTAGAGCCGAGAAGGGAGTAGTATTTTTAAAAGTGTTGAAAGAGACTGTGCCTGAAACATAATATCCAGTATAACTTGGTTTTGATGATAATATCAAGTTTGGCACCACCACTGCAATAACAATATAACAAAAACAAATTCCTTTTGGCTGCACTGCTCAGAACAAATAAGAGGATGCCTTATCTGGGCCTGTGCCATGCGAACAAAAAGTGACCTTGTGGAAGGAGATACAAGTATTTACCATTTTGAAACTGTACATAAAAATTTATCTTCAGACGGAACATTGTTGTTCAAAAATGGGATCAAAAAAAGTTGAAATTGCAGTCTGGGATTCACGAGTTCAGAAATAACACTGATTTGTGGTTGTAAGGAGCCGTTTCAAAAGTACTGTGCATCAGCTGTTCTACTGAGTGATATTTACAGTGACATATGGACGAGTATAAATGACACGATTCCTCAGTTATGTGTTTTTGTTGTTTTTTACTTGGCCTGATTCACTGTGAACACTGGACACTACTCAAGCATTTACATAAGACGTGAAGGTGGGGTTTGCGACTTTTTTTTTCCCCAAGAGAGTAAAAGTATTTTTGTACTGGTTTATTGACCCGGAAGTAAAAGCCGTTAGATTGCTAAAATTGTTCTGAGTGTGGTTGTTGGACTTACCTTCATTGGTTTAGGTTGTGAGCTTGTTTGTACAGTTGCTTGCTTAGGATCTTTGGGTTTTTTTGTTTTTTTTTTTTTTTTGGTTTTTTTTCTGGGTTTGCCATTGTCTGCTGTTTTAGGATTGCTTTGAGTCTCCGTGTGGACTGTTACCTGAGTGTTGGTTATCTCTTCTGGTCGCCTCGTCATATAGCAGCATGCTCTAGGTCAAACTTCTGTCTGTCACCTCACATCCCAAATACCAACTCTGGGTTTAGGATCCAGGATAAGTTTAACTTTCTTCTCCGGTGAAGTTTCTCATGGACTATCTTTGGCATCTCTCTTTACTTTTGGGTCCACTTTGGGCTGGCTGTCAGCAGCCTGTCCAGTCCTTCTATTTCCATTTTGGCACCTTTTCGGAGTGTTGGATGGCCTAGGTTTACTGCTTTGAGCACGAGGTCTGTTGGCATGCTTCTTGTTTCTCTTCCTTTTTCTTTGAGTTTGCCAACCGTCTGGATCACTTTGAGGAGATGTGTCCGTGCTGACATTCGCATGAGCAGTGGTACACTCTTTTTGTCTGGCTGTCTATGTTCATACCTTTGTTTTCTCACCTCTCAAACACTGGTTTTAGGCTGAGAAGCCGGGATAAACACAGGTTTGGCCTTCTCCTTTTGTACAGTTTTGGGCTGGTCGCCAACAGCTTGTTCAGACCTGGCTTGTGTGGGAGTGAATGCACTATTACCACCCTTTTTTCAGAGCTCTAGATAGCCCAGGTTTGCTGCTCAGATCCTGAGGTCTGCTTGCATGTGCTCTCCTGGGGTTGGATAAAGGTCCTCTATGGGCCGGTCCTTGGTATTGGCTCCTTTTTGTTACACGTCTTTCCCTTTCCTTGCATTTTCCGTGGGTCATCTGGAGTGGGTCATCTGAGCTTTGGTGAGTTCTTTAGCAGACTAGCTGTATGGCTCAAATTTCTGACGTCTCGCAATCCAAGCGTTTTCCTCAGAAACAGGAGCCCGTATGAGGTATGGATGTGAGGTATGGGCTTTGATGTCTCTCCCTGAAAAGCAGCTTCCACATTGGTCTTGCTACAAACCGCAACCTCACTCGGCCTGAGAACACAGCCGTCAGGTTGCGAGGTTTTGTTTCCTCTCCTGTTTCGGCATTTGGCATTCTGAAGCTTTCTGTAGTTTTGGCTGTTGGCTCTGAGTCTTGTGTCTGTATAGTTTTGAAGCTCTGTGTTTACCTATAGTTTTAAAAAACACAGTGGAACATCCATAGAGACAATCAGTGCAGGCCCTCCTTCATAAAAGTTACATAGTGCACCTTTAATACCTGTTCTTAGTCACTTCTTTTCATGTCAAAAAGTCTGGACTGCCTGAGCCGGATATAAGTTGGCTGCGTGCCTGAAAAAAATGTGAGGAGGAAGAAGAGGGGGAAGACGCCGGGGGAGTCCGAATGATGCAAAATGAGAGCACAAACTACAGGAGGAGCGTCGGGGAGAGCTGTGTACCTGCAGGAGTCTGTGTGGGAGGGAGGCCGACACCACAGGTAATCCACAGGCTCTCTCCGGGTGACCCTGCAGGTGTTCAGATCCACAGGTCATGCTTGTTTTTCACACACGTTCAACAAGAATCCACCAAGATCTGCAGACAAAGTGTAAACACGTGGGCACGGAGCGACGGCACGGTCTACCGCCCCGAGGTGAGGTACTTAGCTTTTCATCTGCCACTTACACCTGTTGGCACACACAGTTTATACTGCAGAGGTGGGAGGAAGTGAGGTACTTTTTCGCTAGTGATATTTTTATTTATTTATTTCTCTACAAAAAAAAAAAAAAATAGAAAAGTTCAACACGGGGCAGATAAATATACATAGACTTCACCACAGCTTGCTTCACTTGAGATGGAATAAATCACAAGCTCCTTATATGACCAAAATATCTTATCTTGCATGTTTATTAATTGTTTTATATAGCATTATTTTTCATATAGCTTTTTTTTTTTTTTTTTTTTACTTTAAAGGTGCTTACACAAAATGCATTCTCGTTATCGTGTTTTCATGCGGTTACCTCCTCAAAAACATACATCATCCTGGTTTACAAGGCTGTCTACATATCCAAATCTCTCATGTAGTGGTAGTTTTTAAGTTCACAGCTACCTTTTACCTTTTGGTTCAGTAGAAATTGGCAATTCCAGGTCTGAAATCATCCAAATGATTCTAGTGAAGGTGTATGGAGTTCAAAACAAGATCAGAAAATAGCGTAATATTGGCCCTTAATAACAGTAGTAGAAGTTGTAGCAGTGGTTACGTTTTTGACTGCTTTTTAATAAATAAATACAATTACTTTACATTTGGTCCTTTGAATTAACTTTTGCCAATATGTACAAAACCCCAAATGCAAACCACATAATAGTAGAAGTAGTAGTAATAGTGGTAGCAGCAGTACTAGTAGTAGTAGGTAGTAGTAGTAATAGTTGTAGCAGCAGCAGCATCAGTACTACTACTAGTAGTAGTAGTAATAGTTGTAGCAGCAGTACTAATAGTAGTAGTAGCAGTAATAGTTGTAGCAGCAGTAGTAGTAATAGTTGTAGCAGAAGCAGTAGTAGCAGCAGTAGTAGTAGTAGTTGTAGCAGAAGCAGTAGCAGCAGTAGCAGGAGTAGTAGGAGTAGTAGGAGTAGTAGGAGTAGTAGTTGTAGCAGCAGTAGCAGGAGTAGTAGGAGTAGTAGGAGTAGTAGGAGTAGTAGTTGTAGCAGCAGTAGTAGTAATAGCTGTAGCAGAAGCAGTTGTAGCAGCAGTAGTAGTAGTAGTTGTTGTAGCAGAAGCAGTAGCAGCAGTAGCAGCAGTAGCAGCAGTAGTAGGAGTAGTAGGAGTAGTAGTAGTTGTAGCAGCAGTAGTAGGAGTAGCAGTTGTAGCAGCAGTAGTAGTAATAGTTGTAGCAGAAGCAGTTGTTGCAGCAGCAGTAGTAGTAATAATAGTTGTAGCAGTAGTAGGAGTAGTAGGAGTAGTAGGTGTAGTAGTTGTAGCAGCAGTAGTAGGAGTAGGAGTAATAAGTTGTGGCAGCAGTAGTAGGAGTAGTAGTAGTTGTAGTAGTAGCAGCAGCAGCAGTAGTAGTAGTAGTAGCAGTGATCATGTTATGACTGTCCTTTATCAACATTCATAAAGTTAATAAGTACATGTGGTTCTTTTAATTCACTTTCAACACTATATATATATATATTTAAAAAGTCTTATTTCACCACTGAAACAGTTTTTGAGGCATTTCTAAATACATTACAATAACTTGACAATACTGATAAAGACCCTCCTCTACCTGTGTGTCCTTCACTGTAAATCTAGACGTTTCAAAATGGACTCCTGCACTACGCCCACTGTTCATCTCTCACCTCGTCAATACAATCCTATCAACTCCTCCCCCCTTTGCAAACAATTAGATCACTCCTTTGTTTTCTTTCGATTTGACTGAGTATTCTGACCCCCTTCCATATTCATACATTATGGAGGTACTGACGCTTGCTTCTGCTAATAGGAATTGACAGTGTAAAAATAACATAAAAAAGGACCGGGGAATTCGGAGGCCCCGCCCAAAACATTGCGTCTCTCGAATTTCCACTCACACACACACACACACACACAATTAAAGCTCCAATGCGGTGCAGCGCTGGGACATCCACAAGACATCCTCATCAATTATGGAGGAGCTCTGAGTACCATCTATTACATCCAATCAGCTGGAGAAATCACTGTTTTTGCACCATTAGCATCCCTCTAATTTAAGAAACTCACACGTACAGATGCAGTGTGGCTGATAAGCTACAGGAAAAATTACAAGTAAGAGAAAGAAAGCAGTTCCAGTCCCAATAGTTTTCCATGGTCTATAAGCAATAGCACAAACAAGCTAATGGTAATTAATCAGAAATTAGGCCCGTTAGCGAAAAGGGAGAGTGGGAATAGGATATGGATTAGTTTTAACGCAGACCTGTTGTGCTTGTGTCTGCTCTATATTTATAATCTATGACACCCGTGGATCATTATGTTATAATTTGTATCTAAAACGACTTAACAGAAGAAATAAATCCGCTGACTTCCGCATTAGAAAACTGTGGTGGCCTGACGTTGGCGTAAACGTCACCACAACTGATGGATAGCAACAAATAACGCAGAAAGAAGCAGGTTTTTAAAAAAAAATTTGTACCAAAATGACTACACAACGCTGCCAAATCCAACACATATCACAGGTTAAGAAAATAAAATTGGAGAAGAAAGTATCGTATTTTCTGGACTATACGTCGCTCTGGAGTATAAGTCGTATCAGTGAAAAATGCAACAATGAAGAAAAACACATATATAAGTTGCACTGGACTATAAGTTGCATTTTTTGGGGGAAATTTATTTTACAAAATCTGAGACCAAGAACAGGCATTTTATCTTTAAAGGCAAGTTATAATAAGAACATTACAATAGAGAACAACAGGCTGAATAGCAGTACAGCACACTAATATAACACTATTATATATACTATACTATACTACACTACTATATTTATTCAGCTACATGAAGAATAGACATACCAGATCACTAAATCCATTGAATTCTTCATCCTCTGTGTCGCTTCTGAACAACTCTGCAACTCTGGAGGTAGATGCTTCCCTGTGGCTGTCATACTGGTACTAGTAGAGCGCCCTCGTGTGGTTGTCAGTGTGGCAGTAATGAAGATGTGAAATTATATATTTTAATAATGTCATATATAAGTTGCTGTATAAGTATAAGTATAAGTCGCACCCCCGTACATGGTTAAAAACTCTGAGACGTTGATTTCGCATAAGGGCAGTCAGTGGAGTTCTGGATTTAAGTTGATTGCAACTTACTACAGCCACAAAATATCTGGACAGTTTGTCAAAGTATAACAATGTAACCTTCATTTACCTAGTTAAGTTATTAAAATATATCCCTATACATGTTTGTTTTCATCAGGACCACCTTTCCACTTTGTTTGAATGCAGGAGAAACTGGAATATTCTTGTATCCTTCAGAACAAAATACATAACTTACATAATCGGTCACAGTGAGTGTAATTTAAATGTGCATCTGAAGCCATTTTAACATCTTGGTGAAACTCAGCATTGAACTTTTCTATACCCCATATCAAACAACATTGTACACTACCAAAAACAGCAGCCATGTAACTCTACTGTGGCACAATCTAATAAAAAATTCAAATCATTCTCAAGACTCCTCCAACTCCCTCCCAGGCTCTCCCATCAGAGATCTCCTGCTAACAAAAGACAAAGATCAAACGTGGAGGAGGGATCACTCTGGTGGGGTTTAAGATCAAAGGACCACACAGGCTTAACTGATCCGGAGTCAGGCCTGTACAGGTGTGGAGCATCACTTACTCTTTCCTATCCCCACGTCGGCTTGCATTTTGATATGTGTGTGTGCCGTGGTTCATTATGCATGCCATATTGAACCAAACCAATGGGTAATCAACAGTAATCAAATATTCATTGGGACACAGTTGGCTGGAGGGCATGCACCGGCCCTGGTGGGAACAACAGGGAGGCATCAAATCAACAAAAGCCCGCTGTGCCTGGAGAGCTGTGGAGAGGATGGACACTTGGAGAGGGAAAAAGCAAACTTATGTGAAGAAAAGTCATGATGTATGCCATAGACTTTATATATAAATGGACATAGCTAACACACTAGCCACTGTGTTTTATATAGGAAGTGAGCATGGGCGCGTTTCCGGCTCCATCGACTGGCTCCAATTCACTTCACATTGAAAAATTGTCGCCTCTTCTCTATAACTGCTGTGTCAGGCTTGTCATTTTGGTCTTAAAATGTTCATATTAACCCACTCTACAAGATCCTGGTGTTTTTATTTCACTATTTTGTCCATAAATCAAACTATGAACATTAACAACAAACGAATCAGGTGCTTTCTTTCCCTGAGGTAGTTCTTGCTAGCATTAGCAACAGATTTGATTGACAGCGTTGCTAAGCGCCCTGCTAAACGCCCTTTCCTAAATAGCTTTAGATTAATCATGAGCTGTATCAGAACATATAGAAGACCACATATGACTAGTATACACCCATGGACCACTGTGGAACATACATAGCTGTTTTAAAGGTGTTTTGTTTTAGTAATTCTGGCTTCATGTCATGTGACGTCTAACTCTTCCCAAAATGTCTATCCTACATCATAGCACACAAGATAAAGTTGCACTTATCAAAGATCATTCGTTTATTTTGTTAGTCATCCTTAAAAATGTGACTTAAATCCATCCCACATTAAGAACACTCGATCTTGTCTGATCTTGGAAGCTAAGCAGGGTTGGACATGGTTAGTACTTGGACCGGAGATCAATAGGACCAGGTGCCACAGTGGGGGAACAGTGGCTGTAGTACATACTGTCAATGGGTAGGACCATAGACGGTATAAAGAAGTGGACTAAGCGAATGTGACGTCCCCCATAGTGTTCGGCTCCAGTCAAATAAAGGTCATTGAAGCTAGCAGTTATAAGGATGAATTTGGAGTCGAGTTCCATATTTGGAATTCCGATCGAGAGTATCACAGCAAGAGCTAATCCGGATCCAGGCTGCATGTTTAGCAGGGAGCGGGCGCTTTGCAATGTCAATTAAACCTGTTGCTAATGCTAGTGGGAGCGACCTTAGGGAAAGAATGTTCATGTTCATATCTTGATTTATAGACAAAAATAGCAAAAAATAAATAAAAACATCAGAATCATATAGAGCGGGGTTAATACAAACATTTTAAGACCAAAATGATGAGGCTCACTGCAGCAGTTACAGAGAGAGGGGTGACAGTTTTTCAATGTAAAGTGAATTGGAGCCAGAGTCAATGGAACGCGGCAGCTAGCACATCCATTTGTATACAGTCCATGGGCTAGACCAGGGGTGTCAAACACATTTTCACCGAGGGCCACATCAGCAAAATGGCTGCCCTCAAAGGCCAGATGTTAAATAAATGTAACTACTTTTTGAAAATTTTAAATCATTGTTTCTGTATTTATGACTTATTCAAGTTATATTGCGCATTAATTTGCATAGATATAAAAATAAAGCTGTGTAACGGCGTATCTTCTGATAAAATGACATGTTAAGACAATCATACCTTTTAATTTACCATGTGAGGGCCACATAAAATGATGTGGAGGGCCACGTTTGGCCCACGGGCCTTGACACCAACAGTCACACACTCCATTCATACCAAGCAAGGTGGGTGGTTAGGTGGGTAGATGGCACAGATTGGTAGCCAGTGTACACCAGGGCAGCTGTGGCTTCAATAGTATCTCACCATCACCAAGTATGTACTGCACAATACAACGACTTTGAGCGTACCTTGCACCTTCTTTGTTCCCTTAAGCGTTACCAATTCAGTGCATTCACATGTGTCAAAGTATATGTGAGAGTGTGTACATTTTCCAGTCGCTAGTAAGCTTACAATATATCAAGTTATTTCAAAAGAGCATGAGGCTGCCGATTCCACGCTTTATAATAAAAATCTGACTATGTATGTCTGAGCAGTAGAGCTGACTCCGGTGTGGTGCTGAAATCCGGAGGTGATTGATATGCTGGATGTACCTTTGTAGATGCGTCCAGAGAGAATGCTATCTGAACCTCTATGTTCTATGTGAAAAGCACTCAATAATATAGACATGAAGGGCCCAACAGGAGAGGAGAGCTGGAGAGACAGTGACTGACAGCTCTCGGTGTGGTTTTTAGGTGTAAATTCCAGTTTTGGTTGGAGTAGTTATGTTGTTTTTGGACTGTGAAATGAAAATCTAATTGCAATTAATGTGTCAATATTAGGATTCTGTTTAAAGTTTGCATTTTTAGAAGAACTGACAAAAAGACTGACAAACGAATACAAGAATCACATTTCAGAACGTGTTTTGTAAAGATCTAAACTACAGCATAAGCAGTTTTTTGTTCAGAATAAGAGAATATTTTGTGGAGGAAATTGTGGTACTTCAAAAGTTGCCGTCTTTGCTAATTGCGTCCATTCAAATTGCAATTTTGATTTTTGATTTTTCTTTTGCCATAAAACTTGCAATCCTAAGCGGTGTAAAATGTGAATGTGAGAGACATGCGGAAAATAGTCAGAACCGGGAATCAATCTAAGTAATCCTGTTTTTTAGTCTGTCTACATCTCCAAAGCTCAAAATGCTCTGTATCCACCTTGTGATGTCATGAAGCAATAGTTTTCAAGTTGACAGCTCCTTTTTACCTTTTGTTAGCAGAGATAATAATCATAATAATAATAAGATTGGCAATTCCAGGGCTGAAATAATCCAAAAGATTCTAGTGAAGGTGTACGGAGTTTAAAAAAGACAGTCGAGAACTTCTTGTATTACTACATGACATCACAAGGTGGAACAGAGTGTTTTCTGTTTGAGAGAAGAACTCTGCCTAAATATGCAGGGTTTGTGTGTTAAACATGCATGAACGGAACAAAACACAACTCCAGGTCTGTTTGTGATGAGGAAACAACATTATAACAGATCCAAAAATAGTGTTCATTATGAATTATAGGTACACTATGTAACTTTTCTGGTGGAGGGTCTACTTACTGCAGCTTCTCACATCGAAAATGTATTACTTTGCCTTGAATTGTGCACAGTATGTTACTGAACATATCTATCTCCACGGAGACGAGTAGGCAGTGCTAACAGGCCACGTTATAGGTCAGATCTGAAAAGAAATGATGGCTCTCGCAGTGAGAATTCGTTTTTCATGGTATTTCGCGGCAAACGGGTGTCGTACCATATATTATAAAGTTACATAGGGCACTTTTGTTTGTCTTTATTGTTTGGTCTTGTGTTTTTTTGTTGTTCATGCTTTTTAAAAGGGTCTTATACTATACAAAGGTGACTCTTGTGAGCTTTAAGTCATGTTATAAGGTTGTTAGCACCTCCCTTGAGTAATCCTTTATTATTAGTCTGTCTACATCTCCAAAGCGCCAAATGCTCTGTTCCACCTTATGATGTCATGAAGTGGTAGTTTTCAAGTTAACAGCTACCTTTGACCGTTTGTTTAGTAGAGATTCCAGGGCTGAAATCATCCAAAAGATTCTAATGAAGGTGTCTCTGCGAGAAGAACTCACCTTAAATACGCAGGGTCTGTGTGTTAAATGTGCGAATGTAACAAAACACAACTCCAGGTATGTTTGTGACGAGGAAATAGCATAACACAGATCAGAAAATAGCGTAACATAAGTGCTTTAAGGCTAAGTAAAGTATTGTAACTGTCCCTCATTGAACATGAAACCTCATCCTCATCACTAGTGCCTTTTGTTTGCCCCGGGCTGCAGTGGAAGGAGGTCACCTGAAGTTAAAAAGCCGGCTTCTGCCACCACCTTTGCTCTCTCTCCGCTCCTCCTCCGTCCTTGCACCCACACTCGCACCACTACACTGACATTTCATCTCACCCTCTCTTTTGCGTCGCACAAACCCATAGCACACAATCCACATACACTGACCATAGTAATACTGTATATTGATTGACCGTGTTTAAATCCAGGCTCAAAACGGTTCTGTTTGACTGAAAGGTTTTTATTCTGCACTCAGGAAAGTAACAAAAACCAAGACATTAAAATGGTATAAATAAATGAACAGGACTGTAAAAGGCAAAGTAACAAAAGTGGTCTAAAATATTTACGCAAATGTATAACCAAAAGAACCTAAACGAAGAAGCCAAAAAAATAACAGGATTAACACATGAAATAGTTTTGTGTCTCAAAAAACTAGTCACGTAAGTTTATTAAAAAGAAGTGAGGACAAAATAAGGGACATATAACACAATAGCAAACCATGAGTGTCCCAAAAATAAAAAATGAGTCACATAAACCTACAAATACAACAGAACATAAACAGAACTAAACTATCTCACGCACACAGAGACAAATGAGTCACTAACAAATTAAACGAGACATGGAGACAAAGGCCGTGTCCCGATTCGAAGGTTGCATGCTTCAATGGCGCTTATGTAACTTCCAGCTTGACGAGGCCTGTCCCATTTCATACACCGACGATTGTGCCCTGCGTTTCCATGGCGATCGGCCGTGAACGAAGCGTGCATCCGAGCACACTTTGCCCACTGCTATATCCCATCATGCACTGCGTGTGATTTATTCTACGAGAGGTATAGTTTCTTAAAGTTATGTAATACTAGATCACCCCGAACGTTATATTTGCCTATTGATATGCAAAGGGAAAGATTAAATCCTTGCTTCATTCGATCTAAACGGAAATAAATGGCTACGACGACGACACCTTGACTCTTCTTCTATGAAATAATAAAGAATTCAAAATAAAATTGTAATTATAATTATTTCAGTGTCCATTTTAGACCTTTAGGACAAGGCCTTCCACATGTCAGCACGGCCTTTGCGGCTGACGGAGGCTGCACGAGGAGTACTCTTCGTCGGCCGCGTACTTCGAATGGTACCTCGAAGTGTTCAATCAGGAGTCCATGGGGAAAGGGCGGCAGATTCAAACACACACAAAACAAAACAGACAGATACTGAAAGGGAGAAAGAGCTGAAGGCGTATTTGTTTGTATTGTGATTCTAATGTCTTTCTTATTCTGTAAAGCACTTTGAAATACTTTGGGTACGGATTGCGCTATACAAATAAACTTGCCTCGCCTTGCCTTGCTTTGATTATTACTATTTTTGAATAAACGCCCAGCCTAAGGACTTAAAACGTTGCCATTATATCCCCGTATTTCTTGTCACGGTCTATGGAGCAGGGTCGTAGCAGTGCAGTTATTACAAAGTGCAACCGAACTAATGTAAACCCCAAAAGCAAATAAAACAAAACTAAAAACTCATCTGATATTTCTCCTATCCATGTCTGCACCACCATTTTCCAACTTTTCCTCTGAAATTTGAATCGTAATTTCCGCTCACATTCCTCTAAACGAATCCCCCTCGCATACATCAGTGGTACAGTAGTGACTCTTGACATACTGCCACCGTCTAACACCCACATCGCGCTTTGGCCCCCGTGATTTACATTTCCACAAAGAGCACGCCTTATATTAATGGAGCCGTCTGTTTGAGCGCCTATAAATAGCTCAGGGTATGAAGTGGTACACCCGCCATTTTACGCTGATCTGCACATTCTGGCCCCCCTAATCTCAATTCTATTAACGTCTCTGATGATATTTACGACATACGCAGCCTTTTAGCCTGACACGGCCGTAAAGTATATGTTCAAACCAGCCAAGCTTTATCTAATTAAAAGCCTCTGCAATTGCAATTCAGCTGGGAGAGTCTTTAAAAGCTCCATCAGTTCGTACCCCCCCCTTCCCGGATGAGCCGAGGCAGTGCTGCAGAGCTAATAAAGCAGGCGGAGTTTAACATTCCGGTTAAACATAGCGGCAGATAGCAGCGGATCATTTCCATATTTCTCCATTATTGGTATTCGCTGTTGCCAGATGGGGGTGGTCACCTACTGATAACCTGTGTTTGCCTGGCGCTAACCTCGGTGCTCGATGATTGAAAGCATTTCCCAGGCCTAAATCATGCAGCGTACGGCAGCACCAGGTGGATGTTTTTTTTTATCATTAGCTGCAAAAATGAACACAGGTATGTTTTTGATGAGGAAACAATATTATAACAGAGCATCTATGTTATAATGTTGTTTCCTCATCAAAAACATACATACTTTGTTTCATTCACACATGTTTAACACACAAACCTGCATTTTTAGACTAGGGTTTAAAGTTTTTCTCTCAAACTGAAAACACTCTGCTCCACCTTGTGATGTCATCATGTGGTAATACAGGAAGTGCTCCACTGTGTTTTTTAAACTCTATACAACTTCACTAGAACCATTTGGATAATTTGAATAGGCTGAATATCAGTACAGCACACTAACATAACATTTATACACATTTATATTTATTCAGCTACATGAAGCATAGGCAGAACTGAATAAGTGCCTGGCTAACGTAAGATATTAACAGTTAATCAGATAATTAAAGCATAAAAAACAAGCTAACAAGTTTACTCAATCTCACTCCAAATCACTAAATCCACTGAATCCCATCCATCCTCGCTTCTGAACTACTCCACCTGCTCCGGAAGTAGATGGATGTCATACTGCTACACAAGCTTAAAGTGCCCTCGTGCAGTTGTCAGTGTGACAAGAACAAAGATGTGAAATTATATATTTTAATAATTTCACATATAAGTCGCACCCCCGGAAAAAATATGAAAACAAGTGTGGCTTATAGTCCGGAAAATACGATATTCAACATGGGAAGTCATGTAGCACTCAGCAGAATATCACATCTTTAGTCATTTCAGTCTTAATATAAAATAGTCTTAATAAAAGTTGATAGCCTGAATTGAGCTATCTGAAGAAGTGAAGACTAAAAATAAAAATCCAATTAACACCTGTGTACGGTGGCCCACACTCTGTTTTCAGCTACTTTCATGAAGTTGTTTTGGTAATATTCTGTCAAAAAAACAAGCAATACACTCACAGATTACAAATTATTAAGCAATTATAACTTACCAAGCTTGAATCAAGCTGAGTCCAATGAACTAAAATCGTCTTCATCTTCAAGACGTGTTTATACTGAGAATGACTATTTCCAGCACCAGATCTGGTAGCCGTGGGTGTTATTTTGTCAGAGGTAATAGTTAAGTGCTGCTGCATCAAACGGTTAATATTTGTGAACGCAGCCACGGTTTGAAAAGTCACAACACTGCAGCATAAAACGTACTTTCAACTTATATCGTGCGCTGAAGAACCCAAATCTCTGGAGTTTGTTTCCTCTATAAAACTAAATTATAAGTGAACAGAGGAAAGTGATAGTAGCAAGAGCTGGCGGTTGAATGCAGGTTGTGGATATGAGGTCGGATATGGCGGGGCAGCGCCTTTGGAAAACGGCGAGAGGAGGAAGAGGAGGGAGGAGGAGGGAGCGAAGAGCAAAGCGGCGGTCATTTTAATTTAGCGATCCACTCCAGAGTCAGGATGAGAGGAAACCCCGGCTGACCTCACTGTACACAAGTCCGGGATGCTGTACTTTTGCTAGTCCCTGGAAAGACCTAAAGGAGCAGACAGTACGCAAGAAATAGATAAAACTGATACAGGTTCATATAAAAACAGAAAAGTAAAAGTTGCATCTTTAGTGGTATGTGATTGTTGATATAAAAAGAAAGGTTATATAAAAAAGAAAGAATTTAGATCAGTGTTAACTAATGATTTACTCTGTAACCATAGACTGGATATATAAATGGACATAGCTAACCTGCTAGCTGCTGCGTTTCAAATAGGAAGTGAGCATTCCGGCTCCATTGACTCTGGCTCCAATCCACTTTCTATTGAAAAACTTTCGCCCCTCTCTCTGTAACTGCTGCTGTCACGCTCATCATTTTTGGTCTTAAAATGTTGGTATTAACCCGCTCTACATGATTCTAACAGACGAATCAAGCATATTCTTTCACCGAGATCACTCCGGCGTTAGCAACAGCTTTGATGGACAGCATTGCTAAGCGCCCGCTCCCTGGTAACCCACCGGTATACCTTCGCTCCGGATTGCAAAAGACAAAGTTTAAATCTGTCAACTGGACAAAACGTTGTAGGTGTGAAGACGTTTCGCTGCTAATCCAACCCGCTTCTTCAGTTGTTAGTAGTATTTTATTCAGTCATTACATTCAAAATCAAACATTATTCAACTTGTATAAGGTTGTACATAACATTTCTATTATGACCGTAAGGGTTTAGGCTGAGGGTTCTTCACTCCGGATTGGCTCTTTGGTTGCTATGATACTTGCAATCGGTATTCCAAATATGGAACTTGGCCCAAAATTCGCCCCTCTAGCCTGACTGGAGTCGAACACTATGGGTGATGTCACACTGCCTTAGTCCACTTCTTTATACAGTCTATGGTCGTAACTCTTGAGACTTTTTTCGCATGCATACCTGATGTCTGGGTGAGTTTCTGGTTTCCCTTATCAACACAAAACATCCACCATGGGTAAAATCCTCCAGCTACAATCAAGCTTATGCCGAGGTCTGGAGATGGGTGTTTGGGCGCTGCATTGCGGTCACCCTTTACACCTGATGTAAAAGATGGGTCAAATGCAAGGGACACATTTTCCTATGGGGACAATAAAGTGCACCTTCACCTTTCGCATTTCTCTACTAACTTCAACTCTTATTTTCAAGTACAAATGTTGCATTCAAATATCCTTCTAAAATCGTATCTTTATTGGCTAAACTGCATAAATAAAAATGTAAAAAAGTAAACCTATATATACCGTATTTTTCGGGCTACAAGTCGCATCTGAAATCTTTTAATTTTCTCAAAAATCGACAGTGCGCTTTGTAACTTATACCTAATACATAAGGTGCACCGGGTTATAAAGGCGCACTGCTTGATGGATTGTCGGAGCATTACAGCTACCATAGTCAAGAACTTTGTGGAGTAATATGTGTGTAAGGACAACAAAATGGCAAGATGATCACTGAAAAGGAGATCCAGCCAAAACACATCACCAACATGGACGAGGTCCTCCACAACTTTGACATCCCCGTGAACCATACTGTCGAAAAAGAGAAACAGGGAGCAGTACGGTATCTATACACACCAGAGGGAACGAGAAGTCATCTTTCACTGTAGTTCTCAGTTGCCAGGGTAATGGCCAGAAACTACCACCCATGGTCATTTTCAAGAGGAAGACTTTGCCAAAAAAAAAATTTCCGGCCGGTGTCATCATCAAGGCCAACGCAAAGGACTGGATGGACGAGGAGAAGATGAGTGAGTGGCTCAAGTGTCGTCCAAGCTTTCAGCCCGAAAAATACGGTAATTGAGAAGACTTAAGATAAGCCTTAAGATAAGTATGCTGTATGTGTTTCAACTCAAAATAACTCGAAAACAAAAAAAAAACAGCAAGCTAGCAATGTCGATGAGAATTCTTCAGGCTGACGTGACCTCTACATCTCCGCTTCCTGTAATGTTTTTTCTGTCACGCAGGACCTTGACTTCCGTGGTAAAGACGGTGTCCTGCTCCCTAGAGTGACCGTCCATTCAGTCAGTACAAAAAACCCAACACTAACCCCATCTGTCAGCAGTTTGCCCCCAAGCCCTCCCGACCAACCGCACCACCCCAAGGACGTCCATATGGATCGCACGCCATTGATTTGAATTGGCTAGCTCCGGAATAATTTGTAGCCTTATTCCGAGTGCATTATTTATTTATCCCGATCTCATCTGGAATGCCAGTCCATCCACAGTAACCTTCATCTCCCAATTGTTTAGTCTAAATGAGGTTATCAGCTCAGTACAGAAAAGGCACACGGGACTAGAGTCTTGCCTTGTTAAAGATGCATCAAGTTTGCTTTAAAGTGGCAGGGGTTGTCCTCCAAAACTTGGGCTGTCGTCCTTGGTCTGCTGTTTGGATGCCCTTAAGTTAAAGCACATATTTCAAACCAGTGGTGCAAAATATCTGGTGTGTGCGGGCTGTGGAGGACAACAAATTGCTGTGCTTGTCAGTTGAGGTTTCCATAAAATTCAAAATATCTACGGATTAATGTTCACAACATACTGTCAAGAGATAGACTGTGAATCGACTTTAAAGTTTAAGCAAGTCCAATTACAAAGTCACTGTAGAACTTACTTTTAAAGCTGCTGAACTTGTGTTTCTTCGTTAAAAACACATCTGGAGGTGTGTTCATTTCTCTGTTGTATGTTTGATGTTTGATTAGCAAACTAGCATGCTAACGGCACCCCTACTTCCTGGTGCACAAGCCTTACTTCCCGGTTTGCTGACTTTTAAAGCTTTTGAACATGTGCTTTTTTTTTCATTTAAAGCATAACTGGAGTTGTGTTCATTTCTCAGTTGCATGTTTGAATAATCCTTCTTATTTTCGCTGTCGCCTTCTCACACCTAGTGATGTCATCCAGTGGTAATCTGGGAAGTCCACTGATTTGCGCTCAAACTGCCTTCAGAAAACACCGGTCACTTAAGTTATTTGACCCTATTATTCGCTGTAATGAGTTTATAAGCGCTTTTGACAAATTTAAGATGCCACGTTTTGTCATCACAGCAAATTGAACAACTAGCATGCTAACGGCGCACAAGCCTTACTTCCTAGATTGTGGACTTTTAAAGCTTTTGATGTGTTTTGTTTTGTTTTTTTTTTCATTAAACGCATATCTGGAGTTGTGTTTGTTTCTCAGTTGTATGTTTGAATAATCCTTATTTTCGCTGTCGCCCTCTCACACCCAGTGATGTCATCCAGTGGTAATCTGGAAAGTTAGTCACTGCAACGAGTTTATAAGCGCTTTTCACAAATTTAAGGTGTCACGTTTTGTCATCACGGCAATGCTAAAAAACTGGCACGCCAACAGTGCACAAACCTTACTTCCTGGTTTGCGTGCTGTTATCACAACAATGCTAACAACTAGCATGCTAACAGCGCACAAGCCTTACTTCCTGGTTTGCTGACTTTAAAAGCTTTTGAACATGTGTTTTTTTTTTTCCATTACAAGCATATCTGGAGTTCGTTTCTCAGTTGCATGTTCGAATAATCTTTCATTTTTTCGCTGTCGCACGTAGTGACACCTAGTGATGTCATCCAGTGGTAATCTGGGAAGTCCTCTGATCTGCGCTCAAACTCCCTTCAAAAAACAGCCAAAAAAAATCGACAACAGGTCACTTAACTTACTTGCCCCTGTTTCTAAGCACTTTTCACAAATTTAAGACACCACATTTTGTCATCACGGCAAAATAAATAACTAGCATGCTAACAGCGCACATGCCGTACTTCCTGGTTTGCGGACGATAAAAATGCTTTACAATTTGACGCATATATGCTTTTATGCTTTTATAATATATTTGTACCAGGGCAAAACAACTTTACCTCGGTTTCTTTTATTTGAGGGCAGCAGCATAACTCCGTAGTAACAACGGCGACGGAAATGTTCACAGAAACATTTCGGAGGTACTGCTCGACTGCGAGAGTATTTCAATTTCAAACCAACCAAGACATCATTCAGAATCGACAGCAAACAGCAGTTAACGATACAACAAAAATATAATCTTCCTGTCGTTATGCAAGTCTCCATTTTGGCGTTCACACTCAGCCCGTAAATGTCACTGTAGCAGCTAGCTCTTAAAATTTAATGTGTTTTTGGTTTTAATTATTCAAATACCGCTGCCTCAACCATTCACCGGCGAAGGAGTGATCTAAAATTTTAACTCGGTCTTTGAAAACCTATTTTGATTAACCTGAATGCCACCGGATTGTTCCAACGTCGCATATTCCGCCTGTTTTAACCCTTTGAACTCCACGCTATTGTTCCAGCATTTTTTCAAAACATATCTGAACGCACAATTAGCCAGAGGAACAATACCATCGGATAATTGCCGTTATATATGCAGACGATTGAAAAAAAATCCAATCTCTCCATTCTTTTTTATGATAAGGTGGTGACTCTATCATAATACATATCACATACAAAGCCACAAATTCTTCTGTTTTTTTTTTGTTTTTTGTTTTTTTTCCCCGTCTTTTCCGATAGCAAGATAGCGGCCCTCATTGCCTGGCGAGATTTCTGATTAGCCGAACAACAACAATGGCTGCTAATTACCACCTGAAAGACAAGCGGGGATGATAGGAGTTTCTTTGAACCCTGGGGTGCTGCAGAATGTTATGCACGGTGCGTTTAGGTGCTCCAGGATATAAAAGTGATGAGGAAAGACAAAGGGGAGAGGAGACGGTGCTCAAGTGAGGCGTTCAAAGACTCTGGAAAAGGACAGACCAGGGGATAATAGTGATAATAAAGTCGTTTAAGCAGAAAGATAGTGCGGCGTATTCCTCTCTTGGTTATTGTTGAGTAATTGGTCTATGCAAAAGAAGAAAGTTTGTGTAATGGATACTAAAATTCTCCATGATCTGATATTATTTCAAAAAGAAAACGCTCCGTTCCACCTTGTGATGTCATGGCGTAATACAGAAACTGCTCCATTGTGTTTTTTAAAACTCCATACACCTTCACTAGAATCATTTGGATCATTTCAGCCTTGCAATCGCCAATCTCTGCTGAACTTAAGTTTAAAGGTAGCTGTTAACTTGAAAATTACCACTTAATGACATCATAAAGTGGAACAGAGCAACTTGAGCTTTGGGGATGACTAATAAAAGGAGTAGTCAAACATGTGCGAATGAAACAAAACACAACTCCAAGTATGTTTTTGATGAGGAAACAACATTATAACATGGCTTAAAGCTCACAAGAGTTAATTTTGCAATATAGGACCTTTGAAAATTTACCCAGTGAGCAATTCTAGTTAAAATTCATTCATGTTCTGCTATTCCAACAAGTGATTATGTGTGTTTGGCACTATATGGAGTTTATTTATGCATTTATAATTTGAATTAGTCAATACCAGTTGCAGTTGCACGGATTTTCTTGCTGAACTGTGCCTGTTTTGATGTTTTTTGCGAGCCTGTAGTATTGACAAATAGTTGAGAGCTAACTACTCTGCCAGTGTGATATATCTGATGTAATGTTGCCTATAGTATATACACTATTTTACATTATTACCATTACTGTAGAATACATATATACAAATACACATTTCTTAATTGGGACAACACAGTTAAATATGCAAGTTTAATCTTGGTTTACATAGTTTTTAACAATCTGGCTCCACGTCCTCTAAAGGAGTTTGTGAAAAGAAATTCAAACTGGACAACAACAGCAGGGTCTAGAGGTGACTGCTCTGTGCTGTTTAGGAGAAAGCGCTTTTGGACAACTCTCTTTTCGAGCAGGTCAGCTGTATGTACGAGACCTCTCAACACTGGCAGCATTTTCAAAAGCTTTAAAACAGTGGCTGTTTGTGGGTCAAATATGTCACCATGTACAACATTAGATTTTTGTATTGAGGCATTGTTGGTTTAACTTTTAACTTCTAACTTTAAATGAACTGTTCTTATAATTGTGTGCATAGTGAGTGTGTTGTGTGCATAGTGAGTGTGTTGTGTGCATAGTGAGTGTGTTGTGTGTATAGTGAGTGTGTTGTGTGTATAGTGAGTGTGATGTCTGTGTAAACCCTCAGTTGTCCAGGTCTGATCCATAGTAAAAGCCAAAGTTAAATCTGCCAACTGGACAAAAACGTTGTAGGGGTGAAGACGTTTCGCTGCTCATCCAAGTTGCTTCTTCAGTTCTGGTCAGATTACTGGTGGACACTGCCTTATACAGTTTCAACTTGATGAGCCTCCATTCAGCCTTAATGGTCCTGACTAGTTCTACGGTTCTCTTTGTTTTCTTTGTTTGCTTTGGGTCTGAGGATGAAGTTGTATATTGGGGACAGATTATGTCTAAGGCCCCCTTCCTGTTCAAGGAAGGATTGTCTTTCCAAACAAAAATGGCTTCTTTAACTCCCCTCTCAAACCATTTCCAAGATCTGAACCTCACTATCTTCAAAGAAGTGGTTAGTGGCTTTGAGATGGAGATGTACAGCTCTCACGAGAGCTCCTCCGGACCCCTCTGGACTCCTCTGGGGAGTTAAAGAAGCTATTTTTGTTAGAAAAGACAATCCTTTCTTGAACAGGAATGAGGGGTCTGAGAAATCACCTGTCACAAATGTATAATTCCATCCTCAGACCCAAATCAAAGAAAGGAAACAAAGAGAGCAATAGCTGTTTGCAGTTTCAGTGTAGTTAGTCCCTCCCTTCAGATGGATATGAGGCAGTGTCCACCAGTAATCTGACCAGAACTGAAGAAGCGGCAGACAACTTTTTGTCCAGTTGACAAATTTAACTTTGGCTTTTACTAGTGACTAGAGTGTGCTGTATGTATAGTGAGTGTGTTGTGTGAATAGTGCATTTGCTGGTGTTACATTTGCTCTTGTGTGACTGTTGTGGTTCTTTTCCCTGCCCCTGATGGAAATTTGCTATCTGTACATATTTACATTTTCAAATGTTAATTAATATGTGCTGTCCTTTTACAAATAAATAAATAAGAATACAAATATGTGACAAATGTTGAATTAAAAGGTGAAGTGGCTTGCACTGAGCTCAGCAAGAATTCATTCAGCAGGCCTGTCACGATAAATACAATATCGACTTATTCAATACGCATCAGATAGAATCATTCTGGGGGTCAGTATTTATTGTGAGTACTTTTTCTTTGCACTACTGGGGAAAATTTGGTCATTTTTCTGTACTACGATCAGGTTCTGTTCTGTTATTTATTCATTGCAGCTCACATTTTTAAACAATTTTGGGGATAATTCCGCTTTATTGTTTAGTTTCAATATTATTTTTATCATCTATTTACTTCAACAACGTATCCCACTTCAAAATGTGTTATCGTGACAGTCCTAGATACAGCAGTGATAACTTTGCAAAGCATGTTTTTCTCACAATTGTTAAAATATAGGTCCCTAAAATACACTTTTATATAGACTTACTGCCTTTAAACATTTAGAGAGATAGACTAGTACAGCTTTACCAGCAAAGAAAAGAAAATTCTTTGCCAATTATGTTAGAGGACATTTATCGTAGCTATTCACATACAAAATATGATAATGCTCAAAAATGCATAAGCAACACAAACAAAGTCTCTAGTAGAAATATTGTCTCATGAATGCCCAAATATGGCCGCTTCATCATTAGAATATGAGGACAGGAAACAAAGGACGAGCGGCGGCTGGATGAGGCGTAATGAAAATAAAATGTTAATATGAATTTTTCATGGAGGAACCTGTGTGACAATTGCCGACGTGTGCATTTCTTCACACCGCAATGCATTATTCAGTAGGCGTACGACGGCGAGTTTATTCTTACATTTGGCAAGAGGAGATAGAATAATTTGATGATTGCATGAGTAGAAAGGTGATATAATTTTATTTAAACATATTGGATGTGGAGGTGACCAGGTTTCAATACATTCAAATACATTCATGTAAAAAGCGTCCAATAATAAATCAAGCCCGTACACAGCAAGAACACATGGCCTGAGAAATAAATAGTGCTACAATAGTTGCGTTTCCATCACCTTGTGTTTAATGCGCGTTTTGAAGATTTGCATAAGTAACGGGAGGTGGAAAACGTCAAATATCGCATTTAGAGCCCTTAATTCGCATAAAAGTGGATTTAGGTGGATTTTAATTTAAGCGCACAGCAGTTAAAGCCCATTTCGGAAGGTGGAGGCGCATTTAGCTGCATAAACACACGATACATACATAAAACACATGTGATCGTAGGACTACATACCTGCAATGGACTAGAGTGAACACAGGTAATGAACAAAACCAGAATAATCCCATCATGCTGCTGGTTGTTTGAGCAAAACGTAGTGTAATGCGTGAGGTTTAAGCTAAAAACGTGCCCAGAGACAAATATACGCAATCTAAACTTCATTAATAGAGTTAAGTCAGGGAAAGTTCACGGTTGTCCAACGCTGTGGACAAGAAGCGGGACTTCGGCAGTCGTTCTTTTTCAAATTCAGTGCAGTAGTTTAGCAGCAGCGTTTAGCCTTGTAGTAAAACATGTCTATAGCATAATTACAGTTTAAACACTATGCCAAGTTTTGCACATGACACAAATGTGCACAGCTAACGGGTAATTAACAGAGAGGAGAGTGCGTTTCTAGCAAAGACAAACAAAACAGATGGTGCGCCCTCTGGAGGATTACCAGCGTCACGACACACAGCAGACAGACCGCCCTCGAAACCAGGTAACCGACATCCCATTATACGCGCCAACGCTTTGACGATAACAGGGATAAAGTTGCATTTGTTACGTGCTTTTTTGATGTGAAATTTGGAAATATGCGTATTTTATATGGGCGGAAATGAGGTTAATGTGCTGCAGTGAGCTGGTGCCGCACTAGTATACAAACGTTTGCTTGTATCAAAAATATTGGTTCAGTAAAGGTTAAAGGTACCATGTAACTTTCCGGTGGAGGGTCTGCCACCTGCTTTTCTGTTGGCGCTTTGCCTGGCATTATGTATCACTAATGAATACCTTGAAACCCGCATTCTTACTATGGTCACCTCTTCACAGATCTGACCTGTGACTTGGTCTGCTGGCCTCACGTCTTTGCCTCCATGGAGTTATAAACGTTTCTATGTTATACAAACTTGACTGTGTAAGCTTTAAGCCATGTTGCAATGTTGTCACCTCACCAAAAATGTACCAGGAGTTGTGTTTTGTTTCATTCACACATGTTTGTCTCTAAAGCTTAAAATGCATTGTTCCACCTTGTCATGTCATGTTGTAATTTTCAAGTTAACAGCTACCTTTTATATTTTATTTAATAGAGATGGGAAATTCCAGGGCTGAAATGATCCTAATGATTCTAGTGACAGTGTGTATTACCACATGACATCACAAGGTGGAACAGGGTGTTAAACGTGTAAATGAAAAAAAAACCCCAAAAAAACTAACTCTAAGTATGTTTAATGAGGAAACAACATTTTAACATGAAGCAGAAAATAACGGAATATGGGCCCTTTAATGCAATAGTGTGGGACAGGCCAGGCAAAGCTATTACGTTTCCATGGAGATAAGCAAGTGCCGGAACTTTTACCGGAAAAGTTACATGGTGGACTTTTAAGTTTGTAAGGCGTGGGAAGGAATAGTTTTATGCTCAACAGGTAAATGGAATACAGTAAGTTAACAGTGCTGTATCAGTAGCTCTAAGGCAGTAGTTCAGCTAAAAATAAAATACATATATATATTGTAATAAAATATATATCTTCTGTAATGTATTTACATAAAATACAATGTACACAACATTTCTTTGCAGATTTAAACCTACACATGAACACAAAGTAAGTAGTCATTGCTTTGCTGTATAAGAGAATAGCACATCTCCAGCTAAAAATAAGCAGGTTTATTTCCAGAAAGCTCTGAGCTAAGCACAGACAACACTATTTCTGTAACATTGTCTGAGCCCTGTATAAATCAGGTGCTTTTGTAGTGCTTTGGTAAGCGCCATGTCCAGCTGAGGTCTGCGTGACCTTGGGTGTCTCTTGCACCTGTTTCCCACACTCTCCTCGCCCTCCCGGATTTCATAAGAGCGCCGTCCTGAGGCTACGACTCACACGCTCTTGTCTCCTCCTCCACATCAATCTTTAATGTGTTCCAAATGGTCAAACTGGCCGCTCTTGCTTCCTCCTTCCCTCCATCAGTCACTGTTGTTTGCACTGCGTCCAGTCTTACTCAGCACCGAGTTAAGTTCGTTGAGAAGACTGGCGGGCATTTTGGCATCTCCGCCTAAAGAGGGCTTTTTACCTGTGTTTTTGCAGCCGCTATGGGCCAAAAGCGTGACTGGTGAGATGGAGGAGTGTGGCTGCATTTGGCCTGTGTCCAATGAGGTCTTTCGACGTTGGACGTCCGGTGGTTTGAACATGTCCACGTGCCTTAAGCAGTTGGCGATGGTATTGGTCTTCTGCTGAATGCTGGCAACCTTAGCGGACTTGGCGAAGCTGCCCTCGCCAACACAGATCGTCTTGTCTGTCAGCTGTGGGCAAAAGCGATAAAGATAAATTGCACTACATTTTCTACTGCTAGTGCGCACCTCACAGGCCAAGCCCCACACATTATTCATGTCAGGTGGAGAATTCCTTAAGTAATACGAATTTGCATATGGAGTTACATCATTATAATGAAAACATGACCAGTGTAAATGATCGAAGATTGCGAGTATTTCATAGTCTACTGTCAGCGCATTTTAACAATTGCAACGAGCAACAACAATCAGTATACTTTTTAGTCAAGTCCTACTTATCGATAGGCTCTACGCACAGCAGCACGCTAGATAGCTCACCGTGTCTCAAGGCTAACAGTCACTTAAAATCGCAAAACATAAATAAACATCCATGTATCCATCCATTTTCTTCCACTTATCCGGGGTCGGGTCGCGGGGGCAGCAGTCTAAGCAGGGACTCCCAGACTTCCCTCACCCCAGACACCCCATCCCCAGTCCTCCAGCTCCTCCGGTGGGACCCCAGGGTGTTCCCAGGCCAGCCGAGACACATAGTCCCTCGAGTGTGTCCTGGGTCTTCCCTGGGGCCTCCATGCCCAGAACAGAGGATAAAATAAAAAATAAAAAAAAATTAAATAAAAAGGTTGTTTATTTGAGATATTATTATATATAAAATAAACAACCTGTTAAAATTTTAATTAATTCAAATCAATTATTTTTTATATGTAAAATACTTCAGTTTGTGGTTTGGTTTTAACATTTATTATTAATAAGACATAAGACATTGACACAAACATCTCTCTTTCTAAACACACAAGTATTAATTTTATTTGTGTAGTTTTTACATGGTGTTAGTGACATCCACCCACAGCTCCCTGTCCACTGCCTTATCTATAAAAATGTATTAATTTGAGTGTGACTAGGCAAACACCTCATAAAGATAAAATTGGACAGAAGTATTGACGCTAACAGTGAGGTTGCAGGGCGCTGCTGTGCACAGTTTATTCCACATTATAATATATATAGTGACATAATGCATAACTGACCTGTTTACTAGAGCTGTTGCTAAGCAGTGTAGTCCCAGGTCCCACAGTGGAAGCCTTGATTGTGGATACATTTGAAGTAATGGTCTTCGAGCATATATCAGAGCCAAACTGAAACACACATCCAATAATGTAAATCAGAAAACCAAAGGGGTAGTAAAAATGTACCATGTGCTACTTGATATTTGGATTTAATATGCAAAGACTCATTGAAGAGCGGGGAGAGACATTCGGTAAATTGTGAAGACTCGCAAGCTGCCATGTTTCTCTGCATACACAACCTATCTCCTACTCTCTTTGGTAGTTTTAATGTTTCTCTGTGAAATCATCTGGTTATTTGCAGTGGTGGAATGTCATAAAGTAAAAGTAGTAAAGTGCTGTACTTATGTAGGTATCTGTGTTTTCTTCTCCACTACATTTTTGGAACTGGACTGAAAAGTTAATGTATTATTATTATTGTTTCAGACCTACAGAAAAGACTCAGGAATTTATTTTTAACAAGTTCATAGTTGTGAGCAAAAATATACAAATAAAACAGCTAAAAACCCAGCTACTTCAGTTGTTTCTGTTGAAGAAAATCCAGCAAAAATCTTCAAAATCAATCATTATGAGGCTTTATTAGATCTCAAAGTCTGCACAACATACTTTTTATTATTTAAGTACATTTTTAAACAAGTTCTTTAATACTTTTACCAGTAGTCTGTATTTTTACTTAAGCAACAGAATTGATTACTTCTTTCACCAGTGGTTATTTGTTATATCTGCTGCTCAATAAGTATGCTCTCTACTGTAGTCCAGACTAGTCCTAAAAATAATGCAAGTTGTTGATATTTCGAAGTATCAGAAGTATTGATGTACACTATAATAAAGCCAGTGAGTACAAGTCAAACTTTCTACCAAACTTCATCACTCTTTAAAAAGTGTAATTTGATGTTCCCGTACACTTTCTATCTGACAGCTTCCCCTTCATCATAGCTCAGCCCGCGGACTCATGGTCTTTAACAAATCCACATTTTTTATCACCACCGCCGCACCTGTCCTTGGACCTCTCTGGCCTCTCTGATCTGTCCACTCACCGGTCCCATCGCACCTCGTCTCCAAATGAGTCCCGCAGTTTCCATAGCAACTGTCGGCTGGCTAACAGGTAAGAGAGAAGGCATCAGGAAGTACTAGTTTGGCATGTCTACTTTCTCATCTTCACTTTCCTCTGCCCTTCCTGTAAAGTCCTCTCCACAAGTGCTTGCTGACAATCCTAATATTTAGAGGATTTCGGTGAAGTAGGAGCCTAATATTTTTAGCCAGCTCTAGTCCACTATAGGCTTATTCTGGGGAGCTAAAAGCCGCTCTAAGCTCAAAGTAAAGTCACAGAGACTGCTGTAATAAACACCTTGAAACACTCAGAACAACAGACGAACAATTGGCTTTTCCTCTTAGAGTGGTCGAGCGGACAGAGTTGCCCTTTTTCGCTTGCAAACCCAAACAAAAGAATTGAGTTCCTTTTTTTACAGTAAGCACCTGTGATAAACAACTCTAGCTGTGGCTCACAGAAAGAGTAATGGAGCGTGCTTGGCATTTTAGACACGGCTGGACCGTGGAGGAGGGAACATTTAGTTATGTCCAACTTTGATTTCAAAATGCATTACTTAGAATAATAATGCAGTAACAATTATAATTTTTAATTTTGCACTCCTCCACAGTGTACCCAACTGCTCTATGTAACTATTTTGATAGAGGGTCCACCACCTTCTTGTCTCCATGGAGATGTTATTGGTTGGGAATGTTCCATACTAGTAAACTTATCTCCAGTAGGCAGGTAACGGCACCAGGCCAAGTTACAGGTCAGCTCTGGGGAGCAGCAAGCCCCTTCACAATAATACTGCTTTGTAATACTTTTTTTTTTTCCCCAAGGCAGTTTTTGAACAATAAAAACAACTGTATGTGAATAAATGCCTGATTAATAAGTTAAATGCCATAGTGTGTAACTTTCCAGGCAAACTAATAGCACCTCCATGGGGACAAGCAAGTGGTGGACTCTCCACTAGAAAAGTTGCATTAAAGCATTATAGTAATATGTAATGTATATAGCTTTTTATGTGCAAATTACATTCACCTCTCTCATACAGAAGGATTTTAGTAAATAATTTCTTCTTCTAATATATTGTCATTTATAGTATGTGGTATGTATTGGATTTTGATTTGGTTTATGTCAGATGCCCTTCTTAGTGTTGTTTATGTATGTACTCTTGGTTGTGTAACGTGCAGTACCAATTAAACCCAGGATTGAACTGTACTGCTAATGAAATGTCACTATTACATTTCAAACTCTGGCATTTAGAGATGCACTATGTAACATTCCTGTGTGTTTTCATTGGGATATTATTGCTTTAGTTGCAGTGTTCCTCAGTATGGCATTTAACTTAATCACCATGGAGACCAGGAGGGAGAGGACCTCACTCATAGTGCATTTTTAAAAGTTATTCTTGACCAATAGAAACGCCTGTATTTTTGTAAATGTATATTAAGTAACTATCAAACATTCTACCCAAGCAATAACATCTCCATGGTAGCTGATCCCCTCCGGACAAGTTGGTACATAGTACATAGTGCAGCATTAGGCATTAAACAGCCTGCTCTTGAACCTTTTCACAATGTCAAATCTTACTCATGCACAAAAAGATATGGACACTTAGTTAAAATACCAAAAGACCATATTTAGAGCGTGAATATTATGGCCAAACGACGCAGTGCTGCCCTTGTGTTTGCATTGCATTATTGATGCTGTGGCATGTGCTGTGTCAACACTTAGCTGTATCTCGGGGCTATAAGTACCTCAATGTGATTGTTACAGTCGCCTTGACCTTCTCCTCAGAGCTTTTTCCACATAAAACCATTTATCTTATTATAGAGTGACCTCCAAAACTTCACACTTCTCCTCCATCTTTAGGTTTCATAACAGCACAATGTAAAGTGATGATTTATGATAGCTCCAAGTTCAAATGCGATTTATTCTGGTGGTAATTGAATATATATATTTTCCCCACACTAAAGAAAAATACGGTTATAGAGACATACATATTTCAATTAGTTTTTGAGCAATAAGGGAATTCAAAAGAACATATCAGGTCCAGTTTAAACTTTCCCTATGCATGACAAGTTGTTGTTACAATATCTAATGTCTTTACATCTTAATAATGAGATCTCTACATCTCAAATTATATTTTTCCCAACTCTCAGTTTTAAAAAGCTTATTTCTCCCGTCAATATTCTTAGTTTATAAGCATTAGCCACCTGAAGCCCTTTATCACTTAACAGGCAAACTGGTCCATCCTATATCAGAATATGTTAAACAATAATAATATGAAGCTTGAATTATATTTGGACAAATCTCTAGCTGAGTTTTGACTGAAAAATTAACTTGTAGTGCCAAATCATTTATAATTCATCCCATTTAAGTAGTGTTTGTAGTGCTTGGACATACAATTACAAAACACTTTAAAATAATAGACTTGATTAACATTTTTAAATATTTGTATTTCACTGAGCAGTGGCAGAGTTTAGCCTCTTTTCCACTGGCCTGGTTCGCTTGGGGCTGCCTTGGAGCGGGTCTGTTTGGTGTGGCTCCCTCCAGCCTAGTTGTGTTTCCACGCTCCGGGCACGGCTCCGGGTCCAAGGGCAGGGCTCTGCTCTGTGAGACACTGACGTCACCCAAACATTACAAATGTTTACAAACCGTATTCAAATTTCCCTATATGTTATAAGGCCGATTTCAGAAATTCACAAAAAGATGTTTAGTTTGTGGCGCTGTAAGACGTGGCTGAAACTAGCGTAAACACAAAGCTCCTTCTGGTTTATCGTCAGTTTGTTCTGCACTTATTTCACTTCTCTGTGCTTCTACGCTGGATTTTAGTGTCTCTTTATGTAATGCATTGGGTTTCGTTCATGGTAGATGCATTACGTACTGGAAATATTAGATTTTTGATCTTTAAATGGGAGTGCCCTGCATCGATAAACAGGAAACAGCTGTTGCATTCGTTCTTTGTTTTGCGACACATATCGGCTCAACAAATGAGGTTGCCATAACTGGAAATACAGCATCAAGTCAGCATTTGGTGAGATGTTATTATTTTATGTTTATATCTGCTTTTTGTCGTCTTGAGTCTATGTTCTCTCTTGCCCAATCATCTCGTTTCTTGTGTAGCCACGCCTTAAAGCGATCCGTACCATGCTGGCCCCCTCTGGGAGCTAGAACCCCCCAGGGTCCAGTTCGCTTTAGACACTGAAGACTTGCCGCTCATACCGATCTGCTCCAAAGCGAACCAGTGGAAATAAGGATTTTTAGTTTCTTTATGTCTACAACTATTTGAGCTTTGTGTTTAAAGGTGCATTGCATAACTGTTTTGGAGGGGGAAGTCCTGCATGCATGTGTCTGTGAGAAGTATGCCTTTAAAAGTATCCATTTTTCATATTACATGTATTTCATTACAGGTGTTTTTTTATTGCTTGAAAAAATTGTTAATTCTTTGCCTCTAACCTAAAGATGTGACCTGTAACTTGGCGACCAGAAAAGTTTCGCAGTGCACCTTTATGTCTTTGCTTTTGGGTTTTCACTGATTTTTTTTGTATTTTATTTGATGTTATTTTTGCTTTGTTTTGTATTTGCACACAGATCTGTTCTGTTCTATCTGGAGCTGAAGTGTACCCACCTTAGCCCTGATGATGTCTGCCACCCAGCCGACCTGCACTTCCCGCTTCTCGCAGCAGAAATGCCTGAGGAGCAGAGCCATACACAGGGTTACTCTTGGTACATTGTCATTTTCTTCCATAAACTTAGACTGTAAATCACATCTTGTACTGACAGGTCAACTGGACAGAACACAGTAAGATAGTGGGACAGGATAACTGCTACTGTGAATGACTACTCTAGAAAAGCATCCATTACCAACAGTGAGAAGAATGCTAATTAATCTAATATGATGGTTTAAATAGTACGTGTCATATGAATTCACGCTGTGCTCAGAATTTCTGCCTGGGGAGATGCAGAAAAAAAAAAAATGCTGTATTTATAATGTGTATGCTGTTCTGAACCATATCAATTGTCATTTACTGCAATATGGATCTTATTTCATAATTTCATGCTAAAAGCGGCTATCACGTACATAAACTATGCATTTTGGTGAATTAAATTTTGTGTTAACAGCATATAGGCCTGTAGCAATAGATTAGTGCTCAAATTAGTCACTCAGCTAATTTGCTATTCAGAAATGCATACAGAGAAAATGTTTGGAACCAACTTGTGGAATTTTGTGTTTAAATACTGTATCTACTCATGAGTTTCCTGTTATCTGTGACACTTATAGAAGTTTCCCCCCATTTAGACTAAATAATATTTAGCTTCAGGTTGTAAATCCTGGTTGTGTAAGTAGTAAGTTGTTGTTTTTCTTTTCAAACTGACTACACAGTGTTTAATTAACGATCCTATAATTATCTACATAATATAAAACGTATCAATACTTACCACTGTTGTTTATCTGTATAGACCGTGAAACCCCAACTGAAAATGAAAACACAGCACAGGTCAGATTTGTCCATGACAGCGCTCCGGCTTCAAGTTTCAGAACATAACGTCTATTGAACCCTTAGGCAATTAACACTGTCATGCCAACAAAGGCTGAGGCACAGAGTACAAATGCTCGGTGCTAAGGAGAAGAATTAATTAGCCAATCTGGGCTACTCTAGCCCACTTGTTTATGCACTTTTGCATGCTGCAGGTCAAAGTGCAACGAGGAGCCATGGAGATGTTTAAGGATAAAACGTACCATTAACTAACTGTAAATATGTTATTTTAAATTCATTGTTCAGCGTTGTAAGCTAACTGTGTGTGCTCAGACTGAGAATCTGAAGGTGTACTAAGACTTTCACTCAACTGATTTTGTGATGTAAAAGTGAGTACTACACAGCAAGTACTTCAGCCACATCTAGAGTTATGATAGCTCTGATACTAGGTTTTTGAAGTAATTACTTTTCATTATTTTTAGGTAAATGGACACATTTTTATATAGCACTTTTCCACCTTCTAGGCACTCAAAGTGTGAGTGGGTGAGGAACCACTCACTCATTCAGACACCCAGGGTGAGAGGGGTTTAGTGTCTTGCCCAAGGACATTCATCAGTGCGAGCTGGAATCACACTGCCAACCTGTATATCAGCGGATCTGGACGCTCTACCAATGATGTTTATGTCGAGAGCGGGATTTGAACCGCCAACCTTTGGATCAGAGGACAACAACTCTATCAACTGAGCTACTGCTGCTCCCAGGTAATATTTCATTAAGTACAGTGGACCTACTGTTACTGGAGTAAAAGTTTTGGTTACTGTTACCACCAGTATGGCAAATAAGTATTTGTTTTTCAAAATGTGTATATTCTTTGTTAAAACCAAACTGCATTATCTGTATTAGTTTCAAACGCTAATCACTTTTTAGTCTTACTTGAATCATGATTTGAGTCATTACTTTTTAATACTTTGAATAATAATATTTTAAGTAACAATACTCATACCCTATAATAACGTCTAAGATAGAGTTTTCCTAATAACCTTCCTAATATTTTGGATAGTATTGCCAGATGCTAAATTAACACTTCTCAAAAAGTTTTGATGACCAACTGGAGCTGCTGAAGTTTTGGCAAGTGTCATAAATTATAATAACAGACAATCATTGCAATAAAACATTGGTGGCCGTGGATTCTCTCTCCTGTGAGGGAGGCTGATCATTTGTATTTATTAAAATGCAATTATGTTTAATCGATCGAGCTCTGGAGAAAAATAAGATGAGGTGAGAAGTGGTATGGAGAAGTCTCTGCAGGGACACGGAGAACAGTTCATATAAAATTACACTTTGTAAAGCAAAGCTAAAAATCTTTACTTTATAATTACAAACAGAGGAGTGGCTCAGAAAATGTTGGTTTTTTCGTGCTAATGAAGGACACGGCAAACGAAAATGATAAGAAAATATAAGTGATAATTAGCTGGGTAGTTAATTAGGTTACCGTCAACACAAGCTGTTCTATGCTCGTTTCCAAGGAGATGAGGTGACAGTAGCTCAGTTGGTAAAGTGTTTGTCCACTGATCTGATCTGGTGGTTTGAATCCTGCTCTTGACATAAAAAAATTAAATAAATCATTGGTAGAGTGGTCACATCCACTGACCCACAGGTTGGCGGAGCTCACAAATGAATGCTGTTGTTGTGTCTTTGGGCAAAACACTTAACCCACCTCACAACCAGTGTCTGCTTATGAATGGGTGAGTGACGTACTGTAACTCGATTTGAGCGGCTTGAAAAAAAAAAAAAGCGCTATATAAAAATGTGACCATTTACCATGTTATTGCTTTGCAGCCAATGTTCCACCGTATGGCATTAACTTATCTCCATGGATGTCTGTGTAATCCATCAGTCGTCCAGGTGAGATCCGTTACAAAAGAAAAAATCAATTCTGTCAACTTTATAACTTTTGTCCAGTTGACAAAATTGAATTTTTCTTTGCTTATCGCCATGGAGACAAGCACGTAACGCCACCAGGCCAAGTTACAGGTCGGATTTCTGGTCCAACTTTCTCCCTGTAGCATATACCGTCTTAAAAGTGATGTTGAAGACAAACCTATCTCGTTTACAGAGTCTCCCAACATTTTGAAATCGAGTTGGGAAACGTTAATCGCATTATGAAACTGAATACAGGAAAGGAAAATCACAGTAGCTTATGCTTTGTGATACCTCTGTTGAGTATTACCTTACCTGCGTATATCCAATATCCCAAATGTTTAAATTAAGTACAGCCAGCAGTAGCGCGGGGAATGAGGTCATAGAAGCCTTGTATTTCACGCATTGTAAATTCACAGCAGCGTGGACTAAGAGTTGGCATCTTTAACAATGAAAAAAAAAGCCTTTAGCGACGGTAAGCTAAAGGCAAATGAATAAATGGACATGGAGTGCACTTTAAGGTAGCTCTTATTTCATATGGATCAATGGCTCATCTTTGACGGCCATTATTCTTAACACAGATATACTTTGAATGTGCCTTGGCCAAAGTAAAATACATTCAAGTCTAAGGAGCAATATGACAATGCGCCTACTCATTTTACAGTTTATGACCCTGGTATTCAGCCTGTGATTTGACGCACTTTTCTTACAGGCAATAGAAGCGGGCTGTATATCTTCAACAAGATCATATGGAAAATAGCTGTGATGCTACAGGGTTGTCAAAAGTATCGAAAATCAAATACACTAGTCTATATGGTCTTATACATGTGGACAACTATGGAACCTACCTGGATGACTGAGGGATTACACAGATAACACTATAAGGTAATATGACAGAAAGTACTATTATTTAATGTTGAAAATTACATCCTATCATCTAAAGCAGGCATGTCCAAACTGTGGCCCGGGGGCAAAATGCGGCCCTCAGACCAATTTTTCTTGGCCCTCAAGCTTCCAGGTGAATTGGCCCATATTACCTTTAACAGTACTTTTTACTGTACATTTCTGAAAATCTATTTTAACAAGCCCATATCAATTATTTAATGTTTCCCACTGAGGATGTAAGCATGAAAAAAGGTCTAGTGGTTCAGTAATAATAACACAGATTTGAAGTATTCACTGTATTGGCAGCCAGTCTATGGCCCTCAATAGGCCCTCAACTTTGTTTCTGTTTTTATATGTGGCCTAAATGAGAAAGGTTTGGACACCCCTGGTCTAAAGAAAGAGAGTCAGTTATAATCGTTGTGGTATCGGAATCGGTATTGAGTCTATTCCTTATTATCAAAAACAAGTTTGAAATTTTAGTATCGTAACTAAAGGTCTATAGTAAAAATGCTGCAAAAAACCAAAAACAAACTTGCAGTACAGTCACATTGTGTCACATGTTTTTTTCAAAGGTGTCATAAACATCCTAGCACGTGCTAACTCCTAATTACCAACAGTGCTAGTTCATCTCAGCAGATTTAACGAACCTAAGACTAGAGGTGCTGTATGGATTTTGGCTTCTACTCTCAGAACTCAACTGTAAAGACCGCCACATCACAGCGAGATCAGGGGTTTGATTTTACCTGTTTGGGGCTTTGAGCTTCTTCTTCAGTCCCAGATAGCATTTCACAGACTTAAGCAGGACAGCCTTCTCCGCTTTAGTGCTCTGTAACACAAAGTTGCAGCGGAGTTTATAGCGCTGTCATTGGCAGTAAAAACGCACAATCAATGTGAAACAGATGGGACACAGTGAACAGTATTAGGACAATTGTGTGAATAATACAGATTCTCTCTTTATTGTGTCACATATCCTTGGGTTTTAAATGACATCTTAACATTCTGATGAGTTTTTTCCATTACAAAAACACCAACTAGCATGCTAACAGCACACCAGCATTACTTCTTTGCTTGTGGACCATAAAAAAAACTCTTTACAATTAGATGCAGACAGCACACAATGGCTCATTTTGACTCTAAGAAGTGATCAAAGGTCAACAGTCACTTTTCTATATAACACTTTCCCACCTTCAGAGCACTCAATGCACTTAACACCAACATGCATATTCACTGGGGGCGAGGTGGGTTAAGTGTCTTGCTCAAGGACACAACAACAGCATCATCATCATCAGCAACAGCAGAGAGAATCACTTTTTCTTTTTTAAGACTCAAGGCAATTTACCACAGTGTACCATTATATCACCGATAACTATTTCGACCAATTTATAAAACTTTACTTGAGTCCGAGCGTCTCCACATGACAATTAATGCGAGTAATTATTTACAAACCTGTTCCTTCAAGCGCCAAAGAACAAAGTGAAAGAGTACAAAGATGAGTGAATCAAAGCTGGACCATTGTGGTGGCGCCTACACATCACTGCCCAATGCCCACATCCATCCCTCTGACATCCTTTGAGCCAAACGCAAACCCTATAATAATTGTTGAGGCCATACACTTTGAATTTCGCGTCTCTTGCTTTGTATTAGGGAGATAATCAGCCTTCTTGTTTGTGCAGGCTGAAATGAACGCAGCTTTTATGTTAGCACCCTCTGTTACTACAAACCTGATCTGATCTTGGAGCAAAGTGCCACATGGGGATACATGCAGGTAAAGTTTGCCTCAAAATAATTAAAGGGAAAACATTTCATTATCAAATGAAAACTAAGAACTCTGGCCTGCGTGTACCATTGGTGTTGTGTCCCTTGGCAAAACACTTCACCCACCATGTCTGATTGAATGTGGTGAGACAGTGAGTGCTGGTGATCGGAGAGGACACCGATACAGACTGGCAGTTACATTTACGCCATCCAGTTGTGGCTACAAAACTAGCATGAGGGTGTGCCCACTACACCACCAGCAACCACAAGTCAGTCTTTTTAAAAGTTGCAATGAGTAACTTTTCGGGTGGAGGATCCATCACCTGGTTCTCTCCATGGAGATTGTATCGCTTTGCCCAAAATGTTCCCCAGTATGACATTAAACTTATCAAACTCCATCAAAACAAGCAAGTGAAGCCACTAGAGCAAGCCACAGGTCAAACTGACAGAGAGGTGACCCCGCTCACTGTAAGAATGCATGTTTTAGAAGGTATTTTGAACAATAAAAACATGTGAAATTGAGTAAAAGCTAAATATATGTTTATTGCCATATGGTGCCATACTTACTCCATACAATTTTACAAAGTACCTATTAACAGTCCCATATTACACAAAATTGAGTGTTAAGCCATGTTATAATGCTGTTACCTCCTCAAAAACAGCTATCTTTTACCTTATGTTGAGCAGACATTGGCAATTTCAGGGCTGAAATTATTCAAATGACTCTAGTGAAGGTGTATACAGTTTAAAAACACAGTGGAGCACTTCCCGTGGAAGGTGGAACAGAATGTTTCCTGTCTGAGAGAAGAACAAGTGTGAATAAAACATGTTTGTGATGAGGAAACAACATCATAACATAGATCAGAAAATAGTGTAATACTGTATAGACCTTTTAATACAAACATATGAATCCCCAACATTGGCTCAATACCAGAAAGAATAGGTTTTAGTTTTGTTTATGGTTATATTTTAGATTCTATAACCTTTAGCATTTCCCCAGGTAGCAGCCAGTCCCTGTGCGATAGACTGTTTTTGGGAGGCATAAAGCAGGAGATTAAGATGAAAATATGTGCATACTTTGATATCTCTGTAGAGCAGCAGTCTCTCCAAGCGCAGGGCCACGTATTTGTCCTGAAATTTATGGCCTGACAGCAATTTGGATGATCCGTCATTGAACTTTAGGTAGTCTCCTCTAATGAGCATCTTCTGGTCTGAAACGGCAAGTACAAAGGATAGAGTTAGACGAGTTTACTTCATGAAACTAAGTGATTACAAAATAAGCGAAGATACCATTTTCTTGAGGATAAGATGAGTTAATGTAATACCATTTGACTAAAAGAAAACATCTTTTTAAATTATTACACATTAGCCCCACTGCGTTCCTGTTCAAAAATGCAACTTACCATCATTTTACCATAGCAAGGTGCAGATTTTCATGCATGTGTTTTTATTACTCAAATATGGCTATGATACATTTTTGGAATACAACTCAGACTAACCTTGTGATGAGGGGACACCGTTATAACATAAAATATCCCCTTTAAAGAAGACCTACTGTGCTTGTGTCTGCCATATAGTAATAATCGCAATAATAATAATAATGTATAATCTAGGATATCCAACTGTTGTTATTATTTGCACATTTTAAAACGCAATATTCATCTATAACGACTTAATAAAAAAAACAAGTCTACTGTCTTCCATGTTAGAAAACTGAGGTGCCCAATGGGAGCTGACGTCGCCGTAAACATCACAACGAAGAACTATGGAGCTGTCGGCCCGAGCTATGGATAGCCGCAAATCACACTAGCGAGTAGCGGATTTCATTTGTACCAAAATGGCTACATGTTTCTGACGAATTCTACACGTAACACCGATTAAGAAAATCAAATTTACTATGAAGTAACTACAAAGCAGTGGATGTATGACAGTGGTGGTGAAAGCGAGGATTGATCTGCAATAAGTGATTAAACATTGCTCAAACATGCACAAATTACTCCAAATATAACTTCGAGAGGGTAAATGAGAAGGGGGAATAACTATAATATGGTTAAAAACTCAAAGTCGATTTTGCAGAATAGGTCTGCTACAAAGTCAGTTTGACACCAGTGAAGAGACATATCTAGGAGTGCCCTAACACTACCTTTGCCCTCAGCAGTTCTTTTGGCTGCACAGAACTTCTTGATGACCAGGAAGGCAGAGCTGGGGTTCTCCAGTGAGCTCCACTCCAGGACCTGCTCCAGAACCTTCTCACTGTGGTGCAGCGGCCGCTCTAAAAAAAGAAAAACAGTGAGATCTCAGCTTATTAACTCATGTTCCATTAATGATATGTAATTAACATGTTTCTTCTACTAACTTTCTTTGTGTTTAATCAAAGTTGGAAACAGTATGCACACGCTCAAACAGCGTCATTATCACATCCTAATTGGTGCATACGGTACATGTTCTCAGCTTTAAGTGTTGTAATTTCTGTAGCAGCACCTGTGTGTGATGCTTCCTTCAGGTGGAAGGGGGTAAAATGCGCCACTGCAATATTACTTATTCATGACGGCACATTAATCTCACAATCTCACAGACTTGGGCTATAGAATTAGTTCCTCATTTCCCGACAAATATTAGCTCCTGTTTCTGCCTATTGTCCTCGATAACAGTGTTTATCTGAAGCCACCCTCCAAAATAGCTAATTAACGTTCTTTCCCTCCTTCTTTATAGCTTAAACCAAACCTGTCACGGTCCCACCTTCAAAATAACTTGCCTGTTTACTCTTCGGCACACATATTGTCTTGCCATGGAAAATTTGCTGAACCGTCAGCAAATATATTCAGTATTCAACACACCTTCAGTTTTTCGAAGAGGGCGCCGTGTCCTCTGTAACTTTGCAGAAAAACAAACATGAGAGTGAGTGTAAACTCTGAGTGAACTGATGAAAAGTACAGAGGGACCGCCAGCTAAGCTACACAGCCACAAAGCCAAAGTTTGACGCCCACCCCCCACAGTAACAGTCTCCTCACACAGCACTATGAGGCACAAGGTCCTATCTCTGCATATTCATTCAGACTGAGGTGGGTCAGCTCCCTGGGCTTGTCACGCAAAGAAGATGAAGGTAATTTATGACATCATGGTGAAGATGATTAATTAATGTGCATATTATCAAAACGACAGCGCTAAGCTCATTTATCAGTATACCGCCAGGTTCTTAGACACCCATTTATTAAAGAAGGATCTGCAGCATCTGATCACGATGTCTGTGGGATCAAGCGTGATCTCCCAATACAACGCAACAGAACTAAAGCCAGTGACCCCACTCCATTTTATAATACATCTCCTGGCAGCAACACCAGTTCAACACAGTATAAAAGGCCAGCAAAATTACTGTCTCTACATTTCACTGTAACTGAATGTAAAAAACGGCCTCCTCCCGATGGGACATGCTCCGAACACCTCCCCAGGGAGGTGTCCAGGAGGCACTCAGAACAGATGGCCGAGCCACCTCTGCTAGCTCCTCTCAATGTGGTGGAGCAGTGGCTCTACTTCGAACTCCTCCTGTGTGACTGAGTTCCAGAGATCCACGATCATGTCCTTTCTGTCATTATCCATCAACTGCCTCAGGAGTCCCACAACCCAACAAGGCTCGATAGGACTCCTTCAGCCTGATGACATCCATTACTTTTGATGTCCACCACCAGGCTTAAGGGTTGCCAAACCTCACACAGCCCCTTACGACCACAGCAAAGAGCAGTCGCATCGATAATAAAAGCCGAGAACACGGTCCACTTGGACTCCATGTCCCCAGCCTCCCCAGGGATTTGGGAGAAGCTCTCCCGGAGTTGTGAGTTGAAAATCCCCCTGACAAAGGGCTCCACAAGATGTTCCCAACAGACCTCCGCAATATGCTTGGGCCTGCCAGGTCTGTCTGGGGGCCAGCGGATCCAACCCACAACGAAGTGGTCACCGGTTGACAGCTCTGCCGCTCTCGTCACCTGAGTGTCCAAGACTACATGTAGCTAAAGGTCAGATGACACAACAACAAAGTCAATCACCGACCTCTGGCCTAGAATGTCCTGGTGCCATGTGCACTGATGGACACCCTTGTGCTTGAACATGGTGTTCGTTATGGTCAAAGTGTGACTGGTATGACTAGCACAAAAGTCAGACCACATCAGTGAGGCTGATCACCCCTCTCCAGGAATCATTGTTGTTGCCCACATGGGAGTTGAAAAATGCATTATTTATTTTTTAAATGTAAAATACCCATTTCTCCATTCTCAATCACTTCAAATGTAGTCCAGATGTCCTGGGCGTTGACAGTGATGTTCTTCATGATGAGGGCTGTTTCTGCCACCTCTGATGCCCTCATACTAGGAGACAACTGAAACACACACAGTAATATTCAGATTTGGTTTTGTAGCATCTACACTTGCAGATAGTTTCGATTGTCACATGATATTTAGAGCGCTGTGGACTTCATTAGTATGCTACAAATTTTTTAACTTATACCCTTCAATAACATCTCTTTCTAGGCACATTTTCAAAACAAATTTGGTACAGATCCAAAATCTTAAAAGTGCACTATGGAGAGATTACTGCTTGGCCTGAAATGTACCACAGTATGGCATTAAACCTTAATGCAGAACTTTTACTTAAGCACTGGCTGTTAGTAATTCAATCACCTTAAAGTCAAACTCTAAATGACCTTTCCTGTTTAACCCTCTGTGCTGTGAACGGCCCCATCACCTCTGGCTGTACAGCGCCCCTCAACAAACGCAATTACTCACACAATTAAACCAGACATTTCTTTTGATTAGCTAACTTTTGATTTATTTCTGCTGGCTGTAATCCCAACAGGTTTAAAGCACTAGTGCCTCAGTCCTATTCTATCCTTCTGTCCTCTCCACCTCTCCACTGCACCTGCCTCCTTCCCTCACTCCACTTGTTCTTATTTCAGTGTGGACCTCTGGGAGAAGTGATCTCACACACACACACACACACACACACGCACACGCACGCACACAGACACACACACACACAGACACACACACATTTCTCAAACCTTGATTAAACAACAGTTCTCCGGCTCTTTCTTTTCCAGGTAAACTTCGAAGATCAAGTCCCCAGCTGGAGCAAACTGTAAAAATAAAAATAGATATCAAGATCAACAGAATTGCAAAACTATTTTAATTTATAAAAGTTGTGCTTATTGGATGGAAAGCTCTCAACTTTCTGGTGTTAATTAAAGGGGAAAAAAGCAGCAAAATACAGAGAAAGCGTATGAGGGAATTGTGATAAGGTCAGTGCTAGAAGTGATGACAAGTTTTCCAGGTTAAGAAAAGTGGAGTTGCGCTTTTTAGGTGTTAACTTGTTAAATCCAAACTGTTGTGTTGTTAATAATGGCACTCACTGATTTAAAAAGGGAGTGAAAACAGCGAGGGAAAAAAAAGCGAGAGAGAAGAACTATTAAATTCATTGGCCATGTGTTGCAATGTCTCAAATGAAAAATATTCAGCTTAACATAAATATTTCTGATCCAGCAACACGAAAATACAGAAATAGTAAATTTGATCTGAAAATTACTTTTACAAATCATGTGTTTTATGGAAGCTAATTGTTAAAGATGCATGTAACTTTTCAGATGAAGGATCATTGGAGATCTTATTGCCTTCCCTGGAATGTTCTGCAGTATGATATTAATTAAAATAAAAAAAATAATTTAAACTTATCTACCTCCATGGAGATGCTAGGTTATGTTATGTCAGATCAGTGGAGAGGCAACCCACTTACAGTAAATATGCAAGTTTTTTTCTTTTTTCCAACAATAACAACGCATGTAATTGAATAAATGCAAAACAGTCAGACACAACAGGCCGACCCCCTCATGCTTCCTCCAAGAAAAAGTACACAATGCACCTTTAAATCTATACATTGATTGCATAGATCATGGGAGTCCAAACTTTTTTTTTTTTTAGTGAGGGTTGCATCTTGAAACATATTCAAAGCGGAGGGCCACAAAACGGTGTTCAATGCTTTGATTTCAGGTGCATTTGATATAGTTCTGATGCCATCACCACCATACCTTTTAATAAAACTTGGAATGCTAATTTTAGGTCTGTTTCACAACGAAATGTGATATTATTGAGGTTATAGTGGTAGATATACTTAAATTGCTGAAAAAACATCTGTATGATCAATTGGGCCAGTTCAGTGGAAGGTCTGAGGGCCAATAAAAATGGTCTGAAGGCCCCCAGACAGTAGTTTGGACACCCCTTGTATAGATGAACTTGCGCAGCAACAGTAGAAGGTTGAATCAGAAGAAGTCAGAAGTCTTAAAATGACTTAGAAATTACAGTTATTTATGTCAACTGACAACAAACTGTTACTGTGAAAATGCCATAGAGTGATGTGGGGACAGTCAAGTTTACTCAATAAACTCGATTCTCCTGTGTAGGGTGAGAAAAAATCCAGACCAGGATTTTTTTTTAAAGACATGGAGACAAGAAATAAATATATTTAAGTGTGCAGTGACAGTACTACTTCTAATTCTCACCAATGTCATCCTCATTGCACATGCTCCGACTCCGAATGCGACTATTGATTTTAAAGTGTCTCTTCTAGCTCCACATTGGCTTGTACCTCATTATAACACTGATTTACTGACTCCAAATGTCTAGTCATATGAGACACTGGCGGGACTTGGGTGTACTTAATAATCTGTTGCTTTAAAATGGGCACAATATGTCACAACTTTTGTCATGTACATGGTCTAAAACAGAGTAAAACTATAGAAGAGTGTGAACAGATCGTTTGGTTACTTGCAACCAGAAGGAGAGGTAAAAGCTCATAATGTCCATCAGCACGGCATTTCACAAAAACAGATTTACAGATGACATGATAATAAAAACATTCTTATTTAGACAATAAATTGACATTTTCAGCATTAAATTGTAGTAGTTTCTTTGATATTACCATGCAGTCTTATGTCTTTTGATACTAATTTTAGATTTTTTATCGATTAGTAACTTACTTTCAACGTTTCTGGTGATAAATTACAACATACAATCTAGAGAGGATTATTTTTGCTTTGATTTAAATTTTTTGAAAGTTTTGAAACCTCCAGATGCCGAATACTCGGATAACTTACAATGTGTTTTTCATGCTTTATAACTTAAAAGAGATACCTTTTCTAATGGGGGGTGTGTTGCTTGCCTCCATGTTATTGCTTTTTTCCCCACAGTATGGCATTAAACTTTAATTTATCTTGCATTTATTCAAATTTAGGTGTGTTAATGTTAAAATAATAGCTTGAAAACACATTTTTACACACATTTATACTGTGAGCGGGTTGCCTCTCCACAGATCTGGCTTGTTACATGGCTTAGTGGCGTTATCGTTAATATTGTTAATCTAATAAGAGATTACTCATAAGTAAAAACACTGACCAAAACTGTAGATAAAAGCTGTTGTTTTTAAAATGTAGTTAATGTATATAGCAATGTAATGTTACTACCACAACACTAAAACCATTCTATCCCCAGCTAACTTCCTAACTACTAATACACACAGTTTCTATACATTCACTCCTCACAGCAACCTCTTCAAATAAGATGTAAAGCCTTTTATAACTTTCCATCATGTTCTACGCTCGATTCCAGATGTTTGATGTTTGAAAGCCTCTTAAAAGTCATAAATATCCTTTGGTATCAATGAAGTATCCTGCCTAAACCAAAGCTAAAAGATTCAACACTGCAGAGCAATACTTTCACCCTCTCACTTCTGCAGGTTAAATCCCGGGTCGATTTGAGTCCATAACTGAAATGTTGTCCCAATTTTCACCTCCAACAGCTTCATAATAGTGGCTGCTTTCCACTGAGTAACCCCCGTGCCCCTCAGCGGCGGACATGTCGTGAAAGGCTATAGCACAGACGAGCTACAAGAAAGGAGGAGAGGGAGTGGGAACGAATCGACCAAAACAACTATTTTAGACCTGGACAACCGCATGCTAGCTATTTTTTTTTTTTTTTCTACTTATCGGGAGCAAATGCTTTTCTGTGCAGAGGCATCCAGGCATAAAGTACCTGTGGTAAAGGTTAAGAGGAACAAAGTCCTTTTTTGCCTCACCTGCTGCTGTATCCCCCTGTTCCCCACACCAGAAAAACAGGGTACACCCGCAAATGAATTCTTGATTTGAGAGACCATGACACACGCGGTTAAATCAATACTCTCGCACACAAACAAACACATCACCGGCGGAGATTTCCATTAAGGCGTCTCACCGTGGCGTCCTTCTTGTCGTTCCAGCGCGTGATGAAGCGGTTCTCTCTCTCCATCTGCTCCACCTGCTCCAGGTTGACCTGTGGGAGAGCAAACTCAGTCACAAAATACAAACTTTAAGGTCTGGGATATATGGTGGTTGGGTCAAACAGAAAGAGTTCATGAAGCTATGCTTTGTTGGGCAAGGTCTTAGTTGGTCTTCAAGAATCACAAATCATCAAATACAGTTAAACAAGAAGCGTGCTTAATGTATACCTCTGATAAGAGAGCAGCCTCATTTTGCAGTGTTTAAAAGGTCCTATATTACACAAAATTGACTCCTGTGAGCTTTAAACCATGTTATAATGTTGTTACCTGTAATAAAATGATGTTTATATTTTATCATCTAATAAACTGTGTGTAACTGAACTGAAAAACAGGAAATGGAGAGGGTGAAAGGTCAAAAGCTGTGTAAACTGAACAAAAAATAAAAAAAAGTCATGTCTGTGTAGGAAGTTACCGAGGCTTGTTCTTCTGATAAGCATGTTGAAAAAACTGCTGAGTTGAGTCAATGTGTATAAAAGGCTGCTGTGAGAAAGATGTTGGAAAAGGCACCAGGAGGCAGAGACTGCGAAGCTCTTTGTCCGTGTTCTCCCCCCTCTGATCAGAACAGAAGAAAGTCTAACACTTGCCCTGAGTCCTTTTGGTAAACAGCGCGTCGAGAACAGAGTTTTCCTGACATTACCTCATCAAAAAGATACCTGGAGTTGTTTTGTTTTATTCACATGTTTGAGTAATCCTGCATTATTAGTCTGTCTACATCTCCAAAGATCAAAATGCTCTGTGCCACCTTGTGATGTCATGTCATGTAGTGGTCATTTTCAAGTTAACAGCTACCTTTTATCTTTTGTTCAGTAAAGCTTGGCAATTCCTAGGCTGAAATCATCCGATTGATTCTAGTTATGGTGTATGGAGTGGTGTATTACCACATGACATCACAAGGTGGAACAGTGTGTTTTCTATGTGAGAGAAGAACTCAGCTTAAATATGCAGGGGATATGTGTTAAACATGTGTGAATGAAACACATTCACAACTTCAAGTATGCTTGTGATGAGGAAACAACCTTATAACATAGATCAGAAGTAGAGTAATACGAGCCCTTTAAGATGAAGTATCCAGATCAAACTCAATGGTTATTTAGTTCAGGGATTAATGCTGTCTCTATTTAAGCTTGAGGAACATTTGACCCATCTCAAGATCTTGGGCCAGACTTGATCAGAACTATCTTAGCTGGAGGATTTTACCTATGGTGCATGTTTTGGGTTGATGGGGGAAACCAGAGTGGCTGAAAGAAACCCACCCAGACACAGCCAGCCTAGGTGTCGAAGCTGGAACCTTCTTGCTGTGAGGCGTGAATGCTAACGACTCAGCCAATATGCCACCCCAGTAGATTCTGTTATGATGCTCTAATGCCATAAAAATAAATAAATAAATGAATAAATCTCTGAAATACCACTTGGACTGTTACTATGCATATTTTTGACATGTTTTATGAAAGTCATCACTGGAGTAAACAGACAAAATGAGCTGATTGACTTCATTACAGCCCTCTTCGTTAGCATTCTCCACATCTCCCAGAAACTTTTCCTAAGTACAGTAAAACGCATTCGAAAAAACTTAACTGCCACTACTGATAGCAAAAGACACTTATTTCCAAACTTTTTAACATCATTATCGTTTTTGCGAGAACACTTCCCTTTGTAGAAGTTATGGAAAGAAGATTGAAGAAGGCAAAACTGCGTGAGTGTTTAGTCCTGATAATAGTCCGCTGACAACACCCAGCGCACACTTGGAGCTTTAATTAGAGAAACGTCTCTCATTTGGTGTCATACAGTGTGCATTCAGCGCTATTGGGCTCGTGATTGGTTGGGCTTAATGGCCATTTGTCATGCGAATGGCGCCGTCCCGAGAGCGATTTGGAGTGAATGTCCCTCCTGTAACGTCAGAACAAGAGGGATCTGCGGCTCTGTGGGGATTAGCGGCCGCTCGCAGCTCAGTGTCCCATAAGCCAAGCTGTTCTCCAAAAGTAAGCATTGATCTCACACACCCGCCCCTTTGCACTCTGAGACTACTGCACGAACCTGCCAACCAGGCCTGTCACGATAATTACTGTATCGACTTTCAATATAAGACAGCTGGAACAATATTATTTTGGGGTCAATATTTATCATGTGTATATTTTCTTTGCACCACTGAGAGATTTTTGGTTTAGTTTTTTGACTATATGATAAGATTTGAGCTGTTGAAGGTTGAATTAATAACTTCTATTACCTTAAACCGGGACAAGGGGGCTTTTTCACTCTCACACACCTGGGATACTGTACTGAGGAAGTCAAACTGCAGATGGTGCTGTGAGTAGTCAAAATTATCAGGTATGAAAACAAACTAAACCTTGGTCTAGAAAAGGAATCTATTAAAATAACGTCTATGAATCATTACAGATGCAAACTAAGTACTAATTCTGCAGTTTATTTATTGTAGCTCATGATTTTTAACAATATTGTAGATTTAGAAACACGGTGGTAATGTCAAATATTTACAGGAATTCATAAAAAAAAAAATACATGTAAACATAGAAGTGAACAGTGTGCCCTAAAGATGGGTTACAGAATGATGAAAAAATAGGACCGTTGTCATAGAAATTGAGCATTTACACCAAAATAATGTCTTTTGAATAGTCGTCAAAATGTCACGTATAAAGGAAGCTGAATCCCATGAATAATTTACAGTTTAAAGTGCACTTTTTAACTTTTCTGATGACAAAAGTTTTAGAGCGAATCTCTCTCTGAAACTTTCATCCAATTGACAGAATTGAATTTTCTTTTGCTCTGGAGCCTACCTGGACGACTGAGGGATTACACAGACATTTTCTGATGAAGCGCATAATCCAACACCACCTGCTTGTCCTCATGGAGATGTTACTGCTTTGGCTGGAATGTTTCACGGTATGGCATTAAAATTATGAATCTTCATGGAGACATTGCCAGGTCAATTTACAGGTCAGATTTGTGGAGAGGTGACCCCAATGACAGTAAGCGTGCATGTTTTTCAATCTATGTTTAAAGGGCCTATTTTATGTTATTTTCTGATCTATGTTACAATGTTTTTCCTCATCACAAAGAGACCTGGAGTTGTGTTTTGTTTCAGACACACAAACCCTGGCTGAGTTCTTCTCTCAAACAGAAACACTCTGCTCCACTTTATGATGTCATGTGGAAACACAGGAAGTGCTCCACAGTGTTTTTTAAAAGCCATACACCTCCATTAGAATAATTTTGATAATTTCAGCTCAGGAATTGCCAATCTGAAAGCAAAACAAAAGGTAAAAGGTAGCTGTTAACTACCGCTTCATGACATCACAAGGTGAAACGGGGCATTTTGAGCTTTGGAGATGACAGACTAATAATGCAGGATTACTCAAATATGTGTGAATAAAACAAAACACAACTCCAGGTATGTTTTTGATGAGGTAACAACATTATAACATGGCTTCAAAGCTCACAAGAGTCCATTCTGCGCAATACAGGCCCTTTAAGCAATAAAAACAATAATTGAATAAAAGCCAAATACATGTTTAATGTCATACTGTGGCACACCTCTATGGAGACAAGCAACCTCCAACTCCAAATACATTTATTAAGTAACGAGTACAAGGTTCTTACAGGGCTGGAGAATGACCTTTATGCTCATTTTAATATCACATAGTACAATGACATCTAGGGGTGAAAATGAATTAGGTGAAATAATAAAACACCCCTAAACTAAACTCCGCCCACAACCACATTTCAAATAGAGCTGCTAAACTGGGCAGTACCTGGAAGACTAAAAAAAGAGAATAAGAGAGGAGAAAGGACGTGGTCTGTGCGATTGGTCTAACAGGTATCCACACTTCAAACTCCGCCCCTGCAACCAGGTGTTTGTAATTGGAAACACCTGCTGTAATCAGAACAGTCATTTGTGATGTCACCAACTACTGGAAATTGCAGAGGCGACTGAAGTATTTGAATAAATGCAAAATATACGTTTAATTTCAGGCTGAGGATCATCTCTATGGAGACAAGCGAGTGAGGGACCCACTAACTCTAAAGTACTTTTATTAAGTGACAAGTACAAGGTTTATTAAGTAGAAGTACAAGGTTCTTGCAGGGCTGGAGAATGACCTTTATGCTAATTTTAATATAAAAAAGTACAACGGCATTATTTACTTGGGTCTAGGATATTTTGTCAACTTAAACTCTACAATACTAGCATTTTAAACCTTTAGTGAGGTTTACAAAGTCTATTTGAAACCAGTCGCTGTAATTTCAAGGACGAGTTTGAAGTAAAAAATCAGTATAGTCAGTTTGCATCAGAGAATATTTGACAGTGACCTTATAAATAATTGGTGAATCTTTTTCTGCTGTCAGACTAGCTGTGCAGATTTAGCTCACAGTTACGAGCCTGGCCTGGTTTCTTTTGAAAATTGCCTTCTTATTTTCTCTTCGAGGTGACCTGTTTTTGTTTGTTTTTCTGGAGATGTGGGCCAACCATGTGAGTTGGGTACAGTTGGCACAGTCTTTGATTTTAAACTATTTATTTCATCAACTAATAGAGCCACACTAGCATTGCCACAGAGCGAGCTTGGCGACAGGTATCTACATCATACACTTTCAGCTGAGAAAAACTTTGGCCTACTTACAGTCACAGTGCTTACATGAAAAAAAAGGTTTACGTGCCCCAATTAAAAAAAAAAAAAAAAAAATACCCAAAATCCTTACTCTTTTTGCATGGTTTAAAAATCGTCCTCCAAATTACAAGCAATAATTGGATGCCCTCTTGACTTTTTTGCTTCTACGCCTCTTTATTCAACACTCTCAAAACTGGAAACAAAACGTAAAAAGTTAAATAAATTGCCTGAAATCCTGACTAGATTTTTTGATACGTGTATTTACTTTTAACCTTCAGAATAGACTGGGTAACTACTCCAATCAAATATCTTGGGCTATATTCTGGGTTGCATTATGCAGTAATTAAGAATATTAAGACTTTTAAAGGTTTTAATTCGCAAATGTTCGATAAAATGTTGCACAATATACTGGAATCACGTGAATCACAAAGGCTACAATTGTTTGATTTATACAATGCAAATAATAAAATAACTCGCCTTTTTATAGAAAAGTCTTGTTGTACCAGTAGGTTCGACCTCTGCAAACATGCTCTGAAATACATGGGATTCTTGTTGCCTGGCAAATCCACAATGATACTTTCTTTTTTTCAGAAATAACGGTGCTATCCATTACAATCACAACTACACCTCCTCCACTTGACCATGACTTTTGACAACTAGCTAAGCATGCTATCCACATTACAAATAACATTACTCACCCCAAACAGTGTTATGTAGTTGTTGATGAGATCCTGGACCACTCGGACTTCCTCTGGGGTCTGTCCTTGGGTCTGGAAAAGGCAGGACGAGAAGACCGAGGCCAGATTCTTACTGGGCATCTGGTTTAAGTGGGAACACTGGTGGATCCTGGGATAAAAATACAGAAATAATAACGTTTTAATTTGTCCAAAATAAATCCGCAGTTCTCTATCAGACTTGTTTGTTGTTGTTACACCCACAGAGAATGTTCACAATCCAACATAATAAGAAATGGTTTAAATGCAACCTAAATCGTGCAAGAAAGGGCCAATTAAGTCTTTTCCCTCCATGACGGCGCATTGGTTTCTAAGACTGCAGACTTTATGATTATGTGTTTTTAAAGATGTTTACATAGAACTGCAGCTTCTCAAAGCTAATGACTGCCTGCAAGAAAACTTTTAGATTACAGTTGACATGGGGATTTGTTTTCAGAGAAAGTGAAAATTGAATCATTAAAAACAGCTCGATGCATTGTAAGGACACACCAATGCCAATCATAATATCACCATGAGGCTGGTATAAAATTGTTGAGTTAATAAATTAAGTTAGAAATGATATGTAATTCGCAGAAAAACAGAAAGTCTTTCAACATTACAGGTAAATAGTTTTTATTTTAAGTTTTTTTTTTAACCAAATCTATTTATCTTTTTATTCCATTACAACCATAAATATATGAAAATGTTTGAAAATCTCCAGTGAACATCTTATGAAGTTACAATTTCCCATTTACAAAATCTAGGGGTGAAATTTAATTAAGCTGAATAATAATAATAAAACATTTTAAAGTGGGACTGGACACCTAAACTCTACCTACAACCACATTTCAAATAGAGCTGCTAAACTGGGCAGTACCAAGAGGACTAAAGAAAAGAGTGAGGGAAGAGTAGGGGTGGGGTCTAAGGGCATGTGGGACACTGTGATTGGTCCAATAAGTAGCCAAACTTCAAACTCCACCCTTGTGGCCAGGTGTTTGTGATCAGAAACACCTGGCTGTAAGGACAGTCATTTGTAATGTCACCAACTACTGGATAGTGCAGAGGCCATTGAAGGCAGCACACATTTTTGATATTTTTAACTAGGAAGCGGCAAATTTACCTAGTTTGTACTAAAGTAAAAAAAAAAAAAAAAATTAGGGAAAGTAGACAATGCCATATACACACAGTTTAGTGGAAAAAAATTGAGCGGATTTAGTGTTTAGTTCCACTTTAAGGTATAATTTGGGTAATTTATTTGTCTCTAGTCTCTAGAAAAAAACTGACAGAAAAATGGAAAAAAAAAATAGCTTCAAGTGTCTGGTCCCAATTTAGAAAGACACTGCAGCATCTCAAGCAAAAAATAAAACACACTTGAATCAGACTGGTTTAGTGTTGTTACGATGCTAACATTTCAAACTCAAAAAAAAAGTAAAAAAGTCTCTTCTAGATCACTGCTGTTTTCACTTATAACAAAGTCCAGTACTATAACAGTTTAAAGGTGCATACGAAACATTTTGATAGAGGGTCTGCCATCAGCTTGACTCCACACAAATGTTAATGTCTTTGTTCCTGGAATGTTCTACAGTATGGCATTTAAACTAACTATCAACATGGAGACAAGCAGGCCATGTCACCAGGCGAAGTTACAGGTCAGATCTGTGGAAATGTGGCCCCATTTATAGAAATAATGCATGTTTTACGGTAGTTTTGAAAATAAAAGCACACGTAACTGAATAAATACAAGCCATATTTGTTTAATGCCATACTGTGGAACATCCCAGGCAAAGCAATAACATCACCATGGAGACAAGCAGATGGCAGAACCCTCCACAAGAAAAGTTACACAGTGTACTTTTTAATATGGAGCTTATTCATAATATTAAAATGATAATTATTCATACTCATTATCATGATATAATCGTTAATCTCAGTTATTTTGGCCGTGATAATCGTGATGCCAAATTTCAACATCGTCCCACGCGTAGTCTGGTTAGAATATAATTACAGGGACAACAGCAGACTGGTCATTAGCAGAGCAGAGGGGTACTGGGCTAATCTGCAGGTGACAAATGGCATCCCTTTGGCAGCCCCCAGGACCTTCTATACCTGCTGCACGTGTGAAGCAGCGTGGAGCTAAGTAGGACGCAACAGGAAAACAAGAGCTCGCCATCCATGCGTGCTTTAAACACAGCTAGACTATGTGCCATGTGGGGTTAGCATGGTCAGTTTGGGTAGTTGTCTCATGCATTATGTTGGTAATTAGTCGTACTTAATGAGCTTGGTGTGGAGTTCTTAGGAGCCAGCCTCGTATCTTGCTATGATTTGCTAATTTAGTTCAAAATATCATGTGGAGAATTGAAAAAAAATAATCGTTAAATTATTTATTAATTAGTTTAAGTTGTTTTTACCCAATGTACCCAATTAGCTTTGAACAACTGCTTACATATAAAAAGAGATGTTTTGCAATTGTGCCGGTTATGTTACGAGAAATAATATTTGTTTGTAATAGTATCATTTATACCTGGTAAGTTGGTGAGCTTTTAAAAATTAGTTTCGATGTAACACGGCTGTTGCCTTGTGCCATATGCTTTTAAGATGAAATAACTAAAAACATGTCCGTTATAAGAGAGGAGACAGTTAGAGGCTTAATTATTCCCCTCTTAAAGACACTAGTGGAGGATGTGAGTGTCAAAGTGTTTACCTGTACAGATGCTGAAGGAGAGCTTCAAGGGTTGACCTGTTTATCTTTGGCAGGCTCTCGATCAAAGTGGAGTACTTCTTCACCCTCTGTTTTTCATTAGGCTCATCTGCAAACATGGAAGAAGAGAGAGCTCATTTCAAAATGAAAAGCAACAACTCATATTTGACATTAAAAAATAGTTGGAACCAGTGAATAAAAGGGTTGAAAAGGGAGCTCATATTAATTAATTGCTAGATCTTAAACTATTAATGGTGGTATATGTACTGTAGTAAGCTTTTCTCAAACGTTTGTGTCCTCAGACGTGAAGTAAACATGTTCAAAATAAATATTGGAATGTTTTTCACTATTTTTCTCAAAACCATTGTACACTATAGATCAGTCAACCATCCTATCAGAATAACCCCTACCCACAAAAAAAAAACAAAAAAAAGAGGAAAGAGAAAGAAAAAAGAAGAGGTAGGAATAAAAAGAAAAAAAAAGGAAGAAAGGTAAAGGAAAAAATAAATAAATAAAAGAGAATGGAGACTCAACCTTGAAACTGAATGTCAAAACTAGTTTAAACTATACTCACTCACTCATTTTACCTGCTCAATAATAAAAATTGGCTCATTGTAAGCCCTCAGCCTACCCCTTCAACCTACCCGCTCAACCCACCCGCTCAACCCACCCCCTCAACCTACCCCCTCAACCTACCCCGTCAACCTACCCCGTCAACCTACCCCCTCAACCCACCCAAACTCTGATCATTGTTTTATTTCTGTTTCTTGTCCTATGCTTTTTACCAGGTCTATCATTTTCTTATCGGTTTCTTTGTCTCCTTTGCATGTTCTATCTGTATCATGTATCTCTTGTCAAGCTCTGTTATGTTTTGTACTGTACTGTTTTTTTGTTGTTTTTTTTTCATAAATAAAATAAAAATAATAGAAAATAGTTAAAAAAAAAAAGAATAACCCCCACCCAAAAGGGCTGTTTATGATGTTATTCTGCCAAAGCATATTAATCTATAGGTATAGGCAGGTATAAAAGTGTTGATGACTAATTTATTTGTAACAAGAAGTTTAACTTTCCCCAAAGTCAAGAATCTACAAAGTATAAAATGCTAGAAGGTAGTAAAGTTTGTGTATTGAGATATCAAACAGCGACTTACCCAGCACAGAGACCCAGTAGGGGTAGAGCTCCTTGGTCAGCAGAGCATCCTCCGCGTGGGCTAAGAAGCTCTTGAGGGTCTCTGTCACATCTTCCAGCTGGTGCTCCTTCTCTCTCAGCTTCACGTTGCGAGCGTCACGTGTGAACTTGTCCAGCAGGGCGGCGGCGCGGTCCGGGTTGCCTGGGTTCTGGTAGACCCCCTCCTGACAAAGACCTGCCTCAGAAGTAACACCAGGTCATAGGAGCGCACCTAAAGTGAGTCTGAAAACTTTTCTCTTTACAGCAGGTCTAGTCGTGATGTCTGTGAATGTACTGACTCATCCTGATAACAGCAGATGAAACGTAGGGCTAAATAAATGGAGCATTGGCCAGGCTTGTGGCTATTGGAAAGATTTAAAAACATTATATAATCTTATTTGAATCTAAATTGCAGGTGGAATAAAATGTCTGAGCAATGTATATTAACCTTCACTGGCATTTTATACTTTTAGCCTGAAATGACTCTCAGTCGGAAAATCATTTTATGGAAAAACTGTTCCTTTTGCTGTTTGCTTTATGCAATCACCACAGTAAATAGTTTGCCTACAGCTCTGGAATGAAGACATGTTTAGATGGTTCCGGCATCTTTCCCCATTTATTCAGGCTTGGGTCAGGCATAAAAGCTATATCGACTATAGTCAACCCAGAGGGGGAAAAATTGTATCCGAGTCATTATTGTAACACACCGAAACCATGCAAATGCTGTAGTGTTCATACTGAGAGACTGACCATACTGAGTGACAAAAGCGATGCAACTGTCCATAACAATAGGGACCCCGTTCTTGGTGAGCTGCTGGTCGCCGAGCGCTTTGCCGTCAGTGGCGGCAGCGAGCATGATGGCAGAGTGCCACAGGGCAAAGTCTGTGCGGTTGTGGCCGTGGATGTAGACGGTTCTGTAAAAAAGACAATACAGATAATAATTTCATACTGTATTACAATCTAAAGCAAAACAAAAACTAAATAAAAACTAGAATACATATTTTTTATTCTGTTTATATATATTTACTTGATCATTTTAGTACACACAAATTGTTAGCATTGTGATGGTTTAGAGCATGTACCCCACAAATATAAATGCTCTTCAAGTTCATGTTTTGGTACTAAACCCTCCACTGTAAGGGCTTAATAATCTGATGTGAATTCTGTTTAATTTTTCCAACATTCACATTATATCAAATTGTTGTAATTGTGTTAAAAAGTGCACTTTTTTGGAGAGTCTGCCACCTACTTGTCCCTTGTATCTTTATTACACAAAATGCATTGGGAAAAGCAATGCAATATTTTCTGTTCTTAATCCTACTTTTAGGGCTTTTGCATAAATTAGTTTCAATATTATCGCATGTCATCAATATTTTCTTCAACAATATACCGTACTTCAAAATGTGTTACCGTGACAGGCCTAGTCGTAATACAAAACCAATTAGCCCTTTAGACAGTGTTCAGTTTCTTACCTGCGACCCTCCACCATGAGAAGCACCTGGATCTTGTCTTCACCCTCTGTGTGAGTGGAGACAGCTGGGGAAAGAGAGGTAGCGTACATTAGCTTAACCTAGTGTTCAAAAATAAATAAGTATAATAGGATAAGAGCATATATCTGTTTGTTCAGTAAGTCTGCAGTAAAAAGATCGTAGGTGTTCATGGCGTGAGATATTGCTTCTCACAAGAATCTATTTGTTTTATAACTTGCATAGACTGTATGTATAAATGGACATAGATAACCTGCTAGCTGCAACGTTCCAAATAGGAAGTAAGCATGGGTGCGCTTCTGGCGTTATCGATTCTGGCTCCAATTCACTTTACATTGAAAAATCGTCATCCCTCTTGCTGTAAATGCTGCAGTGAGCCTCGTCATTTTGGTCTTAAAATGTTCGTATTAACCTGCTCTGCATCATCCTGTTCCTATTCTGTCAGTAAGTCAGGATATGAACCTTAATAACAGACAAATCAAGCGCTTTCTATCCATGCAGTTGCTCCCAGCATTAGCATTAGCAACAGGTTTGATTGACAGCATTGCTAAGCGCCCGCTCCCTGCTAAACCAGTGGTGTAGGCGGGAAGGGGCGTTACCTTCAACAACCGCACTCCGGATTGGTTCTTTGGTTGCTATGAGAATCACAGTCAGTATAATATGCAACTTGGCTAGAAGTTTTCTCCTATAACTGCTAGCCTCGATGAGCTTCATTTGACTGGAGCTGAACACTGTGGGTGATGTCACACTCCCTTAGTCCACTTCTGTACACCATCTATGATAACTTGGCAATAAATACACTATACAATCTATCTGGGGAAGGGTGCAATGTTAATGAACAGCAGAAAGATATTTTTTATAGTGTAAGTCACTGCTCACAGATTTCTTTTTTATTTTGTCGTTTTGGCAGAATTTCAAGGGCTTCAAGGGCGTTTTTAATTCTGATCCAATCTACAAGAGAAACGAGAACAAAACTTGGTGATTGATATGGACTTCAGAGCACATTATTAAAAGTGTTATCAGGTGAATGCAAAAACACTTGTCACAGCTGTTTGAACAAATACAGAAATCCTCTTTTATCCGTCTAACAGCGCACTGCGGGATCTTTGAGTTACTTAATACGTTTGAGTGATAAGAATACATCTGCGGCTCAGTAGTTTTTATAATCTCTACAGGCCATTTCAGATATTTACCATGTGTTAAGATGTACTGACAGAAAGTTAAGTATTGGTGTATGTAGTATGGCTGTTGTGTGTATCGATGTGCAAATATTAATTTTACTTTTCATAGGTTCAAACAGTGGTGGAAGAAGTACTCAACTAAGTTACATAAGTAAAAGTACAGATATCGGAGCAAAAAAAATTAAATAAAAAATACACAAATAAAATTATCACATGAAAAAATCTACTTAAGTAAACGTTAAAGTACCTGTTTAAAAATGTACTTAAAGAGTAAGAAAGTATTTTGCACATATTTTGAGATCTGTACCTTCTACTCTGTACAGGTACAGAGTAGAAGGTACAGATGCCTGCTCTCAAATGTAGTATTGTAAAATCTTCTTAACTTAGTACTTGACTACTTTTACTTTGTTACATTCCACCACCCTATTATTAAAAAAAATGAATTAAATTAAAACCATGTACGTTCTTCCCATCATGCCAAATTCATTTTAAGAGTTTTAAAGGTCCTGTATTACGCAAAATTGACTATTGTGAGCTTTAAACCATGTTATAATGCTGTTACCTCATCAAAAACATACCTGGAGTTGTGATTTGTTTCATTCACACGTTTGAGTAACCCTTTGTCTACATCTCCGAAGCTCAAAATGATCTGTTCCACCTTGTGATGTCATGAAGAGGTAGTTTTCACAGCTACCTTTAGTTCAGTAAAGATTGGCAATACCAGATCTGAAAGTATCCTAATGATTCTAGTGAGGGTGAATGGAGTTTAAAAACACAGTGGAGTACTTCCTGTATTAGCGCATGACATCACAAGGTGGAACTGAGTGTTTCTGTTTGAGAGAAGAACTTAACTCAAAGCCTAAATCTGCAGGGTTTGTGTGTTAAACATGTGAATGAAACAAAACACAACTCTGGCTCCATTTGTGATGAGGAAACAACCCTGTAACATAGATCAGAAAATAGCGTAATATGGGTCCTTTTATGCACGTCGTTTTGTGGTCCATAAACTTCATTAGATAGAAACGTTTTGCAAATTATCCGAGCTGGGAATCAATCTCACGACATCATATCACTGTGAACGCATGCTGGGACCTGACCCCTAGGCCATCCTGCCAAACACTCTTTATATTTGTACTCTTACAGTGAGCAGTTTATGATCTCACTAAAACCCATAGCACTGTACAGAGCAACTGCAAAACTGTTTCCCAGATTTAAAAATACAACGGCGTCACACTGAACATGCAAGCTGGAGTTTATAGAAAATCAAGACGCTGTTAGAAATCATTTTCCGTTTATTGTTGCCGAACAGCAACCTACAGAACTGGCGATAAAGGCTTTGATTAAACCTGATGCTTTACCTACCGTGATAATTCCCTAGAGTGGGTTTGCTAAAATGATTGAGGTGATTGTAAATGTGCCAGCCCGGGGTCGTAAAGCGGAGAACCGTCTGAAGTGCACTTTTACCAGTATGGTGCACTGTATGTCTGAAGCATGTGATGATTTTAATAGAGATGTTTATTTTATCCAAGGGTTGTGATTATAGACTGTATATATAAATGCACATAGCTAACTTGCTCTATATGATCCTCATGTTTTTTTCGCTACTTTGTCCGTAAATCAAGATCCATCCATCCATCTTCTTCCGCTTATCCGGTGCCGGGTCACGGAGGCAGCAGTCTAAGCAGAGACTCCCAGACAAGGCGTTCCCAGGCCAGCCGAGAGACATAGTCCCTTCAGCGTGTCCTGAGTCTTCCGCCCGGTGGAACATGCCTGGAACACCTCCCTAGGGAGGCGTCCAGGAGGAATCCTGAGCAGATGCCCGAGCCACCTCAGCTGGCTCCACTTGACGTGTAGGAGCAGCGGCTCTACTCCGAGCTCCTCCTGTGTGCCTGACAGACTGAGTCAACATATGAACATTTATAACAGACTGACTCTGAGGTTGCTCCCTCTAGCATTAGCAACAGGTTAGATTGACAACATTGCTAAGCTCCCGCCCCCTGCTAAACCAGTGGTGTGGGTGTTACCTTCAACAGCCTCACTCCGGATTGGCTTTTTGGTTGCCATTATACTCGCAGTCGGGATTCCAAATTTGGAACTCATCTCCAAATTCGTCCGTATAACTGCTCTAGCCTCGATGAGCGTCATTTGACTGGAGCCAAACGCTATGGGTGACATCACACTCACTTCAGTCCAATTGCTCACACAGCCAATGTTTTTGAACAGCAAAGCCTGATGTCGACCAATGATGGATGAATGGATGAATAATAAGACCTGGATAAGACACTCCCCTCTCTGTCCTGAAGCGAGTTTGATTAGTACTCTGTAGATACTGCAGCTTTGGCCCGGAAAGAATTCTCCCATAGAACTGCAATGCATATTTTGTGAACTCAAATTGCCGTATTTGGCTGACAGAGCATCGACAGCGCTCACAAAGGTCGGATTTTGAGGCAAATTTTTCATCATGTGAGCACGGGCCACTGAAACTAATACAACACCATCCTTTGGTTCATCTTCAAGATTTGATTAAACTTCCAGGCTACCATTCCCCGACACAACAGCTCCGCAGCTGTGACAAATAAGTTTGGAATAAGAATGGCCCCATCCGCTGCAGTTCTTCGCCCGGCCCCAGGTGAGCAAAGGGGGCGCCACAGACACCATTTGATCCACGCAGAGCTGTAAATGGATTAAAAAGATCCATCGATTTAACCCCGGCGTGTTTGTGCATCACACTGTGCAGTCGATTCAAATGTCCTGAAATGTCTCATATCAGGCACGGAGCTGTGAACTCAGGAGTCTAGCACTTTCTGGTCACACTTAAGCTTTTCTTCAAACATCTCCTGGGTACTTGGCAAATGCAGGGGGAAAAGAGCTTCTGTCCTACAGTTAGATCACTTAGTACAGTACAAAAATAGTCTTATCAGGCATGTTAAAACGTTATTGTTAGCAAACAGTGTTATACCTTTAAAATGTAGCTTTTACAAACAGTAATAAAACTAGATCAGATTACATTTTTAAAGACTGTGTAACTTTTACATCTACAGACAAGCAAGAGCCACACGCTCCACCAGAAAGGTTACATAGCGCATCTTTAATTCCACGTCTCTTGCTGTCTCACTGGCTGCACTTTTTCATTTTAGAGACAGTTTTTAAAACCACATAATATCATCTGTAACTGATCCCTTACAGATCCTATATTGCGCAAAATTGATTCTTGTGTGAAAGAAACATTCTAACGCACCTAAAAGCTCACATGTTTGAGTAACTCTTTATTATTGTCTGTCTACATCTCCAAATCTCAAAATGCTTTGTTCCACCTTGTGATGTCATGAAGCGGTAGTTACCTTTTACCTTTTGTTCAGCAGAGATTGGCAATTTCCATTACTGCAATTATCTCAATCACATGTGTCAAACTCAAGGCCCGCGGGCCAAATGTGGCACACCACGTCATTTTACGTTGGTAAATTAAAAGGTATGACTGTCCTAAAATATCAGTTTATCAGAAGATACACAGTTACACAGCCATTTTTTTCATATCTATGTAAATGTATATGCTATATTTGTAACTTCTAACAAATACATAATTGTTTTATTTTACTTTACATTTGGTTACATTTAGTTACATTTATACTGTCTTACATCTGACCCTTTGAGACCAGCCATTTTGCTTATGTGGCCCTCTGTGAAAATGAGTCCGACACCCCTGATCCCTGATTCTAGGGAAGGTGAATGGTGGAGCATTTCCTGTATTACCATATGACATCACAAGGTGGAACAAGGTGGAGTGATTTCTGTTTGAGAGAAGAACTCAGCCTAAATATGCAGGGTTTGTGTGTTAAATGTGTGAATGAAACAAAACTCCAGGTATGTTTGTACTGAGGACACAATATTATAACAGATCAGAAAGTAACAAAATAAGGGCACTTTAAACATGTACTTCTATACTTCAACACATAACATGTTTTATAGTGATTTGCCTATATTGCCTTTTTAAATGAGTGCATTTAGCAAAATTACACAATAATTAAATGCCTAAACTGCTTCCCTACTAGTGAGATATTATTAAGTAAATATTGGGAACTTGCAACAGTAACACCACAGGAACGACAACACATAAATAGAACAAAAACACACTTCACTTGAAAGTATCTAAAACAAAGTAGACCCTAGTCTGTGTTGGGCGGGTACATAATGTTCGCAACGCAATCTTAAGTAGCTGGCAGACATGACCAGTGGGCTTTAGAAAACGCTCCTGCCAAACTACCACCATCTTGTAAATATTAGAACATTCGCAGGATGGGCTGAATGCAAACGGCGGTGGCAGTTATTGGCAAAACAAACGGGTAATGAATTTATTCCAGCTGGCGACGGCATTCAATTAATTTGGATTGTAATGAAATAGTTTTGATAAAGAAGTTGCCTTGTTCTTGACCACGGGCTCTGCTTACAAACAGTCTTATGTGAGCCACCCACACGTGTTCTGCAGACCAGGCTGTGGGAAGTTGTCTTGAGAATAGAGTGCAAGGTGTTTCACTCTTTGTTGCTAATTTGCTTTAAAATACCAGTGATTTGTCATATATGGCCAACGGCTGGTAGCGGCAAGTGAAGTAAAAGTTTCGAATACAAATGACTTAAGAAATATGGTTTTAATATTCAACCATAGCAAAAAAAAAAAAAAAAAAAAAAAAAAAAAAAAAAAAAAAGAAAACAAGAAAACACCGGCCTTCACAGATTACAACTAATTGATGTTTTTTTCTTATTATATATATTTTAACTTTTATTTTGTGCCTTCTTTTTGTTGTTCTTCTTTTTTTTTCTCCTTTTCATTATTATATTATTGTTATTATTATTATTGTTAACAATAATAACAATAATAACAATAATAATAATAATAATAATAATAATAATAATTTCATGTATTACGTTACTGGCATTATATAGTTTTTCTTCTCTCTCTCTTCATTAATGTTTTATTTTAATTTTTTTTTTCTCTTTCCCCATTTACATTCTCTGTATCTTCTTTTCTCACTTGTGAATTACTAGTACTAGCATACTCTGCTGCTGTCTCCGCCTTACCCCCTCCAAAATCATGGAAATATCTCACACACACACACACACACACACACACACACACACACACACACACACACACACACACACACACACACACACACACACACACACACACACACACACTTGTTACACACAACTGCAAATAGCTGTTATGTTATGTCTTGTTATATCTTGTCATGTCTTGGTTTGTCTTATTACCACTTGTCACACGACTGTATATGACTGTTCACCATGTTTGTCTGTCTTCCATTAAATAAATAAATACATACATAAATAAATCAAATAAAAATATGAAATTCTTTGACATTTGTAATTATATTTTTTTCTCTACTGGCATATTAAGCTCACATTTATATACAGCACTCATCCAGAGCAGACACTGGGGGTGAGGCGGGTGTCTTGCTCAAGGACACAACGACAGCCTTTATCTGTGGTAGCTAGAATTCCCCTGCTAACCTCAGTCCGCACAACCAATGATGTTTATGTAGACGGCGGGATTTGAACCGTCAACCTTCGGATCAGTGGACAAACACACTAAAATGAGATTTAATTAAACATATAAAAAAAATGAATTGGTGTAATCTTAGAACAAAAGGGTCAATTTATGTTTCAGCAAATTTGACCGGCTTGCTTCACCTTAACCAAGATAGATTTCTGCGGGATTGTAAAAATAGCAACCATCAAGATTGGGAAATACCAAAAAAAAAAAAAAAAAAAAAACATTTAAAAATTGATATTATTTGTTCCTTAAGATACAGATTACATTCGAACAGCATACACTCCCTGTTCATGTGAATCAGCCCCAAACTACCTCTCCCGTACTCTTCGTCCTCCGTTTTCCTCCAAAGTTCTGGACAAGTGCTTCGGCCAATTAGAGCAGAGATCCAACAGAAGCACGTAATGATCTGAGGCGCTGGAACGTCCTCTGACACTGGTCGTTAGCATGCATCGTTTGACATCATTAAGCACTTATGAATGCCACTGGTAGGAGGCTTTTATGGATAGGTAGTTTTTTGGAAATTGGGGGAAAAAAAAAAACACATGAAAAGCTAAAAAATCTTTGCAATTCTTCACAATGTTAACGCAAGTTACCATAAACGGATATAGTGGGTTTGTGCCGGGGGATGTATTACCTATTTAAAGCTCCACTGAAGCCACTTAACGCAGGCGGGTTTTGGAGATACAGCGCACACAGACTCAATTCATCAAATAAAATGTTTTCAAAATGGGTCTATTTTCTGCATATTTTCTTGTAAGGAGTCAAAGTAGATTACCTTTACCAGCATTTAATAAAGTGGCTTATTAAGTTGCACAGTGCAATATGGTAGTTGCACTAAAAAGGTTAGCTTGTTCATAATGTGGAGCAAGCTCAGTACTGTTGCATTTGCAGGGACATACTGTTAACTTGAGTGCACATTGTATTGTATTGTAAACTAATCTAATTATAAAGCATTTACAATGTCTCTGAACCAGGGACGCTGTAAGCTTGTTGTAGTTAGCCGTGGCCAGTGGTGGAAAAAGTAAAATTTTGTTACCGCTTTAAGATGTACTTAAAGAGTAAAAAAGTAAAACTATTTTGTGCAAATTATAAGGCTTCAAATGGAGTGATTTTGACAAACACATTGTGTTCAATAGAAACAATTAGATTTTTTTTTCTGCTCCGTTTTTATTTGTACATTTTTATTTTACTCAAACTACGAATATTAAAAATAAACTCCTCAGCCTTTTCAGCAGGTCTCAAATACTAATAAAAAAAATACTTTACTTTTGTACTTTCTACTCCACTAAATTTTTGAACAGGACTGAAAAGTAAGATACCTGCTCTCAAATGTTGTGAAGTAAAAGTTTAAAAATTACTTACTTATTTACGTAACATGTGTACTGAAGTGTAGTACTACTACTTTTACTTTGTTACGTTCCACCACTAGCCTTTGAAAGTTATGCAATTTGCTTATGAACTCAACAACTCATCCCAATTAAGAATTCAAAAGAAAATATTATTTTGAATGGAAAAAGGTCCTCCAAATGTTGCACATAACAGGTATCTAAACCCCTTGAATAAATGGCTTTTATTCAGCTACAGATTTATACGGATTCTTTTAATGATGCAGAGAGGTGAATATTCTTACTGAGTTCCTGGAGTTGTTTGAGCTGCAGAACTGCCTCCTCTTCCTCCTCTTCTCCGGGACTGAAGCGCAGAGTGGATCCTTCCAGCACAAACCAGCCCGGCCTCCAGTGGTAGAGGTCATGACCTTCTTTAAAGTACAGTCGTCCGATCAGCTCGCTCTCCTTCTGCACCATGCCCTCCACTCTGAACGGCACAAAGCGCTGCAAAACAAAGACAGCAGAGTAAAAAAAAAAAAAAAAACATGATCCTTTTATATTATTACTGGTAATAAATCATGATTTTACTTTTTATGACTTATTGCGGCACTGCTTGTAGTATTCCATAGCAAGGCATTAAACTTAATATTTTTTACTTAAGTACATTTTGAAGTGGATACTTTTTACTTTCTACTCCACTACATTTTTGAACTGAAAAGTATTTTTATTATTGGCTGAGCCTTGCTGAAACGGCTGAGGAGTTTATCTTTAGCACCTTCATAATTTGAGCAAACAAAAATAGACAAATACGAACAGCTAGGAAAAGAAATATTAATTCAGTTTCTGCTTCAGCACAAATCTGTATCAAAAGCAATACATTCAAAGCTGTATGAGATCTCAAAAAATGCGTCAAATACTTTTACTTTTTACTCTTTAAATTACATTTTTAAACAGGTACTTTAATACTTTTACTTAATTAGTTTTTTTCATGTGATGCTTTTCTTGCTCCAGTTTTGTTTTTTGTTTTTTAATTAACAAACAAAAATGAGACAAGTCACCAAGTTTAAGATTAAGTTTAAGGTGTGAAAATGCAACCGCTCACCGTAAGAATGCCAGTTTTAGATATAAAAACAAGTATAGTATCTAAATTAAGTTGAATGCTATACTGTGGAACATTACAAAAAGCAATAACATTTCCATGGACACAAGCAGGTCGCAGATCCTCCACAAGGAAATGTATATAGCACGTCTTTTCAACGATAACATGTTCGATGACTTCTGAAAATGCAAACTTAAAAACACTAAAATTGAGGAAAAACCATTATATAAAAGTTGATAAGGTCAATTTTGCATAATGTATATACTTTTACATTTTTAACTTTTTCGATTTTGTGAACAGCTGCTAAATGTTGGGTCAAGTTTGGTCAAGCTCCAATGTCCAACTTTACACTGTCCAGCTATTGTTTTGTGTTCCAAGCCGCTATAGACGGAGGTGTGGGAGGCTTGTGCTGCAGATGGTAAGGCATATGGGCCAATACAACAATAACTCCCACAATCTGTGACATGGTTGGCTGGCATTGAAGAAGTATAGAGAAAATAGTGGCAACATTTAATGGAGTATGCTATTATAAGGCTGTCAAAGAGGGCAGGGATGGAACATAATAAGAGGATGTACTGTACCATTTGCGCTGCACGCGGCGTATTTGTGGAGAATAATAAACTACTCACCTTCGTTAGAGCCTGGATCCAGTCCCGTTGCGTTTCTTGAGTTTCGGCCCCGAAAATCACAACTCGCTCCGTTTTCAGATACAGCTCCACAGTGAACACAGCCCTGCGAAAGAAATAAAGAAAATACTTGGAAAAAAAGAAAAGTTTGGATAAAATAAGCAGTTATGGACACATAGTTTTCCATGTTAAATGCATTAATGATGCAAGTCTCATTTCTGTGTAGACTCTGGACACAGTTTAGGTCTCACTCTTGGTTCATTTACAACGTTTCGGCCCCTCTGACCTTCCTCAGATAACAGGTAAAATACATTCACAATTACAACCCAATGCAACCACATAATTCACGTTACACCAGTCTTTTGTGAGTTAAAACGAGCAAAATAAGTAGCATCTCAGAGAGTAAAAATTGCGGGTTTTGCGTTTTTGTGTCATGTTTCCAACATTTGCAAGACCGCATGTGCAGCAGCAACTAAACTACATGGGTTGACGCATATGTAATGACACTCCTAATGGGGTCTTGCAAATGGACGTCTATCTGTGTTACTAATATTGCTAGGCCTGTCATAATAAATACAACAGTATATTGACTTATCTTTCAATACATGACAGATGGGACAATTATTTTTGGGGTCAATATTTATCGTGGGTGCTTTTCTTTGTACTAGTGGAGAACTTTTTGGTTACTTTTCTGCTTTACGATGAGATTTGAGCTGTAGAATGTTGGATGAACTTCGATCACTCATTATAGATACAAACTATATTGCTGTATTTATTGCAGCTCATATTTAAAAAAAAAAAAATCCACATTTAGCATATTTTTTGGACATAATTCTGCATTATGGTTTGGTTTCATTATTATTGTTTATCGTCTATATTTACTTCAGCAATATATCACACTACAAAATGGGTTAGCGTGACAGGCCTGTTTATTACACATGAAAAAAACAAACACTGGACTTCATTCTGGTTAAAACATAAATTCATCCACCACTGGTTTATGTTAGAGGTAATAATTCCCAACCTGACGCCTCACAACTATTTTTATTTACTGTCAATGTATTCAAGAGGTTCCCATTGAGATGCATTTCCTTCTGCTAAAGGATTCTGGCTGTAGTAGTTGGAAAGAGATTTCTGCAAAACTTTTATATTTGACTTTTAAAAAATGCCATAAAACTTTGTGTACAAATTTGTGTAAAAATTGTGTGTGCGTAATTTGAAGTTAACGGCGTGTAACTTTCTGGAGATGGAACGTCACCCACCTCCTTTTCAGTGCAATAAAAACATAAAAAATTAAGAACAAAAAACAACCTTTTTTGTTTGTTTTTATTTTTGCTTAAAGAAGACATTTTGTGCTTGTGTCTATTGTGCTATACTGTATAGTTATATAATCTATCACACTCATGTAACATTATGTTATAAATTGCACATTTTAAATCGCAATATTCATCTATGGTAAATGGTCACGTTCAAGTTACTCAAAGCTCTTTACATCAAGGAGCCACACACATTCATATAAGATTAAGTGTTTTGCCTAAGGACACAATGACAGTATTCATTCACACAGCCAACCTGTGGGTCCAAAGACTTTTATGTCGAGAGCGGGATTTGAACCACCATCCTTCGGATCAGTGGACAAACACTCCACCAACTGAGCTACTGTCACCCCAAACACTCGCTGTGCCAAATGGGATCTGACATCTTCATAAATGTCATCACAACAAAAAGCCGTGGAGCTGTCGGCCCCTCCTATGGATTTTACATTTTTTTTCCCCCATTTGTAGCAAAATGACTACACGACACTGCCAAATCCTACACGTATCACTGATTAAGAAAATAAGATTGAAAAACAAAGTAAGTACAAAGCAGTGGGCGTATGCCAGTGGTGGTGAAAACGAGGGTTGATTGGCAATAAGGTGTCTTGAAAATAAGCAATTAAAGATTGCTAAAACATGCGCGAATCACTCCAAACACAACTTCAACAGGGTAAATGAGAAGAGGAAACAACTATAACATTATTTAAAGCTCTGAAAAAACGATTTCGCATAAAGGTCTGCATTACAAAGTTAAATTATAGATTAAATGTACGCACATCACACACATAACTCTATGAAAAAGTTTAATGCTCTTTACAACGTCCATTCACTGACACAAAAAAAGAAAAAAAAAAATCACTCATTTCCTGCTGTCAGAAGCAAAAAGGCAGCTATTAATCCTTGTTGGTCTTTGGGCTTGTGTCATCTTCATCCCTTCCTCTACCTCTCTCTCCTTTTCTGAGCCAGCGCAGGGGTCATGGTATCACTTTCTTAATGGCTAGCCCACTCCACAGATCGGGGCTCCTTTCCTCAGCTCTCCTTGGTGCAAGAGTGAGCTCTAAATGCTGCCTGGATGGGTGTTTAAGGCTGTGAGTCGGGCGGGTCAGAGGGAACGGTGGTCTGCGCTCCTCTTCCTCGTGTCCTGGGAACAGCGCGCAGGCAGACACGGATGTTTGTGTGCCCTGGCCTGACCCGGGGCCCGCCAGCCCCCTCCTCCTGGCTCCTGACGGCAGGTGCGCAGTGCTTGTTAGAGGGGCTCCGCTGGGATATGAGCTGCAGCAGGTTACGGGGAGAGGAGCAAGTGGAGCTACGGAAAAGGACAACAGATGCATTATGGGAGGCCTAATGGGGAGGGACTGTAGTGGAAGGGAGCGGTGAAGGAGATGCCAGAATAATGACCAAAATGTACTATCTTCAGCAAAGTGCAAACCTCCACAAAGGAACTGGGGCCATATTATAATGGTACAGGGAAGAGAATAGGGATTGGCAGATACACTGGTCGGCTGATCTGTCAAACGCATATTTGCATTTAAGCCAATATGTTGTCAGGGCTGCCCAATGTGATACATAGAGATTTATCCTACAACACAATAAGGCTCCGGATTGGCAGAGTTTACATTTATTTTTGATAATAAGCCTGTCACGATAAATACAAACTTCTATGACTCATTATAGATAGAAACTAACTACGTAACTATTGCATTATGTTTTTTTTTTTTCAAAATTTTAAAATATTTTGTACATTTAGAATACTTTGTGGGAGATGATTCAGTTTAACGGTTTAGGTCAGGCATGCCCAAACTGTGGCCCGGGGGCCAAATGTGGCCCTCAGACCAATTTTTCTTGGTCCTCAAGCTTCCAGGTGAATTGGCCCATATTACCTTAAACAGTAGTTTTTACTGTACATTTCTGAAAATCTACTTTAACAAGGCCGTATCAAATTTTTGTCACTGTATCGACTGTTAAGGTCATACCACAGATTGTATATAAAAGGAGACAAAGGGAATGTAATGTCACCCATAGCGTTCGGCTCCAGTCAAATGAAGCTTATCGAAGCTAATAGTTATGGGGCAAATTTGGAGCCGAGTTCCATATTAGGAATTCTGACCGCGAGTATCATAGCAACCAAAGAGCCAATCTGGACAGAGGCTGATGAAGGTAATGCCTCTTCCCACCCGCAACGTTGGTTTAGCAGGATGCAGGCGTTTAGCAACACTGTCAATCAAACCTGTTCCTAATGCTAGCGGCAGCGACCTCGGAGGAAGAAGATGCCCGATTTGTCTGTTATGGATGTTCATATCTTGACTTACGGATACATTTAGAGGGGGTTAACGCTCACATTTTAATAAAAAAATGACGAGGCTCACTGCAGCAGTTAGAGGGGTGACAGTTTTTCAATGTAAAGTGAATTGGAGTCGATGGAGCCTGAAGCGCACCCTTGATCACTTTCTGTTTGGAACACGGCGGCTAGCAGGTTGGCCATGTCCGTTTATATATACAGTCTGTGGATCGGACACACAAAAAAACCAAACGGTGAGTCCGGAGGAAATCCAACCAATCACCAGGAGAATATGCAACCTCTACACAGTCTCAGTCCAGCCCAGGAGTCGAACACGCGACCATCTGCTATGAAGCATAATGCTACAACTCCGCTGCCATGCCACCTGCTTTGAGCTTATTGTAATTATCAAAATCATCAATCAAAAAGATCTAGAGTTTATTGGCTGTTTTGGACTTCAAAAATGCCATCAACCATGAAAAACCCATATTGATCAATCTAGAATAGGAGTGTAGATATTAGCTGGAGCTAGTCGATCTTGGCCAATTATCAGCATTTGCTTTAAATTCCCAAAGAAAATCTCATTGAAATATTAAGCTAATGGACTAGACTTTTATAAACAGATTGTAATTAAAAACAAAGCATATTGCTAAGCTCCAGGTTAGGTATTTTGAACTCAATCTTTCACAGTACAGTAGATGTTTTAAGCCAAGTGAACATATTGCCTCTTCAAATGATTCAATAAACTTAATTAAATTAGTGAGTGAAAGCCAACAACACATATTGCATAATAAAAGTATTCATAAAAAGTTCATTTGTGCAATTTGACTTTTTTTTGATGCATACAACAGTTATTGTTTTATTCAAAAAATAATGAAACAAAGCTGGAACCCGCAGCACTTTTTGTTATTTGTTAAATTTTTGCTAACTGGGACTATATAGGGGTAAATAGATTTTTGTGGTAAAAAAAGTAACGCAAAAGTAGTTAAGTACTGCACTTAAGTACAATTTTTAGGTATCTGTAATTTGCTTAAGTGCATTTTACAGTGGATACTTTTTACTTTTACTACATACTACACTACATTTTTTAACTGGACGGAAAAGTAAAAAGTACTTTTCATATGATTTGAGGAGTTATTTTTATGTTAGTGGGAAAATTCTGACTAAAGGCATTGAATTCGAGCTTCGGCTTTGAGCAAAATAAATACACAAAATTCATAAAAAAAAATAATTATTGATTTGTATTGCAACTGTCGATCAAAATATACAGATTTTTTTTTTTTTTATCAGTATCACTACATTTAACATTTTAATTAACAGCACCTGTGTGAAATACTTAAACTTTTTACTGTTAAAGTACATTTTTAAACGAGCACTTACATACGTTTACTAAAGTCGATTTTTTTTCATGTGATACTTTTACTTTTACATGAGTAACTTTTTACCTCCGCATCTGTACATTTACTTAACAAAATTGCGTACTTCATTCACGACTGCCAGTGCCCCTACATCAAACCTAAAATTGTAGCTTGCGTAGTAGTTAGAAATGACAAAAAAAAATCTTCTGACCTTTGGAATATGTACAAAAAGACGAAAGAAAGACTGCTTGGATAAATAATTCACTTTTCTATCAGAAGGTAATGGCATATCCCTGGAAAAAAACGAACTAGAGTTTCCATTTTGGCAGCTGTCTGAGAATAGGTCATTGCGATTTCAAGTGGAATGCTGCAATACCAAAAAAGTCCACGAAAGCTACATTTCAAAGCTTTTAACTTGATATTGAAGGTCAAAATTTAGCACAAAATGTTCTTGTTAACCAGGACGATGACTGGGGAAAAAAACTTATCATCACCCACCATTCTCCCTCCCGCATTAATACCTTTAACGGGAGCTTTTCTGTAACTTCAGGATGTGTTCAGGGACGCGCTGTAATTCACGGTGTCCTCTTGCCACGCTCAAATTACCCAAATGCTGCGTTTAATGGAAGCGGCACCTACAACCTCCTGTAGCTCTTCGATAGGCTGCCGGTAGAACTGTGCCATCTGCATACGTTAATATTTATGAGGAAGTCTAAAGGTGAGGCGTCCCCGCTCTTTCCGTGCGCACTTAGGCATGCTGGGAAGTTTCAGCTCAGAGTTTAATCTACTGAAACATACGGCTATTATGGAGGCAAAGTATTACACATAGAAATAATAGGCTTTCACTGTGACCTGTAAGTCCATGCATAACAAAACTGGCTGCTTTGTAAGGCTAAAAGAAATTAGCGTTTGTATTAGCTCATTGTACAGGCAAAAAAGAAGTGTTATTTTGCACTGTGAACCTAAAATCTTTAATGTAGCCATTGTGTAACTGGGGGAATTCTGAGGCAGGATTTTAAGAAAGGCTAACCACAAAAATGGATATCAGTGAGCTAAAACTTCAAAGTTAAAAAGTGAATTAAAAAACGTTATAGTACGTGTCCAGATTTGAAACACTCTTAACAGTTTTTGCACCCGAGGGCAGTGCAATTAGTCAAATTTTAATTGTGTGCTCAGTTCTGAAGGATGTGGTACCCCCGAAAAATTGTCAATCTAAAGTGGCTATAAAGAAACACTACGCAACTTTTCTGGTGGAGGGTCTGCCATCTGCTCGTCTCTATGGTGTAGCTTTGCCTTGAATGTTTCACAGTCTACGTCCATGGAAACCTCCAGGCCAAGTTCATAGTGTGATTGTTGTGATGTGACCCTGTGTGTTTTTCAAGGTATATCTGAAGAATAAAAAATGTATATTTGAACAATTACAATGGAGGAAAGTTGTCACATTGTGGAACATCCCAGGCAAATCATTTCCAAGGCAACAAATCAGAAAACTTTTAAATTCTTTCTCCACACGTCAAAGCAGACATTTTGTGCTCTATAGCTATAATTTATGACACCCGTGGGTCACTATGTTATAATTTGCACATTTTAAATTGCAATGTTCTTCTAAAACAACTTGATGAAAGAAACAAGCGTGCATGTTAGAAAACCGTGGTGCCCAATGGGAGCTGATGTCGCCGTAAACATTATCACAACAAAGGTCGGCACCTCCTATGGATAGCTGCAGATCACACTAGCGAGCAGCAAATTTTGTTTTTCTGTTGTACCGAAGTGACTACACGAGGCTGCCAAATCCTGTGTATCAACAATTAAGAAAATAAAATTGGATTTTGCAGCTCTGCTTTAACTTTTGATCATTCATATTTATCCATCCATCCATCTTCTTCCGCTTGCCTGGAACTGGGTTGCGGGGGCAGTCTAAGCAGGGACTCCCAAACTTCCCCCACCCCAGACACATGCTCCAGCTCCTCCGGTGGGACCCCAAGGAGTTCCCAGGCCAGTCGAGAGACATAGTCCCTCCAGCGTGTCCTGGGTCTTCCCCGGCCTCCTTCCGGTGGGACATGCCCGGAACACCTCCCGAGGGAGGTGTCCAGGGGACATCCAGAACAGATGCCCGAGCCACCTCAGCTGGCTCCTCTCAGAGTGGAGGAGGAGCGGCTCTACTCTGAGCTCCTCCTGTGTGACTGAGCTCCTCACCCTATCTCTAAGGGTGCCCCCAGCCACCCTGTGGAGGAAGCCCATTTCGGCTGCTTGCATCCACGCTCTTGTCCTGTCGGTCATTGCCCAGAGCTCATGACCATAGTAATTCATATTTATTATTTATAAATATTTACAATTTCAATTATGGCTCAAATAATAAGAGCAGGCATAAAAACAAGGCACACAGCTTTGTATGGCTAAAGAAATGCTCATTATGACCTGCCACGGTGGTTCATTTCATAATAAAGGTTGCACTTTGCGCTAACCAGATGTGCTCGTAGCGGCTGTATAAATAACATTTACAAATAAAAGCACGCTTGGCTCTTCAGAACATCTGCTAGAGTCATTAAGCCTTATGTTTAATCATTGGACATTAGCGGACTTGGGCATACATACAACAGCATAGTGCAAACCAGGGCCAGTGAGACAGACCAGGGCATCTGTTCTCTGGTTGGGCGCTCGCCGTACCTCCACAGTGAAATAAAAGTTTGCAGTCAGCAAAACTTTGGAAATGAATAATAACATTGCAGAGCTGTGAGGGGAGCGATCAGAAGGGGCGGAGGCAACGCTGCTCAAGTAAACAGGAAATATAACTGCCGTAAAGCCTTGATAGCTCTGGTTAAATTGAATAATGGCGGAATAAAGATTATGCTAAGGGGTTGCATGATGGGAGCGTGGATGCGTCTTAAACTTGAATGAACCAGAGCCATCAATCAATTACAGTTTATTTAATGAGGATAAATCCGTTTTAATATGTAATGCCTGTGTGTCTTTAAACTAGCACGGACAGTGACTTGTAAAGTAGGATTTATTGGAGCCATTACAGTAGTGTATGGAGGAGTAGTGGGCATAAATTCTCTAGGTTCATTCAGGACGGGCGCCGCTCATTAGCATTTTGACTTAATTCGCAAAACTTGTCAAAAAAAAAAAAGCAAAGCGAGTTTACGTCGAAGTTGTATTTTGAATGATTTGAGGCTTGAGGGCTAAAAAAAAATCAGTTTGCACCTTCTATCCCCGCCCACTACTCTGTACCCACATGACCCTAAGCCAGAAATGTACTTTTTTGTAAGATTTTAATAGGAAGTCAATGGTCTCAATAGTATTATTAAGGTATTTTGGATCAATAATGCAGTTTACAATGAACAAAAACTTAAATTATTATGTTGTAGTTTAGAAAGTACAATAAAAAACATTCCAAGATGTCTAAAAGCTCATATCAAAACACCTGGAGTTTTGTTTTGTTACCCTTTAGTATTTGTCTACATTTCCAAAGCTCAAAATGCTCCATTTCACCTTGTGATGTCAAAGTGGTAGTTTTCAAGTCAACAGCTTTTGTTCAGTAGAAACCTTTGGCTTTTCCAGGGCTGAAAGTATCGTTTAGTAGTAGTATCGTTAGTTGTCTACACTTCTAGTAAATGGTTTTATAAGATCTATATACTTTACAATGCCAGTTATTTCCTACTACAGTTGACAGAAGCATCAGAAATCAGATACTTATCGATACTAAGACTATTACTGAAACTTGATACTAATTTGAACAAGTATTGATATTTAAAAAAGCCATCACACACGGTAATATCAAAATCGAGTTTGACATTTCAGTATCGCGACAACACTAGCTCCTACCCAGCTCCTGCCATGGTCTCGGTGCTGCTGACCGCCGCACTGACCACCTCTGTGACGTCCACTCTTCCCAGGGCTGCCATGCTCCTGTCGCTCTCGTAGTAACTCAGAAAGTTCCCCTCCAGAGTGCACCAGCGCCGCGTCATATCTGAAAAACAAACATTTATTATCAGTAAACCCTGCTGTCGTAGTCTGGCTCTTTATCCAGCCATAAAAGGCAAAAATATTGTAAAATCAATTCTACAGCCGTGGACTCTTCTTTGAACAACACTTTTTCAGATGTTTTGCTGGTTTTGCGTTGTGTACAAAAGTCTTTTATTAGTTATGGAGTTTTCGGACTAAAAGTTCTTGCACGAAAATGTTAAAGTAAAAATAATAATGCCTTGGATTTGTATAGTGCCTTGCAAGATGCCCAAAGTGCTTTCTTTACAATGTGTTATTCCCATAGAGCCTGTCACAATAAATACTATATCAACTTATCACTCCTAGCTGGAGAAAGTTGTTTTGCATCCACACACTGATCAGTTGGCCCATATTCACCTGCCGCCAGTGAGCCATAGATCTGAGTGTATATGACAGCTGGAACAATAGATTTTGGGGCGTAGTATTTATCGCGTGTACATATTCTTTGCAATAATGGGGAGAGTTTTGTTACTTTAGCTTAATACGATACGATTTGAGCCGTGGAGGGTTGAATAAATTACTTAGCTGGCTAATGGTCGGTTCATTCTGCTATTTATTTGATCCTTTAAATAATACTGTCTGTTTACAAATGGTTCAATGGGATTACCCTGCTTTACTGCTTTGGTGTGAGTGGTCTGAAGTAGTTTCAATATTATCATTTATCTCTGTACATCTCTGTAGCGATATGTGGTACTTCAGAGTATGTTCTGGTGATAGATCTACTGTCAGCCCTTCTGACCACCACCAATCACTCTCACTTACTCACTCTCACACCACAGTCACACTCGGTAAGAGAGTGACCGTCTTGCTCAAGGGCACAACACCAGTATTTACTGATCTGAGGGGGAAATCAATGCGCTGTCTCCCATCTAGGCCTGTTATGGTAATTACTATATCGACGGAAGGTTCAATATATGAAAGCAGGAACAATATATTTTGTGGTGTGGTGTGTGTACAGTTTCCTTGCAAAAATGGGAAGACTTTTGTTATTTTTGTTGTAATAAGAAAAGATTTGCGCTGATTGATGGTTGAATATGTAACTTTTGAATTTGTTATTTATTTGTTGCAGTTCATGCATTTTAATAATATTGTCTGTTTTAAAATGGTTTACTGTACTGGGATTATCTTGCTTTATTGTTTTATTAAAAAAATCTCCTATCCCAGTACTAACCAAGCCCAAACTTGCTTAGCTTCTGAGATCAGACAAATGTTGGCATTCTGTGGAAGTGGAAACGGGGACTGATCGGCAATATGTCAACTTGAAAAAAGCGATTAAAGATTGCTCAAACTTACACGAATCGCTCCAAATACAACTTTGCATGAGTAAATGGTGAACGGAAACAACTATAACATGGTTAAAAGCTTGAAAAAGTTGATTTTGCATAATAGTTCTGCTTTAAATTAAAACAAAACAAAACAAAAACAAAAAAAAAGTGATTTCATTGCTAATTTCAAACATTTAGTCCTCTTTTACAATATAAATTACTGAATATGGATGCTTTATCTTTTAGTGAAAGCATACATTTACCTTCCTATAATATATAACAAATTAGCCATTATTTATCATGTCAGGAGTGGAAATTAATTACTGCCTGCAATGTTAGAGATTGGGTTGTGTACAATTAGCAGCACTCTAACCCTATTAAACAGCTAATGACGCTCCAAGCTAAAAAGCATTTAAAGCCCCCTGATAAGACTTGAGTGTTTATGGATGGTAGATGTATGTACGGTATGGAATATCAAAATCCTCTTTACAAACTCGCTGATCTGTTTCGTCGCTTCCATTTAACATGGTCACGGCTGCTGTTAATAGTGAAGATAGTCTCCTCTTTGAAACATAAGGGTGAGAATATACTGAGAAAAGTCACAATCTGGCAAGCATCCACATAAGCCTTTTAACTAAGAGGAGAGTTTCATTAGTTTTGGTCCAGTGGAGGACAAGAGGGTAATGTGAAGTATAAAGTTGGAACAGTGAACAGGAAAGATGTAGAAAGTATTTACCAGCAGATCTCTACATGCTGCCGTTAGGCCAGTTAATAAGCAGCAATAACAACTATGCAGATGACACTCAGATCTATGTCTCACTGGCAGAAGGTGAATATGGACCAGAGGATTCACTGTGCCACTGCATCCAACAAATCAGTGTGTGAATGCAAAACAACTTTCTCCAGCTAAACTCAGACAAGATTGAGGTAATAGTCTTTGGCCCACAGAAACAAAGTGTCAGCAGTCACCTCCAGTCTCTCTCTCTAAAACCCTCAAATTAGGCTAGAAATCTAGTGGACATCTGCAGCTTTTTACCATCTAAAAACATTGTCAGTATAATCCCTCAGTTGTCCAGGTTTGATCCACAGCAAAAAACAAAATTAAAATCTGTCAACTGGACAGATCATTGTAGGAGTGAAGACGTTTCGCTGCTCATCCAAGCCGCTTCTTCAGTTCTGGTCAGATTGCTGGTGGGCGCCTCATATCTATCTGAAGGGAGGGGCTAACTACACTGAAACTTAAAACAACTATTGTCTCCAGTTTCAGTTTCAGCCTTAACAACCCTATTGCTTATAGGCAGCCATTACAGATTATATAGATATAGATATAGATATAGATATAAGGCAGTGTCTACCAGCAATCTCACCAGAACTGAAGAAGCAGATGAGCAGCGAAATGTCTTCACTCCTACAATGATGTGTCCAGTTGACAGATTTAAATTTCATCTTTTGCTTTCTAAAAACATTGCAAAAATCAAAGGTATACCAGACTTGAAGAGAGACTTATCCATGTATTTGTCTCAGGCAGGCTGGACTACTGTAACGGCCTGCTCACTGGCCTCTCCAAATGAGTGTTAAGACCGCTGCAGAACATCCAGAACACTGCTGCTCGGGTCCTGACTAGAACCAGGAAGTACGGGAACATAAGTCCTGTGCTCAGGTCTCTGCACTGGCTCCTGTGGCTCAGAGAATAAACCTTAAAGCAGCTCTGTTTGTGTACAAGTCTCTTCATGCTTTGACCACTGAGCCAAAGGTTGGCGGTTTGAATCCTGCTCTCGATATAAAACATCATCAACACTCAACCACATGTTGGCGGTGCAATTCCAGCTCCTAAAGATGTGGTTGTGTCCTTGGGCGAGACACTTGACCCACCTAGCCCCCAGTATCTGTGTACACTGGTGTATGAATGTGAGGGTGAATGGGTGAGTGGTTCCTTGATATAAAACGCTTTGACTGGTCGAAGGTAGAAAATCGCTATATAAGAATGTGACCATTGGTTCAAAGCATAGATACTAAAACTGCTAGTATCATTGTTACTTGCTACTTTTTAGTTTGACTATTCAGAGTACTGCTTAAAAAACACATTTCCCGCTACATCTACAAAAATATAATAGCAAACCATATTGGTAAATCTGTATCAAATTTGTCTATCCATTTCCAAGGGCAGTGCCGCTATCCATTTTCAAGGTTATAAGTATCCAAAGATATGCATGACTCCAATACAGAACCGATGCAGTCAGAACGAAGCCTCGAGTATCAAGCCGATTTCAATCAACAAACACCATCTCCGTGGAGATGCTGTAGAAACACACGGCGCATTGTCTTCCCTGACTTGTCTGACAGAGCCATTTACATCGTCAATGAGCGTGAAGTTCACCAAAACACACCTAATTTTGGATTTCTCAAAGTCACCGTGCCATCTGGCTTTTTCTGTTCCGCAACAAACGCATCGGAAACGCAGCCCCCACCCCTCCCTCCCTCGCTCGCTCTCAACGTCTCCCGCCGCTACAAAGTTTGCACTGTATTCCTCTCACGAATATGCTAATTGAGTACTCCTTTGCCAAACTTGTGTGATGTTGTGAAGAACCGATATAGTCCCAATAAAAAGAAGTGTCTACAACTGGCAGTTAGAAGGATGTGACAAGAAGGACGACGCTACTTTGGAATGTTTCGCCCTCCTGTTGTTTTTAGAGATAAATACAGCGACAAAAACATGATTCATATCTTATTGCTTCCTGTGGCATTTTGAAAAAGACTGTCCTTCTGACCCTACTTTTCTTCAAGTGGGGAAAAATTATCCAGCCTGCTTCACATTCACAATCTCAATCAAAGCAATACTGAATGCACCTAGCCGGCATGTGTTAAGAGACAATGGATGGTATTTAAAGCCATTACAAGTTCAATCTCTCGGGCTAGAAGCAGTGTTGTCTTGGCGACGGAGGAGAAAAAAAAAAGGTTGTACCACTCTTCCAATGTGTCCCCCGACTGTTGAAATGTCAAGTCCTTCGTTTCCAGGCAGAAGGAATTAAGTTGTTGTTTTGTACTATATTTGAAGCTTTCGCAACCCCCCGCTGCCCCGGTCTAATCGGGTAATAACCAATTTCTCCTTTTGTGGCTTTTGTAATGATCATCCTCAAAGACGCACTTGGTTTTTGAAGTCAATGCAATCTTCCATCAGGCAATAAGGGAACTCATTACTGGCATTTTCTTTCGCAAACAGAGCGCTTGTGGGCCAAAAATTAGTATGATTTTTTGTGTATTCCAACTGCTGCTACTATCTAAGCTTGGACGTACTGCTAAGGGTCACAAAATGATTAAATACATACTAGCATCTCCTCACCTTGGCTTTTCTAATGTGGAGTTAATGATGTCATGGCCTTGATGTCAGAAGCAGTGGCTCGTAACCCAGAATCTGAACTTGGCCATACACGGCGATGTGGAAGAAACAGGATACAATGAGGTTAAAAAGAGCAGGTTTCTTCAAAGGTTTTAAAAGAAAATTACTTTTTTATTACAGTACATTAAGTCGTTTCAACTTTTAGAGAGTTTTCTTTCCGTTATGGCCTATTCATGGGTTTCTGCTTCCTGTTATATGAAACATTTGAGAATTATTCCCATGTAAAGAAGACATATTGTACTGTATTGTGTGTGCTATATAGTTATCATATAGCATATACCGTAATTTCCAGACTATAAGCCGCTACTTTTTTTCTACATTTTATCAACTGCGGCTTATGGTACAGGGCGGCTTATTCATCTTTTTTTTTTTTTTTTTTTACAATTATTCTTTATGTTTTGCGGCTGCAGGTGTATTTCTCAGTTCCTCTGTCCCGCCTCTTTGTCCTGGCGCCGCTCCGCTGTAATGTCTCGTAATGTTCTTTTTCCTGCAGTCACTGATCCATAAACTGAAGCAGACTCCATCCGCAGGTTACAGGCCTTTTTGCTCCTTGTTACAACTTATTCTGCTGTCGTCCTTATGTTATTTTCCTCCTTCTTTATGTTGAGTCACATGTAAAGTCTCTGTGGACGCGCATCTTAGCCGCGCTGCGTTTCTGCGGCGCATTTTCAAGCATGAGAGATGCCGCAGAGCCGATCACTTCTGTTTTATTTATTTTATTTTATTTAACCTTTATTTAACCAGGAAAAAGTCCCATTGAGATTAAAAACCTCTTTTTCAAGGGAGTCCTGGCCAAGCGGCAGCAGCAAATAAAACATACAGTTACATAATTACAAAAGGACAAGATAACAATAAAAGACAATAATAGATTATATATATATGTATATATACATACATACATATATACACACACACATACACATATATACACACACACATATATATATATATATATATATATATATATATATACATACATTACATATATACATATACATACATATATATACACATACACACATGCATACATACACACATATACATGCATATATGCACACATATATATACACATATATACACACATACATACATACACACACACATATACACGCACATATATACACATATACACACATACACATATATATAAATGTATATATATATATATATATATATTTAAAAATGTATAAAAAACAGTGCATGTTGTGGAGTCAGCCTCAAGACCTCTCAGTTTAGATTTAAAAGCGTTCAAAGAAATCATAAATCTCTGTCAAGTTCCAGTCTTTCTGCAACATGTTCCATGTATAAGGTGCAGAGTGGACAAAAGCCCTTTTTGCCCAGTTCAGTTCGAGCAAATGGAACAGACAGCAACACACGATCTTGCGAACGAAGAGAACAAGAATCAGCCCGGTGTTTCAGAGTCACGCTGTAGCATCAAACATTTTGGTAAATTTGGCTGAACGTATTCTGTACTGTACAGGAGACACCGCGTGTCCTTTAGCCAATCAGGACACAGAACACGCACCTTCATACACTGTAAAAAAAAAAAAAAAGCATGCAAAATTGCACAAAAAAAAAAAATCTGCAAAATATGAACCGCGCTACAGCGAGGGACCACTGTAATGAACGCTTTTGAGCAAATTTTTCATATTACTACGTGGGATACTTGTGGCTTAAAATCCAGTGCGGCTTGTACAAGTACAAAATTTATTTTCTTTCTAAAAATAAAGCATGCGGCTTTTAATCAGGTGCGCTTTGTAGTCCGGAATTTACGGTATATAACTTTTCTGGAGGAGGCTGGGTTCAGTATCTGCTTGTCTCCATGGAGATGTCATTGCCATACTGTTGATTAGAACATTCCAGTCAAAGCAATGACATTTCCATGGAGGTGAGCAGTAGGGAAACACTAGGCAACTTTTTAAATTTTTTCCATGAAATACACCAAACCAACCCAAAATACCCACCATAGGGAATCAGGACTGCCATTTTTAAGGCAGTCCTGACCAAGCCTAGCAACAAGATCACGGAGATGGGTTGATTCCCCATGGGCACTGAGGGATGGGTCAAATGCAGAGACCAAATTTCCCTATGAGGATAATAAAACGTACCTTAACCTTAAACCATTACATCTGCAGCAGTTACAAGTGAACTGACTAAATGGTACGAAAATGCATAAAAGTCTCAAAAGAAACATAGTTTAATGACCCATAATTTCAAACTTTTTTATGTATTTTTCTGAATACCTGAATATCTTTGGAACCATTGAATAGGTTCCAGCAGAAAAGTGTCTCCAATAACACGCGAGCCTGGTGTCTGTGTGGTACCATTGGGTCTGTGACGCACGCCGGCCTCAGTGCGGAGAACAATGGGGCTTGATTCACAATCGGGCTGCAGCTGCGTCCAGATCCAGCTGTGTCCCACTCGGCAACCAGACCCCCGAACGCGCCGCAGGGGTCCGCCAGCGAGCCGCCGACTACGCGCATAGAAGGAAGGAAGCCAGCCTGCAGCACGAGCCACCAGAAAAATTACTCCAATTAGATCGAACACCAAAAGTTCCCCCTGCTTCGGAAGAAATGGGTGTTCATTGAGATTTTGATGTTAAAAATATATAAATAATGTTTAGTAGTTTTTTGTCATTTTCTCCTCATTCCTATTAATTGCTAACTGAAAGTAAGATGAGATGATTAGACCAATCACATCACTTGTCAACTGCCTTTTCACAGTTGCCACAAGTATCTTTATTCATCAGTTAATTCTAGTAGAGAGTGGTTTGAGTGTACTGCAGTCTTGAGTGCTGCCAGAGATAACGAATCAAAGTCTGGGTAGGTTTAAACATTTTAAAGTCATATTATGCACTATCTTCATGGAAATGTTACCCTAGGTCAGAGGTGCCCAAATTTTTTTTTTTATCGAGGGCCACATTTAAAACATATTCGAAGCGGAGGGCCACAAACCGTTGATCGATGCAGTGCAGTGCTTTATACACAGCTTTGACAGAGCCGCTGTGTATTAATAAGGCTTGAAACACATTCATTTTTGGTCTGTATTACACTGCAATGTGATGTTCGAGGTTATAGTGGTAGAAAAAGTTTAATTTATTGTTAAAAGTACTGCTTATGATCAATCAGGCCGGTTCAGCAGGAGGCTTGAGGGCCAATAAAAACTGATCTGAGGGCCGCATTTGGCCCTCAGGCCATAGTTTGGACGCCGCTGCCCTAGGTCAAAGACTGTATAAAGAATTGGACTAAAGAAGTGTGACGTCACTCACGGCTCCAGTCAAATGAAGCTCATCGAGGGTAGCAGTTATAGGGGCAAATTTGGAGCCAAGTTGCATATTTGGAATTCCGACTGTGAGTATCATAGCAACCAAAGAGCCAATCCAGAGCGAGGCTGTTGAAGGTAATGCCCCTTCCCGCCCGCACCGCTGGTTTAGCAGGGATTGGGCACTTAGCAATGCTGTCAATCAAACCTGTTGCTAATGCTAGCGAGAGCAACCTCGGGGAAAGAAGGCAGCCGATTTGTTTGTTATTAATGTTCATATATTGAGTTATGGACACAATAGTGAAATGAAAATACCAGGATCATGTAGAGCGGGTTAATATTAACCTTTTAAGAGCAAAATAAGAGTCTGACAGCAGCAGTTACAAGGAGAGGGGCAACAGTTTTCCAATGTACAGTGAACTGGAGGCAATGGAGCCAGAAGTGCTCCCATGCTCACTTCCTATTTTGAATGTGGCAGCTAGCGGGTTAGGGTACAGTTTATGCCCTAGACAAAAATGTCACACAGGATATCACAAGGTCCTTCTTCATAAAGAGATGCTTCCTTTCAAGGTATAGGTCAGATCTGTGAAGGGGCAATCCTGCTTTTTTCAGTAATACAAACACACAAGACAGATAAGTTTTTATGCTATACTGTGAAACATTCTCATAGAAAAGATACGTAATGTACCTTTGAATTGAATTTTACTACAACCTAACCGAAGTTCCAGGGACATCTTGATTCCAAACGGCCCTCTTTGCCAAAAAAGGACAAAACAAAGTTTCAAAACAAGTTACAAAGACTCTTCTCGTCAAGCTGACTGTAGGAGGAAGCTCAAATACCTTGAGAAAACCCATAGATACACAAGGCGGACATCCAGGCCCAAAATAGCACCTCCATCCTTGACTAAAAGTACACTAACCATCAATGCCTACCTTCCTATTTATATTGACGCTGTGCTCACTTGGATTACTTCAGTATCAGTGGGAGCAGCCATTTTCAAGCAAATCTCCATCTTCCTCCTCCTCCTCCTCTTCCTCCTCCCAGTCTCCAGTCTGCGCCAATCTCCTGCCCATCTCAGCATCAGACTAAAATATCTGTGATGAAGACATCTGCCGGACAGCTTGTCAGGGGGGCTGGAAATGGAAATGGAGAAACTGCAGCGATCTGAACGCTGTGTCTGTGCCAGAATTACAGCGTACTTCATTACACAGGCGAGGAAGGACAGATATAACATCAGATAAAAAATACATGTCTCCCTTGGATTCATGCTCTGAGTACTACAGAGCACTACACTCTCATTAAGGCAGCATGGAGCCCAGAGAAAACAGTTACATGAACTCCTCAAGTTATATCAGCGCCAGGACAAATTGTTTTAAGGGCCCATACTCTGTTTTTTGATCTATGTTATAATGTCGTTTTCTCATCACAAACATACCTGGAGTTGTTTTTTTTTATTTCATTCACACATCAACACCCATATCTGCATAATTAGGCTGAGTTCTTCTCTCAAACAGAAAACACTCTGTTCCACCTTGTGATGTCATGTGGTGATACAGGAAGTGCTCAACTGTGTGTGGATTTAAGTCAAAAGAAGCCTCCACTACTGCTACTGCTGCTACTACTACTGCAATTGTCACTCAGAGAACGTTAGACTTTTTTTTTTTTTTTCTGCTCGGATATTTGGCTTTCCAATAAAACTCCTCATCTTCTTTTGGCAGTGCAGCCGCCATTGCTGCTCTCCAGATGAGGAAAATCCCAGCTAATCAGAAATTAGGAGTGCCATTTTGCATCTGCCACTCACCATTTCAGACTCTAAGTGCCTATACTGTCTCTGTGCTCAATCCCAACTCATTGAAAGCCACACACACAAAAATACGTACTTGTAGTGGTCCCATTTAGAGCTATAGAGGCTGGAATCAGCAGTGTAAACTGGGTATACAGAATGACTGCAAATAAACTCCATCTCTGCAACAAGGAACAGGTGTTTATTCGCCTTATCTCTGCCCAATACCAATTAATGTTCCTCCAAATGGAAGGCAAAACAAGTTAATTTATAAAGTTAAAACTGCAGCAGCGATTCCAAAAGTCGTTGCTCTTACCTCAATGGTGTAATGAATTTAGACAGAAATACTTTGAACCAAACCAAGACTGCAAGTGAATGTGTTAGCACTGTCGCTAGATGTGGTTCATGTTTCAGAATAGGATGATGTCATCCTTTCAGATGGAGGGCAGGGACCTATACAACTTTATGGGAGATTCACTGGTTGTCAAAGAAATATCCAAACTTATGTTATGATTCACACATTTTAAATCATATTATCTGTTACCGTTAAAGAGCAAATACTTCACAGCTGTGCCTTGTCAGGGTTCTAATTTTATTTATGTTGACATTTTTTTCCATTCCATATGTGTCCATTTATAGTTCATATCGGGTGCAGTTCTAATGTTATTAATTGTGCTTAAATGCCTCTGAATTGAATGTTTTACAGAGCATTATATCCATCTCACAAACAGCCTGTGGTAATTCCCCAAAAAACGAAGGCCAAAAGCACGTTTATATTGGAGTTTCTAAGACAAAAAAGCTCAGGTTTAAAGAGCTGTATCTGAGTGCTTTTATTAAGCCTTGAGCAACACCTATGAATTATTAAGAGTCATTCTATAGACCATCAAGCCATTACGTCTCTTGGAAATGTTTTCTGGAGAACTTTCAGAAATACCTCATTGCCCCTAGTTTTAACAGCGCCTCCCTGTGATCGAACAAGTCTGAAGTTTTAAATCCAGTCCCTCTGAATTTTTCAAAAGGCACAGCAGCGGTTAAAACTCCATTAAGGTACAGCGGCTGAACCTGTAGCACTCTGCATTATAGATGACATAACGAGGTATTTATTGTACTTACCTGAGAGGAAGTGGAAGGGAGGAAGAGACAGAGACAGGGAGAGGAAGAGAGGGAGGAGAAAAGAGAGGTCATGGTTTGAGAGATGGGAAGATTGTTACAGTGACTAAAAGAGTGCTCCAGACAAGATAAACACCAGAGACTTCATCACAACTAAAGCAAGTGTAAGATTTAATGGTGTTTTAGTGCAATGTAGGCAGTTGGAACATTTTCTATAGCACTGACTCATATAACTGCTATAGCTTCCGTCTATATCTTCATAAAGTTTATCATCGTTCATTCATCTACCTTTATTCAAAGTCATTTTAGTAGAAAATTCACACTAAGTACTTATCGTTCCAATTGAAGGGCCATTATTGCACCATTTTCTGATTAGTGTTACAATGTTGTTTCCTCATCAAAAACACAGAATTATGTTTTAGGCGGAGTTCTTCTCTCAAACTGTGGTTATACGGGAAGTGCTCCACTGTGTTTTTAAAATCCATACATCTTCACTAGAATTATTAGGATTTCAGCCCTGGAATAACAGCTACTTTTTACCTTTTCTATCATAAATTACAGCTTTGTGGTATCACAAGGTCGAACAGAGCATTTTGAGCTTTGGAGATGTAGACAGACTAATGATAAAGGATTACTCAAACATGTGTGAATGAAGCAAATCACAACTCCAGGCATGTTTTTGAGGAGGTAACAGCACTAAAAACATGCCTTAAAACTCACAAGAGTCAATTTTGTGTAATATAGGACATTTAATTATGAATAATATCTATTTAGGATTAATATTTACAGTATGTAGGCTACCTTTTATTTCCACAGCATGTGTACAACAATTAACTGCATTACATATAGTAAAAATAATTATTTTTGACAAAATTTGTTCAGAATAGGGTTTACTGGGATTACTGTAACAGGCCTATCGCCATCACTCCTTTGATGACCTATAATTCAATCACTGGGTTTCACTTTCCTATTTTACACAAAATTCAAGGATTTCCCAGATTATCTCATTCAAAAGATATAATTTTTAGTTAATTTAGTATGGCAATAGTCCTAATTATTAATCATTCTAAAACCCATGCATAAGTGATATTCTGAGGACTTTTGTCCATTCAAAAGACATAATTGTATTTTATTTATACAGGGAGAGCCCAATGAGAGCACTCAGACTCCTTTTCATGAGCATCCATTTAAAATACAGAACAAAACAAACAAAAAATGAATAAAACAAATAACTACGTAGGTCCATTTAAAATATTAAAAACAGGTGCAGGTGTGAATATAACATGTTTATCACCAGATTATTAAAGTGCATAAGTGGCACTAATGTATCCAGTTTTGCATGTCCTTGAAATGTATTCCATTTTTGGGAAGGAAAATAATCAAAAGTTGTTTTTTTTTTGTTTTTTTCTTTTCAGTTCTATCACGGACCGTTTTAGTCTTATGTAATCATGAGATCTTGCATTAAAAGTTTCTGTATCATCGATTAAGAAGCAAATGAAATCATTTAAATACATTTTATACAGTATTGTTCTCTTCTGCCAGAGAGCGATGGCCAACCTACTTTTTCAGAGAGTGTACAGTGATGGGTTATGAAACAAAGGGCAAATATAATAATATTTTGTTAATTACCACCATCACAAACTCATGGATAGCATGTTTCGCAGCAAAGCTCTGTTTCTTTTCTCCTAGCTGCCCGTACTGAATTCAAAATGAGCTGTTTTTTTATGCTTTTACATCATAGGGAACGCATTTGCATTTTTTTTTTTTCCTTTTAAATCAGATCTGGCCTAAACAACTATTACTTTAATGAATATACGTACACCTATAGGTTTCTCTCATGGGCAAAGTCCCAGACCTCAGCCCAGTTCATTAGCGTAGCCTCCACCCACCGCTAAAGCTATGTGTAGATCTGATGTAAATGCAGACGGATGGGGGAGAGTGAGCTTATTCCAGTCACAGGTACCTCCAAGCTGTCAGAGCCCCAGCAGCACCACCCGCACACTGCGCCTCTCATCTCCCCCCAATCACCCCCTCTTCCCCGGGGGCAGCATCTGAAGCCCGCTCCTTCCCTAATTACCCATGGGCCTCCCTAATGCTCCAGCTGTTTGGACGAGTGGGACCGCACCGGAGCAGGAGGTGCAGAGCGGCGCAGCAGAAAGTTTGGGTGTGAAGTAGATCCTGATTAAAAGTTTAAAACAAAGTAAGGAAACAATGCAACTATACAGTGAGTTCACTGTTCCAACTTTTGTCTCAAGTTTACACGGCCATTTTGTAAAAGACTCTTCAAGAAACAAGGATGAAATGTGGATGAAACTATTCAAAACTATTTAATGGAAAGTAAAAAAAACAGCAAAATAGTAAAATAGAATAAAATTGTCAATATGTGGGATTATATTGTTCTTGTTAATTAATGTATTTATTTTCACAGTGGAGGTCATATAATGTCACACAGTATAAAATGTGGGAATGGAGTCACATATCCTGCTTGCCCTGGTGGCGTCATTTGCTTGCTATTTAAATAGATATGTTTAATACCATACTGCAGAAAATTACAGGCAAAGCAATAACTTGTGGTGGCAGACCTTCCACAAGAAAAGTTACATAAAGCACTTTTAAAGCAGACTTATTGTCCTTGTGTCTGCTATATAGTTATAATGTATCACACCGGTGGATCATTATGTTATAATTGGTACTTAATATAAGAAACAGGTCCACTGACTTCTGCGTTAGAAAACTGTGGGGCCCAATGGGAACCAGCATCGCCATAAAATAAATGTCATCACAACAAAGAGCCATGCAGCTCTGTAAGCAGTGGATATTTTTCCCCCATTTGTACCAAAATGATTACAAAACGTTGCCGAATATTATAGGTATCACAGATTAAGAAAATAAAATTGCAGAACAAAGTAAGTATAGAGAAGTGGGTGTATGCTGGTGGCGGTGAAAACAGGAGTTGATCGGCAATATGGTGTCTTGAAAATAAGCAAATCATTTCACATACAACTTTGGGGGAGTAAATGTTGAGGGGAAACATCTATAGCTCGGTTAAAAGCTCTAAAAAGTCTGCTTTTAAGAAATATTCATGCTTTTTTGTTTTTTGTTTTTTTCCTGACAGGACAATTTACTTTTACTTGAACTAAAATTCACATCAATGACAAGAAGTTTCTGAGAACATTGTTGTCAGAATAGGCTTACAAAAAGTTAAGTTTTTTCTACTTGCTACTACTAGCATGTCCCTGTTGTTTTGGAATTCACCAGCGCTACTTCTAAAAACATACTTGGAATTTGACAAGTATTCTCTGGGGAGGTATGCAGAACACATTTGAGAGACACAAGCATTGATCTCCTCCACTGAACTGTTTGCCGAACGGATTAAACGATTGGCAGTTTGACAAGTGACGGGCTGACGCTGATTGATTGGTCAGCGGCTAACTGGAGCAGACCCCAACAACCACCCGGGCTAAATTGCTTACAAATGGACTGATGGATTGATCGCCTTTGCCGGGGGTGAGGTAGGTAGATGAGGGGGGGGTAGGGGTGACTTGCAGAACAGTGTGTAGCCTCACCATCGCGACGCTGGCGGTCCACGGTGGATGTTTTGCCCGTGCCGGAGCAGATGTAGAGGAAGCCATCCATGTAGGGGGAGGTGTCCGAAAGCAAGGCGTAGTCTGACCACTGCTCCAGTCGGGGAAAATCTGTGGAGTGAATCAGGCCGTTTTATTTTCAAATCGTGACAGCTGTTGCAGTTGTCTTCATTTGGAAATATTTCATTGTTAAATTGTCTTAATTCTATACCATTTAAATCTGGCAACTAAATATATGTTGACAATAACTGACAATAACTTAAAATGTTGGACACAATTACAATACTGTTATTTCTGTTCACTAAAGTCTTTTTCTTCCATTATCTCAAATTTAGGCAAGGCAATTAAGTTTATTTATATAGCACAACTGATACACATAAAAATTCAAAAAGCAAAGAAATACATAACATAAATAATCATCATGAAATTAAAAGAGAAAAGTGCGGAATAAAAACCTTTCATATGCACAGCTAAACAGGACTGTTTTGAGCCTGGATTTAAACATTGTCAAAGTCACAACAGTTATTTCGATTCACAAAAGTCATTACAAAACCAAATTCAGCTCGTAACGTTTGTTGAGTGTAGATATGAAAAAGAAAATCTGATATATTTGACTTTCTGAGCACAAAGTTATGAATATTAGCGCTGATCTAAGACTGAGACAGACGAGTAGCTTTCTTCAGATATGATTATAGTATAAATTTAGATTCTAGAAAAGTGTGTTATTATTGACACAATGCTTTCTCTCATTTTCTTATTTTAGCTGCAATATTTGAAATTGTATTTGAAGTTATGGATAAGGCAACATATATATATATATATATATATATATATATATATATATATATATATATATATATATATATATATATTATATATATATATATTATATATTAATTTTTTTTGGGAGAAGGAAAATAAAGCGAACACAGTGAAAACAATTATCTTCAGTTACAGCTCACAGTTTTTTCTGCCAATATAACATAACCCACTAGATTCTTGATCAGCTGAAGAAATGTGCTGTCGATCGATTAGTCCACTAAAAAGGGGGATCAAAACTTTCACATATCTCTCCGTTTCTGACTCAAACTGCACTCAAGACTACGACTGCACGGGAGTTCATGCATAAACAACTATTTAGGATTCACTCCCAAATCTTCAGCTAACTCACTCGATACTTTCTCCTTCTGCTGTTGTCCCATATGAATTTTCAAACTCTAAACAGAGCAATCAATTGGCTAATACCATTTTTGGTCGACAAAGACTCCACTGACAGATTATTAGGCCTGAACACATTTTGAAGTGTGATATATTGCTGAAGTAAATATAGACAATAAACGATAATATTGAAACCAAACCATAAAACAGAATTATTCACAAAAAAGTATTTTAAATGTACACAATTGTTAAATATTGTAGCTGTATAAATGAATAGCAGAATGCCACACTTAAGTTGTAATATTATGGAAAAAAATGACAAAAAATTTCCAATGAAAAAGTACCCATAATAAATAATGACCTCCAATAATTATTGTTACAAATTGAATAATGGCTCTAAACTTTTTAAAACTAAATCAAAAACAGAAATTGTTTCATTAGCGGATTTATCTGATGCCAAAACCTCTCAGGGGTCTTTGAGTTCCTACTGCTATCAGTCTGCCAGAAATTTTGGTGTTGTTTTAGACGGTTCTTTCAAATTTGACCAACAGATCAGCCAGGTAGTTAGATCAGGCTTTTACCAGCTGTGTTTTTTTAGTAAGGTGAAGCCAAACCTGCCTCGCTCTGACCTGCAGCGTGTCGTTCATGCCTTCATCACCTGCAGATTAGACTACTGTAACTCCCTGTGCTGTGGGTTGGACAAGGGCTTCATCCACCGCTTACAGTTAGTCCAAAATGCTGCGGCGGGCATGCTCACGGGCACCAGGAAATACAAGCACATTTCTCTCGTGTTGGCCTCTCTGCGCTGGCTCCCTGTCAGCTTCAGGATTGACTTTAAGATTCTGATGATGGTTTTTTAAATGTCTCCATGGGTTGGCCGCTCTCTATTTCTCTGAGCGTCTTTCTGTCCATGTTCCCAGTAGAACTTTGAGATCAGCAGACCAGATGATTTTGGATGTTCCAAAATCCCGGCTAAAAACTAGAGGGGATTGGGCTTTTGCTGTAGCTGGTCCCAGACTCTGAAACAATCTTCCTCTGTGTATTAGAACAGCCTGATCTGTAAATATTTTTAAATCTTTGTGGAAAACTCATTTGTTTGCTCTGGCTTTTAACACGGGCTGAGCGGGATTCTTGTATTGTATTGTTTTATTGTGTTTTTAGTGAAGGTGTATGGAGTTTAAAAACAGTTGTATAACCGGATGACATCACAAGTTGGAACAGAGTGTTTTTTGTCTGAAAGAAGAACCAAGCCTAAATGTGCCACGCACAACTCCAGATATGTTTGTGATGAGAAAACAACATTATAACATAGATCAGGAAATGGCATAATACTGGCCCTTTCATAGTCTGAAGTATTCATAGCAGCAGTGACCAAGCTGTACATAACTGCATACGCATCATATTCACACTTCTCGCCCTGGAAATAAATGAGCTCAATTAAACTCCCATAGTGCCCTCTGGTCTTTAGAATAAATGATCTTATTATTATCCGATAAGATGATCTGTTTCAACACTTACATGTCAATAATGCCTTTAATCCTCTATCTAGCGCGACTACGGGGCACTTTTGAGAGAGATAGAGGTAATCCCAGGTCCTATCTGCATCTTGTCCTTCAAATACAAAGACAGGATTTATTCTGTGTTATTGCCAAGTGTCCTGAAGAAAAACGTCCCCAAACCAGTACGCGATTACTCCTCTGTATTTTAAACTGGCTTTAACCTTCCAATGTTAGAGTCGCCACAATATTATCAGTAGTTCGCACTCATAGCATAAAACATGATTAGTCAAACTGGTATTTATTTAGTCACGGTTGTGGTCAGTGTTTTGTGAATGAGAGATAAGGTGTTCTAGGGAAATTTTAAAGTGTAAAAATCCATGTACAAAAATACCAATACCAATTCACCCTTGCTACATCCAAAGGACAAAACCCTTAGCCACAAAAAATGCAATGTGGTCTGCTCCATTCAGTGCAGTGAAGACTACAGTGAGTATTATATTGGAGAAAAAAAAAGCCACTATATAAGAGAATGTACCAACATCATCACAAGGGCAGCTCGCGACCTCAGTCTGCTGTACATCTCCATCTCAAAGCCATTAACCATTAACCACTCCTTTGAAGTGAGGCACACATCTAATCAAAGAAAGAAATGGCTTGAGAGTTACAGAGGCCATTTTTGTTAGGAACCTTTGAACAGAAATGGGGGGCTTAGACATCATTTATCCCCTAATTATAACTCCATCTCAGGCCTAAATCAGAACAAGGAAGACACCTCAAGGCAAGTAGTTATTAGGGCGAATTTGGAGGTGAGTTCCATATTTGGAATTCCGACTGCGAGTATCATAGCAACCAAAGAGCCAATCAAAAGCGAGGCTGTTGAAGGAAATGGGGGGGGGCCAGTGCTTAGCAACGCTGTCAATCAAACCTGTTGCTAACGTTAGCGGAAGCGACCTCGGGGAAAGAAGGCACCTGATTTGTATGTTATTAATGATCATATCTTGATTTAGGGACACAATAGTAAATAAAAATACCATGATCATGTAGAGTGGTTAATACAAACATTTTAAGACCAATCTAACCAGAACAGAAGAAAACAAGAAAAGTCTTCACTCCAAAACTTTTGTCCAGTTGACAGAACTGATTTTTTCTGCTATTCACGTCTTGCTTCATGTTTTACTATTCTCATTTTACATACTAGCTTCAACATCCAACCTTATCATACACAAAATTCAATTAACTTCAATGCTGGGGTACAATTTCTGCCCGTGCCTTGGTAATATCTTGGAGATGTTATCTTCTGTACCTCCATGACTCTCATCAAGTCAGGTACAAAAACTTTAATTGAAAATACTTTTAATTGCATTGGCATTTCCCACCTTCATGGACAAATCTGACATAACATACAGTAATACGGCTACACATCACAGATAATTTAAGAACATGCTGGTGTCAAACTCATTAACTGTATGCATATTAACAGAGAGATAAGATTTGTATTGTGTTTTTATCAGATACAAAGATAGAAAAATAAATTGGGTAAACAGGAAGAAGAAAAAAAGATAATTTTATCAAAACATAATATGCATTTGGGTTGACAGTTTCAGTAAAGTGTGGGCATTTCAATCCCAAGTCTTACTAGTGCATATTGTGTCCTTGAACAAGACACTTATTGCATAATATGATTGTGGTGCGTGAACGAGTGATTGGCAGTGGTCGGAGAGGGCGTTGGTGCAGATTGGCAGCCACCTTCGTGTCGTTAAACACAGCGCAGATGTGGCTACACTAACGCAACGAGTGGGGAGCAAACTAATAATACAATGTAAGGCATGAAATAAAATCCAGTGCATTATGAAAAAGAGGGGTTACACTCCACATGGGAATAGTGCTCATTTTAAGGTCATAGGTCATTTTCAAGTACCTCCCTTCAAATACATTGTTCCGAAATATTTTTATATAGAGATCAACCCATGGTTTTTTCATGGCAGATACTGATATGATGATGATAAGCTCTGCCAATATGTCTGGGCTAATATGTTAGGCAGATTATGATTATTTTCCCCAAATTATGTAAATTAAATGTACTGCAAACCTTTTTTCATATCATTAACCCATAAGAGAACTGTGCAGTCATGTTTTGTGCAGTTATCTCTTTGCATTAAAGTGTTAATATAAAGGTTTGTGCGTATTTTATAGGCAACAAACTGACCAAAACAAAATATCAGCCTATATCAGTCCGATATCTCGGTCCATCTCTATTTTTATATATAATTTTTCAATTCATGTTTATACTGTTGTGTTTTCTGTGTCTGTTGCTGGCATCTCTATTTCTTGCCCAGGGACTACAGCCCAGCAAAAACTGGGACATTTACAGAAATGTGCATCGATGTGCACTGTCCATATTTAATAAAAATAAATATTTGGATGAATATTAAGTATGGCTGGGTGATATGACAAAAAAACTAAATTGTCATCATTCACAATATCGATCCAGTTTGATTTCATTTTGTCTCATTAAAACCAAAATTTTAAGTCTTTCACTATCAATTTCCTACAGTTAAAAAAATACTAAATCTCAGATATATTCCTCCTAAGTCTGAATTTTGCCCCAAACCACATACTTTTATTGACAGAAGACTGTAGACTTTTCCATTAAAAGACACCCAAGCATCACTGAGAACTAGAAATGACTGAATCTCTATCGAAATTTGTTTACAAATCTTTTTAGTATAACCAATTAAGTTTGAGCAATCCCCAGTCACCAAAAGTGTTTATATTAAGATTCACTTGACAATATTTACTCAGAACTTAGTGGCTTACTGCACTCTTTATTCAGTGCACAGAGCTGAGTGACATTAGGCCTTTATGGGATTCCGAACACAAACATCTGCTTCAAAGTGCTATAATGTTTGTCAATAACATCTCTGTCAACGCAGAATGTGTGGGGACGTAATCAGCCAACTGCAGAAAAAGATTTCAGTCATTTTTCTGTGTTTTTTTTTTTTTTTTTTTCCACACAGCATCTTTCCAGTCCCCCTTTGCTACTGAGAATGTAAATAAGACGAGTGGTTGGAGTGGCAACAAGGCTCTTTCTGTGTGGGTTCTCCGCAGTCCCTGGAGGAGTCTAAAGCTGGACTCTGTTAAGATGAGACTGCTCGGTGGTCTACTTCGGAAGGGGGTGAGGGGAAAGGGTTGGGAGGGCAGCGTAGACGAGGCCGGTGCGTGCTGATTGGCCGAGTCCCCGGTGGAGGGAGGCGACATGACGGAGTACTCAATTATCCATCTGGTCGCCCACGGCAACGGTCACAAAAGTGGTCCCCGAAAAGCCGAGGACACCGGGGTGCAGCGGGAGGCAATGGAGAGAAGATTTTGGACCATAAAAGTAGTGTAGTCATGGTAGCAAAATTCCAAACTTGTTTTTGATTTTGATCCTATGGAACAGAGCTAGTGTGCAATACAGATAACAATACCATGATGATGATAATAAAAACTCTTTCTTTAGACCAGGGGTGTCAAACTCATTTTCACTGAGGGCCACATCAACTAAATGGTTGCTCTCAAAGGGCCAGATGTAACTGTAAGATAAATGTAACCAAATGTAATGTAAAATAATTGCAACTACTTTTTACTCTTGTTAATTAATCGTTTCTATATTTATTATGTGTTCAAGTTACAAATGTTGCATATATTAATTTGCATTAGATATGAAAAAATGGCTGTGTAACTGTGTATCTCCTGATAAACTAATATTTAAAGACAGTCAGACTCTTTAATTTACTTTGTCGTGGGCCACATAAAATGACATGGCATATCTATGTAATCCCTCAGTTGTTCATGTTCCATAGTGTTCCATAGTGGTCCATGGGTGTATGATAGTCTATATATTGGTGAAGTAAATATAGGCGATAAACATTTATAGTGAAAGAAATTTATGCCACTGACACAATAACCCAAAAGCAAATTTAAACTACAAAAACAGTTTTAAATCATGAGCTGCTATAAATAAACAGAATAAGCAGAATGAAACACTTCAGCACTTAGTCTGCATCTGTAATGAGTCATAGAAGTTATTTTTTCAACTTTCTTTCACTCAAAACTTATATTGCCAAAAAATAACCAAATATTTGTGGTGCAAACACAATGTACACATAAACATAAATACTGACTCTTCAAAAATGATTGTTCCATCTAACATATACTGAACAATAAGTCTATATAGTAATTATCATGACAGGCCTAGTCTCTGTGGTCTTATACTTGTTCTGATACAGCTCAAGATCATTCTAAAGCAGAGGTGCCCAAACTTTTTTTTTATCGAGGGCCACATCTCAAAACATATTTGAAGCGAAGGACCACAGACTGGTGATCAATACAGTGCGGTGCTTTAAACTCAGCTTTGACAGAGCTGCTGTGTATTAATAAGCTTGAAACACATTAATTTTAGGTCTGTATCACAATGTAATGTGATGTTTGAGGATATAATGGTAGAAATAGTTAATTTGCTGTTAAAAGTACTGCTTATGATCAATTGGGCTGATTCAGCAAGAGGCCTGAGGGCCAATAAAAACTGGTCTGAGGGCCGCATCTGGCCCCCGGGCCATAGTTTGGACACCCCTGTTCTAAAGTTATTCAGTATTCATTTATGTGCCGTGAATGTGACTTTTATGAGTGGCAATACCTGCTCAAATGAGTATCTAGTATCTGTTTTTTGATACTTTTGACAACCAACTAGAATATCTGGTGGTGACGGTTTAGTGTAGCAATCCTTCAAGGGTTTTATTGTTATATATAACTGGAAAACTTTATCCATTGAATACTAAAATGTATGTATTTCAATGCCTTTCGTGCTTACTTATTTTCTCGCAAAATTCTACCCAACAACTACAGCTAAACTAGGAACTTGAAAAAAGCATATTCACTGATCCTCGGAGTGTATGTGACATGCATAAACATAATGTAAACACTCGAACGCTTTCATGCTTAAAAAAACAAAAAAATCATCGATATTTGCCACTCGTCGGCACAGACAAGGACTCTCCAAACTCAACAGCAGCGGCGACCTCCTGACCCATCCCAGCTCTTGTGCAGCCTTCGTATTTGAGATCAAAATAAAACCGAGAGGAACCGAAAGTGGTGCAGATAGACGCCATGTTGTGGAGAGAGTCTCAGTGAAGAAACATCAGCTCTGATTTAAAGTGTGTGCGCGGCTGTTCATCTTTTTATTATCCACAGAAAAGGCGGCGGGATAAATTTTTAATGTTCCGCTGGATTCTGAGATGGGGGTGGTGCAGGGGGCTCGGGTGGTAACAATAAAACTTCTCAGGCTTTCCAAATCCGCTGTGTGTCATTTAAGAAGAAGCAACGATGTCAACAGAGAGAGGCATCGCAGTTTAGCTTGGTTTTTACAATACAGCGGCCCTTTGGGTGGAGGGACGAGGAGCCATAAAACACTGCGCTTACATGGTGTCTTTACTGTTTAGGCATCGAGAGTGGAGTGTGTAGCAGATAGTCGCTCTGCATCTTTCCATAGGAGGACCAGCTGTTTAATAAACAAAAGCAAATATCAAATTTAGAACTATTTGCACATTTCATGAGAACGCGTCTGAGACAAAGCTTAAGGCACCAAATCAAATTAACACGTTTTACGAAATGAAAACTTGTTTGCCTCCTATGTATATATTTTAAAAGTTACTCTGCAAAACAACTGCTTGAATAACTCACTTGCTTGTTAAACTTTGATATGGGAACTTTTAATACAAGATCACATGACTGCACTGAAGGCTAAGTACAGGCCACACTAGAAATTAGATGGGGGGAAAAAGAAGTTTTGGCTGTTTTGCATCCCACAAATGGAATACATTTCAAACATTTATACTCACACCTCACCTGTTTTTAATGTTTTAAATGTGCTTCCTTGTTTTGTTTGTATTTTTCTGTATTTGAGCAAGGCACATATACAAAGGAAAGTGCTCTCATTGGCATCTCCCTGTATAAATAAAGATAAATGACAAAATGAAATGAAATGAAAATTAAGAGCGCAGACCCTCCACTAAGACATTGGGCCCACAGCCGAGGAAATATACAATACTCAGACTTGATTACAGTCAGATCTGATTATAAATAATGTGTGTTGGGAAATATCAATTCTCTTTCTAGAACCATTTCTGATCCCAGGAGTCAACACACAAAAAGTTAAGTTAATACAAGTTATTCTTTTATTTCACTTTGAACTGCAAAGTCAATTTGTTTGGATAGCAAAGCAATGGACTCTTAGCTATTTTTTTATTTATTTATACGGTCTTGAGGGTGTTACAAGCGGGACTCGCCTTGACATAAAAAATGATAACCAAACCCCAAAATATACAACAAACTACCACAGAGCAAGCCCCTGGACAACAAGGGATAGAGCCATCACTGAAGCTGCCCCCGAGGGTCCCCCAAAACGCATGGAGACATTGCCTGGGAGATGTGCCATTGGCTTTTTAATGGAAATCTGGAATGGAGGTATGCAAATGCGCTATCCCCGGGCGCTGGGGTGAGCAGGTGTAGGCGGGAGAACGAGGCCCGCTGGGGATCAGGGTATACGGCAGGAGAAGAAGCTAATGAAGTGGCAATGCTATCAGGCCACAGTGGATGTCCTAACACTGGTGGATTGGAGTAACAAATGAGCTGTTTGGGAGCGAGGGGACATGGTGCTATATGTCCATGGGAATTTGAGATAGATCTGTGTTTTTCTTCTCCCTTTTTTTGTCTCATTTTGCAATGTTTTGTACTTCAATTTGGGCCGCTGTCGTTAAGGGCAGGAATTGTTGGCTGTGGTTTTGACGCTTGTTTATGGTGAGCTTATTTCAGTCGCCCACCATGACGGCAGGAGTTGAAGGGGAGGGGGTTTTCACTCGGAGGAGAGAGAAAGAGAGAGAGTGTGTCTGGTTCGCGGCTCACTGTAGATGACTCAGGGCCTGGAGTGCAGCTTTGAAGTGCTGGGATAAAGAACAAAGAGAGAGAGAGAGAGAACGCACTGCAGGTATGAACATAATGGCATGGTAGTACATTCACTGACAATATCAAGTACAGATGAAGTTTAACGGAGACATACTAAACTACAACATTAGCAGATTACTGTATTGATTTAAAATGGTGTAACACTAAAAACTGCTATGCTGACTTCACTGCCAGTTCAAAACTTCAATACTGAGAAGTCCCGCCCATTCTAAGTGGTATTTTACCATAGCAACCAGTGGATTTTCATTATTTTATTTTTGGAAAAATGGTTCCCAAGTATAACTAAGTACAGAGCAGTAGGCAGAGATAGGGGGTAGATGAAAACCAAAATTTTCACATTTTTCGATCCTCAAAAACAGGATTACTTAAACATGCACAAATCAATCAAAGTATACTGATGATGAGGGAACACATGATTATAGCATGATTAAAAGGCCATTCCACTCGAAAACCTGAACATTTCAGCTAAACAAAGCAGATAAAACTTTTAGGATAACTCGATCTAAGTTCATCTAAACTATATTGTCCTCAATATGAGCTTTTCTGTGGCTGTCTTTTTGTCTCTATCTTCTCTGTCAACACCAGGCTGTACAGTGGGGAACTTGTCATGTGGGTGTTCAATTGTTCCCATTTTCTGCTCGACACACCGCAGCAAAGCAACTTCATTTTCTGCTTAATCAAAAAATTGGAGAAGTCTTTGAGCAAACCTCCCTGGACCAGAAGCACAGACAACAGTTCTTACACAGCTCTGTATGTCGGGACAGAGGCAAAATGTCAGAGAGGGAATTTCAATTGTTTGGTGCAGGGATTCTTAAGGACACATCTGTGTAGACTAGTGGGCCAGATAACATTTAGTTTGTGCATACTTGTGGAGGTGGTGGAAAATGTGTATATTGCAATTTCTATGTATCCTGAGAGATTGAAGCTGTTTTTTCTATTCTTATACCACCCATTCCTGTTTGAAACATACACAAGAACTCAGGAAGCTATATCATTAAAATGTTACAATGAAAAATGTTACATGAGTCAAAACAATGAAACGAGCTGTGGAACAACTGTTGGAAAAAAAAAAATATGAAAGTTTTAGGTTGACATTTTGCCGCTCATCCAGTTATGCTCAGTTGAATTGAATTTTCTTTTACTATGGAATCAACCTGAATAACTGAGGGATTACACAGACAACTTTGTTAGCTACTGCTACTAGTGAATCTATGTAACACACTATATGCTCCAATAGTGTGCATCTTAAAATTCCCATTAGTTTACTGGCAATGTGCCGTCTTTTCAGAGTCACTACACAGCTCCTTACTAAACCTGTGAATTCTTTAAATCTGAGCTTCTACATCTTCAAGTAATGGGCATTGCCATGACGACCAGGTGACCCATGCTCGCAATTAGGAGCCTCTAACAGGCTGTGTGGCTGTGAGTGTGCACAGATGCAGCGCATGCATTATGTAAAAGGCAGTCCCTGAGAAAGTGTGGCCCAGCCCGAGCCGCGGCCTCCGCTCTCCTTTAATCTGATACATTTTTATCATCAGCCCAGTGTCGAGTCAAACAAAGCACAGAGCCATAAGGAAGCAGCACACAGCACATCTGTGCAGAGCCTGCAATGCCACCAACACGAGGTGCAATACAAAGGCAGGGACAAAATTCAAATTGCAAACAGGGGCACAGGAAAAAATGACTCAAACTGCATTTTAATAGGTAAGTTTTGTACCTTCATTTCCTATTCATGGCAGTGGAAACACAGAACGCCTGTACAGCTGCAGTTAAAGGGAGTTCAACATGATTGGCTTGTTTAAGTATGAAGCCGATGTTAAAAACAATAGCTTTAAAACTTTATTATATAGTTTATTTTGTGCGTGCATGTATTTTTCTGATCTAGATAATACTTCTACTAATAATACAGAATTACACAAGACCAGCTATACTCCACTAAAGTGTCACCCTTTAAACCGACACAAATCGGTTGTATGTCGACAACATTCCAAAAGTGTTCAGTGACTAGATAGAAGCAGTTACCGGAAAGTTTGTTCTGATGAAGGAATTCCATCTGCAGCTTCTGTCCTGCCCGCTGGGCAAGCAGGTATGGGGTGGAGTAGGTGGGGTCACCTGTGGCGCACATGACATCCGCTCCACTGAACACCAGGCTCATTGTGGTCAGGACGTTCGGCAACACCACAGCAGCACACAGAGCCTGCACACAACAGAAAGACTTTAAATAGAGGATATTTGAACTTTGATCCTGACATCCACCTTTTAAAGTGCATTCATTGACAGCACTCACTCACTTTCTCCTACATCTGCTGCTACAACTTCATAAATAAATAAAGGCTAGCCTGCAGAAAATCTTAAAGGTCTCTTCCAAAATGATTGGACTCCCTGTAAGATCTCTGTCCTCCTTCTGTGAGCAACACATTGTGAGGTCTGGTACCAGGATGGTCCAGGACCCATCACACTCCATGTTCCCACAGGTTGCAGGTCACAGAGGGGGAAGGGCACCTTTGTCCTGAAGCTCCAAGCCATATCTGTGGAGCGGCAACAGCAGTAACAGTAACAGTAAAAATACCTGTATTTGACTGCAAGCAAAACAGAAGTTTAATACCATACAGCAGAACATGCTTGGCAAAGCATTAGCTTCTTCGAGAAGACAGGAAGGTGCCTGACCCCCTACTAGAAAAGTTACATAATGTACCTTTAAATGGCAATGATTAAAAGTCTGTATTGCTTCAGGAACTTAATACTGAAAAACATCTTTATGAAAAACTAAAATGGAAAGATGAAGATTCTTCCAAAGGAGGAAAAAACATTTTTTGGCTTTTTGCCCAGCCGTAGTTGCCAAGCGTACAGTGATGTGTATAATCCAATTAGTATCTCCCCATATATTTTAAGTCTGATAACAATAATCATCAGATCACAATTTATGACAAGATAAAATGTAGGAGGACTAGAATTTCTAGTTTTCTGTTTATAGACAATATATTTGATATGCTCATTTTTCATTGATTCAAAAAACAAATTTGATATTATGGTGTAGATGTATATTGCCCAGCTCGAAATTGCATATTAATTTTGCATAGGTTTTCAGCCTGACACCCTTCCCAACTCAACCTTCCACATTTAAAAAAGAATATGTATTGACACCTTGTGATTTGAGTGCTGCATTAAGTACACTGGATTTCATGGGTAAAAAGTACGTAAATGCACCTCCTCCTCCTCAAAATGGCAAAATATTGGCGATGCATCTATACCAGATATGCATTTTATTTAATGTTACGGGTACTTTTCAGACTTCATCCAGTAAAAGCTGCCATATTCCACCATGTATAAAGTAATAAATGTGAAGTTTGTATTGAGTGTTTTTTCATGGCTGAACAAAAGCTCCCCCTCTAGTGGCCCACGGTGCTGCTTAAGGCACTTGGTCTCAGCAATCAGTCATAAAGGCTGCTCTGAGAGGTCTCTGGGGAGAGGTGCGTTCAATTTCTCTTCCATAAATACATGTTGTTGAGGATGAGATGCTCCTTTAATGGGAGCAAAACACCTCGGCTCATATTGAAAAGTGTCTCGCCAGGCAGACGCGCTTTGTTAAAACTATTCACCTGTTTCACCTTGTAAGCACACTCAGAGAAAACAAGATAAAAAGAGGTAGAAGAACAGAGCAGAGGAAAATATTCTCCCTCTCTCCGTCTGCCTCTTCCCATCAGCGCGGTCAATGGATGTGACATTGTGCTCCGTGACCCGCGACAAAGTGGATCAGCCGGAGTCGAGCGGAAAATGGCGGAATTTCAACGAGCGGACCCGGGCTTTCATCGGACTTGGATCGCGTACGTAAGCTCCATCGATCGGCCGCAAACGAGCCCGATCCGTCTCAAAGTGAGGCGTATAACCGTGCAACAGACAAACTAAAAGCGTTTGTCAATAAGTCGCCCGCGCACACGCCAAAGGATATGAAGACATTGGAGCTTATCTCAGGTTATGTCCCATGTTGTCCATAGGAATGTCAGGGGTGTTCAGAACAGAGGAGTCTTGTTAAGGAGTTAAGTATTCAAAAGTTTATTCAAAGTTTACAGAGGAAGTAGTATTTATAATAGCTACATGTACAACAGGCAAAATACTCTATACTCTAGGTGCTCCTGAACAAAACAAGCCATCAAGATCTGGAGATGGGGAGTCAGGCGCTCCATCGTGAACCTCAACTGCTCCTAACAGGTGTAAGCTGCATTGAAGCATGGGTTAAAGGTCCTATAGTACACAAACTGCAGTCTTACGAGCTATAAGCCTTGTTATAATGTTGTTACTTCCTCAAAAACATACCTGGAGTTGTGTTTTGTTTTATTCACTTGTTTGAGTAAACCTGGTTTATTAGTCTGTCTGCATCTCCAAAGTTCAAAATGATCTGTTAGTAGTTAGTTTTCAGGTTAACAGCAACCTTTTACCTTTAGTTCAGTAGAGATTGGCAATTCTAGGGTTGATATGATCCAAATGGTTCTAGTGAAAGTAAATGGAGTTTAAAAACACAGTGGAGCAGTTCCTGTATAATCACATGACATCACAAGGTGGAACAGAGTGGTTTCTGTTTAAGAGAAGAACTCAGGTGTGTTAAACATGTATGAATGAAATGAAACACAACTCCAGGTATGTTTGTAATGTGGAAACAACAACAAGAAAATAGTGTAAAGGGGGACTTAGTGAATGATATTGCCTAGTCATATAGTTGGATGTCCCGTTGCTAAGTCCTCTGCTAACTCTTTTCCAAGAAAAAATGTGGGGAAAAAAAAGGTTTAGATTAGATTAGATTCAACTCAATTATATTACACTTGTACAACTACTATAGTTGTACAAGTGTGTAATATGCTATACTAGTATACTAGTCTGTCAAGTATAGTGCAACAATAAATGCACTTTAATCAAAAACAGAAGTGCAAAAAAGTAAGTACTAGCTCATTTTTGTTTTTTACATTCACTATATTATGAGGGAAAAAATGTTATGCCGATACCAATAATCATTAATGGTCTAACCTTGGGTGGTGAAGGCATGTCAATAAATGTATACATGTATGCAAAAGAGTTTCAATGGCCCTAAAATGGCTAAAATTGGTGTCTAGCGCTAAAATTAGTATATGTTAATTAGTACTGGTATTTGCATAACTATTTATATATAAAATATAAACTTCAATATCAATACTCTCATCCCTATAATACATATGGAGCATAAATTCAACCTGGAAGATGTAACTGCTGTCCCATCTACTTCTCCAGAGTTTACCTGCTCCACAGCCTTCATCACCTCACTCCAAGTACTCCTCCCCGCTGCTTGCCTCACCTCCTCTGACCAATCAGTGCCCAGTCTGCCCAATTTAAACACATAAGTAATTTAAATCATTGCAGATGCACAACTGCTCCCCAGCATCCCCTCGGATTCTCATCATTTCATCGGCCTCTTCACTCCCCTCAGCCTCACCTCTACCACCTCCAGTGTCTAGGGAAAAAGACATCTCCTAAATCTAACTAGCCACGCCCTTCATCGCAATATCTTCTGCCAGGATCTGAGTGCCAAACAGAACATGTTATAGTTGTTTTCCCTCACCATTTACTCACCTGAAGTTGTATTTGGAGTGATTCATGCATGTTTGAGCAATCGTTAATCATTTACTTTCAAGACACCATTTTGCTGCCGTTTTGGTACAAAATAAAAAAAATAAAAAATCTGCTTCTCGCTAGTGTGATTTGCAGTTATCCATCGGAGGTCCCGACTCTTTGCTGTGATGATGTTTACAGTGACATCAGCTCCCATTGGGCACCGTAATTTTCTAACGCGGAAGTCAGTGGACTTGTTACTTTTATTAAGTCATTTTAGATGAATATTGCGATTTAAAATGTGCAAATTATAACACAATGATCCATGGGGGTCATAGATTATACCTATAGAGGAGACACAAGTGAATAGATCTTCTTTAATAACCAAATATGAAAAAAATATATATATATACTGTAACATAGTGGGAATACTTTTTCTTTTCCTATATCAGTGGCATTTATTCAATTAAGCACACATGTAACCTGCTTGAGTCCAAGTACCCACGTCCCTCCTCAGTACTTAGTCCCTCGTTCGCCCTCTCTCATACACGATGGGGTCAGATTAACCTGGCCTTACTCTGTATCGTCTCTGGAAGTGACCTCCTGTGTCATAGCAATTACTGCAGCCACTAGAGCCCGGCGCGTGTGTGCGTGTGTGCGCGAGACAAAGGCGGCGCGTGTAATGATATAAGGAGGTCCTCCGACACCCCCCTCTCTAGGTCAGCCGGCCTGTGGAGACACTGTGGAGGTCGCCAGGATATGAGCTTCTAATGGGGAACATGGGACTGCAGACGGGAGAGGGGTACGGAGAGAGGGCGCACGCCGGGAACGCCCCCCTCCCGCCCCCTGTGCATTCTATTAGACGCCATATTGATGCAGTCAGGCATAAATCACGGGCAGTTTTTATTTCATTACTCCGAACGACACTTTAAAGAGATTTACTGGATCTGTTGAGTGAGTTCTGTGACCCCTGGGCTCGTAACACCTATTAAAATGTCATTGGTGGATTTCAAAAAAATGCATGAATGTCAATGAAGAATGGTCTTTGTAACCAAGACAATTCCCAATGGGTGAGGTTTTATATAGCTGTATCACCGCTCACGCATTCGCCGATTAATTAATTGTGAAAAGAAACTCAACAGCGTGTCAGATCTGATTAAGTTGGCTGGCTTTGTATATGTTCAAATACTATTTTTACAAAATATAAAGGAGAGATTTGCCGAGATTGTGGCGTAGCATCTTGACACATCGATCCCTATCATGTCTTCTAAGCCCATTTATGAAGAAAGTGCAGACAGAGGCAAACCAAACAAAAATACATCTCAGTTTTCCCAAAGCTTTTAAATGGACACCTTTTTTCACGCATGCCCGCTCCTGTCACAGCTCCTGTACCTCTCTCTTACAATAACAATAGCAGTAAATTCACACGTCACATGTTCACACGCATGTCCACACACTCCCACCCGAAGCCAGTGAAAGCCGCAATAAAACCAACCCAAGCGTTTCTGTTTCTGTGATCCTAATCCACTTTTCCACTTAGCTCGCGTCTCACTTTCTCTATTCCCCCACTCCACTCCTCTCCTCGGTATTCAGGAAAACAATACACGCTGTAATGATCTGCGTAAATGCTGACGGAGGAGGAAAGTTTGCGGTTGTGAAGCTCAAACCTGTAAAAACGGCTCTTTTCACAGCAGGCCAAAAGGAGGCGTTAGGTTGTAAGCCCTGACCACGAACTGACAGAGCAGCCCCTGTGTCAATCTGCTTACACATGAGATCGATGGAACCTTCCCTGTGGCGGTTCCTGACTTTCAGCTCGGTTGTGCAGACAGTACAAAGGTCAGCACCACTGGACTTTCCCGGGTTTAGCGGATTTAGCTAATGGAGTTTGTCAGGTACCGATGGAGCTGTCAAAAAAGGGAGTGAACTTGCAAAGCACTCGCACATCAAACTATTAAAAGTTGTACCGAGTGGACCTGGCATTACATTTTCAGGTAAAGCAAATAAAGTAGATTATGTTTCCTGCATGTTAGCTGTGATAAGAGCCAAACTGTTGTGGTTAGACAGATGAATTGGACCATTATGAAATAGGGCTGGCTTGGATTATATTTCTGGATGTATATAAATATATATGGGAATGAGATTGTGATATAATTGTGTGTACATTGTAGCTGAAATGCAGGAGGCAATAGGAGGCTGACAGAGGCTGTGGCAAATTGCTACAGCTAAAGCCTACAGCAACTTAAAGGGCCCATATTATGCAGTCTTCTGATCTATGTTGTTTACTCATCAAAAACATACCTGGAGTTTTGTTTTGTTTCATGCACACACACTAAAACCTTCAAATCAGGCTAGAAATTTAGGGGTAATAATGGTAATTTGAACTTTAACAGCCACATCAAACCAATAACATCTGTATCTTTTTACCATCTAAAAAACAAAAAATCAAAGGTATACTGTCAAAGCCAAACTTGGAGAGACTTATCCATGCATTTGTCTCCAGTAGGTTAGACTACTGTAACCACCTGCTCACTGGCCTCTCCAAACGAGCATTAAGACAGCTGTAGTACATCTAGAACGCTGCTGCTCGGGTCCTGACCAGAACCAAGAAGTATGAGCATATAAGTCCTGTGCTCAGGTCTCTGCACTGGCTTCTGTGGCTCAGAGAATATACTTTGAAGCAGCTCTGCTTGTGAACAAGTCTTTCCATGGCCTGGCACCAAAGTACATCTCCTACATGTTAGTGCCATATGAACCATCTCACACTCTGAGGACTTCAGGGACCGGCCTCCTGCTGGTGCCCAGAGTCAGGACTAAACATGGGGCATCAGTGTTTCAGTTTTATGCAGGTAAAACCTGGAATAATCTTCCTGAAGATGTGAGACAGGCCTCTACTTTGACAATGTTTAAATCCAGGCTCAAAACAGTTCTGTTTAGCTGTGCATATGACTGAAAGTTTATGACGATTATTTGTGATTATTTATGTTTTGATTTGTTGTATTGCAATTTTTATGTCTTTCTTGTTCTGTAAAGCACTTTGAATTACTTTGTGTACACATTGTGCTATACAAATAAACTTTGCCTTGCCTCTGTTCCACCTTGTGATGTCATGAGGTAATACAGGAAGTACTCCACTATGCTTTTAAACTCTATTCATTTTCACAAGAATCATTTGGATGATTTCAGCCCTGGAATTGCCAATCTATATACTGATCTAAAGGTAAAACATAGCTGTTAAGTAGAAGTGTGAGTGAAACACAACACAACTCCGGGTATGTTTTTGATGAGGTGACAACGTTATAACATGGCTTAAAGCTCACAAGAGTCAATTTTAAACGATGATAGCACAGACCAAAAATTATTTTAACTTAAATATCCAGTAAATTATATTATTACAGTTCCTTTCATATTGTGAAAAAGCCTTGTGGTAATTATGTCATGCCCTATTTTGAAATCATATTTAAAAAAAATACAATCTTCAACTGTAATAACTTGGTAAAACAAATAAACATGACCAACCCAAAGCCACTTACAGTAACCAAATCTAGTCCTGATTAGCTTAAGTTTGTTGCCTTCAGCTTAGCCATGCCATCTTGTAATTATCCTCAGCCTTTGTGTTGTTTTTCTGTGTGATGATGACACTCTCTGACAGTGCTAAATTGGCTACTTTTTCTCTTGGTGACAGCTCTTAATTAAATATAGAGCAATCAATAGGTGCTTGAGAACACAAACGACAACAAGTCCTTAAGTGTGAAATACTACATTTACTTTAAAAAGTAAAATATATTTAAAGGTCCACAGAGTAACCTTTCTTGCATGGGCCTGCCAATTCAATTTCCATGTGCATGTCAGTGCTTGGAATTTTCCACAGTATGGCATTAAACACATCTATCTTGCATGATTCAACTGCAATACAATAAGTGTTTTTCTTGTTAAAAAAATCTTGAAAAACACGCATTGTTACTGTGAGCTGGGCTGTCTCTCCACAGAACTGTCTAGTATCTGGTGACATAATTTGCTTGTCTCCATGGAGATATATTTATATTCATGCTGTACTGTGGAACATTCCAGGCAAACCATTAGCATCTCAGTGGAGACAAGCCTGTACTGGATCTTCCACCTGAAAGGTTACATGGTATACCATTAAAAACTCTAAAAATTATTTGTTGAGAACAGCATCTACAGATCGACCAAGATATTGATACGAGTAGTTCTGATAAGAAATTTTGCTGTGTGATATATTGCTAAAGTAAACCAAACAATAAATCAGAATTATCCCCCAAGAAGTATTCCGAATGTACAAAATTGTTCAAAAATATGATATGAAAGAAAAAGTCCCATGATGCATATTGACTCCCAAAAATAATTGTTCTATCGGTCATGTACAGAACAATAAGTAAATATAGTATTTACTGTGATAGGCCTAGATATAAGTCAACAAAATCAGCTGTGATCCTGTTCCGAACCCTCCGTCTAAAGCCGCTTGACCTTTGTCCTGTAGACTTGATTAAATGTGCACCTGGTTGAGCTCCTCCATGGTGTTGTAGTCCTCCAGGAGCCTGCAGTACTTCCTCTCCCTGTACTTCCTGCGGACGAAGGTGGCCCGCAGCTCGGTCGACGAGCCGCTGTAGAGCTCCTCCTCAGCGGGGAGGTTAGCTGCCCAAAAACTGTTGGCTTTCTGGTTCCCCACCTCCAGGAACAACTGGGTAGCAAAAAGAGCACATGGGAGTGTTCAGTATTGATTCCTTGCTCAGAGTTTGCTCATACACACAAACTGTTGCTGTGTAGTTTAGCAAGACACTTAATTTTGTTTGAGCTGTGTGCATGAATCTGATGTGTGAGTGATTGTTGTAACTCGGTGAGGTACAGCCATGCTTACCCCTCTACTACAGGGGAATTGTGGCTATAGAAATGGCATCCAACATGGAATAAGTGAAATCGTAAAGCAATTATATAAAAAAAAAACACTAGATATTACTATATTATTTTGAATACTGTGAAATGCTACTTTTGAACCTTTATACATATAATTATTACTTCTACTGCCAATGCAATGCATCATTACTTCATTTCACTCTTTAAGTTCAACTGCATTTAAGTAGATACCTTTTGACTAGGTAATGTTAAAAGGTACTAGTACAGCGGCAGGAAAAAGTTAAGATACTTCTGGTATTAAAGAGCCTATGCTATGCAAAGCTGACTCTTGTGAGGTTTAAAACATGTTATAATGTTGTTTCCTCTTCAAAAACATACATGGAGTTGTGTTTTGTTTCCTTTACACATGTTTGAGTAACCATTTATTATTGGTCTGTCTACATTTCCAAATGTCCACAGTGTAACCTTTCTTGTGTGGGTCTGCCAACTCAATTTCTATGTACCCGTTAGTGGAATTTTCCACAGTAGGGCATTAAAAGCATTTATCTTGCATTCATTCAATTATAATAGAATACATGTTTTTCTCACAAAAAAACAAAAAAAAAAACAATCTTGAAAAAACATGTGAAAAGAACATGTTACTTTGAGCTGGGCTGCCTCTCTACAGATCTGACTAGTAATTAATTAGCGTCTGGTGACATCACTTGCTTGTCTCCATGGAGATATATTTAATGCCATACTGTGGACAAAGTAGGTACCTTTAAAAATTCTAAAGATGAAAAGTACTGTTTTCTTCCACAAAATTACTATTATTAAATGATTATTTTGCCACTATATATAATGATTAATATAGAAATTGGCATCAAAAAAGTAAAAAAAAAAAAAAAAAAGTAAAACCAGACTGATAGGTACCCAGGCCAAGCGTCACAATTAGCAAAGACAGTACCTCCACTAGCTCATTACTCCAGATGCTGCTGTCCAGTTTCATGCTGCGGACCTTGGAAATACTGGGGCCGAGGGAACGGTGCTGCCCTGAAACACAAATGGAAACACATTTGACACATTTAAAAACAGCCTCGACGGTTTTACACAAATTAAGAGATACATAATATTCCCCGGCATCTCCTTAGTGTACCAGCAAACGTACTCTAAATGCCAATGATGGAATAAATAATAAAGCAGCGGGCAGTTAGGAGACGGAGAAGCGGAGCATGACTTTCACAACAGACGTGTTTAGTCCCCTCAGCTCCCCCTAATTGGAAATGAAGGCACAGAACGAGGCCTATTAATTGCTAATGAATCATGAGTAATTCATTGTGTTTGCTGGTCGGCCTGTTTATTTGGGTGAGAGGGGGGCTGCTGGGGTTGCTTATGGCCAGAGACAGGCCGGACATCTATAATATATGAGACAGAAGCAAGGAAGGCATATATGTGTGAATGTGACCGGCGCCCAGTGAGGATAACGCTAGATTATTTTTTATGTAATCTGTGGTGTTTTTTTTCCCTAATTAGTTCTAATTAAGGCTGTGCAATTAATATAATTGTTATCGAGAACCAGATTTAGTAATTTTTAATCATCAATGATCAGCTTGGGTTTTGTAAAATGAGAGATACATGCTCAGTATCTCAGTAAAAGAACATGGTTTGAATCAGTGTTCAAAATTTGGAGGAAGAAATTTGACTCTGCCTCAAGTGGAGGAGTTCAAGTATCTCGGGGTCTTTTTCACGAGTGAGGGACGATTGGAGCGTGAGATTGACAGGCGGATCGGTGCAGCATTCGCAGTGATGCAGTCGCTGTATCGGACTGTCGTAAAGAAGGAGCTGGTCGAAAAGCAAAGCTCTCGATTTACTGGTCAACCTACCCTCACCTATGGTCATGAGCTCTGGGTAATGACCGAAAGGACAAGATCACGGATACAAGCGGCCGAAATGGGCTTCCTCTGCAGGGTGGCTGGGCGCTCCCTTAGAGATAGGGTGAGGAACTCGGTCACATGGGAGGAGCTCGGAGTAGAGCCGCTGCTCCTACACGTCGAGAGGAGCCAGTTGAGGTGGCTCAGGCATCTGTTCAAGATGCCTCCTGGACGCCTCCTTAGGGAGGTGTTTCGGGCATGACCCACCAGAAGGAGGCCGAGGGGATACGCTGGAGGGACTATGTCTCTCGGCTGGCCTGGGAACATCTTGGGGTTCCACCAGAAGAGCTGGAGGATGTGTCTGGGGTGACTTCTGCCCCCACGACCCGTCCCCTGATAAGTGGAACAAAATGGATGGATGGAAATTTGACTTTTTTGTGTTAGATGCCAAACATTAAAAGTCACCACAACACCACAAATTGGTGTATGTTTTTTACTGGTCCCATGTCCAAATTGATAAAACAGATAAAATTAAACTACGTATGCACTGTGATTTAAAAAGGCAAAGTAAGTCAGCACCTTTTAACCCATTGCTTATGCACACGTGTTCAGGTGTTGTTAAGCCTGATGTGATATGCTTTGATTGTGGCCTGAGAAACAACTCCATCTGCCCCATATTTTCCAGTGCCTGTTCGATTTTCCCAATGAGCTTCACGCTGCAATGCTGTAGGTGATACTATAAATAGCAGGGATCCCCACTCACCCAGTAGTGATATAATTGTGCATGAAACCGGCATTAAAATGTCAACCACTGATGGATTATGGGGTGTTTAAATCAGGTTCCTCTAATCCCAAAAGTAAAAGGGACAACGGCAGAATTTCAGTATTGGAGCGGAGATCTCCCACTTGGCGCGGCGGTCTGAAGAGGCAGATGCTGTCACTTTTGCCCGTGAACAAGTGAAAAATATATCGCTCCTGCTGTTTTTGTGCTGCCTCTACACTCCATCCACTGAGCCATAGCGCGCAGCAGGACCATTTTCACTTGTGTAAAGGTAATGAAGCTAAAAATGTGTGGATGTGCACGTGCCACTGACAACACGAGGAAAACTTCACATATAAATAGCCTATGGTAAATGTCTTCATCTTTTCAGACAGCGTCAAAAACAACACACCAAAGGGCACAACAATGGTAGCTACCACTAAAAATTGGCCAAAACCTCCAAGGACTTCACCTCCAATTAAAAACTGTCCCATTGACTCCTCCAGCCCTCAGTCTGGCCCATGTGACGAGTGAGAAGTAAAGCCGTGGCATTGAACGCTGCATTTGGGAGTTTCCATAGCAACAGTTGCCAGCAGACGTCTACGTGTTGGGTTTGGGGAAGTTTTATTGCCTTCACATTAGGAGTCTGGGACCTCAGTAGTGTATAGAAGTGGTCCAGGTTTGAGGAAAAACAACAGCTTTATTTTTTGCAACCACATTGTTTCAGATTTGCTAAAAAGAGAGTATGTAATTGTCACTGAATATTTATTATCTAGACCTTTGCAATTTGTAAAACTGTCAATAAAAAAACAACAAAAAAAAACAAAAACATCTACTATATTTTTGTGCCAATATGTAGGACTAATTTAGTTAATTTTTTTCCCCCCAAATAATGTAAATTATGTTTACTAAATGCTATTTTTCACCACAAACCCATATGAAAGTCACATTTTCATCAGTTATCTCTCAGTTATCTCGCATTAAAGTGTTCAAATAAAGCTCTATAGGTATTTTTAGGCTGCAGGTCACCCAAAACAAAATATTGGCCTGTGCTGGAGATGTAAGACCGATAACTGATACGCTAAAAAGTATTGGCCCAATAAATCAGCCAACTGTCTATCACTAATGAAAATATGAAGTGTGTGACATTAGTTTATACAAGCACTCAAATGGGTGCTCTATCCCACATTGCATAACATAAACATAAATATGCTACATATAGATGCTATTCTGAAATATTTTACTGCACAGATCATGGTGGCCACTGACTGTTGTTCAACTGGGTCAGAGGATCCTTAAAACTTCACTCTTGAGGGCTGCTTGTGGCCGGCAATAGTGACATTCAAAAGTGGGCCATACTCTAATGTGAGTGTATATGCAGTTTTATCATATATGGGTGGTCGTAAGCGGCCTACATTTTTCCTACTTAGCTAATAGGCAATCCCGTTAAATAATGTGTGTTTAAATATGTTATAGAGGCAATATTTGATGATGAAGACAGCACTACAGTAGCACTCCTCTCCATTGAGTCAAACTAAGGGTCATTAAAATTCATTCTGTCTTAAACGAAAAGAGGAAAGTCCATCTTAGATCATTTTCACCATTAGCCTTCTCATTACTCCACTCCTCTTCCTCTTGTTCAGCATTTCTCTTTATTGTCCGTGACATGAGAGCGCTAATTAAAAGCCTGGGCAGTCATTGGTATGCGAAATGGACCACCGCCTAATTTAAGAAGTGTAGAACGGAGGGTGAGGACAGCTTTCTTAGTTGCAGATATTCACTGTCTCTCTCTCTGCCTCCATGTCTCTGTGTGTCGACAGAATGTAATATTAAACAGCCCTGCAAATGAAATCATTTACCGCTGTTTGAAAAAAGGATGTGTGATATCTGATGCGTACCAATTACATGGACTTTGGAGAGGTGAGGTGAAGAATAGCATTATAGCTCCAAGAGGAATCCCAGACCTGCAGAAAAAAGCAGATTGGGCGAGGAAGGGAATGTGTAGCGGCATGTAAAAAGAGTGCTACACAACTGGCAGCAGCTAGCGTGACGGCAGCTAGCATGACGGCAGCTAGCATGACGGCCATTGCTCCATAATCACGTTTAGCGGGTCAAGGAGCTGTTCGGGATCCCCCAAGTTCTCGCCCGGAGCCTAATCTTTGTTGTCATTTCATCTGAGCCATCCAGCCTTGCCAAATAGATTAGAGGGAGTCTAGGGGCCAGATGCCAGCTCCCGTAAGTAGCTTATCACCTGAGATCTTATTCCAAAAGTGCCTCGGGGTTAGACACATACTCGCACTGGGACAAACAGACATTCGTCACGCGCATGCACATCAACAATGGCATCGCGGCATGTATGCTGCTTAGTCATGCTCGGATTTTCAGAAGTCCTATTATTAGATTAAATTTGACTTAAAAAGAAACTTTCGATTCTCACTAAACATACTAAGAGATTTTAAAGTTTATATGTGATCGCTCAGTTCAAAAATATCTGCCTAAACTGGGTCTTCAGGTAAAAAAGTCTCTAACGACTACACAGAGTTACCTACATGACGTTATGGGAGGTCAGCGTAGACAAGGTGGAGAGCTTGCCACATGCTTGTCTCCGTTGAAATGCTATAGGCCTTTTTCATATAGCCACCTAGCTAGTTCCGGCTCTCTCAAAAAGTGTGGAGCTGCTCTTTCTACATCATTCAGAAGAGCGAACAGCAAGTTAGAGATGGATGATCAGAGACGGCATGTTAAGACCTTTACGACGATGTAAGCGCCTAACCTGAAGAAACTTGTGCGTTTATAAAAGTAGATATTTGTGTCTCAAGGCTAATACTAAGCTAATCAAAATAGAACACAAAACAACTTTATGAAAATACATTTAATGACAACTCGATTGTTTTTATGTGCAAACTCATTCAGATTGTAGCTCTATTTTAACATCACTAATTCATTTTAATTTCAGTTAGCACTAGCTTCAAGACACAAGTATCTAACTTTCTAAACACAAAAGCTTACACCGGTGAAGTATTTACATCGTCGCAAAGGTCTTGACCTGCTGTCTGTGCTTATCTTTTTGAGAGAACTGGAACTAGCCAGGCAGTTCTGTAAAAAGGGCCTATTGCTTTGCTTTGAACACTCCAATGTCATCTCCACAGAGATAAGCATGTGGTGAACCTTTCACCAGAAAAGTTACATTAAAACAACAAAACAAAATCTTCCCCAGAGCAAGTCAAGTTACCACCTGCAATTCACTGGACTGTTAGCTATATAAGCTATTTTGCCATCTGGTTAAAAATTTCAGCCATTTTAATGCCTTCGGGGTTAAAACCACCTACAACTTTTTAGGAATGTTCAAAATCCCAAGTCGCCCCGTCTTGCAAAGTTATTCTGACCTGTTGCTCTCTTCGATTTGGACGGGCAGCATGTGGGAAGTAGAGCTATGAGTGAGTAAGACTGTGGAAAGGTCCCTAGTCGAAACCCCTCGTTCTCGGTAGCCTAGCAACCCAAATGACCCTCACCTGCGCACTTCTTACAGATGACCACGCCCAGGTTGACCGACGCCCACTCCGGCTGCGGCGCCCAGCAGTCCGCGCAGCTCCGGTTGGCCTCGTTGAACCAGATCTTCTCCGCCACTTCGTAGTCGGAGAGTGTCTCGGCAATCGATTCCTGGACCGCTTCAATCCAGTCCTCCTTCTCCCGCTCCGACTCGGCTGTGAAGCTACAACAATTGATTTTTAGCACACACACATACATACACACACACACATACATACACACACGCACTACTCACCAATGACAAAATGCCTCACTCTTATTGATTTAATTTGAGAGAGCAATTAAACAGCACAGTAGCGTTTGGCAGGGTTGTGAAGGGGCGGACTACTTTTTTTAGGGGAGGGGTACAGCAAAGTGTGATTGCAATAAACTTGATGAAATTGATAGAGAGGTTAGGTCCTGAGTGAAGGGCCAGGTAAATCAATCTGTCTCTCCTCTCCGCTCGCACGACCCAAATCTATTGTGCTAATGCGAGCTACTTTCTAAAGATATTATTTTTGGGGCGAGTAGTTTAAAAGTTGAAAAGTGAGGACAGAAAAAGGTTAAATTTCTGGTTTAAAGGTTACTAATAACCTCAATAGACAGCTGAAAAAAAAAATCTTCATGAACATATGTGTACAATTTAAAGTAACACCAGACACATTACATTTATATGAGCTTCAAATCATTAACTCATTAATAAAAAGTAGAATTTTCTTGGGAACGTCAATGCTTCACATGATTGATCTACAGAAGTGGGTCAAGGCAGTGATGGAAGGTGACGAAGTAAAAGAAGTACTGTAGTACCGTACTTAAGTAAAGCACAGATACCTAAAAATTCTACTTGAGTAAATCTTACAGAGTGGATGCGTCTTACTTTTACCTGTACTTTCTACTCCACTACATTTTGAACAGGACTGAAAAGTAAAAAGTACTTTTCATATGATTTGGGGTGTTATTTTGACCATGTTTGTGGTAACATTCTGACTACAATTTTTGAATTAAAGCTTTGGATTTAAGCAAATACAATACCTAAATACATACAATTCATAAGAAAAAATTAAGAAGTTGATTTGTATTGTGACTGTTGACCAAAATATGTGTAATTTTAAATCAATATCAAATTTAACACACAATTAACCACACTTTATCAAAATACCTGGGAAATACTTCTACTTTTTACTCAAAAACAAATTTTTAAACAAGTAGATTTTACATGTGATACTTTTACTTTTACTTAACTTTTTACCTCTGCATCTATACTTTTTCTTAAGTAACAAAATTGAGTACTTCATCCACCACTGGGTAGAGGTGGTAAGAGCAGTTTTACTTCAAAATGATATTACTCCAGATGAAACAGAAAGTAATGGTGCCAAAAACACAAAACAAGTAGGAGTAGTCAGAACATAACATCTAATTTATAATTTGAAGTTAACAAAGTTGAAGTTACATTAAAGTAATTAAACATACTTTAATTACTTACTTTATTAAATAATGCACAAAAACTGGTATTTTCAAAGTATAAACCACAGAAATGAGAACCTAACATTGTCAACATGGAGCTTTTGTCACTTGTAGGCTCAGTGAAGATGTCAATTTGTTTACAACAGCAGCTGCCCAAAGTGCACAATAAATAGTAAAAACATATGTACAACGACAGGACATTCAAATAGTACGTATATAAAAAAACAATGAAAACAGACCAGATACATATAGCACTTTTCCACCTTCAAAGCACTCAAAGCACTTTATATTCACACACATTCACACACCAGTGTATGTCGACATTGGGGGTGAGGACACAACAACAGCGTTCATCTGTGGCAGCTGGAATCGCACCGCCAACCTGTGGGTGAGTGGGTTTGACTGCTCAACCAATGATGTTTATTTTGAGAGATTTGAACCACCAACCCCGAGACCAATGGACAAACATGCTACCAACTGAGCTACTGTCACCCCCAAAATCGACTCTTGTGAGCTTTCCTTTATAATGCCGTTGCCTCCTGAAAAACATACCCAAAGTTGTGTTTTGTTTCATTCACACATATTTGAATAACCTTTTATTGTTAGTCTGTCTACATCTCCAAAGCTCAAAATGCTCAGTTAAACCTCAAGTTAACAGCTACCTTTTACCTTTAGTTTATTAAAGTTTGGCAATTCCAGGACAGAAATCATCAAGTAATGTAACATAGGCCCTTTAAATTGTATTAAAAGCCAAAGCAAAAAACACAAAAAACAACTTAAGATTAGATTTAAAAGATGGAGCAGAGTTAAGTAACCAAAACTTTTACTCAAGAAAGAACAGTGTTGCATCAAAGTATTACTAAGTAGGACTAAAAGTATGGTATCCCCAACTTACTCCTTAAAATGTACTCAAGGAAATGTAACAGAGTACTACCCATCCCTGCGTATTTCAACAGTACAATATAGGATTTGTATTAGGCATGCATGTCCATTATTCACTGTCTCCCCTTATAAAGAGTAAGTGAATACCTTAAATGCAGACATGCAATGTGTCCATTACAAACTAATGAGGACTCGAGACACCTTGCAGAGGCAGACAGCAGAAGTTGCTGATGCTGACCATAGAGTTTTAAGTACACCCTGTGCTTTATATGCTGTGGATATCCAAAATTAGCTAACTAGGTGAATTTAACAAGCTATTTAGTGAAAGTGTAAAAGACAAGCCAGACAGACTGATCGACAGTGGTGTAAAATTAGGAGTTTAAAAAATGCAGACCTAGGAAGGCACTTAGCTAGAAGTAATGGGACCACCAGTCTCCATGGCAACATGAACAGCAGAGTAAAGTAAGCCAGAAAGAAGTGAAGAAGAGGAGAGTAAGTGAGAGGAGAAAGAGGAGGGAGGGAGTGTGGGGATATTTGCCTGGAGGTGAGAATGTGCCGGCCGTCCCGGTTTGCCCCAGATCAATAGGTTGATTGGGGGCAGCTGTTTTGTGCCCACCGGCCACTGCTCAGGGCCTGTCTAAAGAGATGGCTGCTCACATTGAGTTTGCATGGCCCCAATTGCACAGAGGAACAGGTGAAGGCAGGAGGTAGGTCCCCAAAGTGTGTGCATGTATAGGGCAAGTCGCTGTTTAACGGAGACATATTGTGCAAAATCGACTTTTACAAGCTTTTAACCTTGCTATAAGCGTCTTCCTTCATCATTAATTTACTCAAAAGTTTGGATAGATTCACGCATGTTTGAGTAATCCCATTCTGCCCTGCACTTGAGGACTGAGAACTTAGAACATGTTTTCACCTACCCTTCACCCCACCTGCATTCCTGTACTTAGTTACATTTTTTTTTTTTTGAAAGATTAAAACCCCAACTCATACGCTCAAGGTTCAAAAACGTTAAACCATTTTCTCCAAATAAAAACGTGTAAATTAAGATCCGCTGCTTCCTGTGGTGAAATCCAGCGATCAAGAGGAGGTATGCATCAGCCTTGCAGTTCTGTCCCATTCCTATTTAAGTCATTTGTGGATAAAGATTGTGGTTTACATTGAACAAAATGTAAAATGATGATCAGCATATGCTGTTATCCAAAACGAAATGTCTAAAAATAGCATAATACAACCCCTTTAACAGACACTCTACTCTCAAATAAGCCTGTGAGATTAAGTGTAGCTGCCAATCGAACGTAATATTATTTGATGCTCACTGAAAGCTTTAATCTGGAGTGGCATAGTGGATGGCATTTCCCCATTCCCTTCCACTATATTGTAGTTAATAAATGAGCAGTGAGTGTGTCTGTGTCTTTGAGTCACGCCTGTAATAAATGGAACATCCCCGTTTAAGGATCCTAGTAGCTTTGTTTGTTTAAGTCACCTATAGACCTCATTGAGACATGGGGATGTGGACATTACAGTTTTCTTCTGTTTTGCCACTGTGAGCCAAAGCGGGACAGTTTATATTCAAAAGACTAACACATGCACAAAGGCCTACATGTTTAAATTCCAGACAGGACCTTGACTTTGGGTTTGTTATTAAAAAGAATTTTCAGTTGAAAGTAAAAATATGTCTGCCTGTGAAAGTTTGAAAAGACAAACAAACTGACAACAAGATGAACAGAGATTTTCTTTAGTATGCCCTTGAGCGAGGCGTTTATCTGCAGCTTTACTTTAGAGGGAGTGCTTTCTGATCACAAGTACTAACTTTAGCTTTCTCCAACTGCAGCCTTCTCCCTCTGACTTCCATCTCCTCATAAAGTGGGCTATTGTGTCGGCCGCAGTGGACTCAAAGCTCTGTCCATTTAATGGCAGCAAAACAATAGAAAAGCCAAAGTGAGTCTCCACAGCTTAAAGTGATTAGATGAGTTTCTCACTAATCCCCACCTTGAGCAGGTAGAGAACGCTCCCAGAGTCTGCAATCAATTTGTCACACGCACACACACCCACACATACACACACAGCCGCCGCAATCGCCTCATCAAAACAATTCAGGGGACTCGCACTCATTTTAATTCTACCTCTTTTTTTGTGGCGAAGAAAATGGCAATTACGTCCCAAGTATTAACGAAGCTGCCCAACGCCGTGCCCATTAAGGCGACTGACACAAACAGATCGATGGGGACATACAACAGACAGGTGGAGGAATGAGGGGAAAATCTTTACACCAAAAAGGAACGCACAAGAAAACAGCCAACAAGCACAAACAAACAAAGTGTGAGGCATTGTCCAGGCAGCTGTGACGCTTGTATTCTAAATGGGCCATTACAGCACAAACAAGCGCCGCACTCATCGATCCAGGGCCTACGGGGACCAATGTCACCTCAAAGCTTTGTATCCCACTGAGGCCCCCGTATCTGCGTGGAACACCTGGGGAGCCTCAATAACAGCCTCTAATTGATAGTTAGTGATTTCAGAGCTGTGCCCTGTTCGCCCTGACAGCACTGACCTGAAGAGGCAGGTCTACGCACACCCGAACACACCAGAGACATGGTTTCTGAAGAATTTCACAAGACAAGACTACAAACCTGCAAGCACTCGGCAACACTAGGGCCCCGATACCGCAAAGTTGACAATTACATCTCCAATTAATTTAAATATTGAGCGCTCAGTACGTACCAAAAGTTTTTGAATGGGGTGTTGATCTCAAAGCTCCTTCGATCCACGTCCTTTATATGAGCAGCTGTCAGTTCTACTTCCGCGACAGCCAGGCCAGATTTATAGTCCTGAAGAAGAAACAATACAAGCGTGAGACAAAGTGATCATGAAATCTATGCAAATTACACGATAATATTAATTACGTTGCATTAAAGCATGTGTGATGGGACTCTACTTTAGCCCCAACAGTCATCTGACCCCATCCATATACGCACATTCATGGTTTAGAGGTGCAGCAGGTCACACATTTTATTCTTATGAGCTTTAAGCCATGTTATAATGCTGTTTCCTTATCAAAAACATACCTGGAGTTGTGTTTTGTTTCATTCACACGTTTGAGTAATCCTGCATTATAAGTCTGTGTACAACTCTAAAGCTCAAAATGCTCTGTTCCACTTTGTGACGTCATCAAGAGGCAGTTTTCAAGTTAACAGCTAACACTTACCTTTAGTTCAGTAGAGATTGGCAATTTCAGGTCTGAAATTATTCAAATGATTCTAGTGAAGAAGTTTAAAAGCACAGTGGAGCACTTCCTGCATTACCATGTGACATCACAAGGTGGAACAGTGTTTTCATCTTTGAGAGAAGAACTCAGCCTAAACATACAGGGTTTGTGTGTTAAACATGTGTGAATGAAACAAAAGAAAAAACAACTCCAGGTATGTTTGTGATGAGGAAACAACATTATAACATAGATCAGAAAGTAACATGAACGCTTTGAACCAAAGTATTCTGTTTGTGAAGGACATGAGCAACTGGATGCTCCAAAAGCTTTTTCTTTTTTAAATGAAATAGTGTGATTCAGAAGTAATCTAGCAAGTGTCTACCAAAGAAAAGAACAGGTACATGTCAGATTGGTTTACTCTGCCCTTGAATTGATCCAAGCCGCGCTAAGTCCAATGAGAATAATTTCAAATCTTCTTCTTGTAAATATCATAATTAAACGTAGACATTTGTGTGGTTTGATAGAGTAAGTGCATGCAACAATGGAGCCTCGTTAATATGCGTAACTAGGCATGGGACGATATTCAAATTTGGTATCACGATTATCATGGCCAAAATAATTGTAATGAACGATTTTATCACGACAGTGATACAAGTTGCTGACAGTTATGGCCACAAACAATTAGAATTTTTATATAATGAATCGGTTCCATATTTAAACAGCTGTTATAGTACTGTACTTTCTTATAAGTAAAAACAACTAGAAGAAATTCTAGAAGAGGAGGAGAAGGGAGAAGTAGGCCTATCACGATAACAAGTTTAAAAGTGATATACTGCTGAAGTAAATATAAACCATAAACGGTAATATTGAAGTCAAACCATAAAACAGAATTATCCCCTAAACAAAAGTATTCTAACTGTACAAAGCTGTTTAAAAATATGATATACGCTGCAATATACATAACAGAACACTTAAGTAGTTAGTTTGTATCTATAATGAGTCACAGAAGTTCATAATTCGACCTTCTATAGCTCAAATCACATTGTAGAACAGATAAATAACCAAAAAGTTCCCCAATAGTGCCAAGAAAAAGTCCTCCGATAAATATCTACCTGGAAAAATAATTGTCATATCTGTCATGTATTGAATGATAAGTCAATATTGTATTAGTTGTAAAAGGCCTAAAGATAAGTAGTTTTTTTCTGCACATTCTGGAGATGATGGCAATTATCATTGTTGCCGATTCTCACGATTACATAAAACGCCCCACAAACGATTACTGTCTACACGTCTTATCATGATAAACGATATTATTGTTTATTGTCCCATCCATAGACTGTATAAAGAAGTGGACTAAGGGAGCATGACATCACCCACGGCATTCGGCTCTAGTCAAATGAAGCTCATCCAGGCTAGCAGTTAAAGGGGTGAATTTGAAGTCGAGATCCATATTTGGAATTCCACCCGCGAGTATCGTAGCAACCAAAGAGCCAATCAGGAACGAAGCTGAGGTCACTGTGACCTCAGGAAAGAAGGTAGCTGATTTGTCTCTTATTAATGATCATATCTTGATACACACACAATAGCATAATAAAAATCCCAGGATCATGTAGAGTGGGTTAATACGGACATTTTAAAGCCAAAATGACGAGCCTGACAGCAGCAGTCACAAAGAACGGAGCAATGTAAAGTGAGCGATGTAAAGTGAATTGGAGCCAGAATTGATGGAGCAGGAAGAGCGCCCATGATCACTTCCTGTTTGGAACGCGGCGGCTTGCGGGTTAGCTGTGTCCATTTATACATACAGTCTATGGTAGGAGAGGGCAAACTTTTTGACACACGGGCCACAATGAGTTCTAAAATTTGACAGAGGGGCCGGGCAGGATATATATATATTTATATGGATATATTACATTAGAGATTTATAACATGTGGCAAAACATGAATATGCACGGCTCATTGTACAAATTGTTTTCCAAATGCTCTCTTTTAAAAACTCGCCTTCAGAGAAAGGCTTGCTAGCTATTGCTAATTTGAATGCCAGCAAAAAACTTGCCTTGGTACTTTGATCGGACTTCAGTGAAAAAATATTTTGTTGCCCACTTCGTATTAAACACTCAGCGCTCACTATCCACTTTTCTTTTCTTTGATAAGCTCATTTTTGCTGAAGGGCTAATAAGAGTAAAACAAGGTTGATGTAGCTGAAGTGCGCTATAATTTGGTCACGTTCAGTGGGCTGGATTAATAAGCACAGTGGGCTGTATGTGGCCCCTGGGCCGTAGTTTGCCCACTATTGTTCTATGGCTCCATCCCTATGTGTGACATCACAAAAACCATTATGATTCTAGTATCAGAGTATCAATACCGGTATAGTGAGTTAAAGTATCGTTATATTTAGGTGAATTGATTTTGTCTCCCCTAGCAAACCCCGACTACATAACTATACATTTGAAACGCAGCAGTTTCTCAGGCAGTTTTCATAAGCACTACTGTAACGACGCATCACACCTTATCCTCTCTCCCACAAGCTTCAGAGCGCTTTGCAGTTTAGACCATTTTTTATCGCCTAAAGCTCAGAGAAAAGTTACAGGCAGACAGAGTGCAAAACACCCACGCAGGCGGCGCACATCAAAATCAAGCACGAAATTAGGAACAGAGAAATACAGTGTACTCCAATGTTGAGACCAAGAACGACTAGACAATGCATGACTAATTGGCTGGTCAAAAGCGTAAAACTAAAAAGTGTGGGCATTGAAATGGTATTTGCTGAAATGGAAAATAAATATATGCCATTGTCTTCTGAACATACAAAGTAAAAAATGTGCCTCTGAACAAGTTGCCAAAACAAAACCGGATCAGGTCCAAAACTTCATAACTACAAATTTGCAAACGCAGCCAGTTAAATGTTTCGTTTCCCTGCCAGCAAAGACCATGTGTGTTTCAAGACAATGAAAACAATTCACGCTAATTACACAAAACAAAAAACAAAATGAGTAGACTACATGTACTGCATGTTTAAGAAGTACTTTTAGGCAAAGCACAACAACAACCGTGCAACGTCGTCTCCTTAGTCTTTAATTGGAAACAAACTTCTAAGTGGATTAAAAACAAAAAGGAAGTCACTGTAATATATTGTGCTATTTACTTTTGATTATTTTACTATAGCAAGGACTGGTTCAACTCATGTTAAAGATGCACTATTTAACTTTTGTTTTCTGGTTTTCCACTTGCTTGTTTCTATAGAAATGTATTTTCCAAAAATGCATTTGATTAATTTGTTTTTTTAATAATGATATTGAATAATTGCGAAATCGTGAGATCAACAAGTTTACTCCTGACTTTCTTATTCGCAAAGCAGGATTTTTGTGCAAATACAAGCAGATACTTTTACAAATGTAGTTTACAATAATAATTAATGATAGCATATGATAAAAATGAAAATGTAAAGAGCTTTCCCTAGTTGAAAGTGTGCTAAAAAAATCTGATTTTATTTTCATCAAGCCCAACTCTATTGTGGAATATTCTAAGCAAAATAACATCACCATGAAGAAAAGACCCTACACCAGAAAAGTTGCATAGAGCACCTTTAACGATTCTATATTGTACAAAATTGATTCTTGTGAGCGTTTAGCCATGTTATAATCTTACCAAACCTCACCAAAAACTGAGAGTGTTTTGTTTCATTTACAAATGTTTGAGTAAGCTTTTATTATTAGTCTGTCTACATCTCCAAAGCTCAAAATACTCTGTTCCACCTTATGATGTCATGAAGTGGTAGTTTTCAAGTTAACAGCTACCTTTTGCCTTTAGTTTCGTAGAGATAGACAATTCTAGGCCTGAATTGATCAAAAATGATTCGAGTGAATGTGTATACAGTTTAAAAAGACAGTGTAGCACTTGTATTACCACATGACATTACAAGGTGGAGCAGAGTGTTTTCTGTGTGAGAGAAGAATTCAGCCTAAATATGCAGATTTGTGCGTTAAACATATGCAAAAGAAACAAACTTCAGGTATGTTCGTGATGAGGAAACAACATTATAACATAGATCAGAAAACAGTGTAATATGGGCACTTTGAATAAGGCTAGAGGAAAAGGCTTTAAGAACCCATATATATTTTAGATTTTAAATTGATTCTCCCGCAAGACCCTAAACGATCCCTTCTCACTAACAACTCAATTGCGGCACTCGATCCCACAGCACAAGTTTCATTTGAGGCAAGTATCTCCCGGTAGTCTGTGATGGGCTCTAAAAAGCTGGAAACGTGTAGAAGCGCATACATCCGCCGCACCTAATCTGCGCTCGTGTGGTGAGGGGGCCAAAGCCGTCACCTATACCTAATGACCCTCATCCCTCTCAGCCAGCCAATTAGAGCGCTGGGTGTTAGCGGCGCAAGCTAGCCCCCGCCACTCGTTACCTACCCAATATGAGCCACGGCCTCCTGCCCCCTCCAATTAATTCAGTGAGGACGGTGGGAACGGCAAGATGGAGAAGCAGAGGCAAAGGAGGCAAGTGGGTAAAAATAACTTGTCCAATTACAAAAGGCAAGGCAGGTGGCTAAAACGGCGTGTGTGGGGATATTGGAAGGTGTTGGTGAAATAATCATAAAGCATAAATAAAGATTACATGGTTGCCAAATTTCATTAAAGGTGCATTATATAAACCTGTAACCTGTATGTGAGGCAGCTGCCTTTAATGCGATACCGTGGGACATTCCAGGCAAAGAAATAAGATCTCAACAGAGACACAGGTGGTGGACCCTCCCCCAGAAAAATAGCATATGTAGCTTTAAGAAAAAGGTGTGGCGACCCAATCTCAAAAAATGGAAAATATGTCATTATTGCTAAAAACAAAGCAACTAGATACTAAATTCAGCCTAGCCCCTAACCCCTCATTCACTACATAGCCCCGCACTCTTTAGTGGACTCTATTGTGCCCATAGACTGTATAAAGAAGTGAACTAAGTGAGTACAGCTTTGCGTTCAGCTCCAGTCAAATGAAGATCATCGAGGCTAGCACTTATAGGGGCGAATTTGAAGCCGAGATCCATATTTGGGACTCCAACCGCGACCGAAGAGCCATTGCGGAGTGAGACTGTACTCGCCTGCACCGCTGGTTTAGCAAAAGATCGAGCATTTAGCAACGCTGTCAATCAAACCTGTTGCTAACGCTAGTGTGAGTAAGCTTGAGGAAAGAAGGCGCTTGATATTCATATCTTGATATAAGGACAAAATAGCAGAATAAAAACACCAGACTAATGTAGAGTGGGTTAATACGAACATTTTAAGGCCATAATGACGAGGTTCACTGCAGCAATTACAGAGAGAGGGGTGAAAATGTTTTAATGTAAAGTGAATTTGAGCCGGAAGCTGGAGTTGATGGAGCCGGAAGGGCTCCTATGAGCACTTTCTATTTGGAACGTGGCAGCCAGAGCGTTAGCCATGTCCTTTTATATACACTGTCTATGACAGTGCGTCATTCAAAAAACGATTTGGATATGCAGCTCACTACATATGGGTGATGTGACTCTGGCATCTTGGTGAAAAAATGCTTGATAAAAACTGCTAAAACTTGCTTTGTCATAAGTAATGATCAGATTCCAGTGGCACGCAAATATTTATGGCCAAATAATAATCCATAATCAAGCTAGATCTCACTGAGATGTGGAAATCATTGCTCTTTTAACAGCTCAAACTAAGGTAAGCAGCCAACACTAGCAACATTATACAGCAACGGTTTATTTATTTTTATTCATAATCATCGATAAATAGTGCTATAAACCAGCGTTTCTATCCGTTTTTATTCAGCCATGTTGTGTCCAGTTAAAGACCTGTCACCGCACAGTTGTTTTTTTTCAATTCTCGCAATGCATTGTGGTCTACATTGTAGACATTGACTGGTCTAGTTACCACTGATGCTCACTACTTTTCAAGATGCACTGTGGGCGTAACCCCTAAATAGTGCCCTAACTAGGGAATAGTGTGGAGATTTGGCGCAGCCTAAAAGAGTTAAGACATTGAGGACAGAAGAGGGTTTAAAAAAAAAAAAAATCGTACTTTAAATTAGGAGCAAACTATTTTGATATGGATTGCAATTCTTCTGACAAGAATTGTGCTAGCAATTAGTTTTGCAATGTTTTAATAGGATATGTATAGAATATGTGTATGAACAGATCAGAAATAGCTAACCTTTAAGTGTGAGTGCTACTGCTGGGCTAATTTTTCTCCATGCATTGAATTAAAATGTCTAATAAAGCTTTGTAGTGAATAGTTTTTCACTTTGAGTTGCTCTATAAGAAACCTGACAGAGAGCGGCGGCTGCTGCTTCTGTATCTGCAGCTCTGAACACTTAAGCTGCACTAAAAGCCCGCAGTCCTCTCACACAAGAGGAGGGGAGTTCTAAGAGCACACATTCAATAGAGACAATAGATGCATTTTAAAATAATATAAAAAGCAGGTAGAGTTAGAGCCAAGAAAGAGGAAAATGTAAAAGTGTTGTGAGATGGAGCGGTGGCATGGACGATCACTCCACAATATCCAATATCCTTGACTTTGGAAACCCATATTTGATTTGGCATTATATTAAATGCATAGACTGTATGTATAAAAGGACATTGCTAACCCATTAGCTGCAGCATTCCACATATGAAGTTAGCACAGACGCGCTTTCGGCTCCATCGACTCTGACTCCAATTCACTTTACATTGAAAAACAGTCACTAATCTCTCCGTAACTGCTGTCAGACTTTTCATTTTGGTCTTAAAATGTTTGTATTAACCCAGTCTACATGATCCTGGTGTTTTTATTTCACTATTGTGTCCGTAAATTAACATAAGAACATCAATAACAGACAAATCAAGCTCCTTCTTTCCCAGAGGTCGTTTCCAGTCTCTCAGGTTTGATTGACAGCATTGCTGAATCAGTGGTGTGGGCGGAAGGGGCGTTACCTTCAACAACTTCACTCTGGATTGGCTCTTTGGTTGCTATGATACTCGTGGTCAGAATTCCAAATATGGCACCTAGCCTCAGTGAGCTTCATTTGACTGGAGCCAGATGCCACACTCTTTTAGTCCACTTCTTTATAATCTATGGTTATATGGCAAGTAAGGAACTTCAGTTGGCCGATTATCCAGTGATTCGAGTGAAGGTGTATGGAGTTTAAAAACACAAAACACTTCTTGTATTGCCACATGACATCACAAGGTGTAACACATGTTTTCTGTTTGAGAGAGACAAACTCAGCCTAAATATCCAGGGTTTGTGTGTTAAACGCATTTGAATGAAACAAAATACATAACTCCGGCTATGTTTTTGATGACGAAACAACATTTTACCATAGATCAGAAAATAGCGTAACTTATTAAGATTATTCAATGTGTATTTCTACACACGTGTAAACTCTAACTTTTGAAATGTTTAAAATAATGCTATACTTATGGAATATTATACTTGGGAAGAGGCAAGCCAGACGTCGTTTCCATCTGTCTTGCCTGTCTTATTTTTTTTCAAAAGATGCATGTGGAGTTTACTTTACGCGCACTTGTTTTGGCTGTATCGTCTGGAAGAGCAGTGGATCGATGTGGCACACTTGCTGCACTTTGGGCTTTCTTTACCTTGGTGCTTAAATGACCTTAAACACAGCTCCATCATCGAGCGAGAGAGTTGAGGAAGAGGAGGAGGAGGAGGGGGAGGAGGAAGAGGAGGGGTAGGAGGAGGGGGAGGATCATGTTTCCAATAGCTCCTTCATCTTGTTAGATTAAATACTTCACTTGACTGAACTTCAACGGGCCACTGGTCTCCACCTCGCCCCACTCTCATGCTCTAGATATTTTGGGTCTTTTTTCAATCAGCTACTATCACTAGTGCCATATAACCTCGAGTATACAGTTTTGGCATTTTGGAAATAAACATAAGTATCGGAAATAAACACTTGTAGCTTTTAAAGTCACAAAGTCATTTGTAAAATGGTCTATAATATTGTGATTTCAGTGATTTTCAGGGAATAATTTCTGTCAGGGCAGAGCAATTTGGGAAAAAAAAAAAAAAATCTGAATTAAAGTATACAAAAGCCAGGGGAATTGTGAATTTCAACCAAAACCTGTTGAGATCTACTTCAAATTAGATTTTTATATTAAATTGATTGATTTTTGCCCAACCCTATTTGTTACTGCCTGCAATATTCATTTTTAATTATAAGTTTTCTAACTGTTATACCTCCAACTTATTGAATCTTAATTAGTTGCTAAATACAGTTTTAAAGAGGCCATATTCCGCTATTTTCTGATCTGTTATAATGTTGTTTCCTCATCACAAACATACCTGGAGTTGTGTCTTGTTTCATTCACACATTTAAACACACCAACCCTGCATATTTAAGCCGAGTTCTTATCTCAAACTGAAAATACTTTGTTCCACCTTGTGATGTCATGTGGTAATACAGGAAGTGCTCCACTGCGTTTGTAAAACTCAATACACTTCACTAGAATCATTTAGAGAATTCCAGCCCTGGAATTGCTAATCTCTGCTGAACTAAAGGTAAAAGGTAGGCGTTAACTTAAAAAACTACCACCCCATGACATCACAAGGTGGAATAGAGCATTTTGAGCTGTGGAGATGTAGACAGACTTATAATGCAGGGTTACTCGAATGTGTGTGAACGAAACAAAACACAACTACGGGTATGTTTTTGAGGAGGTAACAACATTATAACACGGCTTAAAACAAGAGTCCATTTCGCGGAATATAAGACCTTTAATAATAATAATAAAAATAAATAATAATAATAATAATAATAGCAAATCCATGTATGGTTCATTGATTACATTTGCCCATATGAGCCAGGTTTCTTGTGGTAATGAGAACCACACATGCGTCTCTGAAGAAAACGCCTCACCGCCGCGTTTATGTCGGGGTTTAGTTTATATGCCGGAATAACGCAATTAATTTGTTCACTCTCTGATTCTCCCTTTCCCCTGGTTTCTCCCGCTGTCTCAGATCAAGCAAGTGGAAATGTGCTGACATGGAGTGATCCCCAAAAGAGAATTCTAACAAAGATGTTTGTTCACACTAATGAAGAAAATAATGAAAGGCAAACAACAAAACTACATGAACCAAATGAGCATGGAGGATGGATGGAAATGAGTATGTTATCAGATATGCCCGTGTGAGGACTCTGAGGTATGTTTCCACCGCAGACAGGGGAGCGGGCTAACGGGACAGGGGGAAGGCTTAATTGGATTGACATAAAATAAGAGACTGTGGAGGAAGTACAAGGAGGGGAAAACGTGTCTGCTTTGGACATAGCAGGAGACATGAGCTCGCTTATATCAAAGATGTTCATTAGCTATGGTAGATGTTTTACAGCTGTATCACTATAGGCATTGGAAGACTCTGAGGGTTTTACTTTAAATGACAACCATGACGATATGAAGGACTGGAAAAGGTAAGGTAAATACATATGAAGTCTGTAGCCATGTATGTCTGAAGGGCCCATATTATACTATTTTCTGATTTGTTTCCTCATTAAAAACATACCTGGAGTTGAGTTTTGTTTCATTTGCACAAGGTTAGCACACAAACATGCATATTTAGGCTGAGTTCTTCTCTCAGAACAGAAAACGCTCTGTTCCACCTTGTGATGTCTTGTGGTAATACAGGAAGTGCTGCACTGTGTGTGCTCCACCTTCAGTAGAATAATGATGACTGAAGGTGTATGGATAATTTCCCTGGAATTTCCAATCTCTTCTAAACAATAAGGTAAAAGGTAGTTGTTAACATGATAACTACCTCCACATTACAAGGTGAAATGGAGCATTTTCAGGTCTCTTACTCAAGCATATATGAATGAAAGAAAGCACAACTGAGCTAATTTTGTTTATCTACATCTCCAAAGCTCAAACTAAGCTAACTCTCTGTTCCACCTGTGATGGCATGAAGTGGTAGTTTTCAAGTTAACAGCTACTTTTTACCTTTAGTTCAGTAGAGACTGGACATTCCAGTGGTGAAATTATCCAAATAAACAGTTGGAAAAGATTGTTTTCTGTTTGTGGGAAGAACTTGCCTAAAAATGCAAAATGTGTGTGTTAAACATGTGTGAATGACACAAAACACAACTCCAGGTATGCTTGTGATGAAGAAACATTATAACAGATTCAAAAATTGCTTGATATGGGCACTTTAATTAAGTTTTTGTTCATTAAGGGTTGTTCGAAAGTGTAGTTATTACAAAGTGTTACCAAATTAGTATTTTTAGTGAATCTTGAATGCAGTTTATACAGCGAGTATCTCCTCCTCACCATTTTCTGCATAATAACTGCATTCAGAACAGATGAAGAGGAAACAAAGCCGCCTCTGTTTTGGGGCACACAAACAGCCACAGCTCGGCGAGAACAATACGGGGAAACGTCCCTGTCCAAGTCACTACGAGCGTTTCTTCAGAATAAAACATAGAATTTCCGTAAACTTTCATTGTTGTTCAGTCTCGGGTGTGTTTCGCTGCTGGATTCTCACATATTAAGCACTGACACGCGAATGAACCAGAACCAGCTCGTACGCAGTCAACCTTCACATCTATATGAGAACGTCATACTGAGAGCTGCCGATAGATGCAACACCCTTTAGCGGACAGGTAGTCAATACTAGATTTCGTTCATTGTCGACGCAAATTATCTGACTCTTATGAGAAGGTATTTGGATTCTGATAAGGTGAAGGTTTCAGCCTGGACGCAGGGCCTGAGAAATACAAAAAAACACGAGGCCTTAGTGAAAACAAAATGCCTTTCCACTTTACATTTTCTGAACATGAAACTACAAATATTAGCACAGAAAATTAAAAAATACCCAAACTGGTCATTGGCGATTAGAAGCAACTAAATTTCGATCTCGATGAAAACTGGGTTATTCTACTGGATGCACTACCAAATTCAATCCATTCCAATTTTGGCACGTCACCATAATTACAATACCGACTTATCGTTCGAAATATGAAAGTTGGAATCATATTTTTTGGGCTTAACATTTCTCATGTGCACATTTTTTTTCTATTACTGTCAAACCTTTGGTTAGTTTTTGGATAGATGATAAGATTTAAGCCATAAAACGTTGAATTAAAAACTTAACTAGGACTAATTTCAGATGTAAAGTAAGTACTACAGTGTTTCATTCTGCTGTTTACTTTTTGCAGCTCATGATTTTACAACAATAATGTAGATTTAGAAAGTTTTTGTGGTTTAAATCTGCTCTTCTGCTGTCAGTGGCATACATGAGTTTCAATATTATCGTTTATCATGTATAATTACTTCAGCAATACATCCATCTTCAGAATATGTTATCGTGACAGGCCTACTCCCATTACTTTGGCTTGAGAACAGTGCAAAAAGAATACAGGCTTATCTTATGACAATGTGCTTGGACTTCCATTTCACAGCTAGGAACACAACCTATTATTACTTGTATCTGCAGGTTAGTGAAGAACTCATGGTGAGGTGGTCAAATTGAGTAGTACCACTCTAGCGTCTCCCCACAGGAGTTGACAATCCAAGGGCCAAAGCAGGTAACCTCACAGCAGCACACAGAGGCAATGACCACATATTTAAAGCTAAAAGGTCCACACTTATAAAACCTACGCCAAACATAACAGAGAGCTTCAGTCATTCAAGAGAACATCGGCCACCGTTGGTTAAGCCTCTTCATTTTGCCATTACGAACTCCAAAATGTAAGCTCTAATGGTGTGTTCCCTGTGGCTACCAACTAAATTAAACACATTAGTAGATTATAAGGCTGCAACAACTAATCAGATTAAATGTGACGAATCTTCGCTAGACGGCGGTCCACCATAGGAGGTGTGTCCAGGAAAATTCACCAACCCATTTAACTGTGAGGTTTATGATCTAAAGAAGCTGAACTTTGGGCGCGATTTCAAAAGTGGCTGTGCTTAATGTCAGGAGGTCAAAACTATCATCTGCTGCTTGGGGCGTGTACAGCGTATGCGTGGACCACTGAACTACAACATCACTTTTGTGTTGTTTTGACAGCTATGTATCGTGTGAATACAACTTGACAGACTTCTTACCGTCAAAGGATACATTAACAACATTCATTTCAGCTACTTTGTCAGGGTGGGTGGTATGCTAAAAAATTTGTAATGATAAAAATATTGTAATGATCTGATATTTTGTGTTTAGTTCAGAGCTAATACCTTTTGTTGTTCCAGTAGCTGTTTATGTGTTTTTGTTAATGTAACTGCTTTTGTATGTGACACTTGGTTGCTAAGGCTCAATTCGTCAGTTACTGGTCTGTTTTGGAGACGGGCTCTATTTGTTTTGGCGTGGTTTATGGCTATAGACTGTAAAAAAGTGGACTACGTGAGTGTGACGTCATCCATAGCATTTGGCTCCAGTAAAATGAGGCTCATTGAGGCTAGCAGTTTGAAGCCGAGGTCCATATTTGGAATTCCGACCGCGAGCATCACAGCAACCAAAGAGCAATCTGGAGCACACAGATTGAGTGCTTAGCAACTCTGTCAATCAAACCTGTTGCTAACACTAGCGAGCGACCTCGGGGAAAGAAGGCACCCGATTTGTCTATTGTTAATGTTCATATCTTCATTTACGGACAAAACAAACGCAACCAGGAAGAGCGGGTTTATACAAACATTTTGAGACTAAAATGACGAGCCTGACAGCAGCAGTTACGGAGAAAGAGGCGACAGTTTTTCAATATAAAGTGAATTGGCGGCAGAGTCGATGGAGCCGAAACCACGTCCATGCTCACTTCGTGTCTGGAACGAGGCCGTTAGCGGGTTAGCTATGTCCATTTAAATAAACAGTCTATAGTTATGACAGCTTTTGTGTTCAGAAAATAAACAACCAGAAGAAATTTGGCTTGTTTCCTTAGACTAGAATGCTGCAGTATTTTTTTAAGTTTTCAAGAGGTAACTAAAGCCATCTGTTGTTTCTGAGCATTCACACTTCACTGTGATTAGTTGTATTCACCTGTCACTCACTCACAGCATAATGGAGGCTGAACAATAGGAGAAGCAGCCAGTGTGTTTTTGACCACAGAGCTGCATTAATCATGATTCGATTTTTATCATACCACCTGTGTTCTTTGCCAGTTCTCCACTTCACATGTGGAGCAGGCTGTTTTGACACACCATTCTCCACTCATTTGTCTGGACTTAGTGATTGAACAGTGAGTAATACATGCCTTAGACCTCTCTGGCCACACTTGGATCATTCTCAAACACTGCTCTTATTCTGATAGTAAAGCATGGACTTGTGCAGTGTTTTAAGTCTTGTCTTGAGACCTGCTTTTATTCTCTGGCTTTTAACACCGCATGAGTTGTGTGGTCCTCTGTGTGTCTTTTATTTTTGTTTTATTTTGTATTATTTTATTCATTCTCCCGCTATCCCGCTCTCAACATAAAAACATCACTGGTTGAGCAGTCAGATCCATTGACCCACACGCTGGCGGTGCGATTCCAGCTCCCACAGATGAATGCCGTTGTCGTGTCCTTGGGCAAGACACTTAACCCTTCTCACCCCAGCAGTGTCTGCATACACTGCTGTATGAATGCGTGTGTGAATTAGTCAGTGTTTCCTTGATTTTAAAGCGCTTTGAGTGCCCTGAAGGACGAAAAGCGCTATGTAAAAATGTGACCAATGACCATTCTACTGTTTTAACCATTTTCAGCTTTATGTATTAATGCTTTTTATTTATCGTTTTATTTACCATTTACTTTTACTGTCTTAATTATCTGTGCAGTCATGTTAATAAAATGTGCTACATAAATAAAGTGGATTGGGTTGGACTTTGCTAACCCTACAGTGGACTGTAAGCACGCATGAATACAGATGTGTATCTGCCCCAGCTACACTATTATTATGTTCCTCCTCAAACAGGAAGCTGTCATCCTGCCGAGAGGAAGTCCCCGCGGTGTTAGAAGTACCTGTTCTGTTTTGCAGAGCCTGACTTTGCTCCCCATCAGGGACACCAGCACTCTGCCTTTGTACCCGCGCAGCTCCAGAGCTCCCAGCCTGTTTGTGGTGGGGGGGCGCGGGGAGGCGGGGCTCGGGTGGGAGCCGCAGGCGGGGGGGCGCGTGGCCGTCTGAAGAGTTTCCATCCACTCCTGGCGCTCCCCTGTGAACACATGTGTGAAAGTGAGAAACGGAGAAAAGACAGAGACTGTGCGCGTGGATACAAGTGTGCCGACAAGAGGGGCTCCAGCAGTAGTGGAATCTTTGAAACTCTAACTTAATTCATCATTTGTGCATCACTTCTGTAGACACTGCTGGCCCAATGGCTGCTATACATGTGGTGCATACTGATACCCAAATTTCAAATAGAGAAGTAATTGAGAAACAGAGCACACTATTGCCAAAGTCTGCCTCTGGTAAAAGAATATCCTGTAAAGCTGAGGAGAGATATAGATAGCTGCGTCTGAGTTTTGCAAGCCTCGAGCAAGATGTGACAGGGATAAATTAAGTGAGAGACGAGATTAAAATTAAGACGTGCGATTGAACAAAAAAGGGTTGACACTTTTCTTAGTCTAAAATGATAAAAATGTGATTTATAAAAGATGGTAACACTTAATAAAACTACACTTTTTTTGCCTTGATAAAGTGTGAACAAAGACTTAAATATAATGAACAAATTGTTTAATAAGATTGATTCAGGCTTAGTAACTAAACTGAATAGCCTGAGCCTACTGTAACCCCTTAATAAGGAAATGACTAAGCATGACTCACTCTTAAAGGGCCAATTACATGTTTTCTGATGTATCTTATGCTGTTTCCTCATAAAAAACACACCTGGAGTTGTGTTTTGTTTCATTCACACATTTTTAAACACACAAACCCTGCATATTTAGTGATTCTCTCAAACAGAAAACACTCTGTTCCACCTTGTGATGTCATGTGGTAATACAAGAAGTACTCCCTGCTTTAACGTTAGGCCACAGCCACAAACTAATAATAAAAGGTAAGTCAAACATGTGTGAATGAAACAAAACACAACTCCAGGTATGTTTTTGACAAAGCAACAACATTATATCATGGCTTAAAGATCGCACGAGTCAATTTAGCATTATATAGGACCTTTAACAAACAATTTCTTCAGAATTAAGTCTTTGTTCATGCTTTATTAAGGCTATTAAAAGCAGTTATTATAAAGTGGTAGTTTGATGTCGACACCATCTTACAATGCAGATAAAAGAAATTATGTTTGTCCTCCAAAATACACCAAATATTCAAATAAAGTGCAATCTTTTTCCAATGGGACTTTACATTCAAACATCGTGGACTTAAAACGGGCTTCTAAGAAATCTCCCCACCGCAACTTTAGAAAACGAACATGAAAGAGGACACAAGGCCGCAGCTGTAAAGCCCATTCCCCCATCGCCCCAAACACGGAGCTATCAAAGCCAGACAAGTGGAAACACAAGAAATACCAAAGGATTGTAAACACACCACGCACCACCAGGATCACAGCAGTGCCCGGTGTGTAAAAACCCCCGCACCAAATCGAAAAGGAAAATAAAAATCATCCGTAAATCAGATAAGATGAAGGGGCATTTGTTGAAAAACAGAAAACAAACTCCAAAACTGCACCTGTCAACTCAAAACACAAAAATGACTGGCAGACATTTATCAAAACAAGACAAAAGGCTACACAAAGAGTATCTGAGCAAAATGTGTTTTACTCCAGTACAGATATTGTATAAACAGCTCTTAAGGTAGAAATAAGTCTGCTGTGTATTATTATGAAGCACTTAAAGTAGTGGTAGTTGGGGTTCGCGTGGTAGTTGGTCTTAGCGTGGTAGTTGGTGTTCTTGTGGTAGTTGGTGTTTGCGTGGTAGTTGGTGTTCGCGTGGTAGTTGGTGTTCGCGTGGTAGTTGGTATTTGTGTGGTAGTGGTAGTTGGTCTTAGCATGGTAGTTGGTGTTCGCGTGGTAGTGGTATTTAGTGTTCGCGTGGTAGTTGGTGTTTGTGTGGTAGTTGGTGTTCGCGTGGTAGTTGGTGTTCGTGTGGTAGTTGGTGTATGTGTGGTAGTTGGTGTTCGCGTGGTAGTTGGTGTTCGCGTGGTAGTTGGTCTTCGCGTGGTAGTTGGTCTTCGCGTGGTAGTTGGTCTTCGCGTGGTAGTTGGTCTTCGCGTGGTAGTTGGTCTTCGCGTGGTAGTTGGTCTTCGTAGTAGTAGTTGGTCTTCGCACAGTAGTTGGTGTCTGGGTAATCCCTCAGTCATCCAGGTATGATCCATAGTAAAAGAAAAAATCTAATCAACCAAAAAGTTGTAGGCTTGGATAGGCAGCGTAAAGTCTTAACTCCTACTACTTTTTGGTCTAGTTGACAGACTTGAGTTTTTATTTTACCATGGTAGTTGATGTTAGAATGCTAATTGGTGTTAGCATGCTAGCTGGTGTTAGCAATACTGTGACAGCCAAAGTCCAATCTGGCCTCTGAAAGTTGTGAAAAGCTCTTAGAAGCTCACTGAGGTGAATAATTAGGATGCTTGGAATGCATAAAGTGAGAAATAACTTTGGACCACTGCAAACCGTTTTAAAATAAATATGTTGTGTTTTTCATGTTTTGAAGACAGCACCTTTAAAACGTTTATTTTCATTTTAATGCCTCAGCTCATGTAATCTCCGCTCTGTTTCCTTTAGCCATTTGTTATGACACATTTAATGCGCGGCACCAGACAGACAAATCGTCAAGTCACCACAATCAATGAGACTATTAAATATGTAGACTGTAAAAGCATAAGGAGATGTCTGTGGGAGGTTAACAAATCAGACGAAATAGATTTAGAATTACTGTTGTTTATATATATATATATATATATATATATATATATATATATATATATATATATATATATACATAATTTCATTCCTATCTAGTAAGATTGTATGACCCTTGTTCAAAATACACATGAATGAATATGAACCGATAAACTAATACAAAAATCCAAAGCGCTTTATGTCAAAGAACCACACAGCCATTCACACATCAAGCATACGCAGACACTGGTGGGGGGCAAGGTGGGTTAAGTGTCTAGCCCAAAGACACAACAGCATCATTCATCTGTGGGAGCTGTTATCACATCACCAACATTCGGATCAGTGGACAATTGCTCTACCAACTGAGATACTGATGCCCCAGAGGTACTTGTTCTTTGCAGAGGCATTCTATTACCTATGGGGAGACTTGTGACTCTCACAAGTTTTTTACTTCTGCTTACTCTTTTTGAGCATTGTGAAAAAAATGTGGATGTACACGGTTTTGTCTGAACTGGCTTTGATATTATTATATGCCTGCTCAAATAAACAACATTCATTCATTCATAAACAACTACAGCCTTTGCGATTTGATAATTGTGCCAATTGGGATTTATTTTGCAGTCCTACTTGATGTATTCTGATATGTATTTAAGGAATGGGTCCAACCAGGGGGCTCTTAACAATGGCACAGTAGCATTAGTAGTGATCGCAGTAGAAGTACCTGCCACAGTAGTTGTAGGAACAGCATACTTCTGAGTTCATACCTCACCTAACGTACCCTCATGTCCTTTGACTGTCCTCTGTATCGAGACCTTGTAAAACATTTTTAGCAGCTTGTCTATCATCGACCGACCCGGCATCGTCTTAACCTGACCTTAACAAAACCTTTAACCTTGTGACACGTGTTCGTCCTTACAGCCGCTCATCTCTCCTTGACCTAAAAAAACACAAGAACTCTTAGTCCTCCTCTTCTTCGGCACACTACACTCCCTCTAACCCCTCAAGCTCTCCTGAAAAAAAAAAAACAAAAAAAAAAAAGAAAAACACATCCGCTAGTCTGGTCCGAAACTCCGACTAGCCCTCACGCCTTTCTGAATTCACAAAAAGCAGCCATCAATAATGAAGAACTTGTTTAATTATTAAGCCCTCTTTACATCACCGTGCTTTCTGTTCTGTTACCTGTCCCGCGCCCACTTATTTGCCTGCTCATTTATTCAAGGCCTTCCTCTCTCTCTGCTTCTATCTCTCCTCTTCCTCTCCTCCGCGCCCAAGCTGTCAATCAAACCACGGCAGTTAGGGACGTAGCGGGAGCGCTGGTGGGAAGACGGAGAGCAACTTGAGAGGGAGACACTGGCTGCATCGCATATGTTCAGGCCATGTTTTTTTTTGTATATTTGCGCACACTATATATACACACACAAACCTCCAGCGGTGCTAGCCAAATTTATTTTTTACGCGGTAGCAAGCATGCAAACAGACCGCCACCTCCGCAAGCTCATAAAAACGGATATAGCGGCCCGGTGAAAAAACAGCTGTATAAAGCCTTATCCCTTGTTAGCAGATATAGCCGCACATTTGAAAGGCTATTCCACTCGACTTGGGGAGAGAGACAGGAGGAGAGGCGTCTAATCCTCATTGAAAAGTAGCGGAGATGAAGCCAGGTCCACTCAGCATTGCACCGAGATCTTAGCCCACACAGACTCCATCAACAGGAATAAAAAAAAAAAACACAAAAGACAGAACACATGCCGTGGGACTCCAACCATTTATTTTTTGTTCAGCTTTATCCAATGCATTCTATTATATAACACACGTATCTTCTTAATATAGTCATACTAAACCATGCCATGTGTCTCTCTTTAAGCTAGGGTTATTTTGGAGTCTTTTCACAAATATATACAGAGGGTTCGGGAGATTTAGCCAGCGTTTACTTTTAATTACCCTCAACAGCTTTCATTCGGCAGACATAAAAGACGGGAGGCTTTAAAAAGTTATTGATTCGTTTTCGGCCCACTCATTGCTGCCGGCCAAGGATTACTCCCAAAGACAAAGAACGCTAAAATATTGAGATAGATACCGTCATCAGTCAAGAATTTAGATCGTAATGCTTTGAGTAAAAACAAGACGACTGACGGTAGTCCATCTATTGAGCTGCAAAGCCTTGGCAAATCAAATAATGAAGAACTAAAACTGATGAAATAGTAACCACTTGTGTTAATATTGTTGATCCTGACCCTGAGTGATCCCACACCAGACTGGCTGCACAAATAATCGTTATCTCAATGGACAATGTGAATATGGACAAATTTTGAAGTGAGATACATTGCTGGAGTAAATATAGACAATTAAAGATAATATTGCAACAAATGTATGCCTCCGACGCAGATTTAAAAACTATTTTAAATGTACAATATTGTAAAAAAGAAAAACATGCTGCACAAAATAAACAGCAGAAAGAACCACTTTAGTACTTAGTTTGCATCTATAATGAGAACAAGGCAAGGCGAGACGACTTTAACGCAATTCACAATAAATAAATGATGTAATTCAGTTGACATTTTGGCCTCACCATTGATGATTTGTCTTATTTCATATTCTTGCTGTCATTGTAGCACTGTGTTTTTGGAACAACAATCTTGTGGCAATTTTGTCTCGCGAGATCTTGTGGAACGAGATCTTGTCCCATTTCTAGTAATGAGTCATAGAAGTTATTAATTCAACCTTCTACAGCTGTAATATGTTCCAGTAGTGCAAAGAAAAGGTACATACGATAAATATTGACCTAAAAAAATATTATATATATAGTTATAGATATAGATATCATTGTAACAAGGCCTAATTCATTCACTTTGTAGTTTAGACATCTACAAATGTGTTCTGAAGTTCATGTGCTTCTTGTATTATGTTTAGCAGTTCATATTTCAAACTTCTGTCAAATGTAATGCTCGAGAAGCTATTTTAAATACGCAGTTGAAAAAAACCAAAAAACTGAGCAATTGCAAATGGTATATGCTCTTACAATTTGTATTCATCAATGCATCGCCACCATTTTGTACTCCAAATGTCCACACCATCATCTGAAAGCGCCAGAATACAAATCACTTTGAACAACAAATCTTAACTTTCTTCCGCACTCATACCCGCATGCAGTCATTCACCACTCTCTCTCTCCTTCTCTCCTCCTTCCTCCCTCCATCTCTGACAGTACCTGAGGGGAGAGGCCACCTGCGGACCGAGCGGAGCCTGAGCCGACAGCTGTGTGCACACTCTCTCCGGTGGCCTTCAATTATTCACTCGTCCCCCCCTTCACCCCCCCCACCACCACACCCTTCGCCGCGCTCTGCCCTTTTCATCCACCCCCCCTCCTTTCCCTCCTCCTCCCTCTTCCCCCAAAACTACCAAACCGGCATCCTTACCTCACCCTAACCTCATGCCTCGCTGTACTTCTTTAAAAATTCACCACGTTTAATCTTTTTCATCAGTTCATTATTTTTCTCACCCCAACTTCACTTCACTGCAGCCTCTCCTCCTCTGTGTTTCTGTCTGTCTGCATGTCTGGCTGGTTCTTTCTCCTGTGTTCCCCCTAAGATTGATGACTACCTGCATCGAAGCGAGTGGGGCTGTTTAAAGATGCATGGGGTGATGAGGCCAACTTTTCTGCTCCGTCTCTCCGTCTCGCGCTCCCAACAGCTCCTCTGACGGCACAGCCACCTCAGCGACAGGTTTTCAGCAGATTCCAGATACAGACCTTAAGCCCACACAGCCCACGTTGGAAAGGGGAGGGGGGAGTGCTGAGAGGAGAGGAGATGGCGTGAAAAATTATGCCAGAGATGACCCCCGACTTCTCCACAGTCCACAAAAGGTTGCCAGTCATCAGAATGATTCACTGAAACCGGGAGAGGGGAAGATTGCTACTGCTGAGCTCCAGTCGGTAGTTTGCAAAACGATTTGCTGTAAAGATTTTGGGTTTCTCACAATGTCTTGATCCAAGCTGAGCACACAGAAGATGGAAACCGAATTTAGCCCAATTCCACTCCAAATTGACAGCAACCAAAACATATAATACTGTGTATCACTCAAACATTAAATAACAGGGTCAGGACTCAAGTGCACAAGTGCAATCCTAGCAGTATAACAACAAATATACTATAAATGGGACACAACGCAACTGTTTTGGTGAAGGGTCCGCCACCTGCTTGTCTCCATAGAGATGTTACACCTTTACCTATAATGTTCCATGTTCTAAGTGTGGCATTAAACCATCTATCTCCATGGAGACAAGCTGGTACCACCTGGCCAAGTTACAGGTTAGCTCTGTGAGGAGAGCAAGTGCAAGGTATTTTTTGACAATAAAAACACCTGTAATTGAATACATGCAAGATAGATTAGTTTAATGCAATACTGTGGATCATTCCAAGCAACACAATAACATCCTATGGAGACCTGCAATAACACAATTTTACACAAAACATAAATCAAATTATTTTCTCAGTGCAACAAATTCCAGGGCCTATAACTGAATCCAATCAATACTTTTCAATCACTCGGAAATAAAATTAATTAATCGCAGGAGTTATACAATTTTTCCATTAATTGTAAATGCTAATTTCTAACAATGATGGTGTTGGGTGGTCTAGCAGCCCTGCTTTCTCACATTATTGTAAACCAATATGCCAATATTTAAAACCTAAAGCACACTACTATACAAAACTGTCTCTCTCCTCCGGAAATACAACATAACAAATGAGGTAAAAGAAGAATGATCTCCGTAATCACATATGATTTACCGTTATACTTGCCCCTAAGCAATGTCTTTAATATTTTGCCTGGAGTAAAACTTTGGCCCAGCCCCACACCACTACAACACTGCTCATTAAAAAGAGTCTGAACTTCTCTGTCATATTAAGCACTTCTTCAACACAAATTATATTTTGCCACGACAATGCATCAATAACATGACAGCGGATCATCATTTGATTCAATAATGATCTTTACAATGTGCTGTGTAGTAAAATACATTAGCTTGGCGAGTCAAAGGTCTACACCACCATAATTAGAACAAACTCAATCATTTAGATCTTAAGAATATAAGAGGGGAAAGTATGCGACCCTGTGGAATGACCCTTGATTACTAAATGAGCGTTCTGACCTGAGCTGACTAATACACTGGCCGTGACGATGCATGCCAAAGCAGAAAGAAGCACGGAGCCAAGACTAGCAAACCTTCACACTGAGGATAAGAAGGAAGCTTGCCATGTTGTCTCTAAACGAAGAAAGATAATTACATCAAGGTTAGTGCTAAGGTTAAAAGTTTAGCATAAGAACAACATCATAAAAGTTGGAGACAACACTGGATGAAATTAGAGAGTCATCCAGCTTCGGCTAGCTAATACACCTTTAACTGGTTCTAATTTGCCCAAGGTTGTTGTATTACTGGCATTTGATTACAGGGAAAGACTGGATAGTGTGGGTTCTAACATGCTTATTAGCTCACAAATTAAATCTATTAGGTAAAAGACCAGTATAGCCGCGTTTGAAAATTATGCATTGAGTGGGCGCATATTAAAGTACAATGCAGTTTTCACATATAGTTACGGTATTGTATAATTCATTCCTTCTTCATACATCTTCAGCTATTTTAAGGTCATATTATGAATCTTGATTGTTCTTGATTGCCAATAAAAACATCCCAAGATTTATTAGAAATGTTCTTTTCTTTTCTAGGACTGAGCACATTATAGACCATTATAGCTCGCCTAGACTTTTCTTTTTTTTAGCCATAAAAATCATGTTAAAGGAAGTATCAGCATGTACTTTTGTATTTTTTCACACAATTATTTTACATATCCATCCTTATTTTTGCTTTGATGGATCAAATAACTGAGTGGGAGAATCCCGCTGGCACCTGCTTTCTGATCGGTCATCTTCGAGGGACAAAGTAAGCACATTACCGTAATGACAGTAACATATTTAAAGAGCCCCATGCCTCTGCTTTGAGATGCCGTTTGAATTTACATGATAGCAAAATGGTTTTGGAGTTACGGTAATGGAAGGTCTGCAACCGGAAATCTATTGCCGGCGACAACGTCCGACACTATAGGGTTAATCATACAATTAGTCTTGTCACGATAGTAAACTCAAAACTCCATTTGGATACTTAGGAAATGGGTCAATAATCAATACTAATTCCAACAACACTATGATGGTAAAAAACAGTCTTTATTTAGACAATAAAATATGATTTTAAACATTAAATCACAGTGCTTTCTTTTATTACCACGTAGCCTTGTATCTGTGTAATCCCTCAGTCATCCTGGCAGGTTCTATAGTGGTCTATGGCCGTATATTAGTCTATGTGGTCTTATACTTGTTCGGACATATCTCAAGATAATTTTAAAGCTATTCAAGAAAAGTTAATTTCCGTCCTCTGCATATGACATTTTTAGTATCAATACCTGCTCAAATGAGTATCTAGTTTCAGTACTAGTTTTAGTATCGATTAGCGTCTGATTTTCGATTCTTATGACAGCCCTACATATGATTATTCCGTAATAGGCTTACGACCAGATAAATCCGTATTGTTTATAAAAGAGTAGATGTGGCTTTTCAAACTGCAATATGAAGCAGACATGGAAATCTTGTTCCTATCTCTCACAAACCCTTTAGCACATCACATGGACATATGAATGGCTTTGGAACAGCTTTTTTTAGACGGCGTTGTGAATCTGGGGAAAAGGGGAAAAAATATTTACTTAAGTATTTACGAAAATAAACTCGGGCATATTTCTTAGAAGATGGGTAACAAAACAAAATTATATGGCAAAGCATCTGTAAAAGACCAGACAGACTCATGCTCTGTTCAACCATAAAAGTGCTGGCCAAGAAATAGCAAGACCAAAATTTTCTCCGGAGAGAAAAACAAAAGATAAGAGAGCCTTAAAAACAAAGGCAAGTGACCAGAAAGCAAAACCCGTCGAGGAAAACAGGTTTTGACGGACTGGAATGCACTGCACTGACAAGCACAGATCAGACAGAGCAGCTGATGACTACTCAACATACAATAGCCCGGGGAAGCAAAGTGTACCTTCTTTGTCGGCTCGGAAAATGAAGGTCCGCAGGGCAGTGACCACTTCAAACTTGTTCTCTCCCAGCCCTCGCACCTGTCGGATCGCGCTGGCCATGATCATGCCTTTGGAGTACATTTCCTACGCAAAGAAAAACAAGAGAATTCAGTAACGTCTTGTAAGAATAATATTGAACAGCTATTTACCCACGAAGCAAATCTGTAGTATCGCAATTTCAATTTACACTTCGTTGTAATGCTAGGGGTTGTGAGCGTATTCCATTTCGCAGCAGACATCCTCATCAAGCCAGCACAACCCATCAATACAGCATTAAATACATTCTCGGTAATAGCTCCTCCATTTATTTATAATATGGTGCTGTGGGACATGTAGCATTTGAAGGCACTATTTATCTACGTCTCCTTACCTAACCTCTACCCTTGTTTTATTCCATCCATGCGTTCCACAGTGACGAAAAATTAGGACTTTAGCTATTAACAACTTTAAACTAAATGTACCTTCTGAATGGGAGAAAGTCCCCAGGAAGCAGAAATCATGAATAGCGAGAAAACTTAAATGTAACTTTTGTGGTGGACACAGTATAGCACTAAACTTCTATCTATCTTGCATTTATTCAATTATAGGTGTTTGTATTACTTAAAAACATGTATTCTTGTTGTGAATGGTTTAATCGCATACTGTGGAACATTACAGGTAAAGCAATAACATCTCCAACTGAGCCAAACAGCTGGTGGACCCTCCATCATAAGAAATACATATTGCACCTTTAATATATAAACATAACACAGTGGCTATAAAAAAAAAAATGCTTGAAAACAGCACAGACGCACGCTCCACAAACAGCGCTGTCGTGAGGGCGCTAAAGCAAATGTTAAAGCTAAAAACAAACTTTCTGGTATTATTAAAACGCACAATTCGCCGTGAGATTTGGACACAGAACAGGAAGTGCTTGTTTGGGTACACGGGGATTTGGTTGTGTGTGTTGTTTTATTACCCACAATGCTGTGAGAGAGGAGGCATCCAAATAAGGAGCGTGTCGCATCGAGGCTGTGTGACCCTCTTACAGTCTCCCCCGACAATGGCAATTAAAAGTACTGGGTCATTTGCAAAAGAGAAATAAAGGGCACAATAAGCAAACCTACTTGTGTTCAAAACAGTGTAGCATTATATGGGATTTGTACTTGGTTTGGAGTATCGCTTTTGATTTAGTAGTACTTTAGATAGCATTAGCTGTATTATATTTAACATGTAATTACATCAGATCTGTCATTTGTTGTGAAAATGATCAAGAGGTTAGGATGGATACTGGGTATGTTGAGGAGCTGCACTATAAACAGAAAAGGGGAACTAAGTGAAAGCAGATATAGATTTCCAGTGAGTTGAACAAGGCAGAGGATTGTTGGATTACAATTGTCAAGAGAATTTCAAAACATTTCCAAACTTTTTGTATTTTGAAGTTGCTTTTTGCATCGGAGTTGTTATTCTGAGTGAGTAGACATATTTGGACCCTCAAGTACTGTTGCTTTTATCAACAATAAGTATTCAAAACCAAACCAAATGTAAAAATATGAAAGAATGTAGCTCAGTGACTTTCAAATATGGCTTGATAATCGGGGGCTGTATTGTGGTGCGAGGGACTGGAGTGAAAAGCAGCACATTATGCTGAAAGTCACTGGGTTGTTCAAAAAGCGTACATCGGTGCCAACATTACATTATTCATGACAATAATGTCATTATCATCGCAAAGTGTAAAAAACAGACTTTTCTCTGTGTGGCTCAGCGTCGGACTTGACCTGAATTTTAATTGTGCGTTGTTGCAGGCACAATGCCACAGAGCGCTGTACTGTACCAACGCCTCCGTGTCTGACAGAGGAAAGAAGAGGAAAAAACAGAATAAAAAAGATGAACTTATGACTTGCTATTGCCGTTTATAATTAAGCTACTGACCTTGCCATGCACAAAAGCAGCTTTCTAGAGACTGTAGGGCCAAAAATACCAGTCAGTGAGCTAGTGAGGGCGATTGTGTAATGGAAAAAAGAAAAATTAGGTTTGTGTGAAAGGCCAAGGAGAGGACTGGGTGAACAAAAATTGGAAAGATGGTCCAGTTCTACAATAGAAAGATGCAAACGGACAAGGCGAAACATATAGGGGAACGGGGTGGCGTGGGTGTGCCTGCGAGGGTCAGTGGGAGGGCGTTCTCATATTAGACCTATGTGTTAACAATGGCAAGAAGTGCTCAACCTAATTAGTGACAGACTGAGCTCTGCGTCTCTCTCCCCGGGAGTCTTATACCAATATCTGTCTCTAAATTTAGACAAGTTAACAGAAGGTGAGGATGGTGTGTGGGCCTGAGTGGATTGTGCCGGCGTGGAGATAATTATACAAGCGCACGGGTAATTAATTGTTTTAATTCTAGTTTTGGGGTCATGCTGGAAAAGAGCTGTTTAATTGTGAGTTTGTGTATCTGTAAATACTTTGATGGGGAAGACGGTACACTGTAAAACACAACGGGGCATCTTGAAATCAATTATTAAGCTATCCATATATAGTAGCACAAGGTTATCGTGTACCCTCATTATCCCTTTTGGAAAGACAGAGAGCAATTCAAAGGCTCGGGAAGTACAGGAAATCAATGGATCCATTTCTATTATTATGTTGTTTTAGATCAGTATAGCAGTTTATTATGAACAAATGTAAAATAGTGATCTAATCTGATTTATTATGTAAGAAATCAACACCATATGGAAGTTCCCCAAGGTAGGTGGAATGTGTTGGCTTTGACACTGCACAGGTTGCGGAGAATAAGAATCATGTCCCGACAATTTCATACACACACTGTCAAAGCAGGCAAAGCTGGGCGTATATGCGTTCACACACCTGGGTAAATGAGCCACGTGGTGATGAGGCAAAGACGTGAAAACACTGTGCTGTAACAACCGCTCCCACAGATACGAGACAGACACAGGTATAAGATGGATGAAGCTGTTATTGATCTGAGACTTTTGATGTGCCAATCACTGCGCAAACTGAACCATAAAAACCTATCAATGAAGACCCCATGCAGCTTCTGTGTAAGAAGAAGTAGTGCAGTAGTCTGTAGTCTGCCCTGGACTCGGCCGCACGCTAGTTACTATTGAAAGCATAGCCCGAGTTTCTCCACACGTCTCCCGGGCCGTTCATGTGCACGCTTCAGTTGACGAAATGCGATTGAGCTGTGGATGACGCTGATTGTGCGGGGAGTGTAGTAGACTTGTGCGCGTGGGGCTTGTTAAATATAGGCTATACGTAGGACCTACACGTTCACAATCAGCACTGTGCAAAGTGGATTAATAAAACAAAAAAGTTCTATCATTTGGGGGAATTAAAGCTAGTTTTATGGTAGGTCTCTGAAACAAAATTCAACTGAAATTGTCAAGATATTATTTGTCATGGCGGTGCATCAAAAAATGAATTAAACAGGATAAATAAATTCCCAAATGCATCAGGTCTAGCAATAAATATCTAAATACAGTGAATCACATGTTCTCACAAATCCCTGGTGATAGCTCACATCATTACGTTACAACATTACGTTAACTGGATTTCTGAATCGGCTGCACCATCGGCTCCATTGTCGTGACCCGTCTACTTATTGGTCAGGAGTCATCTTGGTTGTCTTTGTCTCTTCGTATGTGCGATTTGCTTTGACACGCCCATTGAGTTGATTGCCGCAGCTGGTGCACACCGCAGTTAAATCTCCGTATACTGTCTGGAGAGGACAAGGTTGCCGCACGCATTCACACAAACGGGTCGTCAGGATAATGTCTGGAGAAAAGCCATGTGGCATTGTGTGTGTGAAAATGGCTTATGGCTGCAAATCTAATGACCTAATTGTGCTGCATAGATTAAATTAGATTACAAGATAAACAAAGTAAATCTGATTGGATTGCACATATTAACTACAAAGCAAATAAAGCTGCGATAAATACTCAAAAAACTGTTGGATTTGACAGTATAGCAAAACCCCCACATGCACTGCCAAGAAAGCAGCTAGGCCTGACCATCTCTTTTTCTGCAATAAGTGGAACACCTGACACATGTCGCCATGCCAACAACTCTTTACTAATTTATCCTCACACTTACCATCACCCTTTCCCCTCTCCCCCACAGCCACACCCTATGTAAAAGTATTATTTCTATAGGACTCTAGACAACCAATCGTGTCTGGATAACTATCCCTCATTTGGTTTCAAAAGCAGCCCAGTAAAACTTCAGGAAACAATTAAGTCGGCGCAATTGAGCTAAAGCCTACAATAATAGAGGCTCCGTGTAGCGAGGGGAGCAGGGAGGAGGGTAGAACTACACTACCAGCAGGATGTTAAGAGCCAGACCCGCGTTCAATGGAGGTACAAGGACACCAAGTGGTAAGAAGGAGAACTGCAGCTGAGACGATAGGCATTCAGAGAGTGGAGTCTTGAGAACTATATAGAATGCTCTCTGAAAGTGGAGTGCTTCAATGGAAGTGTTTCTGATGATATGACAAGGGTAAGAGCGAGAATGCCAGCTATGAAAAGGCAAACCATAAAAGAAAACATGTTTCCACGATGACTGGGGTAGAAAGCGAAAAGAATCGGTCATAAAAGGTGCGCTATGTAACTTTTCTGGTGGAGAGTCTGCCACCTGCGTGTCTCCATGGAGATGTTGTCGCATTGCCTTGAATTTTTCATGGTATAGCATTAAAACAAGCGCCATCAGGCTAAGTTACAGGTCAGATCTGTGGAGATGTGACCCTGCGAACGTAAAAATTCATATTTATCAAGGTAAATCTGAACAATAAAAACAAGCAAAGCAATAACACCTCCAGTGGAACCTTCACCAGAAAAGTTACATAGTGAGCCTTTAATAGACCTGTACTGAACAAAAACGATTGGTGAATGATTGGTGAACATTAAAATACTACAAAACTCCACTTGTACATACATCAGTCACATATTAATAGCTTGATTACAGTAACCTTGGTGAGAAACGACAAACACCATATTTATAATCCCTATTTGATAAAGTACTTTAGTTTTGAAATACATGCTCTTAAAGACAGCTATATTTTGGAGTTCTGGTGCTGGAAATGAATCAGAGTAAAAGAGAGAGGCTTCTTTTGAAAGAGTCACTCTCGGGTGCTACAGTAAGGATCAGTGGCACCCATGGGAGACACAGGCAGAGGCAGTAAGCACCGGGGCTTTCAGGCTCAGGCTAGAAAGTGCTTTCCAGAGGCACGCAGACACAAAGGCACACAATCAAGACAGACGGACGGATGCACTAAGGACTGATCCCACAACCCAAAACCTCATCTTCACTGGCCCAGACCTCTCCTCTTTTTTCCTCCTCCCTCTCCTCTTTCTCATCTCTTCATCCCAGTGAGACTTCTTCAACCTCCAGACAAGCTTTGGACTTTTATTTTTTCACAAACACACACAACGCAGACACCCATGACACCGCACAGCAGCACCCAAAGGAGCAGATCTCGGAGAATTCAAAGCTCGTGTTGACGAAATCGGGCGAAAGGGGAGTTTGATGAACCGCAGTGGATTGAGGCGTACGGAGAGACACAAGTGAGACAGGAGATCAGGGTGCTCTCCCACGCCACCCCCGCTGCACCCCAATGACATCACCGTGGACACAGACCTTCACGCTGGGATGGCGATTAAGTGCGATTAGGGTTTTCTGGGCCAGACCGAGCCACTGGGATTTTAGGCTGTTGGAGAGATTTGGGAGTGCCTAAAGTTGAAACAATGGCGGAGGGAGGGATGGTTTTATTGCTTTACTGAGTACCAGACACAGCTTGCTTAAGTCATTAAAGACTAATAGTAAAGAGCTGCTCATACTACATTTTTTTCTACATACAGAACTGGTAACTATGGCAACACCAGCAAAGAGTATCATCTTAAAAGGTGCATTATGTGACTTTGCTGGTTTATGGTCCGCCACCTGCTTGTCTCCATGGAGATGATGTTGCTGAAATGTTATCTTGGTGTATTTGTAACACAAAATTATGCATTTGTTGCAAAAAAGAAAATTGTTTTTATAAAAGTAGCGTTGCTTCTCCCCAGATCTAACCTGTAACTTTGCCTACTTGCATCTCCCATTTTTTTTCATGGAGCTAGATCAAATTTTAATGGCGCATTCTAGGCAAAGCTATTGACCTTATTCCACCTCGCTCACTTTTGCCTCTAAATACTACTATACTGCATTACTATACTACACCGGCTGATTTATGTTCATGTGACCAACAAGTCACCACTGCAGTGATTCTTTGGGAGGCTTTAAAACAGCTTTGTAGTGCAACATAATTGAGTTCAAAATCCACAAGCCCATGCAAAATAATACAACCCAAATGGCCCCCACGGCAATTTCCAGAATAAGGTGAATAACGTCTTTGAGGAGCAGGTAGCGAACCCTCCACCAGAAAAGTTACATTGCGCATTGTTAAGTATAACTGTGTAAAAAATATCACAAAGTAGAAATACAATGCAGTACTAGTAAAGGACATCATGTGCCCTTGGATGAAATAAACTATCCTCAGAGATAACATGTAATATACGCCTATAGTTGAGTCTCTATAGCGAAGCATTGCGCTGTGTCCATGAAAGCCTCACAGTTTGTGTAGAGGAGGCAGGCCTCAGCTGGCCGCACAAAGCAGGGCTGACAGGGAGATTGTGCTCGACCTCTCCACTCACCCAAAACATGATAAAGCCCCGCGCTTTCTCAAAGGGGAGAGTCACATTGTCTGGATGACTTCTAAAACTCTACACAACAGTCTATGTCACCCACACGCACACACACACACACACACACACGCAAAAGTACATACACACGCTAACTTTCATCTTTCCAAAAACTACCATGCCTCCACTGACAGTGACACAAAGTAAAAGTGCTGACTGGCTGGCCTCCCCACAGAGCATGTCCTGATAAATAAGGCAATGCAAAGAGAAAACGCAGAGAGAGAAGGGGGGAGAGAGAGAGCAGCGGGCTATAATTAGTAAGTGATTAACGAGCAGGCTTCAGACAGGTCCCACATCATTGATTGTGATGTTGTGCAGAGCTGCTGCAGCAGAAACACGGAGGCCCAGTGAGGGTGTGCCGGGGTCAGCGTCCACAAACACGACACACACAAACAGAAAAGGCACAGGCAGCTATAGCACGGTCATTAGCCACAACACCGGGGCAGGGCACATTATGGCAGGTTAGCAGCTCTGGGAACACTAAATTATAGCACTCACAGACTTTTGGAACGGACGCAGTTTAAGTGGGAAACAAAACATGTACTTAACCACATACAGGCCATGCATCTGTCCACAACAAGAGGTGGAATTACAGCTTTTAGTGGGTAACAGTACTGGGGGATAATTTGCATAACATTGAATACAATAGTCCACTGCTTGGAGCATGCAATATTAAGTTCTCAAAAATAAACTTTTTTTTTTAACTCAAATTTACTTCAGGTCCTCCAGAAGTCTCTTCTTTAGTCTGTTTCTGGACCTCCTGCCTGCAACTCTAAGCTCAAAAGCCCTCTTCTTACTATTCCTCTTAAACTTGAACTTAAATAATTCACTCTTAATCACTTCCATTTAGAGAAGCGGTAGCACACGTCTACAGGGTATTAATTCCTAACACATTTAGATCACCATGTTACCTTTTATTGTTTTGAAAATATAATAAATATAATTGCCAAAAAGAGTGTATTAACATGTTTAATAAGTTTAATTTTTGTTTTTGACTACTCACTCTCCCTTGTGTCAGTGTTTTATACCCTGCTTTTGTATATTTTTTTGGAAAATTGTCATGTGGAAGTATGGATGACGTAGGCTTGTGCATTAGACAGAATCTTACTGCTAACCGTAAGGTTCATACATAGTCCACATACTTTTACCTAGAGGATTGGCTGTAGACCCTTGATTAAAAGACAACATGACTGAATTGCCATCTTGATTAAATTTTGTGGTTGTGGCGCATCATAAGACTGTAGCTAGGTACCACTGGATATCTCATCCCTGCAGTTATATCAATTATGTGCTGAGCCAAAAGCCAAATATAAAACATAATATATTCAGCATGAAATCCTAAACTTGTGAAAATCATCTTCCAAGTCACACAGGCAGAGGTTAAAAGCTGTAATGTTTGCATCTTTATCTGCTTCCTAGCCATTTCCCAAGCTGCTCCCTTACCTACCCCCCCTCTCTGTATGATGACGAGGCAGGCAACGCTAAGCGAAAATTTAAACTTAACTGTCAAAGCAAAGGGGAATGAAGAGGGGAACATGTACAAGAAAAAAAAGAGAGCGAGAAGAGGGGAAATGCTGAGGACGGCAAAAAGAGTCTTGCTTTTGCTCCTGGCTCTCTTGCGCTCTCTCTCTCTCTCTTGGTGCGGTGCCAACATGGATGTGCTTTAGTGTGCGGCTGGGCGGGCACAGTCAGCTGGCTCATGGTGCGTGCAGTTCTGTCACTCCGTCCTTGCCCCCGTTCTTTACAGTGCCAGGCTAATGATGATGACAAAGGAAAGGAGGAGGCACCAAACACTACAGAAGACAGGGCTCTGACCTCTGGAGAGCGCGCATGTAGGCTTTGGCATAGTGTAGGCATACTGCTGCTAGTTGGCACGGTTTGTTACATGTAAATAAGCATTAGGATATTTTATTTATCGATTGATTGATTCCTAATTTCAACCCCTGTCCCTGGTTGACCCGGTTACTGGATATTTTGAAGCCAGAATGTTCAAAAATGAAAATCAAATGGCAGGAGAATGCTAAAATATGCGTTTAAGTTATAGGTGCATTATGTCACTTTTCTGGTGGAGGGTCCATCACCTGTATGTCTCCAGGGAGATGTTGTCATTTTGCCTGGAATGTTCCACTGTATGGCATTAAGTTTATCTATCTCTACTGAAACAAGCAGGTCGCACCAACAGGCCATGTTTCTATGTCATGACAAGAGATGGCTGCACTCACAGAAAGAATGCATTTTTTTCCAAAATACTGCTGCTGATGAGATGAAAGACTGAGGAACATTCCAGCAATAATATCTCCATGGAAACAACCAAGTGGCAGCTTGTAATCTATTGTACATTGTACTGCAATTTTCCAACCTTTTGAGATTCACTGTGCCAAGAATCTTTTGTACTTTTGTTCTTGGGTAGGCAATAGAATGGGCAGTTACCTTTTCATTGTTATAGTAGGCCAGGGATTCACCATCAAACCGCACCCATCTTCTTTGAAAAACACATTTTCTGGAAGAGACAAGAGAATATTATTTCACGCTTCGAGTGGACAGGTCATAAATGTCATGGAGAGAAAGGCTGCTTATAGCATTTTATCAGGAGTGCCACATTCATTAGCGTCAAGAGTTGTACCAACATCTGTCAATTAGCATAATCAAAACAAATGGCCACTTTCAATTTGAATATTCAACAGCTCAGGGCTTTTTGCCAACTCCATGCAAAGCAGGTGGTGACGGAGAATACAGAAAGAATTGAGAATAGACTGGACTCAATCAAGAATACTAATGCCTATACTACAAAAATGCACATTAAAAGCAGTGGTGGAAGGTGATGAAGTACAAGTAGTAAAGTACTGTACTTAAGTAAAGTATAGATATTTAAAAATTCTACTTAAGTTAATTTTATGGTGCATACTTTTTCATTTTATTTCACTACATTTGAGACCAGGTACCTGTATTTTCTACTTCAGTATATTTTTTAACTGGAGTGGAAAGTAAAATGTACTTTTCATAAGATTTGAGGGGTTATTTTTACTATAGTTATGGTAACATCCTGATAAAGTTTTCGAGTTCAAGCATCGGCTCTGAGTAAACGAAAATAAATACACACAATTCATAAGGAAATTTTGTAATTGATTGCTACAGTTGACCAAAATATGTATAATTTTTAATCAATATCACTAAATTTACACTAATAAACTTACCACAACATTTTCTTTTTACTCTTAAAGTACATTTTTAAACAGGTACTTAAACACTTTTACTTTAGTTGATTTTTTTCATGTGATGTTTTTAGTGCTGTGTTTGAGTTTTTTTATTTAATTCTCCATCTTTACAAAATTGTGTAATTCATCCCCCGCTGGTTAAAAGTTCAAAAAAAGTTTATAGTTCAACTAAACACTAAATCAACCTTTTTACTGCCACTAAATTGTATAATGGTGTTTTAATAACATCATCTACTGTTCCTAGTTATTTTTTTAGTGCAAATTAGGTAAATTTACATCAAAACATTTGTTTGTGCTGCCTCCAGTGGCCTCTGCAATTTCAAGAGCTGTGTGACATCACACTGTTAAATTACAGCCAGTTGTATTACGCTCTGCCCCGCGCTCCGCCCCGCGCTCCCGCCCCGCGCTCCCGCCCCACACTCCGCCCTCAGCTCTATTTGCAATGTGGTGATAAAAGTGTATGTGTTAAGTCCCACTTAAAGAAGTTTACTTTTTCAACTACTATATCATCCAGATCATATTTTTTTCGGACAAAAACTACATAAAAAGTATAAAATGAAAATACACTACAGATTGAGTTGACAAATTTATGACTTTAACTTACGCCTGAGGTGACAACTTGTCGAGCCAACCAGCCTTATACACCTCACGTTTGGGCGCCCCATAGAAGCACGCGTAAGGGGAGATATCAGGCAGGGGGTTGGCATTTGTCCCTCCCAGAGTGTCTCCAGCCCGTGAGTACAAATCACAGTCCACTGTCAACATGGAGTCATCCTGAAGAGCACCGATGTCTTCAGTGGTCCCAGGTAAAGCATGGTCCAGGCTGGAATGGGACAGTATGTGGGCACATTCTTCCACTGTTGAATAGTCATCGATGTCACGTTCAGGGATAGGAGGAGGAGGAGGGGCTTTGTCTTTTGTCTCTTTTGGTTTTTGCGCCTTTTTCCTGAAGCACAAAATCTATGTTCAGTATTTTACCATTTTAAACAATGCTTACTCCTACTGGTTTACAATCACAACTAAACAGTAGGTGTAATATGTTGAGGACGGCTCATATCTGCAAATTTGGGTGTATTGCTAGCTGGTTTTAGTCACAGAATCTGGCAACCCAATGTGGTGCGTTCATTCTGCTTTTTCATTCCATAATAGGAGAAGCTGAACTAAAATGTTACATACTCAACTTTTGTATCAAGTAGTGTGAAATTATAAAATGAATGAGTGGGAAGTAAAATGAGTATTTGTTCACTTTATGTTTACTTCATAACTGAGAGCACAAGTTTGTCAAATATTGGAGAAAGATATAGAAATTATACATACAGTACCTATATAGATTGGATAGACTGTATATATAAATGGACATAGCTAATCTGCGAGCCAGTGTGTTCCAAATAGGAAGTGTGAATGGCCGCGATTCACTTTACATTGAAAAACCGTCACCTCTGTCTTCGTAACTGCTGCTGTCAAGCTCATCATTTTGGTCATTCTTAATCCAATCTATATGATCTTGGCTTTTTTTTTTTTTTTCGCTATTGTGTCTGTAATTCAAAATATGAACATTAATAACAGACAAATCAGGCGCCTTCTTTCCCAGAGGGCGCTCCCACCTCCGCTTTACCAAGAGTTTGATCGATTGACAGATAAATTGATTGCTAAGCACCCGCTTTCTGCTAAACCAGCAGTGTGAACAGAAAGGAGCATTATCTTCAAAAGCCTCATTCTAGATTGGCTCTTTGGTTGCTATGATACTCGCGGCTGTAATTCCAAACATGGAACTCCGCTCTAAAGTCGCCCCACAACAGCTAACCTCAATGAGCTTCATTTGACTGGAGCTGAATACTATGGGTGGTATCACACTACCTTAGTCCACTTATTTATACAGTATGATATTACTGCTAATACCACTAAAGAGGATGCAAGAGACTTAAGTGTAAGGTTATCAAAAAAAGACCATTTCAGGCCACATAATTACAAAAGATTGAAAACCTCATGATTAATACATGAATTACAATAGTTGAAATAATAATTCCTGGATTGCATTGCTCTCAGATATTTTTACAAGCAGAGGTCAAACACACAAACTTACCTCAGTTTCTTTTGCTTTATCTTGTCTTTTAAACCTTTCTGCTCCCCTTCTTTATCACCTTGGTCCTATGGAGTAGAACACAGATAAGTATCAGACAAGAGGAGGAATGTCCATCTCCCAGTCAATCACTTATGTTGGTGCAGCAGGCTATGCTAACTTTAGAGACGTTTCTATTAACCTCAGGGGACACCGTGAAACAAGCACATTTTCTTCTATGCATTATGTGGCTAGGAATGTCACGATAACTCATTTTGAAGTGTGATTTATTGCTACACAAAATTTTACACGATGTAGTAACCCTAAAGCAGGAAACAGTTTTTCAAATGAACATTACCATAACGCTGAAACAATGAATGAAACTATTATCAGATATGTTTATTTGTTTTTCAGTCCCTTTGTGGTATTTTTCCTTTCTTTTTTTCCTTGTTAGCAGCCATATTTGTTTTGTTACGGACCGATCATGTGTCCCTGATTGGCTAATCCACCTGTCAATCGCCCATCTGAAAACAGGGAGATTCACCACTGACCAAACTGACATCTTCGTGAATTATTAAAGAAGTGTGTATTCTGGATCCCCAAAGGTTAATTATTCAACCCCATACAGCTCAAATGTAAAAGAAAATAACTAAATGATAAATACCGAGCCTTAAAAGATATTGTTCCAGCCATTATTGTGACAGACTGATATGTGTCATTGCCAAACACGTCATATCTGAAAACATGCTTGATAAATGGCTAATGGTGTCTTAGTCAGCCACATTTTGTACTGGTCAATTATTATTTTATTTTGATTAAAATGATTTGTAAGGAACAACAGCAGAAAGAAGACATAATTTTCTTAAAAAAATAAAAAAATAGATAGGCCCCGGGGAAGACCCAGGACACGCTGGAGGGACTAGGTCTCTCAACTGGCCTGGGAACGCCTTGGGGTCCCACCGGAGGAGCTGGACGATGTGTCTGGGGTGAGGGAAGTCTGGGAGTCCCTTCTTAGACTGCTGCCCCCGCGACACGGCCCCGAATAAGCGGAATAAAATGGATGGATGGAATAGTTTTTGAATGACCTCCCGTGTAGATGTAGTCTTGAGTACAGTTTGCGTCAGATACATACAGATACATAATAGTTTCGAGAGCTTTTGCCACGCCCCCTTTTTAGTCTGCAAATCCAATGGAACAACATGGCTTTAGTCAACCAAGAATCCCGAAGTCGACTGCAGCCTTAAGTGTTACAATGTAAAAATGTATTCTCGTTGTTCACTGTCAGGGCCTTACCGGAATGCTATCAGGAGTATTGTACAGGAACGTCTCTCCGTAGGGAACAATAGGCGTCAATGTTCTTTGAAGTTGAGCTAAAAAACACACAAAAGGAAGAAAATCGTGGTTTTGTGATGACATTGAAACTTGCAGCGTGAATTCCTCAATGTGGAGGTAAAGGGATTGTTATACTTAAATTTAAATCAATGTTTAGCTGCCTTTGATTCCAACTACTTTGTGGGAAAACGCGCCAGTCCTTGATCCATGCGCGCAGTAAACCAATTAAATGTTTAGCATGCTTATCCCTGTGCCAACTGGGAGTGGGAATGTTTTCGGTCTGATCCAAGCACAGTGCCAAGGCCAGTTCTCTGTCTTGGATCTTACCGGGGGATTGGTGGTTGGCAGGGAGAGGAAAGTAACGAAGTACAAAAGTGAAAGTACTGGACTTAAAGGTCCTATATTACACAAAATTGACATTTATGAGCTTTAAGCTATGTTAAAATATTGTTATCTCTTCAAAAACATATGTGGAATTGTGTTTTGTTTCATTCACACATGTATACACATTAAAGGGGTAACTTAAACATCTCCAAAGCTCAAAATGCTCTGTTCCACCTTGTGATGTCATGACGTGGTAGTTTTCAAGTTAATAGTTACCTTCTACCTTTAGCTCAGTAAAGATTCCAAGGCTGAAAACATCCAAATGATTCAAGTGAAGGTGTATGGAGTTTAAAAACACAATGGAGCACTTTCTATATTACCACATGACATCACAAGGTGGAACAGAGTGTTATTTATTTAGTATTTGTGAGAAGAACGAAAAAAATAAAACCATTCTTTGGAAAATTCTCCATGAAGGTGGGTAAGTTTTACTATACTACTATACTATTTAATATTATAGCTAAAGGAGCAAAAATTTCTATGGAAACAAGCAGGAGGACCCTCTCTTTTAGGCCAAATAAGTCAGGTTTGTGGAAATGCAAGACCACACAGTAAGGACATATGTTTTTCTTAGATTTTCAGTGCAATAAAAACTTTTTTTGGCCAAAAACATGCTATAGTATAATTATATGTTTTACAACTAAACTAAATGGAGTACCACTTCCACCTCTGGAGGTTGGCGAGCTGGAGAAGAGGACAAGGAGAGACTGGGGCCAGACACTATTAAGTCTGGAGACTCCCGACCACCCCTGCGTGGGCTACTGGCTGTCAGCATGAAAAATGACAGCGTCCTCTCCTGGGGACTGAGAGGGCGAGAAGACAGTGCTGTGAGGTGGAGCACACGCACACACAAGCGCACATGACAGGAGACAAGATACAAAGGCCTTTAAACACGGAGGGAGGACTTAAGACGCGCAAGCCAATGAATCCTGCGAGAAATCTAATCCAAGTCCAAGTCTACATCCAGACACCAGGATGCCAGAGAATTCATGTAATATAATTAAAGAAGGGTGATATATTGTCAATGAGATAGTATAGAAACTGCATTTTTGGAAGACATGTAAAATTAAAATGGTGAGTACCGGTATATCTTTTGTAATAAGAAAACTCAAAAGTGACAAAAAGATGGAATACTAGTAGAACCTCCACCAAGACACTGACAGAATAGATTAGGTTATCGTTATTCATATATTCTTTGATATCGCTTTTGGCCGTTACGGATATTTTTGCACTTCCCTCATTCTCTGTCTGCCCTTTCTGAACTAGTGAGTCAATATGGAAGTAGAGGAGCGTTATATACAGTGTATGTTTACACAAACCTGTTACTACTTATTTGATATCCCCGATAAATACATTTAATTATCATTTTAATAAAAGTGAAAAGTTAATTTGAGTTCTTTATTTTCACTTAAGATAAATTTGTGGATTTCGCAATGGATTTTAAAAACTGAATACCATAATCTACAAATATTGGTTATATTATCAGCCATGATATCGGCTCAAAAAATCCCTACTATTATTTTCAAGTACTCTCAAGTGAATAAAATAGATTCTCATTTCTATGGTACTTGGGAATACCATATAACCAAACTGAGGTTAAGAGGTCAGTTTATAGATGACAGGACCATGTCCCACATAAGAACAATCAATCCCCATCTCTCAGCGACCTTCAGGCCTGGAGCGTTCTCTGCGTGCACCATCACACCACTGTACTGCACTGTCCAACTGCAGCGCCCCCACCCCAATGTCATCCCGACTGAAGCTGTGGTTCTCCTCCCCTCTGTCCACCATTGAGGTTTTGTATCTGTTCATATTCAGACTCTCATAGCCCACAATATTAGGCTTGTCAAAAGCATAAAAAAAATCAGATACTAATCTATACTTCTAACCAAAACTTGTGTCGAAACTATGTGCTAATTTTGATGCTAAAAAATTCACGTTTACAGGACAGATTTTGAGCTGTAGCCGAACAAGTACAAGACAAACTATACTATACAAACTATATGGACTATACGCCAATGGATCACTATGAAAACTAGCTGGACGACTAAAGGACTGCACAGATATAAGGCACTACAATTTAATTTTGCAAATCACAATCTATTGAGTATCGAGTTTAGTCTTTAGTATCGAAAGTTTGAAATGGTTGCATTGTGACAACACTAAAGATTTGAAAAGTTTATTTTGAAAGTGCCACTAATTTCAAAGCCAGTGATTTGCTGGGACTGTTATGTTTTTGATGAACATGCAGAGGTAAGCACTTGTTTTTAGAGTTTAGTCCAGTCCAGTCAGCTTCAGCTTAAATATTATATATATATATTATAAATATATATATATATATATATATATATATATATATATATATATATATATATATTATATATAAATATATATATATATATATATATATATATATATATATATATATATATATATATATATATATATAAATGATAAGATATGCCTTTATTAGTCCCACAGTGGGGAAATTCCAGCATTGCACCGCACACATAGAGGACAGAAGGAAAATCGTACATGCACAAAAAAAAAAAAATAAAACAAGATAATTGATAGATAAATAGCTACAAAATATATAGATATAGATATTACAGACATATTAGAGATTTGACCTGTAACATGTGCAAAACATGTATATGCAAGACTCATTGTACACATTGTTTTCCAAATGCATTATTTTAAAAACTCACCTTCAAAGAAAGGCTTGCTAGCTTTTGCTAATTTGAATGCCAAAAAAGTTGCCTTGGTACTTTGATCGGATTTCAGTGAAAAAATATTTTGTTGTCCACTCCATATTAAACACTCAGCACTCACTATCCACTTTTCTTTTCTTTGATAAGCTCATTTTTGCAGAAGCTCTGATAAGAGAATAAGCGATTAATACAAGGTTGATGTAGCTGAAGTGTGTCATAATTTGGTCATGTTCGGTGGGCCGGATTAATAAGCCCAACGGACCGTATGTGGCCCCCAGGCCGCAGTTTGCTTCCTCCCGAATTAGACACACTGGACTTCTGTTGTGAGAAAGAAAATATTGAGTTCAAACATAAAAGTCTTTGTAAATTATTCCGTTTGTGGGTGGCATAAAAACTGCTAATCAATTTTTCACTACTAAACAGCTACGTGAATGGGAGCACATAATTAATATTCTTTCTGTCGGATAGAACCATACAACTGTGCTTCAATGGGACCCTGTTCTTAATCCCACTTGGAATAAACTCTTCAAATATGAATATATAAAAACGATACGTCAAATAACTCCTTTCTATCCCTCACTTCTGCAGAGATTTTACTTGCTACCGGAGCTCCCCATTCCCAGTCCGGGGACCATCTTGGCTCCGTTTTCCGCTGTCTTCCTGCCTGTTTTGCATCCTTCTCCTCTTCCTTCCTCCCAGTCCAACTTTGCTGTCTTGCCTTTTCTCTTCTGTAGTTTTTCACTCCCGCTCGGGTTCCGCACAGAGGAAAAAGTTGGAAAAACAGCCTCTACCAGGAGACCGCTGCAGCGAAGGTACACGGAACAAGCAAGAGGGAGAGAGCCAAAAAGGAGCGCTGGGGGAGATTAAGAGTAGAAATAATGTTGATATAGATGATAAAAACATGAGCCAGAAGCAGTTCATTTATAAGATCACAGACACAGCTCATCAAGAAGACTAATGATGTTCTTGAGTGGGACGCAATTAAAATAAAATGAAAAATAAAACAAAATGAAATGAAAGGAAGATTATGGCTTACACTGCAAAAAATTAACAGCTAGAACTGTTCAAATGGTTTTCAATCTGAAAAAACTCTCACTTTGAGTAGTTTGGACTAGACTGATTTACTCGATGGACTAACTTGCCAACTATTTAACTTTTCTGAGTGTCTGCCATCTGCTTTTCTTCAGGGAGATCAGGCCAAGTTACAGGTCAGATCTCTGGAGAGGCAAACCCACTCAATGTAATAATGCATGTTTTTCAAGGTATTTTTGAGCAATAAAAACACCTGTAATGAAATATGGGGGGATAAGTGGAGATAAGTGGGTAGCTGCACTTCTGCATTACATAGTGTACTTTTTACTTCTTTGCCACATTACGCTGTTTTCTGATCTATCTAATACAGTTGCTTACTGATCACAAACATATCTGGAGTTGTGTTTTGTTTAATTCACACATGTTTAACACACGGACCCTATATATTTAAGCTGAGTTCTTCTCTCAAATTAAAATCATTCTGTTCCACCTTGTGATGTCACGTGGTAATACAGGAAGTGCTCAACTGTGTTTTTAAACTCCATTCACCTTCACGAGAACCATTCAGATAATTGCACCCCTGGAATTGCCAATCCCTACTGAACTAAAGGTTAAAAGGGAGCTGTTAACTTGAAAACTACTACTACATGACATCGCAAGGTGGAACAGAGCGTTCTGAGGTTTGGAGATGTAGACAGACTAATAATGGAGGGTTACTCAAACATGTCTGAATGAAACAAAACAAAACAGCATTATGACATGGCTTAAAGTTCACAAAAATGCTTTATTTTTTTTAACTCACTGACATATTTAGTTTCTATTTAAGCTTAATTTAACCTTGAATCATTCAGAAATAATGACGTTTCTAATACTACTACAAACTCATTGTGAATTCAAGTAATTATTCAAATTGTTAGAAATTCCTTTGTTCCAGAAAATAGAAATTTAAAAGATATTTGCTTTAGCCATATAACAGGCCTGCAAGTTCTTAGAAAAAGTTTATCGACTAACAAAATATAACTTTGGGAAGCTGGGCGACAGAATTACACGCCAAGGTCTTGCCAAGGGACAAGATGTGAGAGTGTCTATTCCCTGTGAGGTGTTTTCTTGAAACGGTGCACAGCGTTTCCCACGACACGCCGTGGCTGCCAGCCCCGCCCACGTCCCCCTCCTCCCCATACCCGCACGACCAATCCCCACCCCTTCACCCCACCCGCTTTCATCCGGGCAAACAACAGCACCGCCGACACAGACTCCGCTGCCAAATGAAATATTCATGGTGGAGATGAAGCGCGCGCGGCTGAAAGACTGTGTGTACCTTTCTGTATGCCGTTTGCACCGGTGGGACCTTCGGAGCCCGTTAGGTGTTCGGGACTCGGAGTTTGCGTCAGTGGTGCGCTCCTGAGAAGGGAGAGGGAAGTTGTTAGGTTAAAATCACGCGTGGAGCATACAAGCCAACAAATTAAGATTTTTAAGGTTGAAAAGTTTATATAAGTTTGTATGTAGACTTTATAATTATAATACAGTAAATACATCTTCTTCTATCTTCTAGATCACATGTGTCAAACTCAAGGCCCGCGGGCCAAATGCGGCTCGCCACTTCATTTTATGTGGCCCCTGATAAGGTAAATTAAAACGTATGACTGTCTTAAAATGTCAGTTTATCAGGAGATATGCAGTTACACAGTCATTTTTTTCCATCTATGCAAATTTGAGTACAACCATTTTGCTGATATGGACCTCGGTGAAATTGAGTTTGACACCCCTGTTCTAAATATGGATTCTAGGGCTAGGCTTTGTGATTTCAAAACAGCAATAATATGTCATTCTATATCTTATTCATTATTGTTATTGTTTTGTATTATATGAGTTTACATCTTACTAAACTACCTTTAAGATTTTCTAGTAACTGTACAAGCTTTAATAGAGTGGATGACTAGCAAAAACAAAAACAGCTTCTCCTTGTACCTGTCCTGTATGAGGTCTGGGAGAACAACATTTGGGATCTCAGGGACCGGCCGGTGCCTCAGGCGATAGGAGCGGGTCAGACGAGGACCTTTAGGCACCAAAATACCCGATTCATAAATGGAGTTCTCCACCATTTCACACAGAAAACTTTCCTCTGTCAGCGTTTGGCCCACTTCAGAGGGACATGCCATGGGGTCCGTATTGGGAAGGGGGGCGTTCTCTGAGGTGACTTCCCAATCTGATGGTATTTCAGAGATGGAGAAGGAGTCGCTGCTACTGCCTGATGAAAAGGATCGACAGGGGGCGTAAGAGAGGCCGATATTTTGAGGATCTCTGGGGGCTGGCTGCGGAGGTTCGAGCGCTGTTTCATCTTCGTCACTTACTCTTCCTAGTCCTGCACCGGGCGGCAAAGTTAGACTCCCTTTCAAATCCAGGTCCTTCTTTTCACTTGTTTGGGAATGCTGACAAGAAGTACCCCTCTTTTTATCCCTGAATATGTGTCTCGGGTTTGGTACTGGCTTCCTCTGCCGCTGTCCTTCCTCGTGTTCCTCATCTTCGCTCAGCACAACTCCGAGAGCCTCCAGACTCCGGAGAATGCGTCGCCGGTGACCAGTGGGAAAGACCCCGAGCTCCAGAAGGCGGTCGTCGGTGAGCTCTCTGCAGTCTTCCAAAGTTTGGTAGCCGCCATGATCAAAGTAGATGTAATACTGAGGGAGGTGCAGCGCCGTGAGCCATTCCTGAATCTCCAGGTCGGGTTTGGACATAATGCTAACGCTACGCTAACACCACCTCATTTTAGTAGAATGACTGGAATATGGCGAGAATTCTTATGGATGATGGAGAGGGCGACATGAACCGTCCCCTGCATTCAGCTTTGAAGGAACATTGTAGTAGAAGATCTGATGCAATCCAATTGGTAAATTTCAGTAGACTGGCTGGATTACCTGTGAAGAAACAAAACAAAATTACAGATAGGAATGATCAAAACATTGATAATGCAAACGATACTTTGAAGATATGCACAGTTTTAATATTGTTTATGATTAAAAAAAAAAAGCTCTTTAAAAAAAATAGAAAATAACTTATGTTGTCAATTTCAAAATATGAATATTCAATTCAATTTTATTTAGATGGCACATTTACAAAACAACTTCAGCTGCCCACAGTGCTTCACCTAAAAAGTTTTAAAAAAATAATAATAATTAAAAATTAAAATTAAAACGCAAATATAAAAGATACATTAGGGACAGGACAGTAAAACACCAAGATATGTTGTCTAGCTAGTATTAAATACCAGGGAGAGAAGGTGGATTTAACTAGTATTAAATACCAAGGCGAGAAGGTGGGTTTTCAGTCCAGTCTTAAACTGCATTAAAGACTGAGAGGATCTGACACAAAGTGGTATTTCTCAACTTTTTGGGTTAATTTTAAACTATTGAATTTGATGTTTTATACCAAATTAAAACTATAAGCTGCAAAGTGGATAGTGAAATAAACAAAAATGTGCAGTGTAAATCGTTTGCTATTTTTACTTCGCTAATGATACTTGAACCTTAGCCAAAACAATTACAGAAAAGGTTTAGCACATTTCTGATGTACTGCAAAAAGGATCATCCGATTAATCAACAAAATGTACATTCAATGATGCTAAATTTAGACATGTCAGGGTATTAAGAGGTCACACTTCAGCCCAAAAACATCGCAGTTGGTGACTCAAGTATTTAGCACATCCAGTACATTTTTTGCAACACCTCTTTTGTATGTCATGACAATGCAGGAAACAACAAGCAGTAAGTACGAGTAAATAACATGCAAGTGCTAGAATAAACTCACACTTTTTTTTTCTCAATGCACATGTTTAAAGCTGGTAGTTTAGTTGGTAGTTTTCAAGTTAACTGCTACCTTTCTTAGTTCAGAAGAGATTGGAAATTTCAGTGCTAAAAATCATGCAAATGATTCTAGTGAAGGCGTATGGAGTTTAAAAACACAGTTGAGCACTTCCTGTATTACCACATGACATCATAAGGTGGAGTGTTTTCAGTTTGAGTAAAAAACTCAGCTTAAACATGCAGGGTTTTTGTGTTAGACATGTGTGAATGAAACAAACCACAACTCAGGGTATATTTTTGATGAGGAAACGACATTATAACAGATCAGAAAATAGCGTCATATGGGTTCCTTTAAAGGAGCACTGTGCACGGAGAATTTTCCAAAGTATCATTCTCCATAGAGACAAGCAGGCGACGCAATCAGGCAAAGTTATAGGTCAGATATGTGGAGAGGTAGCTGATGCACCACAAAAGTTCCAAAGTGCACATTTTGGATATTAAAATTACTTTCTCACATTTTTATTTTATTAAATTAACAACCTACAAAAATATGCTCAATTTTAACACTTAATAGCTATCATACATCTTATCTGCATCTTGTCAGCTGGCTTCACGCAGCTTCAAGTGCCACTTCTGCTTTAACTGAACAGTGCAGGCAGTTTGTACCTTCCAAGGCTGTATTCTAATTGAACCATAAAAAGCCAGAACTGAAACTGACATTTACAAACCACATACTTCATATACAGGAGTTCTCTATTTATATTAGAGTGGGGTATCATCATAAACCTTTTATATACATTGAAAATACATGTTCAGTGTTTGTCTTTATTCAAAACTATGTGACTATGCGGTTGCAAAACAAAGGGGATGTTATGTGAAATGGGCTTTTCTGAGCTTTGAACTATGTTATAATAGTGTTACCTCATCATTAGCTTACTCAAAATTCAGCTTGATTGATTTTTGCATGTTGAAGTGTTCCGGCTTAAACCTGCCTTTGAGGTTTGGGTGCTCAGAAATGTCATGTTGTCACCTACCCCCTATGGCTGCATACTTAGTTGTGATTATCTTAAAAATTCAAACCGAAGGTCATTCAGGCAGACTGATGTGACAAAAAATGTGACATAGTCATTTCCTAAAAATAAAAATATCTGCTACTTATTACAGTGAAATGCTACTGTCCTATCAGATCTGTACTTTCCAAGAGGAAGTCTACAGACCCGGTTCTCTTGTGAAGCTGCTTTAGGTTAGGGGTTCTTAACCTTTTTCACCTTGGGTTCTGATGTTCTCTGTAAAAAGTAATGCATTATATTCTTCTGATTTCACGGCCCTTGGGTGGGTGCTTGCGGCCCTACTTTGGGCCACATCCTTAATAGGCATTCCAAAAAATATGACCTGGCAAAATCGCTGTCTTAGCTGCATAAACATTTTTTTTTTTTTTTTTTTTTTTTTTTTTATAAGAAGGCTAAAAAAAAAACTAACCCAAGTACAATATGAATACAAATGCATATTGTACTGTACAAATATTGATTATTGTTCAAATATGTGTTATAAAGTGTTTCTGAGCTGAGACAGTTTTTTTGTTGTTTTTTTTTTTTTTTTGCTTGCTTGCATAAAAGTTACTCAAAAGTACATTTGTTTTTATATTTTTCTTCTACTTAAACTGGTATTACACACTTATTTGATGCAGCAAAAGAAAAATAAGGATGGATATGTAAAATAGAGGTAGCTGTGTGAAAAAGGGCAAAAGTACATACTGATACTTCCTTTAACATGATTTTTTATGGCTAAAAGAAGAAAAAAAAAAAGTCTAGGCAAGCTATAATGGTCTATAATGTGCTCAGTCCTTAAAGGGTTAAGGTTAGGAAATACTGTTTTAGAACAATATTGCAGTTTACAGTGAACAATATGTATAATCATGATCTATGCGCGTTATCTTTAATACTAAATACATGGCAAAAGCATAATGTGTCCTCTTTAAAATATTTCCCACTGCATAGATTGCTGCAGAGAAAATTCAATATTGTGTTCCCGGCCGGACTGTGCATGGCTGTGTTGACATGCAGAAAGACCTAGATTGGCCAACATCCAGCGCTGACACACATTGGTGCCTACTATCATTTGACCTGGCCCCTTCCACATTTCTGCCTTTCAGCACATAAAACACATCCAAAGCACTACACATGGTATTAGGTGTCTGAGCCACTGCATCTGGATCAATGGAGATGCACCGTGTACAGGCTAGGCTCATGAAAAAGGAAATGTGAGCAAATATTAGAAGTACTAGCATCTTTAGACGTGAGAAAAGCTGCAAAAGCTGCCTCTGACATTCCAGTTTAATGAAGCACATGTTAAAAATACACCACAAATAATAGGATGGGAGTTCACTTGTGTTCAGTATGCTGATAAATAGCTGTGTAGGAGCAAGTACCAAGTGTGCATGGAGCGTTTGCCATGCAGTAACTCAGGTAGGTATGGTTTTACAGAGAAAAAAGGTGAGTCATAACAGAAAGCACGCCCTTACACGCAAACACGCATGTGCTTCATACCATCCTGCAGCCAACAACTGAACAAAGTCCATATTTTATTATTATTATTAAACCTATATGCTTCCTGGTTTAAAGAGTAGAACTGAGCTACACATCTGAAGAATGCAATGCACCTCTATGTGGAAATGTCCCTGTTCTGTCAGCTGAAATAAAACAGAAAATAAAGAATATTCACAGCTATTTTAGTGAACTTCTAGGAGATCCAGTCCGGCTTTATAAATAGTGAATACTGTACACATGTGATCAAAAATACGCTGCAGCTTTTTCTACAACTTTCTGACACATTTTTACAGCTCGATAAACGCTATTAAAACCCCTAAAGGCCAAAATAAACCTCACTTAAGCTCGTTTATTTGAGTCTGGCGCCCGCTGCAGCTCCATAAACACAAACATGCGGTCACGAACGTGGCGCAACACGCGTAGTGCGTCAGGTACTTGACCAAACCTTTTACGTACCGGCTGAAAACGAGTTGACTACATGAGCGTTTGAACGTCACTTGATTCACTGTCGCTGTCCCCGTGCCCAGTGTCCTCTCTGTTGACTGTTTAACTTGTGGCTGCCTGGTTTGACACCGTTCAGTTTCCGCTCTCTGTGCGTAAAGGCAGCGCCACGCCCATTTTGGCACAAGAGCTGCATGTGGCCCCTCACTGATGGCACAGACAAACCCAATGTCCGGATTGTGAATAAAGTACGCCTACAGAAATCTATCAGGACCACTCGAATAACTGAATGTCCAGTGTCTTTTGAGAAACTACGATAAAATATGTTTTAGGCCATGGTTTTATTTGAATTGATTTGTAAAGGGAGCACACAAAAGGAAGGTTTCACATGCATTTATAAGTTCCATCTTCAGTGTGTGCTATAAGAATATAAAAAATATGTTGAACTGATATGAAATGATAGTATTGGCCTTAACAGCACAAAATACGAATAAATAATAAATGGACAGTGGGTAAGACAAGGATATGTAGTATATGCCTGTTGTGTAAGAAGGTTGCTGCTTTATACTATACTATACACATACTTTTTCTTTCTTTATGGATGTATTTAACTTTTTACTGTTGGTCACATTTATTAGAGTCATTGTGTTGCTTCTCCACACTAGAGACCCGATGTGTTTCTGTGTTTCGGTACAGAGTGTGCACTTGCATGTAAAAAGCAGCAGAACGCAGCAAAGTGGAGGCTCTTGGTGATGTTTGCTGCTGTCCTAACATGTCCCAGCTTGAGTCTGTGGCCCCCAAGGCTACACATCCAGAGCAGGCAGGAATGTAACGCTCTGCCCGGCACACGTAAGCCAGTTAACAGGAAACATGATCATGCTTTCTACTATTATGTCAGTCTCACATTAGGTCTTTATTCTCATTTGACAGCAGCAATGGACCAATATGATTCAGGGGCTTGGTTTGTCACATGAGGAAGAAGAACACACCACCTGAATGTTGGCTGATGTCCTTGTTTAATCATTTATTTTTTGCATAGGCCTATTGGCTCTGAAGTGGAAAATATAAGTTATTACAGTTAAAACAGTGGTGGAACATAATAAAGTTAAAGTAATACGTATACATTTTAGGTATCTGTACTTTACTTAAGGAAATTTTACAGTGGGTACTTTTATTTTATTACATTTGAGGGTAAGTATGTGTACTTTCTTTTTTTAAAATTGTCTTAGACCTACTGAGAAGGAAGAGCGGTTATTTTTGGCATGTTCATAGTTTGAGCATACAAAAATATACAAACAGAAACAACTTTTTTTTTTTTTTTAAATCTGATTCAGTTGTTTCTAGTGAACAAATTTCAAAACAAATATTTATCAAAATCACTACATTTGAAGCTTTATTAGACCTCAAAATCTGTGCGAAATACTTTTACTTTTCACTATTTAAGTACATTTTTAAACAGGTACTTTTATAATGCTACTTAAGTAGATTTTATAGTTTTTATGGGATACTTTTACTTTTACTTGATGTTTGTTTTTTCAGCTCTGGTATCTGTGTTTTTACTTAAGTACTTCTTTCACTCTCATCACTGATTAAAAAGTTCATTTTAGTGGCTGTAGAAAGCTAGAACTATGTACCAGTATTAGGCAAGCTGTTGGCACTCACTTTTCATTACAACAAAACTACACACAACAATACACAGAAACAACCACACGAGGGCGACAGAATGCAGCAGTACCGACATTCTGTGGGTCAAAGTTTACACAAATTCCTCCGTGACAGACGCACAGGTGCAGCTCATAAAATGCTTTAGTTCCTTTACAGATTCTGTCCTTCTGCATTTGTGCAATAACCAGCAAGAAAAACGCAAGAGCTTATTTTAAACAGGACGCTCATGAAAAGGGGAGTGTGGCTGCTCTCATTGGGCTCTCACTGTATAAATAAAGACACATGAAAATTAAAAACGAAAGCGGTTTTGACTTTGTGGTTAAATAAATAGGGTTAGAACCCAAGCCTGAATGACATCACAAGGTTAAAACGTGCATATAGTTTTCTTATTTTAGCTTTGTGGTCACGCTCTGCTTGCCTCTTCTTCTGGCCCACAATGGGACGTTGTTTCCTTTAGTAGAGCCTTAAAAAATACGAAAAAAAAAAACGGTACTAAAGTCTGTTAGACAATTGATTTCAAAACGTATATTTCATTTAAATAGCTGAAAAATGTGATGTTTATTTGATGTTTAATTACTTTTATTTTATAATTTCATTGTACCTTTATGTGTCTGGTGGACTTCTGCGTTGTGCTGTTCTGTGACGAATTAAGGAGCCACTCTCCGTTTAATCTGGTTCACAAAAGCACAAAATGGGATTAACATGTGCCGCTATTTGTCGGTCCTGCCCATATTTTTCCCAATACTGGATTTACAAAGGGTAAAACAACATACCTGGTTCACAAAAGTACAAAATAGGATTAGCATGTGCCGCTATGTATCGGTCCCGCCCATACTATAGGAAAGATAACGGACAGTTAGCATCTCCACGCACTTGTTCACGGGAATAAATAAAAACGGAGCAACATCACAGCTCAATATCAACTTAAATACAAATAAAATATAATTACAGAGGTAAATAGACGCAAAAGTAATTACAAAAGGACACTTTATTCATAGGATGACAATGGATGACTGACCTCTACCAAATACTGCATTTACAAAGGGAAGAGACAGTAGTGAAACCCCGAATTTATACCAGGGGCAAGGTCACACGAAGAAGAAATATTTTTTAAAAAAAAAACACAGAAGAAGAGGGTGGAGGACCAAGCCTGCACAGTAAATTAAACGCCAGGTATGAGTCAAACAAAAGCAGAAAAGAAGAGGGCATTGATTTTTGTATGTAAAAGGGCAGAAAAGAAAACCTGGGAACTGTAATTAAAGTTGCAAACAAAACAAAAGAAAAAAAAACTAATGAACGTAAGCCTGGTCGTTCATTTCAGGGGTGCTACACTTTCTTGGCTAAGTGCTAGCTAAGCATGTTTGACTAGCACTATAAGTTTAACAGTGTTTACGTAGCAGTGGCAGTAAAATGAGTGACAGAAAATAGAATAGAAAGAGGGATGAGACGTCTGGAGAGGAGGACAAGCACTTTTGAGTCTTTTTACTGTGATTCTTTGCGCTTTTGTGCGTCCTCGTCACGCCTCCAGGGGTCGCCATGGAAACGACGTCTTTTACTGCTGGCAAGCCGTATTTAAATGCCTTTTTTGGCTCCAGAGATGCGCACAAATATTCAATGCCAAGAACTGGACACAGAAAAAAGGTGAACTAAACTCGCTGTGTTTTCTGTGGAAGAAATGCTAACTTGCATGATGGAGGGGGAACAACTGCGCCAAATTGTGGATGGAGATTTGCATAATGCGCTAATCAACGTGTTGACAGAGCGCATGCGGGGGTTAGAACCTGTCAAAGTCTCCCAGGATCATCGAGAGGGAAGAGTGGGTGGATTCGTGGAAGCAGCAGGTAGAGGAGGGAGAGACGTGGATGAGAACCGAGCAGCAGAAGAGACGGTGGTGATGGAGCAAGACTTGAGCGAGAGAGGAAAAGATGATGAGGAGAAAGTTTGGAGGCGCAAAGTTTTGGAGAGCATGAAAAAGTTGACGCTGTACTACCTTGACAGAGTGACAGCGTGGAGGGAAGTTATCGAAACATGTGGGTGTAGTACCACTGATCTGCCACGTGGGGGGAGTAAAGGACGACATGGAAATGAAAAAGGTACAGTGCAGTACAGTAGTTGGATCATGAGCTAGAAGCAGACTGTTGAGTATTATTTTTAACAGAATAATATATAATTTCTACTAATACTATATTCTAATTAGCAGCCCATCGTAAAATTACCACATAATCTATTTGTAGACTATTACTGAAACTACTACAGTGCACAAGACCTCTAAAACTGTGCTTTAACAGTGACAATTATTGGTTAAAGATGCACTATGTAACCTTTCTGCTGGGTGATCTGCTACTTGGTTGTCTCCCTGGAAATGTTATTCCTTTCCTGTAATATATATTCCACATATAACATTAAACGTATGTCATGCATGTATTAAATTCAGTAGTGGAAGAAGTACTTAATTTTGTTACTTAAGTTAAAGTACAGACACAGAGGCAAAAAGTTACTCAAGTAAAAATAAAAGTACCACCTGAAAAAAAAGTAAAGTATTTAAGTACTTGTATAAAAATGTACTTTTAGTGTAAAAAGTAAAAGTATTTCACACAGATTTTGTGTGTTGATAGTTGTATTGATTGAAAATTATGCATATTTTGGTCATATTTCTTATACATTTTGTGTATTTAGTTTTGTCTACTCGATGCCGAGCCTTTAGTCAGGATGTAACCACGAACATGGTAAAAATAGCTACTCAAATCATACTAAAAGTACTTTTTACTTTCAGCCCAGTTAAAAAAAAGTAGTGTAGTAGAAAGTACAGATTATGCTTTCAAAAGTAGCGGAGTAAAAGTAAAAGGTACCCACTGTAAAATTTGCTTAATTAAAGTACGGCTACAGAAAAATTGTATGCAGCTAAAGTACTTTACTACTTTTACTTTGTTACCTTCCACCACTGATTCAGTTGCAGGTGTATTAGTGCTAAAGAAGTACCTTGGAAAACAAGCACTATGACTGTGAGCAGGGTTGCCTTTCCACAGATCTGACCTGTAACCCTGCCAAGCCACCTGTTAATTGTCTATGTTGAAAGATACATTTAATTAACACCATACTGTAGAGAACATAACTTGCAATGTAATAACATCTTCATGGAGCCAAGCAGATACTGGACCCTTGATCAGAAAAGTTACATTATAAACCTTTAAACATTAACAAACGTATTAACAATTCTCTCTGCTTCAGATCCTAGAGATGCTTCCCTGTTTACCATCTTCCAGAGTGTCAGTGAGGACATCAACGTTATTATGGACAAACTGAGCATAATCCTAAAACGTTTGGATGAAGGAATGATGCTGCTGTGTTGCCAGCCCACAGACATTGACCCGCCTCCCCAGAAGTCTACCAGCCAATCACAGACTCCCTCACCACCAGACGACCTGCACTTGACCGCTCATGACCCCTCCACATATGATGATGAAACTGAATCAGAGCAACCAGACTTCAGCACAACAACAGACAGTGATGAAATATTAGACCCAGGACAGCCGGAGGTCAAAGGTCAACATGCTGATAACGAGTGTACGTCCCTAGAGACAGACAGTGGAGCCAGTGACAAGGACAGTAACAAGAAAGATGGGGTGAATCTAAAATGGATAACTGTTGGGTAGGTTTATCTTTCATACACCTTTTGAGACTAATATGTATGGCTGTCAAAAGTATCAAATATCAGATACTAATTGATATTTAAACTAATATCGAAACTGCAGTACTATACTCATTTGAACAAGTATTGATACTAAAAAGTCACATTCACAGGACAGAATAAGATATAAGACCACATGGTAATATAAAATTATGTTGAAAATCATATTCTATTGTCTGTTTTTTTTTAATTATCATCATCTTATCAGAATTGGTATTGAGTATCGAGTCTGTTCCTTAGTATCGAAATCAAGTTTGAAATTTCGTGACAACGGAATATGTCTGTTGTGAGCCATCTGATTCTAATTAATTACTCTAAAATATGAACAGTGGCGAACACTGTCATATATTTGCAGATTTCACAAGTGTCTGGCCCTATATATGTACATGTCAGTGATTCTACCTAAGGCCCATAGTTTTGTGGATGGCTCCTGTAATTCAGTTCTAGAAATAAAAATAGATTTGACAGTTTATAGCACTCTTTATTTAATTGCAAACCATACATTTTAACTATCAGACTAATCAACAAATTTATGCAATAGCTAGGCAAATAGTTAAGTAGCAGTGGTAGAAATAGTTGTAGTAGCCAAACAATTGCAATGCATGTTATTCTGTATTTCTTTTTTAGTCTGACAGGACATCTGGACAGTGATCATTCATTCATACCAGATGCTTGCTACATCAGAGCCCCAGCTGGAGTGTCCCAGGCCCTACACTGTGACGTAGTGGACGCCCTGAGCTGCTTCATGGTGACCGGGTCAGAGGAGCTGGTCAGCAGAGTAATCCAGCTCAGGATCCAAGATGGCACCCACGTGTCTTTCCCTATCGCAGTGGTCATTCCCTTTTACACCCGCTACCGTGGCAACTACAGAGACGTCGCCGTTAAGGTGGTGGATGTGGAGAGGAGAGCTAGCTACGTGTGCCCGGTAATGACTGAGTGCAACTATGGTGGGCAAAGGGTAAGTACATTCAGGTACTGATTTATTATTATTATTATTATTATTATTATTATTATTTGCTCTTCAAACTAGACTACCTTAATTTGTGGAAAATCGTTCAAGCTCTTATTTATTTATAACTCCATCCTCAGACCTAAATCAAAACAAGGTAAACAATAGTGCTGGCTATTATGCTAATAGGTGCAAGAGGACGTAGGAGCTTCAACGATTATGCAAAATATGACTCAAGCACAGTTCACATTTAGTTAGGCCTTTCATGATAACATAATTTGATGTGCGATATATTACTTAAATAACTATAGACGATAAACGGTAATATTGAAACTAGAGCAGATTTAAACCACCAAAACTGTTCTAAATGTACAATATTGTTTAAAAATCATGAGCTGAAATAAATAAACAGCAGAACGAAACATTACAGTTATTAATTCAACCCTTAATGGCTTCAATTTTATTGTATAGCCAAAAATAAATAAAAAATTCACTGTAGTGCAAAGAAAAGTTATACATGTTCTACGCATCATGTATTGAATGATAAGTCAATATAGTAATTATCCCGACAGGCTCACATTTAGTGTAGTTCAGTAGACTTAGCTAATAAACAAAAACTGTAAATAAATAGGTGTGTTAATTTGAGTGTAGTGACCTTCTTTATTCAGACAGATATAAGGCACCAACAATCCGACCAGAACTGAAGAAACCTCTTGGATGAGCGTCAAAACATCTTCACTCTAAAACTTTTGTACAGTTGACATAATTGAATTTTTCTTTTGCTGTAGATCAGACCTGGACGACTGAGGGATTACACATTGACAATGCTGTTTCCTATAGGAACTGCAACACAGCTCATATAAAATAGGCAATGTATATCTCTGTGCAAGCCCTATATTTAGATGGGCGCATACAGTAGCACAAACTGTCAAATATTGTACAGACACAAAAACTTTACGAGGAAAGTTTGTTTTCGCTTGACAGAAATGTACAATTATGCATGCACTTTTTCCAGTGTAATCAATATTTATGTTTTTATGTTTCCAGGGCTCCTTTGCAGAGGTGAGGGTGTACTCTCTTGGCCTGTTTGCTGTAGTTTCTTGTTTGAAAAGAGAAAACTACACTGTCCCCAGAAAGGGTTTGTCTCTGAAATTATCAATGGACCCAAGAATCTGTCTCAATTATCTCCCAGGATCCTTCACTGCTCCTGTCATGGCACAAGCAATGGTAAAGCAGCTGATTGTAATGTGATCGTCTGACGTAATGTTTTGGTGTGTCAGTATAAAGGTAGCAGTTGCAGCAGTGTTAGTATACTTTTTTTTTTCTCCCTCTCTTTTTAATATTTGACCCCAGTAGAAGCAGTAATATCATGATACTTGGTACATGTTTTTTTGTGTAATTGAATAAGCACACAAATGTTATTCCACGCAATCCTTTAATACCATAGTGTTACTTACTAGTCTGCGTGTTTAATTAAGATCAGAAGTGGAAAAAGTACTGTTACTGTAAAAGTACACATAACTGAGCAAAAAAAAAAAAAACTCAAGTAAAAGTATCTCATGAAAACAATAAAGCTTTAAAGTATCCTTAAAAATGTACTTAGAGAGTAAAAAGTATGTATTTAGCACAGATTTTGAGGTCTTATGAGGCTTCAAATCTAGTTATTTTGAAGATTTGTGCTGAATTTAGTTCAACAGAAACAATTAGTAGTGTCTTCACTGGTTAGATGACTAATTCATATGTGTTGCAAAAAAGACATACCAAACAAAGTTGTGTCTATGATACTAATTAAAATTCACAGACTGTTATTTTCACAGATGTTCAGTGGACTAAGAACAAAACAATGGTCCACTGTGTTCTCCCACTTGGCAGTTGGCATAGTTTACTTAAAGGTCCCCTATTACACCATTTTCTGTTCTGTGTTATAACGTTGTTTCCTCTTCAAAAACGTACCTGGAGTTGTGTTTTGTTTCATTCACACATGTTTAACACACAAACTCTGAATATTTAGACTGAGTTCTTCTCTCAAACTGAAAACACTCTGTTCCAACTCGTGATAATGCTGGAATACAGGAAGTGCTCCACTGTGTTCTTAAACTCCACCCACCGTTGATAATTTCAGCACTGGAATTGCCAATCTCTACTGAACAAAAGGTAAAAGGTAGCTGCTAACTTGAAAACTACCACTTCATGACATCACAAGGTGGAACAGAGAGAGATTTGAACTTTGGAGATGTAGACAGACTAATAATAAAGTGTTACTCAAACATGTGTGAATGAAACAAAACACAGCTCAGGTATGTTTTTGATGAGGTAACAACATTGTAACATGACTTAAAGCTCACAAGAGTCAATTTTGTATTATTTAGGACCTTTAATAAATCCTGGCTAGTAATAGGTACATTGTTTTCCTTAGCTCCAGCCCTTAGATGCGGTCCTTCTGTCTGCTGTAAAATCCAGGAGTGAAGAATATCGTGCAGTAGTCTCTACCAGTCCCATTCTGTACCTGACACATCCGTTATGCCAACCCTTAAGGAGAGCCCTCACCATCACTCTCCCGTGCGCACCAAAGCCCAAACAGAAGACCAGAGCTTTAGAAGAGATGGTGCAGTGCTATAGGCAGCACATGGCCACTGCCTCAAAATGGGATTCTACAAGCAGAATAAGGTCAGACATTAGTGATCTGCTGTCTATAAAAGTACTGTATATGTGTAAGTATTTCACTTTCTATTTGGAGTGCTGATGAGATGCTCCCTCTGCTGGTGAGTTGTTGGCGTTTTTTTAGCTGTATTTTAAAGGGCCCATATTACACTATTTTCTTATGATCTTATGTTGTAATGTTGTTTCCTCATCACAAACATAGCTGAAGTTGCATTTTGTTACATTCACACAAACCCTACATATTTAGGCTGAGTTCTTCTCTCAGACAGAAAACACTCTATTCCACCTTGTGATGTCATGTGGTAATACAGGAAGTGCTCTATTGTGTTTTTAACCTCTATACACCTTCACTAGAATCATTTAGATAGTTTCAGCCCTACCCATCTCTACTAAACAAAAGTTAGCTGTTAACTTGAAAACTACTGTTTCATGACATCACAAGGTGGAACAGAGCATTTTGAGCTTTGGAGAGACTAATCATAAAGGATTACTCAAACTTGTGTAAATGAAACAAAACACAACTCCAGGTATGTTTTTTGTGGAGGTAACAACATTATTATATGGCCTAATGCTCATAAGAGTCAGTTTTGTATAATATGGGATCTGTAAATGTTACATGAGCCATTTTATAACGTACTGTTACTTGCTGTCACTTTGTCTCTGCCCAGGGACAACAGATGAAGATTAGCTTGTAGCTAAACCTTGTTTGTGCAATACATGTATTATGTAGTGTCCCTGTCAAATAAATAAAAGTTTGCTCAACTCTGGTATGAAGAAAATAGACATAAGCGGTGCTAGTTAGTTCGGGTACTCAAACCCCTCCACCACGTTAAGGTGGCGGTTCAGGGAGGGGCCATTCGGGTACTGGACTGGCAGACCGGGGTGGTGGTCCCTCTGTATAAGAAGGGGGACCGGAGGGTGTGTTCCAAATAGAGGGGAATCACACTCCTCAGCCTTCCCGGTAAGGTCTATTCCAGGGTACTGGAGAGGAGAATCCGACTGATAGTCGAACTTCGGATCCAGGAGGAGCAGTGTGGTTTTCGTCCCGGTCGTGGAACACAGGACCAGCTCTATACTCTCCATCGGGTGCTCGAGGGTTCATGGGAGTTTGCCCAACCGGTCCACATGTGGTTTGTGGATCTGGAGAAGGCATTCGACCGTGTCCCTCGTGGTGTCCTTTGGGGGGTGCTCCGGGAGTATGGGGTCCGGGGCCCTTTGCTAAGGGCTGTCCCTTCCCTGTATGACCGGAGCAGGAGCTGTGTTCGCATTGCCGGCCGTTAAATTTGTAGTTGCATTTATTGTTTGCCAATAGTAGAAATATCCAAATACTCTTTATAGTGAGTACTTTATTTGTTGTTGGAGTATCTTTTATTATAGTATCTTTTCTAATTAATTTATCTAAAGGTGCACTGTATTGTAACCTTTTTGGAGCAGTTTTAATTTCCTTCACTGTACTATTATCTGTCAATGTACAGTTCAGTGTGCTGATTATACAATGTTACAAAAGACTTCCCATTCTCACAGTATCTGAGACAGTTTCATTACACTCGCTGTGGTTACATGCACACAAACGTCTGATTACTGTCTGATTAAATTAATTAAATGACATGCAAACCACAAAATGATGTGTGAGTGACCAATAATAAAAAAAAGAAATCAGTTGATTTAGCTGTTTACATGTGATAATAGTTAATAGTAATTCCATAAATTGGCTAATAATCAGATTTTACGTGCACATGTAACCGCAGCCACCAAGAATAACAGAAGCAAAAGTGTAGGCTAATTACACGTAAAGATACATAGTTCCTTAAAACTGTTCTAGGATAAATATATTAGGTCTAAACAGTTTGGTAGAAATAAGTAATAAAATTTTGCAAGCACAGTAACTGTGATTATATTTACGATTTATGGTTTAATAGTAGGAATCACCTTTCAGAACATGTTTATGCAGATTTAAACCACAGCATCAGCGGTTGTTTTGCAGATTTAGACAAGATATTTTGTCGTTTGAGGAGGAGAAATTGCAGCCTTTGTGATTCACCAGTTGTGTTCATTCACTATTTCAGTGTCTTGTTCAACTGTCACAATGTGTTGCTGCTTAGTTTCTCTTCTCCTTTTTAAAGAAGCATGCAATCCTTACTTGTAATACCTTTAGTTGGCCATGAGGGGGCAATGGCAATCCACAAATAAATTACATCTTAGCGGCTTGTTATTGAAAGAAAACAAAATGTATCATATATTGTACTGTTATTCTCTATTCTTTTTCAGGATGCTCCCTGATTGTGCAAAGTCAACTAAAGAGATTCACAATGAGTTCCTCGTCCTTCTTGGGTACAGAGATCAACAGTGGAGCTCACTGGAGAAAATCGCCGTCAGGAACCAGCAAAAAGGCCTGGTGTCATTTGAACTGACGGAGAACTTTGACAGGTTAGAATCCAAACTATGTCAGATTGGTCGGAAATTGCCACCCAGTCCAGGAAAACCACATTTCTGTTGCCTCTATTGAATTTTAAAGTTATAAAAATCTGGTCTCGGCCTTGGGGGGAGGGAGTACGGTAATGTTGTATTGTTGAGGATATTTTTCTTGAGTTGCGGGAGAAGAGGGAACTTGGCAGTATGTTGCACGACCAAAAATCATAGACTTTTTTTTTTTAAGTTTAATATAAATGAATTTGTAGTTAAGGGAAATCCAGTTTTATTGAAGAGAGGGTATTATGCAAAAAATTTTTTATAGCTTTCTACTATGTTATAATTTTGTTCTCTCATCAAAAACATGCACGATTCAGTAATGTATCAATCTCTCCCGGGCACTATTCAAACCTTCCTGATAGTTAGCTAGAAGATTTAGTGTACCACAACGCAAAACACAACAACTCTCCATAAATATACAAAAGCATGAAAGAAACTGTACACAACAACTTCACAAACCTGGTTTGATGTGCATTAGTTTCATTAGCGGGATGTTGTTGTGATAGCGCTCTGAAGGAGGGGTGATGTAGGGCAAATAGCAAAGTTAGGGAAGACTCAGAGCGTCCAAAATGAAAGTGAAACTTATAAAACATGTTAATACATTGTTTATATAGCCTTTACAAAACAATAAAAGATAACCTAAATATGATCTTAATATATGTGTTAGCAGTTAATACCCCATAGAAGTAAAATATCTCATCATTAACTTGTACATTTACATTATTAGGGAATGACATTGCAAGTGTAGCTAACCATAAAGCTTATTTTGCTGTATCTTTGAGCCTATGTAAATAATGAGACAAATAGAGATGTAAGGCAGGTACGCCCAAACAAAAACTGCAAAAATGGCGGACAGTACAAGCATTAATCTTGAAGGATTTCTTGATGTACTCATAGTAGGAATTGTAGACAACTGCCTTGTGTAATTTTGTCCATCACATTTTCCCACAAACAGAAAAATCTAGAAAAAATATAGGAATATGATGATTTTAAAAGTTGTATTTACAGTAAAATATAAAAAAAAATATTAATTTTTCTTACCAAATTTCCTTGTGTACGTGTCTCACTGCAGAACTCCGATAGCCATTTTTGCCAGTTTGAGGGACTGAAACATTTGACTTTCTCTCTATCGCCTCCTATTGACACGGTGAAAACAGTCTGGCAGCTCACACGGTAAAGGAAGATATAATAAATCCTAAATAGAGCGACAGAGCAGTAAGTAAGAGTAAATTAGCTGCGCAATTTAAGCCATTACAGATAATAGGATTAAAGGGCTCATATTATGCTATATTTTGGTCTATGATATAATGTCTCCTCATCACAAAACATACCTGGAGTTGTGTTTTGTTTCATTCACTCATGTTAACTCACAAACCCTGCATATTTACAGTGAGCGAGAGTTCTTCTCTCAAACTGAAAACACTCCGTTCCACCTTGTGATGTCATGCGGTAATACAGGAAGTGCTCCACTGTGTTTTCTCTATATACTCTCTATACACCTTCACTAGAATCATTTGGATGATGTCAGCCAATTCTTCTAAACAAAAAGTCAAAGATAGCTGTTAACCTGAAAATTACCGCTACATGACATCACAAGGTGGAACAGAGCATTTAGAGCTTTGGAGATTTAGACTGAGTAATAATAAAGGGTTACTTAAGCATGTGTGAATGAAACAAAACACATCCAGGTATGTTTTTGAGGAGGTAACAACATTATAACATGTCGTAAAGCTCACGCGAGTTCATTTTGTGTAATGTGTGGACCTTTAAACTACATACCTTTTCACTGGAACACAGTTAGCTGGAGTTGTTGCATTCTGAAGAGCTTCAGATAAACTTAACAATGTCAGTATAACACAAGGTGGTTCCTGGAGTTTCCATTGTATTTTGAGTAAACTGCAAAGGCTAAAGCAAATAAGTTAAAATTGGAAGCACTGTACTGAATATATGAATCATTTTAAGCAGAAATCAATACCTTTTGGTGAAGTAGAGCCGTTTCTGTGTAGCAATTGCCTTAATAAATAGCACAATTGGGAATTAAACATAAAGGTCCTATATTATGAAAAACTGACTCTTGTGGATTTTAAACCATGTTATAAAGGTGTTACCTCCTAAAAAAAACACACCTGGAGTTGTGTTTTGTTTCATTCACACATGTGAGTAATCCAGCATTATTAGTCTGTCTACTTTTCTAAAGCTCAAAATGCTCCGTTCCACCTTGTGATGTCATGAAGCACTAGTTTTCAAGTTAACAACTACCTTTTACCTTTTGTTGGAAATTCCAGATCCAAATGATTCTAGTGAAATTGTATGGAGTTTAAAAACCACAGCACTTCCTGTATTACCACATGGCATCACAAAATGGAACATAGTGTTTTCAGTTTGAGAGAAAAACCCAGCCTAAATTTGCAGAGTTTGTGTGTTAAACACATGTGTGAATGAAACAAAACACAACTCCAGGTATGTTTGTGATGAGGAAACAACATTATAACATTGATCATAAAATATCATAATATAGGCATTTAAATTCATAGTAATATTTAGCCTTCTTACACCACTTGGGGCTTTTCTGCTGCCTTTCGGTCTAAACAGTGACTTGTACAGTGCTGTGAGATTAGCTGGGTGCTGTGCTCTCTGTAATGCCATGTCCAAACACTGACCACTTGCAGTCACAGTCATCAGGAGACCCCCGATCACATAGAGCAGCAAGAACACGTTGTCCCTGCTCATTCAAAGTATAAAGTTGAAAAAAAAGCGCAGTGTATTAATAGTATACTAGAGAAATTATTTGAAGCTTACTTCTGGACAGCTACTTCCAATGGCAGTTTCAGCATATGGGGCTTAAATTTGTGAGCAGCTCGGAAATGAATCCTGAATGAAAAAGAATAAATGACCAAAATATTAACAAATACATTTCTTTTTTTTCTTTTTTTTTTTAATTCTGTTAAAATACAGAACAATACAAACAAAATAAATAATGACATAGGTCCATTTAAAACATTAAGGTGTGATTATAAATGTTTATCACCAGATTATTAAAGTGCATTAGTGGCACCACTGTATGCAGTTTTGTATGTCCTTGAAATATATTCCATTTTTGTGAAGCAAAATAACCAAAAGCTTTTGCCCCCTTTCAGTTCTAGTGCGGCCAGTTTTTAGACAATCATGACATCTTGTATAAGTGTAAAAGTTACCCTATCAAGTTCATAAACTTGTCTTTTGGAACAGATTTTTAAAGAACCTAAGTATTATTATAACTTCATAATTAAAATGGTTTTGCAACTATGTTCGGATGAAGTTTTTGTGCTTCTTACTTCAAATATTCAAAACTATGGTACATACATTATATCATTAAATATAATACTTTACTATTAACTATAGAATAGATATACCCAACTTCTTTACCAGACCCTAACTGGTTTATTTTACAATAGTACTTCATACTTTCTCTTGCAAATTCCTAGACACTTATTATTAAACAGAGGAAGATGACATTTACTCACCGATCTGACTCTCCCATGTATCCTTTGTTATTTGTGACGCCGTTACATGTACAAAACAGCATGTTCCCATGACGCCAAAGTAGAGCGCCGGAATTCAGCTTTACTTTACTTAAGGCTTTAGTGAAAAGGCACTATGGATTTAGGACACAAATGCCATGAATTACAGGGTGGAACACTTCTTAAGGCTGAATTAACATAATCGCAAAGTGCAAATTTAAGCTCCTGAACAGTATTGCCCAATAAGCTCTATGCACAGCAGTACACTAGCTAACTCACTGTGTTTCAGTCATTTTTAATAAAATTGGAAAACATAAAATAAACAAGCTATTAAAATTTAAATTAATCAAAATAAAGACAGACGGATGGAAAATAAAGACTACACAATTATTTTTATATGTAGAATATAGTTCACTTCAGTTTGTTTTGTTGTTTTAATATTTATTATGCCTCACAATTACTATTGGCATTAGCATTGAGACACAAACATCCCTCTTTCTAAACACAGAAGTGTCCTCTGGAGAAATATTCATTTTATTTGTGCAGTTTTTTACATGTTGTCAGTGACGTCCACCCACAGCCATGAGATATTCAAACGGTAAATGCACAAATGTTGAACCAAATTTTTTCTATCAGTGACTAGACCAAAGAACTCACTGTATTATGACAAAAAATTCAATTAAATATTATTGGTCTGTAGAATATTGTGATGTCATCTGAAACCCAGCAATCGAGATCAAATTGGAAAGGAAGAAGTGACGCTAACAGTGAGGTTGCTGGGCACTATTGTCCAGGAACTTTATTGACAGCAAGATAAATGGATATCATGTGTCAATCATTGTCAATTTAAGGTAGCTCCCCACGTAATAATAGTCCTTTTTTCCCATTTTTATCAGAAAAGCCATATTAATCTTCCATTTCTTGCAGGCTCCTCGTAGTTCGTCTCCTCTCAACACTAAGTCCTTGCCACCTTGTCTCGTTGGTCGAGGATCTAGAGGAGGCTGTGTTTTGCCACACGGTTGCCATAGTTATTCTAAAGCAAAACGAAGACCCCCACGCCATGATGGTTGCCTTGGTGCTGAGTAAAGATCTGACCTGGGAACTGTCCAAGCTGAAGGCCCAGGGATTCAGCAGCACCATGGACTGCACATTGGAGATTACAATGTGTGAGGGAGACCGACTGCTGCTGCACTTCAGTGGGAACATCAGCTCGGAGGGTAAAAAGCACAAATATAGTTTTATATTTCTATACAAGTTTATATATAGATGATTTTTTATTATTATATGCACCCACAAATATAAATAACCAAGGAAAGAGCCAAAAATCAATTTAAATCCATGTATGCCTGTCCTTGTACATAAACCTGTAAGCTTGCTGTTTTGCCGTGGTAACTGATAGCTTAAGTTTAAAGCATTATTAGGCAAAACTGACTTTTCAGGGCTTTTAACCATGTTATGGCTTCCCCTTCTCATTCACCGTCTGGAAGTTGCATTTGGAGTGATTTGTGCATGTTTGAGCAATCGCTTTCACTTATTTTCAAGATGGCGTATTGCTGATCAACTTCCAACACAACTCTCTTAAGCGGTGACAGATGTAGCCTCTAGTGATTCAGCAGCGTCATGTAGCGTTTTGGGTACAGATGAAAAAAAATCTGCTACTTGCTAGCGTGATGTGCAACTACCCATCGGAGGTGCTGAGAACTGCACGGGTCTTTGTTATGAAGATGTTTATGGAAACGTCAGCTCCCATTGGGCACCACTGGTTTATAATGCAGGAGTTGTCAGACTTGCTTATTTCATTAAGTTGTTTTAGATGAATATTGCGTTTCAAGTTGTGCAAATTATAACATCATAGATTAGAAATATATAGCAGGCACAAGTCTTCATTATGCATTTTAAAATACACAACTGCACAATACACCGTAGTATCTTTGGTCATGGTTATGGAGATTTCATACCATCCCATTCCCATAGAGTATGTATTTTTCTATATGTGTTTGGTGCACCAATGATAAAACATTTTAGATCTACAATGTTCTAGTTAGCAGCCCTGATCAGAAACTGTCCTCCCTCCCACTCAGCAGCCTGTGCAATAAACAGGAGACATCAGAGGCTTATGAAGGCACAGGCTACAAAAGAGTGCTGTTTGTTGATCATATTTGCTCTGACGTTCTTCCTCAAAACACATTGAATTTTCCTTTGGGTGAACTGTCTGATAGAAGACCTGTTTTTACACCCAAAATGAATAAAAACATTAAAGCCATTTTCCATTTACAAAAGTGACAATGTTTCCTTTCGATTCAAGCAACATTTACATGATAGAACATAATCTGATGCACTCAAATAGATAGTTTATTTACTCATCCAAAGTTATATTTGGAGTGATTTGTGCATGTTTGAACAATCTCCAAATAGTGTCCAAATAGTGTCCAAATAGTGGTGTACACTATGTAACTTTTCTCATGGACGGTACAGCACAAGGCCAAGTTAGAGATCTGTGGTAACATTCTCACACTGTGAATGTATGTCTTTCATTGTTTTCATTTTTTACCAATGAAAGCACCTCTAATTGAATAAATGTCACCAGAAAAGTTACGTAGTGTGCCTTTAAAATATTGACTCCTTGATGTTACAGGGGCTCTTAACTCCCATAATGAGCACAAGCCCGAGTGGATTGCCTTTCACAGCCAGCGGACCAATCACCTCCACGTACGCCTCTGTGTAGTGGACCCGTTTGGGAACCACAGCTCCAGCCACTACAAGGGCACGGCTATGTTCCATAAGGTCAGCAGGGGTCAGCTGGACTGGTCATGTGACGGGTCATGTGACTGTCCAGGGACTTTAAACATGAAGCTGCTGGCAGATCCCATCTGTAAGCTGCCTCTCACACTCCCCAAGGTACCACAGAGTTCACCTTTTCTTCAATAACTAGTCAAATTCAACTCAGATTAACTAGATTTTTTCTTTTTATTTCAGAAAGCAAAGAATATTAGTCAGCCGAGTATAACTGAGGTGAAGATTTGTGAAGATACAAGTAAGTTTTACACCCAGAGAATCCAGTACCTCTGCACCTCCAACTCCTACTATTTGAATGAATCACTAATCACTAGGGTTGTCAAAAGTATCGAAAATCAGATAGTAACTGATACTACAACTAGTATCAAAACTAGATACTCATTTGAACAAGTATCAATACTAAAAAAGTCACATTCACAGGACAGAAATGAACTTCGCCTGAATAGCTTTAGAATGATCTTGTGCTGTATCAAAACAAGTGTAAGACACATAGACTAGTATAGACCCATGGACCATTATGGAACCAATCTGGACGACAGAGAGATTACACAGATATAAGGCCACATGGTAATATAATTTAACACTGAAAATCACATTCTATTGTATGAATAAAGACTGTTTTTATTATCACCGTGTTATCGGGATTAGTATTGAGTATCGAGTCTATTCCATAGTATTTTAATCCAATTTAAAATTTTAGTATTGTGACAACAACACCTACCTAATGCCTAATCACAATGCGCTCTCAGAGCAGGAATAAATAACACAATCTTGAAAATGTGATTGTAAAAAGCACTTGAATGAATTTGGGCAACAAAGTTTTTAACTGTTTAACTGTACTTGGCAATATTGCGATTGCGAGAATTATTCATTTGCAAAACAGACACGTGCCATTTTAAAACAAAAGCTTGCATTTTACTCTGTGTATTGCAGTTTATTACCCAATGTATTGTAATACAGTAAATGTATATAACCATTCCTTCTTGAAAACCTCCTCTGAACATTATTTTCACTGATATTATATGTCCAGTGCATTGCTTTTGAGAGAAGGTTGAAATAGTTCAAACCAGATGTTCTTTTATCATGAGTACAAGTATCTACCTTGTCTGAATCAATATGTTTCCTTGTGATATATTTCATAGTCACCCGGTCCTATTTCAAAAAGCTGGAAGTAGTTCAGTTGGGTAGTATATTTACTCTAAAAAACTGGAAATTGGCCATACAATTCACCCTCCTTGCTTCTATAGTCTGCATGCACTGATCAGTGAATGCTCATAAGTTAATTAATTAAGGAGTAGAATCAAAATAGAAAAATCATATATTAATCTGGTAATTTCTCATCTTTTATTTACAATATTCTGAAAAATCTTTGGTTGTCAAAAGTAGCGAAAGTCGGATACGATTTGATGCTAATATTAGTCCAATCCAATCCAACTTTATTTCTAATGCACTTTAAAAACAACAGGGTTGACCAGAGTGCTGTACACAACAGTCATTTTAAAAACACAGATATATGATAGACAAATACAAATAAATAACTACAAACTGTACACTATTTAAATCAACATATCAATAAAAAGCTAAAAAGAAAAAGTGCGTTTTAAGACCTGATTTAAAAGTATAAAGTGACTTAGCCTGTCTAAGGTGCAGGGGCAACTCTTTTTCCTGTTTCTAATATTAGTATCAATACTAGATTCGGATTCGGTCAGATTCGGCATCGAGTCTGTTCCTTAGTATCGAAATTAAGTTTGAAATGTTGGTATCATGACAGCATTACTTTGGTTGTCTCCTACTCCATCTCCCTATCTGTCCCAGCTCACTCCCCGTCCGACTCCCTTCTGCTCTGGATCTCGGAGCAGCTTTCGGCGGAGGAGTTGTCCCGGCTGGTTCTGTCCCTGCGTCTGCGTCGTAGCACGGCCCAGCTCGTGAAGCTCCGAGCGGGTAACAGTCTGTCCGGACAGGCCCTCCACCTCCTGCTCATGTGGAGAAGAGCTCTGCCCGCCTCTCCGCACCAATCCAACGTCAATCATTTGGCCCACTGCTTAGCCAAGAGCGGCAGACCGGATCTATCCCGGGAACTTCTGCTCAGACAGACTGCGAACTCCAGCCAGGCTCCAGAGGAAGCTTAGAACACAGAAGGGAAATGGGATGAATAGTTAGAATAAATAGGTAAAGTAATGGCAATGTTATTACAGAGCCACAAGGGGTCAGTAGTGGACTGTGGGAGTGTACGCTGTCAATTTTCAGTAGCATGGGAGAAATAATCCAAGTAGTTTTTAAGTCTCAATGAACTTATGCAAAATTTATATACTACCAGTATAATAATGCATTTTCTCTCAGGTCACTGTTGAGTAAGCTTGTGTGATGTTCAGTAGTTTTATCCAATAACAACTAATATATAATATAGACCTTGAAGTAGTTTGTACAAAAAATTTGAGAGTACACTGGGACATCATGTAACGCAATAATACTAGAAAAATGTTACGTTAACTGTTCTGTTCATATCTCAGTTATATATTCTTGTTGAAAACATAGGTAAGTGAGGAAGTAGCTTAAATGTACTCTAAAAGTGCAATATTTTGTGATAGTTTTAGAGAATGTATGGATTTTTTATGCCTGACTTGTCCTTTGTGACAGTTATCAGTTACGCCTTTTTTCTAGAAATAGCAATGGTAGTTCCAATTTTAGCCAGTAGAGGTCACTCTGCTTTCACCAACCCTGAGATGCTCTTTTATTGTTTGTGCATAACCCTCTATTCAGCTGCTTGTTACTGCACAATATGGCATAATTTGATGATCCATGTTAGCAGAAGAGGGAAGTAACTAATTACAAATAGTAAGTTTAGTTAGAATATTTATTTCAAACAGTACAGACACAAATACTCACATGCATGGTTTGAAAAGGGGATGGAGGAAGGAAAGATTATACATTTCCCGTCCCCTCCCACTCATCACAGAACATCATCTTAAAGTAGTTCTATATCATTTTTGTTACCTCTAATATTGTAGTTACGATGAGCGTCTTAATCATGAAATGTATTATGAGTATCTCTGTGCAGGTAATTTACCACCATGGCCATCGGAGCAGTTCTAAACACCAACAAACAAAGAGATATGGCTCCTAGCTGCAGAATTCCTGTTATTCTCGTGTACTTTTCATGTACTTTTAAGCTTGCCCTCTGGCCAGCAGCAACTTTAATTTACATTTTAGCTTGAAGCAGCTGTGAATGCCAAGATAAATGATTAATTTGAAGTGAATCATAGCTCCGCAGGTTTCACATGGTCCTTGATTTCTGAGGATTTTCAAAGTGGAAGACTACAAAACAAAAGGTTACCCTACAGTTTTAGTTTTGACATTAAAACCACATCTTCAATTCAAGTTTGTTGATGTGAAGGTTTGGCACAATTTGCAAATGGAGTTTTGTAGCACAGTTTTTTTTACTTTCTTAACTGATCACAAGAGCACAATCAAGGGCGGAAGAAGTACTCAATTTTGTTACTTAAGTAAAATGATTAAAGTACCTGTTTGAAAGAGTAAAAAGTTAAAGTATTTTTGCTCATATTTTGAGGTCTTAAAAGGCTTCATATGTAGTGATTTTGGTGAAGATTTGTGCTGAATTTTGTTCAATAGAAACAAACTGAATCATGAATGAAACAGAATTTTTTAAGCTGTTTTTATTTGTGTACTTTCTTTGCTCAAATTATGAACATGTTGAAAATAAACCTTCATCCTTTTTAGCAGGTCTCAGACAATAATAAAAAATACTTGGAATAGAAAGTACAGATACCTGCTCTCAAATGTTGTAAAGTAAAAGCAAAAGGTATCCACATTAAAATACAGATAACTTAAATTTGTACTTATGTATTGTATTTTACTACTTTTACTTCCATTCATTCCATCCCTAGAATTGTAATGTTGTTACAGTTCCCCATCTGACAGTCCAGCCTCTCCTGCCATTTGGATTTGCTGTGTGCCTTTTCGCTCCCGTCCTCCTGCTGTGTGACATTCTGAGCACCCTCAGTCAGACTCTCCCGTGTGTGGTGCAGATATGTGTGTGCAGCGTCCCCCTGTGGAGCCCCCCTGCGCCGCGAGCAGGAACCAAGTTAATGAGGCAAGAAAGTGTACCAGGTATTGCATTAAACAAGACCACATGTCACTCAAATCTATTCTGCATTCAGCCCTTTCATTGTTCCTCAGCCCACACTTGTACTTAATAAAGATCTGTCCGTCTCACTGGCATATCGCAATCGCAATTTTGAACCTCAAGAGGGCACCAAAGAGGGACATCATTAGTGTAGCATCAAGCCGTCAAACACACTCACACCAAAGGTAAATGTCACCCAAAGATCTCCCGCAGAGCCGGGAAATCGCTTCTTCTCTTACTTTTTTTTCATCTTCGCCCCTCTACATTATTGAAAAGGCCATGCAGCAAGACACTCTGGGAGGTCATCCGTAAGGGAAGGGGGTTGATGAGGCAGAGGTATCCCACATTGAGACAAAATTGATTAAAAGCTTTGTATATTTCACCATTCACTTCGTCAGCTCGAATTTGTGGCAGAAAGACAGGAATTCTTGATCACTGAGATGGCTGGGTTGGCGCTGTCAAGATAGAAATAGTAAAATGTCATTAGGATTGTAAGGCAGACGTGAAGGAACATATGCACTGTCCTATCTAAAATGGGGAGATACCAACCCAGGGGACCCACTTCGCAGAAGGAGAATACATGTTATTACTTGAAAGCATTTGCCCACACAAGGATTGTCAGCAGAGCACTGAAGCAGAGAGAGTTCAGTGATGAGAATCTATTAATTAGCTTGGGATTTCAGAAACTTGTCTGAAACTGGTTCTAACAACTTAAAACTATGGGGAATAAAAACTTTTGTCTTAAGCTCATCCCTTGTTGGAAATCACAGCTAATCACTATCTACCAACCATGCAAAGATTTTAAACTTTTGTTAATTAACCCTGGAGAACCCAAGAACCCTTTTCTTCTTTGGAAAAATATGAACATTGCATTAAATTACTGCTATAAGTTCACTGAACACTGAAACTTTTTCAATTCTAATCCTTTATTCCCTAATTTAGGATTAGGGCCAAATTTGACCCACTGGGCTTGCAAATTTATCCAAAAATAATATAAAATGTACTTCTAGACATTCTGCAAGCTATTACTAAAAAGATCAACAACAAAAAAACACAATTTTACTAACCACTGGTTTGCTGAGAAAATGATTTTGTTTGGGTAGTTTTCCAGCTCAACAGGTCAGCCATTTTGTCACTTCCACTCTGGCTCATTTTAGTTCAATATTCATCCACTAGGTGTCTCTATGCATGGGCTCAGAAGTGGCACTCTGGGCTTTTTGAATTTTTTGAATTGCAATTTGACCTTTTTTTTTTTCCTTTTGGGTAGTAGAAATTAACTGCGGCCAAATTTGACCCCATGGGTTCTCCAGGGCTAAAAGAGTTTAAAGGGTCCATATTACGCTATTTTCTGATCTGTGTTTTAATGTTTCCTCATGTTTTGTTTCAATCATACATGTTTAACTCGCAAATCGTGCATATTTTGGCTGAGTTCTTCTCTTGAGCATAAAATGCTCTGTTCCACCTTGTGATGTCATGTGGTAATACAGGAAGTGCTCCACTGCATTTTTAAACTACATACATCTTGACCAAAATCATTTCTATAATTTCAGCCCTGGAATTGCCTATCTCTTCGGAACAATATAATTTCATTCACTGGAATCATTTGAATGATTTGGGCCCTGGAATTCAAATCTCCACTAAACAAAAGTGAAAATGTACCTGTTAACTTGAAAACTACCACTTCATGACATCACAAGGTAGAAGAGAGCATTGTGAGCTTTGGTATTGTTAGTTGAATCTGTCTCAATACTGTAACACACATTCATTTTCTGATCACCAAGTACTATTTCCAAGTTGCCTCGAAGCTGTTAACACGTCTTATGTTGATCTGAAATGGCATATGAACAAATTGGACTTTTACTGTCTTCTTGAATTACTGACAGGGAGCTACACCGGCAGTATGGATCCATGGTCTGCGGTGCCGGTGAACCCTGAGATGAGTGAAAATAGAGGGCACGACGAGCTGCTCCAACAAACACAAGGAGGGGTCAAATCTCAGGCTTGCCTCACGCTAAGACGCTGTGCAGACTGCAGAAAGAAACAGACCGGTCTTTAGAAGCAGATTCATGTTCTATAGTTAGGTAAGCTATGTGTTATTTTAGGGGTAAAACGTACTTGAACAGTTTAACTACGTATGAAAATCTATTATATCCAGTGGTGGTGTAACATAACGAAGTACAAGTAGTAAAGTACTGTACTAAACTAAAGCTTTTTATTTTCTACTCCACTACATTTTTGAACAGGACTGAAAAGTAAAAGTATTTTTCACTACTGTTTGAGACCTGCTGAAATGGCTGAGACTTATTTTTAGCACTTTTAATTTTTTGCAAACCAAATACACAAATACTCACAAGCAGCTAGAAAAATTAAGTCATCAATAGAATCACTTAAAATCAGCTTTAAATTATTTATCAAAATCACTACATTTGATTCATTAATAGTTCTAAAATACTCTGGAAAATACTTTTACTTTTTTATTCTTATAATACATAATAAAACAGATACTTTAATACTTTTACCTGAGTAGATTTTTAAATGTCATACTTCTACTTTTACTTGAGGTTTGTTTTTTTTTTTTTGCTCCACTATCTGAACTTTTATTTAAGTAACATAACTGTGTACTTCTACTAATCTTAAGAAAAACAACTCAAGATATGTATTTTATTACATGTCATATATATCACATAAATTGCATTTTTGAATGATTTTTACAAGTATTTTTGGGAGGAAAAGCAGAAAGAATCCACATTTAGCAATATATTACTTTACATGTATATCTTGGTGTACTCTTCTCTTGCTAAGGTTAATGAGGACCAGGTTATGTAGACCAGATCGTTCATCACATTTTGATACTCTTGATATAGAAACTCAAAGCAAACCAATCTCAGGACTTTCCACCTTTCCTTTCTGGAGACACCATAACTGCGCAGTTCACGTTAAAAATTCACATTAGTCAATTTGGAGTAATATAGGACCTATAGAAACACTGATTGGTGTTTTTTTTTAACCACACCAAGAAGTTTACACGGGTGTTTATTGGTTTCTGGTTTATCAGTAAATATTTTAGTCAGATATTAAGCTACTTTAAAGAAATTCTGGTAATGATAAGTTAGTAATGATTGTAAGTACTGTAAGTAGCAAGCAGTTTTTCAGTTTATTAAAAAAAAGTTGGGATCAAGAAATTTGTCACAAAGGCTTTTTACTCAACAAAAATACTTGTATATGTTCTTAGTATTTCTGTATTTACACTACAAATTCATCTTCCCTTTTGACACTTACACTAGAAAGGAACATTCTTACAACAGGAACAGCCATGTCTAAATACATATCAACTCATAGAACAAAACAGAACAAAAAAAACATTGGAAGTGGTATGACACATCTCAACCATCCTTCAGATATAGTCCCTTTGTTTTCTCAGCCAGTGCAGTCTAATAGATAATATAACAGTCTTTATAGTCACTTGCACGACCTAAATGGGAATCCTGGTGACAATACTATTGCTTCTTGGGAAATGACACCTGTCCAATAGCAATAACACCTGCATTCTACTTCTCAATAAAACATAATAGGAGTCCTGGCATGTAGTGGCTTGGCACACCTAGTGGGAGGATGACAGAATGCACTAAGTGGAGTGGTTAGAATCCCGCTGTTCTGTGCAGATTTTGGTCGTTACCAGGCTTCATTGTATTTAGTGGTGCACTGATACTGAAGTCCATATTACATAATTTTTTAATCTGCTATAATGTTTCCTCATCAAAAACATACCTGGAGTTGTGTTTTGTTGTGTTCACACATGTTTAACACACACAACACAAACCCTGCATATTTAGGCTGAGTTCCTCTCTCAAAATGAAAACACTCTCCTCCACCTTGTGATGTCATATGGTAATACAGGAAGTGCTCCACTGTGTTTTTAAACTCCATGCACCTTCACTAGAATCATTTGGATAATTTCAGCCCTGGAATCGCCAATCTCTTCGGAAAAAAAGGTAAAAGGAGCTGTTAACTTGAACTACTGCTTCATGACATCACAAGGTGGAACAGAGCATTTAGAAGTTTGGTGACATAGATAGACTAATAAACCAGGATTACGCGTGTGTGAATGAAATGAAACACAACTGCAGGCATGGTTTTGATGAGGTAATAACATGACTAAAAGTTCATATTAGTCAATTTTACGTAATATAGGACCTTTAAGGACACTGACTGGTGTTTTTTTAACCCCGCCAAGAAGTTTAAACAGGCGTTGGTTGTTTTTTGGTTTATCAGCAAATATTTTAGTCAGATATCCACCTATTTTTAAAGAAATTCTGGTAATGATAAGAACCAATCATTGATTGTAAGTACTAGCAAGTAGTGACAATACCAAGGCTTTTCAGCTTATTAAAGAGTGTTGGGATCTAGAAATTTCTCAGAATAGCTTTTACTCAACTAAAATACTTCAAGTTTGAATCCAAATATATGCTCTTTTCTATTTCACTCGCACAATGCATTATCTTCATACTGAATAATTGCTTAATGATTATGGTCAAATTACAAGCACCAACCACAAGGGGTCACTAAATACTAAAATACCTTATATTTTAATACATTCTACTTAACTACAATATATAAGGTGTATATCTAGGAATAAACATCCAGATATCTCCCAGGCAATTTATTTTAACCATTGCAAGACAGGGCCAAGGTCTAGGTTAATCTATGCTATTTCAGTTTTCACAAGGAAACCCAAGGCTTCACCTGCCCATTTCTTCCAAAGCTGTGTGTTGATAACTCTGTGAACTCTCTTGGCCTCTGTTGCCAGCGGAAATCCCCCCTAAGAAGGTGAGATATGATGTGCGCAAAACAAGGTGAAAAGAGGCTGGGGAAGATGGAGGGGCACACGGGGAGCAGCAGCAGGGGTCAGCAGGTGTGATGGGAGTGATGCATGATGGGAAAATAGCAGAGAAAAGGCCGAGCGTTGAGAGAGGAAGAAAGGGAAGGGGGGAGTAGGGGTGGGTTTACTCATGTGTGAAAGCAAAGCTGACATATGGACATATTATCACAGATCGGATGGCAGGGGAGTCAGGGAGTCAAGGTTTTGCCTCATTCTACACGAAGTACACAGGCATAAAGGTGTGAGAGTGTTTCAGGATGTTTTTCTCCCAATCGAAACTGAACACATATTAATTGCTCTATAAGTTACAAGCTATAGTAAGCATTATAGTTGTTAAATTGAAAGAACTAATGCAAGTCTTGGCGCTGGCTTTTCAATATAGCGAACAGGGCTGTAGTCGACTTAAGAAATTCTTAGTTGACAAAAGACATGCCCATTGATCATTACATTGACAAAAAGCTCTTAAAATTATTAGGATCTTGCACCAAAACAACTATGTATACAGCAGTGGTAGAACGTAATGAAGTTAAAGTAGTAAAGTACTGTATGTAAGTAAAAATGTTTACTTAAATTTTGAATAGGATACTTTTTACTTTTACTTCACTATATTTGAGAGCAGGTAACTGTACTTTCTACTCCACTACATTTTTGAACAGGACTGAAAAGTATTTTTTATTATTGTTTGAGACCGGCTGAAAAGTCTGAGGGGCTGATTTCTAACATGTTCGTAGTTTGATCAAACAAAAACATACAAATAAAAATAGCTAGGTACAAAATGATCAACATTCAGTACAAATATCTCCAGGATACTTTTACTTTATATTCGTTAAGTACATTTTTAAATAGGTACTTTAATACTTTTACTCAAGCTGAATTTTTTCTTGTGATACTTTTACTTAAGTAGTTTTTTGCTTTGGTGTCTGTAACATAATCGAGTACTTCTTCCACCACTGATATATAGTGGAGTGCTTCTTCATAAGTAACTCCAAAAACTTCAGTTAATTCACTTCCTGCATTCTCCTCTCTAATGCGGTCCATATAAATCCTTACAATCCCAGTAAAGTAACTAAACAACTACAGGCCTACAGCCAAGTGAAGTATTAGTATTAGTGGGAAATTCATGACATTTAATGGCTTCTTAACAGCCTAGGATGGTAGATTGTACAGATTAAACAATACTGACCAATATGACAATATGGATTGATTAGAAAATGATTCCATTTTGTATAGCGTTTTTCCACCTAAAAGGATCTCAAAGAGCTTTACACTCGGGACAACGTGGGTTAAGTGTGTTGCCCAAGGACACACCAACAACTTGTGAATCAGTGGATCTGACTGCTCTGCCAGGGATGTTTACACTGAGATCGGGATTCGAACCGCCAACCTTCGGATCAATGGGCCAACACTCTACCAGCTGAGCTTCTGCCGCCCCGACATTAGTACATTTATCCAAACTGAAATCAAAATGGGCCCATATAAATTGCCTTTGGTCTTCTGTGTACTTAAACATAACTACTTTCTGTTTCTTAGATAATTTATGACCTCAGCAGCAATAAAACAAAGTGTCAGTTTTAGAAGACTATAAAAAAGACTGGAAGAAGAAGAGGAGTTTTAAATATTTTGCAGTGTGAAAAAAGAAAGACATTTGGTGATCAAACTTTTGGACATTCTCTGCTTTGGACTGTTTCACCCCAGTTTGTTCAAAGGTCTATTTATACGAGCAGTTATAGATCTTAGGACAGTCATATAAAGGAAGGAGACGCAGCGGACTTATTGAGAGAAGACCAGAAGACCAAAAGAGAGAGAAAGAGAGAGAGAAAGTATGTCAAAGAGAGAAAGAGAAAGTGTATGAAAGAGAGAAAGTATATGAGAGAGAGAGCGAGACATAGAAGGTATATGAGAGAGCGAGAAACATTAAGTATATACGAGAGAGAAAAAGTTTATGAGAGAGAAAATATATTAGGAAATATACGACAGAGAGCGAGAGAAAGTATGAGATATAGATAGTATATGAGAAAATATATGAGAGAGAGAAAAGACATAAGAGAAAGGGAAAGTATATGAGAGAGAGAAAATATAAGAGAAAGAAAGTACAAAAGAGAAAATATATGAGGGAAAATACATGAAATGGTTATATTTATCCAATGATTTGTACTATAAAGTTATTTTCTATTTAACTTTGCATTTTAATTATTTTTTTTACTCAAAATCACAGAATTTTTACATTTACCGTTGAAATACTGAGAAGAGACGCGCGGAGAGGCACCAGCTGTTCGTGCCTCACATGGACTGACTGTGCTGTAGCTCAGCAGTGACGCTGCTGCTTGAAGCTGCTGTGAAAAGGCACTGGGTGAGGCACGCAGTTACCCTGCCTCATGTTAGGGGGCATTCGTGAGCGCAGGGATTCTTGTAACTGCCGCAGAATAGGGGCCGCAAACTACAATTTAGAGTTAGCAAGTCAACTTTAACAATTCACTTTTTTCTTCTTGTCTGGCCCTACTTTTTTGTTTTTTCCCAATTTATTCAAGATTTAGGCTTGTCTTGCTTTAGAACAAACTACTGCTTGAAAAGCCAAATATTATAGAAGACTTTATGGAAAATGTTTAGACCAATCATTTCTGTATAATAATAACTTGAACTATTCTCTGTTTTCCAGGTTGTGTTGCCTGCTCACTTGGTTGACCACAGCTACAGCACCTGGTCCTGGGGTCCGACTGAACAGGTAAGAAACTCAATCAGACTCATTTGAGTATAATTAATTACATGACACATTTCATCACGCTGGCTTTGAAGAGCAAAACTGAACCGATAAGAGGCAATTCAAGTTCATAAAGTTTCCTTTGCTATTTTACCAACCAGTAGCAAGGCTATACATTAGCCAAATTCATGAAGTATATTTCTAATCCACTTATTATGCTAAAAAAGTACATTGCCCCGCCTCTCCTGACCAGGTCCAGGACTCCACCTCTGAGTCCTCTATCCCAGTCCAGCCCCATCCTGAGTCTACCCCTGCCCTGCCCTCCTGCTGCCCCCCTGCCCCTGGTAGTCCCCTGTTCATCCATGGCTACACTGTGGAGGAGTATCAGGACATCTACCACTCCGTCGTGGATCCCATGCTGACGTATGTTTCATCGGCCAGATTCGTTTCTGGTCACATTTTATAACTCACTATCAGTTCATTTTCATATTTACTTGGTGACTGGGTAACATTTTCCTTCAGAGCTTTTCTGTTTTAATTAAATTGTATTTGATTGTATTATTGAAATTCTTGTACAACAGACAGTATGCAGGTAAAGTTTTATCCTACTTGAACCAATCTTGGTCTCTGGTTTAGTCCTTTTTTACAACTAAACTTCCCATGTCTAATTGCTGATGTTTCTGTGTATCTGGCTGTTTGCAGGTACCGCAACGGCTGTCCCCGTCCCTACAGTCTGGAGCTGGGCCGGAGGATAAAGCAGCGCCTGTGGGAGAAGCTGGGGCGGCCCCTCGTCAGCGAGATAGAGACCGCTGGAGGTCTCCTGCACTGTGTGAGTCCCACAGCACTAGGCTGTATCCACCTTTCATTGATATAGATGTGTCTAAGGAGCCAGCCCCCCCTAAACCATCTCTGCCTTTTGTGTTTTAGGCCCAGCCCGCTATCTCTGCTGGAGCTCCCATTCAGCCACAGCGCCACCTTCTGAGAGAGCAGGTAAAGACAAGCAAATGCAGAAATGTATTGTGAAGAAAATGTTTATCAGTCAAAACAAAATAGTTTTCGCAAATCCTAATGTTCTTTCTTTGGTGCAGGCTGCAGTCTGTGCGGAGCCTACCCCTCGGAGGTCATACCGACTCGGGCTGAAGAGGAGGAAGAGGGTCCCAGTTCATTGCTGTGGAGCTCCCAAACCAGGTGCGACTATATAAGTAACTTACCTTACCTTCTTTTCTCCATTGTCCTGTGAAATTCAGACCAGTAGCTCCAGCCCTGTCCCAGAGAGGGAGGAGCCCCACAGTAAGAGGATGTGTCGCCCTGAGCCAGAGCACCCCGAGGAGCCCCTGTCTTCCAGACGCTGTGTGTTGAGGTTCAGACAGCAAAACACCGGCACCAGAAAACCTCGGTAAACGGTGGAAGACGTGTCTCAACAGGTAGACAGTTATTTTTAATGCACGTCCAGTAGTATATTCATTCATGTCTATGGATCCAATAATGCAATTAGTGATCTAAGTTACACAGTGCAGGTGTAATTATTACATAGATACATTTTAATGTTTATATTGTCCTGTAGGTGTCACCCTCCAGCTCCCACTCCTCCCCACTGAACATGGCCACTCACAGTCTCATTATGAGGCTGATGAGATTTTCACTTTTTATATTTTAGAGTGTGCTTTTAACATTTTTTGGGTGTGATTTCAAAATTTTTGAATTTACTGTGTGGTTTTAACATTTTTTGCCTGTGTGATTTCAACATTTTTAGAATGTACTGTGTGGCTTTAACATTTTCTGTGTGTGATTTCAAGATTTTAGAATTTACCGTGTGGCTTTAACATTTATTTGTCGATTTTAGTGTTGTTGTGTGCCATTTTGCCATTTTGCTATTTTGTGTCTTTTATACTGTGTGCATTTTGCAGCTCTCAACACCAAGCTGCCCCTCTGCCATCCAGCCTCCATCCAAAAACTCTCCTCCCTGGTTACAACTGTCAGTATGCAGGTAAGTGTTTGTGTTCCTCGTCCTGAACAAGTTTAAGTCCTGGTTTAGTCCTGGTTCAGATTCATTTACTCCTTGTTTTATCCAGCTTTAGGCCTTGTTAAGTTTGCTTTTAGTCCTGGCTCAGTCCTGCTGTACTGTACTGTTTGATTTCTGGTTTAGACTTTATGCATAACTGAACTCTCCTTTAAAATGTGTGTTATACTGTTTGTTTTGCAGCTTTTAGCACCTGGCTGCCCCTTCATAAAAAAACTAAAGAAAAACCTCCATCCACAAAACCATCACTTCTGCCTTGCACCTTGTGGCTACTGCCCCAGCTTGACACCAACATCTTCAGGGGCGAGCCATTCCCACCTTCTCCACCTTCTTCAAAGACACATTTAATAGCTTATGTGTCCAAATTCAACTGTTTCTACTGCCCCAGCCTGCCATCACCCATCTCCAGGGGCAAACGAAAACCGCCACTCTTCAAAAATACCATCTTGTTATGTTGCATCTGCCTGTCACCATCTTGCAACTGCCCAGCATAACATCAACATCTACAGGGCAGTAGCTCCATCCTCCAGTTTAAATATGGCTCCAACATCAGCCAAGATCTCCATCAAAATAACTGCTCCAGTCCCAGCCTACCATCAAGATCTACAGGGGCAAGCAGCCATTTTGAGTCTCCTCATCTCGCCACCAAAAGCTTGAAAAACATCACTCTGCCCAGTCAGTGCCCCAGCCTACCACCACCAACTTCAGGGGCAAACAACAAGTTCAGACAAACCCCTGTCCTTCATCCCAGCCTCCATCAGAAACATGGCTCCAAAATCAGCTACTTCTAAGCTCAAACTTCTACAAAGTCACCTTCACATCAGCTTTTAGTCCCAGCATATCTGTGTCTGCCCAGCCACCTTCTGCAGTCTTTTACCTCTCCAACGTCATTCAGCGTCCAAACAAATAAAAGGTTATAATATAGTTGCTGAATCACACCACAGGTATTAAATCATTTTCTTTACCAATTTAATCTTTGCGTGCAGCCCTGGTTCAGAACAGCATGCTGTAACCACTAGAAACGGAAGCTTCATGAGAAACCACAAAAAAAACCCAATGGAAGGATTGTATGTGTGTCCACATTATGTTCTTGGTAATTTTCTTTTTTTTTTTGGTATAATTTTCAAACCCAATAATGTTGTGTACATTATCCTAACATTTATTTGTATTTGCTCCTCAGCGAGACACCAGACCCCAGTGTGAGTGTATTTGTGTCGAGCTCAGAGTGAATGTGCTGCTTGATATAAAGTGCTTTTAGTGCCGTACGGTAGAAAAGCACAATATATATATGCAGCACCTTCACCATCACTGGTTTCTTGGCAGATCAAGGCTACAGGTTCATAGTAAGTGTCAAAATAAGTGAAACTGTTTTTTTTGATACAATGGAATTTCAATATGGTTTTATTTTTTTTGCAGACATCTACAGGACATTGAGGGGCATCTAGGAGTCACCCATCTTCTCCCAGTGTCAGCATTCAACCAAAGCCCTCGTCCAAAAAGGTGCTAATCAATCATTTATTTTCATCTGATAGCTTGTTATTCTGAATTTTGCACATTAAGTAATGTATTTTCTTTTTCAGTTTATTCCCGAGCCCCTTTGAGCCTTGCTGTCCAAGTTTAGTCCAAGTTTAGTTAATTTATGTTGGCTGTTTTGTTTTGTTTCTCATTCACTTCACAGTAAAATAATTAGTAAGATGCTTCACACAGATTATTGTATTGTATCACTCCAGAACATAGACTGTATATATAAATGGACATCAAGAAATGAGCCTTAATTACAGTTCACTTCTTTATAAAAGTTAAGCTCTAGAACAGCTATCAAGCCTGTTGACTTGATAAATGTACAAAGTCTGGAATATGAAAAACAGTTGGATAACATTTATGGGTGTTGCAATTAGTAACACATTACATGGTGAAAGTAGTCACTACATGACTAAAAGCCTACAAGGTTATTAGCCTCAGACTAGTCTGTGTGAAACAAAGTGAACATTCTTGTACTATTTTTATAACAGCATTTCACTGCCTGCCATTATTTTACTCTGTGGACAAATCTCACTTTCTGATTCAATAATATCTCATTTCAGGTTAGGGTTTAAGGGGTATTAGAAGCTTAAGTTTTCATAAAGCAAGATAGTAATTTTAATCATGTCCTATTCAAATGCCCAGGCAAAATTAAGACGGTAGAGGGAAGATTCACTACAGGGCTACAATTAGTTTGAATTTGAATTACTGGATGAGTTTAGTTCAAACTCTTGATATATAAAATACAAAAATCAATGTATATTTTCTGCCTATGCGGGTCACACAAGAGGAAACGTTTACTTGAGTGAAAATATAGTCTACCTGTCAGAAAATCTATTCATAAATGCCCTCACCAACAGCCTTCCACTCAACATATGCTCAACAACCCTGAATCCAAAGATCTGCAACTTTATTTATGCAATCACATTAAAACACTTTCCTCTGGCAGACATTGTACTAAAGCAACTGCAGCAGTGGAACACAACTAAATAGTTGTTGTTGGGTTTTTTTTGCAGAAGTGGATGTATTGGTGGTGGTGGTACAAGTACTTTAATGAGCACTGTATGTATTGGTAGGGCAAGTTTATTTGTAGAACACAATTTGATTTGTACACAAAGTAATTCAAATTACTTTAAAGAACAAGAAAGATACAATACAAACAGATAAAAACATGCATAAATATGTAGAGAAATCATTTCATTTTGTCAGTATAAAGCTTTTGTAGACTTATAGTGGGAAGAGAAACCAAAACTTTTACTCAAGTAAGAGTATTTTTACTTAAAACAAAATACTTCTCAAGAAGCAATAAAAGTATGATGTCTGAAAACTACTAATTAGTAAAATGTCTGAGTAGATCTATAGTGGAAAACCAGTTACAGCTGGCGCCATCAGGCCAAAGTACAGGTCAGATCTGCAGAGAGGCAAGCAACTTTACAATAAGAATGTATGTTATTTTCCAGTGTGTTTTGCAATAAAAACAGCTGTACCTGAGCAAGCAATTAAGCAAAAACATCTCAACAAAACCCCAGGTGGCGGACTCCCCCACACGAAAACTTAGCTTACCTTTAATTTGTTACTTAAGAAATACTTTTGCTGAATATTTTCCACATTCTAGCAATTCTGACACCTAAAGTAGCGTGTTCACTCATGTGCAGTGAAATGCGTACAAGTAAAAAACCTCTGCTGCAAATCTTTAGTTATTTGTGGACAAGAAATGGATTGAAACCAAATTCCTGTATATTCAGAAATATATGGGGGCTGCTTTCTCTCTGTCGGCACCATTTGGCATTACTCAAACAGCTGTCAGCTCGAGCCAAAGCGTTTCAGACCACTGATTTTCAAAGTGGGCCAATAAGTTCACACGACTCCCTTGCCCTGCCTCGGAGCACTGGAGCTATTGCAGCATCTATCTTGACATATCACTCCTCATTTTCAACTTTTTTGCTGCTGCTCTCTGATCTGTCTGATTTGGCTTGTATAAATTGAATAAAAAATGTCTAGACTGAAAAAAATACTGTACAACTTATAAAATAGGACCCCCAGGCGCTACCAAACTTTATTATTTTTAGCACGGTTGTTAGCCTTGTCGTAAGATTGAAAGAGTAAACATGGAGTTATAATAACTAATCTTATAATTATAATTACATTGTGCTGTTTCAATTGCCACAATCAGCACAATCAGCCCCTCCAAACATCATCTTGAGAACACAAAAGAACACATAAACAGGATGCAGTTGATTCCAGCTAATTGGACTTTAGGGTTGGTGGGAGAACGCTGTTAGTTTGGCACATTTTTTGCTTTTACGAGTTTTACTTAAGTTACAAGTGCTCAGTTAAAGGTCCCATATTACACAAAACTGACTCTTGTGAGCTTTAAGCCATGTGAAAATGGTACAACCTCAAAAACTTATAGCAGTAATTTTATGCAATGTACCTAATTTTCCAAAAAAGAAAAGTGTTCCTAGGTTCTCCAGGGTTAAAGTTAACAGCTACCTTTTACCTTTAGTTCAGTAGAGATTGGCAAATCCAGGGCTAAAATTATCCAAATTATTCTAGTGAAGGTGTATGGAGTTTAAAAACACAGTGGAGCACATCCTGTATTAGCACATCAGTTTGAGAGAAGAACTTGTGTGTTAAACATGTGTGAATGAAACAAAACACAACTCCAGGTCTGTTTGTGATGAGGAATGGTTTGTTTCTGTGACTTCTTGCATCTCAAATATGAGCTTTGGCCCATATTTTGTCACTGTACTTTTTCATCATATATTTTGATTATGGCAACAGACAGGAGTGTATCTCTCATAGTAAATCTCTCTGCACTCTTCTCAAATGTGAATTTATGGGTGTCCCATCATGTACCTTTTGTTGAGTGTGTATTGTCTGTTTTGTCTTTACCTGGAATCTATCACAGTATGGCATTCAACTTATCTGTATCTTATTGTTAACATAATTATTTCATTACAAGTATCTTTATTGCTGAAAAAATACCTTGAAAAACCTGCATTCTTACTGTAGCAAGATCACTTCTCCACTGATCTGACCTGTAACTTGGCTTACCTGTCCCCACAGAGATAGATATAGATATAGTTATGGTGACAAACGTTCATCTTTTTAGGCTTTGTGATTCCATTAGTACAAAAGCAACTCAGGTCCACATGATTTTGTATTTGTGAGGTAGTCTCCCTGCAAGACAATTTATCAAAAAAAACACATTCCTATGTATTATTCATTGTAATTCTACACATATTATTATGGTTTGTAGTATCTGACCATTATTCCTATTCATTCCCTGCCTTCTCCTTATGTAAGTAGTTTGCATGATGGATGACCTACACATGCCTGATGCTGCTGACTACACCAGCCTGCGGTACGGGGCCAAATGACTGTGCACATTTAGTGACATCATCTCGTATATGAGTGATGTCACTGGAGCGGGACCTTGCCATCATTCTTCACCATTCTTTAAATAACCCACAATGCACTTCTTCCTTATCACCCCCCGCCACCACCCTTTTACCACTCCCCATCACTCTCTCCCCCCTTCTCCACCCGTTTGTTCGTCCTTCTCTCCTTCCGCAGTTCCGTGCCACTCAATGGACAATACTACAGCTGCTTATCTCCTCTCGCCTCCCCTCCCGTCCCGTAACTGTAGCTATGGGAGGGGTGTGGGGCTGCTCTGAATGGGGGGGGTTGAATGCGGCCACATCGCAGCCTCTTTGGTAGATTAATTTGCAGGGAGCTCTGCCACCGCTTTACTGTATGTGCTGAAAGTCACTCAGGGATTACCGTCGCGGGCCCCCACCCACTTGCTACCTCGGCAAAAAAAAATTTCAAATAAAAAAAAAAAAATAACACCCAAAAGCTACCTTTGGTCTGCTGCTTTCTCTATCTCTCCTATAGCTCCTTTGCCTTTCCCTCTCTCCAATCCCATCAACTCCCTTCTTTGGTTAATTACGCTAATGGTTTGAATGTCCTTGGGGGTTGTTGGAGGGCAGGGATAGATGTCATGAACAAATCCAAGGCACATGCTAGTCCATTATGGTACGCACAATATCGGAAAGCAAAAATATATAGTAGATGCGGCACTATATTCCTCTGTGTAACTTGGCAACACAAAGCTAGCCTTTTTGGCACGCTATAATGTTTTTATCCATTCAGCACTTTGTATTGGAAGCAGACTCACTGACTATAGCAAAATAGAAGTAGTAGTGCACTCATTGGCCTCAACAGGCAAAAACAGGCAAATAAGTCGCACTTATGTTGCACATTTCTGGTGGAAGGTCTGCCACCTGCTCATCTCCAAGGACAAGCGTGCTTTTCCTGCAATGTTTCACAGCAGGAATTACGCTCACCTGTCTTGCATTCATTCAAGTACAGGCTCCTGTTAATATATAAATGGACATAGCTAACGTGCTAGCCGTCGCGTTCCAAATAGGAAGTGAGCATGGGCGCGCTTCCGGCTCCATCGACTTCACCGGTTCTTATTCACTTTCTATCTATCTATTCTCTCTCAGTAACTGCTGCTGTCAGGCTCGTCATTTTGGTCTTAAAATGTTCATATTAGCCCGCACTACATGATCTTGGTATTTTTATTTCACTATTGTGTCAGTAAATCAAGGTATAAACATTAATAAAAGACAAATCGGGGCAGTCTTTCCCCGAGATCGCTCCCTTTAGCGTTAGCAACAGATGTCATTGACAGCGTCGCTAAGGACCTGCACCCTGGTAAACCAGCGGTCGGGAAGGAGCGTTACCTTCAACAGCCTCGGATTGTCTCTTTAGTTGCTGATACTCGTGGTCAAAATTCGCCGCTATAACTGCTAGCCTTGATGAACTTCATTTTACTGGAGCCGAACGCTATGGGTGACGTCACGCTCCTTTAGTCCACGTCTTTATACAGTCTATGGCCCAGATGAAAAATATTACACAGTATACTAAAATCCTTTTTTTTTTCCTTCTGCGCCAACCTTGGGTTTTTGAAATCGTATGAATAAACACAAGCAGCGCATTGTAATAAGATTATAAATAAATGTTGTGGGATGGTATTAAATTATGGAGACCGAAATATATTACCCTGGAGTGAACCGGATTTGGTGATTGGTGAGCTTTCACCAGTTTTCTTGACAACCCGTGAATAAATACCCTCAGTATTATTCCTGCTTACACTTTTGCACGAGATGTCAAATAAGCATTCCTGTCATTCTACTCCTATGGCCTTGGTCAAACTAAAGCTTGTATAGATATTGCATATTAATAAAAAAAACTCTCTATCCTTTCCAGAGAGCTTGCCAAATACAATGTGGGCGGTGATTTCTGCGATAGAGTTTAATCCTCTGCTCTCTCTATCCTCCGCCGCCTCTACCTTCAGGGGGTCCATCCATGCGCAGCCATTTCTTACCCACAATCCCTGGTCTGTTTATCCGACTTCACCCGCACCCCTGGAGAAAATTGTCCAAAACTAATTGATTGGAATGGAGGTGTACAGAGATAAGAGATAGGGCCTCAAAAATATCCAATCTCCTCCTTGCAATTCCTTCTTTCTGGACGATAATTCAGCTCGGCAAATCCTCTTCTCAAATAATATCCGCCGTGATTTTTTGCCGTCCAGTCGTCTTGTCTGTCTGCATCAGCGGCACATGCAGGTCTTCCTCAGGGGGATGCAACACGCAGTCAACCAAGCAGCAATGATGAATGGCAATAATACAACAAACGATCTTCTCGATATCCTCTTTCATTTAGTAAGCTTTACCCTCGAGGTTGGCAGACGCGTATTAGCTTAGCGCTTAGCCTGGAGCGTCAGTGCATTCCGCCTACTGTAGATTTGGTTGGGTTTTATATATGCGTAGCTATTTAAGACCAAACTTGTCAATGTTTATATAAGATAATCCTTTGTGATGTTCTCAGACACTGGATGACACAAACAGGCTAAAAGAAGCTAAAAACCACATAAATCGTCATGGTAAATGGCCACGTTTTCCACCTTCAAGGCACTCAAAGAGCTTTACACCAAGAAACCACTCACCCATTCACACACACATTCATACGCCAGTGTACGCAGACAGTGAGGGCAAGGTGAGTTAAGCGTCTTGCCCAAGGACACAACATTCGTCCGTGGGAGCTGGAATCTCACTTTCAAGCTGCGGGTTTGTGGATTTGACTGCTCCACCAACGATGTTTATGTCGACAGCCGGATTCGAACCACCAACCTTCAGATCAGGGGAGAGACACAGCGGACTATTGACTTACTTAAACTGTGCTTTCAGTTCTATAAATAATTGAAGTGTCCAGTGTATTTATTGTTGAAAATAGTCTCTAACATAGACTGATCATCAAGATTCACTATGTAACTTTTCTGCTGAAGGGTCCAACACCTTCAAAACAAAGTAACAAAGCTAGTAGTAACATATTTTAAATTACTATCCAGACTTTTGTATTTCCTTTGATTTATTGTAAGTAATATGAAACATCTAATGCAACATTGTGAGCAGGTTAAATTGATGCATTCAAAAGCAGTTGTGCATAGTAATATCCCAAGGGCAAAGAGAGAACATTTTTCATAATGTGCTAAATGAATATGTGATTCTGTTAGTGCATGCCTTTGTGATACGCCGCTGTTTAGATGTAATCGTATTCAGACATTTCATTCATATTTCAAATCTGGTGAGATGCATAAATTAAGACCTCCAGCTCATGTTTAAAGAAATTCTGCTACACCCACTTGCAAATTGTGTTTCAAAATAGTCTTCATTATTCAAATGTATCTAGCTAGGAGAAACCAAATCTCCCTGACACAAAATAATAATAAAATCAATGTAGTACAGTACTGAAGTATTTTTATAAAGCATTCAATTTGAATTGGAAAAAATGATGTAAGTATATTTTAATAAAATATGTAATGCGGTTGTTGACTCACTAAAATTCAGTAGTATTGGGGCGAAAAATTGGGGGTGTGTTTGTCCACTGACCCGAAGGTTGGCGGTTCACATCCCACTCTCAACTAAACATTGGTTGAGTGGTCAGATCCAGTGCCCCAGAGGTTGGTGGTGCGATTCTAGCTCCCATGGATGAACACTGTTGTTGCATCGTTGGACAAGACACTTAACCCACCTCTGCGTACACTGGTGTATGAATGTGTGTGTGAATGGGTGAGTGGTTCCTTGATGTAAAGCATTTTGAGTGTCTTGAAGGTGGAAAAGCCATTTACCATTTGATAGCACCAATAATACAAATTAATAGCAATATCAGCATTAGTAGCAGTAGTGATATGTTGTAGTTGCACATTACACTCATTGCACATTACACTCATTGCACAGTTCCCATTACTGCACCATACAAAATATTGCACATTCCAGTCATTACATAGTCCCCATTATTTTCAGTTTGGCCCATTCAAGACATTCTACACCCACCCCCTTCATTTTTTGCTCATACATACAAATATGTCTCTATAGAACAGTTAATATCACACTGCTACTACAGATGAGTGCATGTTTGGTTTGACCATAACTACTTACTGACAGTATAATTGGTAGAAATAATAGTAATGGTATGTACAATAGTCCCAGTTGTCATGCTTTGCCACTGTTCAAATACTATTTGAAATAAATGTTGTGGTAGTGGTAGTAGTAGACAGAAGTAGCAGTTTTCTTGTCGGTCAAATAATTCAATATACTTTGATATGTATTATATTTTTACATCTACACTTGAATGAAATGAGAACTACCCAAGTGAAAAAGGAAATAAAAGAATGTTTTCTAAGCTCAGATTGGCTCCTCTGGTGTTCACCTTCACAGGTCACTGAGTCTGTCTGATATATGTGTGTATCTGGAGGCCAAAGGATACACTCACTTTCTGAACCAATGTGTCTGCTCTTCTAACAAGCCACTGAGAATTTCATTATTTAAAGGCACCGTAGCTGATTTTTACCGTCTTAACATTGTGAAAAACAGAATTGGTTCATTTTAAACAGTTTACAGTGGTCCAAACGTTAATTCTCACTTACCTTATGCGTTCCGAGCGTCCCGACTATTCACTGTGACGAAATTGCAAGCGATTTTAACAACTTTAAGACACCAGAGAGGGAAGTTTTGTCGTCATAATAAACAACTAGCATGCTAACATGCACTTATTGACTATCAGACAATAAAACGGTTTATAATTAGCTGCAGACAGTACACAGAAGACATATTTTGACCTAAATTTTGACCTTATACAATATATCTGTAAATAAATGGGGAGAAAATTGAGTCCTAATTGGGATTAACTTGAGTTGCAGGAACTAAATATGCATCAAAAAACAAAAGCGAAAGAAGCAAAGAGAGGGAGCTTTGGTTCAATGCATTGCTAATTAAGCCAGTTCTTCAAGGGTTGAGCTTGCAAGATATGGATGGATTGATGGCCACTCTCACAGCTTGAGAGAAGAGGGAAAACAAACCCGGAAAGGCCCCAGATGAGCTTTTATCCGCTACTTTCTTCATTAAACCAATTACGCTCTGCAGAAAATGGAAAGTATAAAGTTTAGTCTTTGTTCTCAGTTTTCCAAATGGACAACAGGCACAACTTTTGAATTCAAAAGTTGTTTTGAAGTCCCCAAACTCTGCAAAAACTGTATTTTTTGCAAGTCATGTGCTATTTGTGTAATGCACAAAGGCTGCAGCTAATGAGATAGTAAGATATCTGCTTAAAGGGCCTATAGTACTCAGTTTTTAAAATCTCTGTTATAATAATGTATCCTAATCAGAAACATAGCTGGTGTTGTGTTTTGTTCAATAATCCTACATATTTAGGTCATGTAGTGATACAGGAAGCATTCTCCTGTGTTTTTACATATTCACTAGAAGGAGATTAATAATTTCAGCCCTGGAACTGCCAAACTTTGAAGCTACAGCTATTGTTTGAGCCTCTTCACTCCTTGGCACGCCAGAAGATATTGGAGATTTTTTCTGGCAATCTCAACTGAACGAAAAAGTAAAACAAAAATATTTTAAAAAGGCAGCAACTTATGGTTATTCTAGTGTATTATAGAGTAAATCAGTTCAATAAAGGTTAAAAATAGCTGTTAACCTTAAAAGTACCACTTGATGACATCATAAGGTAGAACAGAGCATTTTGAGCTCTGGAGATATACTGTAGAGAGCATAATAACGCAGGATTACTCAAACATGTGTGAATGAACCAACTCCACATATATTGTAGACCAGATCTTTTCCTGTAAATGTGATTAAACCAGATATTTTCCTGTAATTCAAGTATAGATATAGTGTAAAAACAGCTTAGTCTCAAAATAAGACCACTGTACACCGTTAGCTTGCTAGTTGTTGTTAGTTAGAGAACTCCACTCTGGCCTCTGTGAGTTATGAAATACACTTAAGAAACTCTTTGCTGTAAACTGGACTGCTGCAAACTTTAAAATAAACTAATAATGTTACATTTTTTAAGATAGAATGTGATGATGTCGTACTCGCAGATGGGGGCAAGAGATGAAATATACTTTGCCATGAAATATCCAAAAGATAATTTCCCAAATGTTGAACCTGGTATTTTCAATTACAGACTAAACCCAAGGACTCACCGTTTGCATTTTACAATTTAAATTTTAGCTGCCGCCTGTCTGTATTCATTAATATTGGGCTATAGAATGCTGTGATGTAATCTGAAACCCGGCAATGAGCAGAGGAAAACCACTGTTCAAATTTGAAATAGTTTTAATGCGACTGGATTTAGCAGCTTTAGTTTAAGTTAAGTCGCTTTTTGGTTTTCTGGTTTGCATCTTTTATTGTGGAAATAAAGACATGAAGATTTGTACTTAAATACTGTGTACTTTGCACATATTCGCTGGTGCGTTGTTTGGATAAGCTTCTGCAGTGTAAACAGATTTATTGCCATCCAGTGTTGCATTCATTTTTCACCAAGATCTTGCACTGATGATGGTCGAGTCTGACCGCTGCACAAAGCTTCTCCAGCACATCCCAAAGATTCTCAATAGGGTTAAGGTCTGGACTCTGTGGTGGACAATCCATGTGTGAAAATGATGTCTCCTGCTCCTGAATCACTCTTTCACAATTTGAGCCCCATGAATCCCGACAGTGTCATCTTGGAATACGCCCGTGCATCAGGGAAGACAAAATCCATTGATGGAATAACCTGGTCATTTAGTATATTCAGGTGTCAGCTGACCTCATTCTTTGAGCACAGACTGTTGCTAAACCTAGACCTGACTCGTACCTACAGGCTCGTACCGATTTGTTTAGTTAAATCCAGGTGGTGACTTTTTTTTTTTTTTTTGGCCAGGCAGTGTATGTTACCAAAAATGATGACTACAACATTCTTTTTGCATATAGAGAGGATAAACCAAATATTTAGATAAATATGAGACCTTCTTGAATAATTTTATTTGGTTGTTTTTAATCCGGTGTCGAACAGGAGTGCTCCACCGAGGCAAAGGGGTGCTCTTCACTGCAGCTTTTAATCTTAATTCAGACATGTTTCCTGAGATTAGCTCATCATTCGGGATTTACACCAAGTCTTGTGGCTCTACTGTAAGACGACAAGCCGCACAGTATATACAGGAATGTGGGTATTTGTGTGTTTTGTAGATTAAAAGCACATATTGTTTCAAGAGTGAGTGATTAGCCTCTTCGAAAACATGGTTGCCGGTGCCATCCTCAGACTAGCCGCCTCATAAACTCTGCATAGTCTCATTTTATCCTTGCCGTAGGTGTAAGAAAACCGTGTAAATTCCCATGGAGAATAAGTGCACCAATTTTCATCTGCCGGTTTTGTCAATTATACAGGATAACCCACTTGACCCATAGTTAGTGGCATTCTGGAGTAAGCTGAAGAAAATTAATGAATACTTTTGGCAATATATTAGATGGATTAATTCAACACTAGCAGGAAATAGCCCCAAAGGCTAATTAGCTCAGTGGCTAAAACGTGCCAGTAAAAGTCTGCAACACAAGGCTCCCACACATTTGCAGAGCTTAATCTATGACTTAATTCCTCCGGTTGAACAAATCTCTTGTCCATGAGCTGTTTTATATGTGCAGATTAGCAAACAGTCAGTGATGCCGTGCTCTATTAGCCATCACAATGTGCTGCATGATTCTAGGACATTTGGTTTGGCAGCAGGACAGTACATGGGGTAATTACAGCAAGTGCCATGTTTGTTTGGGAGCTGGAGCCAGTCAAAGTGAACTGGGAGAGTCGGGAATTGAGCCATCCTGTTTGGCATGATTGTGTCAGATGTTCTATTGTGGGCAGTGGCACAGTGGTTAAGCGTTCGCCCACATACCTGATGGTTGATATTTGACCCTGACGAGTGCATTCTTTCAACTTTGTATGTTTTTTTTTTTTTTTTTTAAGAGACAAGACAAGTAGACCTATATCAACTTAATATATATTACATGAAACAATGTTTTTTGGGGGCAGTGTTTGTCGTGGGTACTTTTTCTTTGCACTATAGGGAAACTTGGGATAATTTTTTGGCGATTTGATAAGATTTAAGCCGTAAAAGGTTGAATTAATAATTTCTATGACTCATTACAGATGCAAACTGAGTACTTTTTGTCATATTGTAGATGTATAATAGATTCTGTGGTTTAAATATGCTCTTGGGTTATTGTGTCAATGTCATAAGTTAGTATCAACATTATCGTTTAGCGTATATATTTACAAATTTGTTATTGTGACAGGCCTAGAAACAAGTAATGCCAAAAAATTGTGTTCTTAACAGGCTTCAGTAGTAATAGGAACAAAAAGTGCAATAGATGGATTCAAAAGGCTATTGAAATCTGAACCGCGGCACACAGTCTATCAACCGAGACGAGGGAGCTTTTACCTTGACTCGCACTTGGGACTTTCTTCTTCAGAGAGGACCACACGGGGCAGGCATGGTCTATCTGAAGGATATATCAGAACCGTCAGGCTAATCATACTTGGGAATAACAGCGGATAAAAGACACATCACACCAATCGGGGACCAGCTCTGACGAAGGTTTTAGTCTTACTGAAACATGTCAAATAAGGGTCAGAGCTTTTTTTGCATTACTTGTCTTATTAGAGGAAAACACAAAGTTGGTATTAAAAGTGAAGGTGAGATACATTTTCTAAATATTGTACAAAGGCGCAGGACTAAATTTAGCCAAACAGTGGTGTCTATCAGACGCACACAATTATGGAATACACTGCCACAGCACATTAGAAACTGTGAAAACTACTCCACCTTCAAAATAGTTCTCAAACAATGGCTGAAAAACAACCAGTCCTGCAGTCATATATGATTTAACCTTTTTTCTTGGATTCTTCAGACTCTTGCTTTGACTGTTTTACTGTAAATAACCTTTCATAAATTCCTTTTTCTTATTATTAGTTGTTTACTGTACTGTATATAACCCTTTGTAAATGCTGTTTTTCTTATTAGTACTAATATCTTGTATTGTCTGTTACTGTAAAGTTAATTGTTGAATGTTTTATCCTGCCTTAGGACAACGGATGAAATTTAGCTCCTGTGCTAACTCCAGCATATTTATGTTGTAGCAGCTACTGAAACATTGATTAATATGCACTGTCCTAATTCAAATAAATACAAGTTTTAAAATAAAAAAATATATATATAGTGCATTCTTTCATTGGGCTGTTGGACAAGATTCTCATTTGGCAATTCATGAGTTTCAGCTTTCTGTTAGACGCAACATTTTGAGGACTCAATCAAAAGATAGAATATTTTGTTTTAAGTTTTTCACTATAGCGACGGTTCAAATTGATTCTACTTGATCAGGAACAGACATCAGGAAAATGATTCACACTTCGTCTAACCTTTGTGGCTCAGGTACAGGACCTTGGGCCACAGCAGATGAATGAACACAGTGTAAAAAATGGTCTCTTATGTTGGTTGTAGTTTAATACTAAACCAGAAAAAATAGCCTTTGTGGGTTGTTTTTTTTTTTGTGTGTTAAGTAATGAACAAACCATATAATCAAGTCAATCTGCATAATTTAGCTTTTCTCTGTGGGCTCTGGCATTTGACTGTGGAATCATTTGAGTGAGGCCCATTGGTCTTGCAGCGTTTGTGTTGACAGCCGGGTGTGAGTTTGCGGTGGAAGAGGGATATCCCCAGAGGATCCTGCAGAATGCTAACAAGGCTGGCCAGAGCTAATGGAAAGTACACACACAAAAACATTTTACTGGACCTCTGCACCGAGAATAACAATAACAATGTGTTTCAGAGCCAGTGAAATATGGCTTATTTCAGAATTATTATTAACCATTTCTGTTACCTAGAAGTCAGCTCATTGTTTACTTGGTATCATTTCTGGAGGGATAAGGTTTTGGCGTATTTCATATTTTAGTTAGGCTAATATTAAAACCAAGAGATTTTAAAATGCTAAATACTAAACAGTATTTATTCAAAATGTATAGAGTGATAAATATTTATCAGAATTAGAGGCTTGGCACATCTGGTCAGTAATGTAAAGTTTTTCACAATCCCAAGCTGTATACGAAATGTTGGAGATATTGGAGAAAAATGGCAGACTAGAACGTATTTATTTATCTAGTCAAGTCAAATTCATTTATAAAGCACTTGTAAAAACAACCACAGCTCCCCAAAGTGTTGTACAAAGGAGATATAAAGGCCAATCCTAAAAACATGCAAAAAACACTATAGAACAGGGGTGTCAAACACTTTTTCACCGAGGGTCACATCCGCAAAATGGCTGCTCTCAAAGGGCCAGATGTTCTGTATTCATTACTTATTCAAGTTTCAAATATTGTATATGCATTTACCTAGATAAATTTGGCTGTGTAACTGTCTATCTCCTGATAAAATGACATTTTAAGACCATCATACCTTTTAATTTACCCTGTCGAGGGCCACATAAAATGATGTGGAGGGCCACATTTGGCCCACGGGCCTAGAGTTTGACACATGTGCATTAGAACATTACAAATACAATACAATACAAGAGTCCTGCTTAGCTTGTGTTAAAAGTCAGTGCAAACAAATGAGTTTTCAACAAAGATTCTGGGACCAGCAAAAGTTCGGTCCCTTCTAGTTTTTATCCGGGATTTTGAAGCATCCAAAATCATCTGGTCTGCTGATCTCAAAATTCTACTGGGAACATGGATAGAAAGAAGCTCAGAGAGATATAGAGAGGCCAACCCATAAAGACATTTAAAAAAAAAACATCACCAGAGTCTTAAAATCAAACCTGAAGCTGACAGGGAGCCAGTGCAGAGAGGTCAACACAGAATGACTTGAAAATGTTTCCATGCTTGGGCAACTTTGTTTTGCCTGAATAATGCCGTTTCACCATAATACAAGTATTATATAATGTTGTATTTCGTCATTCCCTTTTGTTCAGTTTTGCTTCCTGACTGAGTTTTGCACAGTCTTTGGTGGCAAGAGGACAAATCCTGGGGCGATGTGGAGTAATTAACAGAGGAGAGTGGCAGCCCCTCTGTGTGGGTTTAGAGCTGCAGATGTTCAGCTTGAAACTCAAATCTAACACATGAAGTCATCACTCCATTGATTCACTCCCAAAGTAAAAACTGGCTAACCTCTTTCAGTTGAGTGCAGCAAAACAATTCAATCAGACTTTCCTGGAGCATAAAAGGTTCAGCAATCAGATGAGAGTTTTACTGGGTTGTAACTTGGGTTAACTGGGTTGTTTTATTATTCCATTTTCTCCCATCCTCATCCATTTTAATTCACCTCTGATGGTCATTGATGTTTATTTCCTAACTACACATTTGAGGATAAAATACAAGCCCATTAATTTGTACCACTTTCGACTGGGTGTGAAACATTGACGAGATGGCTGCTGCAGAAGCCACCCGTGGGAGCTATTAGGGGTGTGTGTTCAAAGTCACACCTATTAAGGATGCTGCCAATTAAGGATGACAGAGGAATGAGATGTCCTTTGTGACCTAACAATATCACTATTTAAATACAGCTAACGCCATCCATATCATTGATTATGTTGATGACTCCTGTGCCACAATCTTCTGTTTCTGTTAGTTTGCTCTTGTTGCCATTGCTTGTAGAAGATGTTTTGCTACCTCAGTGTCCTTTATGTCCCATAGTTAAGATCTGTACCCAGTTTTTGTTCATGTAATACAGAAATGTTTGGTTTCGGGCACGTCCCACCGGAAGGAGTCCCCGGGGAAGACCCAGGACACGCCGGAGGGACTACGTCTCTCGGCTGGCCTGGGAACGCCTTGGCGTCCCACTGGAGGAGCTGGAGGACGTGTCTGGGGTGAGGGAAGTCTGGGATGTCCCTACTTAGACTGCTGCCCCCAGGACCCGACCCTGGATAAGTGGAAGAAAATGGATGGATGGAATAACACAGAAATGTTTGCGTTAACACAGATATATTGTAAAAGCAGCTCTTAGGGTCAAAATGAAACCACTGTGTGCTGTCTGCATCATAATGTCTGAACTCCCCTCTGGCCTCTGAAATTTGTGAAACATGCTTATAAACTTGTCGCGGTGAATAATTAGGATGCTAGGAATGTGTTAGGAAAGTAAGGAATATGTTTTGACAGCTGCAGACAATGTGAAATTTAAAAATAATGTAATTTAAATTCATTTTACACAGTAACAGTGGTGTGCGGTCAGGGGTATCAAGGTAGGCAGTGTTTGTCCAATAAAATCTAAAATCATCACGTAAGTTTAATTAAATTATTACGAAATATATACAAATAATCCCGTTTCCCTTCACCTCTGCCTGTTGGACGCATGGTGAAATCACGGTGTCCTTTAGTACACTCTACTGGCCACTGAGCAGACTGCATCAAGCGCGGTTCTGAATGTCTCATTAACTTGTGTTGTTGTCCTGTTAATGAGACATTCTAAACATGCGCTTTTATAACCAGAGAGCCAGCTGTTTTTGTAAAGGCTTGTGCATACATACTGAGGACCACAGCAAGCTCAAACGGCTCTAAATTACCCCCACGGAGGAATCTAGAGGAACATCTGAGGAGATTTCTAGTGAGTGCTCATGTGTAGCAGGAGACGACAAGAGCAGTGCCAACTTTCAACACTTTTAGCTTCATGTTTCTAGTGATTAGATGTTAGTTAATAATACAGGCAGTCAGTTAATCAAACACTCAGCTAGTTTCAGGGGTAGTTTGTGTGAAATAGAGGATCTGGATGGAGCAGTGGAGTGACAGCGGCTGCGGCTGCTGCAGCTCGGAGCCCGTCTGGTCTGTGACATGTGTGTTACTAGTTGAATAAAAGGATTAATACACATGTGGGCTGTGTTTAAGGAGATATTTGTGACACATGAGGCTCTATTATGAGTGCAGCTGTCTGACCAGTGCCCCTGTCTGACCAGTGCCCCTGTCTGACCAGTGCCCTTGTCTGACCAGTGCCCCTGTCTGACCAGTGCACCTGTCTGACCAGTGCACCTGTCTGACAAGTACCGAAGGCTGCAAAAATGAGGTGTAGGAGAAAGACAAACCTGTGAAGAAGCAAATGGCCCTGTTTGTACAAGTAGGATGTCAAATACAGTCCAAAACATGACTAAACTCTAGGTCTATGCTTCTCTAATTTGACTCCAAATGGCTCAATATATATGCATTTAATGTCAGTCAAAATAAATATACTAACGTGCAATGTAGTTTGTATAAAAAGAGGTGTTATTAAATTGTCATCGGCTAAATACTCATGTCCACCCCAAGTCGGCTTGCCTTCCCATAAAAGTCACTGCATGCTACTGAGCAATAATCTTATTTTAAAATTACATAAATTGCTTATGAACCAAACAAGTGGCATTTTTGTCATTTCTTGCTAAACTTTTTGTAATTGTCCTAATGAGGGCCCTTCTATGATTTCCTCACTTGCCTTGAGAATCAGCATTGGCAGAGTTGGTTAGATAGATGTCACATTCGTTGCTTGTGTGCACACGCCACCATACATCAAGTGAATATGCAAAACTAATTGCCCTGCAGAGAAAAGTGCTGGAAGTGTCTTACATCTTTAGAAAGCTTAATAAGTGTGGCCCTGTCATTTCTGGTCCGTTTTCTTTGTTCACTTTTCAGTTCAAATAATGACAACCTCCACATGCACACGTCCTAATTAAACCCAAAATCTTCCATGCCAGGGAGAGGTATTTCTGACCGACAAAAGGGGACTACTTTAAATTGCAATTGATGTGATTGAGTTCCATTGTAGAGTCGTCCACGCAGCTTAATAGGTACATGGAAAAAGGAAGCAGGATGTAAGCGAGGAGGTAGGAAGGAGGAGGCGAGGAAGAGGAAGAAAAGAAAAGAAAAGCCTTGATGTGCTGAGCTTATTAGGCCAGAGCTGTGGAATCGGTGCTTGATCACATGGGATTCTCGGAAAGCCGGTATATCCTTGGTAATGGTGGATTGTGACTTTGCTCCGTGGTACACAGTCATGGACAAAGATCATAAAAGGGTATGGTCAGGTTGCATAAATAATTAGACGGAAAAGCTTATATTCTTGATCAGTAGGAGGAAAACAAGCCCCCAAAGAACAGCCAGGTGAAACATGTACAACTGCAAGCGTATTCAATTCTGATGAGTCCATATCATAAACTGTATATATAAACTGACACAGCTAACTGGTAGCTGCCAGATAAAAAGTGAGCATGGGCGTGCTAACATCGACTCTCGTTCCAGTTCACTTTCTATTGAAAAACTGTTGCTCATATTAACCTGTGCTACATAATCCTGGTATTTTTATTTCACAATTTTGTCCGCAAATCAAGATATGAATATTAATAATAGACAAATCAGACGCCTTCTTTCCCAACGTCGCTCTTGCTAGCGTTGGGCTATATTCATAACTCAAGCTATTTAAACCATTTTGGAAACCTTTAAAACACAGATTCAACTAGCGGTGTATTGCTCAAAAATACTTGCCAGTCTTTTCAACATTCAAATCTGGAAAGGTCTGGAACCGGACCATAGAGGGTTGAAATCCTCAGTCACAGCCGCTAATTTGTCATGACATTCAGAACAATATAGACCTTCTTTTACCTGAGATAAGTAATGGTTTGGTGCTTTGATTGTTGGTTCTATTTTTCCCCTTTTTGTTATTGATGCGAACAGACTTTGCGTCTCTCTGATTGGTTAATCCACCTGTCAATCATGCTCTCTGAAATCAAGGAAACAGATCCATTCATGTTTGAAAAGTTTTGTCAAAGCGCATGGTTCTGGTTGGCCAGGTAGCAAAAATCCGTAGACAAATATGCATTCTTGCTTGGACCAGGATGACCTCCACAGATCTGACCCGTAACGGCCATTGGCACCACTTGCTTGTCTCCATGAGGACAGATGTTTTATGGCTTACCGAGGAACATTCCAGCCAAAACGATGATAACTGTAAAGTAGGTTGGAGGTCACTGATTAAAAGGTGAAACTAAAGGCCAAATTAAATAGGAGTATAACTGTTAAAATCAAGTGAGGAGAGAGCAAGCAAATGTACCAATAAAGAAAGACAAGATTAAAAGTATAAATCATTTATTACAAAAAGGTTAAAATGAATTATAAGGTTAAAAAATCTAAATCTAAAAACAGTATTAAAACACCAGGTGGGCCTCACACAACCATTCTTGCTGTGTGTTGTCATGGTGGCTTTCTTGGATCGGCCCATCTTCCGGTTCTCCCACTTTCACTTTCTCACTCCGATCTGGGGCTTGTGGTGCTAGCTTCTTGGCTGCGGCACTCTTCCGGCTCCAGGCCAGCTTTCTTCCGTCTGTTTTCTTTCCCCTATGTGTTTCCATCTCTTGCTGCCTCGCTCCAGGTGTACTAAATGATAAGGGTGGTCCATTGGTTTTAGGTCACAGCTGACATAAGTCTTAAAACCAATAGCAAATAAATAAAATACAGCAACTTAAAACATCTCCTTGGAGACAAAAGGTTACAGAGTGCACCTTTAAATGACATGCATGTGTCAAAATATCCATTTAACATAGGCTCTTAAAGTAATTTTTAAATTAATTACCACTACTCTGACCCAATCTATCTATAACAGTTTTAAAACTTCCTTTTTTTTAGGACAAAATTGCTTCCTGCATGAAAATCCTCGCCACAAACACTGGTGGAGACATAATAACTCTTATTAAGTTCACGTTGTTCTCGTTGTTTTTCTTATTTATCCAGCAAACTAACCAAACTAACATCCAAAATGAGCCCATCTATGTCTCCATCAGTTGCCATAACTACGGTCTAATCCAATTTAGTTTAGCCTGTTCGCTAATGTCTCTAATGTAAGCATAACCTTTCCAAGCCCCTTTAACTACAATTACTATTGACCACACGTGATGTCATGATGGCTTGTCCCTGCTTACAGTCTGGATGAAATATTAGACCACTGACCTTTGTTTGCAGGGAAATAGCATAAGTCTGTTTGTACCAGGTGGTTTGAAGAGTAATCAATGGAAGCAATTTGAGGTTTCATTTAGTCTTATTTTGAATGTGCGTCATCATAAAAGAGTAGAGCTAGTAGATAACACAGCATGCATTATATGTAACTGTATTATAATTTAGCCCAGCAGGTAGATTAGCCTTTATTATTCCTATATAATTCAAATATATCCATATGCTTTAACCAACATAGAATGACTTCAACTTACAGATATGGTGCAAAATACATAAGGATTTTGAATTAAGAATCTATTTGGGAGTTATTATTATTATTATATATTACGCTATTTTCAAACCTATATTATGTTGTTTCCTCATCAAAAACATCTGGAGTTGTGTTTAGTTTCATTCACACATTTAACACATAGATCATGCATACAGGAAGTGCTCCACTGTGTTTTTAAATTTTAAATAATTACAGCCCTGGAATTGCCAATCTCTACAGAACTAAATGTAAAAAGAGCTGTTAACCCAAAAACTACCACTACGTGACATCACAAGGTGGAACAGAGCATTTTGAGCTTTGCCGATGTACACTGACTAATAAGAAAAGGCTGGTCAAACATGTGCAAACGAAACAAAACACAACTCTGGCTTAAAGCTCACACCAATCCATTTTGTGTAACATAAGCTTTATAGCTTTTAATGTGCATTGCTTCAAGATATTTACCAACTTAAGTGCCACAGTAGTGAACATCTTAAATATGAAGTAGAAACCAACCACACACATATCTGAAACAATTAAAAAACAAAAAAATCTGGAGAAAATATCCGCCATCCACAGCGCTCATCCCTCATATAGTAGTAGTACCACAGATATGTATTCCAGTATAGTGCATACCTCCAACTGGCATAGTGTAATTCATTCTACTCTTACTAACACACACACACAAACAAACATTCACCCACACAAGGCTGTTGTTATGAGAAAAGCCCAGCAGACACAGGAGGCCTTGGACTTCACGGTGACGGATTCAGAGTGCACATCAGTCTGACGGCAGTGACTACTCCAACACCAGCACAGATATATCACTAGGGAAGAGCAGGGAGGTAAAGAAGTCATATTGTGACTGTATGCTCGGTGCTATACCTGCCTTAAAAATGTGTAAACAGACTAGTTCATTTTTAGTTTGCCGTGGTCTAGTTGTTCCTCACTTATGCATTACAAGCATCCTAATTACTCACCGTGATGAGTTTATAAGCACATTTGACGACTTTCAAAAGATAGAGTGGCCTCACGGCAATGCTAACAACAACGAGCAAGCAAGAAAAACATTAGGTACCACTCCTTTAAAGCAGACCTATTATGCAAAATCGACTTTTCAGAGCTTTTAACCATGTTATAGTCTCAAAGTTGTTTTTGGCATCATTCATGCATGTTTGCATGTTAATTGCCTATTTTCAAGACGCCATATTACCGAACAACCCCGATTTTCACCACTATCACCATACGCCCACTGCGCTGTACTTCTTCAATTAAATTTTCTTAATAGATGATACACGTGGGATTTGGCACCATCATTTAGTAATTTTAGATCAAATGAAAAAAAAAAAAAATCAGCTGCTTGCCAGCCTGCAGCTCTCCATAGTAGAAGCCGACAGCTACATGTCTCTGTTGTGATGTCTCTCATTGAGCACCGCAGTTTTCTAACGTGGAAATTAGCAGACTTGTTTCTTTTACTAAGTTGTTTTAGATCAAGGGTGCCCAAACTCTTTTCACCGAGGGCCATATCTTGAAAAATACTCGACACAGAGGGCCAGTGGTCAATACAATGGATAATTCAGATGGTGCATTTAACATAGTTTGACTTCATACTTTAAATAAGGCTTGAAATATTAATATTAGGTCTGTATGACAATCTAATGTGATGCTATTTAGATTATATTGGTAGGATTACTCAAATTTGCCGTAAAAATTTGGCCCCTGGGCCATAGTTTGGAACCCCTGTTTAAGATGATTATTGCGATTTAAAATGTGCAAATTATAAGAGTGAGCCATCAGTGTCACAGATTATAACTATACAGCAGACACAAGCACAATAGGTCTTACCTGTACCTGTACCTGTTGGATAATGGATTGAAAGTAGCCCTAAACAACAGTGTGTTAACATGCATGTGCCTTATCCATGGTCATTAACATTTACTGAACTAACCGATTAATCAATAGCAATAGTAAAATCTTTGGGGGTGTGAAGAATGATTGCTTTATAACCTGAATGTCGGTGGTTTGATGAGTGCATACCGTTGTGTCCTTGAGTAACACACTTTGCAAGTTGACATACTCCCACACTGATAAACACTCCCTTAGTCCACTTCTTTATATTGTCTATGGTATGAATATGCAATGTACTGCATACTTCTATGTAATGGTAATTTATGTTGTTGCTTGCATAGCATAATGGTATTTAGTTTTTCAATGGATGATTACTACATGGCAGCTATATACAACTCACTATTGCTGCCCTAATGGGATATCTCCCCTTTAATGCATGTAAATGAGGATGTCCACCTAACAGTGTAGCCGTAGTAGGTGGCGGTGATGCTCTGCTAGTCACCACCCACCATTAAACATTGAGGATGATGATCGCAGCAATGCATTATGGGGTTCAGCACTTACACCATGCTGTGGAGCCAAGCTGTGCGTGCAGTGTATAATGTCGTTGAGGTATGTTTTGCATGATGATGGTAATGCATTCTGTTGGTTAGCATGCTGGAGTTGTTTAGGTTTAATATCAGTGCATTTTACTGCAGGGAGAAATTATGCTAGACTTTTATCCCAGAAAAATCAGCCACCCTTAATAAAAATATAAAATCAGCCACCCTTAATAACACATTTTAAAACAAAGGCCAAGAACTGACTGGAAATGAAAAACACAACTTTCTGGCAGACAGAAGAGGAAAATGAGTTTGCCAAATTTGGAAACAGGAAAACAGTTCTCTCTAATCAACAGCCTGTTTATTTTTGGAAGAAATCAACTTTTCAGATCCCAAATCCAGTTGTCTTTTGGAGCACTATCTTACTATCAGATTTTGAGTCCCCAAACTTGAGCATAACTTGGCTTGGATAAAATATGGATCCTCTCTTCATCACTTTAGACGCTATGGCTAATGTTATTTGTTGCAACAAACTCTTGAATGTAGGATTATTTGTGAACAATTTACACACAACTCCATGTGTTATGTCAGTGTGCCCACCGCTGAGATGTTATTTACAACCTCTTTGCGAGCTAATGAAGCTACAGAAGGATAATTACATTTCTTGTTTATTTTGGGAAGTGGCTTGTGTTGTCTTTCATCACACAAATCTAGTTTCAGGCCTTTTCCCCCTCTATATTTTGTGACACGCGTGTTGATTAAGAAGCAGCTGTGGTGTGGCAGTGATAAAACTCCTCCAGGTGGAACTCTGTCGACACCTGCCATCTCTGCCTGGCTCACAGCGGGCAGATCTGGTACAGTCTGGGGAGGGAGGGGGTTGAGAGGAACCAGCTCATTCTGCTGTCTGCTGAGCCCCAAACAGCTGTGGATCAAGGACAGGTCACCAGTGAGAGCGTCCTGGGGAGATAGGAGGAATTACAGGGAGGAGAGCCATGTCTACGTCCTGGTTTCTGTGAGGAGCAGATGTTCCACTACGCTTGTGTATTTTGTGAGAAAGAGCAAAGGTAATTTTATATTGCCTTGAACACATGCCCATAAGAGGAAATAATGTGTTACTCATCAGTTGTAGTATCTCCAAACCACAATATAACGCTATAGGTGTAGGAATACTTCAGTCTCCATGGGGAATTTACTCTGCATGCAACCAATCCTTCATTCTGTCAGAAGCAGCAGGAAACAGCCACAGCGACTTCGTTTGGTCAGGACACTCTTAGCTGGAGGCTGTGTATGTTTTATTTTGATGGGGAACATAGACTGTATATATAACTGGACATAGCTAACCTACAAGCCGCCTCGTTCCAAATAGAAAGTAAGTGCTTCAGGCTCCAATTCACTTTCTGTTGAAAAAACTATCAATAAAGAAAATTTAAATATTGAGATTATTTTACCTTTTAGAAATCAGTTGGTCTTGTATCTAAAACTCATTTACACATGTTACCTCACATGAAGCCTCCAGGAGCTGGTCTGACCACACCTCAGTAGGAGTGGCACGTCCTTACTTTGAAATGCATGTCCTCTGGTCATCTCAAACTATATAAACCTGATTTCCATCATTTGGGGTCTGACATTAATGATTTCTTGCAAGAAATAAACTCTTTGTCTTTGCTTCATCATTCATCAGAGCCTGCAAAAGGGGTCTTATATCCACAACAGCCCCTCTCTCTGTAATTGCTGCTGTCATTTTGGTCCTAAAATGTTCAGAATAAGTCACTCTATATGATCAAGGTAATTTTTGCTATTCTGAAATCAAAATATGAACATTGATAAATCAAATCACAGACAAACCTTCTTTCCCCCGCTGGTTTCACAGGGAACGGGCAGGAAGGGGTGTTACCTTCAACTTCCTGGCTCTGGATTGGCTCGTCGGTTGCTATGATACTTATGATCGGAAATCCAAATATGGAACTCTGCTTCAAATTCACCCCTATAACCACTAGCCTCGATGAGCTTCATTTGTCTGGAGCAGAATGTTATGGGTGACGTCATACTCCTTTAGTCCACTTCTTTATACTGTCTGTGATGAGGAAACACAGAGAACTTGGAAATAACATGCAAACACCTTCTTACTGTGAGTCGATTGTGCTAGCCAACATGCTGCCTTGGGTGGGCCCTTTTGAATAACATACCAAACTGAAATGAGTATGGTGAGAGACTAATTTAGCAGTTTTAAAGTCACTGTAAAAGAGGCAACAGAAGTTTGGATGGGACATCTGGGGAGTTGGAACAGTGGAGGAACAGTGAAACAGAGAGCTATGTGGGATGGGTATCAGTCTGCTGGGTTGGATGGGTAAAAAGATGATTTTAGTTTTTAGTTTTCTTTACACAAACTAGGGATGAGCGATGTGCCAAAAAAAAAAAAAAAAAATTTCACAATCTTAATCACAATTTCTAGTAGCAGTCTTTAGGAGGCAACTGCAACTATCTGCATCTTCTGAGCCTTCACACTTCCATCTGCCTCTTAATCAGAGCGTGACGGAGGCTGAACAACAGGAGGAGTCATCGGGGAAGTGTGTTTGAGCACGGAGCAGCATTAAACTAAAAACTATCATCTGAATCTCAAGAAATGACCATATCACCAAAACAGCATAACGTCACAGAGATCTGATCACGATTCGATGGCAAATACCTCCATTATCTCTGCTGTCAATCATTATTAGCTGCTGCTCCTCCAACACCTTACAACCTTGAAAATGAACAACATGGACTAGTCACGCTTGTTGTTTGCCTGGGTATAGTATACACACTTCTGCAATACAAAGATGTGTCTGGTCATCAGTGAAACTCCCCGTTTTCAAATGGGTGTGATTGACAGGTGGATTAGCGAATAAGGAATGCGCATGGTCTGTCCGTATTGAAATAATAAGGGGAAAAATATCACGGGGGGCTAAAGAACATCGTAGATTTCTGCAGAAAAAAATGAGCAAAGCACGAGATAAATTTGATTTTATTTGTAAACCATAGGTGACCAATGAGCTCCTTCGTTTCACATGTGTCACTGAAAAAACTGGGTCTGATCTGATCACGTCTGACCGAGCTCGAGACGCAACACCAGGCGTGGGGACCAGACTGATATCAATCTGTATAAAAATATCATATCATTCAGGATTGGCCAGGCGAGCTCATTGTACGTCTTTATAATGACCTCAAATGTAAGCCCGCGCCGCTCAAGACAACTATAACAACTGAATTTAGTGCTTTCAATTAGCATGTTCCAGCTGCAGCTCCTGGGGTTTGCACGGATGGCTTTACCCGCGCACGAGGTAAATGCTCCATCTAAATGTTATGTCACGAACTAAAGGGCAGATCCAATCCATCTCGTTGAAGCACAATTAGAATTTCCTAACGATCAGGCTATAAACATGACGCTACTCCTAAGGAACACAGCAGACGATGACCCCGGCCAGGAGCGCAGATATCATCCTCGTTATTGTGCCATGGGATCAGCCGATTAATGAAACGCTATCACAGAGAAGCAGGCTGATTAGCAGTGTTAAATGCACATCACTCAAGCTAATGGCACACACTTGTTATGCGGTCACATAACAGGGATGCCATGGAAGAAAAGGCATCAATCTTGTTATGTCAGTTTTTGTGGCCGACGGTGCCATAGCAAAGAGCGATTAACTGCCTATTAACCAGACATGATGCTTATTATAATGTTGTTTCCTCATCACAAACATACCTGAAGTTGTGTTTTATTTCATTCTGACAAGTTTATTTAAGCTGAGTTTTTCTTTCAAACTGAAAAAACTCTGTTCCACCTTGTGATGTCATTAAGTGGTAATGCAGGAAGCACACAACTGTGTTTTTACACTCCATACACCTTCACTAGAATCATTTGGATCATTTCAACCCTGGAATTGCCAAACTTTGAAGCTACAGCTAGTGTTTTAGCAACGCCTTCGCTTCTCTGACCACCAGAAGTTAATGTAGAACTTTCTGTGGCAGTTTCAAGTGAACAAAGGGTAAAACTAAAATATTTTAAGAAAGAGAAAAAAATATTATTCTAGTGTATTGCAGTATGTAGCAGTTCAATATAGGCTATTTTTTTTTCAACTTAATGACATCACAAAGTGGAACAGTGCCTTTTGAGCTTTGGAGATGTAGACAGACTAACAATGCTGGATTACTCAAACATGTGTGAATGAAACAAAACACAACTCCAGGTATGTTTTTGAGGAGGTGATGGCATTATAATATGACTTAAAGTTCACAAGAATTAATTTTGCGTGATATAGGACCTTTAAAGCACTGTGCAGGATTGTTCTCCTTACTACTTCAGTGTTGTAGGTTTGCCGGCCTGTACTATCTAAAAGAAACATTTTATTATGCAATGCCAAACTAAAATTTTTGCTTGTACTATCTTGTTAACCGTAATCCTAAAAATTGTTTGAATATAACCAATTACTTCTATTATATTTGTTGATGTAAAATGTCATAAAATGTATTCAGTTTCTCACATCTGTTTTCCAAAAAAAAAACCCTGAGTAGTTATTACCACATTACAAACTCCCAAATGGAAAACACTGTGTTCCACCTTGTGATGTCATGTGGTAATACAGGAAGTGCTCAACTGTGTTTCTAAACTCTATCCACCTTCACTAGAGTAATTTGGAGCCTGGAATTGGCTCTTTCTATTGAACTGAAGGTAAAATGTAGCTGTTAATTTGAAAACTACCACTACATGATATCACAAGGTGGAACAGAGCATTTATGTTTTTGATGCGGTAACATGGCTTAAGGCAAGAGTCAATTTTTGTGTAATATGGGACCTTAAATTACACTTCTACACATACTGCTTGTGGTGTGATTAAGGAATAATGCAACAGCAAAATATGAAACAGTCAAATTGCAATTAGAAGAACATTGGCAAATGAAAACGCTTTTGTTACCGCCCTACTTCCCTGTTTATCCCACACGATTTACATTCCTCCTTTGCATAAACTCCATGCAGTGCTCCAAAAATAGCAGTGGAATCAGGCCTGTATTTATATGTACAGTGAGAGCCTGGAGCATACCCTCCTGATGTCATTGGGCTTCCCTCTGAGCTCCTCTCTGTCAGTGTGCGGTGTATGCGTCATCACATGCACACAGCTCTATACGGGTTAGTCACTGCTGCCGCCGAACACACAGAGCACATAGAGCCGCACGGACGGACGGACAGACAGACAGACAGAGCTAGTGAGTCAGCCGAGTATATCCAGCACAAACATACATGAGTGATGAGATTGGAGGTGGCAGCGCTGTAAGGCAAACAGTGTGTGGCTATTTGGTGGGTTTCAACTGTTTGTGTGTGTATTTTGCTGTATGTGCATGTGATGAGCGTGCCAAGAGTGAAAAAAAAAAATATTCTTTCGGTGGTGTTGAATTTGTTTGGATTCATATCAATGTAGTGGAAAGAGTATTATTATAGAAACTTACTCTGCATGGACTTGGAGCGGCAGAGGCTATACATAAATATTTCACACACAATCCTTAAACCAATCATGTCTTGACTTACCCCAGGTTAATTATCTGGAGAACTCCTTCTAATAACTACACTTGTAATTGTTTTAAGTTCAACAGTGACAGCATTCATTTTTCCCATAGACTTTTAGAAAAACTCAAATATAAGGCGTTCAAAGGCTTCGCAGAGGTTAACCAGCGACGTGCTGTAATAGTAATAGCCATAACGCGGATGTTTTAAGTCCAAAAATGCTTTAGTAACATTGCATTTTTTACAGTTTCAGAAACAAATTTTAACCCTGGAGAACCCAAGAACTCTTTTCTACTTTGGAACATTTTGAACATTGCATTAAATTACTGCTATAAGTTCACTGAACACTGAAATATCCACTTTTTTTCAGGGCCATATTGACCCACTGACCTTTATTCTCTAATTTAGGATCAGGGCCAAATTTGACCCACTGAGCTCTCTAATTTATCTAAAAAGAATATAAAACGTACTTGCTTTTTGAATTTTTTTGATTGAAATTTGACTTTTTTTTTTCTTTTTCATTTTGGGTAGCATCAATTAACGGCGGCCAAATTTGACGCCTTGGGTTCTCCAGGGTTAAAATCATAAAATTACAATATTTCTTCTAATCACCACTCCCTCTGTTGCGCATCAAGTCACTACCACGCTATCTGATTTGTATATTTCAGTGACACATGAAACTAGGGACCTCATTAGTTATCTGTCACTCTGAACAAAATCTTTTGTCTTTTTCTTCGCTAGAAGCCAAATTTGTTTTGATACAGACAGACCATGCCTGGCACTGATTGGCTCATACTCCTGTTAAGAACTCAGGGAGATTCACCGGTGACCAGACTCACATCTTTGTTAAGCATTGGAGAAGTGTGTATTCTGGATTCCAGGCAAACAATTATCTGTTATTCACTATTTCATCCATCTACGTACCAAACCTATTTCATATAATATAAATTCACAACTGTGTACCAAACTACTTAAAAGTATTTTGTCCAAGTTTGTTTTCTTCAATTTTCTTATCACTTTTAGCATCGTTGAATTTCTCAGTACTAATGAGGAGCCCCCTGCACTGTTAGGCCCAAAGTTTGACACATCTCTGGGGCCACTATGCTTATAAATATAAGAACATAACTGGTGCAAGCAAGAAAACCAGCACACTGCCTGCTCATTACGGCAAGGGTGTCCAACTTCACAATTCAATACTTGCCCCTGCACCAGCCAAGCGAAGCCACGAGAGCCACTGAGAATCATGAATATTAACTGAATATCACTGACAGTTACATTATTCTTCTGTATTTTGTTATAGTCGGATTCTGGCATATTATTTTAAAAGTAGGATAAGAGGCATGACACCTCCACTGTTTAAAATTCAGACATTGGCATATGTTGGGTGGCCAGGTTCTGCTTAGAAAGAATAACTTTTTGTTCTAAGTTTTCATACAATTCATATGCGCAGACACTGAAAGCATAAAAAATGTATTGTCCAGTGGCACAACGGAAAGCTCTGTGCAGCTATGAGAGATTGGCCACCATGAAGATGCAATTGCTTTGTCTGGAATGTTCCAAAGTATGCAATTAAACTTATAACTAGCATTTATTTCATAGCAGGTGTTTTTATTGCTCAAAAACATCTTACAAAATATGCATTCTTAGTGTCAGTGGAGGTCACTTTCCGTGCACAAAAATTTGGTTTGCAATGACTTGATTTTGCATGCGAAACACACCCAGAGCAAATATTTGTGGAGTAGAAATGGCTTGCTTGTCAAAATGTTGATGTCCCCCTCCCTCCTCGAGTGCACAGGCTACACCTGCCTCCTCATTGTGTGCACCTGCCAAGTCACATCCACTGTCACCTTCCACAGTGAGGTATACAGGGATTAAGGGCCAGAAACAAACACATTTTGAATACTATGGGATGTAATGAGAAAGGCATGATGCATAGGATCATATATATTTCATTACTAATTTGCAAGTGTTAGCAGCTTGTGGTATAATGCCATTGTAAAATATTTACTTTACACTGGCAATTTACAATTTACAATGTGGGGAACTCACAGCGTAAATGAATGGACATAACTAGGTAAAGTACAGCTATCAAGAAAAATTAGGACATACACAAATCCAATTTCATTTTTTACACAATATTTCAATCATCATACACTGCCTGGCCAAAAAAAAGGTCACACACTCTAATCTAATATTTTTTGGACTGCCTTTAGCTTTGATTACGGCACACATTCACTGTGGCATTGTTTCGATAAGCTTCTGCAATGTCACAAGATTTATTTCCATCCAGTGTTGCATTAATTTTTCACCAAGATCTTGCATTGATGATGGTCGAGTCTGACCACTGCGCAAAGCTTCTCCAGCACATCCCAAAGATTCTCAATGTTGGGTTAAGATCTGGACTCTGTGGTGGACAATCCATGTGTGAAAATGATGTCTCATGCTCCCTGAACTACTCTTTCACAATTTGAGCCTGATGAATCCTGGCATTATCATCTTGGAATATGCCTGTGCCATCAGGGAAGAAAAGATCCATTGATGGAATAACCTGGTCATTCAGTATATTCAGGTAGTCAGCTGACCTCATTCTTTGAGCACAGACTGTTGCTAAACCTAGACCTGACCCGTACCTACAGGCTTGTACCTATTCTCTTAGTTAAATCCATGTGGCGACTTTTTTTTTTGGCCAGGCAGTGTAATTACACATTTTAATTTCACCAAAGGTCAACATCGTCACATATATCATTGTTATATCTAATAAAACAATGACAATCCGGTGGCATCTATAGTAGCATTATAACATCATCTGGTACAGTTGGCAGCAGAGCTCTCTAATGCTGACAAATGAGACATAGGTCAACTGTAGCATTCAAGTCAACTGTCACTAGAATATTTCATTAAAACTACAACTACCATCACTTTCTGTAGTCTGGTCTGTGTTGAAATATTTACACCAACCTGGCCAATGATTAGCTGTCTCACATCGCCTAGAGCTGCCTTTTCCATGCACAGAACAGGCCCGCGATATCGACGACCAAGATAGACCCCATTATTTATTTTTCATTCACACGCTGCCGATGGAATGGACAGACTCTGACACTGATGAATGAGCAAGCCATTGAAGGAATATCCGCCGCATTCAAACTAAGCTAATCGCCCAGATCCTATTGAAAGAGATTAAAAGAACAAGAAAATGTACACAAGCAAAAGTGTTTGTCAGGAGAGTCTAAATTGCTAACTCAGGGTTGTCACGAAAAGGATGGCAAAAAAAAAGAACGCATTTTCATTTGCTAATTGAGGAGATAATGTAAATCATTGCCGGAGTCAGTGGACTAAACAGGCCTTTAAAAATCAATGGGACTTACAAAGCGCCTACTACAGCCGCTGCTGGGGGAGTGAATCAGCATCTCGTAGACAGGGCTAATCCAGGGTTTTGCATTGTTCGACTTTTTCACCGTGATCACATTAACATCGCAATGGGTCCATAGATCTTGGAGGTGCTGTCGGAGCGAATTGCATAATACTGTTCCTTGTATTGCTAGAGTATAGGATGTCAAGTGCCACAGAAAACAGTGACATTTTGTTGTTTTGATTGCATGCTTTCTTCAAACGATTGGTTGCGTTCGTGGACTAAGTGACTGTGACCCCAAAGCGTTCAGCTCCAGTCAAATGAAGATCATCGAGGCTAGAGCAGTTATAGGGGCAAATTTGGTGCCGAGGTCCATATTTGGAATTCCGACCGTGAGTATCATAGCAACCAAAGAGCCAATCCGGAGTGAGGTTGAAGGTAACGCCCCTTCTCGCCTGCACCTCTGGTTTATAGCACGGAGCGGGCACTTAGCAACGATGTCAATCAAACCTGTTACGCTAGCGAGACCTTCAGGAGAGAAAATGCTTGATTTGTCTGTTATTAATGTTCATATCTTAATTTACGGACACAATAGCGAAATAAAACACCAGGATTATGTCGAGCGGGTTAATACGAACGTTTTAAGACAAAAATGATGAACCTGACAGCAGAAGTTACATTGAGAGAGGCGACAGTTTTCTAAAGTAAAGTGAATTTAGAGCCAGAGCCGATGGAGCCGGAAGTGCGCCCATCATCACTTCCTGTTTGAAACGTGGCGGCTCGCAGGTTAGCTATGTCCATTTATATATACAGTCTATGGTTCATGTTCTAGTAACTGATGATGTTATAATCTCAAATGGAGGGAAGTTGTCTGTATGGGAACGGCAAGGCTTTTGTAAGAAATATCGTGAAAAACTGAAGCTGTACTATTGCTCAACTTTATCATTATTTCTTAAAGAGGGGGGGGGATTTTAATTCTATGGGGTATTAACTGCTAAAACAACATATTTAGATCACCATGTTAGCTTTTATTGTTTTGGAAATATTCAGTGACAAGTCTTAAGTTTTATTAATTAATGTTTTAAAGGTTTCTGAGTCCCCGCTCCCTTTGCTCTTGGTGTTAAGTCACTCCCCCTTCAGAGCACTATCCCAGCACACTCAGCTTGCATCTCGCTAATGAAACTACTGCACATTGCATCAGGTTTGTCAAGTCGCTGTTACAAATATGGGTTTAAATAGGGCCGGGAGAGATTGCTAAAATACTCAAACAACGCCGCAACAAGACAAGAAAGCAAAAAAAACAACTCTAAGGATTGGTTTCACAAACTTGTCATAATAATCTTGTAGCTAAAGCTTCTTTCAGCAGACAACAGACATATCTTTGGGGTTGAATAATGGCACCACGTTTGCTGTGAATTGTACAAATACCTTCACTCTATGTTCTTGTACGCTTACAGAGAACTTGTGGCAGTTATAATCTTGTAAAAATAGAAAATGAATAATACAACACTTCAATGGCTTCTATAAATTGTGGATTGAGTGTTGTCAAAGCACATGATGTGGAATAGGCCTATATCTCATTGTTTTTAGAGTAGAGTAGACCACTGATTGCTAAAAAAAATAACAAAAATGAGCTAAAATCGACACAAATCATTCAGGACATTGTATGCAGCAGGTGTATTTCCCAAACCTAGACTACCAACTATAGACAAACTTGGAGATCAACCACTCTCTGCTTTAAAATGGCTAGAATCTTCTTCCAACTCCATCGGCTGCACGCAGAAAACATCTTTTATTTTCTGCCAGACAGATCAATAGCAAGCGCTGGTCGGAGGCTCTGTCCTATAGGCCTGTGCAGGGATCATATTGGGAGGAGGAGGAGGAGGAGGAGGGGGGTTGCTGTAACGAGAGAGTGGGAGGAAGGCTTTTGGATCATTTAATCATGGCTTCTCAAACATCCACTTACCATGCCCCAGCAAAACTAATGGTTATTACTAGATACAAACATGGACATGGAGGACTGAATGCACGGCAGAGTTCAATGTCACGGAAAAATAATGATGAGATGATTATTCAGCTCTGCTCAAATTGTAGCATTCATTAGCAAAGAGGCGCAGGTCAGTTTTAAATGACTCGCTGTGGTACAATTGGGATATGAGTTTTTAACTATAATGTTAAGTACTGTCAGGTTTCCACGGTCAGCGTACAAAAACTGAATTTTTAATGCAACAATTATAAAAGAGAATGGTAGAACGTTGGTTTACTGATCCGAAGGTTGGCGGTTCGAATCCCGCTCTCGACGTAAACATCATTGGTTGACCGGTCGGATCCACTTACGCACAGGTTGGCGGTGCGATTCCTGCTCTCTCTGATGAAAGCTGTCGACCTTGCTCTAGTATCTATGTACAGTGATGTATGAGTGCATGTTCATTGATGTTAAGTGCTTTTTTTTACGATAACAGAAGAATTTTTTGAAAGTGTCAGCACAAAACTACATCCAAACAATGTCACTAGGCAAAAAGTCCACTGGGGTTCCTAGTTCAGATGTTTCTTTCCATACTTACTGAAAGGTAACGCTAGCCTCAGGTAACGTTTAAATTTAAATGTCCAACTTTGATGTCAGACTTTCAAAATCACTTTCAAATATTGTGTTCCATATACAAAATTACCACTTTGTACTCTGCATTTCTGGCCCTATTCTTTGGGGACCCAGTGGTGTAGTAGGTTATACTTACTCCAGTCGCAGTGGAGAAAGGAAAAAGGGCATATTAATTTTTGGCATATTTCACACGGTATACTGCATGTGTACATTGTTATTTCCCTTACTATTTTACAAGCATTCATTCACCCACAGTAACCCTGGGATGTAGAACGTGTTTGGTCATTGAATTACAAGCAGAAAGTGGTGCGGTTAGAATAGGACTACAGCATACACAGTGCTTGTCAGCTCTCCCCAAGCGCAGCTCCACATGAAGGTCAGCCGTTGTTTCTTTAGCCCTGCCATTATCTGACAGAGGAAGGCAGAGATGAGAGGGCGCGATAGTAAATGTTCCGCCGTAATTGGAAAGAATATTCTCGAGAGGCTCTCCAAACAGTAGCCCGATGTCCAAAATGAAATATAATCAGCCACTATATGACCTGCTTATGTCACACCCATGCCTGGATAAAAGGAAAGGTAGAGTAAGAAGAAAGCAAAGACAAAGTTAGTGGATTTGAGAAACTATAACTTGTTCAATTAAAGCATTCAAAGTGGTGTTGCTAGTCATAACAAGTGTAATTAAGGAGCTGAGCGTACGCAAAAAAAGGCATAGAGAATCCAAAATGCATCACAGAAAAAGCACAATCACTTAACACTGAATGCAGTAGATTGAAGTGAACTTTGAAAATGTTTTACTGTGTTTATTCATTTAGCCTGTACAGTTGGAAAAATGGACACAGAAAACAGCTATTTGAATAACCTTTGCACCAGTGTGATATACAAGCCAGCAGGTGTGTATGCCACCAAATTACACCACCAAAGTCTGAACTGTCTGGAAAGAACGCACTTAATCTTCACCTTCATTATCGATCTTTCTTGCATGCATTTGTTCTTGAAAACAATGACGTATCAATATGGAATTCCCCCAAAAAGACTTGATTTGGAGTTTGGAAAGTGTGGTTCAAAGGACCACTAGTGACCAGATAGTTACGTTGCATGGATCTTTGTTTCTATTTGCCTTCTCAGCTGCGTTGGTAGTCTGTTCCAATACCACCATTTGTGCGCTTTGCATTTAGAAGCCATGATTATCTTACCCTGCAGCATCACAAAGAACAAGCTCAAAATAATGGCGAAGCGGCTCCATTAGCAAGAAAGACTCACCAAGAACTTTCTAAAAGCTTTGTAGTTATAAATGGAAGACTTGAGTTAGAACAAATTACTGTTAGGACAGAATATTTGAATAAATCCAGCAGCTGAGAAAAATCTGTCACAACCTGAAGCTTATTTTAATAATAGTAAGTATTTTCATTTTATTTCAATTCACAATTCAGTTGATTCCAGGCCATATTGCGAGGTGGTGAAACACATGTGCTTATCAATGACTTCTATTTATTTTTGTTTTTTTCTTTGTTTGTCTGCTGAAGAGATACCCCAAATTTGGTTATTTTTGGGGGGATTAATTAATGTTTTAAAGTATTCTATAACCAACCGTGTATGCACTTTTACAGTCTGGAAAGATCATTATTTGATATGATCAAACCTGCCTCCTGCTATCAGTGCAATCGGAATCAACAACATAACAGAAGGACAAGTTTCTGCTTGCTGACACTGTATGAAGAGAGTGTAGGAAATGCAAATGCATTTTATCCAACTGCATTTTAACCCAAAATGTATAAGTTTTGGGTTAAAGTTTGAAGCTGAATACGGAGTGCCGCTTAGGTCATTAATCTAGATTTATCCTCCACCCAGAAGGTAAATTACAATCAATACTTTCAAATTGGAGTCCAGGCAAAAAAAAAAAAAAAAAAGACAACACAAAAAAACAGAAAAGTTAAGTAACTTTGCCAAACATTTCTTAAAATTTGTTATTTCCATGTTTTTTTTCCTGCAGCAAAATTCTAAGCTGTGCATAATATTGCCAGCACATCACTACTAACCATAGACTGTATATATAAATGGACGTAGCTAACCCACTAGCTGATAAGTTCTAAATAGGACGTGAGCATGCGCGTGTTTCCTGCTCCATCGATTCTGGCTCCAATTCACTTTACATTGAAAGACGATCGCCTCTCTCTCAATGCAGCAGGGTTGTCATTTTGGTCTTAGAATGTTCGTATGTTCAATATATCAAGATATGACATTAATAACAGACAAATCAGGTGCGTTCTTCTCCCCGAGGTTGCTCCCTTTAGCAAACAGGTTTGACAAAGTTGCTAAGCACCTGCTCCCTGCTAAACCACTGGTGCAGGCAGGAAGGGATGCTACCTTCAACAGGTTCACTCCAGATTGGCTCTTTGGTTGCTATGATACTCTCGGTCGGAATTCCAAACATGGAACTCGGCTCCAAATTCGTCCCAATAACTGCGAGTCTCGATGAGCTTCATTTGACTGGAGCCAAACACTATGGGTGATATCACACTCCCTTAGTCCACTTCTTTCTACAGTCTATGCTACTAACCTTCCTTTTACAAGTACTACTATTACCACTACTGCTTGTTACAACCTGTCATTAAATTTAAGCGATACAGTGCGACTTAACAGCTCAATGGATGATCCCAAATATTTTTTGCTCTATCAGTGTCTTGAAAATTAATATTTTCTTTAAAAAGCCATTTAACAATTGCATGAATAAATGTGAAGAGAGTGAAGCTATGAGTTTCCAGACCCAAACATGTAGTACAAAACAGTACTTTATCATTGCGGTCACCTTGAGTCCCATGGTCCAGTGGGGACATTTAAGCATTTGGCCACTATAGAAGTCCAGGGCTCACAGCTGCTCTCCTCTGCCTGTCCCTGGTCCTTTGCAACATGGAGACCTACTAACAATACTATAGCCAAGGTGGCTCATTACAGACCATTATGAAATCTTTATAGGCCACCGCACACGACTAATGTTTCTATACTTTGAATTTACAGCAAGAATACAAATGCCATGCCCCATAACAGGTACACAAGCACAAACAAAGACAAACTGGAAAGCTCTTTACCATAAAAATGGAGAGTTCACCGTGTCTGTGCAGAACAGATTAGCGCAAACTACAAAAACAAGGTTTGTGAGGTTTATGAGCTGGCAGCCAACGTGGCATGGAAGCAACATTTTGGCAAGGTGAGTAGTGAGCGCCCCCTCCATCAGGTTTCTTCCATCAATAGCCAAAACACAGGTCCATTTTCAGGAAAAGCATGTGGTTTGCAGCAGGAAACAGACTTTAGAGGAATAAATTTGACTATTTCTATGTTAAATAACACAGAATCAAAACCAGGCTGGTCATGATAATTACTATGCAGTGGTTCAACTGTGGTCATCTGGGCAGTGTTTTCGCTATCAAAACATGTCGGCTCCCATCCAGAAGCCATTTTCAATTTAATCTTGATTGCAAAAATGAGTGTCCAGATAATCACCATTGAAACCGTTTCAACACTGAACCACTCCTGCATGAATGAAGGATTACACTCTCTCGTTAAATGGAACCATAATTTTGTGGGCCAGTATCTTTTTCTTAGTAATAGTGGGGAACTTTGTGTTATATTGCTGTTCTACAATTAGATTTGAGCTGTAGAGAGTTAAATAAATAACTTCTGTGACTCATTAAAGATACAAACTAACTACTAAGTGTTCCAATCTGTTATTTATTTATTGTGGTTCATGTTTTTTTTTTGCCATATTATACATTTAAAATATTTTTTGGGGATAGTTTTTTAGGATTATTGTGTCAGAGGCGTAAATTAGTATTGTATATCGTCTATTTTTTTTTTTATTATCATCACAGGCTTAATCAAAAACTCAAGATCAATCAGTATGAGGAAAAAAAAATCATGACTAGATCTTCAGTGTCTTCAACCCGAGGAGGAAAGGAAACTACTGGACTGGAACAACAAGAAGAAAAAACATCCCTGTAGTGGCGGGACTAGGCAACTCATGCTTAACTCATTTCGGAACAACTTTAATTATTCTGAAGCACAGTGATTTTGTTCTCACAATATGAATAATTTGGTGAATTGTATCTCATGGGCAGAGAACACGATTAGCTTTGTTTGATACTAATGTCTTTACTTAAGGTTAGCAAAAGATGGAACGCTCAATTCATTGCCATCTCTTTATGCATTGTCCCATTGTTACAGCCCCAAAGCCTTGCACAATACAAATGAATTCAAGCGACCCAGTCTTCAGAATCTGCTGTTTAACTATTGTGAATTATTCTCCATTGTGTTGGCCTTATAATTAGGTAGAAGAGTGACATGTTCAGTTTGTTCCCTCCAAATAAAAATGTGTACAGACAGTTGAAGTGTTTGGCATGGCAAAATATTCCTGTTTACAATACAAGTCACACCACAGCCCTTAGAGGATCTCTGAATGCATAATGAAACATCTATTAGGGAAACAATGAGGCTAAGTATGGGTGCCAGAAGAATGGGGAAGAAGTTTCAAGTGCCCTGACAAGCCATAACAATATGACCACTAATGGCCAACGGAAAAGCACGGATTATTTCCTTCTTGTTAGTAAGTGGGTTAGGTGTATGAAAATATTGTGTCCAGGGCTCTATCAGAGCAGGGGACAGGGGACATGGACTAGACCAGGGATGCCCAAACTCTTTTCACTGAGGGCCATATCTTGAAAAATACTCGACACAGAGGGCCAGTGGTCAATATAGTGGATAGTTCAGATGGTGCATTTAACATAGTTTTGACTTCATACTTTAAATAAGGCTTGAAATATTAATATTAGGTCTGTATGACAATGCAATGTGATGTTATGTAGGTTATATTGATAGGATTACTCAAATTTGTAGTAAAAAAATACTGATTATGATCAATTGTGCCAGTTCACCTGAAGGCCTGAGGGCCGCATTTGGCCCCCGGGCCATAGTTTGGACACCCCTGGACTAGACACTGTCAAGAAAATAAACCCATGAAAAATATAGGCTAAACTAGTTTACATTATTGAGCTGTAGATGTTCTGGGCACGTCCTACCGGGAGGAGCCCGGGGAAGACCCAGGATACGCTGGAGGGACTGTCTCTCAGCTGGCCTGGGAATGACATGGGATCCTCCCGGAAGAGCTGGAGGAAGTGTGTGTGGAGAGGGAAGTCTGGACCACCCGGCTGAAACTGCTGCCTCCGCGACCCGGCCCCGGATAAAGCGGAAGAAAATGGATGGAGCTGTAGAAAAAGAAAAATCCAAATCTGTCAGCTGGACCAAAAGTTGTAGAAGTGAAGATATATCGCTGATCATCCAAGTTCTGGTCAGATTGCTGGTGGACACTGTCTTATATATATCTGAAGGGAGGAGCTAACTACACTGAAACTTCCACACCTATTGTTTACAGTGAACTTCTTGTCCAGTTGACAACAGATTAAAATTTTTCTTTTATTATGGATCATACCTGGATCACTGGAGGATTACAGGGATACTCAGACATTATTGAGCTGTGACTTTGTAGGCCTCTAAAACGCAATGAGAACAGCAAATTGCATACAAGGAGAACACTAGACCTCCACTAGACCTAGAATTAGTATCACACATGTTCAATATTCAATTCAAACTAGAACAGAAATCGCCTGTTACAGAGTACAAACATCGCCAATTTTTTCGCCTGTGAACCAGGTATGTTCCTTTAAGATAACCCCAATCAGGTCACCCTATGCTTTGGTACAATGGGAGTATTGCAGGTGTGTTTATGGGATCCGGCACACCTTCAGTCTTAGTTCCGTGTTTACATGCATTTCAAAGATCCTGTTTAAACCAGATTAGGATACAGAGATTTGATTTCCGGGCGTGCATGTAAACGCAGTGACTGGAATAGACATTGGAGGTGGTCTTGGCAATTGACAACATACCAACACAGTCAGACTAGTACATCTTAAACATCTCATTTGCATTCAAGTGTTAGCTAAAGCTCTACACATGAATATGGAGCCGTTCTCACACTCTTGTTTAAATCCAATTAAAAACATGGGATCCAGGTCTCTCACCGCTGCACCAAAACACACAAATGGCACTGGTTTAATGAGCCACAGCAAAGATTGTCGCTGCTCCTCGGCGAGATGATGCGACGCTTGCTGCCAGCACGGTGCTTCAGAGGATTAAGGTCTCATTTTTTGACATTGTATCTCTATCAGGGAATGGCTCACTCTGTATGCAGGAAATCTGAACCTTCTGCAAAAATGGTTGGTTATATTAAAATCAAGAAAGAAGCACAATATTTTTATGTGGATCTCGCTCAGTTGGTTGAGCGTTTGTCCACTGACCCGCATGACATGGCGATGCGAATCCAGGTCACAATTTGAATGCCGAGTGCTGTTTGCATCTTGGGCAAGCTTTTTTAACCCACCTGTGAATCAGTGAGTTCTGCGTACTCTTTGTAAGAAAGTGTGTGTGAATGGATCTTTGAAAGTCAGATGTAAAGGTATTTGAACCCTTTGATGGGGAACAAAAGTTTTCGAAGCAGCGTCTACAGAATGGTTTGTTTGGCTGAAAATTTGATAGTAAGTAATTGGGTGAAGAGTTCCTTAACAGGCCAGCCTATGTCACACAAACGCAGAAAAACCCAACTACCATTCTTCGGATCTCAGATAAATAAGTTGTGGAGAAAAATGGATGCAATTGATAGCTTTTACCGCTGTCTGTGAAACAGTGAGCTGTTTTTCTGGAAGATTGAAAGGCAAAATTAAAAGAAACACGGCAGCGCATAACAAGGAGCATTTTGTGCAATTTCGAGCTAAATTCTCTTCAATCTCTTCGTTTCTCTCTACAGTTTGTTTGTTTGGCTGAACGTTTGATGTAAGTCATCAGAAAAGAGTTTCATTTGATTTGATAGCTTTGTTACTTACAAGTGCTCATTACAATCGCCGTCTGCATATTTGAATATTAAAGTGCCTTGACAATTGAATACTAATTAGAGAGTTACAAAAGAGTGTGTTGAGGAAATTGGAAACGCAGTAGAAGACACTCAGAAATGCTAATACAAAATGGTGAGGTTAAAGGACCCATATTACGCTTTTTTTCTGGCTACCTGCAATTTCCTCATCAAAATTCTACATCAGTTTTCTTTTGTTTCTCACACAAGTTTGCTCCCCCTGCGTGAAGTGCTGCTGTGTTCTTCTCTCGAACGGAAAACAGTCTCATTCCACCTTTGATGTCATGTGGTAATACAGGAAGTGCTCATTACAATCGCCGTCACACATCTTCATTAGAGTATTTGGATGGTTCACCCTTGAGTTTGCCAATGAATACTATGAAAGAGAGTACAAAAAGGTAGGTGTTAACTTGCAAACGCCACTTAGATGACATCACAAGGTGGAAAATTGCTAATACAGAATGGTGAGGTTATAAGGGCCCTAATAATTTTTCTGGTCTACCTATATTTCCTCATCTAAAAACAACATGGAGGTTTGTTTTGTTTCAGGTAACAGCATTATAACACACAAAACTCAAGTGTATTTTGTGTAATATAGGACATTTCTCGAACTCTCGAACTGTTCCACCCAAAGATGTCCTGTTCCCATACAGGTTTTCTCCATTTAAATTTTTTAAACTACATTCATCTTCATTAGAGTGATCTGGATGGTTTCACCCTTGGAGTTGCCCATCTCTATGAAACGTCCCAGAGAACTGGTGCATTGTTGGCGTGTTGGTGAGCATGAACATTGAACATTTGATTCAAATCAACCTACATTATATCGTATTTTAGCGGCAAAACTTTTCTCAAATTCTCCACTCCAATGACCGTAATTCCTGCTTAACGGGAAATGCCACCACAAAGACAGCTGCCAGCACGGTTTAGTAGCATTTAGAGGCAAAAGTGGGTGGAATGAGGTCGATACATTTTGCGGCAAATGTTCCCAGTTAAAAAGGGGACTATTACTGCTGTGGGTTTCCTATAGACTGCATATATAAATGTATATACAGTGAGGCAAATAAGTATTTGAACACCCTGTGATTTTGCAAGTTCTCCCACTTAGAAATCATGGAGGGTCTGAAATGTTCATCTTAGGTGCATATCCACTGTGAGAAACATAATCTAAAAAAAAAATCTGGAAATCACATTGTATGATTTTTAAAAAACTAATGTATTTATATGTTACTGCTGCAAATAAGTCTTTGAACACCTGTCTATCAGCTAGAATTCTGACCCTGTTAGTTGCCTTTAAAAAGTCCTCCTCCACTCCACTTATTCTCCTAAATTAGAAGCACCTGTTTGAGGTCGTTAGCTGCATAAAGACACCTGTCCACCCCAGACAATCAGTAAGACTCCAACTACTAACATGGCCAAGGCCAAAGAACTGTCAAAATGCACAAGAGACAAAATTGTAGACTTCCACAAGGCTGGAAAGGTTTACGGGGCAATTGCCAAGCAGTTTGGTGAAAAAAGATCCACTGTTGGAGCAATTATTAGAAAATGGAAGAAGCTAAACTGCTGACTGTCAATCTCCCTCGGACTGGGGCTCCATGCAAGATCTCACCTCATGGGGTTTCAGTGAGGAATCAGCCCAGACCTACACGGGAGGAGCTGGTTAATGACCTGAAAAGAGCTGGGACCACCGTTTCCAAGGTTACTGTTGCACGGCACGAAAGGTTCCCCTGCTTAAACCAGCACATGTCCAGGCCCGTCTTAAGTTTGCTAATGACCATTCGTATGATGTAGAAGAGTCATGGAAGAAAGTTGTGAGACCAAAATAGAAGTTTTTAGTCATAATTCCACTCGCCGTGTTCGGAGGAAGAAGAATGATGAGGACTATCCAAAGAAGCATAGGGGTGGTAGCATCATGCTTTGGGGGTGTTTTTCTGCACATGGGACAGGACGACTGCACTGTATTAAGGAGAGGATGACCGAGGCCATGTATTGTGAGATTTTGGGGAACAACCTCCTTCCCTCAGTTAGAGCATTGAAGATGGGTCATGGCTGGGTCTTCCAACATGACAATGACCCGAAGCACAGCCAGGATAACCAAGGAGTGGCTCCATGAGAAGCATATCAAGGTTCTGGAGTGGCCTAGCCAGAAACTTGACTGATCTAGAGAAGATCTGTGTGGAGGAGTGGGCCAAAATCCCTCCTGCAGTGTGTGCAAATCTGGTGAAAAACTACAGGAAACATTTGACTGCAACAAAGGCTACTGTACCAAATATTAACGCTGATTTTCTCAGGTGTTCAAATACTTATGTGCAACAGTAACATAAAAATAAATTATTTTTAAAAATCATATAATGCCATTTCCATATTTTTTTTAGTCTGTGTCTGTCTCTCATAGTGGACATGCACCTAAGATGGAAATTTCAGACCCCTCTATGATTTGTAAGTGGGAGAACTTGCAAAATCGCAGGGTGTTCAAATACTTGTTTGCCTCACTGTAGCTCTAGCCGCCACTTTCCCAATAGGAAGTGATCATGGGCTCTATCGACTCCAATTCACTTTACATTGAAAACCCTTCTACATGATCGTGGTGTTTTTATTTCGCGATTTTGTTTGTGTCTCAAGATATGAAAATTAAAAACAGACAAATTAGGCACCTTCTATCCCTGAGGTCACTCCCACTAGCGTAAGCAACAGGTTTAATTGACAGCGTTGCTAAGTTCAACAGCCTTGCTCCGGATTGGCTCTTTGGTTGCTAGGATACTCATGGTCAGGATTCCAAATTTGGAACTCAGCTACAAATTCGTCCCTGTAGCTGCTAGCCTCGATGAGCTTCATTTGAATGGAGCCAAACGCTATGGGTGACGTCACACTCACCCACTTCTTTATATAGTCTATGGGTTACCCAGATGTTAACTGAAAAAATATGGAGAGGGATGATAACAAGTAAACACTAACTATATCAATCGGTCTGACGCAAACCGACTAAAACCAGTATCTTCCTCTTTTTGAAAGAGAAAAAAAAAGAAAAAAAAATTGCCTATAACCAAAAAAAATTTGTTATAACCAAAATTGTCAAAAGACTTTAACAGTAACATAGAAACAACTGTAATGCCAAAGGTGAGTCCGTAAATAAATGATAAACAATTACGACAGGCTGTCATTTAATAATTCTTCAAGAAACTAGACGGAAAAAAAAAAATTACCCTTCCAAGGACTATTTCTTTTTAAACTTTGTGTTCACTCCACAAATACAAAACCGCACAATACCATCTCGACCTGGTTTCCAAATGAGTCTTAGAAATAAATGCCCGTAGATAAATCACATGATAAATGCTAACCGCCCAGCTAGCAATAAACAATCCACGTTCATTTATCCTTCCCTGAATGTGTCTACTGAGTATTTCACGCCACTTGCAAACAATACAAGCCTCCATGCTGACTTGCACTACACAAATCACCTCCATTCACGGCTTCACCGCGAGGCACCCAAACACCACCCACCCACATACGGTACTGTCACGTGCTTCTACATGAGGATTCCCCAGACACACACGCACGAGCGAACATTAACATAGCCAAATGCACACGCTCTCACATGTAAAGAATACTGACCGCAGCATGCCAGAACGGGGGAGGAGGACATCTTCAACACGAGCGGACAGGGTAGGAAACTAACGGGGCTAATGACCTGTGTAGCGTGACCACACATCCAGTTTGGGGTGTTTGGTTTGAATGAAACTGTGAAAAAAAACATGTAACATTGTCTGTTCTCATCAGTATATAATCTGAGGGAGGTGTATTTGTTGTATGGTCATTTTCAAGCACAGTTTTCTGTATTTTAGCTAGTGACAATATATTCCCCTTTTTATTGTTGGCAGGTGTCAAATTGAGGAAAAATAGGGACACCTGGGACATTTCTTGTTTAGAACTGGGACAAATTGGAGGCACAGGGGTCAAAATTGGGACTGTCCCGGGTAAATAGCGACGTTTGGTAATGAAAGACCCTAGACCTGTGTGACCGCTGGATGACAAGGAAGATACCGTCCACATAGATAAAATACCTCACTCGTAACAACTGCGTGTTATTTTTGAAGCATGGAGAGCACCAAGTATGACAATGGTCCATTCTCAAAATAGAAAAGAGTAGAATTAAACTCAAACCATGGATCTTCAAGTTCCAAAGTGTATGCTCCGTCTCTGTTTAACTCCAATACTATGTTGCCTTTGCTTGAAACAGGACCATGTTCCTGAAGCCCTGTTTTCTCACTTTTAAAAGATCTTTTGAAAGTAAATCCATAATCCCCATCCATCACCCAGGCACAAACCTTAACCATCAGCTCAAAACTAGGCCCTAACCTTAATCATGACCCTACAGCCATAGAGTGTGTATATAAATGGACATAGCTAACACACTAGCGCCAAGTTCCAAACAGGAAGTGATCACGTGCTTCCGGCTCCATCAACTCTGGCTCCAATTCATATTACATTGAAAAATTGTCACCCCTTTCTCTGTAACTGCTGCTGTGAACCTCGGTATTTTTTATTTCACTATTTTGTCAGTAAATCAAGTTATGAACATTAATAACAGACAAATCAGGCGCCTTCTTTTCCCGAGGTTTGACTGACAGCGTTGCTAAGAGCTCACTCCCTGATTGGCTCTTTGGTTGCTATGATAGTCGCGGTTAGAGTTCCAAATATGGCCCCTATAACTGTTAGCCTCGATAAGCTTCATTTGGCTGGAGCCGAACGCTGTGGGTGACGTCACACTCACTTAGTCCGCTTCTTTATACAGTCTAGTCTACAGAGAGCATAGAGCTGTGGATAGAACTGACTCCCTTGGACGTACTGTGAATTGGAGAAGTACAGTCATTTCAACTCTGGCTTTTGACGTTTTGGCCGTGAACGCTCCACACGCACTGCTTGAAATGCACCACAGAAACGTTGGATAAGCCTAGACGTGCATCCCCCATAGACTTTGCATGTAAATTTTATGAAGCTAAATTATTCCTTAACATGGACTGGTGTGGGCAGAGTTGTGTTTTAGTTTTTTTCTACGAGTGATGCAGAAAAAACTGTCTACATGGTCATTTATGTTCAGTGTATTGTAACTGACATCTGGTTAGTATTCATGAAAATTCGTAGGCCTATGCAGTTAAGGTTACAAAAAGAACATTTTGTGTTATTGTTATTTAGGCTATTAGGCTTCTGTGTTCTTAAAACTTCTTTGTCACAGATCAGGTTGAATAGTATAAAAATTGGAATAATGAACCATCCTTTCTTTTCTCGCATTTATGAAGATAGAACAGAGATTTATGTGTTACCTGGGAACATGTCTGAGTCCTATTCCATAACATAAACTACAGTAGACAGCCCATGTGGCATGAGCTAAAGTAGGCCATGAAGCTACCTGCCTCCGAGGCTGAGAGACTGTGGTGCCCCCAAAGAGGATTTGACACTAAAACCATTCAACTTAGGCCACTTCCTGGATGTCTAAAGTCTGTTGTATTCTGATGGCTTGGCTGTGCTTTATACCATTTTTTTTGTTGTTGTCCTACACATGTACCATTTCAATGTGGGAACAGGAACTGAACTAGAACTAAACTAGAATTATAAAGCGAGTAAAACAAGGACACACAATAAAATACAATTAACTTAACTAGGACTACATGAGATAGGGACAGACTAAAGCTAAACCATTTTTGGGACTATTAAACCCCATAGTAAAAACGATGTTAAAGAATGTGTCAAATCCAGGACCTAAATCAGGTCTTCCAAGATTTTACCAATTCCTTCAGCAGCTCCATTATTTCTCCAGCTAAAAGGCCTGGGATTGGCTGGGAGAGAGATATTCATTTGGAGATGTAAATAAATCTGTTACTTCCCTGACAGCACAATTCATTAGCTCGTGCAGCAATCTGCGTGTTCACACCAAGTGCCTCCTCGCACAGGGGGAGGGGGGTGAGGAGAAATGTGTCAGCTTTCTCCAGCGAGGTTGGGGTGTGATTAGAAGACAGGAATGCTTTCCGTAGAGCATAATGTGAAATAAGGTTAACGGGGACTAACCATCAAGTGTTATGGAGCAGTGAATGAATTATGCACAAAATTGTAATGCAGCTTTGAATGTCCAGAAGAGCACTGTGCACGAGTAGAGCATTAGTGGATCCAAATGAAATTTTATTGGGACTGCGTGTTTTGTTTGGTCAATTCCCACTGATGAATCATTTGACCTTTACACAGACAAAACCTCAGTGTAGAACATAGACTTGTCCAATCAAATGAAGCTCATTGAGACAAGCTGTTATAGCGGCAAATTTAGAGCCGAATTGTATCATAGCAACCAAAGAGCCAATCTGGGGTGAGGCTGTTGAAGGTAACGCCCCTTCCCACCCGCACCACTGGTTTAGCAGGGAGTGGGCACTTAGCAGTGCTCTCAAACCTGTTGCTAACACTAGCAGGTGCGACCTCAGGGAAAGAAGATGCCTGATTTGTCTGTTATTAATGTTCATATCTTGATTTACGGACAAAAAACACCTGGATCAAGTAGAGGGGGTTAATACAAACATTTTAAGACCAAAATGATGAGGCTCACTGCAGTAATTCGAGAGGGTATGTTGATCATTTTTGTATGTAAAGTGAATTGGAGCCAGAGTCAATGGAGCTGGAAGAGCACCCATGATCACTTCCTATCTATGTCCATTTATATGCAGTCTATGGTGTAGAATGAGGAGTACACATGATGCACCAGTTGGAGCTGTGATTGAACCACTAACCTTCCCGTGCCGCACCATGTACCGGCCGGTGTTTACAATGAACCCTGTGGCTTGTCAGGTCAAAGCGAGTACATTATAACCTTGTAATGAGCTTCGGTGCATTATTCTACTATTGATCCCTAAACACTACAGTTGCATTTTAATGTGGAAGAACTAATCTACTGTATAAAGGGGCATGTTGTTTGCGCAGGATGTTCAAAACCATTTCTTTATTTTTTCCCTTGGTAAAAAAAAATGAATACTGACGATACACAATAATAATGGCTAAGGATTCAGTATATTGGATTTGAAAGTTATAAATGGAAATAAATGACCAAGGGCATCTAGAAGAATGTACCATAATTGAGTCTTATGAGGGTCACTTGAGAGGAACGATGTCCTGATTTTACCTGTGACATGCAGATTAAATTGTAACGTTGAAGAGATCTTGTCTGGTATTGGAGCGATATTTAAAATGGAGGATGGAGCTACAAAATTGACATCGTAGATGGTATTCTGGGTAGTCGCAAGATGGCAAATAAGCAAATCCAATAGGTTATACAAGGTGGTATATGTTTTTGGAGTTTTCCTTTTGCCCCTGAAGATGTTGATGGCATCCTGGGGCAGAAGAATCAGTTGAAATTGAAGATATGCAAGATGTTAAATGCGTCTTTGATAGAACAGGAGCACTGGTTAATGTTGGTTTGAGTTGAGAGACTGGATATTTAGTTGAGAAGATGGATAGCTTGACCCTGAATGTGTTGATGTGAAAATGGGGCAGTAACCACAAGGTGCAAGGCAGGAAGTATGTGACTTTTCTATTTTTGGAGCCATTTGTGGATGGAGGCTGGACGGTGGAAGCTTAGTGTAGAAAGCTGCAAAACAGACACAATATGAAAGACATACTGAATTGGAACAAAATAACACAGAATAATACCAAAATCTACAAATAAACGTTAAAATTGCACAGTAAATTCTAATATCTTAAAATCACACACAAAATATGCGAAAATCACACACTAAAATGTAAAAATAAAAGTGTAAAAAGTGAAAAGCTTTTTATCCTCATAATGAGACTGTGAGTGACCATGTTCAGTGGGGATGGGTGGGAGCCAATCCCAGGGCCACAAGGAAGTCTGGTGCAGGGGCTGAGGTCTGGGGGCTGGAGGACAACACCTAGAGGACAAAATAAACTTTAAAATGTTTCTATGTTGTAATTACATGAGCAATGTGTAACCATAGACATGAATGAATACACCATTGGATGTGCATTCAAAATAACAGTCTACCTGCTCAGACACGTCTTCCACAGCCTCTTACTGTGGGGCTCCTCCCTCTCTGAGGCAGGGCTGGAGCTAGTGGTCTGGATTTCACAGGGCGATGGAGAAATGGAGATAACATAAGTTATTTTTTATGAATCCAAAAATTTGAACTATAATACTGCTAATACTTCAACTTATATGGTCGCACCTGGTCTGGGAAGCTCCACAGCGATGGACTCCTCCTCTGGTCTTCCTCCTCTTCAGCCCGAGTCGGTATGACCTCCGAGAGGTAGGCTCCGCACAGACCGCAGCCTGCACCAGAGAAGGAAGATTAGGATTTGAGAAAACTATTTTGTTTTGACTGATGAGCCAATTCTTCACAATACATTTCTGCATTTGCTTGTCTTTACCTGCTCTCTCAGAAGGTGGCGCTGTGGCTGAGTGGGAGCTCCAACAGAGATAGTGGGCTGGCCCTGAAACACAAAAGGCAGAGATAGTTTGAGGGGGCTAGCTCCTGAGCGGTGGATAGGGCCTTGTGCTGTGGGACTTCACATAGTGCAGGAGATCTTCAGTTGTCTCTATCTCGCTGATGAGGGGCCACTCCAGCTTCTCCCACAGGCGCTGCTTAATCCTCGTTCCTTAGACTCATCTGCATCAATGAGAGGTGGATGGGGATAGGGAATATGATAATAAGACATTAAAACCACACACTAAAGCACAAAAATATACAAATACAAGTTAAATGACACTCTAAAATATAACAAAGTATGTATTGGTCCATACATATGAATGAAGACATGAGCATTGGATCTGGCCTGTGTGCATTGGTTATATCTGCTCGGTTGTTCTTAGAAGTTGGAGATGGCTCTATAGGCAGAAACAACAGTGACTTTTCTGTTTTTGGAGGCATTTGTAGATACAGGCCGCTTTTGTATACTCTGAGGTACTTCTTTAGCCACAGCTGCCCTTGAAGGGTAACTGGCAGAAAACACCAATATAGACTCAAGCCAAGATATGCTTTCTTCTTTCTTTAGCTTTGTTTATGCAGGGGAACTCAATGAGGGCACTTGGCTCTCTTTTTTATTGGCACCCTGTTTAAAAAAATACAAGCATACAAACAAAAAAACAAACAAGTATACTAGTCCATATATAACATTAAAAACAGGTGCAGGTGTGTGTATAAAAGTAGATACATTTCATACAGAGCTGTTCTCTTCTAATAGCATTATTGTACATATAACAGGTGGGAACTGTGAAACATTCATTCCTTCACTGTAGAGCCAGCTATACCACATGATGTTTTGAACCAATAGCACATCCCCACATGTTCCCGGCTTTAGTTTGCCCTCAGACATGGAGCGTGTTTGTCAAATGCTATCTGGAGCAGTCACTGTGCTGCACTGACTTCTGGCCTTCACGTCATCTCTCAGCAGCTTTAAGCAGACAAATACAGGAAGAGACGTTAGCTTGCTGTGCTAAATATTACCGTTAAAATCCTGATTTTTCTCTTTTATGGTGCTAGTTGTGGCTTAGGACACTTTTAGCCCTGTTGAAGCCAGGTGGAATTGTCATATATTCCCACACACTAAATTTTTACAATGAGTGAACTTACCTTTTGTGTTTTTCCAGTACAAGATATACAAGATATATGCATACACACATAAGATACTTCTGGGTGAAACTGTGGGACAAAAGAAAAACATTATTAGGCTCTTTTTTTTGTAAATACATTAAATGAACTTGAATAGAGTAGAAAAACTTTTACAATGTAGCTACCGCACTCTTCACAAAGGCACTGTGAGGAGCAGGAAATTAGCAAGGCACGCACAAAAGACAGAGTGTGTGTGGTAATGGTGGAAAGGACAGGGAGAAAACTAATTAGAACAGCACTTTAAGCATCACGGGCCACAGAGTGCTGCGAGTGGGGACTGCCACAGACAATCCCAGTCAATTTTCCCACTCAGCGGAGAGAGGCCTGACATTGTGTTTTATCTCAGCGGGCCTCTTCACTCATGTCAAGAGCGGGAGAGAGAAAGAGATGGAGAAAGAGAGAGAGGTATGAAGATGTAGGGATGGAGAGAGGGGAAAAATAATGTGATTTGTAATGGGAAAAGAACAATGAGGAGAGTTAAAAGCTTACAATGGTGCTTTATTTTGAGCAAGAGTCCCAACTACTAAGTAATAAAAATAATACTTAGATGGAAAATGTATTTTATTCAAGTATTCAGCGTAGAGTGGGATTTTATGTAATCTTTACTTATATTTGAATATTATCTGTTCATGTCAAAACATAATGTGTGATCACTGGATCAGGGGGGCTGTTGAGATACAGAAACATGCTTGTCAGACTGTAAATCGGGATGAGGGGGCATTCTAACTTTCACATACCTGGGATACAGCAGACTTATTTTGACCCAAGAGCTGCTTATACGCTGAGATGCTGGTATATGGGTACTTAAGCCCTCAGGTGGGCGGTGCGCTCAAAGCTCTCACAGATGAATACTGCTGTTTTGTCCTTGGGCAAGACACTTAACCCATCTTGCCCCCAGTTTCTATTTGTGAGTGTGCGTGAGTGAGTGACTGTTTCTTTGATGTAGAAAAGCGCTATGTAAATGCAGTGGTGGAAGGTAACAAAGCAAAAGTTGTAAAGTATTGTAGTTAAGTAAAGTATAGATACCTAAAAAAATCTACTTCAGTACATTTTAGAGTGGATGCTTTTTACTTTTACTTCACAACATTTGAGAGCAGGTATCTGTGCTTTCTATGCCACTATGCTTTTAAACTGGGCTGAAAAGTCTAAAAGTACTTTTTACAAGATTTGAGGGGTTATTTTACCATGTTTGTAGTAACATTGATTTGTATTGCAACTGTTAACAAAACTATGTATCATTTTTTAATCAATATCACCACATTTAACACTTTAACAAATGAACACCACTCGTGTGAAATACTTTACATTTTACTTTTAAAGCACATTTTGAAGTACAAGTACTTTAAGATTTTACTTAAGTAATTTTTTCATGTGATATTTTTACTTAAGTAATGTTTTACTTCTGTATCTGTAATTTTACTTAAGAAACAAAATTGAGTACTTCTTCCACCACTGTATAAATGTAACAGTTTACCATGTGTCCATTTACACCCACAGTCAAACCTCTGTAATTAATGTGAAGTACATTTTATATTATTTTAATGACGATAAATGATTTAAGTTGCATGCAACAAGCTTTCCTTAAAAGTAAACATAGATATTATCTTCCCACAGGTCATGTTAGTCTGTGTATTTCCCCATCTTGAACAACGTCTTTAAAACTGCCTTGCCTTGCATGTGGTTGCGGAAACATTTAGTGAATAAATAAACACTTCTCTCCAGTCTAAAGCCACTGCACATTAAAAATGCCTAGTGGCATGTTAGTGCCCTGCCAGCCCTACTTCCAAATCTGAATTAATCATTCTGTGTGAGAGGGGCTGCATTCCTATTTTTACGGTCTTTGTACCATTGGCATCGACACACAAAAGCCATCCACATAATACAGTAAGCAGCAGAACAACATAATATGGGTCCTGGAGGAAAAGTCAATGTATGTGAATATTCCCAGAAAAAGCAGCAGTAATGAAAGATCGTAATACTTTTCTATTTTTGTACAGTACAAAGTATTTCAAGATCCTCAAAAATGAGGCCATGTTAAGACAGAAAATAACAAAGGACAGGAGTGTCTGACTACCCAGTGAAGTGTCAAATTAACAGTATCAGATGCGTTAAAGGTCCTACATTTTGTGTAAAATGGATTCTTGTGAGCTTTAAGCTATGTTGTTACCTCATCAAAAACACACCCAGAGTTGTGTTTTGTTTCATTCACACAAGTTTGAATAATGCTGGATTATTACTCTGTCTACATCTCCTCACTCAAAATGCTCTATTTCCAGCTTGTGATGTCATGATGTGTTAGTTTTCAAGTTGACAGCCGCCTTTTACCTTTAGTCCTGTAGAGATAGGCAATTCCAGGACTGAAATCGTCTAAATGATTCTAGTAAAAGTTGGGTTTGAGATGGAGTTTAACAGTACAGTGGAGCACTTCCTGTACTACCATGACATCACAAGGTGGAACAGAGTGTTTTCTGTTTGAGAGAAAAACTCAGCCTAAATATGCCGGATTTGTGTGTTAAACATGTGAAAAAGAAACAAAACAAAACTCCAGGTATGTTTTTTATGAGGCAACAACATTACAGTAACATAGATCACAAAGCAGTGTAATATAGGCCCTAGTTAGTTACCGTCTATGCATATAGTATTTGTAAGTAGTCAATAATGTTTGAGCATCAGGAAAGACCCAGTAACAAGGTCATGATTAAGCACAGAACCAGTGTATGCAGCATTTTCAACAGCAGCGTTTTGACACCACTAGTACCATTTTATCGCCTAGATTGCTTTGCAGTGGGAAACTCAACAATACCATTATACTGTAGCAGTACAATTGAAAGAGCGAGCATTACTTGGCTTTGTATGTGTTTGCGAATCCTTTATTTATTCACAAATATGTCTCTTTTGGTTCATGAGAATTTTCCACAAAGATGTTCATTGATTTAACGACGCTGTTAAATTGGAAATAAAATCCAACCCTTGTTTAATGGTCTCAATTTCGCAGGCAGCAACAGTGTGTTTCCAGTATCGCAGTGCGCCGCCTGTGCCGTGATTGCTCAGTCATTTGCTGCCATTCTCCATGTGGGGGCGAGCGCAATAAATGATACAAACACACAGCCAATGGATCCGACTTAAACAAAAAAAAACGCAAGTGCTTCCCGTAATTCTTTCGCTCCATGCTCCTTCACACACAATCAGAATCACTGGGAAATCATTAGCCGGCTGCTAATTTATTGCACGCTGTTGTCAGAGCAGTAATAATTAGCGGTTGGGGATTGTTTATGAAGCCTTTGTCAGTGGAGCGGAAAGGAGTCTAGAGACAGGGACTTGGGCATCAAAGTTTTAAAAGTATATTTAGTACTCATGTATACAGGCCCGATTTGATTTTCTTCCATCTCATTGAAAACATGGTAAATGGTCATGTTTTTACATAGCGCTTTTCCTCCTTCAAGGCACTCAAATCAAGGAAGCAGTCACCCATTCATACACACATTCATACACCAGTGTACGCTGATAATGAGGGTGAGCTGGGTTAAGTGTTTTGCCCAAGGACACAATAACAGCATTCATCTGCAAGAGCTGGAATTGTACCGCCAACCTTTGGGGCAGTGGATGTGACCGCCCAACCAGTGATGTTAATGTTGAGAGCGGGATTTGAACTGTGTAGTGTCTGGCCTGCTCCAGGAGACCCTCGTTCACGTCCTTTTAGGCTCTCAATCCATAGAGGTCATGAGCTCACCCACTCATGTGTATATCCTATTTACAGAACATCTGGAGATTGTTAAGTCTTGGGACATAGGATAAGGATAGGTTACAAAGAGGCACCGTATCGGAGGGTATAACTTCCTTTTTGAGCCATGGTGACCTGGAGAAAGCTATCCATGCTTTTATTAGTATAGATTACTGTAATGCACTCTACGTGGGGATTAATCAAGTTGGTCTTCACCATTTGCAGCTCGTGCAAAATGCTGCGGCTCGCCTGCTCACTAACAGTCGGAAACATGACCACATCACCCCTGTCTTGTACTCCTTGCACTGGCTCCCTGTCCAGTTCAGAATTCATTTTAAAATTTTAATGTTTGTTTTTAATGCAATCAATGGTCTTGACACCCTCCTACCTGTGTGAAATGTTGTCCCCTCACCAACCCAGCAGAGCTCTACGATCTGCTGGGCAACATCTGCTGGAGGTCCCCCGGTCCCGGGGCAAACAGTGGGGTGATCGTTATTTTGCAGTGGCCGGTCCAAAACTCTGGAACTCTTTGCCCATTGAGTTACGTTCCATCACTGACCTGCCTTTGTTCAAAGCTAAACTTAAAACCCACCTATTTAGAATGGCTTTTAACACTTAGTGGCCCTGTAACACTTTCTTTATTTAATGGTGTAATGTGTTTTGTTAACCTATTTGTATGATATTTATTGTTTTTTATCTTGTTTTTAATGTTGTACAGCACTTTGGTCAGCTTTGGTTGTTGGAAGGCGCTATAGAAATAAAGGTTGATTGATTGAGTTTGATTGATAAGTACCTGAGCAGTCCTTTGTTTGGGGTCTTTCTCGCATTGGCTTAGAGATTCCTAGACTTCAGTCTGTAATTGGCATATACTCTGTATTTGTAATAAATACTATTGCACATTACACTATCAGAGCTTTTGTCTTTTGGGTTATTTCCTGAATGCATCCCACTCCTGACCACTGGACTACTACTACAGGTGAGCTGCTGTGTGGAAATTTAACCACAACTGGCAGCCTTCGGAATCAATGGACAAACACTCTACCAACTGAGTTACTGTCGCCCATACAGGGTGCCGGGATCCGTACTGTTTTTATTATTATTTTGTGTTCATAGAATTGGCTGCACCAGTGTCCTCTGAGACTGCCACCAATCGTTCATTCACACACTCTATCAACAAAAAGCTCACACCCAAAATAATGTAAAAAAAAAATCCCCTGCCCAATACTGAATTGAATGTGATATGCAATATAACCATGCAATGTGTGAAAATATTCCAAATATTCTGCCGTCTACCTGTGTACCTTTAACCTGTGTGGCCATATCACACAGCTCCACACACCACAAGAGCTCAGGAGAAGATAAAAATCAATCCCTCTCTGTGCTCGGAAGGAGGCGGTGCTGTTTGAACTTGGTCCAGAAAACCGCAGTCCACAGTGCATTTCATATGTACATGTGTGAGAGATCAATACTCTGTTATCTAACCCAAAGGGACAAACACACTTAAAAGTACGAAAAAGAAAACTACACTTTGGTGGTTTGGACTGAAGCTCAACATAAAAGTCTCGCTTCTGATTCAGATAAAAAAGAGGTGATGAAAAAAAGTAGATCATGTTCCCTTGAGAAACAAATCAAATCATCTGACACAATGAGAACGCAAATGACAGATAAGGAATCAGAGCGACAAGGGCAGCAAGGCACAGCAGAAAATATGCAGACTGAGGAGAAAATTGTAAAAAGTAAATTGATGGGCGTCGAACTCTTTTGTTGCGTAAGTCACACTGTTGTACTAACGCGGCTGTGATTTGCAGGGACATTCTTATGCACAATATGGAGGTGAGCCAGCTGGAGTATTCAGTGCCCTGTAGCAGTCTTCCCCCTTCACAAGAGGATTTTTATTAGTGGCTCTGTGGAAGTGTGAAGCTGGTAAAAGCAAAGGCAGATGTTCCTGCAGGCGTTGGATTGTCAAGGTGTAAATTGGAATAAAACCGAGATTCTTTCCACTTTGATTAAAACGTCAAACTATGGTGTCTATGGTAATACTTTCAAAAGCTTCATTTAGAACAACTGAACTTGGTTGATCACAAAAAGAATAAACCTGGCAGATTACAGACAGAATTTGAAAACATTATTAAAACAGAACTGAGTAACTTTTCTTAAGAGGTTTTCGTCATGGAGATGTTGCCTTGCCTGCATGGAATGTTCCATAATATTGCAACCTGTTAAGCTAGCATGAGAAATATTTGATAAACTTTTATTCTTTTTATGAGCCTGGTGATTTCTCCACAGATCTCACCTGTAACCATAGAATGTATATATAAATAGGTTCATTCCAAATAGGAAGTGATCATAGGTGCGCTTCTGGCTCCATCAACTCTGGCTGCAATTAACTTTATATTGAAAAACTATCCCTTAAATGAAGCTCTCAGGCTCGTCATTTTGGTCTTAAAATGTCCGGATTGGCCTGCTCTACAAGATCCATGTATTTTGAATTCACTATTGTGTCAAGATTGCTCCCATTAGCATTAGCAACAGCTTTGACTAACATTATTGCTAAGCGCCCACCCCCTGCCAAGTCAGTGGGAAGGGCGGGAAGTGGTGTTACCTTTAAGAACTTCGCTCCAGATTGGCTCTTTGGTTGCTATGATACTCGCAGTCGAAATTCCAAATATGAAGTCTGGCTCCAAAGTCATCCCTATAACTGCTAGCCTCAATGAGCGATGAACTTCATTTAACTGGAGCCAAACGCTATGGGTGACGTCACATTCCCTCAGTCCACATCTTTATACAGTCTGTCCCTGTAACTGAACGCTAAAATTTTTTGCCTTGCTGTTTTTTTTTTTCACAATGCACATTTATTAAACAAACTGTGCAGCCAACATATGGTCACATCTTTATATAGCGCTTTTTCACGTTCAAGGCACTCAGAGCACTTTACATCAAAAAAACACTCACCCATTCACACACACACTTTCGTAGATACTGGAGTCGAGGAGGGTTAAGTGTCTTGCCCAATGACACAAAAGCAGTATTCATCTCTGGGAGCTGGAATTTGAGATCGGGATTCGAACCACCAACCCTCGGATCAGTGGATAAACCATCTACCAACTGAGCTACTGTGGCCAAATAATGTCAGTGGTTAAACAGCAATGGGAAAAATTTTATTTGATCGTCGAAGAAAATATGTGTGGTACCATTTCTGTCTCAAAGATCAAGTGTATCAACTATTGGCAACCTGTTCCCTTGCCACCACTGGATAACCTCTTCAAAGTGCGCTGAAAATCGAATTATACCAAAATGCTCTCAAAACGCAAGGCTCTAATCTATCTCAAAGTACGCTTGACAATACTCTCCTAAAACCCTATTTATCAGATTTTTCATTTCACACCCGTATTTTGCTTTTAAAAACCTGCATCCATCAACAAACACTTTTGATTTTGCGCGGCTAACCAAAAGCACTGAGATGAAGAAGCAATGGATCGGAAAGCTGTTTTTTTTTCCCAATGCTTTTGCTCTGACTTTTATTGATTGCCGTCTCTTTCTGTCTCCCAGCTTTTCTTCCCTTCCCACTCTACTCCACTGCATTTGGCCCCAAACCGCCGTAATCACAGGCAATTTGCAGGGTGCCTCGCTGCTGGACTTTTGCCCACTGCTGACAGAGTGCGAGCCGCTTGGTCACTCACTCTATATATGGATACAGTTTGTGCATATTTTGGATCCAATATGGCAACGCCGAGTAATGGGTTTTAGTGGATCGGCTGTTGTCCTTGGAGGGGAGGAGGGAAGAGATTTTTGAGAGATTGGTGATTACCTAAGGGGGTCCCTCAACTTAAATTGAGTTGGGGGCAGACACATATATATAGATGTGGACTAGGCAAAACTGGCTCAGAGCTGCTGTCACTGCCGATCTCAATCCAAAGCCTATTACATTTGTAAGAAACACTGAATTGGAAACAAAAGCAGCAGTAATACAAGCTGATCTATTTTTATCAAGAACCTTAACAACAATTTCTCCGTTTACCCGGGGACCACTAAAGTAATAAGAAAATATGTAAACATAAATTTGTATGTATAAAGGGAAAAGGCTGATCTCCGCTTTTACTTACTTCGTTTTGTTGATTGCCAATATGTGGAGATTCCCCTGTAGACAATGGTATTTAATTGCAGGACTAGAGTTCTACTGATTCTAAGTCGGTAAACATCATTGGTAGAGCAGTTAGATCCACTGTCCCACAGGTTGGTGGTGCGATCCTACAAATGAATGCCTTCGTTGTGTTCTTGGGCAAGACACTTAACCCACTTCACCCCCAGTGTCTGCGTACACTGGTGTATGAATGGGGTGAGGGGTTCCTTGATGTAAAGCGCTTTGAAGGTGGAAAAAACATTCACCATTCATCCATAAATACCATTGTCTATAGGTCTATAAGGCAATATGCTTATAATAATGGGAGAACATCACAACAAGATAATTGGATATCCTAAGAATCAAATGCTAAATGCTTGATATATTTTGTTCAGACTGCAATTTTTCCTTGAAAACCCATCAGCGTGTCACAACAGCGTCACAAATCATTTTTGCATTTCCATGACTGACAGGTGTGATGTCCTGCTCTCTTGATTCACTGGATTTGAGCTATATTTATTTATTCAACCCAGAGGCTAGACTTTAATGAGCTTAAAATTGGCGCTTCTGTCTAATTGCTTGTCAGAATTAAGAATTGTACCATGTATTGGAAAACATGGTAATTTTGGATTCTGATCAAGGCCTTTTGAAGAGATTAATCTGTTTGTTATTTTTGAATGCATTCTCGTTTCCTTTTTTTCCTTTATTTCAAGTATGGTTGTTTCTTATGCCAAGACTATTGGCCATATATGTGGGTACATACTGGTACATGTGGTGTGTGTCGTGTGAGACTGGTGGTTGGAGAGGCCTTTGGTGCAGATTGGCTGTCACAAGTCAGTCAGTCTCTGTCAGGGCAGGTGTGGCAACAATAATAGCTCAAAACAGTGACAAAAGCCAAACATTTTCACCAAGTACCACCTAAGAAAACGTTTTCCAAGTCTTAGCAGATCTAAACCAGGTCTATAACGAGGCCTTATACTTGTAATGTGTTTTACAGGCTTGTCAACGCCTCTCAAAGTGCTACACTATAATCATTATTCATTCGCTTTCACACTTGGTGATGGTAGCCACAGCAGACTGGGGCAGACTGACGGAAGCAAGGTTGCCAGACTACAGCCCCATTCACTCACACACACCCATACTGTGGGTGAAGTTTCTTGCATAAGGACAAAACGTCAGAACTTGGTCCGAGTGGGACTCAATCCACCAACCTTCAGGTTCGGGGACCAAAGCTCTAACCTCTGAGCCACTGTTTCTTTCAAACTATGTATCAAACACCATTGTCACAATGAGCTAGTTCTAATTGAGAAATTATCCAAAGTAGGACAAAAAGTGCATTAAAAAAGCAAATATTAGAATTGACCTCGTATATTGACCTTATTCTGTCTCGCCCACTTTTGTCTCTAAATGCTACTAAACCACACTTTCTTTGTGGTGGTACTTCCACTTAAGTGGGCATCCTATTAGATGCAATGGAGAATTTGAAAAAGTTTGCTGCTAAGATATACAAACAGCTCTGTAGTCCGTATAGAACTTATTTGCTGTCAAGATCAGCAGCCCCATACAAAATAATACAACCCGAATGACGATGGCAGCGCCCAGGGCAACTTCTGGAATAAGGTGAATAGATACCACATAAAATGCTTTTTAGTGCCTGAAAAGCCTTATAAAAGTCTAATGCATTATAATGATTACATTGAGCTGTGTTATATTGCCATAGGTGCTGTTGAAAGTGAATGAACATAAAGTAAATACACCAAAACCAATGACACTGCTTCCTGCGTGATTATCTAGAGTGCTCTAATAGACTTTCCCCAGACCGATGCAAATGCGACGACTTACTTCAGCACCTTCTCAAAATGACCATGGAGCACTTCACACAAATTGCGAGCGGCGGCCTCTTTGTGGAACTGCCAGAGCCCAGAGATTTTCCAAATGACTCCGTCCAACATGTCCGGAAAATCCTGCTGACACTGAAGAGGAGAGAGGGTCCGTACACACACACAGACACACACCGGCTACACTTTATGAGAGCTCTTGTATATCCGTGTCGTGCAATTTCCTGCCCCCGACATTCCCATTTAGTCTGACAAATCGGGAATGAAACCAACAATAAATTACACATTGCGGCATGTAATATTGTGTAATTATGTAATGATCACTGAGAGTACATGGGTTGTTAAGCTTTATATTGTCACGGATGTTGTTAAGGCCGCCAGCAAACATGATTGCCTCCTATTTATCCCAATTTGTTCAGTTTGCCGTTCATAAAAAAGAAAGAAACTTCTTTTCTTGCATCTCATTAGCTTAACTTTATTAAAAAAAAAAAAAAAAATACACGCATAATTGATTGTTGATTTTACTGTAAGCTTGTTAGTTCCTAATTAGCATTATTTTTTTAGCCGATAGTGGAGCTCAGCAGTGACCGCCTGTTCCAGCTAGTTCAGGAAGTACATTTTTCATTCATTTTTTCCATAGACTTTTCGAAAAATTCAAATATTAAGAGCTCAAAGGCATCGTGTAAGCTACGTGGTAACTAATATCCATAACGTGGGTGATTAAAGTGCAAAAAGCAAATTTTAAACCTACGATTCTGCTAATGTTTTAATAATGTTGCAGTTTATAAAGTTTCAGAAACAGATTTTAGATAAAATTATAGGTCTTGTGCTCATTAGTCACCATGTAACCGATTATGCCTGAGCAATCTTTTCAACTTTTAATGTCTAAAAATGGGAAAAATGAATGAGAAATTTACAGAACCGGGTTGAGCTCCACTGTTGAGCTCCATTTCTTATGGGATACATTTTTTTTTTTTTTTTTTTAAACAAATGAACTCTTTAGATGCAAAGCCAATATATATGTGTATAATTATTGTTACATGTGGAAAAAATATAGATTTTTTTCTAAATGTAGTTAATTGGAGCTTTATTGCACCACACTCATCATATTTTTCCCCCTGCTTATTTCCATTGGGGGTTAGAGATGAACAGCTATAGAAAAATGCTGAACTTTCATTTCTTTTGAATTAAATCACCCTGATATTGATTCACTAGTGTTTCCTACCAACTCATTGACTGTAAACACATATTGAATACATCCATCAACATGCTAAGAATAAGTCTGTACACTGTTATCTCTATGCACTTGATTACAAACCTACACCTACCTACACTCCAGCAGCTGCCTCCGCACACAAAGGCCGAGTGCATTCTCCTCCATGGAAACATCAATATCCCTGACAGCTGATATGTCCCATAATAATATCAGGACGGCCCTCTGCCTCATACAATGGCCCTGGTAATCACTTGTAGATGAGTCGTTGTCGCACAAAAGCATCCCAGATCCAATCCATGTCTTTTACAGTCTCCAAGGTCAATAAAATGAGAAGTAATGACGAATGGTAAAGGGCGCCATTTTGTTTTGTTCCAGTCCCCTGTCGCTGCTCTCGGTCGTTCTGAATGTGACTGTTCCACTCCCCACTCACACTCCCCCCTGAGATGACAAGGGCGCTCCACTCTTAAAGCCAATGGTGAAATATTGTTATGGAGCTTGGAGGTTGTTGGACATTTAAACGGTTCGAGAATACCACTGGGAGCTGTAGGACATTTTGACGAAGGTTTAAAAGTTCAGTGATTATCGAGAAGGGCAAATGGTGTACAAATGGTATGCTTTAATCCTATAGGGAGAACATGGCATTTGTTTTTGTGGTTAGATCATATGGAACAGAAATGTCTAAAAGGAATGCTCAAGTGTAGGATAGATCTGCCAGTGGTGTCTTTTTGAGTTCTAAAGAGAAAAGCGACTTCATGTGATTTCGTCACTTGAGCCGCACTGTAAGAAATCCCAGGATCACAAAGGCAATATAATATGTTCTGTATGTCGACAATAACACTAGAGTAAAGTTTTTATTACATAATAGTGACACTCAAGAGATGTTAGCAGAATTCTGAGCAACATGGACTTATGTCACCAAATTAGCTCTGGATTATTTTTCCATAAACTTTTCATATATGAAGAATGAATGTATGAGTGTTTCCCATGTGGCATGCTGTATCCATGGATACACACATTATTCGTATATATTTCATTGTATGATCTCTATTATGTAAGACTAATGGCACGGACTGTGTGCATTTTTTATGAAAATAGTATGCGCTTTTGTCAAAAGGAATGCTATTTTTATCCAGACGCACATTTTTTATTATATCATACAGTCTCCATGTCTCTGTAGATATGTAAGTCCATTGCAGCACCAAGAATTACCCATATTTACACAAATCATTTGAATTCTGAATTGTCACACTACGTAGTTAGACTTTCACTTGGGTAAATAATATATATTTAAACCTCAAACTGTACAATGCCATATTCCCTCCCCTGCACAAAGGCACCATACAGGACATACTACACATCTACACTGTGGTCTGATTTATTGCCAAGCTATTTTTAGAGCTCCACAGATCTTCATTCGGTCCCAGTCTCAGACTCCAATGAGACTGTAGTCAAAGAGTTCAGCCATTTTATATTTCCAATGGTCCAGAATGAATCATTACAACACAAGATCAGCTTTTCCTAGATGCATCTTTTTATTGAATGAAAACAGACATTATTCAAAGTTAGACCAACTGCCATCCATCCTACTACTCCCTCATGTGATAGGCTTTTTCATTCTATATGTGGAGTGTATGTGTGTTGCTGGTGGTTGCACTGGCCTTTGGTTTATTATCTAGCCTGGATATTATAGCATTTAAATGGCCCATATCATGCAATTTTCTGGTCTGAATTGTGTTTTGTTTCATTCACACAAGTTTAACACACAAACTGTACATATTTACGCTGAGTTCTTCTCTCAAATGTCCTGTATTATCACATGACTCCACCTTGTGATGTCATGTGATAATACAGGAAGTGCCCTACTGTGTTTTTAAACTCCTTATACCATTACTAGAATAATTTGGATAATTTTAGACCTGAAATCCCCAGTGTCTACAAAAAAAGTAGCCGTTAACTTGAAAACTACCGCTTCATGGCATCACAAAGTGGAACAGAGCATTTTGAGCTTTTGGAGATGTAGACAAACTAACAACAAAGGATTACTCTAACATATGTGAAACAAAACACAACTCCCAAGGATATTTTTGAGGAGGTAACAAGATTCTAATATGGCTTAAAGCTCACATGAGTCAATTTTGCTTAATATAGGACCTATGAATGGAATGGAATTTTGTTAATTTGAATGTGCAAGATGTTCATAAATAGAGGCCAAGTTGTGTAAACTGTAGGTTAGGTTGAATCAGGAATCAGGAAATTAGGCTTTGCAGAATAGATTTGGATAACTGGATTCAATTTTTTATTTTTTTTTTATATTGTGTTTATATTGTGAGGAAAAAGTGGAAATTGAAAGTACAGTAATGAAGAAAATATTACAGAACCATAGACCATGTATAAAGAAGTGGGCTAAGGGAGTGTGACGTCACCTTCATCCAAATGAAGCTCGCTGGGGCTAGCAGTTATAGGGGCGGATTTGGAGCGGAGTTTCATATTTGGAATTCCGACCACGATTATCATAGCAACCAAAGAGGCAATCCAGAGCGAGGCTGTTGTGAGTAATGCCCCTTCCCGCCCACGCTGCTGGTTTAGCAGGGAGTGGGTGCTTAACAACGGATGTCAGTCAAACCTCATTAGTCGGTTATTAATGCTCATATCTTGAGTTATGAACAAAATAGACTGTAAAGACCCAGCTCTGTTCAGGATCAGTCAACATGTAAACAGAAGGTAACTTTAAAGGTTTAAACCAGGGGTGCCCAAAATATGGCCCGGGGACCAAATGAGGCCCTCAAACCAGTTTTTATTGGCCCTCAGTCTTCTTGCTGAACCGACCCAATTGATCATAAGCAGTACTTTTAACAGCAACTATTTCTACTTCTATAACGTCAAACATCACATTGCATTGTGATATAGTTTTAAAATGAATGTGTTTCAAGCCTTATTAATACACAGTGACTCTGTCAAAGCTGTGTATAAAGCACTGCACTGTATTGATCACCGGTCTGTGGCCCTCCGCTTCTAATATGTTTTGAGATGTGGCCCTCGATAAAAAAAAAAAAGTTTTGGGCACCTCTGGTTTAAACCAAAAAAAGGGTACTGACATAATCGAGTATCTTAGAAACAGAGTCTCACTGGTCCTCCAATCCGCAGTGAGGGCTCTCACAGCCAAGATTACATGGGGAAAGATGAGAGATTCACGCACACACACACACAAAACATAGGACCGACACTATAAAATGGGAAGAGCTAAAGGCCTGGGGCCATCAACATATCAAAATAAAAACACCAGGATTATGCAGCGTGGATTAATACGAATATTTTATGAATAAAATGATGAGCTTGAGAGAGGCGGCTACGAAGAGAGAGATGACAGTTTGTCAATAAAAAGTGAATTGGAGCCAGAGCCGATGGAGCCGGAAGTGTGCCCATGCTCATTTCTTATTTGAAACGTCATGGCTAGCAGATTAGATATGTCCATTTATATACACAATCAATTCAATTAAATTAAATTTATTTTTGTAAAGCCCAAAATCACTCTTAGGGCTGAACATGAGAGTTGATTAACCAACAGAATTAGAAAATCAACAATGAAACAGAAACAGACAAGCAAATTAATCAACAGAAAACAAGCAATGAATAACTGTTCCAGAACATCCCCTGTCCTTAGACCCTCCTTCTCGGCAAGGAAAAACTCCAAAAACCCAGTGGGAAAAGGAGAAACCTCGAGGAGAACCACAGTGAAGGAGAGATCCACTCCCATGGACGGACAGGCTTTAGATGTGTCCAGGACTAAGGCGCATTCAGTTCAAGTCTGTAGGGCCAGAGCCCACTCAGTGAGCCGTCCATTCAGGCAAGAAGATCTAGAGTCCAGCCATCACCGGACGATCAGGAGGGGATCTAGGGTCCAGCCATCACCGGACGGTCAGGAGGGCATCTAGGGTCCAGCCATCACCGGACGGTCAGGAGGGGATCTAGGGTCCAGCCATCACCAGACAGTCAGCCTGGTGATGGCTGACTCCGCTCCGAGCATTTTGGGAGCGGGGTGCTCTGTTTGGGTGGTATGGTACTATAGCATCTTGCAGATACAACGGGGTCATGCCCTTTATGGCTTTATATGTCAGAAGGAGAACTTTGAATTTAATTCTGAACTCGACAGGAAGCCAGTGAAGGGACTCCAGCCCTGGGGTGCTGGAGTCCAATCTATGGACAGAACTGTGGCAGGCATTTTGTGCAAAAATCCAGACAAGTGAAATACTGCCTTTGGACATGACCTATTGGAAAGCTTGTTTTCCGTCCATGATGTCTCTACGAAATGAGGCGGATCACCTTTTTCTCAAACGATTGTTGAATCTAAACATGACTAATGATGTTGAAAATGACTGCACATTGAACCTTGTTTAGCATATTCTCCAAACTTTCTTAAACTTTAAGCCGCGTAGCCCGAGTCTGTCTGTATGCTAATGTGTTTGCCCCAGTGGCTTTGCTCACCTCACACGGAGAAGGCCAGCTCAAGATGTGTTAAGCAACTCATGATTGAATTTGAATATTTAACCAGCTTCCATTAAAACCTTGATTAATTTGAGGGCACTCCAGAAGTTGCTGGAGCATGAAAAAGGAAAATGAAGAGGAGGAGGAGGTGGGGAGAGGGGATGAAGATTATGTCCACACTTCTTTCAATGTAATTTGTGAAACTAACTTTGGACAATAGGAGATTATGTGCTCTGTTAAATACAAGTCAAGACCTGTAACTTGGTGGAAGTTGAGGCCAAGTTTGAGCAACTTCTTGCCTATGTTCGGTGATTGGGGAAGAAATTGAAGTGGGCTGTGTACGCAAAGGCCAATAGTGTTCCACTTTTAACTCTCGCCATATCCTCTGGCAAACATGGCCCTTTGTTGTAGAAGGAAATGACCACGCACAACACCTCAGGGCTATTTTGTTTGAGCAATACAGTGTAAAAATAAAGATAGACCGATATATCGATTGGGTAATATCAGGCCCTTTTTAGCGATTCAGGTATCACTATTACATCCCCAGCACAAGCTACTGTAGTACGTTGGTTCGGGTGGCCACCAGACTAAAGGGATATTTGAGCACTTTTGAGTGAAGAGGGCACTGTACAAAATGTGACCACATAGCTAATTGCAGATTGCATTTTCACATCATATAATTTGAGGAAATTATCAAAATCTGCTTTACATATCTGGCCAAAAATCTCTGCAGAGCTTATCGGCCGTTGGTTGCTGTGGTGAAGGTTGGTGTTTTGAATCCCGCTCTCGACATAAACATCATTGGTAAAGCAATCAGAATCACTGACACACAGGGTGGCGGTGCAACTCTAGCGCCCACACATGAATGCTGTCATTTTGTCCTTGAGCAAGACACTGAACCTACCTCGCCCCCAGTGTATGCGTACACTGGTGTATAAATGTGTGTGTGAAAGGGTGAGTGGTTCCTTGATGTAAAGCACTTTGAGTCTCTTGAAGGTGGAAAAGCGCTATATAAAAATGTGACCATTTACCAATCTCTTCCAAAATGTGTTTTATAATTTTAGAGATAAATTGATGAGACAAATAAAAGTGAATGAAAATCATTGGAGTGATATAACAGACACTGCTCTCTCTATCCATTTCAGTTTAGGATGCAGTTTTTTCAGCAATAATTAAATACATTTTGGCACATCAGTCCAGTATCTGATGCATACAGTATTTCTACTAAATCTTGCAATAAAACAGAAGATGACTTTGACCCCATGAGCCCTGCAGTTGTTGACACCAAACACTGATACTGAAGCTCTGTGATATTTTTATCTCTATCTGGCTTCCTCTTGTTTGTTGCTATCTATTGCTTTCAAAATGAAAAATGATTTCTCCAGCGTACTGTTGTCCAAGGTTACCCAATTTCAACAACCTTCTTTTAAAATGTACAATCTGCGACTGTAAGGTTTGTGTTCACTTGTCTTTATATGCTCTTTTCTATTACATTTCCCCTTTGCAAAATCAGCTAACATTCAGGTCACAAACTACCTCCATGACCTTTCGGGCGTTCAGTGCACCCCTGTATAAAAAACAATGCAAGCTGTTGATATGCACACCGTGACCTGGCCTCCCACCGCCTGCCAATCATACGGCGCATTAAAAGCGACAGATGTTGCAGTTGCGGCGGCTCGGGTGGCTAGTGGCGCGTACAGATGTTAGCTTAAGCCCAGGAGATGCCTTGAGTGGCAGGTCCAGATGTTCACAACACTTTAAAAAGACCATCAGTTGGGGATATGTTATTACAGGCGGTCGATGGGAAAAAGCAATGTACAGGGAGTTGTATTAGATGCATTTGATGGAATAAAATGGAAGTTTTATCTGACATTTATAAAACATGATGCCGTTACAGAGACAAAGGCAGTTACAACTACTACTGCTGCTACTACTACTACTACTACTACTACGCAGTTGCTCATGATGATAGGAGGTAAGTATGTAAATGCGTCTTAACCAGGGGTGGGCAAACTTTTTGACACACGGGCCACAATGGGGTCTAAAATTTGACAGAGGGGCTGGGCCAGGATATATATATATATATGTAGATAGTACATTCGAAATTTGGTCTGTAACATATGGCAAAGCATGAATATGCTAGGCTCATTGTACAAATTGTTTTAAAAAATGCATTCATTAAGTCAGTAATTAATTTATAAAACTTTAGTTAATTAAACACAGCAGAAAAAACTTTGAACAAGGTTTGCCATTACCTATTTAATATAATTTGGTCACGTTCAGCCGGCGGATTAATAAGCCCAATGGCCCGTTTGTGGCCCCTGGGCCATAGTTTGCCCATGTCTCGTCTTATCTGTAGTAACTGTAGTTTTTAGTGTACACAAAAACTTCTACTAATATGGATAATATACCACTTCTACTGTTACCAAAGTGACAGTATCTTAGTTGGTAGAGTGTTTTTCCACTGATCCTAAAGTTAACAGTGCAAATTCCCCTCTCGACATAAACATAATTGGTTGAGGTGTCAGATCCACTGACCCACATGACCCAACGACACATGAATGCTGTTGTTGTGTCCTTGGGCAAGACACTTAACCCTACCCTCGCCCCCAGTGTCTGTGTACACTGGTGTATGAATGTGTGTGAATAGGTGAATCGTTCTTTACGTAAAGTGCTTTGAGTGCCTTGAAAGTGGAAAAGCGTGATATAAAAATGTGACCAAAATGTGACAACGCAAGACAATTAGTTAAAATTAATGATATGTTAATCATACCATTAATCATCCCTGAACCGCCACCTTAACGTAGTGGAGGGGTTTGAGCACCCGAATGATCCTGGGAGCTATGTTGTCGGGGGCTTCATGCCCCTAGTAGGGTCACCCATGGCAAACAGGTCCAGGGGGACGGGTCAGACGCTGCTCCTACACGTCGAGAGGAGCCAGCTGAGGTGGCTCGGGCATCTGCTCAGGATGCTTCCTGGACGCCTCCCTAGGGAGGTGTTCTGGGCATGTCCCATCGGGAGGAGGCCCCGGGGAAGACCCAGGACACGTTGGAGGGACTATGTCTCTCGGCTGGCCTGGGAACGCCTTGGGGTCCCACCGGAGGAGCTGGAGGACGTGTCTGGGGTGAAGGGAAGTCTGGGAGTCTCTGCTTAGACTGCTGCCCCCACGACCCGGCCCCAGATAAGCGGAAGAAAATGGATGGATGGATGGATGGATGTTAATCATGATTATAAATAGGCCTTGTGAATAGTTGAAATGAAGATTTTGCGAATATTTGACATTTCATTTGCTGCATTCACATACAAAGATGAACCTGGGAGTATGCATTAGTACACACATCAAGGGTTAATTTATTATGATCAGAATAATGCTTCTATACACATGTTTTGTGCACCTCAATTTCCCTTTGCAGAGAAACCTAGAGCACCACAACATTCTCAGCTAAGGAGACACATCGCCATGGCAACGAGCTGAAGCGACCGCTAATGGCCTTCTTATCAATTCAATCCAAATGACTCTTCGGGTAACAACGGCTGATTCCTCAACCTGTCACACTGCAGGTAGGTGGGAGCTTTAGCCCTTGAGATGCCCACAAAACAATTCATTTAACGCTATGCCATATACAACAATACAAACCAATGCGCTGCGGAGCCCATACGTCTGATTTGAAGTGGCTTTTTAACATAGCTCCCAGAAGTAAACACACTCCATCATGCTGACAGGTTCATAGGACGTTTCACTTTCAGGGTCCATATCTTTCCACTGGACACACATATAAGGCACTAGACACACGTCCCGGAGGAATCCATCTTCATTTGGTGCGTTGGAGAGCAACCCTGAGAATCAACCCTGCCCTGCGCCATAACTCATCCCTGTCTGTGCACACGCTCCTCTGTGTGCCGTCTGACCGGAGGAGCGACGCCTCTCACTAACTGCAGCTGAGGCACGCTGACATGTTGTAATCAAATGGGACATGTTAGTTATCATAGTGTTTAGTCAAGGCAGGTTTATTTGTATAGCACAATTCATACACAAAGTAAAGAGAATAGGAAAAAAAATCATTAGAAGAGAAGAGTACAGAATAAAAACCTTTCAGTCCTATGCAGAACCGTTTTGAGCCTGGATTTTAGTCCTGGTTCTAGACAGCAGTGTTCTGGATGTACTGCAGCTGTTTTAACTTTTGTTTGGAGCGGCCAGTGAGCAGGCCGTTACATTAGTCTAACCTAGTGTCGACAGCTTGCTTTCAGCTTGAGGTTGGTTGGCCAATTGTCAATTTAGATATAGTATTTGATTATTTAATTTAAGTGACTGTACCCAGTTTTTTCATGTAATCAATCTGTTTTGCTCCAGATGAGATGTAAAATGGGATGTGTGTGTTAATGAGCCCAATGGGTCAAATTTGGCCCTGATCCCAAATTAGGGAATAAAGGGTTAAAATTGAAAAAGTGGATATTTCAGTGTTCAGTGAACTTATAGCAGTAATTTAATGCGATGTTCATAATTTTCCAAAGAAGAAAAGGGTTCTTGGGTTCTCCAGGATTAGGATGAGAACAACAGCGAGGAATAAGTCTGCACTGCTGCAAACCTTTTAAAATTAACTACTCTTTTTCATGCTTTTCAGTTGGGTATTTTCTCTGTGGGAAAGTTAAAGGGTGAACAGGTAAGTTGGATCAAGCACATAATTATTAGTATTTCATGATTGCAATAACTTTTCAATCAATTGTAGTTTGGCAAAAGATTTTGTCATTTGATTTGGCGGCAAAAGCCAATGAATCAGCTGTGAAAAGTAACAAAAGAATACCTGATTTGATACCCGTCAGTCACTGTAGTGGCAGAGTAATACTAGTTAACACTCACCTCACAGTAACAAGGTCCTGTATTTGATTCTCAGACCAGAATATAATTTCTGTGTAGAATTTGTATTTCTCCCTGTGTTTGTATCACTGGTTGAGAAGTGGGTCATACACTTTTTCAATGAGGACTCCCGTCCAAATTAGGCAATTGAACTATTTTAACTTCTGTTTATAGACTGTATAAAGAAGTGGACTAAGGGAGGGACAGTATAGCAAAATGTAATACCAGGATCATGTAGAGTGGCTTAATACCAATATTTTAAGACCAACATGACGAGTTTGACAGCAGCAGTTACAGAGAGACGGGCGACAGTTTTTCAATAGAAAGTGAATTGGAGCCAGAGTCGATGGAGCCGGAAGCTATGTCCATTTATATATACAGTCTATGGTTCTGTTGCAGTGTATTTTTATTGACACCAACCATCATGAAACCAGTGTGTGGTCCACTTTAGGCCTGTGAGCTTGGATCTAATTAATACTTTTGCAGACAGAGCTCCAAACAGTGAAATTCCATTTGCACAATTACATTTTCAAGCTATCCGATTGCTCATTTGCCTATATATGGGGAATAAATCATGAATAAAGGCTGTATTATAAACAGAAAACTTGGCAATTGGAAAGTACTAGTTAGTGCCAAGAGATTTTTATAATTCAAAATATTAGATGGGCACTGATTTGCGGAGGAGCTTGGCAAGATGTAGGTAATGCTAAAGCTAGCCCGCTTTATAATAAGAGCGTTCTGACAGCATTCTGAAGTGAGACGCGGCACTGTCCTACGGGAGCTCATTAGCCAAGCATTTTGCCTCGATGGTCCTGCTTTGAGTGAACGAGAGCAAAACTCCCCTCACAACATCCCACATATTATTGTTCTTCTTATACCTGGTACACACAGCTCTATAGGGGCCCCCAAGCACTTTCTTTCTTGCTTTTCACGAGTTTCAAGTATTATATTTTTTTTTTTTATCTTTGAAAAAAATAAAAAAAATCATCCCAGTAGCTAAATGTAGTATGTACCAGTGGTGGAAGAAGTACTCAATTTTGTATCTGTAAAAGTACAGATACTCAAAAATACTCAACTAAAAGTAATAGTATTGCATGAAAAAAAAAAAAAAAAAGTACACAATAGGTTTTGGAGGTTCTCCATATTAATAAGAACATTCACAACTCATGGGAATTTGGCGCGCGTCTGGTAAATGTAATACAATCTAATTTCCTCAGCCCATCCAAAAAAAACAAAAAAAAAAAAAAACTGGGCTTCACCAATCACAACTCCAAATTATTATTTTATTTTAATTTTTATTTTATTTTATTATTTTTATATTTTTATTTTTATATTTTTATTTGTATATTATATATTTATTTATTTATTCATTTATTTATTTATCCCCCCATTTACATTCTCTATATCTTCTTCTTTCACTTTCAGAAAACTGATTTAAAAATGTTTAAAAAAGTACTGAAAGTAAAAGTAAAAGATTTTGAGGTCTTATAAAGCTTCAAATGTTGCGATTTTGATAAAGATTTGTGCTGAATTTGTTCAATAGAAACAATTAAATCGATAGTTTTTTTCCTGTTTTCCTGCTGTTTTTACTTGTATATTTATGAACGTTTTAAAAATAATAATAATCAGCAGGTCTCAGACAATAATAAAAAATACTTTTACTTTTCAGTCCTGTTTGAAAATATAGTGGAGTAGAAAGTAGAGAATATAGCGAAGTTTACTTTGTTACCCTCCACGAGTAATAATAACTAGTAAGTATAAGTATATTTTGCTCTTCCAACTTTTCTTTTCATAACTTTTTCTGAAACTCTCACTTGGCTCTTCTACCAAGTACCACCATGGCTGCTCGTCAAAGTCAGCCCAACCAAAAAAATAAAATAAAAAATTCTCTTAGTTCTATTTCCTTTTCGTCAAGCCTTTGGTAGACCATCTGCTTTCCTCTCACAATTAGCTCACCACCGCGCTGACAGCTAGAGCGCCCGTAACATCTCACTTACGCAACAGCAGAGAGCTCCAGCATCGAACATCAAGCCAGGTGAGCCAACAAGTGGAGGACTCCCGTTAACAGATGAGAGAGAGAGGAGATGGGGAGGGGGCGGCGTCGCTATGGTGAGGGGCATGACAGCAGCTCTGAAGCCAGCCACCTGTAGAACAAGATGAATGGGGTTTAATTAAGGGCTTTTTAACGGAGGCGTCAGATGTGGCAAGGTGCTTATTTATATATCACATTCATGAGCAGTCTATATAAAGAGCTGAGATCTATATAGATACTGTACTTTGGAAGGAAAAAAAATATGGTTTACAATGGGTTTACTTAGTTTCTACTTCAATTTCTATTCAAGATTAGTGTCAATAACCCCAACATTCAACACAATAGGTTTTGGAGTCTCCATATGAATAAGAACACTCACACACTCACACTCACTCATGGAAATTTGGCACTTGTGGTGGCTCATCATTATTATTTTTTTTAATTATTATTATTTTTTTCCATTTACATTCTCTATATTTGCTTTTCTCACTTACAAATGACTAGTACTAGCACTTTCCTCTCTTGTCTACCCCCTCCAAAATCACGGACATATTACACACAGATGTCTCACACACACACATGTCACACACACATGTCTCACACACACAGCAGCAGTTACAGAGAGAGGGGCGACAACTTTTCCATAGAAAGGGAATTGGAGTCGATGGAGCCAGAAGCTATGTCCATTTATATATACAGTCTATGGTTCTGTTGCAGTGTACTTTTGTTAACACCAACCTTATTTTTAATAATAACCCATTTTTATTTATATTTATTTTTAATATTATTATTATTTATTTTATTTTATTTATTTTGTCCCCATTTATATGCTCTATATCTGCTTTTCTCACTTACAAATTACTAGTACTAGCACCTTCCTCTGGTGTCTACCCCCTCACACACACATGTCACACACACACACACACACACATGTCACACACACACACACACATGCCTCACATACACACACGTCTCTCACACACATGTCACACATACACATGTCACACACACATGTCTCACACACACACACACACACACACACACACACGTCTCACACACACACACGTCTCACACACACATGTCACACACACATGTCACACACACACACATGTCACACACACATGTCACACACACATGTCTCACACACACACATGTCTCACACACATGTCTCACACACACATGTCACACACACATGTCACACACACACGTCTCACACACACATGTCACACACACACGTCTCAGACACACATGTCACACACACACGTCATCTACAAGTCATGTTATGTCTTGTCATTTCTTGGTATGTCTTATCACGACTTGTCACTACTGTACACGACTGGTCACTATGTTTGTCTGGCATTTTTTTTTAAAATCCATTTACCTTTATTTTTCAGCAGTTCTTGGAGTTCGGCATAAGCCATCAAAGCCCTCTTGCCTTTCACCGTTGGGAAAGAAAGTTATCAATGAGTTCCTCTCATGAAACCGCTCAGCTTTTGATCATTTACAATCACAGGATGGCATGCATTATTTGTCAGCAGTGGCACGAACACAGCAAGAGCCGGGGCAGCAGATAGATTATTGATCAAGAGAACTGCCATCAGTGAATCACTTTAACATGTACTGGGAGGAATGGCACTGCAGTCTGTGTTTAAAGGTCCCATATTACACAAAACTGACTCTTGTAGCTTTAAGTCATGCTAGAATGTTGTTAGCTACTCAAAAACACACCTGGAATTGTATTTTGTTTCATTCACGCTCCACCTTGTGATGTCATGAGGTGGTACTTTTCAAGTTAGCAGCTGCCTTTCACCTTTTGTTCAATAGAGATTGGCAATTTCAGGGCTGAACTAATCCAAATGATTGTAGTGAAGGTGTGTGGAGTTTATAAACACAGTGGAGAACTTCCTGTATTAGCACATGACATCACAAGGTGGAACAGAGTGTTTTCTGTCTGAGAGAAGAACTCAGCTTAAATGTACAGGGTTTGTGTGTTAAACATGTGTGAATGAATAGCAAAAGATGACATTTAAAAGCCGCTTCTTCAGTTTCAGTTCATCTTCTGGCTTGGTTGAGCAGCAAAACGTCTTCACTCCTACAACAATTTGTCCGGTTGACAGATTTAAATTTCGTCTTTTGCTATGGATGGTAATATGGGCCAGCCAATTGTTCTGGAGTACATGCAATAGAAAGGCTAAATGTTCCTGAGGTCCATGGCGCACTGCTTCTTACTTTAACCCATGCATTCACTGACAGCATTTACTACTAAAACTTAAGCATAATACCACAAATGGCCCAGAATGCTTTGCCCCACCACTTCTGTCGACAATCATTAGCATCTGCTACCTGCACCGCCTCACTCAAATTGAATGCCCCAACCCCTTCTGCATCTGAAAACATGCACTTGTTGAAAAACATGCAGTTGTTGAAATTTTTCGATAAATATTTAGTTCGACCAGCAACTTAGTCCCAACTTTTAACTTTGGCCCTTTGTGAATTTGAGTCTGACACCCCTGACATAAGGAGTTTACGGTATCCTTTCTAACATTAACCCTAGACTCGGTTCAAATACAATTTCTTTAAGCAGACCTAATATGCAAAATCAACTTTTCTGAGCTTTTAACCATGGTATAGTTGTTTCCTCTTCTCATTTACCCTCTCGAAGTTGTTGTCTTTAATCAATTATTTCACCATCACCATCATACGCCCGCTGCTCTGTACTTACTTCATTTTCCAATTTTGTGTTCATAATCAGTGATACGCGTAGGATTCAGCAGCGTCACATAGTTATTTTGGTACAAATGAAAAAAAATCTGCTGCTCGCTAGTGTGCAGCTATCCATAGGAGGGGCCGACAGCTCCACGGCTCTGTGTTGAGATGACATTTATGGCGATGTCAGCTCCCAATGGGCACCACAGTTTTATAACACATAAGGCAGCAGACTTGTTTCTTTTATTAAGTCGTTTTAGATGATTATTGCGATTTATAACCTGCAAATTATAACATGATGATCCATATACAGCAGACGCAAGCACAATGGGTGTTCTTTAATACAATCTCACATAATGTTTATAATATTTTGGTGTCAGTATTGTGCCAACGCCTAACAGTAACTACAGTCATCCCTAAACAGTGAAGACAGAATAATGTAAAGTCAAATCTCACATTCAGAGAATAACACATCTAAACACTTTAAACTAAATCCGATGCACTGAAGCAGCCAGGATCAGCAGGGGGCACATCCCGGGATCAGAGCTCGATTCTTTCTGCCAAACTCCACACGCGCTTTTGCCTTTCCTACAAAGCTTTCCGGTGTAACTCGCGCTGAGAAGCACGCAAACGGGAATTTGTCAAAGAAGAGAAGGAGAGGCGGAAAGCGGCTGTTACGGAGAAGACTTCCTGACAGAATTCAGAGGCAGTACAGTGGAGGGGCCCATACCACAGGGCAGGGGTATGTTTGAAGTGTTGTTACATCAAAGCCCACTTCTTTACCCATTTTAATCCCTCACAATCCCTGCAAGTCATAATTTTGTCTTTAGCAAGCCAAGAGGATGACGGGCATATAGCACAGAGGCTTTGGCATATGGAGAACGTATAGAAACCAGAATATGGAGCACACATGAACTTTGAACAAAAACTGGAAAATAAGAACAGTTATTTGAGAGATGCTGAATAGTACAACATGTTCATAATTTGACAAAAAAATTGTGTATCTCCCAAACAGAAAACACTCTGTTTCACCTTGTGATGTCATGTGGTAATCCAGAAAGTACTGTACTGCATTTTTAAACTCCATTTGCCTTCACTGGAGTCATATGGATAAATTCAGCCCTGAAACTGCAAATCTCTACCGAACAAATGGTGAAAGGTAGCTGCTAACTTGAAAATTACCACTTCATGACATCACAAGGTGGAACAGAGCAATTTGGGGTTTGGAGATATAGACAGACTAATAAAGCAGGGTTAAACAAACACGTGTGAATGAAACAAAACACAACTCCAGGTATGTTTTTAATGAGGTAACAGCACTATAACATGGCTTAAAGCTCACAAGAGTCAATTTTGCGTAATATAGGACCTTTAATACTTTTACTGAAGTAGATTTTTTTCATGTGATACTTTTACTATTACTTGAGATTTTATTTTTCTTTTTGCTCCAGTATCTGTACTTTTATTGAGTAACAAAACTGAGTACTTCTTCCACCACTCATTATGTTCTTGTCATATCAGTTTAGAAAGTGAAAAACTGTGCTGCAAAACTCCATTTGCAAATTGTGCCAGTCCTTCACATCAACAATTGAAGATGTGGCTTCAATATCAAAACTAAAACTGTAGGGTAACCTTTTGTTTTGTAGTCTTCCACTTTGAAAATTCTGAGAAACCAATAACCATGTGAGACCTGCGGAGCTATGATTCACCTCAAATTAATCATTTATCTTGGCATTCACAGCTGCTTCAAGCTAAAATGTAAATTCAACTTGGCGCTGGCCAGAGGTCAAGCTTAAAAGTACATGAAAAGAGAATTACAAGAATTCTAGGAAGCTGCTAGGAGCCATCTCTTTTTGTTTGTTGGTGTTTAGAACTCCTCTGATGCCCATAGCGGTAAATTGCCTGCACAGAGATACATGTTATTATGACCTTTGACCCCAATTTGAATTCATGAAGGATTTGTACCGCTGTGAAGAGATGATCGCTGGAATCACATTATACGAGCAGAGCTGTTTACAAAAGTATTCGTTATGAGATGTACGCAGGCAGACATAGTTTCACAGGACCACGTACCCCAACTCCAGGGAAATGAATTTATATTACAAGGTTGACTTTCTCTCTATCAAGTCATATGTGGTCATTAGACTGTTGTGAAAGATAATTAAGACTGTGTGCATCCTGATAATGCAATACAAACATGAAAGATACAATTATGATCAGATGACAAATCCCTGAATAATGCAGGTTATACAGTATTGCATTTAGCAGTACCATCATAACAGCTCCAGTTTGTAAAGACGCATGTCAAAATGAGATAATTGTCTCAGAGCAATTTTTCCTGGCCCTCAAGCTTCCAGGTGAATTGGCCCATATTACCATAAACAGTACTTTTTACTGTATATTTCTGAAAATCTACTTTAACAAGACCATGTTAAATATTTAATGTGTCTCCATTGAGGATGTAAGCATGAACAAAGGTCTAGTGGTTCAGTCTAACTTGTAATAACAACGCAGATTTGAAGTTTTCACTCTATTGGCGACAAGCTGTTAATGAGACTGACGTAAACCTAAAATTGTGTTACAGCCTGTAAATTCTTACCTTCAAATTAGAAGATACTTGGTTGATACTCGCTCTAAATGTGACATGTAAGACTTCCATACTGTATCTGCATCTGTATCTGCTGATATTGACCTGCTAACTTGCTAACATGTAAGTTAAAGGTGGACTGCGTATCTGTGGTGGCCATCTGCTTGTTTTCATTGGCTTTTTGCTTTGTCTTGAATGTCCTGCACTATGGCTTTGTTTTAACTGCTTGAAAATACATTGAACCACATGCGTTCTTACTGCAACTGTGTAACTCTGCCTCGTGGTGTCACTTACCTGTCTCAGTGAAGATTAATTACTGTAATGCCCTGCTTTGGAACATTCCAGGTAAAGGAATAACATCACCAAACAAGTAGGTGGCAGAAAAGTTACACAGTATACCTTTAAACAGCCCATATTACTCTATTTTCTGATCTATATACTGTTGTTTCCTCATCCCAAACAGACCTGGAGTTGTGTTTTGTGTTTCATTCACACATGTTTAACACACAAATCTGAACCTGAAAACACTCTGTTCCACCTTGTGATGTCATGTTGTAATACAGGAAGTGCTCCACTGTGTTTTTAAACTCCATACACCTTCACTAGAATTATTTGGATAATTTCAGACCTAGAAATGTGAATCTCAACTGATATAAAGGTAAAAGGTAGACGCTAACTTGAAAACTTCCACTTTATGACATCACAAGGTGGAACAGAGCATTTTGAGCTTTGGAGATGTAGACAGATGATAATAATGGGTTACTCAAACATGTGTGAATGAAACAAAACACAACTCCAGTTATGTTTTCGGGGAACTAACAACATTATAACATGGCTTAAAGCTCAAAGGAGTCAGTTTTGTGCAATATAGGACCTTTTAGCAAATCTCAAACTCATCACCGTTACAATTTAATAAAGAATAAAGCCAACTCCTCAGACATAACCACATGTTCTGTCAGATCTGTCAAACGCCATATGGACCAGGGACTCAAGTCATTACAGTGACACAACCAGATGCGTTTGATACACTCCTCAAAACCCCACTACACGATTTATATGCACACAACACAGTTAACGATTACACTATATTTCTAGCTTTGAATTTACGCTTTAAATCACACTGGATCGGTTTGGCAGGGCTGGAGCGTAACGAAAAACATCATCAGTCACTTGCAAACAACATAGTCATATATCAAGGTACATCAGTGCGGTGCTTTTCATCTGAACAATAGAACGTCTTGCTTGTAGATTTCTATCTCTTGCGCGTGTGTGCCTTTTATGTCAGCGTTGTTCCTGTGTTATTTTCTTCCTACACATTCTTTCGGTGTCATTGTGTGTGTGCATATTCAACTAAAAAGACATAAACTAACCCATTATCTTTTAAACGCATCCAGCAAGAGTAATTATCTCCAGATGGTAGGTCATCATTCTTCACTTGACAATGCGTTCGTTATTCGCGGGAGTTAGCGGGCTAGTGATCATAGCCGTGGTAAAAGGTTATGGCACACGGATGTCGCGGTTCTGCTCCGAGCTGTCTTTCTTTTACTTATTATGTGTATTAAAGGGCCCGATTTTACGCTATTTTCTCATCTGTTATAATGTTGTTTTCTTATCACAAACATACCTGGAGTTGTGTTTTTGTTCATTCACACATTTGACACACAAATCCTGCATCTTTAGGCTGAGTTCTTCTCTCAAACAGAAAACATTCCACCTTGTTCCACCTTGTGATGTCATGTGGTGATACAGGAAGTGCTCTACTGTGTTTTTCAACTCCATACACTTTCACTAAAATCATTTGGATGATTTCAGCTCTGGAATTGTCAATCTCTACCAAACTAAAGGTAAAAGATAGCTCCTAACTTGAAAACTACCACTTCATGACATCACAAGGTGGAACAGAGCATTCTGACTTTTGGGGATGTAGACTGACTAATAGTAAGGGTTACTCAAACACGCGTGAATTAAACAAAACACAATTTCGGATATGTTTTTGATGAGATAACAACATTCTAACCTGGCTTAAAGTTGATAAAAAATCCACTTTGTGTAATACAAGATCTTTAAAATGTATATATGATATCTCCAGGATTACAGTTGCTTTTGTATTTAAATGTTTCAACGTTTTGTGAAATGTAATATCTAGTTTAGATTTAGAAAAATGCAGCTAAGAAATATTGGGACAAGGCAACAGAACTCATGTGGGTTCAGTTTGTATCAGTTTTAAAGTTATAATACTGTATGTAACATTTTCCACCTGCTTGACTCTGTGGAGATGCCATTGCTTTGTGTAAAATGTTCCACAGTAGGGCATTCAACCTTTCCATTTTCCTGAAAATACGCTTTTGCCATGTAGTTAAACGTCAGATCTGTGTAGAGACGAGACCGTTCACAGTATGAATCATGGACTGTATATATAAATGAACATAACTGGGAACTGGGAAAACTACGGCCCGGGGGCCACATACGGCCCATTGGGCTTATTAATCCAGCCCGCCGAATGTGACCAAATTATGGCGCACTTCAGCTACATTAACATTGTATTACTTTCTTATTCTCTTATCAGCCCTTCAGCAAAAATGAGCTTATCAAAGAAAAGAAAAGTGGATAGTGAGTGCTGAGTGTTTAATATGGAGTGGACAACAAATATTTTTTTCACCAAAGTCCGATCAAAGTACCAAGGCAAGTTTTTTGCAGGCATTCAAATTAGCAAAAGCTAGCAAGCCTTTCTCTGCAGGCGAGTTTTTAAAAGAATGGAAGACAGTTTGTACAATGAGCCTTGCATATTCATGCTTTGTTACGTGTTACAGGCCAAATCTCTAATGTAATATATCCATATATATATATATCCTGCCCGGCCCCTCTGTCAAATTTTAGAACCCATTGTGGCCCATATGTCAAAAAGTTTGCCCACCCCTGGTCTATGGTAATGCATGTTTTTTCAGTTAATTTGAGCATAAAAAACACCTGTAAAGAAATAAATCCATGATAGATATTTAAGCTCTACTGTGGAATATAAGAGGCCCCAGAAACGTTACGTAATGCACCTTTAACTTAAACATCAATACATGCGGCTTTTGCATTTGTAGATTATGTGTTTTGACTTTATTACAGTTACGTTCCAAACAATACTGGCCGATGTGTTGGATAAACTCCTTTTCACTCATGTTACTGTTGTTAAACCAACCTATTTAGCTCCTACTATTGCGTGACTGAAAGCCCTAAAGCAAATGTATTCTCATGTACTCTCCTTATCAAAGATGACATGTTTAAGCAGCCGTATTCCTGCTGCCATTCTGCACATCAATTATGCAAGACGGGATTAACCTGTTTTCTTTTCTTTGTTGAATGACAATATGCTAAATAATTGGAAATGAAAGTGAAATTTACATTTTTGTGTAGATTATTTGAATATGAAATCGTGAATAGTTGAATAAAATAATAAGAGGGTTACTGTCATCCTCACATTCAGTGCTAAGTCCTCATCACAAACATGCCTGGGGTTGTGTTTCGTTTGATTCACACATGTTTAACACATAAATCCTGCATATTTAGGCTGTGTTCTTCTCTCAAACAGAAAACACTTGTTCCACTTTGTGATGTCACATGGTAATACAGGAAGTGCTCCACTGTATTTTTGAACTCCACAAACCTTCACTTGAATCATTTGGATAATTTCAGCCCTGGAATTTCCAATCCCTACACCACAAAAGGTAAAAAGTAGCTGTTAACTTGAAATCTACCACTTCATGACATCACAAGGTGGAACAGAGCATTTTGAGCTTTGGAGATATAGACAGACTAATAATAAAGGTTACTTCAAACATGTGTGAATGAAATAAAACACAACTCCAGGTATGTTTTTGACAAGGTTATAGTATGATAACACGACTTAAACCTCACAATAATCAATTTTGTGTATCTTTAAGGCTACTTTAGAATTGATGGAATGTCTTGCAATGTTTTATTTTTTATATAAAACATGCATTGTTACTGTGACTTGGCTTGCCTCTCCACAGATCTGACCTGTAACTTGGGCTGATGGTATCTACGGAGCGGTTAGAAAAGGTTTCAGAGCCACTGCTGGACAAATGAAGGATTAAATTATGTATATGGAGCTAGAAAGGTTTAATGCCATACTTTGGAACATTTCAGTCAGTCTTGATGGCGATGAACAGGTAGTGGATCCTTTATCAGAAAAGAACAAAGTACTCAATTTTGTTGCAGAGGTAAAAAGTTGTTCAAGTAGAAGTATCACATGAAAAAAATCGACTTAAGTAAAAGTATTTGTGTACCCGTTTAAAATGTACTTCAAGAGTAAAGGGTTAAACTATTACACACAAGTTTTTGTTAAAGTGTTTGAAAAAAAAACAAAAAACTTCAAATTATATGAATACTACTATTACTTTTCAGTCCTGTTTAAAAATGTAGTGAAGGAGAAAGTACATATATCTGCTCTCAAATGTAGTGAAGTAAAAGTAAAAAGTATCCACTGTAAAATGTACTTATACCTTTAAAAAGTACAGTACTTCACCACTTCGTACTTCCACCACTAGTTATACATGTTACTGAGTGAATTTGAACGGGAAAAGACCCTCACAAAATCCAAAAATGGAAAATTTAGCTCGAAACCCATGAATAAAACGAAATTCAGTTAAACTTTCCTCAAGTCAATCGTATGAATGATGGGGCCAACCTTTTGCTGTTTTCTGGAGGCAACCAGCTTGAACACGAAAAGACCTCAAGGCCCCAACACCTCAAAAGATCTGATGTGATCCCAGGATTAGCTGACGAATAATTGGTTCATCTGAATACGCTTCCTGCTGGAGCACACACACAGTTGATGATCACAGCTCTGTACAGGAAATAGGTCATTAGTCCCACAGAAATGCACAGGCAGGTCTTTCTACAGCCGTGACCTCATTCCACTTTTTCCTCTCAGCGATTTCACGCTGAGGCAGACGGCATTGGACACACATATTTAGCACTGACCGATCATCCGCTTACACGACGACAACGAATTCATTAGGAAATTCACTCGTAGCAGATGAAGCAAAATGGAACAATCACAGATAACATTATCAGCTTTCAGGATACAAAGCTTTGTGTCTTTTTTTTTAGGTAGGTTTGCAGTAAGAGTCTTGTTCTGGCATTACTAGACCTAACCGCATGAAAGAAAAACAGCTTTTTCACAACAGCTTCAGAAAGTTATTCAATTCCAAAGACATGATGGTAAATTGTAAATGGTTCTTTTTATGTGGCGCTTTTCTACCTTAAAAGCAGAGAAAACGCTTTACAAAACCCATTCACACCAGAGTAACATAGCTGGACGTAGCTAACCTGCTAGCCACTGTGTTCCAAATAGGAAGAGATCATGGGCTGTGCTTCTGGCTTCTTTTTTCATCAACTCTGGCTCCAATTCACTTTACATTAAAAAAACAATTTCCCCTTTTTCTGTAACTGCTGCTGTCAGGCTCATCATTTTGGTCTAAAAATGTTCATATTGACACACTCTACATGATCCTGGTGTTTTTATGTCACTTTTGTGTCCGTAACTCAAGATATGAACATTAATAAGAGACAAATCAGCTGCCTTCTTTACCCAAGATTGCTCCCATAAGTGTTAGCAACAGGTTTTGATTGACAGCACTTAACCCTTTAAGCCAGGGCTGTCCAAACTACGGCCCTGGAGCCAAATGCGGCCCTCAGACAAATTTTTGTTGGCCCTCACGCCTCCTTCTAAACTGGCTCAATTGATTAGGAAGTATTTTTTTTAGTACAAATTGAAAATATTCTTCCTCTATAACCTCAATAATGTCACATTGCACCAAAAATAATCTTCCAAGTCTTATTAAAGGTACAATGTCTCTGTCAAACCTGTGTGAAATGCACCATTTGACTCCCTGTATCGACACTGGTTTGTGGCCTTCTGCTTCAAATATGTTTCAGTACCAGTGAAAAAAGTTTGGACACCCCTGTTTTAAGCACTGACCACATTATAGTCCATTATAGCTCGCCTAGACTTTTCTTTTTTAGCCATAAAAATCATGTTAAAGGAAGTATCAGCATGTACGTTTGCAGTTCTTTCATACAACTACCTCTATTTTACATATTCATCCTTATTTTTCCTTTGATGTATTGAATAACTGACTGTAAAAATCTAGGTGACACCTGTGCTCTGATTGGTCATCTTCGAGGGACAACGTCAGCACATTATCGTAATGAAACATATTTGAAGAGCCCCATGCCTCTGCTTTGAGATGCCGTTTGAATTTACATGATAGCCAATAGACTTGCGGTTGCGGAGTTTCCATTACCGTAACTCAGCAACCGCAAGTCTATCAGCGAGGATGGCATCCGACGCCATAGAATTAACCCACTTCTTTATACAGTCTCTGGTCTTGCCCAAGGACACAACAACGGCATTCAACTACATTCAGCTAGAATCGCATGGCCAACCTGTGGTTTAGTAGATCTGACCGCTCAACCAATGTTGCTTATGTCGAGAGCGGGATTCGTACTGCCAACCTTCAGATTATTATGGTCAATTGATAACACTTTCACTCAAGATGATTATGGCAAGTTTTTGTGAACAAACCAGAAACAGATAATGTATATGTTTAACATTTTGTGGACGTTTGAATATTTCTTTCAGAAACTGTACAGTATCCCCACAGAGATACAAGGCGCCTGCACTCCATCTGAAATGATGATTATATTTAGCCATGTTCCACAGTAACTACACCTTATGCCTCTCCCACTTTAAAAATCACATGCAGATCCGACTCAAACACAAAGAGAAGGTCACAGCGGGAGCCCAAACAAAAACACTAATTGGCGCGAGATGAAAAGTGCTATGCTGTTGTTGGTGTAATAAATAACTGTAAACACAGACAACAAACCCAGATGTGCTCTATTCTATCCCTCCCACTGACCACAGTAATTCAATAAGTGCAGTGTCCACCATGATATATTGAGGTGAGGATTCACAGGGTTCTAACTTGGCTGCTGGTCTTCTCTGTAGTCTATTTTTGGCATTAGATCCACTGGTTCATAGTGTTTGTAGAGATGGTGTTAGATAAATGTGTTAATAAGAAATCCCACACGTTATTGCAATAGTAGTCTGTTTATAGCCACATTATATAGACTTAAAAAATATACTGTTCTTACTGTAGAGAGGATGCAACATTGCACACGTAGATTGCAATAATTGATTCCAAAAATTAGAAGAAGAATTAGAAGGAGATCGTCATAGGCAGTTTGCTTTGAGTCGGCGCTGAAGGTCTGTCTAAATCATTGGTATCCAAACTATGGCCCAGGGGCCAAATGCAGCCCTCAGCCCAGTTTTTATCGGCCCTCAGGCCTCCTGCTGAACCGGCCCAATTGATCATAAGCAGTACTTTTAACAGCAAATTAAACTATTACTATACTATCTACCACTATATCCTCAAACATCACATTGCAGTGTGATACAGACCTAAAATTAATGTGCTTCAAGCCTTATTAACACACAGTGGCTCTGTCAAAGCTGTGTATAAAGCACCGCACTGCATTGATCACCGGTCTGTGGTCCTCTGCCTTGAATATGTTTTGAGCTGTTAAAAATAAAGTTTGGGCACCTCTGGTCTAAATATTAGCCCTGCGATTCCAAAGTTAGTCTGCATTCATAGGCTCCAGCTTTTTTTATAGGCACCATTTTGAGTACCATTCAAATAAAAAACGATATATTGTTGAGCTGTTAATTGCTATGGCAATGGTACATATTTTTGATCACTCTGAAACTCATAGATAAAAGCATAAGGTCTAAAGATATACCCATAACTAATTGAAATGTGTTTTGGCTAATATATGTGGCTCAGGTCGAAGTCCCTTTTATAAGCCAGGCTCTGCTAGGTCTGATTTAGTTATAGCTTGGGTCTCTCTGGGGTTTAGATATGAGCGTAGTGTTATCAGACGTGTGAAGGTAAACAGTGTCAGGGGGAAGAGTGGGGGAGGACTAGCACACCGGAGCAGAGAAAGCTTTTATATTTAGTTGTAATCAAAGCTGTAAGGGCACCACTGATTCATCGATTGTGTTGATTTTTCACTCATGAATAAACCCACTGATTTGCTAAGGTGCCAATGCTAATCTGCTTTGCATAAATACATTACCAACTGGTGTCTGTTCCCCTTTTGCAGGCTCGAATTAAAGTCAAGGAATCACAAACACCGCATAGATTTGAGTGTTTCTTTGTTAGGTGGAAAATACGTCCTTTTTCTGAGCTTTTTGAAAAAAATATACTGAATTTCCATGTGTGAAATGTTTCGTAACCGGGAGCGACTTTGGGTTGGCAGAGTGTTTCATCTCCACATTTTTAGCAATAAAAACACCTAATTGATTAAATGCAAGATGTGTGTATTATGCTTTCACTGTGGAACATGCAGACAAAACCACAACTCCATGGCGACAAGCAAGTAGTGTGCCCTCCGCCAGAAAAGTTACATAGCGCACCTTTAACTGTATTTCCAGAATTGTGCAAATGTCAATATGTCACCAACAGACGCCACTTTGAAATCAACAAAGTTATATCTTATGTAATTAATGAGAGATAAACCAAGTAATAATCATTTTTACCAAGCAACTACCAGCACCAGACAATGCAGTAGGTTCTGTGAACAGCAGCATGTTAGCTAGCTCACAGTGGTCGTGTCTTAAATCGACGGTGGCACACTTAGAAGTACTATTTGAAGGACCAGGTCGATGAAGGGTGCTCCTTCGTGTAGCCTCCGTCGACCGCAAAGGCCACGCCGAAATGGGACAGCCCTACGCTATGAAGTCTACGTCAACCGCTGTCTGTCTGTCATTGCTTACATTATGTCGCTTAGGTTACGTCGCCTAGCAATCGTGACGGCTATTAATGAATGAGCTAAACGTGTAAAATGGACGCCAAAATAATTTGTTTTATTTTTCATTTTTTATTATTTCATAGAAGAAGAGTCAAGGTGTTGTTGTTGCAGGAGTTTATTTCTGTTTAGATTGAATGAAGTAACAAATTAATCTTTCCCTTTTAATATCAATCGGCAAATATAACGTTATAGGTGATTTTTTTTCATGAAATGGGACAGGCCTTGTCACGCCGGAAGTGACGTAAGTGCAGCTGATGAAGTGCGCAACCGTCAAATTGAGAAATTTTAACATGAGTCTACAAAAACTTCATGGAGATACAATTGGATGGGATGTAGTGATGCTAACAGTGCGTTCATAAGGATCACTGAGGCCACAGATCAATACTACTCTGGCCAGGTAAGGGACGGAAATTAGCCGAGGTCAAAGTTCACAGCCACACCAAAGTTCTCCCAAGTACCTCTTCAGCCGAGGACGTCCTTCTTTGTCTGTCTACAATCCACTTACCTAGAGAATTCCCACACATGACCGGGGAGCACGCACTAACCTTGCTCTGCTAAGAATCCAATCCAAAGTGCAACTAATGGGTTAATGTAATGGCACCAAAGGCAAAAATAGATGTTCCCATATGTCTTTTCTGTGCCTACGTGTTCCTGTATCTACCAGATGTTTTGCCAGCTCTCCAATCCATCACCGGTTATTTGTGAAGTTGTTTGTTAGCAATTAGGGAATGCAAAATGAACCAGAAGTGTCTTGTTTCTACGTGCCTAAGGATGACATATCGGATCTTAATTTCAAAAGATTGTGTGCGACATAACAGAGAGGCAAAGTCCCAAGTTTGGACATGCTTGGTGAAATATGAAGTTCATTTGGCGACAGATGCACAAATATACCCAAAAGTGTGTGTGTGCATGACTGTGCTCGTGTGTGTGTGTTTGTGTATGTGCTTTGCTTTCAAGGACATCAAATGGAAAAGGGATGTTGCGTAATTTAAAAGGGCATAGCTGCTTAAACATAAAAACGTGAAAGAATTTGTCTTGTGTCTTTGTCAGATTCAGTTGTCAGATCGTTGGCTTTACAAAATTGTAACTGTTTAAGGTAGAGCATCTGGCACAAATCCTTAAGTGAAACTGGCACATAAATCACTGCATAATGAGCTGCTGTGGTGAACCTGGAATAGAAATGTATATATTGTCCTTTTATATTTTACTACTCAAGAATAATATAATAAGAAGTATATGCCTTGTTTCGTAAAGGTTCCTTATGCAACTTTTATAAATGCCATTGCTTTGCTCAGGATATTCCATAATAGCATTAATCTTGTAGACAAGCAAGGGACGCACAAGCCAATTATCTGCAATTGAATACATGCAAGATAAATATGTTTAATGCCACATGTGGGACATTTCAGGCAAAGGAACCCCTAGTTACATGCACCTTTAAAGCAGACCTATTCAGCAAAACTGACTTTTTAGAGCTTTTAACCAAGCTATAGTTGTTTCCCATCACCATTTACTCACCCAAAGTTGTATTTGTGCACTTTTAAGCAATATTTAACCGCTTATTTTGAAGACGCCCTATTGCCGATTAATTCCCCTTTTCACTGCCACTTGTATACGCCCACTGCTCTGTGCTGTACTTATCCAATTGTATTTTCTTAAATGATGATGCACGCAGGATTCAGCAGCATTACATACTCATTTTAGTACAAATGAAAAAAAAAAAAAACAGCTACTGAATAGTGACGGGCAGCTATCCATCGGAGGTGCCGCTCTTTGCTGTGGTGATGTTTGCTCCCATTGGGCACCGCAATGGGTTAAAAGGTGAAAATTATAACATAAAGATGCGCAGATGTCATAAATTATAGCTACATAGCAGACACAATCACAATAGGTCTTCTTTAAATGAGGCTGGGATGCTCACTTTGAAACCATACAGCCTGTGTTAATGGATGCAGCATTGCTTTTCAGGCTATGTTAATGTTTGGCATTCAGAGAAAGTCAAAATTGAAAAGAAATGACTCTAAATAGGCCTATGGTAAACAGATTTAGTAAGCATCCTTCACAGCACACTCTAGGGGGATTAGAAAGCGTAACAATCAAATGAGGAAAGGTCGCACTCTGCTGGGACCCGCGCGTCTCCCCCTGCGCGTCTTTCCGTTGGGCTTTCCGGAGTTTGGATTTGGTTTCGGTGTGTGCCCTCGCCCCCTGTAGGCTGCCTTAAATGGGACGATCTGAGGAGGCAGAGCTCTAAATCTTCCGTCAAGACAAGAAGTACCACCGTGAGTTTAACAGTTTATCCACGTTTTTTAAAGTTTGGAGTTATTCTAAGTGTGATGATGTGGATAGTTGTCTACTTTTACTTGGCACAGGACAAATTTCAATGAGTTTCTATGATTCTGGCTGGTTAAAAGTGCAAAATTGCTTAGAGTTAAAAGTATTGACTTGGCATTGATTCTTATTCGTCATTAAATGTTTAAATCGTGTCAGCATTGTCCAGTCACGTGTTCGTTTCTTCGGCCATAACTTAAAGGGACGCGGTGGCTGAAGTGCGCGTTTTGGACGACGGGCGACCTTCATCACATTCAGAGAAAATGCTTGCTCCTGCTGCTGTTAAACACCGCGCGAGTGGACTGAGAGAGGGGGAAAAATACAGAGGTTCAGCGTTTCCCCGCACAAGAACAGCACAGTAATCAATTCCGTTTAGTACAAATCCAATGCACTTAAACTTCCAGCACGAATAACCAGGGGCTGCAGCGCCGAGCTACGCGTATCGATAAAGCAATTAATTCTAAAGCCCTCCTCCTCCTCCTTCTTTCTCCTCCTTTCGCTTCCAGCCACCGCTTCGGGCCGTTACCTAATCCGTGACAAAGGACGGACAGGTAACGTAAAAAAAAAGGCAAAACATCACTCTTAAATCCACGCATTTTAATTCGAATCAAAGCAGCAGGACAGAAGGCAGACACTGTTAACAGAATGCAAAGATTTTATTGTATTTTTTTACGGATTTCGCGTTTGAAAGTACGTGCGTAATACAGACTGAACCATTACGCACAGTTAATCAGACTCGGCAGTTAGTCGCCGTGGATGCGTAAAGCGCTCGAACAGATGAATAAATGGTCCGTGGAGCATCCTGGTGGTCCACCGTGACCTCTATCAAGTTAGAATGAGCGCACGAGGGAAAGACTGACTGCGACTTCCAGCTTTAAAGCGCGTTTTTAATAAGTGGAGTACAGAGGGTGTTTGAGCGTTTGAAACGTCCTATCGACTTGTTGCCTCGCCGTATTTTACGATTAAGCTTAAGATCCAGTGGCTTGCTCGATTTGGACAGGTGATTGGTGGTTTTGAATGTTTTATTTTGAAACTACAGGTCGGTAGTGATCTCGTGGTTTTCTTGGACTTCACGCTCTTCCCCCGCTCAGAGCTCGGGCAGCTCGTAGAGACAGCAGAATGCCAAAAGGAGCACTCCGACTCACGGCGCTCGTTTTTCTGTCTCCCGGAGTCGTCTCTCGGCCACAGCGACTCTGATGGGCGTTTTTACACTCTTTTTACCGTCCACGACGCTTGGATATTTTGAGAAGCCAAGAAATGAAGCGAATGAATGTGAGCAACAAGAAGTGTCCTGTTGTTGTGCCTGTCTCCAGCATCACTTGTAGTCAAGTCTTCTCTGTGGATGCGGTGGTTCTTAAGTGTCTGTTTTCGGAGGATTTTATGTAGTGTTGAGTAGTGGACTGCCCAACTTTTCCCTATTTTTGTTTTGAGGTTTTCCGTCTTTGAAAGAAAGCTTTCAGGATAGACCAACTCCGGAAAACCAGCGACTTGACATCTGCACCTGGCGAGATAACCTCTCTTAGCGGTTATTCGCTTTTACAAGCATCTTCTCTGGGGTGGGAACACGGCTGATGCTTGCCTTACTCGTCTATTCCCAGTTGTGTATCGTCTCGTACTGTTTGTTTGTTCCACAGTGGCATGAAATATCATGAATGCATCCAAGGACATGCTCACAATTTACGCATGCACCATGACGGTAGTAGGCTGTGCGTAATATCTTATTATTATGACCGTATATTTTTGAATGCAAGATTCACGTGTAGAATGACCACAGTGTAAAAATGTCAGATCCATTTATTCCAATTAGTGGCATTTGTGCGTGTGACATGGGCGTTACAACAGTTGCATAATGCATCTCATCTGAAAATGAAATTTATTTGAGGTTTTTATTTAAATTTTGTATCAGAAAGTAAAATCACATGTTAATACAATGATGGCTTAAATCAAACCGTTTGGTCACATACTGAATGGTTGAGATTATATTGTTGTATTTCCATTAAAGTCCAAACATCACATCAAATCAAAAGTCAATAGTTTGTAAAAGAAGAAGCAATTGCCATAACGTCCCACTCGCGCAAATGTATCCAAGGAAAACTGCGCGTAAATCTATCCATGTGCCTCGCGCTAATATGTGCCTTTCTGGGATTGTGTGTGTGTATGTAGCCACGCTGGAAGTCGCCCCCCACCATGTGGCCGTCGGGAGTGGGGAGCAGACAGCAGTGTCCGCGGGAGTCAGCGATGCGCAGAGCGGCTATCAGCGGAAACATCCTTGCGCTGCCGCCGCACCATGTGCCCACTGGCCGCAGTGTCCGAGTGTTTATCTGTGCCAACCCAGACGGTAAGTACCCAAGTCTCTGCGCACTGTTGTCAGCATGAACACTGGGGTGACTGTAGTGAAAATGGTTGTACATCCTGAGGCACTGAAAACAAAAGTGTGTTTTAAGTGAATGATGATCAAGTGTCTCAGCAGAAACTGTCTAAACACAACTCAAGAAAATTAATGACATTTAGTGTTATTTATTTTTTACCAAGTTGCTTTGGAGTGTTGGGTGGTTAAGTCTTGTCCAAATCAAACCATGTTTAAGCTCAGTTCAAACATTCTGCTCATGTTGATTCTATGGTGTCTTGCGGGACAGTCAAAGAAAAAGTCTTCACTTGTTTTCTATATGTCTATGTTCCCGTGAACAATTCTGCATGAAATTAAATGGCTAAATTGACAGGCAGAGGCTAAAATGCAAAAACTGTACGTAAAGATTAATTGGTGTGATCAAAATAACAGATTGCTTTCGACATGGGGTGCAGGGTGTGAGTGGAGAGCACGGCATTTGGTTCAGGAGGGAGACACCCAGTTGCAGCTCTGTATTTGAATATGCCCTCTGGGTGAGGGGTAAAAATAGGCTCTGTGAACTAGAGTAAACATAGCATGGTAAATGCATGCAGTATGCTACAAAAGGAAGAGCGCAACAGAATAATAGAGGCTACTATTGTCCAAAAATGATGTGGTCCAAAAACAGAAATGACAGACCATTATAGCTTATAGCAGTTTAGTTGAAGAAATGTCTAGCCACCTTGTAGCCAGACTGTTTTGTAGCAGTTGGAATTAAGTGCTTCATTATACATGGTTATGGAAAACATGGTCATGCTTTTCTCATGGTTGGTACAAATTGAACCTCACACATCTCAGCTTGAGTCAGTAGGAGCTGATGGTGTCATTATGAAGGACTATAGTTATCATACTCTGGTTTCTGTTGTCAGGTAACTTGCTGCTTAATAGGCCACAAGGCAAATCTGATGTGAACGCCCGTGGTTGGTACAGCCTTTCAGTTTGTCGCCATCCCTCGGAGTAGATTGAGTGTCCTCCATATCTATTTTGTGAATGAATGATTTTATTACTTTAAAAGCCCAAAAGTGACTGAATGTGAAAGTAATTGGTTTATTTTTACTAGAAGGCCCTTTTGAATGCCCCTCACATTTTCAGTGTAGTGGGGTCAGTGGATCAATACTGCGGGCCAAACACATACGGTTCATATTAAGGCAGTGTCCATTCCCATTAGGATAACCTTTCTTTTCTATAGCCATTTTGTACTTTGGAGAGAATAAATCTTAACCAGCTGAAATTATGTAATGTGTTAACTCTAAAAACATCCAAGAGTCCAAGATTTGAACCCGAAAAAATGATTTGAAGGTAGATTTTTTTGCTTTTGTAATTGTTTGTACTCTTGTATTTAACAGTGCACTGGAAAAAAAATACAGGAAAATCTATCTAAAGTTTACAGCACCATTTATAACCGTGAGAGGCAGAGTCGTTTTGCTCCTGCTCTGGTGGACTGCAGGACTTTTATGTGCTTGACAATCGCTATATATTTGGCTCTCTTGAATACTCTGACTTCACCATCATAAATCAATCAAAAAACAGCAACCAACTGATTTAAGAATTTGCTTGTAGACTTTGGAACTTCAAGCTCATAATTAAATGCATACATTCATATTTGTTTATAGTAACTTAAGTATCAGAAATAATATGGTGTATCGATTTTCGATTTTTTTATTAATCCATTTACAGATGTACACAATTATCTGTGCATTGTCCACTTGTTTCAGGTAAAATGTTACAAATGTCAAATAATTACAGCTATAGAAAAATGTCCTTTTATTCTCAAGCAGTGGAGGTTATTCCTCGTCTTCTCTCTGCTCTTCAAACTCTCGAGAGGTTCTGACCTCTTCTATCTGCTCCAGGTGAGCTTGTTTTTCTCAAATGACCATTTTCTCTTTTTCTGAAGCATGGCTTTAAAGTCTTGCATCTCTCTGAGAAGACAGTGTTTCTTTGTTGATGAGATGCCTCATGACCTCCAGCTGCATGGAGCCCATTACTTCTCAGTGCTCTTCTTCTGCTTGTTCTACTTTGTTGAAACTTCCATCTGCGACAAAGGCTTATGGTAGCTATAATAGGCTTCCGCATTTCTGGGGGCAGGAGGGTCACCAGTCTCAGCAGAGATGCCCAGACATCCCTTTCCACACGCACTTCCTCCAGGTACTCCACGGGGATCCAAGGTGATCCCAGGCCAGTCAAGAGACAGTGTCCTGGGTCTTCCCCGGGACCTCTTCCCGATGGGATGTGCCTGGAACACTTCCCAAGAATAGATGCCCGTGCCACTTCTGCCGGCTCTTCTTGACGTGGAGGAGCTGTGGCTCTACTCTGAGCTCCTCCCAGGTGACTCAGCTCCTTACCCTATTTCTCAGCATGCGCCCAACCACCTAGCAGAGAAAACTCATGAACCACTTGTATCCGTGATCTTGTCCTTTCAGTCATTACTTAAAGCTCATGACCATAGGTGAGGGTAGGAACGTAGATGGATCGTTAAATCGAGAGCTTTGTCTTTCAACTCAGCTCCTTCTTCACCGCAACAGTTCCATGCACATGATGGAGAGCATAGAGCTGGTCCAGTAATGCCTCAACGTGCCATGTGGAGAGTCAGAGCAAAAGATGAAGTAATATAAAAATTACGACAAATGCAACATAACACATTGTGAATATCAGAAAAAGTTACCTAATGAACTTGACTTATTGACCCAAACTTCAATAGTACATTTTTGTTTTTTTAAAGGGCCCATATGACGCTATTTTCTGATCCATGTACCTGGGTCTTGTCTTGTATCTGGAGTTGTCTTTTGTTTCATTCACAAAAGTTTGACACAGAAATCCTGCATATTTAGGCTGACTTCTTCTCTCAAACTGAAAACACTCTGTCCTACCTTGTGATGTCATACAGGAAGTGCTCCACTGTGTTTTTAAACTCCATACACCTTCACTAGAATCATTTGGATGATTTCAGTCCTGGAATTGCCCATGTCTAATGAACAAAAGGTAAAAGGCAGCTTTTAACTTGAAAATTACCACTTCATGACATCACAAGGTAGAACAGAGCATTTTGAGCTTTGGAGATGTAGACAGACTAATAATGCAGGATTGCTCCAATATGTGCAAATGAAACAAAACACAACTCCAGGTATGTTTTTGATGAGGGAACAACATTATAACATGTCTTAAAGCTCACATTTATCACATCTTTAAGCCGAGGTGTGTTTAAGTGAATAAGAAAAATGCAACTAAATCTAAAATTATGATCAATCATTATGGACTCCAGGCCTCATAAAGACAGCTCTGTTAATTTTCTGCGCCTCAGGGAGATGGGACTTGGTGCAGAGTCTATAGGCGGCTGTTTGTATGCATGCTATCACTTAAGCTGTTTAAACTTGATAAAGCCAAGGGGCCGCGGAGGATGCAGCGCGTGAAATTGTCTCCATCAAGGCTCCAGTATGTCACCACTATAGAGAGTGCTAATTATATTACATTAGTCATTATTACGTGTACCTTCCTTTAGATCTTTTTCCACACCAGTTTTCTATGACCACAGATTTAAATTATTTCTCTCGTGCACCTAATTTCCAAGAGCGAAAGAGCAAAAAATCAGATATTACAGTGATTATCTGTCTATAATTTGTTACATTCATAAAAACTAAGGACAGACTACAGTGTCATGAAGTTAAAGGTGCACTATGTATCTTTTCTGGCCACCTGCTTGTCTCCATGGTTACTGAAACGTCCACAGCATAGCATTAAACATATCCATCTCCGTGAAGTAAAATTGCACCACTGTTACACCACTGTTCCAAGCTACAGGTCAAATCTGTTCCATCGTTCAACAAATGACAGATGCAACAATCTTTTTTGGGAGTCAATATTTGTTCAGGGGACTTTTTTTTTGTCATTTTTCTTAAGCTGTAGAAGGTTGGATTATGAACCTCTATGACTCATTATAGACACAAACTAACTACGTAAGTCTTGCATTCTGGCATGTATTTATTGCAGCTCATGTTTTTGAACTATTTTGTACATTTAGAATACCTTTTGGGGGATAATTCTGCTGTATAGTTTGGTTTCATATTATGGTTTATCGTCTTTATTTATTTTAGCAATGTATCGCACTTCAAAATGGGTTATCATGAGAGGCCTAGACCTTGTGGCAATTGAGAAAAGCAGGTGATGGACCCTCCATTAGAAAAGTTACATGCTTTTTGGAAGCCTGCAATGAACAACAATGAATTGAAAAGAAAGTTGTCCTTTAAAGGGCCCATATTACGACATTTTGCGATCTGTGCTATAATGATTTTCCTCATCAAACACATACCTGGAGTTGTGTTTTGCTTCATTTGCACATGTTTAACACAAAAATCCTGCATATTTAGACTGGTTTCTTGTCAAACTGAACACTCTGTTCCACCTTGTGATGTCATGTGGTAATACAGGAAGTGCTCCACTGTGTTTTTAAACTTCATACACCTTCACTAGAATCATTTGGATGCTTTCAACCCTGCAATTGCCAAACTCTACTGAACAAAAGGTAAAAGGTGGGTGTTAACTTGAAAACTGCTGCTTCATGACATCACAAGGTGGAACAGAGCATTTTGACATTTGGAGATGCAGACAGACTAATAATAAATTACTCAAACCTGCGTAAATTAAACAAAACACAACTCCAGGTATGTTTTTGAGGAGGTAACAACATTATAACATGGCTTAAAGCTCACAACAGTCCATTTTGTGTAATATAGGGCCATTAAAAATGTAGTGTAGAGAAAATATATAAAGTTCTGTTACAGTACAAAGAAGAAACAAGAGGTATTTGCTGACATAAAATCTGACAGCAGAATTCCTTTGATAATAAATTTGCAGAAGCGTCAGTGTCAACAGTGCATGATTGGAAAAGTTTATTGAGCTTGTTGACTCTCCCGGTTACACTGGTAATTGCATTTTTGTCTCTCAGCTGCGCAAAGAGGCTGGCTGCATTGTCTGATGCTCACTATTGCTTTTTGATGTCAGTCATCTTGAGGCAAAGCAAATGTTTAGATGGATTTTCATTTGGGATTTTGACAGGGAAATCCATGTTCTTTTTTTGAAGGTTGTGTTTAGGCAATTGTCTGCAATTGTGTGCAAAACATATTCCTATTATAACAGGCCAGGCATCCAGTAGGATAAATGAGAGTTATATTGATGTCACAGTGGATATAATGGCATGTTTAGGCACCTATAATAGGCTGTTTTAATTCTGATTTAGTCCTGGTTTAGTTCTGGTCAGAGGTCTGACTGGATTTTAGTGTTAAGGTTTGTCTAATCCTGTTTTAGTCCTGGTTTAGACCTGATTTAGACCTGGTTTAGACTTGGTTTAGTCCTGGTTTTAGTCGTGGTTTAGACCTTGTTCTGACCTGGTTCAGGCCTGGTTTAGTCCTGGTTCAGGCCTGGTTTAGTTCTGGTTTAGTCCTGGTTTAGTCTTGGTTTATACCTGGTTCAGGCCTGGTTTAGTCCTGGTTTAGTCCTGGTTTAGTCCTGGTTTAGTCCTGGTTTAATCCTGGTTTAATCCTGCTTTAATCCTGGTTTAGTCCTGGTTTAGTCCTGGTTTAGCCCTTGTTCTGACCTGGTTCAGGCCTGGTTTAGTCCTGGTTTAGCCCTGGTTTAGTCCTGGTTTAGTCCTGGTTTAGTCCTGTTTTACCTGGTTCCTGGTTTAACCCTGGGTCCTTTTGTCCTGGTTGGCCCTGGTTTAGTCCTGGTTTAGTCCTGGTTTAGACCTGGTTTAGTCCTGGTTTAGTCCTTTAGATGATCTTAAAATTTGGTGTCACGATTATCATGGTCAAAATAATTGCGATTAACAATTGTATCACAATAATGATTAAAGTTGCTGACAGTTGTGAAATATTTTGTATATGAATAATTATCACTTTAATATTCAGAATAGGTTCCATATTTAAACTGTTATAGCATTGTACTTTGTTATAAATGAAAACAACAATGATCTAGAAGAGGTCATCAATTTTGAAGTGAAACTAAACCCAAGGACTAATACTTTTACAAAGGAGGTAAGATATATAAATGAAAGTAGGCCTACACTCTAGACATTTCTGTTCACTTGCCTCCTCCATCCCTCAGCTGTCAATCATGTCAAGTTGAGAAGCATAGTGAACAGAAATGGGACGCAGCCTCGGTACACTAACCAACGGTAGCACATCGGACTTCACAGTGGCAAAATGAACTCAACTGTTCCGCCAGAGATTTGAAGAGTAATGGCTGTGCTACTTTTCTGTTGAGCTAATCATTCATTCGTTTGACAAATTAACCCTCGAGCCGTTCTGTAAGTGGAAATTCACCCTAGATTTTGAAAAAAAGATTGAAAAAGCTGTCCCGGTGACATTGGAGGCAACAGCTGGTGGCGCAGATGTTCCATGTGAACTATTGACATTGTACATTACGGTGTTGCAAGATTCAAATATTTGCAGCACCGTTTTCAAAATCATACTAACAATTATTTTATTTGTTACTTATTTTCTCACTTTAAAACACGACAGCGACAGTATTTAGAGTGATCCATGGGCATGCAAGTCCGAAACCTGTAGGCTGTCCCAGTGCGGAGGAATCGCAGGAACATCTGGCCTTTATGGATGGCTGCTTTACATAGACTGGCTTCGCCTTCAGCTCCTTCCAGGTCATTCCATATTGATTTGCTCATTGCACTGTGGCTTTGCACATGTACACCAAGTAATATCTCAAGATGCTACAACATGTATTTACGAAGAAGAAATTCTCTGAAGTAAATGTTGACCTGATTTTTGAAAGTTTTTTGAACATTTTGCTATTAAATTTCACTTTTTTTATATTGTACCAAGGTCTGTCATGATAATCACTATACAGACTTATCGTTCAGTATATGATAGAGGGAACAATATATTTTTGGGCTCAGTATTTATAATGTGTACATTTTCTTTGCAAAAGTGGTGAGATTTTTGTTATTTTGACTATTTGAGCTGTAGAGCAGACATGCCCAAACTGTGGCCCGGGGGCCAAATACGGCCCTCAGACAAATTTTTCTTGGCCCTCAAGTTTCCAGGTGAATTGGCCATATTATTTTAAACAGTACTTTTTACTGTACATTTCTGAAAATCTACTTGTAACAAGCCCATATCAAATATTTAATGTGTCCCATTGAGGATGTGAGCATGAATAAAGGTCTAGTGGTTCAGTCTAACTTGTAATAATAACGCGGATTTACTGGCGACCAGTCTATAGCCCTCAATCGGCCCTTGTCTGTGTTTTTATTTGTGGCCTTTAATGAGAAAAGTTTGGACACCCCTGCTGTAGACGGTTGAGTAAGTAACTTCTATGGTTATTATTGGATTATCTTGCTTAATTATTATTCCGTCAGTGGCATAAAGTAGTTTCAATATTACCGTTTGTCGTTATATTTCTCAGTAGCATTATATAAAAATGTGTTATCATGAGAGGCCTAATTGTACCAAGCCAGATTAAAAGAACTGCTTGAAAGTAGCTCAAGAAAAAAATTGAACGGGCTGTATTTTCAAACATATTTTTAAAGTAGTTTGTGTTTCGAGTCCAATTTTAATCCAACTGTGTTAAGATATCTAACTTTTTTTTGTATAATGAAAATAAAGCGTTCAATAATGTGTTCAATACAACAACCTGATCAAAAAGTTGGATTACATCAAGCTTGTATACAATTTACAACTTTACACAGGTTGGTAATAAAGAAGACCTACTGTGCTTGTGTCTGCTATGTGGATATAATCTACAACAACTGTGGATCATTATGTTATAATTTGAAAATTTTTAATCGCAATATTCATTTAAAACGACTTCTGTGTTAGAAAACAGAAATCAGAGACATTAAGTTGTCGGCCCTCCTGCAGATCACACTAGCGAATAGCAGATTTTTTTGCGACGCTGTGGAATCCTATGCGTATCATAGATTAAGAAAATAACATTGAAGAACAAAGCGGGTACAGAGCGGTGGGCATATGTCGGTGGCGGTGAAAACGGGGATTTGATTGGCAATATGGCGTCTTGAAAATAACAGATTAAAGATTGCTGAAACATGCACGAACCACTCCAGAAAATACTTTGAGAAGATAAATGAGAAGAGGAAAAACTATAATATTTTTAAACGCTTTGAAAAGCTGATATTGCAAAATAGATCTGCATTAAAACTGTACTTCTCAAAGTACTTTTCCAAGACCTTTGTAGTGTAACAGTACTCTCAAGCAAAACACTCGGTTATTCGAAAGTCTATAAATGACAAAAGCTTTATGTTGACTATATGACATTATTTGAGTTTACCACTAATTGTACCATTAATGTGTATATGATTTTCTTTTTTCTCTCTTTTTCTTTCTCTCTACCTCTGGCTGCTTTACCCACCTCTTACCTTACATAGGAAATGAGACTTCTATCAGGGAAGATACGTCATACTGGGAGCAAGCATGGAGTCTGTGATTACCCCAGTGTGAACATTTCTTTAAACGTTTGGGTAATGCGCTCACAAAACTTCCCAAACCCTCCAAAATCTTAGCTATTTCAGGTTCATGCTCTTTTAAGCAGCTAACATTTACACACACTCTTATCCATACTAGGGCTGCCAAAAGTAGGGATGCACCGATCCAGCTTTTTCAGCTCTGATACCGATTTTAATGCAACAGTTTAAAGTATCTGCCCGATCCTCGATATCAACCAGTGCAGGGACTGAAAACTGCATTTATTTCCTTTAAACAAAAACAAAATAAGATGATCCAAATGTGTTATGAAGCTGTTATTCATCTCTGAAGTAACCACAGAACAACTTTGTATGAATAAAAATTCAAACATTATGAGACTTTTTGGGGTCTTATTATTACATCAATTTATAAATCCAATTGTTATATCTGCTGATCTAGTATTTGGAAGCCGATATCTGATCCAGAACATTTTTCAGGATTGGCGCCTATATCTGATACCAGTATCTGTTAGTACAGGGGTGAGCAAACTTTTGGACACATGGGCCACAGTGGGTTCTAAAATCTGACAGAGGGGCCAGGCCAGGATATATATATATATATATGTATATATTACATTAGAGATTTGGGCTGTAACATGTAGCAAAGCATGAATATGCAAGGCTCATTGTACAAATTGTTTTCCAAATGCATTAATTAAATTAATAATTAATTTTATTCAATTTCAGTTAAATAAACACAGCAGAAAATCTTTGAACAAGTTTTACCCTTACCTACTTTAATAGCTGGATTAATAAGCCCAAAGGGCCGTGTGTGGCCCCCGGGCCGTAGTTTGCCCATGTCTGGGTTAGTGCATTCATTGGCAAAAGTAGCGAAAATCAGACTCTAATCAATACTAATACTAGCATTGAAACTAGATACTCATTTGAGCAAGTATAGATATTAAAAAAGTCACATCAACAGGACAAATGACCCTTTCCTGAATAGCTTTAGAATGATTTTGAGCTGTATCAGAGCAAATATAAGACACATAGACTAATATATGCCCATGGACCACTGAGGGATTACACAGATATAAACCTGCATTTTAATATAAAAGAAATTACTTTGATTTAATGTTGAAAATCGCATCTAAAGAATCATTGAGGTATCAGATCGGTATGGAGTATTGAGGCCATTCCTTAGTATCAAAATCGAGGTTGAATTTTTAGTATCATGACACTAATCCATACCAGAGTGGATGACCAGCGTGTCACAACATTGTTCCATTTATGATGCGACACTTGTGAACACGGCGCTTTCCATATTTTGTAATCAGAGACGTGTAATTGTGTGCTCCGGCCCTAATCGCACACGGAGTGGGACTGGAGAGGAGTTGGATGATTGCGCGGAGTGATTGCATGTTGATGAGATTCGGCTAAAGAAAGTGTGCGTGAATGAAAGGCCAGGGCACGATAACAAAGTTTACGGTGTTGGGGTACATCTGCTGTACACTGTAATGAGGCCCACAATCATGGCTGAGTGCTTGCTTTTCATGTAACTGCAGAAGGGAATGTGCAGCTGTTTATATGAAGGAAATTTGAAAGTTCATTGTTTCCGAGCGGCACAGAGTTGATGAAATTACGCATAACTTTTCAGAACGCAAATGTGTAATGTAAGTCTCTTGCTTTAGTAAAGATGTAATGACTTTACCACTTGTTAAGATCTTTAAAATTGTGGTTTGTGTTCTAGTTTGCTTTCAAATTCGAGTTATAGTGGTCCCTCTTTTATCGCGGGGGTTACGTTCTAAAAATAACCCGCAAAAGGTGAAATCCGCAAAGTAGTCAGCGTTATTTTTTACAATTATTATATATGTTTTAAGGTTGTAAAATCCCTCACCACACACTTTTCTCACACAGTCATTTTCTCACATTTTTCTCTTGTTTAAACATTCCCTAAGTTCAAACCTTCGTAGGTGCCTTTGTCTGTGCAGAATGTTTCATCGACAATGTGGGTTTAGTCGGGGAGAAAACTTGCACACATACAGCACTTTAGAATCACACTGTGATTGAACATTTATGTAAATTTGGCTGAACACATTCTGTACTGTACAGGAGAGACGGTACGGAGGAGACTGATGGACAATGGTCTACAGTCCCTTGGCCAATCAGGACGCAGAACACAATGCACGTTACTCGATAAAAAAATCTGCGAAACAGCGAGGCCACAATATAATGAGGGACAATTGTATATTGACGTTTTCACAGAAAAGACGCTATTCAACAAATGGGCCACTGATGCCGTGTGAGTATTTATTTATTTATTAAAGGATGCAAAAGGTGCTCAGAGTTATATTTTGATTGATTCATGAAAGTAATTTACTTTGTCTTATTAAGTTTTTTTGTTTAAACTCTTGATATCTACAAAGAACACAATGTAAAATGACGATCTAAGTTTGTTACAGTTCAAAACTAAGTACCTGAAAAAGCATAACATGACTTCAATGAATGAACACACATCAGGCTTCCTGTTGCATAAACTTCATATATTTTTTGTATGTTAGACCCATAAAATCCGTGAATGACACAGTGAGACAAATTCCAGACACACGCCTTGATAATATGGTGGGGAATTTTATACATAAATTTAATATTGATCTAAAATAACTTGATAAGTCTGCTAACTTCTGCGGTAGAAAACTGCAGTGCCCAATGGGTGCTGATGTCGCCATAAACGCCATCACAACAAAGAGCTGCACAGTTGTCTGCCCCTGGATAGCAGATTTTTTTTTCCATTTGTACCAAAATGACTTTGCGACGCTGAGGAATCCTACGTGCATCACTGATTAAGAAAATCAAATTGGAGAATGAAGTAAGTACGGAGCAGCGGAAGCGTACCAGTCGCAGTGAAAGCAATGATCTCAGCAATGACATCTTGAATACAGGAGCATAAAGATTAAAAACATGCACATATCACGTTACAACTTCGAGACGGTAAACGAGAAGGAAACAACTATTACATGGTTAAAAGCTCTAAAAGGGCGATTTTGCATAATGGGTCTGTTTTAACTCTTGCGTGCTTGGAGGCAGACTGGGTGCTCGGGCTAAAGCAGACTCCTTCATTTGCATTTGAAGTAACAGTACGGCGCTTCCATACTGCTGAGGAACACTACAGAGCTATGACCAATGAACAAGCCTCCTGCCTCGGGCTCACTGTTGTGCCCTGCTTTTCCAGTCCAGCGTTCCACCGCCAAAATTACTACATTTTCTCCTGAACATGCCCTTGTGATTCAGTTTTTCCTGGAAGATGTATTAAAACAGAGAACGCCCAATAACCACTGACAGAGATTGGTGGACGCCATAGTGACAGTTTGAGAGCAGATCTAGAGTGACATGTTTCTCCGGTCTATGTTTAGTAAGGCTTTGGGGGGGGCGGGGGGTGTAGATGTAGATGCCAACAGCCACCCGAGTAAAATGCCATACTAAACTCATATCTCTAAATTGTATGCAAATGAAATAAATGGGGTTTGCTGCATCATTGGAGCGCCCCTCTTATTCTGTCAGGAAATGCAATAGTAGATGTAAAGTGCTCGGCTGACAGTGGCTGAAGCGAGTAGCTGTTTGGATAGCAATGAGGTATTTTAACCTGAAAATACTACTACTAGAAAAAGCATTTATTCAGATTTTTCATTTTAAATTGTAGCGTTTTTTTTATGAACACTATTTTGCCATCCATGCCAAAGGTACAGAGTGATTCGTTGTTTAGCTGTCCCACTGGCATTTATTGATGTGCATTTTATATTAAAGGTCCACCATGTAGCCTTTTCCTTGTTTCCATGGAGTTCTTATTGCTTTCTGTGGAATATTCTACGGTACGTTTCCATGGAGACAAGCGGGTAGAACCACCAGTCCAAGTTATAGGTCAAGTCTGTGGAGAGCCAAAAGGCACAGAGGCACAGTGATGTTTTTCGAGGGATTTTTGAGCAAGACCTGATGCCTGATGTTTTCTGAATGCAATATGTTTAATGCCATATTGCAGAACATTTCAGACAAAGCAACAATATCTGTGTAGAGCAGGGGTCTTATCTGGGGGCCGCAGGAGCCAGAGTCTGGGTGAGGCTGGGCCGCATCAGGTATTCCACAAAAAAAGCTTTGTTAAAATCTTCTCAAACGTCATCATTCAACATACATGAGGAAATATGCTAGTTCTTGGGGATTTTATGGATACTACATTGTTATTTGTTGAATCTTTTGTTAGGGGAGAACACAGTGCAAGTGACGTGTGTTTTGGGGTTTATTGATTTGGCGGAACCTTCTACATGCAAAATGGTAATGCTACCCTAACATTAAACTTTCATATTGTCCTGCGGGCCACAAAATATCATCTCGCGGGCCACAGTTGGCCCCCGGGCCACAAGTTTGAGACCCCTGATGTATGTATGACAAACAGGTAGCGAGGCTGCACAAAAAAGTAACGTTGTGATGTTTGGGCACCATCTTTCCCATTGCAAGATAAGATCGAATGCGTTTGGTTTGTATTTGACTTTGACAAGTGTATTTCTTTAAGCATTTTGAATAGCAATCCTACAATATTTACTTTAGTAGTTACTTTTTGCACCACTCAAGGCCTAAACCATAACTTCCTCCATGGAAACATGTCTGTCCAGTTCTAATGCTAAGTGCTCAGAGTGGCCCTGAAGTGAGCAGCCGCAGGTCTCATTAGTGCCACATTCTGACAGTGCGCTTCACTGTGTTTTAGACCAATTTTCCTCCAGAAGTCAAAGAGCAGGTCAGTGTATGTGTCTGAAAAACGGAGAATAAGGACTCATCATTCATATTAGTTTTAAACGCTATTGTGATTAGTGTCAGCTGAACCAAAACAACCCACCTGCAGGTCAGTTGGTGTTGTGTTTTAAGAACCTTTCTATGATTGATAAAATGTATGTGCTGCGGAGTTAAATGTAAGAATATAGCTTGACAATTACCCGTACCCAGCTAATTTGCATTTACATTTGCAGTCTCTTGGTGCTTGGTGGTTTCAGGTTAGCATTAGTAGAGAAAACAACTAAATTATCAAAAATTTGCGTTGGTACGGATTGGCAGACTCATTTTCATCAGGCTGTCCCAGGGCAGCTGTGGCTATGTCTGGAAAAGCACTGTATAAGACTCCTGAAGATGTGAGACAAACCTCTACTTTGACAATGTTTAAATCCAGGCTCAAAACGGTTTTGTTTAGCTGCACATATGACTGAAAGGTTTTTATTTTGCACTCTTCTCTTTTAATACAAATTTTATGATGCAAGCACTTTGAATTACTTTGTGTGCGAATTGTGCTGTACCAAAAAACTTGGCTTGCCTATTTACTGCAAGACAATTTGGGGTTAGGTAGTAACAGTCGAATGTACTACATGCGTCCTACTTTGGTCTCATCAGTCATACTACTGTCAAAATAATTTTCAGTTTTTCATGAAGGTTTATTAGAGAATCCACTGCCGGAGAAAGTAGCAGGCTAACACAAACAGAATATGGGTCAGCTCTAGGTCAGTGCACCAGGATGTATTACATTGGGAATATACTTTTGTCCTATTTTCTTTCCCCCCACAGATGAAGCCGCAGAGGTCGCAGCAGGCTGTTGTGTAACTTATCGGGCATCTTCTCTTTCTTTTGTGCTTCCAGACACGGAGGCGGAGAGGAACGCGCTGAAGGAGCATGTCTACCCCAAACTGAGAGACTTCTGCAGGGAGAACTATGGCATTGAGTTCCAGGTAAGTAGTGGTTAATTATGATATATAGATTATTATACATGTTTGTAACCACTGACAGCATGAATAACACATACAAAATCTTTGCATTGCACATGTTTGTACAGTGCAGCATGGGAACATTTTTGTCCTTAAGTCATGTGGATGTGAAAACATTTTTAAATCCTATTTTATTTGGGGTTTTTTTTGGTTAAGATTGATGACAGTACCTCAGCTGTTAGAGTACTTGTCCACTAATGCAAAGGTTGGCAGTTCGAATCCCTCTCGACATAAACATCATTGGTGGAGCGGTCAGATCCACCGACCTACTGGTTGGCGGTGTGATTCCAGCTCCTACAGACGAATACTGTTGTTGTGTCCTTGGGCAAGACACTTAGCCCACCTCACCCCTAGTTTCTGCATACACTGGTGTATGCATAAGTGTGTGTGCGAATGGGTGAGCTTTGAGGGCCTTGAAGGTAGAAAAGCCATATAAAAATGTGACCTTTTTTTTTTTTTTTCTGATGAACTGCATTAATTGATGTGTCCACTGTGTATGTTATGTGTATGGTTTTTTTTATAGGTGGCATGAGTTCCCTTGTCCCAAGACAAATTTCTCCTAAGGGAGACAATAAAGGCTAATCTAATCTAATCTAATGTTAGCTTCTGGTGGTTGAAGAGTGAACCAGCAGCAGATGCGTGTAATATTGCTGAAAATATTGTTGGGTAGGGAATACTGATCAATCAAAGTATTTTCTTCAGAAATCAAATTGCAGTTATCAGTGTCAAGTTAACTGTGGTGGTGGTCGGAGGTTCTAATACCACAGATTGGCAGCCTCACTCCGGTTTCTGTAGCCCAGGGCTGTTGTGGTGAAAATAAACTTACCACCTCCAAGTATGGAATGAATGAAAAATGCAATAAAAAGAACTCTGAGTCTTTTAAAAGTCGCTATATAGTAAATCCCAACTTTAAAAAGTCATCGGAAGCTTGCAGTTTTCTCATGACATCACGTCGTTCAACAGGCCAATAATATTTAATGCAGATGGGGGGCAGGCTGATTTCTGTTGTGATACAGTGAGTTCTTGGGTCTAGTCACTAATAGAAATGATCAGGTTCAGCATTTTGGATATTTTATGGCAAAGTACAATGTAACCAACAGCGAAAAGTGGCTCTGGCCCTCGTCTGGGAATATGACATTATTACATTCTACTGCATTCAAAATATTATTCAATCCTTTCTTGATAAAAATCCACTTGACATTACTTCTTAGATCATATTTTTTTAAAACAGTGAAATCTGTTTTTGCAAATGAACTCTTTTTGCTAAAATGCACAATTGGACTCTTTTACTTGCTGTTTATTTTCTCCCGCTCCTCCCTGCTTACTACTGTATATTAGTAGTGTTTGCATTATGTCAAGGGACCCCCGGAGTGCCATGCATTGGTCCTGGCGTGTCCTAAAGCGCACAGAAGGCTGCTGCTGATAAGGCTGTAGTGAGTGAGTGGCTCAAACACAGTTGCTGAATACTGGGGCATTCTTTTGCCTGTGGTGACCGCTGATGGAGCTGATTTGAATTGCTAATCAGTGTACACGGTCAGATTAGTATCAGAGAGCGTTGTTTGTCGGACAAATCTGGAAAAGCCCCGGAGCCAGTGGGAGATTCCGGGTATAGATTATTCCTGGAATCTTTAGAAGGGTTTGTTTCTGACGGGGGAATGTGACCCCGGAATTGTTCTGTCAACTGTAGTCAGCAGGAAGCCCGAGAGCAGCTGTGTAAATGCTGAAAGCTCATTAATGCCTCAAAGCATCCGCAAATAAATCAGAATAAACTGTGTATGGTATCTAGGGATGATGCAAGATTGTGTTTTGATTCTTAGGAGAAGAAACATTCAAATTTTATCATTCACCGATACTGGCACCATGTCAAAATCGACTTTTTGTAGCTTTCTTCCATGTTATAACGTTGTTCCCTCATCAAAAACATGCCTGAAGAGGTCTTATATGTCATCCATGCATGTTTGAGTAATTTAGCAATCTCTCCTGAGCCCTAGTTAAACCCTCCTTAAGGTTTGCTGTGATCCTCTGATCCGAAGGTTGGCAGTTCGAGCTCCAAATTCCTCTCAACATCATTGGGAGACCTCTCAAGTCCACTGACCCACAGATGTGACGGTGTGTCCAGCTCCTACAGATGAATATTGTGGTTGGCTCCTTGGGCGAGACACTTTAACCCACCTCGCCCCCAGTGTCTGCGTACACTGGTGTATGTATGTGTGTGTGAATGGGTGACTGGTTCCTTGATGGAAAGTACTTTGAATGCCTTGAAGCTGGAAAAACGCTATATAAATATGTGACCATTTACCAATACTGACAACGACTGAAAGCAAATGATTTGTCAGGTAATGCTCATACAGATCTGAACTACAGAGCTACTCGTTTTTTATGCAGAGTAAGACCGAATATTTGGTTGTTTGTGGGGAAATTGTGGTACTTCAAAAATGGCAGACTTGCAGTTTCGATTCAGTAACGATGACTCGTGCAGACCTGGTTTAGGATTGCGTCTCACCTTTGAATGTAGGAGTTGGGGGACTGTGCGACGCCGGTGTAAAAAAAGCTCGGAAGGGGAGTTTGTCGGAGTGATTTTTTGGCCGCGCTCTCGGTGGCCACGTGCCTGTCTGGTGATTCAGCTGGCGGTGACGAAGCGTGATCTGAAATGATTATGCAGAAGGCCCGGGACTTAATACTGTGAGTCACTTACTCTGCTCTCCCTCCTCCTCTTCCTCAAGGCCCCTGCTCTTCCTCATCCGCACCCACGCCTTGCCCACTCAGATTCGCAACCATTTTTTATCCGCTTTTCGTTTTTTGATCGTTTTATTTTATTCTTGGACAATGTCAAGGTCTTGATAGATGGTAAGTTGTGTCTATCTTTGGATTAAAAACTCTCTATGAAAAAATGACCTAATTTTAAAATCAATAATCAAAACCCATCTACTTTTTTGTGCCCATCCTACGTGTACAGTGATAATATTTTATAATAGGCCTGAAGTTGAATAATATCATCAATGTAGCAGTGTAAGTAGTAATACTAGCAGTTAGGGTTGCCAAAAAAATGGACACCCAGATACCAGTTGATATTAAAACTAGTATCAGAACTTTATACTCATTTGAGATGGTACTAAAAGTGAAAAAAATCTCCTTAACTGAAAAATTTAGAACGGTTTAGATCTTGAACTAGATTAAGACCATGTGGCACTATTCAAAAAACGACTAATATTTTGCATTTAACATGATTATTTCATCCATTCATCCATTTTCTTCCATTTCTTTGGGGCAGCAGTCTAAGCAGGGACTCCCGGTCTTCCCCTCACCCCAGACACTTCCTCTAGCTCCTCCGGTAGGACCCCAAGGCGTTCACAGGCCAGCCGAGAGACATAGTCCCTCCATTGTCCTCCCGGTGGGACATGCACGGCGGGTTATTTTATTCAGTCGTATTTTTGTGTTGTCATTGTGGTTTTGAAATCAATATCGAGCACTGAGCGTTTTTCATTTTTGTGACGGCACTAGGCTAAGTTGTGGTGGTGGATGCAGTAAAAGTATTTGTAGTTAATGTTGTCACGAGGAATAGACTTGATACTCACAAACACTGATTCTCATACCACAATGAATATTTGAAACACTATTTATTTAAACAGTAGAGTGTAATTTTCAACATTAAATTATAGTACTTTCTTTTGTATTACCATAGTAGTCTTATATCTGTGTAATCCCTCAGTCCAGGTAGGTTCCATAGTGGCCCATGGGTGTATATTAGTCTATGTGGTCTTATACTTGTTCTGATACAGCTCAAGATCATTCTAAATCTATTGGGAAATGCTTAATTTCTGTCTGGTTGATGTGACTTTTTTCATTTCGATACTTGTTCAAATAAATATCTAGATACGATACTAGTTTTAAAATATTGATGAGCATCTGACTTATTTTTGACAACCGTAACAGTATCACCATTTGTACCAGACATGAGATCATTCCCATTTCTTTTTAAGCTCATTTTGTCTTCTCAAGTCATAATGTATGTCTGCTTTTTACTTGTGTTTATTTTTAGCTGCAATTTCTAATTCATGTGCCGTTGCCTCCTCCCCGCTCTGTCTCTCGCACACTCACGCTGGCGCACACTGACACACATATGCCAAGCTGACGAAACCCCCAAACCACCCCACCACAGCCATACCCCCTGCACTGCTCTAATAGGATAGAGGGATAGCGGAAAAGACAAAGAGAGGACAGAGAGAGAGAGAGAGAGAGAGAGAGAGAGAGGAGAAAGAGAGGGGAGAGGGCACAAACATCCAGCCCAAGGACCCATGGGTGCGTCCTCATTCAGTCAGACAACAGTCACCAAAGGGATTTTTGCTTTATACATATTTTATTATTTAACACAATGTACTGTTTGCTACAATTCAGATATGGATGCACAATGGTATAACTGCATAATGCATTAACCTATTGATGTTAAAGCCTGATGATGATGTTCTTTAATTAACATTATATCATCTGTATCATATGCATTTTATTCTATTATTGGTGTTTTATTGCTATAATACGTGGAAAAATGTGTCCTTACTTTGAGTGGGTTCACCTCTCCACAGACCTGACCTGTTACTTGATCTGGTGGTGCCATCCACTTGTCTCCATGGAGATAGAAAGGTTTAAAGCCTTACTGTTGTAAGGCCATTTCAGGGAAATCAATAGCCTATCTGTGGAGAAAAACAAGCGGCAGACCCTCCCATTAGAAGTTACACAACAGTTTTAAATATCATTATTATGTTTCAAATTATTATAAATCTGGGGTAAATGCCCTTTTAATTTATAGGTTGTGAACTGGTTCTGTTCACAGTGGTAGCTGGCTAGTTCCAATCAGAGGCACAGCCGGCTGGACCATTTCCGCGTAATGTAATGTCTATGAGGTTTTTGCAGAGTTGCACTAAAATCAATACATCCTGACAGATCAGGCAGTGGACAGGGAGCTGCGGGTGGATGTCACTGACAAACACTTTACAAATGCAAAGAAAACTTCACTGAAGGACACTTACAACAAATAAAATTTTGTTAACATTTTAATTGAAGTTAGCATCAGCATTGACATACAAAGATGTACCTTTCTAAAAGCAGAAGTGGCCTTTGGTGAAGTTTTCCTTGCATTTGTTTAATACATTGTCAGTGACATCCACCCGCAGCTCCCTGTCCACTCCCTGATCTGTCAGGATTTATTGATTTTAGCGCAACTCGGCAAAAACCTCATAGACATTACATGACGCCGGAAATGGTCAGGTCAGCTGTCCGTCTGATTGGAACAAATCGGTTAGCGTTGTGCACACAGCCAATTTACCAGGATGTCACATCAATATGTAAATTTTGTCTTGCGTGATCAGATTTAGTGTTTGTGTAAGTCTGTAAACATGGAGCATATATGCACTATTTGGGCTTTTTAGTCTCTTCTTCAAACCATGCACAGGGGCTGTTTTCAAACCTTACCACACATCTATACTGAGTGAGCCTCAGCGTCTCTCTGCTCTATAGTGTGGGCTAAGGTTTTTTCCCTTCATCTGTAACCACCGACAGCTATTACTTAGAAAAGTAAAACCCTCCCACACATGCGTTCTCGCTATCCCTCTTGTGTTGGCCATATTGTGGAAAAGTCATTGCTCGGCACATCAGTCACAGCTTATCAGTGTCACTAATCTACTTCCAACTTCCAACGCGCGCGAGTGGGAGACTGCAATTGGCCCAGCACTGACAGAGAAGGGTTCTCAAGTGAGGGGGTCCATATATGTTTGTGTTGGCTATGCGGAGATGCATGCTAATTAAAAGCTAAACTAAGGCATTAGTCATTTGTCTGAGCGAGTGCGGGGAGGATGCGCTGATTTAATTTTGGAAAGAAGGACACACAAGATGGGGGACAGCATGCAAATAAGTACTGTGTATACTGAAGTAACTATAATGATGGATGGTTCTTAATAGTAGTAGCAATGCAGGTCTTTCTAGTGTAACATGTCCTGTAAGGCTGTAGTCCTTTGGACCTTTAGTCGATTAATTGGTCAATGGCGTCTTAGTCGAGTAAAACTTGCATTTTTCAACTAATAATTTTATTTAGATGATTAGGATTTATATGGTACAACAGCAGAAAAGATAGTGAGTGAGTTTGCGAAAGATTTTATATTTTTTGATATTTACAATGTCAGTTTAAACTCATGATTCACAAGTTTAATCTCTATATAAATACATTGTTTCCTACAATTTTTTTCTGCATAAATCATTGTTTTGCTTGTACTCTCGTGCAGGTGTAGTCTTGTGAATGAAGTTTGGGTCAGATACATAGAAATACCCAGTTTTGAGAGCTTTTGACACAACCTCTTTTTAGTAAAGATGCACCGATGCAACTTTTTCAGTCCTGATACCAATTTCGATATAACTTTAAGTGTTTGCCAATACCCAATATTATCTGATACCAGTGCAGAGAATGAAGACATCATTTATTTCCTTTAAAGTGGACTAAAACAAGACAAAGCAGCACATTCTTTCTGGACCAACTATGGCCAGTAAATAGTCTGCTGTCTTATTACATCAACTTATATGTCCAACCATGATATCGACTGAATCGACATTTGGAAGCCGATATGCGATCCAGCTAATTATTCAATATCAGTGTTGATATCTGACACCAGTACTGGATCACAGCTACTTTTTATTCTACTAATCCATGCAGGAGTTTCCAAACTATGGCCCGAGGCCCAAATGCGGCCCTCAGATCATTTTTTATTCCCCCTCAGGCCTTCAGTTGAACTGGCCCAATTGATCATTATCAGTACTTTTTTACCACAAATTTGAGTAATCCTATCAATATAACCTAAATAACATCACATTACATTGTCATACAGACCTAATATTAATATTTTAAGCCTTACTTAAAGTATGAAGTCAAAACTATGTTAAATGCACCATCTGAACTATCCACTATATTGACCACTGGCCCTCTGTGTCGAGTATTTTTCAAGATATGGCCCTCGGTGAAAAGAGTTTGGGCACTCCTGTACTAATCGATCGGCAGGGCGTGTCTTTTGTCCTGGGACTACATGGAATGACTGCCAAAGACATTACCAAAATGTGAGATGTGTGAAAATGGTCCAGAATAAGGACGATGTGATCGGAACCACAGTTGCATTGGGAAATCAAATCACTCTCAGGCAGTACTCGTAAATATATAAAAATGTTGACATGATACTGAAATTTAAAACTAAGGACAATGCTTGATACTTGACAGCTCAAAGTATAACGGCTTATGCAATATTACCACATGGTCTTTCCTAGTTCTGATATAGGTAAAGAGTATTCTAAAACTACTTAGGAAAGGACCAAATTTGACCTGTTCATGTGATTTCATCAGTATCACTACCTGCTCTAATGGGTATAAATACTTTCAGTTATTTATTATCTATTAGTATTTGAGTCTCTTTTCTGACAACCCTAATGAAATACAGTATATGCATTCAAATTAACTTTACATTGCATTATTCATTCACTGCCAGCAGGTTACCGCTGTCGCCACTGCTGCCTTAGACTAACTGATTACAAAATTTATGTTGTCACGATCCCAAAATGTCAAACTCGATTTTGATACTAGGAAATAAACTTGATACTTGATACCAATTTCGATACAACAACGATAATGAAAAAAATACTCCTTTCTTTAGACAACAGAATGTAATTTTCAACACAAAATAACAGTACGATCACTATATTTTGCCCAGTTTGTGTGTTTTTTGACTATTGATACTTCTTCAAATTAGTATCCTGGTATCGATACTAGCTTAACTATCAATAAGTATCAGATTTTTGACACTTTTGACTACTCCTATGTGTGCAGAAACAAGCACACAGATCAAATGTGTTGGAAAGCTATAGCGTGAATACCCATGGGATTCATTTGGCCATATTCCTTGTGCTTGTTTTTTTCAAGCCAACCTTCATCCCCACTCTGCCTCTCTGTTTGATTGCCTCTCCCATAAACTACAGTAAAGTGGGGGGTGCGTTTGATTACGTAAGAGCCGGAGCAGCTTGTGCTAAGCTCTTTTCTAATGCCCTTGGAAGGCATGTGCCCATAACAGGTCAAGTGTAGGAGAGGCTTTGCTATATTTATTGAATGTTAGGATATTAGGAGTTGGTTTAACGCCCAAGACGCCTGAACAGGAAGGGCATGAAATCAGGTCAAAAAAAAAAAAAAAAATACAACCACCAACAGAAACCCTCAGAGACAAGAAAACAGCAAAAATAGATCCAACATAAATGTGTCTTAAGCTTTGGAATCAAGGGCTATTTTAGCTCATCACTGAAATATACAACTCGTAAGACGCACTATGAGAATGCTTTAAAAGAGGAAAATACAGACCTTATCCAAGAAAATTTCAAGTAATATATAGTGCGAAAATCAAAAATCTATACGCCAAGTAATATATAGTGTTACTGCTTTTTCCTGGAAATCCCATACTATGGCTATAATGTGTCTATCAGTGTCTATCTTGCAGTAATTTTTCCTTTTTTATCACACAAAATTACTACTAGAAATGTATCACATCTGATCGGGTTGATAGCGTCACCTACTTGTCTCCATGGAGATTGATAAGCAAAATTACCATGGTGTGGAACATTCTACTCAAAGCAAGAACATGCATGAAGAGAAGCAGATGGTGTACCCTTAACCTGGAAAGTTACATAGTTTATTAAATTAGTAGAAGTTTAGTAAAGTAGAATTCATAAGAAATCATGTGTTGTCCAGCAGGAGTTAGTATTGTTGAAGCAATGTGGATATTTATTTTAAATGCTGCAGATGCTCTATTCAGTGGCTTTGTAAGCAAATCAAAACAGGCAAACATCTCTCTTTCTAAACATAGAATTGTCCTCCGGTGAAGTATTAATTTTATTTGTGTCATTTTAAACATAAAATTGGACAGGAAGTAGTGACGCTAACAGTGAGGTTGCTAGGAGCTATTGTGCTTAGAGCTTACTGTGGTTACAATTAGTGCAGTTGTGCCTAATAAATTGTCCATTGAGTCTGTGCACCTGGATGTGCTGCTCACTGCTGTTGGTGATGAATATTGCAAAGCTCAGTGACACATTTGGGAGAGTTGTGATGGTGTGGAGCCATATTGGTACGTCAATGTGAATCAGTCGGGACGAGACAACAACGGGACAGTGAATGGAGAAGGTGGCCCGCTGCCAGAGAGAGAGACAGACTGAGCCGAACTGAAAATGACAACTTTAGTGACAGACAATAAACAAAGTACAATATGCTACATTTCACAGCATTTTAACCAGTGTGTTTTTTATCACTGAAAATCAATATTTGAGATTTGTCCTGTTCAATATAATGTAAATTTAACATTAACGTAAATTACTTCATTAAAAGTCATTTTATTGTATTTATACTAGTGTTGACACAGGAGTAAAGTGTCAAACCTGAGTTCAATACTAACAAAAAGGTTCAATTTTTTTTGTAATTTTCAGAACAAATAGACAGTAAATTTTTTATTATCTTGTGATTTTACATACTATGTAGTTCTTGCTATTACTTATATTACTTGCATTTTTCAAAAGAGTGCTTTTATAATATTAGATTCAATATCAATTAGTATATGGGTAACCCAATTACTACAGGTTTTACGTCTAGACCATAGACTGTATACATAAATGCACATAGCTACTCTGCTAGTCGCCACGTTCCAAGTAGGAAGTGAGCATGGGTGTGCTCTGTCTCGCTCTATCGACTCTGGCTTCAGTTCACTTTCTTTTGAAAACCTGTCACCCCTCTCTGCGTAACTGCTGCTGTCAAGCTCGTTATTTTGGTCTTAAAATGTTTGTATTTGTCTGCTCTACATGGTCCTGGTATTATTATTATTTTATTATTATTTTTATTTTTTTTTTTACAATTTTTTAGCAAGATATGAACATTTATAACAGACAAATCAGGTGCCTTCTTTCCCCGAGGTTGCTCCCGCTAGCATTAGCAACAGGTTTGATTGACAGTGTTGCTAAGCACTCTGTCTCTGCTAAACCAATGGTGCAGGTGGGAAGGGGCATTACCTTCAACAGCCTGGCTCCAGATTGGCTCTTTGCTATGATACTTGTGGGCGGAGTTCCAATTATGTAACATGGCTATAGCTGCTAGCCTCGATGAGCTTCATTTGACTGGAGCTACATTTGTTTTTGAGCTGGGCAGAGGTGAGGTCAACTATGTGTTTAAACCGGTGCAAAGATCCTTTATAATGAAAATGTCCCACTGTCGTCAACTAGAACACATTAAAATCCTAAACCTCACATGTTTGTCTGCTGTTCTTGTGACTATAGTAGTTGTGACATGTTTTCAGTCTGATGTTGGTCATATAAATATAATTACAACTGGTCAAGGTGATGAGAGCAGAGTCATAATGTTGTCAAATGTGAATCACCAATAGCTGAGCCAGGATACATTCACTGCCAGGGGCCTCAGAGACAAATTCATCTAAGGGCCCCCTGAAAGCTAGAGCCGCCCCTGGTCTAGTAAATTTTAGTACTGCTTTAGTGCTGTGCCTGGTTTATTTATGGGTTTCATCTGCCTACGCCCTGCCCGATGTAGTCTGTTGATGTTTAGTCCTGATTGAATCTTCTTTTACTTTGAGTTGAAGCCATCAAAAATAACCAAAAACCGCAATATTCCCTATAGCCATATATCCAAGTTTTTTCTAATATAACTTGAACAAGTGACACAGTCCATCTGCTTCTCAAATCTGCTGCTGGAAATTTTGGTGAAATGTTGTGCACCTTGTATCTCACCTCTCCTCTCCGCGCTGTGTTTTTGGAGGCTGGCGGACGACGTGTGAGTGACAACCATTGGAACTGCTTTTCACAGCTGTGGCCAGGACCTGCTTCTTTCTATTGGTGTTGACTGTTTGGCGTCCGTGATGGCCACTGTGCTTGGCAGGCGCGCAGAGGTCGACAAATCGGCTTCCTGCAAGTGGGAGGAAGCCATGGGTATTGTAAGGACGTGATTTAAAGTGCATGTGACAGCTTAGATTACTCATTGCACTAAAACATTCAGTAGTTAACATAATTGTATTTAAGATATTACTAAACACCTTGCCTAGTTTCCTTCTCTTTTTTATTTTTATTTTATGGGAAGTTTGTTTTTTATTGGTGGTTTTCAGATCAGATTCAGATGCGATTACGCCATTGTCCCAGGTGAGGGCAAGAGCCAGATTTCCATATTGATTACATTGTATTTTTATAAGGAATATGAGAGATTCTATTGATTAAACTCAAGAACTAACAACAAAAATCTGCATTTTAATAATACAGATTTTAGCTTCCCCCCATCTGCATCTGCAATTTCCTGATGTGACATAGGCCTATGTAGCAGTAATGCCATAACTGTTACCTCAGCAACCATAATGTTAACAAGGGCCAAAACCCGTCTACTTTACACAATAGTTATGATTGCAATAATACAAATCAATGGCAGCACCTTTATTTTGTTGAATTAAGACTTTAACTGATGAAAAATGAGTTCTGTGTGTGTAAATTGTCCCTGTATGCTGTTGTAGCCTGCTTCTTGTATTTTTGTACTTTTCTTCTCAACATCTGTGTAATCCCTCAGTCGTCCAGGTCCGATCTGGACAAATCGTTGTAGGAGTGAAGACGTTTCGCTGCTCATCCAAGCCATTTCTTCGGTTCTGGTCAGATTACTGCTGAACACTGCGTTATATCTATGTGAAGGGAGGAGCTAACTACACTGAGGCTCAAAACACCTATAACTATAATAAATATTTATGACAGGTACTATCCCGCCAAACCAAGTAGCAATTAGAAAAACATGAAAACCTGTCATATGTACTTCAAGCTTATGAGATACAAAGTGGTGTGAGAAAATGGTGGTTTGGATTTAGTGGGAGATCCAGGACTGCTCCAGGGTATGGTATCAAAATGAGGTATTTTCTCATTAGATTCCCCAACAGTGGTTATAGTAAGTGTGATTTAACTATTGCAATGAAATTTACGACTGCTACTACTCCTATCTGCCTGTAGGATGCTTCAGGCTACACACCAAGAATAATGGTGTAATTTTGAAGTACATGGTTTTCAGCTTCAGTTAGTGTCATGAGGGCGGACTGAATTTGGTATCTGTCGGAATGAAGTGAACAGAGTGTTGTCACAATACCAAAACTTCAAATTCAGTTTCGATACTGAGGAATAGACCTGACACTCAGTACCGATTCTGATACTACACTGATAACACTGGGTTACAAAAAACATTTTTTGTAAGTTGTCTATATTTTTTCATCTGAATTAGGACCATTTTGCACCGCTGGATCCGAAAATGACATCCATTTTTCTCAATCAGGTCAGGTTTTTATGCTAATTGATTTTGAAAAATCCGATCTTCTGACTAAATTGATTACATTTTTGTCACATTAACAGTTGATTTTTGTTAATATTTCTCATCAAAAAAAGGTTTTAGGGGAAAAAAATCATTTTCTAACAGAATGTATTAATTTAATGTTATATAATAGACACTGATCAAGGTAAGTGCATGTAAGTTGAACATTATGTCGTCATTGTGCAAAATTCGGGACATGAACTTCCGTTTCTTCGAATCCCTCGAATGGTCAGCAGCAGGATGTCTCTCTTCAGAGTCCAAGAGTAATCAGCCATCATGACTGCATCCCAGCGTCTCTGATACCTGGAATCTCTCCCCCTGCTCATCACTCATTGATCCTAGATTCCCAGAGAATAAGTTATGTATTTTGATGCTCATGTTGCATTCAAGCTTTCTGAAAGCAGTCGGCATATTGGTGAAAGTTCTGCATAGTGCCTGGCCTTGTTGTTGCCAAGAAAGTTCTTCACAACCAGAACAAAAGCCTTCCACGCTTCCAGTTCCACTTCATTCACTGAGTTTTCAAACTCAGGATCTCTGATGAGCTCACGGATTTGAAGACCACCAAAGATGCCAGCTTTCAACTTCTCTATGGTTAATCCTGGAAAAGAACGGCACAAGTAGGTGAAGCAGCCACCATCCTTGTCCAGAGCTTTGGTGAACTGTTTAATCGAGCTGAGCTTGATGTGCAGCGGTGGAAAGAGGATCTTGTCTCTATCTACCAGAGGATTGTTAATGATGATGTTCCTCGCCCTGTAAGACACCAATTCCTCCGGCACCGTCCAGTCCGTCTTTGTGGAATGTTGAGCAGTGTCCCTACTATCCGAACTACTACTATCCTCTAGTCGAATACCACTTCATTCACTTGCAATATAAATAAAAACGATTAGGCATAAGCTGGCACATGCAAAATCTTCAGAATTCATTTTCTGCGAGAAATATTAAAGAATTTTGCATTTTTCAAAAAGTTGACCTGGTTGAGCAAAACCAATGTGATTTTTGGATTCAGCTCATCAAAATGATCCTAAATCAGCTAAAAAAAAACAACTTAAACAATAAATTTGGTGTTGACCAGTGTAATAGAAAACACTTTTTTCTTTAGACAATAGGATATGATTTTCAACAATAAAGGTCGTATATTACACACAGTTGACTCTTGTGAGCCTAAATATGCAGGGTTTGTGTGTTAAACGTGTGAATGAGGCAAAACACAACTCTGGGTATATTTTTGATGAGGAAACAACATCATAACAGATCAGAAATATAATACAATATGGGCCATTTAAATAATAGTACTTTCTTTCGTCCAGGTAGGTTCATAGTGGTCCAGGGGTGTATACTAGTCTATGTGTCTTATACTTGTTCGATACAGCTCAAGATCATTCTAAAGCTATTCAGGAAAGGTTTCTGTCACATTATGTTCACCTCAGAAAAAACATGAAATATGCCGGCATTACATTAAAGAAATTCTGAGATATTGTCCAAAAAGAAATATTGCCTGTGAGTTTTTACTTTGCTTTGAGCAGCTAACGTGGGTGTGGGAACCTTTCAAGGCAAAGCTTTTCAGAAGACATCATATTTGAGAAACACTTCCCACGTTTCTTATAAAAGCACTGGTTAGACAAAGCACATCACTTGCTCTCGCACAACTTTGAAATATCATGGCAACATACTGTAAGGCTTTTTTGTATTATTCTACACTGGATGACTCACCGCTAGCCTCGCAATTTTTCTTTTCCTCGATAAGGATTTTATATAAAGAACCTTCACAAGTTTTACATTTCCTTTCTAAACTATGTTAGAACGTTGTTACCGAAAACATACCTGGAGTTGTGTTTTCTTTCATTCACACATGTTTAAGTAACCCTTTACTATTAGTCTGTCTGCATCTCCAAAGCTCAAAATGCTCTGTTTCACCTTGTGATGTCATGAAGTAGTAGTTTTCAAGTTAACAGCTACCTTTAACCTACTAGTACTACTACAAAATACTGCCTTTACTGCCACTACAACCTCTAATTCAGTTAGTATTACAATTACATTTCAGATGCGGAAGCTCCTTACTACTAGTACTATTACTAATACAGCTACTACTACTTCATCAACAAAATATTGCCAGTAGCGCAACTACTGCTGTTGAAGGATGCATGATGTAGATGCATGCGACAAAATGCTACGTCCACTTCTACTACTCGTTCTACTCTTACTTCTCCTGCTACTCCTTCTACTACTACTTCAATGAAATAATAATAGTTATAATGTACTCCTAAATACTACCACTACTATCTAAGCAGGAAACATTCACAGGATTTACTTTTAATTACTTTATACCACTGTTGCAGAGAGTGTTGTTACGATGCAAACATTTCAGACTTGATACTCAATACTGATTCCGATACCACAATGATAATAAAAAACACTCTTTATTTACATGTCAAACTCAGGCCAAATTTGGCCCTCAATATAAATATATTTGACCCGAGAGATCATATAAATATGTATTAGAGCTGGCCCGCCGGCCTTTGTGCCAGTATAGCACATGCACCTCTAATACTATGAATCCCAGAATGCTTTGCAAATGTGTTGGCGCCGGCCCCCAACATTTATGTTGACACTCATAAGCATCTGCTACCTGTCACGTCTCACTCAAATTTAATCCACCCCTTCTGAAAAACATGCAGATGTTGTTGAAATTTTTCAATAAATATTTAATTTGGTGTGCTTAGTCTTAGTCACAGTTTTTAATTTTGGCCCTTTGTGAATTTGAATGTGACACCCCTGATTTAGACAGTAAAAAGTGATTTTCAACATTAAATAATAGTACTTTCTTTTTATATTACCATGGGACCTTATCTGTGTAATCCCTCAGTCATCCAGGTAGGTGGCATAGTGGTCCATGAGCGTATACTAGTCTATGTGCCTTACACTTTTTTCTGATACAGTGCAAGATCATTCTAAAGCTTTTCATTTTTGTCCTGTGAATGTAACTTTTTTTAGTATCAATACCTGCTCAAATGAGTATCTAGTTTTGATACTAGTGTTAGTATCCATTAGCATCAGATTTTCGATATTTTTGACAACCCTAGTCGCAGCTTGCCTCCAGTTTTCATCGCTGTCTTACACCCACCACACTTGTTTAAAAAGAGCAAGTGGATCTCTAATGAAAATAAATGTGTTGTATCCCCTAGTTTGCTGTGACGAGATAGGATGGATTGTGTATCTGACAGCTGTCTCCCAGAGCAGTCATCCAGGTGCAGGGCAACAATCAAAGCAATGGTGCGAGGAGGTGTACTCAGGCCCCCCGCTGCCCCTCTCCTATAATGGGATGGGGCCAATCTCTCCACAGCTGTCAGAGCGAATGTCCCGCAATGGCATTTTTGGGTTATATGAGGCTGCCAGTCATTTGGCAAGGGCTAAAGTGGCTGATGCGACCTGGAGTGGGATAACATTATTGATATTTTAGATCTTGTTCAAAAGTGGGATAGATTTTAAGGAAGTGTGACTGCACAATGGGTCAAAACGTAGGTATTTTTTGTTTCAGTGAGGATCAGGGGAGATTTTAGGCCGATAGCCGATGCGCTAAAAAGTTTAAATATCGGCCTGATATATCGGCTAACCATACTGTTTAAACATTTATTGATAGAAAGCAGTTCAATAGTTATTTGCAAAATGAATCCAGTTGTTTTGAGAGAAAAATGTCCATTTTCAGTCCCTGCACTGGTATCGGTTAATATCGGGTATCAGCTTAAAGCCAATGTATCGATATTGGTATTGGAGCTGAAAAAGCTGGATCAGTTCTACTAATTTAGCTCATAAACTCAAAAATGTTTTATTAAAGGTGCAACTTTTTGGGGGAGGGGTATCCTGCACCTGCTTGACTTCATTGAGCACATTGCTTTTCTTGGAATATTCCACAGTACAGCATTAAATGTATGTAACTGAATGGAGCCAAGCAGTTGGTAACACTAGGACAGATTACACATAGTTACGTAACATTATGTAGCTAATAAATGCGTGTGTGCATGTGTTTGTGTGTAAGCTGGAGCGTCTTTATGGTTATGCCTATGTACTACCACTTCACCTTTCCTCCTATACCACACTAATCACTCGTTACTTTCTCCAACGTTGTGAATTCCATCCTAATTGCCGATAAATCCATACAGTGCATCACATTCCCATTCATTGTCCATTCTTTCCCTTTCATTCTGCTGAGCATTGTAGCATGAAGCGGGCTGACGACACACACCTCCTCTTTCAAATTACTTTATCCTCGGCTTTTCCTCGTACTTTTCAGTCCTTGCTCAAAAGCAGCGGGATATCTAAAGAGTAAAATCGATACGTGCGGGTGAGTGAATCTAGAGAAGAATATACAATGATGAGGCATTATAAGGGACTACAACCTGGGTTCTTTGAGCAATATCTAATTTTAAGCTAAGGGATCGGTGTGTCGTGCTGAAATCTATCACTGCCACAAAGCTTCCGGGAGGCGGGAGGCTTGCTGTCCTTAAAGATAAGCCAGTGCCAGCATCTCCACAGCGGACACGTACTACCTTTCCCTTCTTTTTTCAACCTGGCGTTTCCTCTCTTTTTCTCACAGAGCTGGCTGGAGATCCCCCCTGTGGCGTGTTTATGGTGCATATTGTCTCAGCTGCCAACACTTGTGACAAATGTGTCGAGGAAGACCCCCTTATAGTGTGAATGAGACAGGGAGAGAGTGAACGGAGGATTGTTCCTTCCTCCTGGGATTCTGTGTAGTTTTATATGGGCATGAATGGACACAAGCTAGATACTAATATGCATAAAAAATTACTTAACCAGAACTTCTTGGATGGGCAGTTGTACTGATGAAGTAGGATTAGTAGGTTTGAAGTAGTTTTGATCAATGATGAAATAATATTGTGATATTTCTGTGATCAGATCCATGCAATAATGTTGTCAGGATTGTGCATTTTAAACGTCTGAGAGATTTTATACCTTATTGTCTCCTTGAAAATGTCAGTGCTCTGTTTCACAGTATGGCATTTTGTGGCCAAACCTCCAGGTGCCACAGTGGCAGACCTGTATACCACCGAATGTGGAGTGAATGAATAATGAATGAAATCGTAAAAGTGACTTTGAGCGTCTGGAAAATGTTACAGTCTGGTCTTTGGAGAGGCAGACTGCTCACAGGAAGAATGCATGTTTTTCAAGGTATTTTTGAGTAATCAAATTTCCTGCAATTGAATGTTAAATGAATGAAGTTAACTGCCATGTCGTGGAATATTCCAGACAAAACAATAACAGCTCCATGGACACGAGCAGATGGCCACATAATTGTGACCTTTTGGCATCAAATTTGCAGACTCACAACATACTGTTCAATTTAGTGACACAGCTTTTCCATGACAGACAAAAACAAGCTGATTCCATATTACACAATAAAATCAAACTTAAGTCTCAAAGCCATTCATGTTTATAATTTCATTCCTTTTGCACAGGTGGTGGACTTATACTGGGGCGTGGACCCAGAGGAGTGGGACAGTCCAGAGCTGCAGAGGCTCAGGATGAAGCTGCTGGAGGAATGCCTCAAGACCTCTGCCGGACCATGTTTTGTGGTAAGAAATATTCACAGATATAATTATCTGGATGAACTTTGAGCAACAAACTAGTGAATACATTTTACTAAGAGGCAGAAGGTGGTAGTGCTGTTGTCACGATACAAAAATTTCAAACTGTATTTCAATATTAAGTAATTGACTTGATACTCAATATCAATTCTGATACCACAATGAAAATAAAAACACTTTTTTTTTTTACTTTAGACAATAGAAGGTGATTTTCAACATTAAATCATAGTACTTTCTTTCTTTCTTTTCTGTTTTATATTACCACGTGGCCTTATATCTGTGTAATCCCTTTTGTATCGATAGTGAGTGTCCAGTTTCAATACTAGTTTTAGTATCGATTCATGTCTGATTTCGATACTTTTGACAACTCTAGAGGCTGGTCCACATTCACTGCTGCAGCCAGTTTGTTTGCACTGATTTACTTCATTGCTGTAATATTGAAGCTGTCCAGTTGTTGGTATATTTATTTATTTATTCCATTAGGTTACAGCAGTATGGATTGCAGTTTAAGAAATACAGTTTACTTGAAAATCCTCCGATAAAAATCCGCCACCACTTTCCATAGCTATCTTGTCATCTTCGTCAATTCTTCCGCTACCCGGTAATTTTTCGAAAATAGACGAATAATCCCCTGCAAAACGAAAAAAAAGAGTGTATTGTGTTCAGTTCTTTTTTCTATCTGATTGCAATACAGTTACTTGACAATGAGACCAAATTGTTCCCCAGCTGTGCGCTCTGAACAGCCAATAACAATGTGAAACTAGCTAATAAGACGGAAATCTGTTTTTTATTGCTATAGTCTTGTTTATGAGCTGCTCCTCTGTCACAGTTTAGAATGACAATGAAATAACAAGAGCAACAAACCCTTTCCAAACACATTTTTACAACAAAAAATTGCCAAAAATGAGCCAGGCGATGCCATCTTCACGCTCGGCACATCCTTGAAGATAAGTTTAGCCTGCATAAAACTATAAAAGACACCAATGCAAGGGGAAGACAAGGCTGAGGTGGGAAAGAGATTGATTATGAATTATTCAAATGGAGCGGATCAGTTTTGAGAGGTTGGAATTGAGGTGAGAGATCACAGAGAGGAGTAATGCATTATGGGTAAAACAGGGGCCAGCACGGGTCTCGGGTGGGACACTAATCTTCTTCCACTAGACTGGAGTTTTGTCCTCTGCTGTCCTGCCTGCATCGCTTCAGTCTGAGCTGTGTCTCGGCCAGGCTAACAAGCAAACAAAGCTGACTACTGTGTGCAGCGTTTTCAGTCGCTTGTTTTTTTAAAATACAATCACAGGTAGCTATGGGGGTGACAACGTTTTCAATGTGGGCACTCACTTAACCTGTTAATTTAGAGCCTTTTATGGATACTGCTATGTTTGGTTTGCTGTTTTAATTAAATTTAAATGTAGTTACAACTTGTAGTTATTTTATTAAACCTTTTTTTTTTTTATTGTAGTCTCATTTTGAATAATCTCTTTGCCATTTGTACATTTTTAGTCGAGACTGAATGCATGAAAATGGGGCAAAAATCTTTGGGGGAGCCATTGAGGGGGTCATTCTAGAAGAGGGTTGTGCCCCCTCAAACCTCCCTCTGGCGCCACCTCTGACCACAAATCAAAGCACACACTTTTGCTATAGCTATAGTTATGGTGCTCAGTCAAGTTTCAAAACCACATCCAAAATCATTAATGAGACGTAGCACCTCAAAAGCTCTCAAAATCATTAGCGTCTTGCACAAACACGACTATCTCAACAGAAAAGTATGAGTAAATAGCATCTTTATCGGTGAAAATTTCAATCAAACTCACCAGTCCCACCAATCCGTAAACTCCCACCAGCTCATTCCATGCTTTCTCTTATCTGCTGGTGTCCATATAACACTTTATAATTACAACTAATACAACAATTGACTGATTAATCAACTAAACGACCCTACGACTTGAGGATGAGATCTGATATTCAAATGTTTCATGCCTTCAAAACAGCAACCAGAATATATTTTGTCCATTTCTATCAACTGAAGTGTAAGTTGTTGCTTACTACAGTGATGAAAAGTACTGAATGCTGTAGATTTTGAGAATATTTTTTGAACTACAGCTAGATAAGTACTGCCTGCCTTTAGGACAACTATGAAATAACCTCTGTTGCAACCATAAACTGTATAAAGTAGGCACCTGATTTGTCTGTTTGTCTCGCTTTGTGTCGATGGAGCCGGAAGCGCACCCATGAGCATTTCTATTTATGTATACAGTCTATGGTTGCAACACAAATTGGAAATGATAAGGTTAACATGAACCAAATGAAACTGAAACCAACACTATTTTCCCATTTTTCTGAAGCGGCATTTTGTGATGCAAACTTACAGCAGGCATGAAAAACTGTGTCGTAACAAGTGCAGCGCTTCACTTTAAAAAACATGCCCTGAAGCAACATGATGTATTCCGGCAGATGTAGTTTCTTCTCAATTTGCGCGGTGTATTGAAACTGTTGGATGGTATGTAGTCTGTATAAATCAGTGAGCTGGACGCTGTCAGACTAAATACCCACCCGCTCCCTACAGGATATGTTGTTGTGTGATTTATAATTCAACACGGTGAGTTTGTCTTGTGAGGACACACAGAAATAGGTTACCAAATGTCCCTCAGATTGCTGCTGTAGTGCTGAATTTTTTTTTTAAAGCAGACCTGTCATGCAAAATCAACTTTTTAACGCTTTTAACCAAGTTGTAGTTTGAGTAATCCTTATGCTTATGTATTCAAGACATTATTGCTCAGATCAACTCCAGTTTTCATCGCCACTGCTCTGTACTTACTTCGTTCTCCAATTTTATTTTCTAAATCATGATATGCGTAGGATTTGGCAGCGGCACATGCAAAAAATCTGCTACTCTCTTACATGATCTCACGGCAACGCCAGCTCCTATTGGTGGACTTGTTTCTTTTATTAAGTTATTTCACATCAGTATTGCTGTGTCAAATTTCCAAACAAGTATATATAAGTAGTATAGTATATAAGTATATATATATATAACATACACGGGTGTCATAGATTCTATAGCAGACCCAAGCACATGTCTTCTTTAATGTACATCCTGGTTAAACTAAATGGCCCATTGTGAAGTTGAATAGATCTGACTTTGTGCTTTTGTGTTGCCGCTTGGGTGTTTGTACACAGCTGCAGTGATTTGATTCTTTCCCATCAGGCTCAGCGGCCTCTGTTAACGCTGTAATTTCACCATCTTAACCCTGCCTGACCCCTCCGAACACTAGCGATCACACACAACCAACTGCGTAGCCTTGGGAATGGTTCTGGTTTTCTCTCTTCAAAAACACACCCACAAAAACATCTTTACCTCAGGCGATTTTCTCTGGCATAAAATGGTGAATCGGGTTTGCAGCATTCCCCGATCGCCAAAGTAGTTGTAGTGAGGGTTGTAAATGTACTTGTCCTAAGCATACTTTAGCGTGAACTTGGTAGGGACTTTTATGGAAAACTGGGAATTAAACTACGAGAATCTCACATGTTGAATAACGCACCAATTCAAAGTATAGTGAGAGTCACAGTAAAAATGATAGTATTTTATGTTTATTTTTTTTTATCTGTGTAATCCCTCAGTCGTCCAGGTAGGTTCCATCGTGGGCCATGGGTGTATACTAGTCTATGTGGTTTTATACGTCAGTTCAAGATCATTCTAAAGCTATTCAGGAAAGGTTTCTGTCCTGTGAATGTGACTTTTTTAGTATCGATACTTGCTCAAAGGAGTATCTAGTTTCAATACTAGTTTAGTATTGATTAATATGTAATTTTTTACTTCAAGAAATATCTTTTATGAATCAAAAACACAAACTTTTACAGTATTAGTCTATTCACTAACCCATTTATTCAGTTTATATGTGACTGTCCCAGAATGCACTCATCGTTGCTTTTGTTAGTTCTCCCCTGTTGCTTCTAAACACCCCCCACTCGCCCACCTCCAGCGTTTGCACCTGCGGCACTCTTCCCTGACACGAAATAGAGTCAGTTGGCGTCTGGCTTTTTACAACCTTTCTCAAACCCACCTACTCCGTGATGAAGGCTCCCCATCTGGCTGGTTTAATCTTTAATACCATATTGCAGTCCTCCAATATGTACCAAGGACTCCAAGCGCTTTTATTCCAGATCCAGATGTTAGCGCCCCAGTGGCTAGCCCTCTGGTTGCCCCGGCTACAGTAGCTCCGAATGAGGATGCCGCGGTTTCTTTGATCAGGGACTGGATCAACAATTGTGACAGTTCTAGGTTGCCCGGGCCATCTCCGGAGGATTCTTGTTTATTTTGTAACAAGTGATAGACCTAGATTTATCAGTAAGGACAGAAAGAATGTGGGTGGGTTATGAGACTAGAATGTGGGCTAAAGAAACTCTTGGTTGACTAAAGACATGTCCTGCCAATTGATTGATTAACCAAAAAAAGGGGGGTGTGGCAAAAGCATTTTGCTGTTTATTTTTTGCAGCTCCTATCTTTTAATGATTCTGTGTATTTAAATATTTCTGTACTGGCATAATCTTGCTTTATTGTTATTGTATCAGTGGCATGAAGTAGTTTCAATATTATTGTTTATCATAGTATTTCTCTGTGGCAATATACCTGCAGGGGAGTTCATGCAAAAAATAACTATTCTCCAACAAGTCCAACAAACATATAATATAACACACTAAATCTTCAGATAATGATGATAATAATATTGAAATTCATTTATGGCACTGACACAAAAACCCAAGAGCAGATTTAAACCACAAAAAACTATTCTAAATCTACAATATTGTTAAAAAAAACATGAGGTGCAATAAATAAACAGAATAAAACACTTAAGTTCTTAGTTTGTATCTATAATGAGTCATTGAAGTTATGAATTTAACCTTATCATACAGCCAAAAAAATAACCAATGATTTTCTCTTATATACCCCCCAAAAGGATATTGTTCCAGCTTTCATATATTGAAGTCGATATAGTTGTTATGGTGACAGACCTAGCTAAGACGCCATCGACCGATTACACCATTAGGACTACACCCCGAGTACACAACACTCGAGTCCCTGGCATTTGTTCATTATCCATCTCTTTCCCATAATTACAGCAAGTGACTGGTCTTGATTGATTTAACCAAGGACTTTTATGGACCGTAAAAGAATATTGACGACTTAGTGATTCAGATTTTGTTCAACCATATACCTCCCAAAAAGGATATTAATCCGCTTTCATATATCAAAATTCGATATAGTGGTTGTTATGGTGACATTTATGAAATAATTCAGTAATACAATAACCAATGATTTTCGCTTATATACCCCCAAAAGTATTGTTCCAGCTCAACACACTCGAGTCACTGGCACTTTGTTCATTATCCATCTCTTTCCCATAATTACAGCAAGTCTGGTCTTGATTGATTTAACCAAGGACTTTTATGGACCGTAAAAGAATATTGACGACTTGAAGTGATTCAGATTTTGTTCACCAATAATTCAGTAATTAATTAAATAACAAACTCAGAATTCTACCTGTGGATGCACATTATTTCCATGAACGCAAAACTAGAACACAACCTTACAAGTAGCGACCGTAGTTCAATCTCTCAGTACAGCGCTCGTCCTCTGATCTGGAGGTTGGTGGGTCGAGTCCCGCTCCAGGCATAAACATGTTTTTTACAGTCAGATCTATTGGCCCAAAGGCTGGCGGTTCATTGTGTCCTCGGTCAAGACACAGGCATGGGACGATATTGAAATTTCGTGTGACAAAATAACTGCAATTAATGATTATAGCAATATAATTTTCCAAGTTGCTGGCAGTTTATCTATTCAATTAACTAGAAGAGATCATCATGGATAAGTAGCTTTTTTCTGCACATTCTGGAGATAATCGTGTTGGCAATTCTCACAATTCTATAAAATGTCCTACAGATGATTATTGTCGAGACTTTTTATCACGACAAATGATATTATTGTTTATTGTCTCATCCCTACACTTAACCCACCTCTCCCCCAGTGTCTGCGTGCACTGGTGTATGAATGTGCGTGAGAATGCATTAGTGTGGTTGCGTAATGTAAACCACAGACTGTATAAAGAAGTGGACTAAGTGAGTGTGACGTCACCCATAGCTTTCAGCTCTAGTCAGATGAAGTTCATCGAGGGTAGCGGTTATCGGGGCGAATTTAGAGCCGAGTTCCATATTTGGAATTCCCACCACGAGTATCATAGCAACCAGAGAGCCAATCCTGAGCCAGGCTGTTGAAGGTAACGCCCCTTCCCCTCCTGCACCACTGGTTTAGCATGGAGCGGACACTTACCAGAGCTGACAATCAAACCTGTTGCCAACACTACTGGGCAGAGGGTCAGTATGAACATTTTAAGACCAAAATAGGATCATTTTTATCATAACGTTCAGGCAGGAGGGACCAAAAACACAGCACTCGGGGAAGAGTTTATAGTATTTATTTACAAAGTGGTGACAAGCAAGCAATGACGGTAGATTTGACAAGGAGCAGGTCGTGGTCCAGGATGAGATGGGAGTGCAGAAACGAAAACGATGAAAACAATACCGGTGCAGGGAGGCAGGGTCAGAGGCAGCGTCAAAGAGGCGAAGAAGCTGAGCCGGTCCAAGGAGCAGGATCTGAAGAGTAGCAAGAATCCAGTGACCAGGGTAAAAACAGGCAAAAACATTAATTAAGCCAAGCAAAGGAACTTCAGACTCAGACAGGTGAGGGAGGGAAAAAGGACAACACACGAGGCAGGAAAATACAGGAATCATGACAATTTTAAGACCAGTCACAAAGAGAGGGGTGACAATTTTTCAATGTTAAGTGAATTGGAGCCAGAGTCGATGGAGCGCGTCCATGATCACTTCCTATTTGGAACGTGGCAGCTAGCAGGTTAGCTTTGTCCATTTATATACAAAGTCTATGATGTTAACCTATTAGAGGTAGGGAAGCGCTGTACACCTGTGACCACTTAACACAGCAGCTTCCTCCAATTTCTTCAGTGGTAAAACAAGTGTCAATGCAAAATGAGTTCTGTAGTTTTATAGATCTAAACAACTTTGGCTTGAGTGATCCCAGTGTGTAATTACAGAGCCCGTGTCAGTCAGGAACATATCCCCCGCACTGAGAGACTGTTTCAGGGTCTCCGGCTCACAGAAGCTGTCATAGAGCCGTCAGACAGAGGACAGCCAAAGAATGACAGGCTCCGATTACATCTGCACTTATTACTAGTCTAAATGAGAACCGTCAAGCTGTGATGTGGCTCTATCACACTGGAGGGGAGATAGAGAGGGGAACGGAGCCAGGGTGAGACCTGAGAGGGGAAGACCAGATTCAGAATCACCAGTACGATAACATATAATTATGGACTTTTAATCTATTGTAATGCATCAATCTGTAAGTACTGTGGTTAATCAGGTTCTACGACTTTCTCTGTTTTTTGTAGTTTTTCCCCCACTGACAGTAAAACAGGTTCATTTATTTATAGTTTAGAGTGATTCGATGTCCCTATTTACCCAGGACAGTCCCAGTTTTGAGCCCTGTGTCCCCTGTCACAGCAGATTTATCCAAAACCATTAATTTATCCCAGTTTTATACCAGAAATGTCCCAGAATCCTTTAAAAGTTTAAAAAATGGCTTTCATTCAACTGCTGAAATGCAATAATTAGACACTGGGGCTGATATTTGCAATTTTCAGCATATCAGCTATCGGCCTTAAATCTAACGCAGGGGCTGATATTATATTTGGGCTCACCAGCTGCTTAAAGAATAAAGCTGTATTTGAACACATCACTGCAAAGAGGACACGGTGCTAAATGTAACTGTAACACTGCACTCCTATCAACTTTATATTGAAAAAGGTGTAGATGATTTTGTAGTAAAAAATTTATTCATGTAATTTGGGGAAAATAATAAAAAAACTGTGGTACACATTGGCCTAAGAGTATCGGCATTGCCCATCGCCTGAAACCCATATCCAGCGATCTCGATTTATGTATCTTTATTTATACATGGGGACCCAGTGAGAGCACTTGGGCTCTCTTTTTCATGGGCGCCCTGTTTAAAATACAATGCAAACTGGAAAAAAAAATCCATATAAAACATCAAAAACAGGTGCAGATATGTATAAATGTTTGTTATTAGATTATTAAATTGCAACTGTGTCACAAACATATCCAGTTTTGCTTTTCTTTTTGAAGTATATTACATTTTGTGAAGCAAATCAGCTAAAAGCCTCTTTCCTGTCTCAGTTCTGGTGCGGCTAGTCCTTAGCCTTATGCAGTCATGTGATCTGGTATTAAATGTTTCAGTATAAATGATTAACAAACAGGTGATGTATTCTGGTAGTTTTTAAAGTAGTCCCTTATAGATAAACTTCATACAGTGCTGTTTTCCTATAATAGACAGTGATGGCCAACCCACTTTTTCATAGAGATCACAGTGATGAGTTTCAACTCCATCACCTGTAATGAAACAAAGGGACGAGTGAAAGAGAGAATCCAACGGTTTCAAAGCAGAGGCTGAAGTCTGCGTGTACCACATCCCCATAATCCAGTATGGAGAGGAGGGTCACTTGCACTATTGCACTACTGTTTTCATCAAACCAAAATCCAAGATATTTAGAAGTGTCAACTCTTTCAATAGATGTACCATTTACTGTATAAAGATTTGTAGCTTGCACGCTACTGAAATGTTTTTTAGAAAAAATCGTATACTTAGTTTTATTTGCATTCAAAGACAGTTTAAGATTTATGAGGGACTTTTGCATTTGATTAAAGTGTTGTTCCAGTTTTAAAAGCGCCTGATCAGCAGAGGGATCACTTGCATACAAAACAGCATCATCTGCATATAAATGTATGTGGCTTTCTTTTAAATAGTGACCAATAAAATTGATGAAAAAAATGTTAAAAAGTAGGGGGCCCAAAATTGAGCCTTGGGGCACTCCTTTACTTAAAATTTAAAAATCTGATTTAAAACCATTGGCTACTGCTGCCTGGGTTCTGTTTGAAAGATTATTTTGGAACCAATCACATGTAGAATTGTCAAATCCAATCTGCTTCAGACGCTTCGAGAGGACTCCATGATCCACTGAATCAAAAGCTTTAGTTAAATCAATAAACAGAGCTACACAGTCTTGTTTGTCATCAAGGGCTGAGAAAATGTCATTTAAAACTTTTGTAGTTGACAGTACTATGCCCTTTTCTGAAACTCGACTGATAAGACTTCAAAATGGAGCAATTATTTAAACCTGTAACTTGATTTGCAATTCATTTTTCTAAAACTTTTGCAAGACAAGGTAATTTAGATATTGGCTGGAAATTATTTGCATTTTTAGTTGCCCTATCTTTATTTAAAGGCAAAACATGTGCCGTTTTCCATAATTCTGGTATCACTTCCATTCGAATTGATGAATTAAAATATAATAAAAGATTTTTGAAATATTATGTTGAATTGACAGTTCATAGTATACTGAATAAACAAAATTCTAAAATATGTAAATTCTCTTTTGTTCAAATCTTCTGTGAAATGTACTGAGACCAGTGGATAGCCGTTTACATTGACCTGAATGCAGAGAAATAAATACTATTGACCGAAAGAAGACACCGGTCACGTCGTCAGAGCTATATGTTTCCCAATGTCTCAAAGTTAGATTCTTCTCTATAGTTTGGTCTGTCCTTGGAGATTGTACTTTTATAGCCTGACAGTGAGCCGCTAATATAACCAGCTTTGGTCGATCTTCCTTTATGAGTCCAGATCAATGGTGCAAGTGTGTGTTTTTAAAAGGGCACGGGTGAATACAAGACAGGTGGTTACACTCTCACACACACACACACACACACACACATACAGACACATCTATACACACCTGGCTGCTAGGGGCTTTTCTCAAACCTGTCGATGCTGTGAAGAGGGTTTCCATGGAGACGGCAGGTGTTGGCATGGTGACAGTGTCGATGACCTGGGGATTAGGCATGACAATGAGCCATGACAATTTCTCTCCTATGTCTTCCGCTGCTCTCCAACAGTCTTGAATGCTCAGTTGTTAAAAAAAAGAAAGAAAAAAACATAAAAGTTGCCCTAAGGATGTGTATCAGGAGCCAGTGGTTCATCAGGTTTTACGACTTCTACAGTTTCTTTTTTTTCCACTGACCGTAAAACAGGTTCACAGAGTGCATGGGGGGTGGTAGTGTATATTGCGTTAATGCAGCTTCATTTTCTGTATAGTTTAGAGCGACCAAATGTCCCTCTTTACCCGGGACAGTCCCAGTTTTCAGCCCTGAGTCTCCTGTCCCAGCAGATTTATCCAAAACGAGTGAATTGTCCAAGTTTTATACAAGAAATGTCCTTTTTTTTGACCAATTTGATCACCACTAACAGTAAAAAGGGGAATATATTGTCATTTTTTTTGCAAACGTGCTTGAAAATGATCAGAATACAAAGCACAATGTACTGACTGAAGTCTCTCAGATTATATACTGATTCACAAATGAGTCACGAAAGATATGTGAATAAATCATGAATGGACCGAGTGCATAATAAGTAAGAAAACAACAAGGACGCTGCGCATTGTGGTGTAACGCACTGCTCCTCGTTGTTTAATCCTCACTTACACACTCTTCTCACAATTTTATTATTACCAACCAACCCAACCTGGAGGTGTTCCAGTTTCTGATACAAAAAATACAAAAAAACGCTGTTCAGTTAACATCGTACCTGCTTGAGTAATTATACAATACAAGCCAATGTTTGCAGTTAGAATTATGAAAATAAATGCAATGAACTTTATTAAAGATGCACCCTTTGCTGCATTTTGTTATTGCAGTTCCTAGCCACATTATCTACATTTTGATAACTTTTTACTGTGGGCCTGTTACTATTTTTATCATAAAAGTATCAGTATTTTTGTATTCATTACCACTTTACATATTTCTGTTACTTTGTGTATTTTTTTTTTTTGTCTTTTTTTATATATTTACACATGTTTTTTGTACCCGAAAGAGAGCTGGAGACCATAACTCCCAATGCCTTTTTCTTGACGGGGCTAAAGCTTACGCTGCAAATCTCACAACTGTCGACTCCGTGGACCACTGACTGATTGACTGCGCTGTGATTGATTTGTTGATTCATACCAGAGCCGTGTAAAAAATCTTGGGTCGGCTCTCCCGGCTACCTCATCAAATAAAGTGCACTTAGCCAGAGTACGGACCTGCTCCCAAAGATGAAAAGCTTAAAGAGGGAGGAGGGGCGGAGGAGCTAGAGGGAGATGTAGGAAACATTTTGTCCACATAGAGTTAAGTTTACTATTGTCACGTACCGTTTTGCTACTCATGCACTTTTGGTCGCTAAAGTGGTAAAAAAAAAAAAAAGCTGTTGGTCAAACCGGCACATTCAGAAAAATTGGGGGCTAGCATATTCCATGGTGTAATCCACTTACGATGGCCACCTTCCAGGGAGACTAAAGCCATCAAAATATATACAAATACAAGCTACAGTGGTCCCTCGTTTATCGTGGTGGGGGTTACGTTCTAAAAATAACCCACGATAGGCGAAATCTGCAAAGTAGTCAGCTTGTCACTGTATTTCTTTTTTAGCTTATACGTCCATTTTTAGTTCTCGAATATGTTTTATTGTCTTAGAGTTGTAGAAGTATCTGAAGATGCCATGCCTGAGTTTTACTGTCTTAAAAATGTGAATTTGAAAGTGTGGACATCCTAATTATTCACATAGATGAAAAGAAATGAGATATTAATTATAGAGTGCATACAGTAGACCATTAGAACTAACAACTTTCAATGATTTCTCAAGTTGTACCAAAGTGTCCTCTTGCCCAGGAAAACAGAGCGGCAAGGGCATCTGATGTAAATTACCGAAACGGTGACCACATAAGTCTTGATGAACTTTTTGGCTGATTATATTCAATCATATTATCACAACCTCCTCGCACAAAGCCAGTTCCTCTCTCCATTCATCCCTGAGCGAGTGCACTGACAGAAACTTTGTCAGCAGCTTGGAGCCCAACTGTTCTTTCCTTCCTGCTCTCCAGGCCTCTCCGAGCGTCAGTGTGGTTCAGCCCAGTGCATTCAGCCTCCTGTGACAAAACACTGCAGCGCCAGTGAGTCAGACCAGAAGTGGACAAACCAGTGGGCCATGGCTCTATGCACCTCCATCTTTTAAAACAGTTACACAATTTTATGAATTACGATGAAATGTCAATTACTTTTGTAGAGGGAGCAATAAACGTTGAACATGTTTTGGATATGAATTATGAATTGCTGTCAACATACTTTATTCTCTTCTACTAGTTTCAGTAGGATCCAAAATGGTAAATGGTCATATTTTAATATAGCACTTTTCCACCTTCTAGGCTCTCAAACCAATCACCCATTCATACACCAGTGTACGCAGACACTGGGGGCAATGGTGGTAAGTGTCTTGCCCAAGGACACAACAACAGTATTAATTTATGGGAGCTGGAATCGCACCTCCAACCTGTGGGTCTGCAGATTTGACCTTTCTGACAGCGGGATTTGAACCACCAACCTTCAGCCGAGTGGACAAGCACTTTACCAACTGAGCTACTGATGCATTTACAGAGATCTAATTTTAGCATCCAAAACTTTAACATTTGTCAAGACTTTTTGGCAAATAACCAGCATTTTCTTTTTGAAACTAACAAAAAAAAGATAAAATAAAAATCAAAATGTCTTCAAATCCCTGTCTTATCTTGGCTTTTTTAAATGTTTTGGGCTAGAATCCAGCTTGTGACCTTTTCCATCAATCACAACTAAATATAGTGTGCCCTACTTAAGTGTTAAACGCTTGATTTTGGCAGAACAGACACACTGGGGGAATCCCTTCCGCTGTCTCGTTTGGAGCCTGTTATTTTGAGCAGACTGCGATTTGTTACCTGACCTATTTTTACCACATAGAGCCGTGTAGAATTTCTATTTTAGAAAGATGGCACATTTCCAGATTTGTATTCCTGTATTCCCGGAACTCTGAAGTGAATGACCAAAAATATTGAATAAAAAAAAATTGATCAAAATTTTTGGCATTTTATTTAATGTTTTATAATGTTGTCTAGCCTCAGATCCAAAGTAGATGTGGTGATGAGGGGCGACAGGAGCTCAGTTGGTAGAGTGTTCCACTGATCCAAATCTTGGCGGTTTGAATCCCGCTCTTAACGTAACCCTCATTCGTAGAGCAGTCTGATCCAAGGACTCATAGGTTAGTGGTGCGATTCCAGCTCTCACAGATGAATGCTGTCGTCGTGTCCTTGGCAAAGACACTTACAACCCCCTCGCTCCCAGTGTCTGCATACACCGGTGTATGAATGTGTGTGAATGGGTGAGTGGTTCCTTAATGTAAAACACTTTAGTGCCTTGAAGGTGGAAAAGCGCTATATAAAAATGTGACCATTTACCATGATTAAAGGGAATGCTTTTAGATTAATAATATAGTTTAAATAATTTTCAAAGGTACAGGAAATGCATTTTTTGCCATTTGACCTATCTTTCAACCAATGCAGCTGGGGCAACTTGTCAAACAGTGAGCTGCTGCAACAGAGCGCCCGCAGATTCATCTCTAGATCTTGAGCTAGTCTTGGTTAGAACTTTAACTGGTGGAATTTACCGATTACGCATGTTTTGGCTTGATCGGGGAAGCCGAAGTGCCCGGAGGAAACCCACCATGCCAAAATCAACCACCCACAAAGTTAGAATGCATCTTTTTCAAGGCATTTCTTTAACTTCTCATTTGCTGCATTTGACCCAATATTTGACCATTATTACTTGAGTGTTAAGACAAAAATGTACAATCAAAACATTTTTTTAATACAATTTACATGCAGTACCTCGTCATGCAACAACACTTCCACTTGTAAAGCTGGTACATGGTAACCACTCGCAGAATAAACCAGATGAACTCAGATGATTTTGAGACATCATGGGCATGTGTAGCTTTGCGTGTGGGCCGCTCTAACTGACCGTGCCACATGCCGTCGTCCCATTCAGTTTGTTCTCTGCATCTGCTCCTTAAACCAATGCCAAGGCAACCAGGAATCCAGCATGGAACCACTACGAAGCATCATTGCTCTTAGCTAACATTGTACTGACTAAGGCTGCATGATACTGGAAATTTTGGGATATGCCATATGGACTGCAATATCAGTATTATTGCAATATTATTTCAATGTACTTTACTCCACAATTGAACTTGTGAAAGAAAATCATTAATAAAATCAGCTTTATTTCACCTATTCTTAACAAAAAACAACAACATTTCTTTTGCTATGGATCAGACATGGATGATTGAGGGATTACACAGATAAAGTGAGTAAGTTGCGATACGGATTATTACATCAGTCATTACCATAATATGGATCATTTTGCCATATATTGTGCAGTCCTAGCAATGACCTATGCTATTTTCCAAACCCTAATTTGGATTGTCCCTCAACACCCTTCTTCAAGTGTATACTACCCCGGGCCTTTAGCAGCGTACAAATGACAACACGTGAACTAAAGATCAGCCAGTCGGTCATACAGTGGAGTAGCCATTGTGAATAGATCTGATATAATGCATCAGGAAATAGCCCTAATCATTTCCGACCATGATAAATCGGCTGTCAATCAAAAAGCGTGGGGGCTGCTCATTGAGGCTTACAGTATATGCCAATGTGGAGTGGGAGATAATGGCGCTATGAAAAGGCCACGTTTCATTGGACGGTGGGTAATTATTGCACTGCTGTGATGAGAGCTTCCTGCGTACAAAGACGGCAGATATGTGTGGCATTGGCGATGGTAGGAGTTGTAATAACACAAGAAATACAAGTGTTAATTTTACGACATGTGTATGTGGTTTTGACATAAAGCCATGTTAATTAATGCGGTAATTCTCTGTCATTTAAAACAGTCCCATCTGTTCTCCGAAGGATGAAAGCTGCTTAGATTTTTCTGTGGTTAATTACAAGACAATAGACAGCTTAAAGAAATTCAGGAGAAAGCGTTGTGTTTCTAAAACCAATACTGAGTGGGAATGATTTTTTTAAGTGCAAAATATTAAAAATAAATAAATAAAGAGCTAAACAGTTAAATTTTACAGGGGCGACGGTAGCTCAGTTGGTAGTTTGTCCACTGATCTGAAGGTTGGCGGTTCGAATCCCGCTCTCGACGTAAGCATCATTGGAAGAGCAGCCAGATCCACTGACCCATATGTTGGCATTTTGATTCTAGCTCCCAAAAAATGAACACTGTCGTTGTGTCCTTAGGCAAGACACTTAATCCACCTCACCCCCAGTGTCTGTGTACACTGGTGTATGCATGTGTGTGTGGTTCTTGACGTGACCATTTATCAAAGATGGTGGATTTATCAAACAAATTTGCAATGTAAAAACACATTGGGGGTTTTTTGGAGCAAATATTGAGAATTGAGTAGAAAAAAAACAATGTAAAGAGGCTGATTATAATGAAAAATAAAACAAACCTGGCAATGTACGGTAATCTTTCAAATATCGGCGTTTATGTGTTTGTATTGTATAGTCAGTTCACGTTTTGGGCAATACTTGAATGATAATCTTGACATGGGCAGGCCTTTTTTAACACATTTTTGTTGGATTGCTATAAATATTATCTGGAGATTTGTATTTTTGTCAGCGTTCTACAAAGGCTATAAAAAAAAAAACATGTGTTTAGTTGTTTATTTATTCATGCATGATACCTCAATTGCACATTCAGGCCTGAACACTTTTTTTTGCGAAATTGGGTTAATGGCCTTGGCTGAGGTCTGACGAACAGTGTCATCTCTCAATTGTGTGGACACTTTGTTTAGCTTTTGTTTATTTTTGGCACTTCTCAGACACCATACACCTGTTCATCTCAAATTACAATGCAGGCAGATGGTCTGTCCCTGAACAAGCAGTTTTCTTTTTGCCTGCATGTATTTTTATCACTGCTACTGGAAGTCTAATTACATAACACTTAGATGCAATACTTTCTCTTTTAATCCGCACTGTGTTTGAGATTATAGTCTGCACTTGAATTTGTATCTTGCTTTATTATTGCTGTAGGCTTTGAAATTGCCTTAAATAAGTCGCTCTCTTAGCACCGTTGACTTCACCATTCACCGTGCACCACTGATCCAAGAAATGGAGCTCCTAAACTGTTTAGAGATTACGATTCTGCTCTAACCTTCTTTGTCCTTCTTGGTTTCTTGTCTCCCAGGGCCTGGTGGGGGAGAAATACGGCAGCATTCGTGTGCCCGGGGAGGTGGAATCGGCTGAGTTCGAGATGATCCTGGACGCCGCAGTGGAGGCAGGGCTCGACACACACATACTGGAGGAGTGGTACTGCCGGGACGAGAACTCAGTACCACCTGCTTACTACCTCAAACCCAAAGCCCAAATGCTCAAGAACTACCAGAACTCTGTAAGTATAGTGTTCTCAGTGTGGTGGCTTGCGCTAAACAGCTGGTATTGGCATCAGCCGATCTCTACTTGTGCTGCCATCATTACTCTGTTTGTGTAGTGTAATTACTTATCTTGTAAATGACACAATTTGACTGCAACTATCCAAGCAATGATACTTACCATTATCATATTATAACGTGCTTGAATTTAGGACTTTAGCCATTTCGTCGATTAATCAGTTGATAGTGTCTTAGTTGATTAAAATTTGTACTAGTCAACTAATTATTTTATTTGCATTATAAGGATTTCTATGAACAACAGCAGAGGGGAATGATATTATTGCGCATTTTTTACATATAAATGCTGTTTCCCTGTATTTTTCTGTATAAATACTTGTTTTGGGGCATGAACTCCTATGCAGTTGTTGTCTTGTGAGTAAAGTTTGGGTCAAATACATTGAGATATTTAATACTTTTGAGAGTTTGCAACAACTAAGAATTTCTTTAGTCGACTATAGCCCTACTTGGATTACATTTTATTTTTATAATCAATAATTCATGTGTAAATTGCAATTTTTATTATTTTGAAGACTGACCTGTTAAAACTAGCTTGAATCCCAGGAAAAAAAAAATGGCTGACCTGTGTGTTTAAGATGGATTGACCATGTGGCTGACGTGTAGACTGAGACTCTTCCTCTTCCTGCTCCTGTTAGATGGAATCAAGTAGTGTGACCAAAAGCAAGAATGACAAGGCCTGGAGGACCGTGTCAGAGGAGATCAAGCGCATCTTCAGGACGGCCGTGCTGCAGCTCCAGGAGAAGGGGACCATGAAGAGCGTTCAGGCCAAGAAATTTCTCTGCTCAGGTCAGTGTCTGTTCTTGTAATATCTCTGAGCATGCCACCTTTTTGAGGGTAGTCAGAGAGAGAATACTTTGTTATATTATGGTCAGTGAGAATTCTAATGCTATATTTTTGTATAAGCTCATAGGCAGTTTGTCGTTTATCGCTGTTGTATATCACAGCACTGTGAGCATCACCAGAGCAATGGGTAAACAAATGAACTGCCGTTAGGAGAGACTAGCCTCAGCTTAAGTAGAAATAACTAATGCTTTGAACATCCATGGATAGTCAAAAGGTTGTCAGATTTAAAAGTGAACTATTTTCAGTTTGTGGGACCATGGTATAAGCGGATTAAACAACGCAGAGTCTTGAACACCACGACACACACACACCTCGTGATTTAAGCCTTACTTGTTTGTTATGAGGTTCATGTGTTATATATGTTGAGAGTGAGCCTAACAAGACATCTTTCTTTGGTCAGTTTCAAAAGTGGAAGGTAAAAACACTGGTGAAATGGTGATAATGCACAAACACGTTTCTTTATTTAAAGGTGCACTATGTAACTTTTTCCCGGGGGAATCTGTAACTTACTTGTCTCACTGGAAATGCTATTACTTTGCCTGGAATGTTGTACATATATGGTTTCAAGTTTATAAATATTGGACACAAAAAAAAATTCGCTTCTGGTGGCGGACCCTCCAACAGAAAAGTGACTCAGTGCACCTTTAAAATGCTGAAGACTGGAAGGCTGTTCGTTTTTTTTAAGGCAGGAAGATTTTCTTTGCATCTGACTCTTGCCGCTAAAGATTTTATATTATTTTTGGGTAAGACGTTTTTTTTAATCTTAAAATAGTATCGTGGTTTCTTTTGAAGGCAGCCTTTGATCTAAATAAAGCAGTCGTTTTCCATAGTGCATAATTGCAGTTAAAGTTTTATAATTTGATTCCAATTGTAAGCACTTTTCTTGTTTAATGTTCTTTAATTGTGCTCTTTGGGCTTAAAACGGCACTCGGGAAGTTCTATTGGAAGTTCCAACTTTCTTGCTTTCTGCGCTCTCTCTCCTAATTATCCCGTTGCTATGTGCACCGGACTACACAGGAGAGGCTGGCGGAGATTCAGTCAGCTGCTTCTTTGTAGGGGAGCCCATGATAGAGCTCAGTGACGCTGGCTTATGAGATTTTATCAATTTTGTTTGGGCGTTTAAAAAAGGCTTGAGAGAAATCTGGCTAATCGCGGGCTAAAAGGCACTTCAGCAGCAAGATTTCCGACAGTCTTTTGATGGTTATCTATAGGCAGCAGCAGTGGCTTTAATCACAGCCTTAGATTGGAACTTTAATGTAAACTAGAGCCCTTGAGTTAATTTTGTAATGCCATAATTAGTTTAGGATACATCGACAGCTGTTGTATTCGAGGAACAGAGTTGAAACAATGATGAAAACATTTTTATCTGAAAGAAATCAAGGGTTTTTTTTTTCACTTTTTATTGTTTGCCAATTCCTGTGTAGTTAAATTTATACATAAACTCCCACTTTAACTTTTTTGCCACCAATGTTTCTGTACTATGTAAGCTTTCATTCGTTGTGTATTCTGAAATCTTGTTAGAAAATAGCATTGACTTCTCCAGCCTTCTCTCTGTTCCTTCTTTGGGTCACATTGGTTAGTTACTGACCTGAAACCGCTTCCATGCAGCTTTAGAGATGCTCTGACTTTGTTGTCTTATTGTCACAAACTCCATTGTTAGACTTTCTCTGTTCCTTCCAGATGCCCATTTGCTTGCTACAGCTTTAACTTTGAAATATTCACTGAAATAATGTACATCATAGACAGTATAAATAAGTGTGACGTCACCCATAGCGTTCAGCTCCAGCCAAATGAAGCTCATTGAAACTAAATTCTGAGTACGAGTGTCATAGCAACCAAAGAGCCAATCCTGAGCCAGGTTAGCTCGCTCACACCGCTGGTTTAGCAGGGAGCGAGTGCTTAGCAATGCTGTCAATCAAACCTGTTACTAACGCTAGCGGGAAAGACCTCGGGGAATGCACCTGGTGTGTCTATTTTTAATCTTCACATCTTGATTTATGGGCAAAATAGCAAGATAAACACACCAGAATCATGTAGAGCAGCTGAATATGAACATTTTAAGACCAAAATGAGGAGTCTGACAGCAGCAGCTACTGAGAGAGAGGGGCGACAGTTTTTCAATACAAAGTGAGTTGGAACCCGACACAATGGAGCCAGAAGCTCACGTTCTATTTGGAAAGCAGTGGCTAGTGGGTTAGCTATGTCCATTTATATATACAGTCTATGATGTATATCCATCCACAAGCAGGAAATATAAACAACATTATGCTATTATCTTCACCTGTCAGTGGTCATAATGCTAATACTCATTCATTGCAATTACTATGCGCTGTGAAAACTAATATCATAATGGGCCTGTCTCCTGTTTTTCAGCTTTGGAAGATGAACTCGACTTTGCGCTGGGTAAACAAACGCCCGCCTTTCTCAGGAAATGTGTCTGTTACATCCGAAAGATCTCCAACTTCGACCGATTCGCCAAGATCCCCGAGATGGCCAAGTACATGGATATCGTTGTCAGTAGCGACCGAGTCATGCGTAACCAGGAAGCCTACGAGCGCCTTCTGAAAGTACGAGACGAATTCATTCCCACCGTGGTCGCCGCATCCAACCTCCGCGTCTACTCCTCGGTCACCCACTGCGACATGAAGCTAGGATACTCACAAGAGGTTGAGAGCCACTATGTAGAAGGCCTTTGTAAGCAGTTTTATGAAGATATGGTAGATATAATACAAGCCACAGTCCAACAGAACTTTGACACAGAGACAGACTCAGTTTACGATGAGATTCTGCAGCACCTGTCCCTGTGTAAGACGTACGCTGAGCTGTACGAGTACCCGAGTGAAACGCTGGATTATATACAGGAGTATCTGATGCCCTCTAAGGGGAGCAGGATGAGCCCCATGGTGCTGTATGGAGGGCCCTGCACTGGAAAGACACTGCTGCTCGCTGAGGTCGCCAAAGAGGTAATGTATTATTTATGTATGGATTTATTTATGTATGTTTATTTTATTTGTGTATGTATGTGTGCATTTATTTTATTAGTTATTTTTTGTTTATTTTCTGTTATTATGTAATATGAAAGACATTTTGAAAAAAAATCTACATTCAGTTGTCTCACACAAAGAAATTCTGCATGCATCATTATAATTCGACATGTAAATAAATACCAAGTACAGTGAATGCTGCAGCTATTTTTCAGTAACAACTTTCCTTTTTCATTTTTTTCCCATGTCAATATGTAAAAATACACAGTTATATTCAAATCAAAATTATATTCGTTCACAGCCCTGCATGATATATCAGAGGAATATTCTTATTGCATTTACAAATATCTGGCAAAAAATAAATGATATTTTGCTGCAAATCACTCATCATGGTCACACTCAAATCAGACAACTGGTATTATCCCACTAAAAACCTTGGAGCACATGCAAGCTCTTGAAAACATCAATAATATCAATACAATATAGTCATCATGTCTATTAGGGGCTATAGACATTGAGAGCATGTCTACATGAAAGTGAAATATGTATATATCATCCATATTCATTAAGAAAGTCAAGGACAGCAGATGGAAACTATTTACCTATAAACTTGTGCGGAGCATTTCTGTTATTTATTATGCTTAATGTCTCTTTACATTGTCCCTTCAAATAAAGACTAAAGTCTAACTAACTTGGATGTCATATGGACTGCCAGAACAGGTTTGGTATTCATCAGGAATTTGAGTCTTAATTTGGTAATTTGAAAAAAACTCAAATTTTTAAAGCATTTAAATTTAAATTGGCTTGTACTTAAAAAAAAATCTGCTTTTTGGCTATATGTATTGACTTCATAACTTTCAATTTCACATCTGAGTAAATTTTTAGAATACATTTTGATTGAAATAGAAGCACTGCCTTAAGAGTGGAGCTCTGACTAAATAAATGATCTGTTGTATAATCTCTCATTTATGAATAATATCAAGAATGTTTGAGGACATTACAATTTTAACCACTGGGCTAGAGTGGCTGGAGAGGTTATCTGAAGGACAGATTCAATGAAAAACAGGCTTCTTAACAAACATTAATGACAGTAACTTTTTCGTTCTACAAATGAAACATTTTCTCCATGGAAGTTTAACCAGTCCTTTTACAGGTAATTACAAACACTGATTAGCATTACTTATTTGTGCTTCCTTTTTGTTTTATATTTTCAGGCATATTCATGGCTACAGAAAGAGATGGGCCCTGAGACCGACCCAGTGGTGGTCGTTCGGTTCATCGGCTCCTCACAGGCCTCCACAGACCTCCGGCCGCTGCTGCAGAACATCTGTGAACAGATCGCACTAAACTACCGCTGCCTGATTCACTTTTTGCCTAACAAGATCCAGGAGATGAGAGAGCTCTTCATCAACCTTCTCGGGGAATCCTCATTTCACAGACCATTGGTTATAGTGCTGGATTCCCTCGAGCAATTATCAGACGCAGATGAAGCCCGGAAATTGTGGTGGCTTCCCATACATTTGCCTAGGACGGTCCGCATTGTAGTTTCAACATTGCCTAACAAACATGGCATCCTACAAAAGCTGAGAAACCTCATCCATGATGACAGGAACTATGTTGAACTGATGCAAAGAGATCGTAAAGTTTGCAGTCAAACATTAAAGCAGCAGTTACTGAGGGTCAAGAGGAAGGTCACCTCAGGACAACAGATTTATGTGAATGAGGCGCTGGCTAAGTGTACTTTACCCATGTTTGTAAATCTTATCTACAGAGAAGTGGTCCACTGGCGCTCTCACAAAGATGTGGATGACCGGTCCCTATGCTCCACAGTGCACGAAAGCATTGAGCAGCTTTTCTACTCTGTGGAGAACAAATTAGGCCAGAGGTTTGTCTTTAGAGCACTGGGCTATATCACTATGGCCAAAGCAGGGTTAACTGAGGTCGAGCTGGAGGATATTCTGTCCCTAGATAACATAGTGCTGGGGGATGTCATAGTGGCAACTTACCTCAAAAATCCTTTGAGGATTTCCTATGACTTAGTGGCAAAGCTCAAGGAGGAGCTGGAGGGATATCTAGTGGAAAGACAAGTGCGAAATGTCACCCTAATGGTCTGGGCCAACAGGCATCTGCACCTCATCGCTCAGAAGCTTTATCTCAGTAATGAGGAGGATGTCCACCAAATGCACAGTCTCTTGGCTGAGTATTTTCTGGGGGCTTGGTCTGGGGGCAGAAAGAAAATCTTTACTTATGATAACAACCACTTCACATCCCTCAACATATCCCACCATAAAAACCCTCACCATCAGCAGTCCCATGAGAAGACCTCCTCTGATAAGTACTCCTATGACAGGCAGACACCAGAGCAGCCCTGGGTCTTCCAGTGCAACTTACTGGAGCCTGACATCTTCTTTGTGAACCACAGGAAGATGACCGAGCTGGTCTACCATCTCACTCGCAGTGGGAGGACAGATGATCTCATGTTTGGTGTCATCATGAACTTCAGCTGGCTCTACACAATGATTAAGATTGGTCAGTTTGACAAGGCCTTAAGTGATATTGACGTAGCATACAGCTACTCCCAAGAAAAGGAGCTAAAGTTCTTGGCCACCACTTTGCGCAGTATCAAGGTGAAGGTGCTGAAGAACCCTGCGTCGTTGTCTGCGGAGCTTCAGCAGAGGCTCCTCCCAGTGGTCACCTCTCTGCCTAAGCTCAGACACCTCCTCCTGGAGTGTGACAAAGATGGTCCAAAGTACTGCTCCATTGTGCCTCTACACTCCTCTATGGACGTCACCTACAGTCCAGAAAGGCTGCCTCTCTGCTCCAGCTACATGCAGATAGTGGAGATCCTGCCTACTCTAGCCCCCAACATAGTCCTCGTAGCCTTGGAAGACGGGTCTGTTAGCACATGGGACGTGGAGAGCAGACAGCTACTGAGACAGATTGACACAGCTCGATCTGTTGTACTAGGGATCAGGCTAACAACTGATGAGAAGTACTTGGTTGTAGCCACAACCAAAAACACGCTGCTAATCTATGATAATCACAAGTCCTGCCTTTTATCGGAGGTGGAGATCAAAGGGTCAAAACATGGTGGTGTCGCTGGGGGTGTTGCCTTCATCAATGGTTATACCTTATCCACCCACCATGCTCTGGCCTGGTTGGAGGCCAGTAAAGATGTTAATGTGATCGACCTGCTCTACGGTTGGCCTCTTTACCAGTTCCACTGCTGGTATGAGGTCACATGCGTCCAGTGCTCGCCTGATGGAATGTATGCCTTTTGTGGACAATACCTGAACACTGCATCCATCTTTCATTTGGGCAATGGTGACAAGCTGGCCACTATAACCTCTGAGTTCTCCGGAGGCTTTGTTAAGTCCATTCTGGTTCTAGACACCTTAAATCAAATGGTAATGATAGACAATGAGGGTAGTTTGTCAGTGTGGAACACCAAAGAGATCACAAACCCACGGCTGATGGAGGATTACGACTGCAGAGGAGATGACAGTGAAGTTGTGGGCATCGAGTTATCTGAAGACCAGAAGTCCATTCTTATTTGCAAAGACAGAAGCATAGAAGTTCTAGACACTAAGGTTTGGAAGATGGTAGAGAAGTTCAAAGCCAAGCGAACCGAGCGCTTTGTTGCCGCTGTGCTCTCTAAAAATGGACAGAGCATTGTAGCGTCCATGGAAAACACATCTTCCATATTTGTGTGGAGAAGGGACAGTGGGCAGTGCATGGCTAGCCTCATTGAAATCTCAGGCGCTATTGTTAAACTTATCAAATCAGCCCATCACAATCTACTGCTCTCAGTCGCCAGCAGTGGAGTTCTGTCAGTTTGGGACATTGACATCATCACAGCCATGTCCAACATCGACAAAACAGGCAAGAAAATCCAGTCTCTGCAGCTGTCCGGACGAGAGGACTATGTCTTTACTATGGATGGCTCAGAGGCTGTGCACAAATGGAACTTCAGCACAGGCTTCATCGAGACAGTCTTCAAGCACGAGGGCATAGTGGAGAACTGTGTCCTCACCTCCTCAGGGGATCTCATGGTCTCATCCGACGACAAGTCCAGCCAATACATCTGGCAAACCACCACCGGAGAGAACATATTCCGCATAAATGGACAGAGGATATCGCAGCTCCTCATCACCCACAACGATCAGTTTGTGGTATCTCTTTGTGAGCAAAATGCCTCACGAGTTTGGAGGCTAGCTACCGGGCACAAAGTTTGCAACATTTTAGTGACTCTCCAGAATGCATTAATCACCACAGCTAACACATTTCTCGTTGGCACTTCTAAAAACAAACTACTTGCAGTTAGCTTGTGGTCAGGCAGTGTGTCCAAGAAGTTCATATGCGATGACGGAATCACCATCGTCAACTTCAAACTCATTCCGGACTGTCCCGATTGTGTGGTATTCATTACTTCAACAGAAACCGTATTTATCTGGAGCGTTGCCGATGAGTCCATTTGTAGGCGGGTGCAGCTGCCAGCCAACTTCCTCAAAAATCTCGAAGACTTCCAGATCTCACCAAATGGCAAACTTGGCATTGTGTCAAAGGGTGATGAAAATATTAATGTTCTAGATCTCCACAGCGGTAAGCTAAGGCTTGTTCATGCTGCTGGGATAATCTGGAGGCAGAAATTGTCCAGGGATGGGCGCTATTTAGTCTATGTGTGTTTCCGTAACTGTGAGGAGGACGATGAAGCTGGAGTTGTGTCCAATTTGATCGTGATGCGCCTTGCGGATGGTAAAAGCATTGGCACATGTTCTCTATACAAGACACCCACATACTTGTCGCTCTCCCAACGGGCATTAAATATCATTATTGGCTTTGAAGATGGTAGCATTGGCACGTATACTGTTGTGGATCGTGTGGATGCTGCCCTGAAAATCAAAATTGCCACTTCAAACAGTCGTCAGATTGTCAATAATGCTTCACAAAAGGTGCGACCAAAATGTGGCAACCATTCCTTTAAGACGGTAGCGGACTGCACTTGGAGGGAGTCGACTGAGGTCTTCTCGCGGGACAGTCCTATAAACGTATCGGACTCTGGGGAGGGGGAGTCCACTACACCAACGAAAAAGACTGAACTGCTGCAGTGATTGGTGGAAAACCAGGAAGTGGGTGGGATATAAGTCTGAATCTCTGGGGCGCAGTTGTTTCTTGTTTACAGCCACGTGAATCAGCTGCAGATGTCAGCCCTTTGGGTAATATATGGGCCGACCAATTTAGCGCTGCACTCAACCTATTACTAGTATTACTTCCAACCTACAATACAGTTTTACACATGAAGACTGTTAGAAAAAAGCTGTGTCTTGTAAAGAAGAAAAAATGTAAATTTTGTGCCGACTTAGTTTGCCATAATGTGTCCTTTTTGCATTTGAAGAACAAAAGTATTATTTAAAGTTGCCATAAATTTGATTAATCATTCCACAGTTCTCAGGCTATTTCACATTAGCCCACTTACCATTAGTGATGTCTAAAACTGAAAAAAAATGACCCAACATTGCTAAAAATCTGCCTGCTTGCCCTGAAATGAACGAATTGCATTTCAATCACTGTGGGCCAATGTGACTGTAGCCTAGGTCATTCCATTGTATGCATTTGTGCGCATTAAGTCATAGTTACATTCAAATCCACATCAGTCGGTACTGTACAAAAAAGACCTATGAACATATGTACATATCTCTTTTTGGCTGCTGCAATTCGTGCAACTACTTATAAAAATGTTCCGTTGTGCTTAATGCAATCAAAGTGAGTGCCTGGAAATTTCAAATATTTCTCTATATGTGCAGACAAGAGTGAGTCAAAATGCAGGGAATTTGTAAACTCAAGAGTAACACACACAGTTGCATATTTGCATTAGTCAAGTGAACAATTTAATATGGCATTACTTTGTGAAATTCAAAATTATGAACATTTCTTTGTTTACCTTAGTGTCAAATTACCTGCAGTTTCATTGAGGTCTGTGCTGTTTATTTATTTTTATTAATATATTTATTTATTTTGAGGGGAAACCACTATGAGCATATAGTGTAGCATAGCACCATACACATCCTCGCCTTAAAAATGTTGCTTTAGATATAATGGATTTTATTCTAAGTGTGTGAATATATACAGAGATTTAGACAGTAAGCACTTTACGTGTAGTTTATGAGAAAAAAGATTTACAATTATAAAAAGAACAAAGTACTATATGTCGTTTTAAGTGGCCTAGAAGTATCCATAAAGGTCCTATATTACTCAAAGCTTTTAGCCATGTTATAATGTTGTTACCTCGTCAAAAACATACCAGGAGTTGCATTTTGTTTTGTTCACATATGAGTAATCCTTTATTATTAGTCTGTCTACATTTCCAAAGCTCTATTCCACCCTGTGATGTTATGAAGTGGTAGTTTTCAAGTTAACAGCTACCTTTTGTCTACTAGAGATCAACATTTAAATGAACTGAAATTATCCAAATGAGCACTTCCTGTATTACTCATGACATCACAATGTGGAACACAGTGTTTTCTGTTTGAGGGAAGAACTCAGCGGTAAATTTGCAAGGTTTGTGCGTTAAACATGTGTGAATGGAACAAAACACAACTCCAGGTCTATTTGTGACGAGGAAACAACATTATAACATAGATTAGAAAATGTGGTAATACGGGCCCTTTAACAGGCATTGGATTTGCCTTTTTACAGTACAGGGCATCCAGGTACTTGCAAGTTACCATCATATTTCTAAAATTTGTGCATGGCATCATTCAAAAATGGTTTAGATAGTCTGCTGACAATCTAAATAATATGAAGGTTTTTGCAGGTACCGTGATAGCTTTTGTAAGCATGTCTGTTTCAACCCAAACGGTTTGTGTTCGCTCAGATAAAATGCCAGGCATGATTAAAAAACAACATGGCACCGTTTCACATGTTCGTATACTTTTAAAGGGCTATTCCATCTTTTGTATGTTTACTAGTTTACAAAATTATGGCCCTTGGGTAGTGTCAAACTGGGTAGCAGCACTAAGCTTTAAAATATTTTGTTTTGTCAATTTGAAAAAAAGTTTCTCTTGTAATTGCCAAAGTCCAGATAATTTGTTTTTGAGGCTTGTACTGTAAAGATATTGTTACCAAATTGTTTTAGTGTTGAACTGTGATTCTGTTTATGATAGAGAAATGAGCTATCTTTGCTAACAAGTATTTAAAAGAGTCCTTCTTCTATTATATTGGAATGCCAGTTTTAAGAGTATATTTGAATGTGACCATATGGAAGCCAGTACACGGTATTATTGTATGTTTCTGTAACTTGAATGACTTTTAATAACGTACATGTTTGCAGCTCATAGTTGAATGTTTCTATTGTATTCTTTGTATCGTCAGAGCTGACTTTACCTGTTTAGAGATTTATATTTTCATAAATGTTGTACTTACATTTTGTTACAGAGTTGTTTAACTGGGAGTCGAGCAGAAAAAGAAAAATTATGTCTGAAGCAATATGAATCTAGTGTGTATGCATTGTTTGTATGGAGCATTTTAATGTAATAAAACGGTTCACTTTTGGCCTAAGTGCAAGGCGTGCCGATTTTCATGTAATAGACTATATAAAGAAGTGGACTAAGTGAGTGTGGCGTCACCTATAGCAAATGAAGCTCATCAAGGATAGTAATTATAGTGGAGAATTTAGACCCAATTTCCATATTTGGAATTCCAACCGTGAGTATCATAGCAACCAAAGAGCCAATCCAGAGCCAGGCTGAAGGTATGACCCCTTCCCGCTCGCACCGCTGGTTTGGCAGGGAGCTTAGCAACATTGTCAATCAAATCTGTCGTTAACACTAGCAGGAGTGACCTCAGGGAAAGCCTCATTGGTCTGTTAAAATAGCGAAATAAAGAAGATCATATAGAGAAGGTTAATACAAAAACTTAAAGACCAAAAAGACAAGCCTGACAGCAGCAGTTACAGAGCGAGGGGTTTTTCAATAGAAAGTGAATTGGAGTCGATGGAGCCAAAAGCACACCCATGCTCACTTTCTGTTTGGGACGTGTTGTCTAGCAGATTAGCTATGTCCAGAAGGTAGAATATGTCACTGACAAGAATGCTTACAGAGGTCTCTCGTCACAGAACAAAAGTAACAGGTGTCAGTGAGGACATCTTAAAATAAGCGTGTGTAGCATTCTTACTTACTTACTACTACTTACACAGTATTCAACAAGGTTTAAGAGTAAAGTAATGAAACAAAAAATCATGTTTGCAGTGCCATATTCATGTTACACAAAACCAATCAGACCATCTAAGCTATGTCTCAATCGGCACTCTTACCCTGTATCATCACGAACATTGCAGTGCATGATGGGAAACAGGTCTAATTTGTGGTTTCCAAGTTTAACTAATGGCGGAGAGAGGCACGCAGAGCAGAACAGAGCTGTACAATGATTTGATAGGCCGGTAATTGCTCCTCTGTGTACAATGCCGAACGCCAGACAAGCCCGCTGAATGTTTCTCCAACGCTCACTGACAATATCATCATAATTAGGCCAGACATGTTCCCTGCACCTGTACAGTGACCTGTGCCAGGTAAACCCACGATATACACACAGAGGGCAGAGGGCATTGTCTGCAATAAATAAACTGTAAACATTTTGAGGAAAAATATTCAAGTGAAATATTGGTAGAAACATAAGCACAAGTTATCTAGTCCACATTTATTTTGTAAACCACTTTAAAAATAACAACGCTAACCAAAACGACATAGAGAGAAATGAGCCAAAGACAATATAAAATCTTACCCATGTGAAAAAAAGCTGTAGCAGCCGTTAAAGGTGTAACTTGAAACCATGGAGATGTTATTACTTTTCCTGAAATGTACCACTCTATGGCATTAAACCCATTTGTCTCTTGGGATACAAACAGTAATGGCACCAGTATGCGGATGTTGTTGCAGCAATTAAAACATCTGTAATTGAATAGATGCAAGACAGGTATGTTTAATGCCACACTGTGGAATATTCTTGGCAAAGCAACAAGCCGGTGATGGCTCCTTCACCAGAATTTTTTGGTTTTGGTTTTATTTAGTTTATTACAAAATGACAAAACATATAGTAAAAACTTTAAGCAGAGGTTAGCATAGTTACATGTTAATAAAACAAGCAGTGGTGAAAGAAGTACTAAGCATTGTTACTTAAGTAAAAGTATAGACACTGGAGCAAAAAAAGATTTACGCAAAACTATTAAAGTACTGCTTAAAAATACATTTATATTGGAAATAATATAATATGTCAAATTTTCAATCCATTGAAAATTGGGGAAACAGAATAAGGATAAAAAACAACACAAAACCAGCTTTTTATTTCATACTATTAGAGCTATTTCATACGGACTTTGGAACTTTTATTTTGAAATTATTTTTTATTCTGGCCACTGGGAGAAAAATTGGCCCGGGGTTAGATTTACTCGCCGACACCTGGTTTATATGTTTGTAAATTTGATTGTGACGACATCAGTGCCTCACCAGCCACGAACCTCTCCAAACGTCACTGGTACAAGCCTATAGGTACGAGTCAGGTCTACGTTTAGCAACAGCCTGAGCTCAAAGAATGAGGTCAGCTGACTACCTGAAAATACTGAATGACCAGGTTTTTCCATCCATGGATTTTTTTCTTCCCTGATGGCACGGGCATATTCCAAGATGACAATGCCAGGATTCATGGGGCTCAAATTGTGACAGAGTGGTTCAGGAGCAGGAGACATCATTTTCACACATGGATTGTCCACCACAGAGTCCAGACCTTAACCCCGTTGAGAATCTTTAGGATGTGCTGGAGAAGGCTTTGTGCAGCGGTCAGACTCGACCATCATCAATGCAAGATCTTGGTGAAAAATTAATGCAACACTGGATGGAAATAAATCTTGTGACATTGTAGAAGTGAAATCGAAACAATGCCACAGCGAATGTGTCGTAATCAAAGCTAAAGGCGAAACAATCAAATATTAGAGTGTATGATCTTTTTTTTTTTTTTTTGGTAGTGACTTTTTTTGTTTTTTGGCCAGGCAGTGTATCTATAGTAGTAAAATATCCGCTGCTGCTACGTTTGTTTTTGAGCCGGACAGAGGTGAGTCCAGCTATGTGTTTACACTGGTGCAAGGACAGTTTATAATGTAAATGTAAGCCCACTGTCACAACTGGAACACATTAAAATCCACCAGAAACTTGTCTAGAATAAAAAAAAAATCTTGGCTCTCCCCCTTATATGTTTGTGTTCTGTTCTTGTGACTGTGGTAGTCGTGACATTCTGGATGTTTTCAGTCTGATGTTGGTCTTAAAACACAAATACAGTTGGTCGAGGTGATGAGAGCAGAGTCATAATGTGTCAAATGTGAATCACCAACAGCTGAGCCAGGAGTGGGCCCCAGAAACAAATTCAGCTTAGAGCCCCCTGAAAGCTTGAGCTAGGCCTGCTTAAAGAGTAAAAAGTAAAAGTACTTTGCACGTCAAACGTAGTGATTTTGATACAGATTCGTGCTGAATTTTGTTCAGCAGAAACAACTGAATTATGCTTGTATTTGTTTTTTTGCTCAAACTACGATCGTGTTAAAAATAAAACCCTTGGTCTTTTCAGCAGGTCTCAAACAAAAATAAAAACTACTTGTACTTTTCAGTCCAGCTCAAAAATGTAGTGGAGTAGAAAGTACAGATACCTGTTCTCAAATGTAATGAAGTAAAAGTTAAAAAAAAAAAAAAAGTCTTGTCTTCACCAAAGTAAAAAAAAATGTTCTTCACCACTTTAAAATGTTCTTCACCCAAGTACAGATTCCTAAAATTTTACTTAAGTACAGTACTTCACTACTTGTACTTCTTGTACTTTGTTCCGTTCCACCACTGAAAACAATAACAATAATTATAACTTCCCAGTGGTGTCACTCTAACCCTATATGTCATGTGTGTGTGTGTGTGTATGTGTGCGAGTGTGTAGAGTTACCACGGCAACGTCAGGTCCACCCTGCGGACGCTGTGGCCACACCCCCTCTCATTGTAATGCCAGTGAGCTCATGTCTGTTGACTATCTGCCCTGCTGCCTCTTTACCTCTTTCCAGGCCCTATGACAACATGGGCTGGACGCCGGGTGGACTCCGGCTGGCACATTCCACCCGCTTCGGCCGCTGCCACATAATTACAATGGAGTGTTTGCAGAACAGGAGGTCTCCACAGGTCACGCCGAGCACCAGTGTGTGTGCGTGTGTCTGAATATGACAGCAGAAGTATGGTTCATGTGTTTGCCTAGACTAGAATAGCTCCAGCTTTGTCATTGGTATTTATTATCAAATAGGTCCCTCCTCTCCCTGGTCGTCATGGCTTTTCAACTGAACCGGTGTACTTTGTAGTTTGAAGTACATCCAATGATACTCCAGTGATTCAAATAATATGCTTTGGTTCTAGTAAGTATAAGCCCAAGTTAAGTTTTGTCTGTTTTCTGTTCATTGCTCTGCCACATCACTTGCCACATCACTAAATGACATATTATTATAGTAGTAGTATTAGCTGTAGTAGTAGTAGTATTGTTATAACTGTTACTTTAAAATATATTTAGCCTACTCCAACTCTGAAGCCACGTCTGTCCCAAGGCAAATTGAGAGGGACATGGCAAGCAAAACATGCCCCCTGCATCATAACTCATTGTGTACCAGTGCTGCAAAAGACAGAAGACTTGAATTGTGTAGTTTAAAACAAAACTAGAGAAGCAGGGATGTCTAGATACTTCAGACAAAGACAAAATTAGCACTTTTACACATGTACAAAGGTATTTTAATTTGAAACCTATTATGACGCCATTATTTTTCAGGTCATGCTAAAATAACTCACTCATTAGCACCCTTTATGTTGAATTATTAAGCACCTTGCATATCAGGTAGAGGAAAACTGCTTCCCTTCCCTGTTTGAATAGCCCATGTTTGACTAACTAAAAGCTCTATATCAAATATGTGATGTTTGCTCAGAGAAATCAGCCCAATTTCATCCAGCTCAAAGATAAAGCCCTGAATTTATGAAGCGATTAGAGCTGGTCTTTGTCTGAGTGGTGAGTCAAACCCAATCCTATCATACAAAGTCTACAGCTGAAGACTTTAAAACGGCTCATTCCTCCTTTTATCTCCTGTACATTTCTGTCCTGCAAAGACTTCCATAAAAGCCTCGTTTACTTTCTGGTTTGATTGATGGTGGGGTTTGGAAAGGGGCTGTTTGTCATAGGAGAGATAATCATGTTTTTTTGTTTGTTAGATTTAATATTACAATAATACAAATGATACAAATAATAGGCCTATAACAATCAAATAATTACTTCCCAATTTTACAGCACAACTTATCTTGTTTTTTGACAGGAACGGTACATATAAACATTGCTACCAAATTGGTAGCCGTCGTCCAATGTATGTAACAATTTGCAGCCCTCGCCCTGGTTTGGCTTTTAAAAGGGGTTAGTAGAAAGATAAGAATACATACATTAAAGCAGGGGTGTCCAAACTTTTCTCATTACGGGCCACATATAAAAACACAGACAAAGCTATCGCCAATACAGTGAATACTTCAAATCCGTGTTATTATTACAAGTTACACTGAACCACTAGACCTTTTATTCATGCTCATATCCTCAGTGGGACACATTAAATATTTGATATGAGCTTGTTAAAGTAGATTTTCAAAAATGTACATTAAAAAATACTGTTTAAGGTAATATTGGCCAATTCACCTGGAAGCTCGAGAAGCCCAGAAAAATTGGTCTGAGGGCCGCATTTGGCCCACGGGCCACAGTTTGGGCATGCCTGCATTAAAAGAAAAGGCCATATCTGTCCTCTCTGCATCCTATGGCCGTTTAGTTCACTATGTTGTTACAGGAACTAAAACATACAAATGGTAACTACATAGTTGTGCCAATGCCAATCTCTGGAATGTTCCAAACAAAGCAACAACAAGTCAGAAAAGTTGCATAGTGTAGCATTTGAGGCCCTATATTACTTAAAACTGACTCTTGTAGGGTTTAAGCCATGTTTTAATGTTGTTACCTCATGAAAAACATACCTGGAGTTGTGTTTTGTTTCTTTCACACATGTTTGAGTAATCCTGTGTTATTAGTTTGTCTATAGCTCCAAAGCTCAAAATGCTCCGTTCCACCTTGTGATGTCGTGAAGTAGTAGTTTTTAACTGAACAGCTACTTTTTACCTTTAGTTCAGTAGAGATTGGCCATTCCAGACTGAAATCACCCAAATGATTCTAGTGAAGGTGTATGAAGTACTTCCTGTATTACCAGATGACATCACAAGGTGGAAGTGTTTTCAGTTTGAGACAAGAATATGCAGGGTTTGTGTGTTAAACGTGTGAATGAAACACAAAAAACAACTCCGGGTATGTTTGTGATGAGGAAATAACATTATAACATAGATCATAAGCAGAGTAATATGGGCCCTTTAAATTGTAACCATTTTTGTTTTTCAATGTAAGAAATAGGTTAATGTATCTCACAAGAATCATTTATTCCTAAACCAGAAAATTTGTGTTCCAAGTCTCGCCACTAAATGCACTGTGAGTCAACATCAGCGCCTTTGCAGGGGTAATTATTATTATTATACAATACTTTCTGCTATAACTGACTACAAATGTGATTTTCGGAGCAAACTTTAGTCCCTACATACACATACCAAAGTCCATATCTGCGGACAGGTGCGTCACCGTTGCATTGGGCCCAACAAAGAGTACATTGACTCGTGTTTGCCGACAGATTAGAGTCCCTTGTGTTTGGTATGGGCCAGCTAACAAAGTCACAAAGCAGAAGATGATTATGGTCCAGTCATGCACACCCAAGATAAAGAACCAAATAATTTCCTGATGTTTTACTGCGAAAAGGGGTCAAATGTTAATAGGTTAGTTTGTTTTCTAATCTTCGAATTAATCCATGGATGAAATTGTTAGATGGTTATTCTTGACCCATGCAGTGCCAGTGTTGCTCACAGGGTCACAGAAAATGGTAAATGTTTTTATATATCGCTTTTCCACCTTCAAGGCACTCAAAGCACTTTACATCAAGGAACCACTCACCCGTTCACACACACACATTCGGAAACCAGTGTACACAGACACTGCGGGCAAGGTTGGGTTAAGTGTCTTGCCCAAGGACACAACAACGGTATTCATCTGTGGGAGCTGGAATCACACCGCCAACCTGTGGGTCAGTCGATGTGACTGCTCAGCCAATGTTGTTGCTTTTTTTAGTATGTGTAAAGGTACAATATGTAACTTTTCTGGTGGGGCGTCTGCAGTCTGGCATTTAAGCTGTTTATCGTGTTTTAAGTTAATTACATAATAAGTACATTACGTTTTTATTGCTCAGAAAAACCTTATTCTTTCTTCTGAGCAGGGTCTCTTCTCCACAGACCTGACCTGTAACTTGAAACAGAGGTGTAATCTGTTGGTTTCCATGGCCGTCTGGAAAAGTCACATAGTGCAGCTTTAGACGTCATTGCTTTGACTGAAAAAGCACGGATTTGGACAGTAAAATTGAGGTAATAAAAAGTATTTACTGATCTAAAATAATAACCAATATGAGACCGCATGCCTGTACTGTCATACACTAGATACAGACACACACTAACCAACCTTCACACTTTCTCCTGGTTTTGTCCTGGTTTGAGCCAGGGGCGGTGCCAGGTTGGGGCACTAGTCTCCCCTAGAATGACCAGCGCTCCCCCATAACTCCCCCAAAGATTTTTACCCCACTTTCATAACACATCCAATCTCAACTAAAAATGTTCAAATGGCAACCGGGTATGCTCTCTTGTTAAAAAGCTCTAAATTAACATGTGAGCACCTACATTGAAAACCTTAGCACCCCCTTAGCTCCTCCAAAACGAAATATTAATTGCATTACTTCTTTTGTTATGACGGTAACACATTTCAAAGAACCTATACGGCTGATGCATTAAATATTCATATCCTCGAGGGGCAAAGGAGATTCTGCTTTCTGTATTCACCAGCAAAATGTGAATTGATTTTTATGTGGCTATATTTTGAATGCAACCAGAAACCCTACTTTGCATTTCACTTGTCACACTGATGTCATGTCCCGTTGGCTGCATCCGAGTCCGACATATAAAACAGCTCGAGTGTTTTTATTTTCCTTTATTTCCTCCAACCTCAGAAGGCAAGTTGTAGTCGAAATGTGCTTCCATTCAGGCCCACACACATGATAATCAAATATAGCTGCCTTCATGCACCATTTATTCCTGTTTAACCTGCTCAAGCAAACATCAAGGATTCAAGGAGCATTGTTCTCCTTCCTTGTGTGTCAATAAACAATTTATCAGCTGTGTATCTGTCAAATAACCTGGTTTTGCTATGGTGAAAGAAAATTAAAGTTGCTCTAATAATACAGCAGTCAAACGTGTATCATATGTAGAGGGACTTAAGTAATAATAGCAGGGATAAAGTCGCCATTGTGACTGACTTACGCATCCAAGGCAGGGTTTGTGCAGCACAGTTTGTAAGTAACAAGTAATTCAAATTCAAAGTGCTTTACAGAACAAGGGAGGCGTTAAAATCACAAGACAAACAAATAAAAACAGAAATAATTGATCATAAAATGAACATTAAAATGGGGGAGGGGGTGCCTTGGTGACCTTTGACCTTTCAAATGTGGTAAGTAAGTCAAACTCCAGACCAGAAATCAAAGTAATAATAAAGTAATAATTGTGAACATAATAACAGTTATTACTTTAATATAAACAATATAAACTGGTAACAATTAATTATAATGAAAACTACTATAACAGAAGTTTATAATGGAAGTAGAATGAATAAATAACATCGGCTCTGGAGCGTGACTTGCTTTCAAATAGTATCAGTGATGACTGCACGGTGGAGAGGGGGCAGGTGGTGACCATTAGGAAGCCATAGGAAAGATGAAAATCGATCATGTATGCTTTCTTCTTTTTTTTTGACCACAGTTATTTTTTCATTTTAATTTTTTATTCATTTATTCATTCTTTTTTTTTGCAATTTTTTTGCAATTTTTTTGCTCTGTATGGTTTGTGTTTTGTTTTCTGGTCAACTTCTGTGCCCGTATTATTGCTTTCCATTATTATTATCACTTATTATGCTTACCATACTTGGCTACGCCTATTATTACTTATTATTTGTACTATTATTATTATTATTATTATTATTATTTGCAGGTTTTGTGTATGTGTATATGGGGATGGGGATGTATGTGTGTATGTATGTTGTTGTTTTTTCTGTGCTTACCCAGTGCCCAGCGATGACGGGTGGGAGGGCAGTAAAATGTTAAAATGTAATTAAAAAAAAAAAAAAAAATCAAAAGAGCCAGAATAAAGAAAACTAGGCTACTTTTTCTTGCCTTTGTTTCAGTAAAGGGTACCACTTAAGCATGGGTGCACTTTTTATCACTGTCCTGTCTATAAAACATAAAAATATGAATTAAAAAACAAAATATGTGCACTGGCAGTGTTGTGGGACCCTCAGTGCAATCCATATTTGAATTATATGCATTCAATCAGGTGCAGACACACAGAAATTTAGTTTATCACCAAACGCAACGATTAAAACCAAGGTACCAAACATCTGAATGGTTTCCTCTTCCCTTGCGTGCTTTACTTTGAAAGATGAGACCGGAAACGCGCGCTCCTGGTCTCGTGGGATTGACCTGGTCCAGTAGTTTCCCAGGCAAAGTAAGCATCAGCAGACCGCGGTACAAACAGGAGACATGGGACTGCGCAGCCACGGCGGGGGATCTCTTCACCGAAACTGGAACAAAAGCGAGAATATCACTAGAAACACATCACTAGACATTGTTTCTTCCATGCGCTTCACTCATTTCTACTTTTGAAGGACCGGAAGACAACTTAAATGACCACAGAAGTTATCCGTGCATTTTTGATACCCAGAGCGAAGTGCCACACCTTCGCTTAGCTCAACAGGTAAGTCCAAATACCGTGTTAAAACAATGTAACGTCGTGTTAAAATGCTTTGTAATGACATTTAACCACGCTGATTGAAGGTTATAGTCGACATAAAGGCGTGCGTAAAGCTTGTTCCATGGCGTCGCCGCGCGTGAAGTGGAACAGGTGGATTCGTGTGTTCGCCATATGGCACGACTTGAGCGGTGCAAAGAAAGGTGATAAGCTGCTCCCTGTTTTACGTTATAGCTGTGGAAATCCTCGTTTTATTGGGGGCTCGGGCTGTTTTACCTGTAGGCTGTTGAGAATGCACCTGTTGCTGCACTTTGTGGTCAATCTACTGAACTGAAACAGAGCAGTCAAATAAACAAGATTGTAGACGGGTTTTTTAAGTTTTTAATTGCAATCTTGGGGAGAACACTGTCTTTAAAACTGTTATTATTATTACTAGCCTTCTTGCATTTGGTTTGTGTGCCTTAGCTGTGCGTAAAAGTAATCCAATGCCTTTACAGCACTTAGCCAAAAGTACAACTGTGACTCTTGGGCGCTGCGTATTACCTGCAATGGATACCATCCCGTATTTCCTTGTGGCTTACTGTAAACACATCAAACAGCGTTGGAAACAAGATAAAACAAGGACAGTGTGAGCTTTTGGGGTTAATGACTGAAGACCTGTCTGCCAGTGTGCTGTTTGTCCTGCTGGGATGGAGTACAGGAGTGGTCTGGAATAGGTTAACCAATTCCCTTTGTCTTAGTCTGTGTGTGGCCTTGAGGTTTTGTCTGTGCATAAAACATAGCCCACTGTAATACTGAACGACAATTGTTTGAATTCAGCTACATCTTAAGGATCCTATATTACGCAAAATTGACTCTTGTGAGCTTTAAGCCGTGTTATTTTGCTGTTACATCATCAAAAACATACTTGGAGTTGTGTTTTGTTTCATTCACACTTGTTCCAGGGCTGAAATTGTCCCAATGAATCGAGTGAAGATATATGGAGTTTAAAAACACAGTGGAGTACTTCCTGTATTACAACATGACATCACAAGGTGGAATAGAGTTTATTTTTCTTGTTTGACAGAAGAATTCAGCCTAAATATTCAGGGTTTGTGTGTTAAACTTGCGTGAATGAAACAAAACACAACTCCGGGCGCATTTTTGATGAGGAAACAACATTATAACACAGATTAGAAATTACCATAATAAGGACCCAGGGAGGTAGGTATCCTATTCAGGCCAACAAGCCATTAAAAGCACATGCAAATATTGTTTGGCGAGGTTCTGGGATGGTAGAAGCAGGAACAGGATGTAAACATGATGGACCGGCATGGTGTGTTTAAACTGCGGTAATGTAATGAGGAGACACAATGGTCAGTTTAAGTAAATACGTATGGCTTTGTTTGACAGTGGATGTATGGTTTCGAGACGAGGTAGTAAGGTTTCGCAAAGTATCAGTGATGAATAATGAATAATAATATGAACCATAAGTGTTGTTGAAGAAAGTGATTGTGTAAGTATACAAAGAAAACATTAAAACTTACAAAATTGTTCCAAAAAGTTGTTAGTTATATTTATATTGTACTACGCTCAATATGGTGTTATAAAGTTACATTTGACTCTCAGCAATCAGCTCATTTAATTTGTAAGGACTAACATGAATCAAATATTATCTTATTGTTATACTATTGTTCATAGTACACACCCATAGTATTTTCCAAACCATCACAAGAAATCCCTCCTGTGACTTTTAAATGGAAGTGTTAAATTTTAACTCATCTGGTTTAACTTCACCAGACTATATTTTCTCTGCAATGACAAACTATTTTAAGGAGGCACTTGGTTTTGGGTAGTTAGTGATTCACTGTTTGCCTTATGGTGTTTTTCGCATCTTATAATAGTGTAGTAAATGTATCATTAACTTCTCCCTTGCTAATTTAACCTGCTCTGCTGTGACTGGATGTGTTTACTTGGCTACGCTCTGTGGATGAGCCCATGAGAAGAACAACAGCAGCAGCAGCGAGAGGGGAGCTTGGAGCTTGGAGGTGGGGGAGTGGTGGGATAGGTAGTGGAAATGTTTGGTGATAAGAGAAAGAAAAGTGTGGAGACGCGAAGAGAAGCATATGGTGAGAACTTGATGCATAGAAATGAGTATTGTCAAAAGTATAAGAAATCAGATACTAATCCGAACTGGTATCGGAACTAGATACACATTTGAGCAACTTTTGATATTTAAAAAGTCACATTCACAGGACAGGAATGAACCTTTCCTGAATAGCTTTAGAGCTTTATGACCTTGAGCTGTATCAAAACAAGTATAAGACCACACAGACTAGTACACGCCCATGGACCACTATGGAACCTACCTGGACGACTGAGGGATTGCACAGATATAAGACCGCATGATAATATAAAAGAAAGTGCTACGATTTAATGTTGAAAATGGCATTCTGTTTGAAAATTGTAGTATCGTTACAACACTAATAGAAATATAGATTATCTCATTACATCAGGTGTGAAGTCTTATTTAATGTGTTATGTTTGTTATGCCTATATTTTGCCCTTTTTCACTCATATGTATCTGGTCCAAACTTAAGTCTCCATTTACTATCAGTACAATATACAGTCATGTATTCAGTTATGTTTTGGTTTAGTTTTGAGATTGATTTTAACCTCAGTACTTACTTCCAGTGTAGGTTATAGATCACTTTTGGTCATAATTTCTTCCGAGAAAGTTATTTTTGTCGTCCTCTGTGTATTCATTTGTGTAATAACAGTTTGAGTACAGTACAGTCTCATTCTGTTCTCAAGAAACATTTAGTTAATATACACTTAAGTGAGTTTAAACAACTGGTTACAATGGATAAAGCATTAATGTCGTAGTTTGACTCCCGCTCTCGACATAAACAATCAGATCCACTGACCCAAAGGTTGATGGTGCGATTCCAGCTCACACACATGAATACTATTATTGTGTCCTTGGGCAAGACACTTAACCCACCTCACCTCCAGTGTCTGTGTACACTGGTGTATGAATGTGTGTGTGAATGGGTGAGGGCTTCCTTGATGTAAAGCGCTTCGTGAGGCTAGAATAGGGGTCGGCAAACCATTTGGACCCGGTTTCCACGGAAAAAAAAACACTGGGAGATAACACTGTATATTGTTGTTGGGTGTTTTTACCTTTACATTTTATATAACAACTATAGTGTGTTGCTTATGAAATCCAGCAAGTGCTACAAAGACTTCTGCTCCTGAACCTTGTTGTCTGTGAGGCGTGAGTGGTGTTTGTATTGTTCCGTGAGTGTGACGCTTGTTTTGAGCAATGAAAAATAATAAAGTATAATTTTATTTTAATATTTCAAGATCACAATAACCTTCCAATATAAACTACAAATTAAAAAAGAACAAGCACAAATACAATATACTTCAATTAAATACTTATAATTCATTTTCCCAAATCACACGGAGCTACGGTATAAGGATGAAAGACTCCGGAGCAGTAGGTTTGCGGACCCTGGTCTAGAAGGTGGAAAAGCACTATATAAAAATGTGACCATTTACCATTTACAAAAACTTTAATTTCCTCTTTCGCTGGTGACTGTCCCTTAACAAGGCCAGATTTATTACAAATTGGTTGCTGCAACATCTCACCATGCCTAATTACACCTGGCCTATTCAAATCAGTTTCTGCATTAGAGCCACAACGTTGACAAGTTTTCCACCAACCAATCAAAAGTGCCATTCACATAGACTGCCTGTTGTTCATAAAAGGCTCCTTTAAGAGTAGTTAAGTGAATCAGAATTGACTTTGACAATAGCTCCACTCTGAATGGTCTTGCTGTTATCAGGTGTTGAAGGTTATCACATCCACTGTTTATTCCTGTTATTAAAATCGGAGCAGGCAGTGGGTGACACGGCACTATGTTAAAATTATGTATGACATTTAAAGTGACATTTAAGCTCTGAAATATGGCTTTTAAAAATGAGCTGAAGTGGAGAGTGCATTTTGCTACTACCACTACTTGTATGATTATGATCGGACAAAATAACAATGTTACCCTTCTCGTTACTATTACATTACTTTCTATTTACTCTAAAATATTCAACACTAATATTGCTAATAATAGTTCATACTTGTCAATGGAGATGTTAATACTTTGCTATGGAGAGGCGGGTCTGCTCACTGTATGAACAATAGACTGTATGTTTAAATGGACATAGCTCACCTGGTAGCCGCTGCGTTCCAGATAGGAAGTGAGCATGGGCACACTTCAGGCTTCACCAACTCTGGCTCCAATTCATTTTCTATTGAAAAACTATCGCCCCTCTCTCTGCAACTGCTGCTGTCAGGCTTGTTTTTAAAATGAACCCGCTCTACATGATCCTGGCATTTTTATTTTGCTATTGTGTCCATAAATCAAGATGTGAACATTAATAACAGACCACTAAGGCGCCTTCTTCCTCGATGTCGTTCCCACTATCATTAGCAACAGGTTTGATCGACGCTGCTCGCTCCCTGCTAAACCAGCGGTGTGGGCGAGATGGAGAATTACTTTCAACAGCGTCACTCCAGATTGGTTCTGATGTGAGTATCTGATGATACTTGCCGTCGGAATTCGAAATATGGAACTCGGCTCCAAATTTGTCCCTATAATTGTGAGTTTGGATAAGCTTCATTTGACTGGAGCCGGGTGGGTGACATCACACTCACTTAGTCCACCTCTGAGACACAGTCTATTGTATGAACGCATGTTTAATAGTATACTGTGGAACATTCCAGGCAAAGCAGTGGCATCTCCATGGAGACAAGCAAGAAGAGAGAAGTTAAATGGTGCACTTTACTACTCCTACTACTATTACTATTATTGCTACTACTGTTTCTACTACTACTATACAACTACAATTTGTTCTAGTAAAATATAATAAAGGTAACCTACTGAAATACATTTAAATCTATCTACAACCTAAGTAAAAGTTACTACCATACTGTCGCAAGTTGAAGAATAGAGCTATGTCATGTCTTCTTCATACTATTAAATACTGTAACTCCCTTAATATTGTGCATTCAGGTTGCTTGGTTCTTAGCATATGTACTCAAGAATATACGGTGAGCTGGATGTCAGACCAGTTAGCCCACTTTTCCTGCAGCACCACACCCAAGTCGCCCTCATGAACTCGATCTCCCTTCTCACTGTCCCATCACTCAAATACAAGACTCTGTCCCATGTTCGGAGAAGGAAATAAACTACGTTGCGCTGTATGCCGTGTAACTTACATAAATGAGCTATCAAGTATCGTGATTACCACCTTTGAAAAACAAGTCATTGTTTGTGAAGAGCTTCAGAGTTCTGATCTTGACCTTAGGCATCATCAGAGTATATTGTTTTTGGACAATATTTCAGCTAATGCTCATTCATACCCGCATTTACAGTAGCTCTGAAAGTATGAGCGGTGTTTTGACTAGCAACTCAAACCCACAGTTATGTAGTGACTTAAGGCTGGATGGATTTCACGAGGCCAAGGGCAGAACAAAAAGGAGTCGGGATCAAATGTGCGGGAAGGAGGTGACAATATCTGATAGCTAATACAAGAACATTGGTAGACTAGAATGCTTATGTCCCGCTTAGAGGCAGACAGAAAAATATGCAGCATTGTTGTAAGAAGAATGCAAATGCCAGAATACAATTAAGTGCATTTAATTAGTATATGATATATGTAATACAATGAGTTGTTTCAGTTGTAGTACCTGACTATGTGACCATGTTGGTAAAAGATGAGTTGAACATACAGGTCGGTCAGAAGGTGCTTTTATAAGTTGCCTTTTTTATGCGTCTTATTCCAGACGATGCTGTGGATGCCACCATCGTCATTTGGGTTGTATTATTTGGCATGGGACTGCCAGTCTTGACAGCAAATAAGATTTATAAGGACGACAAAGCTGTTTTAAAGCATCGGTGCTGTGTTGACATGTTGATCACATGAACATAGAACGTTTTAAACAAATCAACCTACTTTATATCATATTTCAGCTGCAAAACTAACTACCACAACTTAATATATTTGACACTCAATGTTTAACCACTCCTAAATGTTAATCTAATAGATATTTCCAATCCAAATTTGACTTTGACCTTGTGAATTCTTCTTTCCTGGAGCAATGATTCATAGCTCGCCTTGGCTGGCAGCTGCCTGGACTTCCCCTAGTTTTCAATCCCCTTCACTTTTAGGAGACGTTCGACAGCAATCTCACTTTTATTGCACTTGTTTCTGTGAGATGAAATGTTTCAATTTCCTGCGAAGAAAACTCACAAAGTGGAAAAATGGCAGCTCAGGCAGGTGCCGGCTCTGAACCCTCCCTGTGTTTCAGTCACCGCATATCCTCCTGCTGCCATATTTCTTATATTGACTGGCACAGGGAACAGATAAAGGAGCCTGACTGCCAGCCAACAATGGACAATATCTGAATGACTGATTATCATTTGATGCACTGATTGGATTCTTGATCTCATTATGGCTTTGGAACGTCTCCAGGGAAGCGGCGGGATTGGTCATTTGGATGTTCTGATGAGCCTGAGACGCTATTGGTTACTGGAAAACATGGCCTGTGAGATGGCTGAACGCATTTTGCTATGGTTACAATAAACATAGCATACTCATACAGTCATGGTGTGCCAGAGCTGAGACAGTAGTCTACCTGATTTATACAGAATTTAAAATGTGAAAACCAGAATTGACTCATTTTAAACTGTTTGCAGCAGTTCAAAGTTATTCCTAGCTTGCTAATAATTAGTTGCGATGAGTTTTTCACCATTTTCAGAGGCCAGACTGGACTTTGCCATCACAGTACTTCCTGGTTTGCGGAGGATAAATATGCTTTATAATTAAACACAAACAGTTCGCAGCAGTCTCATTTTGATCCTAAGAACTGCTTTTTCATACATATGGGACAAACAGATCTTACTTTATCACATGGAAAAACATGGCTACAACCACTTTAAACATGAGATTAGGTGCAAAGCTTTGTTATTTTATTCCATTGGCTCTGCGGGCTTTGTTAATCCAGATCAAACATTTGCACTTGATTGCATTATTAGCCTACATTTGTGGTTGGTAGAAGTTACTCATTGTACAGTAAGCTCACAAAGGGACTTCAGGATAATTCCGCTGTGTCATTTATTGTGTGGGACAAACAATTGTGGGGTGGCAGTTTTAGGACAGCTCTAGAAAAACAGAGTGCCGCTTACATTGCTCGTGCAGGCCGATGCTTCCTGGTTTTCCTCGTTCATGCTGTATCTAGAGCTATTTACAGAGCAAACAGTGTGGCCAAGATGACAGGGGAAGGGAGACGGAGCGGAGCCTCTGTATACATTAGCTTGTGTGTTGCTGTTATCTGTTAGCCCACTCCATAAGACTTCTGTTTGACTTGTAGGCCTTGCATATTACTCCTGTGATGTAAGCGGTTAGTCAGAGCCCTTGTTGTTGCCTGAAGGAGCATAGGGGGAGATGGTAGTGTGTCAGATGCCCGCAGCGTTAGTTCCCCTCTGAATGTTTCTGCTGACCAACCGCACAATAGCTGCTTGCCCCGGGCTGGTAACACTCCATACAGGCCCATGTAGTCAGCAGTCAGTCACCCTGCAGACACGTTTGCCTTGCAAATTGTCCTCCTTTCTCTGTTCCAATGCAAAACCCTTTTTTTTCCCGATCCAATACATCAAGTGTCAGCTGAGAGAACAAGTCACTACATACAAGCCTGTCACGATTTCATTTTTTGAAGTGTGATATACATATAGCTACAAGAAAATATTGTGATAATATTGAAGACCATTTTAAGATAGGATAAAAGAATCTTTATTTGTCCAACATTGGGGAAATTCCAGTGTTGCAATGTTCAAGAGCAGCAAGAGAATAGAAATAGGCACTCAGAAATCAAGATCAGTTTAAGTCTATTGTCTAATATTTATTTAACACAACACTGCGGAAGTGCAATAAAATGAAATCAAAAGCAGGATAGCAAATCATTTTGAGAGCTATAAAGAAAATGTCTCTGCAGTAATAAAATAGCACAATGAAACACACTGGTAGATCATTAGTATCAATAAAACGTCATAGGTATATATTACTGAGAGATCGACTGATATGTTGTTTGTTTTTTTATGGCTGATGCTGATATAGATTGTTTAGAATCCGGAGCTTACTTACTGACTTACTAAGAACTCACCCACAGCCCATTTTTACTACAAACTCATAAGACAGTTGTGTATTTTTAGGCTGCGGGTCACCCAAAACTAAATATCGGCCTGTGAAGCAGGTCCTTAGCCGATACGCTAAACATTCCAAATATTGGCCCTATCTCTACTATTACCTCAGTGGTGCAAAATATAAGTATGGACAATAAATACTGAGCCCAAAAAATATTGTAAGTCAGATTTTGTTCAGTTGTGCCACTACTATTACTACTTACTTTAGTTTCATAAATAAACTTCATCTTTCATCAGGTGTGAGCTGAGAGACCAGGGGACAAGTGATATCACAGATTCTCACATTTACTATAACTATCTTCATTCATTTTTATGAACACAGTCAAATTAGAGCGTGTAGAAATGACACTGTGAATTCACAATGGCTGTTTTGGTCACTTAATACAATGCTTTATAGATGATGCATTACTTCTGGGTTAGGGAACATTTCCATGATTTGCATATGTCCCATAAATAGACTGCTTTCTTTTCAAAACCAAATTAACTTTCTTTCGCACATTTTATAAACAAAACAGTTCAACTTAGCAGAGACAGCTGCAACAATAACAATTTAACCTTACTGGACCTTTCTAGTTCTCAAACTAACTTTTATGGAGCCTGTAGAACTTATTCCAAAGCTCCTTCTCTGGACTTGATGTGGGAGGCAGTGTCATTGATTGACTAAATCTTCCCGCAAAGGTCATCCTCGATGTTACTCACACTCGCACAACACAGGATAAAATGTGTTCTCAATAGTCATCTTTGTGTTATACAGGCAAAATTATATAATACACGTTTCATAAAATGTCATTAACATTCCAAATTGTTAGGCACAGGATAATGCAAGTTTTATTAGAGTAGATTAAGCACACAGTTTATAAATACATGTAACTTAAAGCTACCATCCAAGTTTATTTGATTTTTTTTTTTTCCACTAGTAAGTGGCAGGTGTGTAATCTGTTCCCTCTCCCCCCTCCCCTCACCTGGCCTTTGTTTAGGCTCATCTGTGCTCTCAGGCCAAAGCTGTCACGCCGTCAGATAGAAGTCATTAAGATAGCAACTAGTGGTTTATGTGAGAATACAACGGGGACGGGTCAGCCTAAATAAAGCCAGTCTAATTACAATTGGTAGCTTTAAGGCAGGGGTGTCAAAGTCATTTTCACTGAGGGCCACATCAACAAAATGGTTGCTCTCAAAGGGCCAGATGTAACTGTAAGTAACTGTAAAACTAAATGTAACCAAAAGTATTGTAAAATAAATGCAACTACTTTTTAATCTTGTTAATTAACTGTTTCTATATTTATTACTTATTCCAGCTACAAATATTGCATATGGATTTCCATAGATATGAAAAAATGGCTGTGTAACTGTGTATCTCCCGATAAACTGATATTTTAAGACAGTCAGACCTTTTAATTTACCTTGTCGCGGGCCACATAAAATGACGTGGTGGACCACATTTGGCCCACGGGCCTTGAGTTTGACACATGTGCTTTAAGGGGAAACGTTATAACAAGTGATATTTATTATTTCATTTCCACACGCTTAAATCATTAAAGAAGTTGAATTTGCATTAGTTAGAACACTTTTTTTCCCCTATAGATTTGGAAAAGTTTGTTTTCATGGCATTTCTTATCCTGGGTGAAATTTGCGTAAATTACTAGGCCAGGTAGTTATTGGGCCATAGTGTAAACCTATATTCAGGTAACTCGGGACGTTCTGATCTCCCTAAACAAATCTCAAAGGAAAGAAGAGACCCATAAAATATCAAATTTACATACAACTCGAGGGACAAAACAAATGACCTCCCCTGAAAACATGAAGGGAAGATAAATCAGAACAGAGGCAAGCGCAGAATGGAGAACGGAGATTATTATTGACCTGCCTGACTAGTAATTGTACGAATCAGCCAATAGTGACTTGTGCCGGGGCCGATACGCCGCTCCATTAATGCGATAGTTTGCTGCTGCCCGCTGGGAAATTACCTCCCCTGCAGTAAGATAAGGGGCACTTCTGTCGAGGATGTGGCTTGCCAGTGCAACAGTGTGTGAAGCAGGGCCCTCTATTTAAAGCCCAGCCTGTCCAAGCCTCCTGTCCTCCTGCTCCCCCTTTACAAAGAGAGGTAAATGTACTGTAAAAGATCCAGGTGGGACTGACAATGACTGCTGTGGGGATTGCTACAGAGAAAAATGAAAGACTCTTCAGATAGAATGATACTTTAGTGTGGCTCCAACAATGGCTGTGTACGGGTGACTACTTCTTCCACCCCGTTTTCAAGATGATTTGAATTGATGAACAGAATTGATTTTTTGAAGGTAAGCAAAATTGGAGTGTAGAGCATATCCTGCCTGACTTGGCTCTGAAAACTATTATGTATCTCAATGTATCCGACCCAAACTGCAGTTACAAGACTACACCTGCAGGAGTTCATGCAGAAACAACTATTTATGCAGGAAACAATGTATTTATATAAAACAGATATTTGTGTAAATCATGATTTAATTTCTGAATTTTTACTTATATATAAATACCAAATAATACCAAATCTTCAGCTAACTCACTCACTAACTTCTCCTTTCTGCTTTTGTCTCATATAAATCCTTAAAATCTATATAAAATGACTCTACTAATACAAATTTTGATTGACTAAGACTCCGACCGATTAATCAGCTAAATGACTAAAGGAGCACAGTCCTGTTGGAATGTAAAAATTTGATTTGATTGTTAGAATGAATTCAAAATATTCAATTTGGCCTAAGTAGGCTGAGTAGGGTTGTCAAAAGTATTAATATCAAGTTACTAATCAACAGTGGAGGAAGGTAACAAAGTACAAGTAGTAAAGTACTGAACTTAAGTAAAGTTTTTTGTTATCTCTACTTTACTTAAGTACATTTTACAGTGGATACTTTTTACTTTTTCTTCACTACATTTCAGAGCAGTATCTGTACTTTCTACTCTACTACATTTTTGAACAGCACTGAAAAGTAAAAAGTACTTTTTATATGATTTGGGGGGTTATTTTACCATGTTTGTGGTAACATCCTGACTAAAGGTTTTGAGTTCAAGCTTCGGCTTTGAGCAAACAAAAATAGATACACAAAAATCATAGAAAAATTAAGAAATGTAATTGTATTGTTACCGTTGACCAAAATATGTCTCATTGTTTAATTAATATCACCACATTTAACATGAACAACATTTGAGTGAAATACTTTTACTTTTTACTCTTAAAGTGTTTTTAAATTGATACTTTAATACTTTTACTTGTATTACTTCTAAGCGCATTTTTCATGTGATACTTGAGTAACTTTTTACCTGTACTGTAACTTGAAGTATTGATACTGAAAGAAAATAGCTTTAGAGTGGTCTTGTTCTATATCAGACACATGACGCCACATAAACTACGTCACTACTAATATGAGTGAAAATGAGTTTACATTCATAAATAGCGTTTTTATTATCATTGTCTGGAATTTAAGTCTACTGACAACATTATTGCCGGCTCCATCTCCCACCCCACATTTAGGATGCTTTCTTGGGCCATGGCGCACAGAGGCAGACCTGCAGGGGGATAATTATATGTCTGAGAATAACCAAGTCATGCCTAGTTGCGTTTGCACAAATAATACAAGGCTTTGATGGAGAACATGTGACCAGCCCGATGCAGATTGGATTGATAGCCTTTAATGACCTCACGCGTGTTCTTACATAATTGTGCTGTCATGTTCCTGGTTGTTTGCGTGTTAAATCAATGTTGCCGGGAGGTTTGAGGCTATAGTCCACCTGCCTGGAGTGAATTCTGCTCCCAAATGAAATGGGAAGAAGTTGTTTTCGTTGCTATGGAGTTGTTTAATTTTAGGGAAGATAATTTAAAAGTGGGATTATATGTAACTGAGATTCTGTGTTGGGATTGGGATTTATGATTTTAAAAAAGGAATTCTGTTCAGAACGCATATTTATACCTGTGCAGGAGCATTAACATTTGAGAGGAGACTGCAAATAAGTAAACTAATCCAGGAATTAGTAGAGATCTAAACTACAGGGTGAGCCGGGTTAATACATTCTCATTATTTTGTTGTTTGCAGACAAAAAGATGCATTTTCACTGATAAAATCTTTCTACGCCAATTTCTTGAGTCAAGTGTGTAGGAGGGAGCAGCCCAGTGACTATGCATGGTAAAATATTGAAAGCCTCCTCAGATATTGAGACGACACTAGATAAGTTTTATTACTTTATTATAACTTATATAACTTATATATTATAACTAAAGGGCCCATATACTACGTCATTTTCTGATCTATGTTATAGTGTTTCCACATCACAAACATATCTGGAGTTATGTTTTGTTTCATTCACACACGTTTAGCGCACAAATCCTGCATATTTAAGCTGAGTTTTTCTCTCAAACATTTCAGCCCTGAAATTTCCAGTCTGTCCTTCATGAAATCACAGGTGGAACAGAGCATTTTGAGCTTTGAGATGCAGACAGACTAATAATGTGGTCAAGGGTTACTCGAACTTGTGTGAATGAAACGAAACTCCAGGTATGTTTTTGATGAGATAACAGGATTATAACACGACTTAAAGCTCAAGAGTCAATTTTGCAAAGCTTTTTTACAAACACCTCCACCTGACTTTTTGTCAACTTGTTTATAGAGTTATAGATTTGACTTGCTGCCTATGAATGTACATTATTTTGCACTGAGATTTTAATTATAACAGCAGCTTCAGCTATGATTATTTTACTAATCAAATAATCTATCAATAATTTCCTTTGATTAATCTAGTAATGTATAATTTTTTTACCTTCCATAAAATTTGCTTAAAAACATATTAGTTGTTGTTTTTAAGATATGGTTTGGTTCATAATTAAAACAAATAAATTGTTTTTTTCAGCTTGACGTAACACATTTTCACGCGGTTTTAACAAATCATAATCATCAAGGCAATAAAATTAATCGAAACTTTTTAGTTGTCAAATTACTCGGTTTACTCGAGTAATTGTGTCAGCACTAGTACGTAATATCTTTGCTTTCATAATTTCAAGGGGTAGACTTATTATATAACGTCCAATCTCCCTGTTTGTACTGAGTCACCTCCACTAAACACACAGTTGGCGTCATCTTTTATTGTCAATAGACCTTCTGTTTAGCCCCGATCAAAGTCCTGCAGTGTTCACAAACTTAAGTTTAAAGTCTTGTCTCCAGGCGTGCCATCCTTCTTTCCACTCCACAAAGAGGAGACACGGTGTCCTCTGCCCGTGTCCCTCCACAGACGATTCCTTTCAAGCTTTGCTGATTAATTATTTACCCAGGCAATGAAAGTCTGGAGAAAGACACCACCAGGAAGCAAAAGGTCACTGCAATCCCCAATATATATCCACATCTATACAACGCACGCTGCAATGATGGATGACAATAGCATCTTTATCTGAGCTCCGGCCCGGATAGTTTTTGTCCTGTTACCGCGGAGACCAAGGGCAGAGCCAAACTTGAGTGATGAGGGGAATCTTCAGAAAAAGCCCTCATTTAGAGAGCACTCACATGTCAGAGGTGCTGAACTGTGGGATCAATAGCAGTCTGTCAAAACACACAGACAGACCATTATAGTCCAACCTTTCTGTCCATCAGGAAGAAGAGAGCACGTTTCTGCAGATAAAATGATAACGATGTATAAAGCTGCGTCACAGAAAGATTTGTTGTGATGTGGAAGTGGATGTAAAGGTCAATAACGCTGGTATTGTCTCCTACAGGTGCCGACACAGCTGGCCAAATGGGGTGCCAGTGCTGCCGGATGATAAAAAGGTGAGCATGGTATACACACTCTAAAATCTAAAAGTGTTCCCTCACAAGCTTTCATTCTAATCATTTTAACAGCATTTTAATCAGGTTAGTTGCACTGTCAGTGAGGAGTCACTGTAGAGCAGGTTGATAGATAATTTTTTAAGGCTGCACTATGTAACTTTCCTGGTGAAGGGTTCGCAACCTGCATGTCTCCATGGAGAAGTTATTCTTTGCCTGGTCTATCTTGCATTTATTCAACTACAGGTTTTTTTTTTTTTAGAACAAAACAACAGGCTTTCTACTGTAAGCGGGTTTGCCTTTCTCAAGTTCAACCTGATTGTCTCCATAAAGAAAGATAAGTCTAAAGCCATACAATGGAACATTCAAGGGAACGGAATAACATCCCCATGGAGACAAGCACCCTCCACTTGTAAAGTTACACAATGCACTTTTTTCCATAGAAATATTCTGATACTTGTGAGTATAATTTTATGTAAATTATAAGGATTCAAATACATGGAGATTTGTAATCACAAGTTTTCGAGAGCTTTTTGCCACTAGTATCTCCTACAGCTGTTGTGAAATAGTTTTATTCCATTGCTTTAATACATGGAATTTGGACGAGAGCTTTTGCCACAATAGTATGACAATTTTAACAGAAGGACGGAAATAGTATGACAATTTTAACATTAGAAACAGCATTCATTTAGATTCACCTCAGGCAGTTTCACGTCAACTTCCTCCCTCTATCCCCTTAGATGTGTAAAACTCCATAGTGATTTTTTGTGCCATTTGATCCAGACAGCGAGGACTCCTTTCTGTGGGAGCCTTTTGTATAGAGCTGCTCAATATGCCAATAGCCATCACCCCTGGATACTGTAGTTGGACTAGCCACTCATTAACATCGCCCCTGGTATTTGACTGTGATTCCTGAGGTGAGCGTGGGGGAAAGGCTACATACCACAATTGTAATCCGCCAGTATTTTTGTTCCCATGTCAGAAGCACACATGTAAAGCTTGTGACACTGCTGCATACCTCCTTAATTGTCAGAGTGTCACATTTCGAAGCTTAACAGTGCTTGGTGGTTTGGCAGGGTGGGCTGTTGGGTTAGTGGGTCAATGCCGCACGCTTACGATCACATTAATACAGGCTTATGCCCCACTGTGCCACTTTGAATATTGGCACAGCATTTTTACTATACTTCAAGTCTTTGGTGTACCTAAAAAGTACAGAATAAGTATTGCAAAATGCGTTGGACTGAATACATTTGGCAGGGATTACATAAAGGGCTTTGTAGGCTAGTTCTGCCCCGGTACCTGTTCTGAATAACAAATAGAGAGGCAGTAAAGGAAACAAATCTGGCCTACCACATGCTATTACACCAGTTTATATTTCCTGAGGCAACTTTATTTGAAACAGTTGTCAGTTTTAATTGTAATTGTTGTTCCAATCAATCTCAAAAATTATGTATTAGATTTTTTTTTTAATGGTTCTGAATTATATGGGTGCTCCTTCTGCTACACTCGTCTAATGAGTCTTTGTAACTAGTAGGCTTTTTTGTTCCCAAGTGGTTTGAAAAGATGAAAAGATAAAACATTAAAAAGGGATCATGAATGTCTTTCTCTACAGGTAAACTTTTAATTATAACCCAAATACTTTCAATTATATGTATAGTTTTCCATCGTCAGGCTGTCTTACACAGTAAAATATGAAGTGTAACTTGAAGAGTTATTTTCAACACATATGGCCATGTGTTAAATTTACTACTTGAGAGTAAATTTTTTGGCACTGTTCTAACACTGAGGAGTGTGGAGGAGCTTTGACACTGTCTAATACTGTGCAGAGAGTCATCGGACTCTGGTCTTGGACTCTGTACACAAATAACTATAGTTAATTCTACTTTTTACACTTGGAGAAATTTGACTGATCTTTCTGTAACAACTCTGATGAGTGTTTATTTAACTACTGAAGAGTTAATACTCTTTTCTGTGTAGTGTGTTGGATATTATTTTGCCACATACACAAACTTCTACAGTCATGAGATTAAGTAGAAAGACCAAAACTTACACTATTGAAGAAAACAGCCCTTTAACATAGCCTTGAGATCTTGACGTCCCTGTACTTAAAAATACATGTATAGGCTTTTGTGTGTACTCTTATGTAAGTTTTTGTGTCCAGTCACTCACATGTAGCGGGTGGAAGCTCTTTGCGTAACTGTGCAAAGTGTGATAAAAGTGATTATAAAGCTCTGCAAATATGCCACTGCAAGTCATGGTAAACATTGTTTATATTCTTCAACATGGGAGTGAGGGAATCCCAGAGCGAACAGGCAGTCCTCTGACATGACTGTTCCCACTTTATGCAAAAGTCTGATTTGTTAATAAAATAGATCAGCTGGGGCCAGATTTTCACTCTAGTCACAAATAATAGCCATAAAAGGATATGAAATGTAAAACAAAGGTTTACTTGGACTAAGGCTTATAATAATGCAATGATAAATATGCATAGTTATCACAAGTGCATTATAAGTGGCAATATTTCCAAAATGGCTGGAAAATCAGGGCCATGGCACATCAGATTAAATCACGCATCACCATTTATTACTTTTTTACATAATGGTGTTTGCTAATTTATCACAATAAATAGTACTTATGATTTTGAGTGTATAGTACCCGTTGAAGTACTCAGCGTGCTTGTAAGCCTGATAAGATGCCACAGTTGTCCTGGGGCAGACTGGTAGACATATGGCAGAAGTGCTGTGCCTACGTCACTGAATAGACACCAAGGGTAAAGTGACTTGCATTAGGACAGCAGTGTGGTGGAATTCAAACTGCCAATCTTCTGGTAGAAAGTTGAAAACCCACAAGTTGTTACTCTTCTGAAACAACTTGAGCTAGTGCTTCCATTTTAGGTTGGCAAAAACTGTTGGATTTTCTTGTTCAACCTTTGTCGGGTTTTATTTATATTTGCTCTGGTATGAACTTTAAATTTCACCTTAGCAGCACTGGAGAGACTGAAAACATCTATTTTCTCCACCGTGAGGGGTGCTGGAGGAGAGAAACTGCTGCAATCTATCTGTGAAGTTTCTTTCTAATTCTCGGCTTCTGGCTTTAAGGTCGAAAAGTGGGCTCTGAAAGCAAGACATCAGGAGCAGTGAATTAGCACACTGTAGCCAGAGAGGTAGGAGGCTGGCTCTGTGGCGGAGAAAACAAATGAGCTCTCAAAGCAGATGGGTGTGAGCGAGCACAGCGGGTGACGTCTGGCGGCCGGCGTACGAGGCTGTCAGGCGAGAGGCACAAAAACAAAGCCCCCCGCACGCCTTGACCACCTCAGTGCTGCTAGTTCTACATCGCAACATCTGGTATCACAGGGACACCTAAAGAAGGGAGTTAGTGTCCAGGCAGGAAGAAAGTATAATTTTACACTTTTTAGTAAGTTTAGGTCTATTTATCTTAGCCAAAATAGTGAAATTGTCAAGAATTATGGAAAATTGTAATCCCTCCTTCATCCAGACTATAAGTAAAATGTAGGATTTGGTTTTAAGCTTTTTTTATTGTCTATATTACATCATACCTGCGATATATGTAGGGTGTAAAAGTGTAAAAGAGATATAGATGCTTTTTTTTTTTTTTTTTTTTTGCAAACTATTTTAAAAGAACTCAAATATAATAGTTCCATGTATGTACCTTTCTAGTACAAAGCTTTAACACATTCTGAGTAAAAGAAGTTATTTTTTTGAAAAGATGCCCTGAATACACAATGGAGCCTCCTTGTTCCCGCCTATGCTGGGTGTGCGAGGGTGTTTGTATTGATTCACACAAGCATCATCTGACTCCTGGAGCCCAGTCGGACCAAAATAGTCTGTCTGTCGCCGGGAAATAAATGCTGAAAGAAAGTCCAGTCTGCTGCTTTCTTTTGAAGGAAGAGGCTGAATTTACCTCACTTTGCTTTTAGTCTGAAAGGAAAAAAAGATGACTCTAAATGTCACAAATATTAATGTCAGACATACTTAGCAAATAGCTAAATCTTGTCTTTAGATCCTTTGTTAATCAGCATGGGCGCAATGTTTATTATCTGCACATTTCCTTTGCAGTAGTGGCGAGATTTTTGTTGCTTTTGTTGTAATATGAAACTATTTGAGCTGTGGAGGGTTGAATAGTAACTTCTATGGCTAATTATTGCTTCATTCTGCCATCTGTCTATGTCTACTTTATTATTACTGTGTCAGTGACGCAAAGTAGTTTCAATATTAACGTTATTATCATTATATTTCTCTGTAGCAATGCATCACACTTCAAAATTTGTTATCGTGACAGGCCTAGTTATGAAACACTTCTCCCTTGGGAAAACATGACACACCACCACCTGCTTCAACACAAAACCACACCAGATCAGCTCTGTCATAGAAAGAATGTATAGCTAGAAAATGATGGACATTGTGGGAAACCATGATGACGAAATTATAAATTAAAAATGCCGTCTTTATGATTATGCCTTAAACAGCGTATTCAGTCTGAAGACTATTAAGACTATTGTCATTTTGTGTGTCCCACAGTTACATCTATGACCCGTCGGTGGGAGTGGATGGCAGAAAAAGCGACCCTGCTGTCAGCTCCCTGTATCAGTCGCACCACCACTCAGGAGCGCCCCCCGGTGGAGACCCTCGCAGCGGACATGGCAAGCACAAACAGGGCATCCACAACCCCGGCTTCAGCAAGTACAACGATAGCACACTGAAACTGGAGGCGGACAATAACCATGTGAACTACCGACTGCATTCTGTGCCTTCCAAAGAGGTGCACAGGCAGGCCAGTGCCCCACCTTCACAGGGCGATCTTTACATCATTCAACCAGATGCCCCGGGACCAAGATGGATAATGCAAGAGCAGCCCAGCCAAGTGCCAGTTTATCCCGAGATTCAGAGCTATGGAAATCAAATAGACTACAATGACAGAGAGGTGAGAACTGGCTGGAACGAGTCCACTAGAGAGTATAGAAGAGAAAGTTTGTCTGTGGATGAGGTCGACGAGGGGGTGGGAGGGACCCCGGAGTACCCCTGCGACACGGGGGATGAGGGCAGTGTCCTGTCTGTGGATATCCACACCAGCACCACCAGCCTCTCCTCTGCCGACACCAAGGACGACCACAAGGCACCAAAGACCCCCGAACTGTCTACAGTGGAGAGTGGAATCCTGGTGAGCAAGAGCGAGGATGAGGAAGAGGAAGGAGAGGAGCCAAAGAATGAGGCAGAAGAGGTGGAGAGTGTGACGGACTCAATGGTGGCAGAGGCTCTGGCTGCTCTGGAGGCTGCCACCGCTGGAGAGGAGTTTGAATGAACACAATTTCTACTTTAATGTCTATGAAGGAATGTCAAAGTCACTCAGTCTCCATGAACTCAACATGCAAAAGCCTGACTGTATGGAAATATGTAGGGCTTGTGTCTGAATGACACAGGGCAGTACAGGATACTCCTTACATTTGCCTGGAAAAAAATAACTTTGAAGGAAATTATTTAACTATTGCTTCAAAATAAATAGTTCATCTCAGGCAACATAGAAGTTCATATTTTTATTTGAATAAACAGTACATCTGGACTTTTTAAATGGTTCTGAACAAGACTAGTAAAAATAAAATGAAGGAACTCTGTTTACAAAAAGTGAATATATATTTTAAACCTCGGTTTAGTGGTCGTATACAGGCAGTGTCTGTCTTTGAAGAAGGCAACATTTCCAAAGCTGCTTGGTTCATGTAAGCCCCAAGTACAGAGAGGTGAAGAGAGCGGGGTGTCTAGACTGTTAACAGTGCCTGCAGCCATATCAGCCTGTAGTCTGTTTGAATGGAGTTTGACACTCCACAGCCCTAATGCAACTGTGAGTGATCACTCACAGCTCTGCCATGCCTACTGCCTACACACTCACTGTAGCACACTTCACCACTGGCCTAGTGAAGGTTCTGCTGAAATCCAGTGCCGAACACAGACAAAGGTCACTGTGCATTTTACATGCTACCCGTGTTTTGTGTCCCTGTCGCCCTGTTATTTATGAAACATTAATCTTGTATTCACTTGGCCTTTTGGAAGGACTTAAACATATCTACAACTAGGGCTGTATAATACTTCCATAAACCTTTATCAATGCACATGAATAAACTAGTTAAATCTTTGGTAAATTATTATTCCCCATAATAAAGGTTCAATTCTAAAATTTCATTATGATTCAAACTTTACCCCGTCAGCTATAATGAAGCAATTAAAATTTAGATTTTTTTAATTGACTTTGATTTATTTTATTTTTTTAATCATATCGTAATAAATATATATTTACGCCGTATTATGCAGCCCTAACTCATACAAAGTGTGTGTAGCATCTGTAATTCTCTCTACACTTGACTGTCTCTGTTATCATTGCATGAAGTGAAACATGTATGTACACACTGCTCATTCATAATGTCACATTTCCCAGGCTGATTTAGAATAATATATTACTATGTATAATAATGATGTGAATCATTCAGCTTATCACTTCCAGGCTTGTGCCAGAACTATGCAAGCTTTCATTTCTTACCAAAGGACACAATGAAAAGTGAGGAGCAGGCGTTTCTCTCCAAGTGCAGCTTTGACCTTGGCTGATCTTCAGATCTCACCAGAGCAGCTGAGGTGGAGGCTCTGGTAAATGAAGCGCTGTGGGGCCGTCTCTCCTCCCACTCCTCTTTTACAGGTCAGGCTCTGTGTCCAGTGTCTGGCCTATGACACTAGTGTGATCCCAGAGACTGCCCTTCGGCCTAATGAACTCGTGGAGCCTGGAAGGTGCAGAGGGAGGGTGTTCTATAGAGTGCTAAATAAGCTGTTATGACTGGCTTTGCAGTCACTTATTGCCTGCCAAATCCTTTCTACATTTATTTGTATTGTAAAATAAATAATGTATCTGGAAAATGAAACTGCAGTTTCTTATGTTGATTGGGCCAAGTTAAGACAAAGTTTAAATATACTCTCCATACAATATTGTAAATTCTGTTGCAAATTTGTCAACTATTAATTCTACCACATTCTACCACAGTATGAAAAAAAAACAACAAGATATTTTCAGATCTTTAATATACATCGTGTATCCTATGTTTGGAATTATTAATTTATTTGTTTATTTTTAATTACACTTCTTATTAAGGTTTATTTTCAGACACAACCACCAAGAATTACAATAGAATACATTGGCTTACACCTGCACTACTCCAGCAATGTTTTCTTTGCTAGTACAGAGTTTTTTCTGAATGTGGCTGGTCTAGTTGTTTATGTGCTTGTCTTAAATGAATGTGCTCACTGTAGTGGCTCAAATCTCCAAAGAGCTGCAGTTAGAGGCTTAGGGGGCAGAGCTAGGGGCCCGGTCGGAAGCTAATGAACACCTTTGGGCTTTACTCTTTACAGCACAACCGTGGAAACCTCATCTCAATCGCCTTTTGTCTATCTTCAAACCCCAGTTTCTCATCTCGTGTTAGGGCTGTGTTATTCATCTAATTCCATTCACATCAGGATCCAGTTGTTTAAAATGGTAAAATAATTGTTTTTTTTTTAAATAAACAGGTCAAAAGCTAATTCAAAAATGTTGGAGGAATACATTTCAGTTAATTAGTCTGTCTTGTTTATGCTGATATAAACTTGAAAGAATATTTGTTTTAATTGAAATAGCGATGAGTTTTGGTTTTTTTTTTCCCTCCCAATTCAATGGTACAGTGTATTCTTCCACCTCTGAAATCTGCATCCTCCTTAAGATTTTTTTAAAGCTTGGAATTTCATGCCTGTCCCTACACCTTTTCTTCCACACTAAACCATATAGAGTTTCAAACATCACCTGAAACTGATCCGCGGTAGTATTGTCACATACGACGTGATGTCACACAATAGGAGCAGCCTCCAGGCCACTTTGAGACCAATTTCACACTAAGGAAATTTCCACTCCGTACCTATAGCACAAATAGATTTTATATAATACTTAACTGTGCAGATGTATTAGTATTATTAGTTGTAGAAGTTGTAACAGTAGTAGTAATAGTAGGAGTAGTAGTATTGTGTATGTATTTAGTTCATGATACAAAAAATACACCAGTCACACCAATGGTTGAATTAATCCAACAACATCAACCCGTTCTAAGGATATTATATTAAAAAGGTAAACAAATCCGCATTACACACGGGCCTATATAGATAGATAGATAGATAGATAGATAGATAGATAGATAGATTGATTGATTGATTGATATATGTTACATTAACATGTACCAAAGCAAACATATACATATGCAAGGCTCATTGTACAAATTGTTTTCCAAATGCATTAATTAAAGCAATAATTAATTTATTAAATTTCAGTTAAATAAACACAGCAGAAAAACTTTAATAATAATAATGCCTTACACTTGTAATGTGCTTTACAAAAACTTACTTGTCAGAGCCTCTCAAAGCGCTACTCTATAGTCATTATTCATTCACTCCATACTTGGTGATGGTAAGCTACTATTGTAGCCACAGCTGCCCTGGGGCAGACTGACGGACGCAAGGCTGCCAGTTTGTGCCATCGGCCCTGCCGACCACCACCAATCATTCTAGGCAATGTGGGTGAAGTGTCTTGCCTAAGGACACAACTACAGAACTTGGTCCGAGCGGGACTCGATCCTCCAACCTTTGGGTTGGGGGACCAACACTCTAACTACTCTAACCACTGAGCCACTGTTGCCCAAAACTTTGAACAAGGTCTACTCTTACCTATTTTAATATAAGCTGGTCACTTTTGACTTAAAAAAAACTCAGATATATTTATAAACTGGTGCAGCTGGTGTGAAGACTGGAGTCACACCTGCAGAAGTGTGCCATTGTTTTGTACAGCACAGAACATTCCCATAAATTCACAGCCCCCGCTATGTCTTGTGTTCTTGATTAATCAATTCTGTGACTCATCTTTCCACCAATGTGTTGAAGTAACAGAAAGAGCCCTGCGTCATTCGCGTCACTTCTTTAAACATTTCCAACATCAGACCAAATAGAGAAAAAATCAGCTGGTTTGATGGTTAGAGTCATGACTCATGGCCAAGATGAACAAAAGAAAGTTTATGCTCCTTACCAACAAAATCATGACTTGTTTTGCACATTATATAGACTCATCTTTAGTTGTAGATTCCTCTGATTGTTTTCTGTAGCGTATCTGACGATAGACTGTATAAAAAAGTGAGTGAACTAAGTGAGTGTGACGTCACCCATAGCTAAATGATGCTCATCGATGCTAGCAGTTATAGGGGAAAATTTGGCGGTAGCATAGACACCAGAAGAGTCAATACGCAGCGAGGCAGTTGAAGGTAACGCCCTTTTCCGTCTGCAAAGCTAGCAGTGAGTGGCCACTTAGCAACGCTGTCAATCAAACCTGTCACTAGTGCCAGTCGGAGTGACCTCGGGGAAAGAAGGCGTCTTATTTGAGAGCAGGTTAATATACACATTTTAAGACCAAAATGATGAGCCAGACAGCGGAGGACAGCAGGACAACAGTTTTTCAATAGAAAGTGAATTGTAGCCAGAGTCGATGAAGCCGTAAGAGCGCCCTTGCTCACTGCTTGGAACATGGCAGCTAGCAGGTTATCTATATTTACTCATATGTAGAGTCTATGCATTTGACATAAACACTTGCATCATTTACTTAATTCATTTTACATTTATTTTGAATGTTGGGCCGTAGTGCTGCCAAAATAGTGACTTCACCTTTTGTATTGTCTTACTGTCAAACATTGGAGCTATTAACACAGATTCTACCATGTAAAGCTGTTAATCCTGTATTTTAAGGGATTATGTTTAGGAGTTTGTCAATACATTGCTGCTCCAGTTGAAAGGATCCCACACCCGCCCAGAGAACAATGCTGAAGAAAAACAAAACCTAATCTAAGGCCAGCTCTTTAAACCTCATCAAGACAAATGTTTGACAAAGGGAAAACCAGGAGCATAGAGTGACATCAAACAGAGCACACCTGTGTTGTTCCAAGCAAAGGCTCATGGGAAATGTGGTACATAATTATAGCACAGGGCCTGGCAGTGCAGTCCAAGCCCATTAAGGCCAGGTGAGTTAAATTAATTAGTGCATGGTAATGATGAATGTGTTTACTCTGACAGCCATTTTCAAATTAACTATTTATTCACCTTCCAAAGTCCTCACTAGACTCCAGTACATTCAGAACTCATTCGTCCTCAGCCAGCACCTCCTCCTCACCTGCACCTCCTCCTCATCTGCTTCTCCTCCTGCTCACCCCTTCCTCCTTCTTCTCCTCACCTGCTCACCCCTACCTTCTCCTCACCCACATCTCCTTTTTCTCACCTGCACCTCTTCCTCACCCACATCTTCTCCTCACCCGTACCTCCTCCTTCTCCTCACCCACATCTCCTTTTTCTCACCTGCACCTCTTCCTCATCCACATCTTCTCCTCACCCACACCTCCTTCATCTCACCCGCACCTCCTCCTTATCTGCACCTCCTCTTCAGCCACACATCCTCCTCACCCACACCTCCTTCATCTCACCTGCACCTCCTCCTTATCTGCACCTCCTCTTCAGCCACACATCCTCCTCACCCGCACCTCCTTCGCCTCACCCGCATCTCCTCCTCACCAGTGCCTCTTCCTCACCTGCACCTCCACCTCACCCGCACCTCCTTCGCCTCACCCGCATCTCCTCCTCACCAGCACCACTTCTGTAGCCACACGTCCTCCTCACCTGCACCTCCTCCTCACCCACACCCCCTCCTCACCCGCAGTTCCTTCCCCTCAGTCTCACCTCCTTCGCCTCACTCACACCTCCTCCTCATCAGCACCACCTCCTTAGCCGCACCTCCTCCTCACCCACACCTTCACCTCACCTGTATCAACTTCTCACCCGCATCTCCTCCTCCTCTCCACCTCCTCCTCACCCGCACCTCCTCCTCCTCATCCTCACCTCCTCCTCCTCACCCGCACCTCCTCTCCTAAACACATCACCGCTGTCCCCAGAGCTCTCCGCTGGCTCCCCATCCCCCAGCACATCCAATTCAAGCTCCACCTTTGTGTACAAGTCACTCCATCTCTAACCTGGATCCCCCGCCTACCTCTCTGAGCTCCTCCACCATCACACACACACTCGTGCTCTCTGATCAGCTGATGCCAACCTCCTGCCTCCCCCCATCAGGACTGAACATAAGAGCTGGGGTTACAGGGCCTTCTCCCCTGCTGCCTCCGTCGTCTGGAAGTCCCTGCCCAAGACTCATCCACACTCACTTTGTTCAAAAAGCCCTGAAAACTCACCGATTCAAAACTGCCTTCAAATAACTGCTCTAACTTCTCTCTTATTTGTGTTTCATCTGTCTTAAACTGTGTGAAGCATCTTTGAATGTCACGAAAAGTGTTATGTATTATTATTTTATTGTTACTATGGAAACAATAGCAAAGGATTGTACCTTTTGGTTAACGATGCACTATGTAACTTTTCTGGTCGAGTATCCACCACGTGCTTGTCTCCATGGCGATGTTATTGCTTCGCCTGAATTGCTCCACAATACAGCATTTAACTTACTTTTCTTGCATTGATTCAACAGATGCTTGTCTCCACGGATACAACAGGTATGTTTTTCATTCTAGGCAAAGCAATAGCGTCCCCATGGAGACAAGCAAGAAAAAAAGTGACATGGTACACCTTTAGCAGATTTTGAAGTCTGGTAATATTGCCCATTGCTCTTTGCATTACTTATAGTAATATATTTCTAAATTATGTTTGATATATTTATTTATTTGAGATTATAGCAACCAATTAGCCACATTCAGTGCTAAATAGGGCTTAATCTTTTCTATGCATGCGCACGCACACTGTAAATGTATTTCTGGATTTCTCACTGTCGCTAATTTATTCCATCTCATAATAGCCCATAGATTGCTACATTTATTTTACTTGCGTCTCATTCTTTCATGCATAGCCTAATCCATTTCTGTCATTCATATAAGTCAGTCTTTATCCACCTGTTTGAGACGGCACCACGCAGTTTGTTATAATGGAAGAGTGCGTGTGAGTTAGATTCCCCCATGTTGTTGTTCCAGGTCCATTAGCAGAAGCGGAGAGAGAACTCCCTGAGGTGGGCTGGGTTCATGTGTTTGTTTTTCTCAAGGCTTCTGTTGGTCCTAATGATGTCACCATTAATTGAACTACACACATACACTTCCTGCTCCCACAAGGGACCGGTTATATAGGCTACTTAATATGTACAGTTTCAGAGCCTATTATGAAGAATAACAAAAGTCTTCAAAAACAGACCTGGACTTGTGTTTTGTTCCAATTACACATGTTTGGGTAACCCTGCATTATTAGCCTGTCCACATCCCCAAATCTCAAAATGCCCTGTCCCACCTTGTTAACTTGAAAAATATGACTTCATGATATCACAACTACCTTTTATGTTTAGTTTAGTACAGATTGGCAATACCAGGGCTGAAATTATCCAAATGGTTCTAGTGAAGGTGTGTGGAGTTCAAAAACACAGTGGAAAATTACCTCTATTACCACATGACATCACAAGGTGGAACAGAGTGTTTTCAGTTTGAGAAAAGAACAGCCAAAATAAGCAGGGTTTGTGTGTTAAACATGTGTGAATGAAACAAAACACTACTCCAGGCATGTTTGTGATGAGGAAACAACATTATAACAAAGATCAGAACATGCTGTAATATGGGCTCTTTAAAGGTAATGGTCATATTTATCTCTTATATTTGTCTCTTTAGCATCTCTACTCTTAAAGCGTGTTACATCAAGAAACCATCCACTCAGACACATACACCAGACCCCAGAGGCAAGGGGGTTAGGCTAGGTATCTTGCCCAAAGACACAATAACAATATGTATACCGGTAGGACAAAGGATTTCACAGTGGACAGTTGGATGTGTGCATGGATACTGTAGCAAAGTGTCACATTGTCTTGTATGGTGGAAAGTATCAAGTTTTATTTTACATGTATTTAAGTGTCACATTGTCAAGCAGTGGTGGAAAGTAACAAAGTAAAGTACTGTACTTTACTACTTTTAATTAAATTTACAGTGGATACTTTTTACTTTTACTTCACTATATTTGACAGCATTTTTTGTACTTTCTACTTCAAAAGTAAAAAAAAAAAAAAAAAAAAAAAAAAAGTTCATATGATTTGAGGGGTTATTTTTACCATTTTTGTGGTAACAGATTGATTAAGGTTTCGAGTTCAAGGTTTGGCTTTGAACAAAAATAATAAATAAATAAAAAAATAAATACACATAATTCATAAGAAAAATTAAGAAACTGATTCGTATTGCTACTGTTGATCAAAATATGTATCATTGTTTAATCAATATTACTATATTTAACACTTTATCCAAATCTGTGTGAAATACTTTTACTTCTTACTATAAAAGTACATTTTGAAATGGGTAGTTAAATATCCATCAATCCATCCAACCAACCATTTTCTTCCGCTTATCTGGTCCCGGGTCGCGGGGAGCAGCAGTCCAAGCAGGGACTCCCAGACTTCCCCTCACCCCAGACATGTCCTCCAGCTCCTCCGGTGAGACCCCAAAGTGTTCCCAGGCCAGCCGAGAGACATAGTCCCTCCAGCGTGTCCTGGGTCTTCCCCGGGGCCTCCTCCTGGTGGGACATGCCCGGAACACCTCCCTAGGGTAGTTAAATAGTTAAATAGTTTTACTTAAGTAGATTTTTTCATGTGATACTTTTACTTGAGCAACTTTTTGCCTCTGTATCTGTACTTTTACTTAAGCAACAACATTTAGTACTTCTTCCACCACTGTTCTCAAGTAACACCCCAGAGCTGCACATTAAACTTGAGGGTCAAACTACTCAGAATCTTTGTAATACATTTCTGTAGCATATTGCACAATTGTAATAATAATACCTGGCACTTATTTTTCCTTATAAGTGGCGCTCCATTACCACTTAAAGGTGAATCATACCCTATGGCACAAAGTGTAATAGTTCACCTTTAAATATCCGAGCCTGCGGCATATCCCAAACCTGGCAGTGGTCCAATGTGCTTAGAAACGTGCTAATCTTTCACTCCACTTCACTCATTAACTCTCATTCCATAGTGTTCCCAGGGTGGTTGACATATAAACAGTCGTTTCTGCATGACTGGGGCTAAAGAAACTTGGGTTAGACAGGGTCACAGAAGAGTTAAACACTAACTTCTTCCCCCTGCCCAATTCCCGAATGATTCCCAAATAATCCATCTTTGCCCTCTGCACCTAAAGCCGTGATCCGCTGGCAGCCTTCCCAAACCTAAGATAAGATGTGGGGCATTTAGCCTGGCATTGGTTATGGGAATCCTGTCGCTTGGGGCCTGAATTATTCAACGCTCCAGATAAATTTACTCCATTTGAAGTCATGCATAAAAAGAACTTTATTATTATCTGTACTGCTAATGTGCTAATTTCCTGGAATTGCTAATGTGAGTGCTTACACAACATTGTTCAGAGGAGGAGCTAAAGTAAACACATGCAGGAGTCAATATTTGTTCCAGGTTTCTGCCCCACATTGACAGGAGTCCGGACGGGCTCTGCTTAGCTCCCTTAAGCCATCCTGTTTCTCTGTTTGGAGAGGGCAGGACAGTGTCACCTGAGGCTGGGACCTTAAAGGCAGCTTAGGTTTAAACCCAGGTCATTTCAAATTTAGTTGGAGGGAATTCTGAGTTTTCTGTCACTTCAGAGGCGAGTCAGATAAGCAGAGGTGGAAGGTAACGAAGTGAAAGTAGTTAAATACTCTTAAGTAAACTACAGATACCTAAAAATTCAACTTAAGTACATTTTACAGTGGATATTTTTTACTTTTACTTCACTACATTGTACTTTCTGTACTTTCTACTCCATGATGTTTTTAAACTGAACTGTACCGGTAAGTAAGTAAAAAGTACCGGTGCTTTTTGTTTGATTTGAGTCGATATTTTTATCAAGTTTGACTAAAGGTTTCCAGTTCAAGCTTTGGCTTTGAGCAAACAAATAAATACGTAAAATTCATAAAAAAAATTAAGAAATTAATTCTTATCGCTGCTGTTGACCAAATATGTAACGTTTTTAAGTAATATCATTACATTTAACAGTTGAACAAATTAACAACACTGGTGTGAAATGCTGCTTTTTACTTCTGTATCTGTACTTTTACTTAAGTAACTAAATTGAATATGGTACTTCTTCCATTCCCCTGCAGGTCAGTAGACAGCTGCAACCTGTGTTAACCTTAGGCTCATCTGCATGAGGTTATTGATACGTTGCAGTGACATCACTCTAGGGGGGTTGTAAATGTATGACACAATGCACACATTACCAAACATTGTCAAAAAGTTTAAAAATCGTCTGAAAGCAAAAAAAATGCTTTTAGAAAACACATTTTAGGACGCACCTGTAATGTTATTTGAGCGGAAGTCACCTGTTGTAATTCCAGGTAAGCCAGTTTTTTTAATGGTCAGATTGTGTTAAAACAAAGCTCAATGTCTAACTTGAGTAACAGGGCTTCAAACAGAGCTGATCTAGTAGTTAGCATCACACCCTCGGGTAATGTTGATAACATCCGCTGCAAAATATCAGTTGCTTTGCCTGTAATGTTTCAAATTACATAGCATTAAAGTTACCTGGAATTTAGTCAGTTAATTGTGCTTTTATAACCAAAAATACCTTGCATTTATACATCGAGTGGGGTCGCCTCTCAACAGATTTGACCCATAATTTAGATTTCCATGGAGACAGACAAGGATATCCATGTTAAAATGCATAAAATGTATAGGCTATGGTTAAAACGGAAACTATTTATATATTGTTTCTTAAAATAAGTAAAATATACGAGCCATTTGGTTTGGGGATGCATCACTAAAGAAAAATAGTCAAGCCAGGAAGCCAGTCATCTCCTATTGACAGCCCAGTTTGAATTGTTTCACCGGTTCAAGAGTTTCCCCATAGGTTTGTTTACCTGCAAGTTTCTCCTTTCCCATGGCATGTGAACACACCGCAGCCCTGTCAGCGCAGTGTAAGGATATCCACCTCGTGCTTCTGTCAGGTGACACCAAAACGCCTGTTCCTCACACTTAGAAATGTGTATAACCGCCAGAAAAACATGCATTTTCCAGCATGTTATTTGGGGTCAAGAAAGGTCAAGACCTGCAGAAAACTCTTTTGTGTATCTCCATCTCGCTCCCATTATGCCACAATAAATAAAATGAATGACCCGGAGGTGAGTGGACATCAACATGAACAAGACAAATTATCTTTTCATTATCGTGTGAAGAGGGAGTAGGTGGGTGTCAACGAGGCAAGGAAATTAGTTGGATCACTGTATTACGGCGGTGAGCCATAACAATATGACTACCTGCAGTATTATGGTTATAACTTGGAGGTTGTCAAAAGTATCGAAAATCAGATACTAATCTACATAAAACTCGTATAGAAACTAGCTTTGAGCCAGTATCGATACTAAAAAAATCACATTCACAAGAGCAAAATGGAAATATATAAGGAAGTACTAGGATTTAATGTTGAAAATGATGTTCCATTGTTTAAATTTGTATTAAGTTCAGACTATATTCCTCAGCATATAAATCAAGTTTGAAATTTTTGCATCCTGTGAACACCTGTGGTTACTTTAATGCTTAAGTGTAGTAATGTGCAGGCCGAAAAAATATATACCGGGTTTTAAATGCCTTCTTTATTTTGTCTGAATGGTACAAACCCTCCAAAAACATTGAAACATAAAATTGTATTAAAATAAGACAATTTGAATAATATTTACAAAAGCCTCATGATGGATCAAAAAGTTGTTTTTTGTTTTTTTTTACTTTAGTGCTTTGGTCTTGACAACAGAGGTAGACATTTATGACAACAGCACAACAAATATTAGCTATATATAATGTTTAGCAAGCTTAAAACACTTGAAAAACTCAAACCAAATGTAAATAATGATGGCGTATTTTATTAAAAGATTCATATTACGCTATTTTCTGAGCTGTTATAATGTTGTTTCCTTATCAAAAAATGTACCTGGAGTTGCGTTTCGTTTCATTCACACATGTTTAACACACAAAACCTGCATATTTAGTCTGAGTTCTCTCTCTCAAGCTGAAAATGCTCCGTTCCACCTTGTGATGTCATGTGCTCCAGTGTGTTTTTAAACTCCGTGCACTTTCACTAGAGCCATTTGGATGATTTTATTCCTGAAATTACCAATCTCTACTGAATTAAAGGCAAAAGGTAGCTGTTAACTTGAAAACTACCACTTCATGACATCACAAGTTGCAACAGAGCATTTTGAGCTTCGGAAAGATGTAGACAGACTAATAATAAAAGGTTAAGCAAACGTTTGAATGAAACAAAACACAACTCCAGGTATGTTTTTGATGAGGTAACAACAGTGTAACATGGCTAAAAGCTCACATGAGTCAATTTTGCGTAATACAGGACCTTTAAAATCTCTAATATGCTTCAAATGAAATGTCCAAATCAACATAAGCTATAGTTCCAAGCCTGGATACATTGAGAAGGTTGAGTCAGCAATGACATAAACCCCAAAATAAATACATTCTGTACACTATTTTGAAATTATTCACTTTGCGTTCATTAAAAATATATGTTACTTGTTTCTATGGATGCTATGCTTAAAATAAATAAACATTATATATTCAGCTGATGTCTCCGTGGCAGTAGACGAGATAAAGTAGCACTGTAGTTTTTTGTTTTTTTTCTTTTACATTCATGCAAGATGTGGAGATATAACAATCAAACAGTATTTTACATGTAACATCTAGTGACAGTGTAAACACTTTTTGGCCTTTCAGCTCCTCACAGCTCATTAAAACATGGTTAGCGTATAAAATGATATTAAGACACAATGATATAGGCAGCACATGATAAAATAGGTTGATGCTCAGTTATCTTTGGCAGTTTTAGCAGTTCAGATTAAGCAGAACAGAAGTGTAATTCCTTGGTTTGGGTTCATTCTTATTAGGCATATTTCCAGTACTATTCTATACTGTGTCTGAAGTAGCAATGCGCAAAATGGCCGGTAGACAATTTTGATTATTTTTGGTGCGTATCTTTCCTTAGTATTTTGCAGCAATGCTAATGTTAGGTAGTAGCAGATAAAAACAAAACACTGCATTTTGTTAGTGCTGTTAGTGAAACAAAAGGAGGCTCCCTTGAATTTGACAAAAAGTGCAATTATGCAGTTATGCCAATGGTTTAATTCTATATGTCAATATTGAAAAAGTATTATATCCCTTTGAATTAAACACGAAAAACATTCACTTTTCCCCAATTCTTACTTGGTCTTATTTTTGGCAGTTTATCCTATAATGTACTTTTTTGTTTATTTAAGTTAATTTAACAAGGATGTGCCTCCTCCCTTCTTGTTGTTTATAGTTTTTTGTCTTTTTTTAAACAAACCTCATAATAACATGTAGGCCTGTCACGATAATAGTATACTTATCGTCCAATATATAACATATGGAACAATAATTTTTGCGGATCAATATTTATAGTGGATGAACTGCGACGAGATTTGACTGTACAGGGTCGAATTATGAATGTTAAATACAAACTACTTAAGTGTTATTCATTGCAGCTCATATTTGTGTACATTTAGAATACTTTTTTGGGGGAAATTAAGCTTTTTGCTTTGGTTTCAATATTATCGTTTAACATCTATATTTATTGCACTTCAAATTTAGTCATCGTGACAGGCCTAATAACATGTTTTCATATAAAATATTTTACCCATATGTACATCACTGACCACTCAGGCCACTGTATTATTGAATTAAAAGACCACCCAGCGCAGACGCCGTGTTTAAGGCACAAGTTCTGAGTTTCACATTCAAATACACGTGACTCATGAAAAGAACTGTACTTCCCCGAGCGGACTTCTCCTTCAGCACTTCCTGGAGTAATATTTACCATTTCCTCGCACGCTGACAACAGAATCTGGTTTCAAATGTCCACGGGGAAACTGCAAAACGGCAAAACAAACATTACAAAACAAATTACAAACATGGCACAAGATAAGGTGTAAATGTGTCAAAGTCATTTATTATATCAAAGTTTTTGATGAGAAAACATTATAAAAGAGATCATAAAATAGTGTAATATGGGTGCTTTAAAACATTTAGAGAATTATGTGAGATCCCTTTTGTTGCTCATATCCCAAATTAAAATGCATTGTTTTTTCATACATTACATTAAGTCAGTTCGAACACTTGGTATGAAGCCTTACTATCTTATTTTACACAGCATCTGAACATTTTCGAACATTTGGATTATAAAAAAAAAAATTCATTTGAACAAATATAAATACTAAAAGTCAGATTCACAGACGTATACGCCCATGCATGATTATAGAACCTACCTGGACAACAGTACTATGTGGTAGAGTTTCATGCAGAATATTACCTGGATTATAATTTATCTTTGCCCGTATGGTCTGTCGGCAACTAAAAGAGAAGAAGAAAACAAGATTTATTACACAGTTAATGATTCAATGATGCCTATTACAGGTGCTGAGACGTGTGAATAAAAGCTTTATTTATTATATGAGCAGAAGTCATTTTTCATTCTTCCACTCAATATGAAAAATCAATATTCACCTATTATTCAAACAATACTCATCTAATTTGTTTTATTTTTTGCGAATGAGGAAAGGAATCTTATGTTTTCTTAACCTTAAAATATCTAGTTTGAACGGCCTTTGCTCTATTGTTCAGTGAAAATGGGCGATTTTAAAAAGTTACTGTGAATAAGAATGACAAATACACCAGTGTGCACAGACACTAGGGGCAAAGTGGCTGTCTTGCCCAAGTGTTTTGCCCTAGGACACAAAGACAGCATTTATCTGTGAGAGCTGGAATCACACCTGATCTATTGTCGCCCCTTATCACCTCGGTCTATTACTGATAAACATTCAAATAAATATAACTGTGGTATTGATGCCTCCCTGAAAACAATGCATTAAAAGTCTGGCTAAATTAGACAGCATTCCCACAGGAGTTGCCGTTTTATCCGTGAGCTCTGTCTGAAGTGAGAATCCTTTCAATTATTGGTGGCTTTGGAATAGGGGGCTTAAGAGAAGGGCTGCATATTAGGAGGCTTAAGTGTACTCTTTTTGGTAAACAATACAAGAAAGGTAAATTTACAAAATGTGAAATTCTACCGCAGTCTGTTAAAAAAAGGTGGAACTCAAAGTATTTATTATTAAGGGTATAAGACCTCGTGAATTAGATTATAGCCAAGTTTCACCACCATACTTTCATTGTACAAAAATCACTCTTTGCCACCTCATATTTATTCGTTTTTGGTCTTTTATACAATACACACACATTACATAAGAGACAGATTTCTATTTTATTATTTAAATTACTTAAAGGGCCTGTGCAGGCTACATTATTTAAACAGCCCAACCCACAGGTCAATTGGATTTGAATGCTCATGCCTGATATACAAATTGTGGGCGGCTGAACTTGAGACTAAATATGAAGAGGTGAAGACTGATGCTTATGTTTCCCAGGATACAGACCTGTTGGGACTCTGACATGGTCCTGCTCCTTGGCTCCGCCTCCGTGGGCGTTGTGGGCGTGGGTTCAGATAAGAGCAGGGTCCTTCTTACTGGTTTGTCACACACTGTTTTTGTAACTCGGAACCTGTCCAAGAGTAAAATTAAATCAGAACATATTTTTGAGATGTGGCGTTCTGCTCTGTAAAACTGGGCTCATTAAATCTAGTGACTTAAAGGGGTGCTTTACAAAGTTTGAAGTTTTTTTCTGGTTCAAAATGTATTCAGCTAGAAATAATATATTGGAAAAGTGATATTTTTGTATATGCCTGGAATAAATTGTCCTACTTGCGCTTGTTTGTACCCAATTTTTATTTGTGCAATAACAAACGGAAAGTATCTCATCTCTGTGGGAATACAGGGTAAAGAGAAAGCGTTATTGTGTAAATCTGTAGATCCATCATATTCCTTTTTGCTTTTTAACAATTAAAAGCATTTTGTCTGTCCCTCAAAAAGTAACAAAATCATTGGCCTGTCTGGTCTTGATGTCTGGCCTGGTATGCAGGAGATAGTCCCTAAACCTCTGTCTGCACGCTTTACCTACGGCGCTCACATGAAACAGGCCTAAAAGTTTAATGAAATCAATGAATGATTACTGGGATCCAGGTTGCGTTGACCCGCAGCACACGCCTCTCCTCATCTGGGAGCACAAATGAAAAGCAGCCCCTGTGCATCCCAATCAGCTCAGCACGGCATTAGGGATGAGAGCGATGCTACACGCTCTCTGCTGCTCCACTGAACTGACAAATCATTTCTTTACTTAAAATGAAAGGATTCTGGTGCTCATTACACAAGCTGGGGTGGCGGTTTAACAGCGGTGTCCAGCCAACACCACTAAATTATGAAGAAACTGTATTAATTTTTTAAATGATAGTCTTACTAAAAAAATACTAGTCAATATGATGCAAGGAGAATGGTGAATGTACACGTCTTTACAGAATACAAATTCATATTCATGAGTATATATTAATTTAAATACATTATTTTTGAATTTTACAATATCTAATCTGAATAATTAATCTTATTAAAAGCATTATGTATTGCTGGGTTTCAGATGACATCACATCATTCTATAGTCCAATAATATTTAATACAGAAGGGTCAGCTAAAATGAATATTGTTGAAAGGCAGCTTTTTGTCGTAACACAGTGAGTTCTTGAGTTTAATCACTAATAGAAATGATCAGGTTCAACATTTGTGCATTTACCTTTTGGATATTCCATGGCAAAGTACTAGGTTTTGTTTTTGAATTGAACATTAATTATATTTTAAAATGCAAAAACAGATAGGGGAAAATAAAGTATTTTATAGAGGATAGAATATACCACAGATAGTAGCTCTTAACAAAGTCGTTCTTGTCTTTATTAATGAATCACTATTTCATTCAAATCGAATCTGAAGGGCTGTGTGAATCTTATGCAGAAGCAGTCTAACGTAATGTCTGAAGGGCCTGGTGCACGTGCTGCAATGATGATGCAAGACTTCATATTGTGCAGTGAACAGAAGCCAAACACAGCCATGAAATCTCATTAGACAGTGTTTTCAGAGGCCTTTGCCCTCGTCATGTCGGCTCACCAGCTCCTCATTATAGGAGGAGAACAAATTAAGAAAGGTGGAGGAGCCATTTCCCCTCGTTACCTCTATAGGCAACATGTACACAGCCCCAAACTGTTTTAAATATAATTTCACATTGTCTGTATAAGCTGAATTTGATATTGAAAGCCACACATGAAACACAATGAAAGAACTGAGACCTACTTCTATGTACATATCAGAGGCATCTCTACATTTTATTAGTTATATTATCTCTGCCCAATTTTAGTTGAGATTTACCTGAAGTGTAAAATCTTATCTTGGACTTAACAACTGTTATGCCATTTTTTGTGGGAACTTTCAGGGATTTCCACTGTATCGTGCAGGTTAAGCACTCCACCTCGTTTTAAATCTCTTCACTTCTTTCTCTGCAGCCCTGTGTTTTATTTCAACCTCTCCATTCTCTCTATGAGCATTCCAGGTCACTTGTCCTCTGTCAAAGACCACTGCGAAGTTAACCTACTGACTGGATTTGTCATTTCAAGTTAAAAGTTGATTGAATGAAGTGTGTGAAGAATTCTTGGTTTAGCTATAGGCCTCAACTTACCCAGGTTAAATATTGTCACTCACCTGCCCACAGCTAACACAGTAACTTCCCCGCAGTGGCTTCTTCTCTGCTCTGTCTTGCGGGCGGAGAGTTTCCTCATGAGCGGCCATTTTTTCTGGCTGCAGCGCGTGCAGATGTTTTTGTGCCCACCCATTCCTCCGATGGTGTGCAGGTGGCTGCAGGTGTGTTTGGGAGCACCCGGGGGAGCACCGGGCGATATGGGGGTCAGGGGTGGGGTTGGGCTGTTTGGAGAGATGGGCGTGATGGGAGTCCTGGAAGAAAAAGCAGAGAAAAGACAGATAATAATACAGATTTTTTTTGTTTTACTCATTTGGTATTGGTCATTTTTTTTGCTTAATACACTTGAATCATATTTTATTTATATTCAACTAGTTCTCTAAAAATATTTAATTTCACTAGTGAGCAGCATGTGTAATTGGGAAAGAGTGAGTAGCAGTAGTTGCTTTAAAGCAGTTTAAGACTAGACTGAAAACCCACCTCTTCTCCCTGGCATTTAATACTAGCTAGACAGGATATCTTAGTGTTTTATTGTTCTTTTCCTATGTAATGTGTTATCTGTATATAGATACATACATGTTATTTTTTTAATTTATTTCATTTTATGTAAAGCACTTTGGTCAGCTAAAGTTATTTTAAATGTGCTATATAAATAAACTTAAACTGAATGGACAGCCACGCAGTAAGTATCTTCCATTACCGAGAGTGGTGTAAATGAATCATTAAAGTGGGGGTATTTTATTTCTATGGGGAATTAACTGCTAACTCATAACATATTTAGATCACCATGTTACCTTTTATTCTTTTGAAAATGCTATATTCACTGCAAACAACATATTAACCTGTTTTATAAGCTTCACTTTTGTTTTTAACACTGGGTCTCTCCTCCCTTCGCTCTCTGTGTTAAGTCACTCCCCCTTCACAGCGCCATCACAACCCAATTAGCACGCATCTCGCTATTGTAACTATTGCACAGGTTTGTCAAGTTGCTGTGTACTGTTTTGTATCATGTTTTTGTATATTTATGAAGAATTGTTGTGTAGGAGCATGGGTGATGTAGGCTTGTGGGCGGAGCATTGCACAGAATCTTACAGTTAACGAGGTTTGAATAGGACCAGGGAGAGATCGCTGAAGTACTGAAACATGCAGGGATGACATCGAAAACCTCTTCAGGCGTGTTTTTGATGAGGGAACAACATTATAACGTGGTAGAAAGCTCCAAGCCCCCCTCCCCCGTCTCCCCTTTGAGCTCGTCTATGTCTAAACAGGCTTCAGAGGATAGTGTTCTGTTGAGATCGTCAATCTTATATTCATCTTTGTGGAAAAAAAGGATTCCTAACACAATTGTAATGTGCCACCTTATCAGCACAAGCAAACATACAGTACGCCAAACTCTATAATAACTGCACAAGTAAAAATAGAAACGTCTGATAGGTCATCAAGTCCCACAAAAACTCAATTTTTCGCTTGTCGATTCGTTGGACTTTTGAACAGCGAGACCTTTTACTAACCCACATTCAGCTCAAAAACATCTCACTTTGAAGGAGGAGAATTTAAACCGAACCAATTCCTCCGAGCGGCGTTTATCTTGAACCATCCCAGCAGAACAGACACATTCATAATTCATATTTCAGCAGACAAAAATAATTACCGGAGAACAATCGGGCTGAATTAAAATGTTTAAGGCAATAATGGGAGCAATTTTCTGAGCGAGCAGGCAGTAATGGATGTGCGATCAGTAAAGTAATGTAGGTTTGATTGAATACAGTATCTTCTCCCGTGTACTATTCATTTAAGTGCGTTTGTGGTTGTCTTCACTTATTGGACAAGAGCTGTGAGTGCTCTATGCATATACAATGACTAAAGAGGCAATGCAATACAATGAGCCCCACAGCAGCTTCAACAAACTAAAACAGGGCGAAATCAGGACTAACTGACCTTAACTTCCACTTACAAACTTCTCTGTTGCAATTACTGATACTTTGCACCTGATGTTATCAACATTTCCTGGGGGGGGTGATGCTAACTGTAGGCACTGCTCTGTCTGAAGCTCTGTTACTCAAATTAGACTTTAATATGGCCATAAAGAACTAATTTAGCTGGAGCTACAGCAGGTGAGCTGATTTTGTACTGGTAAGTTCCTCTCAAATAACATTACAGTCTCAGTTAGTTAGCCTCAGCCAGCAGTTCTTCAGTTAGTCACACTCCCCATTTTTGCTGAAAATCAAACACCTAGATTGTGTTGTTTAAATCCATTTTGTGATTTATCATTTGCGTTATGCATATACAATGACTCCAGAAATCAGGGGCGTTTCATGCATTTACTTGACAAAATTGAAATTAAAAGACATACACACAGTTATCACACCAAGTAGACATTATAAAACAAACAACTGAATGCTGTTGTACTAGTATTATGTATTAAATGTTTTTAGAGAAGCATGTCTTTATTCTGTTTATAACTTTACTGTACTTAACATCACCAGGATCTGTTAAACAAGGTACATACTGTGCCAAGAGAATTCCAGCATGAAATCAGCACTAGAAAACTAAAATAATGGCAGCCACCAGGGATTCAGAGCAGCTTAACATCATGTGGAGATGTGCTTAAGCAACTGGAAAAATTCAAATACAAGAGCACCATTATTGAACAAACTGCAGGAGGATCTCACGAGAGCCCGCCTGGGGACGCCAAGATCCACCCTGAGGCCAGTCAACACTCGATCGAGTTCTGCATAAGAGCACCAAACTTAAGACTCCTGAGAAAACGAATGTGGCCCGTGGCTCTATACAGCTGTGAGGCTTGGACCCAATGGGCTGCCCGCATCAGCACACTGGAACAATTCGAAACCATGCTACAGACACGGCCTGAGGATCCCCCCTGCACTACCCCACAGTACAAATGAACTTTAAGGAAATGGGGACAGAGAAGCAACTGATATCAACTGTAAGAAAAAGGAAACTACAGCACTTTGGCCATATCATGAGCGTCCAAAATCTCTGCACCCATACTGTGGAAGCGTATATAGATGGCAAGAGGACAAGAAGGAGATAAAGGAGACGATGGAGTGATAACATCCTAGACTGGATCAAAACATCTCTTGGGAAGTACACAGAGTTTGTGGAGGAAGCGGGTCGAGACGCTCATGATCCCTGACCCTGAATGAGGAGGATGAGGATGTGCGCAGCATCACATGACGAATTCTGTTCATAGCTTTACTGTAAATCTCGACCAGCATGAATGGACAGTTGTGTCAATTTCATGGCATGATCTTGAGAACAAAATATCCAATCCACCTGTTTATAGAGCACACTTTACATTTTGCTGCACAAATAATACAACTAATATTACACAATTTAAAGATCCTATATTATGCAAAACTGACTCCTGTGAGATGTTAAACCATGTTATAATGCGGTTACTGTCTCAGAAACATACCTAAAGTTGCGTTTTGTCTCATCCACTCTTGTTTGAGTAACCCGTTATTATTAGTCTGTCTATATTCAAAGCTCAAAATGCCCTGTTCCACCTTGTGATGTCATGAAGTGGTAGTTTTCAAGTTACTTTTTACCTTTACAGTAGAGATTCGTTAGAGTTGATTTATCCAAATGATTTAGTGAGGGATTATGGAGTTTAAAAAACATAGTGGAGCACTTCCACCACATGAAGGTTTTAGTTTGAGAAAAGACTCAGGCTAAAGACATTTGTGTGTTGAAACAAACACATACATTTCATGATTGGGAAACAACATTATAACATAGCTCAGAAAACTGCGTAATATGGGCTCTTTAACTTCACCCTTGGTTAATTGTGCTGCCATAAATAAAACCTGACTATGTAAAAGAAGAGTGGGAATTGCATTTTCTGATAAAACATGCAGACATTTAAGCGTGCATCATTTCAAATAACCTACTTTTAGTTTATTGTGCTGGATGCTACCTTTAGATATTGCAGCCTGATAAAACACCGGGACAAATAACCTCTTTAAGTAGCGAGTAAAAGCCAGTGAGGGTCTGAGAGGGTTGAGTCTGATTAAGGACTGACTCCAGACACACTACAGTCACTATGCCCCCTGGAGTGTCTCCTACCTACCCCCCCCCCGCCTTCGCCTCATTGTCCCATAATTTAGCCCCTCGAATACACCAACTAGTGCACTATGTCCCCTGGCAGACTGCCCAGTGTGAAACCCAACAATTCAAACAAAAATGCAAACTGGGTGTTATTTTACAATCAGATCTACAGCACCTTTGACAAACTAAAACAGGTTGAAATCAGGACAAACATAACCCCTACTTACAAATTTCCATTTTAAGATTATTCATACTTTACAGCTGGTGTCACCAACATTCCCTGAGGGTGATGCTAACTGTAGGCACTGCTCTGTCTGAAGCTCTGTTACTCAAATTAGACTTTAACCTGAGCTTTATATTAACACAATCTGGCCATAAAAGAACTGACGTAGGTGGGACTACAGCAGGTGAGCGGATTCTGTCAGTCAGTTAGTCACGCTCACTTTGATTTGTGTTGTTTAAATCCATTTTCTGATTTTTCATGAGTTTTCAAATCATCAGTTAAATTATTCAGTATTTGCATTGTGTCACCATGGCAAAATAACTAAAATATTTTTTTGTAAGCAGTTATCGCTATTGGAAAAAGCATTGATCCTCAAACATGTCCAGCAGATTAATATTCTAGATAACTGTGCCTGATGGTGACGTTTATAGCATCTGGGTATTTTTAGTTAAGTTTTTTCGCCACTACTTCTTTCTACTTTTTGTTTTAATCATCCATTGAGAGTTAGGTTTCTTTTCTCATATCTTTTTTAAGCCTTGTCTTGCACTTTTTCACAGCCCTGTCTTGCACAAGGTAGATTTGGACAGGGAACTGAAGAAGTAGACACATGAAAGCAAGCGACTGGTAAAATGTGCGCGATTGCAGATTTGAGCCGATTTTCCCCCGAGCAGAATACCTTTTCCCTGGCAGCGGCAACACTTTTATTTTCACTCATCCTCCTCTTAACAAAGGGACTGTCTCTGCTGGCTTTATCTCCTGCTTGAGCTCGCTGAACAAACGTGCTGAGATGAGGAAGCTGACAGAAGGACAGGGAGCAGAAAACTAGTGCTTCCCGATTTACTCACACTTCCACCTGTCCAAGTCCATATCGCTTATCGCTGTGAGAGAATGTAGGGTGCAAGTCTGCTCAGTGGTGCACTTCTCATGACCACTTGTAAAAAAGCTGTTATCTGCTGTTTACAGAGATACATAGTAGGGTTGTTTCAAATTGCCAAAGAGATATGATAACAGTTACATAAAGGCATCTGCATATTCAGGTGTGTTTATTACCTTGAAAAACATATTCATTCTTACTTTGAGCTTGCCTTTACACAGATCTGACCCATTGCTCGGTCTGGTAGCGTCACCTGCTTGTTTCCATGGAATTTGAAGGTATTTGAAAATCATCCAAATGAATTAACCCTGACTGTAAGCGAACAGTTTTCTTACAGGAAGAGCATATGACTTAAAACACCCGGTTAGCATTCAAATTACTGCACAGAAAAAGTGAAAAAATCATGTGGGTGAAACAGAATCCACAGCTAGCAAAAAATAAAATAAGTTGGCTCGTCAATGTTATCGTTTCTAACAAATACAGTTTACATAATGCAGAAATGTAGGATATAAAAGGTATTTGTTTTCTGTTAACTTTTAAGCCGTTGGAAAACTAAAAACTAGGGCAGAGAACTCTCCAATTCAAAGAAAAGTTGTCATCAGCATCTGTAAAATCTGGCTTTGAATTCTTTTAAAGCAAATGCCAGCAGCGAACGATTCTTAAATAACGCCTCACTGATGCAATATGGGGCACTGTGGCATTCTGGGAAGGGTCCCCAGCTGCCTGCCCCCAATCAGGCGCTGCCAATCTGGAAGCGTGTCAGAGGTAGAATGTGGCCTGATTGCCTTGTCCATTCATTTCCTGCTGTGTTCAATCATAGGTGGCCCTGACCTAACATGCTCAGACTGTTATGGAGGCGTATGGTGCCATCTAGTGGTTAATGCAGACACCACACTTGAAATGTAATAGATGGTCAATATATGAAAGTTGGAACAATATTCTTTGGGGTCAATATTTAGTGTGTGTATTTTTTCTTTGCACTACTGGGAAATTTTTGGTTATTTTTTGGCTAGATGATGATTTTTTTTAACAATACTGTAGATTTTGAATAGATTTTGTGGGTTAAATCTGCTTCGGGGTTATTGCGGCATAAATTAGTTTCAGTATTATCGTCTATATTTACTTCAATAATGTAAAACACTTAAAAATGTCTTATTGTGACAGGCCTAATCAGGAATCAGGAACATTTTGACCATTCTTTCGTCTTTGGCTTGGATCAATTTGGGTCAACAAAAGACATTCATTTGGAGATGCACATTTCAATGTGCAATTTGTGTAACCTAATCAAGAAGGAAGACAAAATGTGAAACTGAGCCCTATTTATTTCCTGTTAAACTCCACCCCCCTAACACTGGTTTAACATTTAAATGAAACTTACCCATCTGAGTCAATGCTGTTTTCATGAATCATGGCTTTCAGTGCGTCAGAGTTGGCTGAAACAGAAATACAGAAACAGACTTCTTATTGGGGAGCACTAGAGAAAGAGAAAGAGGAGATAAAAGTGTTGTGGGAATTAGCACCACACGCTCCAGTGACTTCAAAAGAGCAGCGCTTATTGAAAGATGGAGGCAGCTGATTACGTCTAATGCAATTAAATGGCACATCACAAGAACTTATAACAGTTCTATAAATGGGACAGACCAAAGCTGCAACCAAAACAGCTTAACAGATTTAGAAACCTGACTAAATACTTCTTACTTATATGTAAAGAATGAAGCACTGCATATGTACTAGTCGGCTAGTATTCATTGTACTATTAGAAAGTAGTAGTACAAGTAGTAGGGTTGTCAAAAGTATCAAAAATCATATACAAAATCAGTACTAGTTTGAGTAATGATTAGTAGTAACTAGATACTCATTTAAGCAGGTATCGATACAAAAAAAAAGTCACATTCACAGGACAAAAAGATTGACTGTTCATGAATAGCTTTAGAATGATCTTGAGCTGTGTCACAAGTATGACACTAGTATAGTATAGACTAGTTTAAGACCATAGACCACAATAGCACCTAACTGTACGACTGGGGGATTGATGAAATTTTATTATTGTGACAATGCTATTTTGTAGTCGTAGCAGCAGCAGCCCTAAGCATTAAAGTAAATCTTTCATTCAGTATTTATCTTTGCTTCTTTTCAATATTAAAAAAAACAAAACACACTTCAATTGTTATTTTGAGCTGATCGTACTTACAGGCCTTCTTGAGTTTCCCTCTCTCTTCTACCCTCTCCAGGATTTGCATAATATTTCCTCCCAGGGACATATTTACCTAAAGCCCTGATGCATTCAGTGACTTTGAAAAAAAGTAGGTTGGCACAGACATTTTAAAACAGCACACGGGGCATATACACACACGCACATGGGTTTTTTGCATACTCAAGGCAGAGGAAGGCGAGGATGAATCATGGAGGTGAATGGTGACTTGTACAGTATGATTACATGTTACAGTCTTCCTCAATCCAGCTGGCACCAGAGGCATTTTATAAAAAGATCTAGTGCGACAGGTAGTATTTTTAGATCACAGGCTTCAGTCATGCTTTTATTATTGCAAGTGGCTTCCTCCTCATGTGTGACTCACACTGAGTCTTATGAGCTCTATTATTGTGGTCATTGTGAATTTGAAACGTCGTCATGACAGTACAAACAGAAAGTTCTACATTTCACAAACAATTGATTTAGAATTAGGAATGAGATGAATTGAATATTTGTATTGAACAAGACTGAATCCTGCTTTTGTCAATAAGTAAAAAGAAATTAGATCATATAGTATGCAAAGTGCCCCTCTAGATTAAATAAAGTTATGTTGATTACTGATTGGCTGATTGCTAGCGTCAGCTGGTAGAGTATTGACGGATCCGATGGTTGACAGTTCGAATCCCATTCTTGACATACACATCATTGGCTGAGCGGATCAGACCCAGTGACCCACAGGTTGCCAGTGCGATTCCAGCTCCCACAAATTAATACTGTAGTTTTGTCCTTAAGCAAGACACTTAAACCCCCCCTTGCCCACAGTGTCTGTGTGCACCGTTGTATGAATATGTGTGTGAATATGTGAGCGGTTCCTTGATGTAAAGGTTCCTTGATGTAAAAGGTGCAAAAGCAGTATATAAAAATGTGACCATTTACCATACCATACTATATATCGATAAATATATTGTATTTTCAAATATATATCTTCAATTCAAACAGTTTAACTAAGAAATGTATTTGCTCAACAAGCTGCATAATCCTGTCATATTTTACCAACCACACAATAAATTTTCAAAACACCAACACCAGTGATTGCTCACATGTCCATTAAACAGTATGGCAGGATAATGCATTTTGTCAGTCCTGTAATTGTGCTCTGATGACCTCTAGATGGCAGTGTTTCTATTCCTCAAGACCCTGCCATGTGTTAACCTTTCTGAACCTGAATAACAATGAAACAATTTTCCAAGTATGGTCAGTGGAGCCCTTGTACAGAACAGCCAGGAAAAATCTCATTTATAAGCAGTTTCCTATGCACACAAGCAACACACTTCCTTCCTCAATCTGCTAGAATGTTTTTACAAAATACAAAACATACTGTATGCTATTGGGCGTACACTAGTGTATGTGGTCTTATACTTCTTCTAGTTCTGATACAGCTCAAGGTCATTCTAAAGCCATTCAGGAAAGGCTCATTTCTGTCCTGTGAGTGTGACTTCAGTATCATACTTGAAATGAGCATCTAGCTTCGATACTAGTTTAATATCGATTAGTATCTGATTTTAGATACTTTTGACAACCGTAATAAAATAATGATAAAAAGCATTTTGTGAGGCAATATTACCTTCATTTTTCATAATGTAGTGGACGATCTGCCCAACGGTGTCATTGTTTTCACTGAAGGTGTCGTTCAAATCTGAAAGAAACAAAAACATCCTTAAAATATCTTATTAACCAGGACATTTATAGAGGAGGAAGTTTTGAACATTTGTAGACCCCAGAATGACCTTTCAAAAGGATCAGAAGGGCTGCACATTTTATCACAAACAGAATCCAAATGTGTGGTATAAATTTGCTAACCCTGTACTTTAAAACTCTACAAACATGTTCAAAAATGTATGGGATGGGATTAGTATATAGCAGTTCATATTTCACAACAAAATTTGGCCAGAAAATGCTAATTTTATTTACAAAACTGTGCAGACATAGTGATCAAGTTGCAGTTGTTTTAACTTAGCTACTTGTTTAGGTGGGTTGTTAGTTACGGCAAGGTAAGTTACCACAGTTCCTACACAAAGTAATTCAAAGTGCTTTACAGAATAAGAAAGATTACAATCACAATACAAACAAATCAAAACATAAATAATCATCACAGAATTAAAAGAGAACATTGTCCTAACATTTAGCATCGTCAAAGTAGAGGCCTGTCTCAAATCTTCAGGAATAATACTGTCTCAGGTTTTAGCTTCATAAAACTGAAATCTAGATTCCCCAGTTGGAGAGGCTAGTTATCAAGGCAGCCCTATAACACCCATCCCTAATTCATATTATCTTAGATCAGTGTCCTGTTACTATTTAAATGTGTCCCAGAGGTGCTCTGGATAATGGTTACAGTCCAGACATGAGCCTGGCCTACTTTTGATCAGCTGTAATTGTGCAAGCTTTATTTAGTACATATACTCTTAGGCACTTCCTCTCACATCCTGTTCTCTGCTGCAAGTTGCAATTTCACAACTAGCATTATATCAAATGTTCATTTAAAGTGCAACTAAACACTAAACTGTTTTTGTTACTAAACTGTATATGGTATTTTAATCTCATTATCTACTTCCCTAGTTATTTTGGAGGAATTTTAGCGCAAACTAGGTAAATTAGCAGCTTTCTTGTCAAAAACACCTAGATCTACATTTGTGCTGCCTTCAGTGGCCTCTGCAATATCAAGTAGTTGGTGACAACGCGAAAGACTATCCTGATTACGGCTGTGTTTCTGAATACAAACACCTGGCTGCAGGGGTGGAGTTTGAAGCGTGGGTACTTGTTAGACCAATAAAAGTGTTCCACATGCCCTTAGACCTCGCCCACTCTCTTCTCTCCAAGTACTTTTAGTTTAGCAGCTCTATTTGAAATGCGGCTGTGGGCGGAGTTTAGACGTTTAGTCCCACAGAACATGTCAGAACCAAAAGTCAACACACGAGACGCCAAGCAACGGTGCAACCTGATCACCATGGAGCGTCACAGTGCTTTCACTATTTCCGAGTCTTTTGTTTTCACATGGGAAGGAGGGTTGGGTCTGCAGCCTGCTGAAAGAGCAATGACAAGCCGAAAGATAAACGCGAGTGTATTACAGGAATTACTACAAGGGGTGTAATAATTAACAAGGTCACAGGATGTCACTAAAACAGATCACATTCTGCTTAAAGTGTCTGCCAAGTTCACAGCCAAATAAAGCTTCAAGCACTGTACTTATTGTATTATTGCTACACCTTCTTTTTCACTTCAGGAGAACAACTAAAGCCATTATTGTGAAGTGAGTACACTCCTTAAATCGTAAGGTCATTAAAAGCGTTGGATGATGATAAATTATTCAAGGCAGGGCAGAGCAATTCCAGTGAAATTTAAACAGGAATTTGAGAGTCCGCAATTATCAAATCGCAATTGGCTGCAATTATTTTGGTAATAGAACTAAATATTATTATTATATTACTTTTTAATAGAAAAATCTTGTTGTACCTACAGTTTAGACCTTTACGAACATGTTCTGAAATGCATGGGTTTCCTGTAGAGTTCATTAAATTAAACATTATCCTACTTTTTAAAGGTATAATCGCAATCTCAGTACTTGTCTGTTGTACTGAGTGCTAATTCAACCAGCAAAAAAAGACAAAGATAAAATACTTTGTCTCTGGGATAGGAATGTGCTACAGTACTGATTGGTGGGCAGGAGGTTACTAGTACTAAGCACATGATACCCGACTGCCAAATCACATGACCCCAATGTTCTGGCGATTCAATTCGTAAACGTATGTGAAATATATCACCCCACACTTGTACGGTCACGGGGTGGAGATTTACTGTAGACCACACATAACATAGTCATGGTTATAAAAGCGCTTAGACATTTATTTGCTCAAAACCTTAACTGTAATCTCGGGTGTGTTTTCATGATTAATATCTTTATATAAAAAGATTGTGGAAAGTTCCTTCAGTTTGAACATAGGTGCTCCTTATAAGGCAAACCTGAACAATTTCAGGAATATCAGCATACCTTGAAATTCCTTGTATTTTATAGTTGAACTAATAGTTGAGCATGGGGTGATTGTTGGATAACACTGCCGCTTTAATGTAGAGTAGACAATATTCTTTTTTTTTTTTCAGTTCTGGATGACCCAGACAGTTGGTAATTCAGAAGTTTCACTGTTAGTAGTCTGTCAGCAAAATGATCACATGAAATACATCAACATTTAGTGCAACCATCTACTAAATATTTGAATAATGGCAAAAGTACAAAACTGAAATAACTGAGAATCTGCATGTTTCTTTGTCATTACGCTTTGACAAACAATATTGGCTCTACATCTATTAATGATTCTGATGCTGTCTCTGATCCATCGTGTCTCCCAGACTAAAGGCTTTGAGATGCAGCCACAATATTGGCTCATTGGCCAATAATAGTTCACGTTCCAGATGGAGCAAGGGGCCAACATAACCACAGAAACTGCAAGGCTTTCGAAGGATATCTCCACAGACAATCCACAAATGTTGAACCTTATCATTTTTGGGCAACAACTGGGTCCACAAGCTTGACTTTTTAAGTTTAAAGAAACATTCAACGCTACCACTTTTTGATGCTATTGTAATTGAATTATTTTTTTAATTTGTGCTGGTTTTAACTGTCTAAGTTAATTTAGAAAAGACAAGTACAGACCTGCCAACCATAAACCAGGTCAAAGAATCTGTAATCCTTAATTCAAATTCTACCATTAAGTTCCTCTCTGCTCTCCGGCTCTGGTGTGAACACAGTCTAAGGATACGGAACAGTTTATTTTTTATAGCCGATATGTCAGACTCAGGCCCATGGGCTGAAAAACATGCAGATGTTGTTAAAACGTTTCAATGAATATTTAGTTTGGCCGGCAACTTAGTCCCATTTTTTAATTTTGGCCCTCTGTGAATTTGAGCTTGACACCCCCGGTCTATGGCATCAAACAATATGCGTCCTCAGAGTGGGATGACTACACCCTAGGGCTGTAGTCAAATGAAGAAATTAGAGGTCGAGTAAAGGCAAGACTAAAAAGAAGGCGTGGCAAAAGCTCTCAAAATATCTCTGCAACAAGACAACAACTGTATGGGAGTTAATGCTAAAAAAAAATACTAGGAAACAAGGCATTGATATAAAGATTAATTCACATTTTGGTCGATTAACACTCCATTGAGCAATTAAATCGACTAAACGACTAAATGTAAACAGCCCTAATATACCCTACCCTACTTAACAGCTTCCATACCTCCCATCTCCAGATCTTGCTCCAGCCGATCACACTGGTGCTCCTCAAATTTGTCCTCCTCTTCGGCCTCTGTGGTGCAGCGGTAGCCCTTCTTCTTCAACACGTGGCAGATGACAACTCCAATCAGACCCAGGAGGAAGAAGGTTGGCACCAGGGCAAATGCCGTGAGGTCATGGCTGCTGTTTGTCTCACCATCGTTCTTGATAGTCACATTGGGATTATCTTCTAAAAAACAAAACACAATACCATATAATATTTATTTATATTGCAATTTCAGAGTGTATTCTGTTTGAAGAGGTGGTATTACGGTATGTTAAAATCTTTTTTTTTTTCTTTTGTCACTTTGTTCCCTCATCAAAAACGCGCTTGAAAACGCTTGACAAGGTTTTATATGTAATCCATTCATGTTTCAGTAATTTATCCATCAGGCACTATTCAAATCCTCTGGTTAGCTGTAAAATTCTGTCCAATGCTCAACCCACAAGCCATTCATGCTCCCACAGACTGTATAAAGAAGTGGACTAAGTGAGTGTGACGTCACCCACAGCGTTCAGCTACTGCCAAATGAAGCTCATCGAGGCTAGCAGTTATAGGGGCAAATTTGGAGCCAAGTTCCATATTAGGAATTCCGACTGCGAGTATCATTAGTATCAAAGAGCCAATCCAGAGCGAGACTATTGAAGGTAACGCACCGTCCCGCCCCACCACTGGTTTAGCAGGATCATGTAGAGCAGGTTAATATGAAAATTTTCAGACAAAAATGTTCAGCCTAAGAGCAGCAGTTACAGAGAGGGGCGACAGTTTTCCAATGTAAAGTGAATTGGAGCCAGAGTCGATGGAGCTGGAAGTCCTCACTTCCTATCTTGAACATGGCCAGCGGCTGGTAGGTTTTATGTCCATTTATATATATACATGCTCTTTGCAAAAAATAACTACAATTTAAGGAACCTTTACTTGAACCACAGACGATTCATTTAAAATGTGTTATTTAAGGTATAAGTCAAACAATTATAATTATATTTTGAAACTAAATACGTAGAGCTATATTTACAACCAAGCTTGAACAGCTGAAGCATTTAAACGCCTTCTTCTCCAGGATTAATCAGGAATGCAGCTCGTGCCTTTGCCATGTAGAGTCTAATCTGGTTTAAGATGTCTCATGATTCTTTTCTGATGGTATAGCCGGAAATAGATTGGTTAATTTGAAAGAACGTATAAATACATGAACAAAATGGGTATGGTTAAATGGGTATTAATGCACCACATTTCATTTCCCAAAAACTTGACTTTCAAAAGACTCTGTTAAAACTGAAGAGTCAATATTTCCCTTCACATGCAACTGGAATCACTGGGATGTGAGTAAGTAAGTAAAATAATATCAGCGTCACAATACTAAAATTTCCATCTTGATTTTATACTAATGTATAAACTATAAACTGATTTTGATACCGCGATGATAATGAAAACCTCCATTACCTCTACTATCACAACATAATGTCATTTTCAACATAACTAAATAACAGTAGAGCCCAAAAGTCACTGACAGTTGAGAAAAAAAATCATAACTGTTTTGTTTCTAAATCCTTTTATTTTATTTTTTCAGAGCATTTAGAACTACTCTTCAGACATTAATATGAGCAAATATAGCACTGTGGAGCAAACCCTCATTGTACAGTGGTACTTTGAGTCACACGGGTCAAATTCAGAAACTCAGCGGTGTTACCGTTGACATTTTAATACCAGAGATGCCCCGAGAGTAAATGCCATTAAAGGAACAATAAATGGTTTTCAAAGACAGGGGGCAGTATGTGATCTCCCGAGACCTGACTAGTCCTGATTTCTTCCTGTGGGGCTATTTAAAGAAAAGGTGTTTGTGAATAAACCTCAGACAATAAACGACTTAAAACATAATATCAAGGATTAAATAAGAGCCATGAGCCCGGAAATGCTTTCAAATGTTATGCAAAGTGTATTGGATAAGGCTATTCAGTGAGAAATCCAAAATGGTGGACACTTAAAAAACATTATTTAAAAAAATATTTTCACTTCCCCTATTTTAAGTAGTGATAAGTTTACAGCACTGTAAAACTCGTGCAATACACACCGCACTTTAGAACTTATGCAATACACACACTCTGAGTTTATGTTTTTGATTTGGCTTCTGTCCTGCCCTGTATGTATTTGGCTGTATTTTGTGTGTGACCATCAACCTGTCCAGGGACAACAGATGGAAACTAGCCTGTGGCTAAAATCTGGCATGTTTACATATGTATTTTATGTTCATTAATATGCACTGTCCCTTTTCTAAATAAATAAATAAAATAAGTGTAAGTGAACAATTATAATCATATATATTGCCAAAAATCTCAGAAGGTTCAGTTTACCTACTGCTAAAATTTGGTGAGTATAACTACAGCTATTGAAGATTTAAAAGTGTCAGTGACTTTTGGGCCACCCTGTACTTTCTTTGATATTACCATGTGGTCTTGTATCTGTGTAACCCCTCAGTCATACTAGTCTATCTCTTCATCTGTCTGTGTGGTCTTATACTTTTTCTGATACAGCTCAAAATCATTCTAAAGCTTTTCAGGAAAGGTTCATTTCTGTCCTGTGACAATACCTGTTCAAATGAGTACCTAGTTTCGATACTAGTTTTAGTATCGATTCGTATCCAATTTTCTACTGATACCAACTCATTCAATTGAAGACCTTGAACGCTCCTCATTGTGCGTTAACAATGTAAACCAATGCATGAGTCACGTATGATTCATTTGTTTATGGAAAGACAAAGTGGAGAATTATTTTAGAAAAACATAACATGATGTGTTTAGTGTCGTCTCCCACCCACCACCACTCAGACTTTGGACCCATTTGACTCTTGTTTTATGGGAGGTTCAGTGACTCACTAGAAAGCAGGATTTATGCTTTTTCTTCCACATCACCGTGTTGTATCCAAGGTACAGATTTAAACCACAGGAGGCTGTTGTAATCTGTGAATGTGGTCACAGCTGAATAAACTCTGCCACTGGGGACATCCAACGGCAAAGCAACAATTACAGAGACAAAGACACTACTGACAAAACTTTCATTAGACAGATAGCACAAATTTACTCTTAGACTTAAACATATTTCAATTGGCAGCCATCTAAAACACAGAGACACGATAAATATAGAGGGAAAAAAGCAAAATAAAGCATTTCTAAGCATGGAGTTGTGTTTTGTTTCATTCACACATGTTAACACACCAACCCTGCATATTTAGGGCGGAGTTCTTCTCCAGAAAACACACGTTCCACTTTGTGATGTCATGTGGTAATACAGGAAGTGCCCCACAGTGTTTTTAAACTCCATACACTTTCACTAGAATCATTTGGATCATTTCAAATCTGGAATTGCCAATCTCTTCTGAACTTAAGTTAAAAGATAGCTGTTAACTTCAAAATTACCACCACATGACATCACAGGGTGGAACAGATCATTTCGAGCTTTGGAGATGAAGACAGACTAATAGTAAAGGATTACTCAAACAACACAACTCCAGATATGTTTCTGATGAGGTAATAACAACATAGCATGGCTTAAAGCGCACAAGAACCAAGTTTGCACAATACAGGACCTTTAACAAACAATCACACACGTCACAATGCAGTACGTCGAGTTGAGCTTATTGTCATGACAGTGTGGTAATAGTTACAAGATTAGGGCTACAACTCAGGATTATTTTAGTAAGTGACTAGTCAGCGAATGAAGCCTTTTAGATGGAGAATATTGACAAATAAAGTGCAGTATTGATGAAAATAAGACACTTTATTATTTTTGGGCATTTTGATTTAATAAAGGTGCTGTTTTTGTTATAAACGGTATTTTGGCATGTGTTTCATAGTCTAAATCAGGGGTGTCAAACTCAAATTCACAAAGGGCCAAAATTAAAAACTGTGACCAAGTCCAAGGCCAAACAAAATATTTATTACAAAATTTCAACAACGTCTACATGTTTTTCAGAAGGGGTGGATTAAATTTGAGTGAGGCGACAGGTAGCAGATACTAATTAGTGTCGACAGAAGTGGTGGGGGCCAGCGCCAACACATTTGCAAAGCATTCTGGGATTTGTAGTATTAGAGATGCATGTGCTATACTGGCGGGGCAGCATAGCACACATACATATTTGATATAATCTCGCGGGCCAAATATAATTATATCGAGGGCCAAATTTGGCCCATGGGCCTGAGTCTAACATGTCTGGTCTAGATACTGATAAAAATGATCAAAATACAATTATTATTACAGTAATAGCCAAGTCAGCTTATTATAGTGCCATCATGATAACACATTTTGAAGTGCGAGATATTGCTGAAAACCCAAAAACAGGATTTTCCCCAAAAATTATTCTATATTGTAAATGAACATGAGTTGCAATAAATAAATGAAACACTTAAAGAGTCATAGAAGTAATTTTTTCAACTCTCTACAGCTCAAATCTCATTGTACTCAAGAAAAATAACAAAAAGTTTCTCACTGTATGTAAGAAAAAGTCCCGCGATAAATACTGACTCCCAAAAAGAATTGTTCCATCTTTCATGTAGTGAACAATAAGTCAGTATAGTATTATATAGTATTTATTGTGACAGACCGAGGATTATTATAATGAATCGTTGCAGCCCTAATCAAGAGATAGTAGTAGTTAGTTGTAGTGAGATGTTATACGACCTGCCACTGACCTTTATTGGAATTTCTTTTGTTATGACTTATCCAGCCAGAGAACACAAACCCTCCTGTAGACCCGGCGTATTTCAATTCAGAGATTATTTTATCTCATGCTCCGTGTTTTGCTTATTTAAAGTTGAATTCACAAAAAATGTAAAAATCGTGCTTGGGCACTATTTGTGGCTTTTGATTCTGAAGCCAATATTTGAATGGGCAAGAGGTCAAAGGTCACAAAAGCTCATGAACCGCAAGCTGCATTCCACCACTACAGACAAGGGAGCCTTTGTCCGCTTCCTGTTAACATTAATGAATGATATTTACAATCAAAGACACAACAGAAGTGAAGAGTTTTGAAAAGCCTCTGTTACTTATTATATATTGGAGTAAGAGCTAGTTATACAGGGAAATTCTCTGCCTGAGCGCACTACTGAACCACATGCCAGCTGATGCACACAGGGATAGTGCAGCACCATTGTGTGTGGTGCAGTAGAGCGAATAGACTGAAACAGACCATTGTCCAGTCCCTGAGCGCCCTGTGACCACCCTGTCCATTTGTTTAAACAGGGAATGAATGAAGACAAGTTGAATCATGAAAATTTCTCAAACGGCTCTAAACAAGAACCTAGAATTTTTTAAATAAGAATCTAGATTTTTCAAATATTACCCTGTCAAGTTGTTTTCATCAGTTGTACCATTACTACTACAATGTATTACTCTCCCTAAAGTACTATATGTACTACTCTGACAACTCTGAACACCACCACACAAGTACATCTTTAAATCTGAACATGCTTCTGCCTTTTCCTAGTCTGCAAGGTTATTCAGGATCTATTCTTAAATGCAACTTTTCTGGTGAAGGCTCCCACCACCTTCTCGTCTCTATAGAGATAATGGTTTGCCTAGAATGTTCCACAGTATGTTATTAAACTTAACTCTCTATGGAGACAAGTATGTGACATCACAAGGTCAGATCTGTGGAAAGGTGACCCCACTTATATTTATACAATAAAAACACAAGATACTTACAATATAAGTTTAGTACAATATTGTGGAACAATCCAGTCAAAGCAACATTTCCATGGAGACAAGCAGACCTTCTATCACAGAAGTTACATAGTGCAGCTTTAATGCTTATACTTAATACTTAACAATTTGTACAGGTTTGGTGATATCTTTACGTACTGGTCCTTCAACTTTAGAATTGCAGGAAAACACCACCTCAGGTAAAATTTGACTTATATTTTACTGCTCGTTTCATCAGTGCTCTTCCCTGTCAGCTGAGTGAATAATACAGTCTACAATCTGTTATGTATTCATATTTTTACAAAAAGGGGAATGTAATCTTCGTACTGTGTCAAATTGTAGACCTGAAATGAATAGCTGAGTTAAAGTTTGGCTTGATAAGTGAGCTTTACCGTCCCACTAGAGTAATTTCCTGCTGTCTTAAAGGATTAAGGTTCCGCCTCAAGGTTATTGACGTTTGTGCTGCGGCTTTCACCGAATGATGACCAATCAATTCTCTGAAAAAAAACAAGGTACAGTGATTTCAGTTCATAAATATTTCACTATAAAACGCCCTTATCTTGGTCCAAATTGTTCTCTTGGTGGCAACTACAGCACTTAATGCAGTTGCACTTTTATTATTAGGTTATCATAAACATGCAGTGTAATATGAATAGAAACAAGAAAGAAAGAAACAACAAAGAAGAAATCTGATGAAAACCAGAGACCAGTTGCTGAAACAATGTCTGAAAACAGGTCTAATCATAGGCAGACAGAGATTTACTCATATGCAAAATAAAGTAACTGCAAGTCTAAGACAGGCCAAAACTAACTTCTTTATAAATGTCATAGAAAATGCAAAAGGCAGTGGTAAAAAGTGGCCTGCTTGGCCGTCAATCACACAAAAATAACTAGACGATGGAACTACACGTAAATAGTTCCATTATTAAAGAACCTCGGCTACTCATTTAAATTTCATCAGTTCATTTAACTTTCATAACCTCTGTAAAGGAGATCACCTGAGACTTCATTCCACCTGCTTGCACTGATAATATCTGTGACCCTGATCAGGCTCTGTTCAGGATCATTGATATTTCAGACCATGAAGTTGCAAAAGTAATTACAGGCTTAAAAAAACTCAAAAGCACTTATTTAAGCATGTATATATATCATATCACATATATCATCATTTAGAAAACAACAAACCCTCATTACAGCCTCATTACATTACCCCCACTACAGTTTGGCTTTCACACCCATCACTCCACAGACACTGTCCTGTGCGTGTTAACAGAAAACATAAAGAGCTTGCTTGATAGGCGTCCCTGTGTTGAGGCTGTCTTCTTAGACTTGAAGAAAGCCTTTGACTCCGTAAACCATCAGATCTTGCTGTCGAGGTTGACTCAATTGAACATCTCCAGTCAAGCTCCTCAATAGTTTACATCGTATTTGTCCCATAGGAAACAGTACGTGGTAGTTGCTTGTGTAAAATCTTCGTGTTTAGACTGTGATGTTGGTGTCCATCAGGGGTCAGTCCTTGGGCCGGTTTTATTCTCCCTCTTCTCAATAACTTATCAAACGCTTGTCCAAATGTATTCTCACAGATGTATGCGGATGATGCAGTTATATACACTCAAGCCAAAAACATTCAGCAAGCTGCCTCACAGCTGCCTTATCGTCTGTGCATAACTGGCTTAAGGACTTGTGTCTCTTGTTAAACACCACAAAAAATGTCTGTATGTACTTCTCAAAAAGTCAATTAAAGCAATCAAATGTCTTTCTTAACAGAGTAGAACTTGATGTGGCCCCAGAATTTAAATATCTTCAAGTTATCCCAGACCCAACATTACCCTTCAAAAGTCACGTAAAAAAAAGTGTCCCAGGTAATTCAATTCAATAATCAGAATTTTCATCACATCCAGAATAAGTTAAACATGAGTGCTGCTAAAACTTATTTCTACTCTATGATTATCTCTCACATAGACTATTGTTTAACTACTTGGTCTCTTGCCTGCCTCACAACACTCAAAATCATTGAAAACCTTTGAAAACCTAAAAATACTCACCACACTGCCACATGCTGAAAAAGCATAGGCTATTAGACTTTAACAACATGCTCAACCTTAAAAAAGCTTGTCTAATTTATAAGGTCTACAGTCCTTTGCACCACCACCATTAAAGGAGTACAATAAATATAAAGACAAGCTAGCCAGGACCACATGAGCTACTACCAAAGGTGACCTGCTGATCCCCCACAGATGGACCACCTTTGGTCAGAATGTATTATCTGTCTAAGGTGGGAACCTGTGGAATAGTCTCCCGGTCGTCCTGAGAAAATGCCCCACATACAGTTCTTTTAAAGCACAAATGAAAAACTGGTTATGGTCAAACCAAACATGCACACCTACAGTGGCAATGTGATTTTAACTTTTCTATAGAGACATATTTGCATGTATGGGCAAAATATGCAGGGGGTGGGTATAAAATGTAAGTGTCTTGAATGGGTGGTCAAACTAACTGAAGTAATGAGGTCTGTGCAATGAATGAAATGTGCAATATTTTGTATGGTGTAATAATGGAACTGTGCAATGAGCGGAGTGTGCAATTATGGGAACTGTGCAATGACTAGTCTGCAATTTTTATTTTGGCCTTTTTCCATCCGTTGTTCCAGCCCTTGGAACGATGGCTGGAAATTAACCTTTGGCTATAATCCGATGTGTTTACATTCATGCTCTATCCTGTCTGTTCATTAGTATGCATTGTTTCAATAAAATAAATTAATAAGTGAATAAATAAAATAAACAATGTACATAATAAAATATGTGTAAAAAGGAATTATTTCAAATGCATATTTGTCAAATGTATTCTGTGAAAAAGTAAGAACTTGAAAAAGTAGTTGTTGGCACTATGTGCTGACATCAGCACTGTGCAACAATGCCAAGGGTCAAAAAACAAGAATGTGCTTGTTCTTTATTTCAGACACAAAGATACTAAAGAGGTGCCATTTAGATTTTCTACAAAAATCCTCACAGTTTGCTTAAAGCATGACCTTGAAACCGAACTCCAATCTAATCCAGTTATTATCATGCTCATCTGGGAAACGGTAAATGCTTTTCTCATTGACCATAGACCATTGTTTCACATTCTATAGACAGCACCATCCCAAAATGTATCAACACCACAAATGGAGCCTAACAGGCAGCAGTAGCTCAACGTTTAGACACTTATCCACTAACCTGAGGTCGCAGTTTGAATCCCTAGTGCTTTGTCCACCCCAGGGAACTAAAACTAAAGCACATAATCCTATTGTTAAAGGCACTGTAATTAGTCTATAATGTAATTGCTGAGATGAAAAATTGGGCAAAACAAGTAAATGATAGGAAACAGAAACCCAATAAATGAACAGAGGCTTCAGAATGCTGCTTCAGTCTGTGTGAAAATGTTATGAAAGCATCAGCTCTGACATTGAATTATTCAAGTCCAAATCTGACCATCTGTCATATTTAGAAATTAGAAAAACAAGTTATATAATGGTAGTGCTTTTTAATATAACAATAATGAGAGGAATGAAATGAAAACATTTTAGAAACAATTATGTCAACACTACAGAGATTTATAGTTATCTGTAATTATACAAGATTCTGTCATGTTACACTGGAAGAATGACAGCCACAACAGTGTGAAGTATTTACTTCATGTGCACTCGATCAGCAGCAGGCATTAGGTTCGAGTCAGAACCATCCCACGAACATGGATAAATGGTCACATTTTTATAGTACCTTTCAAGGCACTCAAAGCGCTTAACAACAAGGAACCAGTCACCCATTCACACACCAGTGTACATAGACACTGGCGAGGTGGCGAGGTGGGTTAAGTGTCTTGCCCAAGGGCACAACGACAGCATTCATCTGTGAGGGTTGGAATTGCACCGCCAACCTTCAAGTCAGTGGATCTAACCACTCAACCAACTATGTTTATGTAGAGAGCGGGATTTGAACCGCCAACCTTCAGATCAGTGGACAAACACCCAACCAACTGAGCTACTGTGTTGTAACCACAACCTGTGCAGTGTCATTGAGTTGAAATAGAGGACGCGTCTTCTTTAATTAGATCAGGAGTAATAGGTTGGGCCACATGCATGTTCCAGAATCCCCTGCTCCCTGTGGAAAATGGAAACAGACCGGCTTTGGCCTTTCCATGAGAGGGATCTGGCAGCAGACCTCTACCCAGAGTACTCAACCCACAGGCCTCCACCAGGAGAACCCTCACAGGACTTAACTCCATCCGCAGGTCCCTAAAAGTAAACGAACAGCAGCCATGCCAAAAAGCTGCCAAAGTCCACTGTTTTTTGCCCGCTGTTTTCAGTGTAAAGTTGCAAATGTTAACACTGTTTTACACCTAAAAACAAGCCCAAGCCTTTTCCTAACCTTAATCATTACAGATTTGTCTCTAATCTTAACCAGACACTAGGCCTAGGGCAACACATTCATAGACAAAGTACATCTAACATGCTTATGATATTTATGTCCCTTGTATATGTAGGCCTATGGTGACAGTTTTTTTGTTCGTTTGTGACATGTTTTAAACTGCTAATTACACAACACAAGCAGAGTGGAGCAGACTCTACATGAATCTACTTCATTTCAAACTAGAAATGAAATCTATTGGTGATTAAATGTATTTGAAGTGCCTAGCTTTAAAACGATTTGAAATGAACTTAATCACTTTTAGTAACTCTGAACAGACAATGAACTAAGGCAACAGCTGATATAATGTGTAATTAAGTCGTTTATAAAGTCCACTAATGAAAAATGGTGAGGGACATGTGGGTGGAGGTGAATCCTGGTGGAGGTCTGCGGGGTAGGGTCCTCTGGGTGGAGGTCTGCACAGGGACTCTCTGGCTTCTCAGCTGATTGGATACAGTAGTGTCTCATACAGCCTGCTGGACATAATGACATGAGGGCACAAGGATGCACAGCCAGTCAATCTGCGTCCATCAAGCCTCAATATACATTAATACACAAATAACGATGCTATGAATAAAAACAAGAGCTCTCTGTAGTGGAGCCTTGTGTGCGTTGCCTTACGTCAGTGCATCTGCTTCATGTAGATGTAGATTTGACTGAGTTGAGTCTAGGCTTAATCTCCTAAATGTCATTAAAAGTTGTTACAAGCATGGCTCAAAGAACAGCATCTATTCTATTCGAGTCTATAAACATTACGGACTCCCCCTCCTCTTGTCCGATCACGCTGCAGCGAAACTCCACCAGAGAAAAAAAACAGAATGAACTTACGCGACACGACGGTAGAGTTGGCCATGAGGGGACAGGGCACCTGGGGACCGCAGCGATGGCCGGGGATGTTTGTGAGAGGCCTCTGCTGGATGGTTACCAACTGGTCAGACTAAAGTCAAAGGAGGGACTTCTTGATGACAAGGACGAATTTCCTGATTTCCCAAACTCAAGACCCGCCCTGATTTTCGAAGAAGCTCGTCCTCCAGCAAAGAGCTAAACGACAAGATAAATGTAGCACGTGAACTTCCGCATTCGTACTTTTAGTAGACTTTTCTTTATATTATATTCCATTGTCTTTTGATATATTTATGTCAGTAGGCTATCATTCAGAATAATTTTATCGATGACTTCCACACCTAAACCCCGAACATTTAATATTCTATTTTGACTTTTTTTTTTGTTTACCATTGACACACAACATCAAGAACTTGTGTTAAGAACATAGATGACTGAAAAGGCGACATGCTCCACCACTGAAAATAGTCCCCCATCCGCCCTGTGACTGAGCCCAAATTCAAATAATTGTGCGTCTCCAGGCCGGCAGGAGGCGCTACAGCGTGCGCGCAGACTCGCCTGTGATTGGTCCGTTCATGTTCCGCTCTTGGACGCGGTTTGTTTGGAACATTTTTGCTAGCGCCGTTGCTCAAGTACAAGCCCTGCGCTAAAACACACAATCTACGTTTTATCTCTGTCAAATTAACTACGTTTTATGCAAACAAGGGGTTAGGTATAGCGTTGAAATGGATGATACTGCACAGGCTTTGCTAAAGAGACTTGTTAGGCGGATACCAAGACAAATGCTTCAACCTACGCTCGAAAAATGGGGTCGTTTACAGAAGGCGCAGCTGGAGTCCATGGATTTTACCTTGTCAAAGTATGCTTTAACAGAAAAACTACTTTCAATCTGTGAGGTAGGTTTTTTCTTTTCCAAGTCGTGTTATTGGCAATTCATCTTTGAGCTCTTCACTACTCTTTTAACAAAAGATCTAAAGTGTATTTGTATTTTTTTTCTTGCAGGAAAATGAGTGGAGTACTAAGCATATAACAGAATTGGAGTTATTGTGTAAGTTAAATGTTATTATTTCTATAAAAGATTGCCAGTTGGAATGCTTAGTGAATATCCTTTTTTTTTTTTTTTTTTTTTTTAGATATAATTGACAACCCAAATGTGGGGATGTGGCATGCCTATCAACTCCTTGAACCAGAAGGTACTTTGTCATTTGTAGCCAAAATGTTTACCTACTGAAATATACTGAGAGATAACATTGTGTGCATTGTTCTCAAGATGATGCCCACACTGTTGAGTTAATGCAGTTTAAAGAACAATTTAAATCACACCTCACTGAACTTATACAAAATGTAAGTATGTCACATTTATTTAACTTTAATTTTATGAATTCTATATTAACAATCTTGGAATATTCCTAATTTTGTTTTTGTTTTAATAATCCCAGGTGTCCATCAAAATAAAGAAGCACACAGATGAAGCAGTATGGATCCGGCTTGCCTGGGGTGAAAGTTTTTCCCAGCCCAATCATTTTAAACCCACATATGTTGTACACTATCTCCAATCCCCTTATGTTTTCATGACCAGCCTAAAGCCAAAACATAAGCCTTTGTTAGACCAGGTAAATAACACATGCATTACCGTTTAGAAAGTACACAAAATGTAGATGGTTACATGCACATTGTCACCTACTACTTATGTGCTTTGTAGGCTTTGGTACTTTCCACTAGATGCCAATCTATAAGGGATGCTAATCTCAGTGGGCGCAAGCTCATTGCAATCAGGGATCTGCTCATGAAACAATACGAACAGGTAATGAACCAAACGTGGCAATGTTTCTGCATGGATTGTTTATATATGTTTATATGTTGTTCACATACTAATTATTTGTGTTTGTTTTATAGGTGTTTCCATCCAAATTTCCCACCCACATTCCAGAAAACAATGAAAATGCCAGAAGTATGTTTGCATTTTCCTTGATTTCTCACTAACAAAAAATAATGAGGAATAATTCATAGGAACACTTTTTATGTTTTGCTTTTTATAGACCCACTGATTGAACAAGAACAATCTGTGCTTTCTTCAAACCGACTTCAAATGGCTTGTGAGGCATTTGGTGGGGGCAAGTTACCAGAAATACAGTCTGCAGTTTACAGGGTACACTTTGCCAGATGATGGAAGATGATCAGTTATATTTTTCATAATATTGAATCAAGTTTAATTTTCTTCCAGCTGAAGACTAAATTCAGAGGACATGCAAAGAACATGGCACAGCGTAAAGAGCCCTTCAAATGTGTTGTGAAGTTTTCAAGCACCAACTTACTGGAGTCTTTGAGAAGTTGTGCATCTTCAGGTACAAACGTTTTTGATACTGATCATTTTGTCTTTTTAGTTTAAGTCCACTAGGGGGCACCCATGGACTATAAACTAGACAGCCAGCGTGTGTAATAGACTTGCGCTGTTCTGTGATCCTTTTTATAGGAATTGCTTCAACGCCTGTCACACCTCTGCTGTCGTCTATTCCACTCAAAGGAAGGAACTACTTTGTCATCACCGATAACGGCCCTGGCTCTTCACACACACTACACCAACAGAAATGACTTATCATTATCGTTATTATTTTATCATTTATGAGTAGATTTTTAGACCCAATCAAAAAGCAAAACAAAAAATCCAGCACATTTTCTCTGTGTATATCTTTTTAAGTGACATCTGAGATAAGTTATTTTTTTCCTGTCTATCCCTATTAAACCAGCATACAGTATTTTATATGTATATATTTTTATGCTACACATGTTTGAGTAGGTAATACAATGTCTTGTTGTTGGACTCCTTTGAAACAAATCTATACATGCATAAATGTCCAGTATAAAGTGCATGTTGAACATCACTGCTAGAACAAACGTGTCTTTGTTGGAACTAAGGAGAAGCATATAGTTCCCCAATGATCTATGCAAAGTCAAGCCTGCCAACATTTTTTAAAGAAGAATTTAGCAGGATAAGAAAGCTGTGTAGAAATTTAAAGTACCGGTAAGCGTTGTTTACAGCTATTTTCAGCAGCACAGTGCAAGGTTAGACAAGTGTGCTGCAGACCTGTGGCACAATGCTCAATCTTAATTATGTGGAACAATGGGGTGGGTCTTTGTTGTGGGAATTACTTCGGTGTTGTGGATAAGTATAGGTAAAATGGCTCTTTTGTGCATGTCCATTAAATGGTAAAGTCACACGCTAGACTTTAACTGTGCCGCACTTAAGTAAACTGGAACTGAATGGACATGCATAGATTTAATTGATGTCCGTGTTATATATAGCGTTAGAGCATGGATCTGTACTATCCATGGGGGTCAGCCACACATGGCCCATACAGTGGCCTACATCTGCAGTTGTGTTTACGGTTTCAGCGCCCATCCTTTCAGCCGCGTGCTTTTGGAGGACTTGCGACGTCACTGGGCCACTGGCACGTTGGGTGGTGCATGTAAGCTGTTCCCGTAAATACAGTATGAGAGACGCTCTGCAAAATATAAACGATGCGCATGTTGATCAATTTTGAGCTTTATATTGTGTGTTTCAAAACAAGCCCTTCACGCTACCAAATGGATATAAGCATGAACTATGAAATGCGTAAATATTACATATTTATACTTCTACCACTGCTGTTGTTACAATTATTGTTGGAACATAATAAATATAGTACTGTATTCCCTTTTGTTGTGTGGCGGTGTTAATGCTGTCTCTGTTTAAACAAGCCATGTCTTAATGTTAAATATGTTATTCTGCAATTTCATCGAAACAACTTCCTGCGTCTCTACTGACAACATTACGGTCGGTCAGTGGGAGCAGCTCGGTGCGGGCAGGGCTCCGCCCTCTTATGTTCCAGTCTGTTTAGAAGCGGACTAGCTCCAGACTCTCTGCAACGTGACTTTCGAGCCGCGTGCAGCTCTATGCGACCAATCAGCGGGCTCCAGGGCGGGACAGGGCGTGGTCTATGGCTCACACTGACCAATCAGAGCGGCTTATTTCTGAGCACTCTCCAGCCCATGCACATGCACGTGTGTCCCTGCGTGTAAACTAGTACAGGGGGAAGAACACGAATGTGTTGGGAACATTCATCGGGAACAAACGGTGACCGCTACGCAGTGACAGTGGATGTCCACGGATTCTATGCTACTTACTATGTTTTGAGGCTCTTCTTTTCTTATAATATCAAAACTAACGTGTCGTCGTGAGGGATTGTAAGGTAAGCCATAGTTTTATTGTATGTTTGTGTTCATAAGGCGAAAGCTAAATAGCTAACATGTTAGCTGACACTTTGCTAGTAGCGCTAATGCACAAATGAGATATTGTTAACATAGTTGTGGTTAATAACAGTGTAATACACAGTTTAATGTGCTTTTAATAAACGGGTGATCTCCTAGCTGCGCCATTTTAACCCTTTGTACTGTGCACCTTGTTTTTTATAGATTTGCATAGTGTTTGTGTTTGCTTACTAGTTTAACTTTATCATATAGTATAATCATGTCTGTGGCAGATAGCTTTTCTACAGCTGTGTTGACACGTGTCTTATAACAAATATTATATAGGCCTATCGTCATTAAGTTGACAACTGGAGTGGAAAAAGTGGAAATGCATGTGGACGTTGCACAATGTAATAACTGGGCTACAAAATGCCCCTCTCTGATAGGTTCATACACCCAGACCACCCAGTCAACTAGTTTTAAGCAATAACCCGTTTGCTAACACTGTTACAATACATGCCAAACCTAGAAAAGGCTATCACCAGCTTACTTTTTGGACACAGCGTAGGACATATGGAGGACCTGTCAACGAGTCTTTTGGAAGAAATTGCAAAAGTGAAAACCAACAAAACACCCGAGAACAGTAAATACAATATACAGTACATCACATCATGTCCTTGATATGCACTTAAGATGACAACAGATAATTTTCTGAGTGAATAACACCTATACTATTAGTTATTTCACTTTAACACAAAATTATGAGTTGACAAGCCCATTGGATCCAATTGTGGCCCTGGCACAAAGACTCTGTTTTTTGTTCAACATTTTAATCCTCAGCCTACTTTTGTGTTATGGGTTAAAATGGTTAAGGAAAAAAAAAAAAGCAGAGAGAAGGTGTGATGTGATGAGTCTAGTGCTAATTGCTGATGAGGCTACTACTGTCTTACACTGCAATGTTTTTTTTTTTTTTTTTTTTTTTTTTTTTACTCAGATGTGCTGGTCAGACTAGTCTCATTATTTTTCTGGCCTATAAAGATGATCTAATATCCACTTCATCCTTAATGATCATAAACACAAAAAGGAGAGGACAATGATAAGGCAGTCCAAAAAGAATGAAGCAACAGTAAATATATATTATTGGGATTTAAAATAGCTATGCTGTGTGACATTAGTCCTTTGTATTTCTGCTTACTGGGCTATCGATTTCCGAATGGGCTAAGCCAAGACCCATTAAGTCATTTGAGGTTATCCTGGCTATTTGCCTCTGCAAACATCAAAAATCTGTTCAGAACCACTGCTATAGATGCATTTATGTGGTCAGTGAGATCGTTTGTTGAGTGTGGTATAAGAATATGGGTCAGTGTTGCTTGAATAGAACTTTATACAGTCACACACTATCAAACTAACAGGATGAAAAGTCTGTTTAAAACCACAAGATGTCTTAAAACTAATGAAACATTTATTAACTTTGTAAAACAGAGAAAATACACTACAGTTTGGATGTGTGCTTTACTAACGGCGCTCCTTTTTATGCTGACTCAGAGTGTTTGGGGTGTGTAACATCATGGTGCTCTTCAATAAGGCTGCCATAGAGTCCATTCTGCATCATGGCATCACTGTTGGTTTGGGAATTTGAGTGTGAAATCCAGATGCTTTTATATTGTGCTTGTATGTGATTATGTTTTGAGCAGCACCCTGTTTTCCAAATACATTACTCCAATGAGAGCCCAATACAATGACCTAACCATCAACACTTGGATTACACTGATTGGGGTTGTAACAAATTGACTATGTGGTGCCAGTCTAAACCATAAAGATCATCAGGACTGTATAACATTCACTTATATTTCATAGAGCTGTACATGGTGTTAGTTGTTTTATGTAGCCTTCAGGTTCATGCAGTAGGCTATATGATAACACAAACGTTGAAGGCAAGGTCTATTCCTAACATACACGTTTCATATAGGAACTCATGTTGGCGCCATTGTGAGGAGGCTATGCAGTGGTGGAGTAGTTTTGTTCGGAAACAGCGCGTCTCTCTCTAGTCTAATAGTAGTAGTAGTACATGATGTACAGCACAGTGCCGCTGGTCTGGGATCAGCTGCTCCTCTGCCTCTACACAGAGCAGATAAAGCACAATCCGAGCTAGGACCAGCGTCTGGCGCAGCGTTTGCATACGCACTGTGCGTCTGTGCGCACCGTGCAGACCTCAGCCGCAGCCATCCAGCCTCCGCTTTATTATTGGTGCAGCGCCTCGACCAATGAACGGTCAGCGCCGCTCGCTGAAAACACTGCCGCGTACACGTGCCGTAAGTACACAGCAGCAGCGCGGTGAGAAGCGGTACATGCGCTAAGCACTCTGAACAGGACCCGCAGTCGCACTACACTACGGGTGAGAACTACTTTTATGCATATCAACGTTGTCACTGTCTGGGTTTCTGCTGTATTAAGAACGTGGCTGTGCTGGCGCTTCAATAAAGCCAGAGTGAAGTTTCACGTGTTGTGTTCATGGTGTGAGCGCTACACCATCTTTCGTAGTTGCCATTGTATGCAGTAGTGTCTCATGAAAACATCCAGTGTTTTGAGCCTTTGTTTATTATAATGTCGCGAGTTTGATGTTGTGTTAATCAGCCTAGGTGTTAGCCTAATACAATTGTCTGTACAAACTGTACATTATCTAGTATTCACACATGAATGGAAACGTGCTTCTTACATTTACACTCTATGAAATATGCGGTCTGTATGTGATGTATTATTGTTGCATATGTAAGTTTATAGCAGTAATGGCCTATAGCCCGTAGCACATGAACATTTGTTTAATTTAAATTTAGGATTAGATTTTGTTTATTAGATTTTATGAGTGAACATACTGCTGTGTGTAAATGTGTCTTTTATAGATTTCTTTGCCATTGCATTACATTTGTGGTGTGCTGAATTAACCACTAAACTGCACTGACAGTGCATGCATGGAATGTTTTGTTTTAGTTGAAGCAGATATCACTGCATTTCTATCAAGTTGTGAAGTTTTGGATTTGCATCTATAGCTGATTGTTTCTGTTGTTTGTAACATGTATCTATGCATTACACAGGAATGTCGTCTGTTGACAGCAGATGATTCTTTTCGCATCATCCCAGGGTGCCTCTGTCTCCTACTGAGCATCTCAAAGACTACCACATGCTTTTTCTATTTCTCCTAGTCCGACTAAAGGCAGCAAAACCTAATTATCCAGGTTACAGTGACCTGGCATTCAGTAATTTCCTTGTTATTTACCTCATCTTTCAGCTCATTCTATTGAGTATCTCCCATTAAGATTCATATTATACAAAGTAGTTGCAACATTATTGGGAGGACTAATGCTAAAGTGTCCTATAGTCCTATAGAAATGATGCAGAATACTTTGAGTTTGGTTGTGTCTGGTTCTGTGCATGCAAGAAGGAGTCCTCTACGCCATCAGTCATTGTAAACAAAGTAAAACTTTATTAGTTGCTGTGCAACATTTTGGCCTTTAGGCTGCCTTGGGGTAATTCACCAGAGGGCTGAAACTCTGTTAATCTGAAACTCTACCAGTATGAATATACATATTTTTTTCATTTCAATATTGGATCCTGCATAGTCAGGTTCCGAATGGTCTTACTGAGTGCATTTCATGAGTCATTTGTGCAAGTGGGTGGCGGGAGGCTGATGGGTGGGTTTAGACCACAGTGGTGTCTGCAGTCGGCCGGTTCGCCCAGGACTTTGTTGTGGCGTTGGCTTGTCACTCCCGTGTCTGTGCCTTGTGATCCACATGCTCCTATAGCCCACACAGACACGGAGGAGATGGTCATCAGACGCTAAATACTCATGTCATTTTTTCTAATGACAGCAATATGGAAATCATTACCCTTTGTTCCACCATCAGATTGACCATAAAAACCCTCTTTAGTTTAAGATCTATTTAATAATATAGATAATTTAAAGATTACAGCAATTTATTCCATAACAATATTGTTAACTGTATATTTCAGCTTTTAACAAATTGGACCATATTCAGTGTTAAAAGCAAGTGCGTATTGTTATGTCAGTGTGTCACTTGACTCATTTACTCCAGTCATAGCATGAAGAGCAATGGCCTCAACATGGTTGTAATAAAAAAAGAACACTGCTGGAAAATACAGGTGTCTTCATTTATAATGTCAATTATCCAGCCATGCATTGTTAAAGTGGAACCAAATACAACTGTGCTTGTGCCTTGGTATTGTAGTCATCAGTTGCAAGCTTAGATCCGATAGAAAATGCAATTTGGATAGAGTATGTACCAGGCCTATTACTTCACATCCTAGGTTTGGGAGGGTGGGCTGCAACAGCACATCCAGGTATTACAAGCCAGAGCAGCATTTAGTGGCAGCAGCACCTCCGCCCACTGCCGTGTGTCTCTATGGAAGTGTGCATGGATGCCAGCCTTCCTCACCCCCACTCGCCAAGGCCCCTCACACATTCCCAGATCAAGACTGCTCCTTCCCCCGCCCCGATCAGACCCATCACACACACTTGTGCCATGTGCCAGTGTGCACCATCCATCTGGCCAAAAAGTCTTATTAGCATTCAGAAAAAACATGAATCTGATTATGTTTTGTAGCTCCATCTCTCCTGAACCTGTCCACTCAGCTGTTGCATCATGACTGGAGTATATTTGTCCAGGTTTAAATCCACCTGCTTCAGAGCTCTATAAGTAAAGAAGGCTATAGGACAGATTTGTGCATTAAACTATATAAAACTATAGCTGTGACGACAAAGAGATGTCCCTCACTATCTTCTCTTTGCTCTCTCAGGGCTTAAGGGATTATGGGGTGTCTTCCTCCTTGAAATAAGTAGCACTAGATTTCAACTTGCGTAGGTGGTGGCTATGTATAAACTTCCATACGACACTCCAGCCATGGAGTTCTGGTTTGTATGTGCTCCAGGTGAAAGGAGACTAAGCCATGAAGACTGATTGACAAATGTGCTTCTGTACTTCAGCATCAGCCTACCTTGTCTATAATCAGGGACCACATACGCATTGCTTACACACCAGCCTAAAATAGGGTGCTTTTGTAGATAATCTAAGGTGGCACTGAATTCCAGTTTGCTACATTTAAAGCATTTCATGGCCAGTCTGAAAGGCTATGAAGGGCAACACGATAAGCGATAAGACTTGATCTGTTTTTGTGAGCTTCAGCCTTGAGAGATACAAGTCCATCTCTGACACTGTTTCTCTCATTGCAGGTTTAACACTGGAGGACTGTCCTGAAGAGGCAACAAGATCACACCCAGAGTGAAGCCTCCTGTTGGTCTCATCCCATCTGCCGGAGCTCTCACGCCAAGGCTGCTTCAGAGGCCAGACCATATTTGTTCTGCAGGACGCTGACTGACACTTTTTCAAGACGCACTTGTTGATTTTGTTTATTGACAAGAATCTATCCTTGATGAGAGCATTTGCACCTATCTCTTCTCAGTTTCACTATTTTAGCCATACAAATGGATTTCTCTCCTTAGTTACTTAACCACACAACCAGCCACCATGATTCACCCAAGTATATGTAGTAGTCCTACTTAAGTGTAGTTCCTTTGCCTTGGCTGATACATAAACACTCCTGCTTTATTACACACTAGTATGAGTTATGACAACTCTAAAACAGGGGCCAGCAGAAGCACTCGGAGCAGAGTGGCAAGGGCCGAGGAGAAGGACTCTGAGCAGGAAGCTCGTCCTGACAGATTAGACGTCTCTAAAAACAGTCAGTCCGGTGCTAGCAGCACACAGCAGCAGAGGAATGGCTCTGAGGGCTGCTCCTCTTCTCCCAGTGGAGCCTCTGGCTCTGGGGGCTCGTCCGGAGACCAGAGGGGTCCCAACTCTGACGACATGGACGGACTGTCCAGCGGGAATGATTCTGGGGAGAGGGAGAGCGACTCTCGAGGGCGCCAGTCCACTCGCAGCTCACACAGCTCCAATGGGAAAGACTCCGGAATGATGCTGGAGACCACTGAGAGCCACAAGAGGTAAAGGGCCACTCTAACATAGAACTACTCTAGGCCTATGTGCACTGCATAACATGGACCACACAAAGTTTAATCAACTGTCTGCCCGTAAATGCAGTTAACCTAATTGCCATAGTTAGCAAATGTGTTACATAATCCCTATATTAATAACTCTGGATACTTGAAACCTTGTCCAGTCCATGCCAGTTGCTATTTATATTTATGACCCTACGATGGGGGTCAGTTGAATTGAGGACAACTGAGGACAGAGGCAATTATCAAAGAATAGGTTTTATTTCTGAAAAGTCATCTATTTTACATTCATTTGTTTTGGTTTGTCTGTTTGTTGACAATAATATGAGTTCCACATGATTTTGGTGCTGCACATGCTCATACACATGCTTTACATGAGTCAGCGCAGCGCGGACCACAGCCGTGTGGGCGACACTGTTTATCTCTAATCTTAAACCTTCTTCTCGCAGCTCCAACTCACAGAGCCTGTCCCCTCCCAGTGGCTCCCTGGCCTACAGCATGTTGTCCAACAGCTCGGAGCACGACCCCCCATCCACCTCCGGTTGCAGCAGTGACCAATCGGCCCGTCTGCAGACTCAGAAGGAACTCATGAAGGCCATCAAGGAGCTCAAGCTCCGTCTCCCAGCAGAACGTAAGGCAAAGGGCCACTCCAGCACTCTCAATGCTCTGAAGTATGCACTTCAGTGTGTCAGACAAGTGCGAGGTAAGAGTTAGCACAAAGAACTATTTATACTGGGTGTTATATTAAAACATTGAAATTACATACTTTCTGTTACAGCTAACAAAGAGTATTACCACCAGTGGAGTGTCGAAGAGTGCCAGGGCTGCAGCCTGGACCTTTCAACTTTCACCATCGAGGAGCTGGACAACATCACCTCAGAGTACACCCTCAAAAACACTGTGAGTCTGACAACTTTCTAATAGCTCATCCTCGTATGAACTAATTATGCGTTTTAATACATCCAATTGCTAATGTGGTACAACCATCATTGTAGTGGACAAGTCTGTTGCCCATGTTTCACATGGAAGGACTTTTATGTAACCGATCGGCACCGAGGATATGAGTGATTCTTGTTACTAAGTAACACTGGGTGCCATGGAGATTTCATACTGCTTGCAAAGGTGATGAATAATGGCTTTGCTTGTTGCGTTGTCAGGACACCTTCTCCATGGCGGTATCGTTCTTGTCGGGGAAGGTGGTGTACGTGTCCCCTCAGGGCTCATCACTGCTTCGCTGTAAACCAGAGTGTCTCCAGGGGACAGTTTTCTCTGAGCTTTTGGCACCACAGGACATCAGTACTTTCTACAGCAGCACAGCTCCCTGCCGCCTGCCAACTTGGGCTTCATGCATTGGCTCTGGTGAGGCTTTGAATCAATGTTTTTGCTCATTTCTACTCAAAAACAAGATCATTCTTATGTCATGTACTGAGCCTGTTGGGGTATGCTTCCAGCATCTCCACCTGTTGACTGCACACAGGAGAAATCTATGTTCTGTCGCATCAATGCAAATCGAACACAAGGGGGCGAGATGCGCTATTACCCCTTCCGCCTCACGCCGTACCAGCTCACCCTGAGGGACTCGGATGCAGCAGAGCCACAGCCCTGCTGCTTGCTAATCGCAGAAAGGGTTCACTCTGGATACGAAGGTAATTGTATAGATTTCACGCCTCACTGGGCCTCGTTACAAACCTTTTGTGAGGTCAGCTAAAGATGTATAAGTGAAAAAAGCAGAGACAGATAAATCTGCTCTGCCCAAGACCCTTCAATGGCTATTCACTGCACTACAAGTAAGGTGCTGTATCAAGTAAAAAATCCTTTTGTATTTTCTCTTTGATACTGGAGACATTTTATTTAGCAGCTCCACAATATGTTCACCGTTAGGCTCACACACATTATCTACGCAAGTCACAGCTAAAGTGACTTAGATTCACACTTATTCTAATGACACTTGATTGTGTTAGTTACAGATAATGTAACACTAAGCAGCAAGCAGCTTGCTGCTATTTCTGCTGTTGTCAAGCATCGCAGAGCTTGTGTAATCAGTCCTGATTTATCAATTGTGCTGTATTTTCATGATTACATAATAGAATTTTAAAAGTGTGGGACACTGGCATGCTGTATAGTTGTATATCATGTATGAAATGTTCTTTTTTGTAACGAAAAGTATCTTTTATGGATGACTTTTTCATTCCCTTGAATTGCACATAATAATTGACACAGTGGCAGTCTGGTTTTCATCTGTTGTGTGATCTTTCTGAAGCACCCCGGATCCCTCCAGACAAGAGGATCTTCACCACCAGCCACACTCCCAGCTGCCTCTTTCAGGAAGTCGATGAGAGGTCAGTTACTGGCATTACCCATCATTCCTTGAAGTGGTCCCTGCTGTGCCTCAGTCAGCGTACAACAATACCATAACATGACAGTTAAATTAAAAAGGCTCATGGTAGCAACACATGTGTTCCTTTGAACTTATGTGTTATATTTTTTACAGAGCTGTACCACTGCTTGGACACCTGCCTCAGGACTTGGTGGGGACTCCCATTCTGCTTTATATTCATCCTGAAGACCGGCCCATGATGGTGGCTATACATGAGAAAAGTGAGTTTTTCTCTACATCTGTCAGTCGCTGTTGAGATTTGTGTTTGTCACTCATGACATTGAGATTTGACATTTTTTGAGGTCAACTAATTAATTGATGCTTGTATGATTTTCTTCACACTTTTCTTTTGTTGTTCTCTTCAGTCTTTCAGTTTGCAGGGCAGCCATTTGACTATTCTCCTCTGAGAATGTGTGCCCGCAGTGGGGAGTACCTAACCCTGGATACCAGCTGGTCTTCCTTCGTCAACCCCTGGAGTCGGAAAGTGGCCTTCATCATTGGCCGCCATAAAGTCAGAACGTAGGTCCAAGCACAATGCTCACAACACATGTACATACAAACATTAATCATTTAATCATTCTGGACTTACCAACTACATACCAAACCCTAGTGAATAAAAAATGTGTATAAAGGATAAAAAGACAAGTCAAATCTATCCTGCATTTCCTCTTAGCAAAGCTGTACCTACAATTACTCACACTTACACACTACTTACTTACAAATCAATAGTTTCCTGTAAAATATCCCCATATGAAAATGGCGAAGATCATTTTACATTTACACATTTTTTTTTACCTTTTTGTCATTGTAGTTAATGTAGTTACCTTTAATTTATTTTTGATCTTGCAATGGAGCAATACTCTAGTTTAAACAACTCTTAATAAGGAATAAACATGAAGGAGGGTATTATATACAACAAGAGTTACAAATGTATATACAGCTTCATGAATCCTGGGATTCAGTAGTACCTTTTGGCAGTCAAGATAAAATAGAACTAAAAAAATTTGTTGTACCTGTAGGAGCCCCCTGAATGAGGACGTGTTCACTATGCCTCCGGGTGGAGACACTCGCCTCACCCCAGACATGGTGCAGCTGAGTGAACGGATCCACAGACTCTTGGTGCAGCCTGTTCATAGCGGTGGCTCACAGGGCTACAGCTCCCTGGGCTCCAGTGGCTCCCGAGGGTCTCACCGTTCCCACCAGCAGCATCTCAGCGCCTCCGCTACGTCATCCAGCGACAGCAATGGACCCGCCCTGGATGAGGCCAGGGCTGTAGCACTGCACAAACCTGTGAGTCCATCTACTGTTACAATTGAGCTGCTTTATTTTACTGCATTAACAATACCAATGACTCAAAATGTGACAAAATACTAAAGCATAGCTGTCGTTATTTCAGATGACTTTCCAGCAGATCTGCAAAGATGTTCATACAGTCAAAACCAATGGACAACAAGTTTTTATTGAGTCACGCAACAGGCCGCCACCAAGAAAAAACACCAGCATAGGTAAAAACTTTAAAACTTGGGATTTCTGTTTAAAAGATGACTCAAATTCTCATGGGATTGTTCTTTGTGTAGGAGTGGCTAGTAACCTCAGAGCGATCAGCAGTGACCCAGTAAGAGGACTGATCGCTGACGTGACCAAACCTCCCAAAGCCCTGGCTCCACCTCCTCTGGTGCAGAAGGAAGCCACCACAGGCTACTCATATCAGCAGATCAACTGTTTGGACAGCATCATTAGGTGCAGACACGTCTCAATGTGAACTTTTAGAAGATGGAAAGATATTCTTTAAGCTAACGTTTTTTGTCTGATGCAGGTACTTGGAGAGCTGTAACATTCCCAACACAGTAAAAAGAAAGTGTGGTTCTTCCTCTTGCACGGCCTCCTCAACTTCTGATGATGACAAACAGCAAGAAGCCAGTGGAACCAATAAAGGTAAAGTGCTCATTTCACTGAATGATTTGTCATTGATTCATTTTCATATGACTGAATTGAGTTCCATTCTCATCCAGTCATATGCATCTGCAGGCGCATATTAATAAATCACAATATTGCAGCTCTTCAATTCAAAGAATGTTTCTATGATTAGAATTTACTTACAGAAAATTGACATTAAATACTTTGATAAAACCATACACCACTTTGATATTATTAAATTGTATCATAATATATATTTTATATTATTATGAAATACCAGAATTTTCCTTCTGTTAATGACATCTTGATCCTCTAAATTATCCTTTTGAAATGAATCACCAAATAAAATTTTATTGATGTGCGCCTGTAGTTGAGCTTTAATTTTAATTTTGTTGCCATTTTTTGTAGGTGGTTCGGTCAGCCTTGTAGGGGAGCCGGCCTCACTTCCGCCGCTGACTTTAGCCACAAAAGCAGAGAGTGTAGCGTCAGTCACATCGCAGTGTAGCTTCAGCAGCACCATCGTCCATGTGGGAGACAAAAAGCCTCCTGAATCTGGTGGGCCTCACTCACTTACGGTTACTTCTTATTATGATTCACTGTTAGCTTCTGAAATAAATGACCCAAGTTTTGTTATTTTATCGATATATAGCAACATTCTTTCACGCTACAATACTTGCACATAAACAATATGGACTTTAAGGGAGGAGTTATAGCTCCTTATTCCAGAGCCACTTCTTTTTACGGTTCACTGTCATTGGACAAAGACTGAAAAATAAGAAGAAATCTGCTGCTGCACTTAAGGCCTGAACAACGTGAGTGAGGAAATCCCGGTACTTCCACATCTGAGACAGATATTGTCTGCCTAATTTTCTTTTAGTTTATCTCCATATTGATTTTTAGTTCAAAATGCTTTTGTAAAGGGTAAAATGACAAAACTTGTGTCTATGTTTATATATTTCTGGAGCTAACTTTAAATTCTTAACTATAAACTACGCCAAAAGCCCAACAAAAATAATGAATGTTAAAACAAAATGTGACTCATTTTACAAACGAGGACTGGTGGTGAAGATGCTTCATAGAAATCTTGGATACTCCTCAGTACCACCCCAGAAACCATTGGAATTATCTCTCGAGGAAAAGTTTGCACAAGGTTTTTATCTGTTCGATGGACAGAGTAAGACCCTCTGCAGACAAGCTTGGGCGACATAGTACAGGAATAAGATGAAAGATTCATATATTTTCCAAAAAATTCCAAGTCAAATCAACAGACATAAAAAACAAAGATGTCAAAAAGTTAATTACTGAGGTGCAATTGTGTCTGAATAAAACAAATTGTGAGACATGGCATTTAGGCATGTAGGGTTTAGACCTTTCTAATTCTCCATTTCTAATAAAGCACTTCCTTTACAGATATCGTCATGGAGGAGGCTCCGACCACTCCCACTCTGGCTGTTCCTAGCAGTGTCCCTACTCCTCCTCCTGCTAGTGTCTCTACTCCTCCTAGCAGCACCATCATCGCCCCCCCATCTCTGCCTCCCCCTCCTCCACCACCCCTCCCTCAGGCCACCCAGTCAGACCGGGACACCCGCAGGAGTGGCAGTGGGGGCCGCCTGGGACTCACTAAGGAGGTCCTGTCTGCACACACCCAGCAGGAGGAGCAGGCGATTTCTGGATCGCTTCAAGGACCTCAGCAAACTCCGAGTGTTCGACCAGACCACCTCTTCCACTGTGCATTGTCCCACCCCTGCCATTAACCCCCTATCCAGAGGTACCAAAGCACACTGAACCAGTCTGTGTTTAACTAATGCAATATAAAAGCAGGTCACTCAAATTTGCCCTGTTTTTAATCAATAGGTGTGCGCTGTTCCCGTGACTACCCAGCTGCAGGAAACAGCACAGGTCATCGTCGGGGTCGTGGGGGCAAGAGGCTGAAACATCAGGAGTCATCGGAGCAGCGCAGCTCTATGTGCAGCCACAGAGACCCCCGGGCCACTACCATGCCAATGCCTCTGCCCCTGCCCATGAACATGCCCCTTGGCCCTCCCACCACGTCATCCTCCTGGCCCTCTGTGGGCTCACAGGCCAGCATCCCGTCTGCCCCCTTTCCCCCTGGGATGCTTCCAGTCTACCCCCTGTATCCGCCACTCACGCAGCCGCTATCTGTCCCAGATCCAACCAGATTCCCCCCGACTCAGATGGTTCCACCCATGATGGCCCTGGTTCTGCCAAACTACATGTTCCCTCAGATGGGAGCCCCCATATCCCAGCCAGGGGCCACAGGACACTTTTTTAATCCCAACTTTGCATATCCGGGCACCACTCCAGTTACTGGACCAAGTGCTGTGTCTAACCCTGTTCCAATTTCTAACCCTGTTCCTATTCCGGGCACTGGTGCCCCGTCTCGTAGCAGCACTCCTCAGTCCTACAGCCACACCCCTGCTGACCGCGAGGGGGCCGAGTCCCCTCTCTTCCAGTCTCGCTGCTCATCCCCTTTGAACCTATTGCAGCTAGAAGAATCCCCCAGTAATAGGCTGGAGGTGGCCACCGGTCTTGCAGCGTCACAACAAACCACGCCCTCTGCACAAGGCGGGACACCTGGAGCACAGAGCGTAGTCAATCAAAGGGGTGCTGATGACACCTCTAAAGAGAATGAAAACGTAAGCTTTGACTCAAGAACATTGTTGCTTTGGTGTATATATGTACAAGGTCCGAAACCCCTCCCTTCTTCTCTCAGGGTGAAGCCAACGAGTCAAACCATGATGCCGATGCCATGTCGACCTCCAGTGACCTTTTGGACCTGCTGCTGCAGGAGGATTCTCGCTCGGGGACGGGCTCAGCCGCCTCAGGCTCCGGATCCTCAGGCTCAGGCTCTGGCTCTAATGGCTGCAGCTCATCTGGCACTGGCTGCACCAGTAAGTAACCATGCTCACAAATTCATTCAAACATGCACAGCAAAACTCATCTCTCTTTTATCTGTCTATAGGCAGCAGCCAGGGTAGCCACACCAGCAAATATTTTGGAAGCATTGACTCCTCTGAGAATGATCACTCTCGCAAACAGCCAGCAGGGGGCAGCAGTAGTGCAGGGGGAGATGGTGGAGAAGAGCAGTTCATCAAGTGTGTCCTACAAGACCCAATCTGGCTGCTCATGGCCAACACAGATGACAAGGTCATGATGACGTACCAGCTGCCTATCAGGTAGGATCTGTCCCCAGAGCGTACAGGCCTTCATTTACTTTATGATGGCCTTCTATAGTAAAATAGCATCCAACATGTTGTAAATATGCTGAGATGACAGTGTCATTGGCAGTTAGTGAATGGTCTGTGTTCATGTCTTTCAGAGACAGGGAGAGTGTGCTGCGTGAAGACCGCGAGGCTCTCAGAAACATGCAGAAACAGCAGCCTCGTTTCACCGACGAGCAGAAGAGAGAGCTGAGCCAAGTGCACCCCTGGATCCGCACAGGACGCCTGCCGCGCGCCATCAACATCTCAGTAAGGACAACACACCACTGTCTGCACCACGTGTCTTATTCAAATGTCACTCATTGGTTTGTGTGTCCACAGGCCTGCACCGGCTGTAAGTCTCCCCCCTGTGTGCTCCCCACTCAGCCTTATGATGTGGAGATCCATGAGATGGAGCTGTGCAGCGTGCTCAAGTCCGATGAGTGTGATGCTGGGAAAGACAAGGAAAATATAGAGACAATCATGGACGAGCCTCATCCAGAAGAAGATGAGGATGAAGAGGAGAAAGCCGACAAATCACCAGCAGAAACGGCAGAGCAGCACAGGACTAACTCCCACAGCAGTGAGGAGAACAGTGCTCCTGCTGAGTCTCACATGGCCCTATAGGAGAATACTGTCTATACCTGCCTGTCGTCATGACGATGTGCCAGAACAGGCTGCACTTTCTTTTAGGCCGAGGACTGTTTAGAGCGGCTGTGTTCAAAGACAAGAAATGCCTTGGAAACCACAAGCTGGCACACTCAGTATTGGAGAGTGAAATAGTACTTTTCTTCATTTGTTCCTGCAGACATGACATATTTATTTAAACTGTAAAAAGAGGGGATTAAAGGGGAATGTGTTACTAAAGGCACCGTTTACATAAATGTTTTCTCCAGTGTCCCCAGCTTCTTCAGACTTTCTGCTGTTGTAGAATGTTGCTCCTGCTGACTGGGTCTTTTCCCAACTTTTTCCTAACTTGACAGTTTTAATATGTGACACTTAAATGCTAAATCACGTTAGAAATCACCAGAAAAAGACAAACAAAATGTGTACAGTGAATCATGTTGACTTTATTTTATTAAAGTTTGCATCTATTTTTATACTTTCAGGCAGAATTGCCATTGAGTGGTGTTTTATAATTTGCTGTAGCCGAACCATTAACACCAGTAAGAGCCATGTTCTTGTTGCTATGAGTGATGTACAGTTGTAAAGATGAGGAAATGCATATGAAATGTTCTCTCTCTTGTCACTGACATTATTTTTGAAGTGGCCGCACATTAGAGGCTATGCGTGGGGCCTCTGTTGCCTCTGTCTGATCATAATGGATGTTTAAAAGGGTGAGCAAGTGAAATCTTCCCTCCTTCCCGTCTCTCCTCTCTTCCTGGCACTGTTTTGGTCATGTCTCCTTTGCTTTATGGTGTCAGTGATGTCTGCTCCAGTTTCTTAATATTTTGTGAAATTGTTTGTACAAAAAAAGACAATAAAATGGTCAAAAGACCTTTCCATGACCTCTCTAATGTCTTTCTATGTGCTGGTAGGTTCATGATTACACCTCCTCCGGTTTATTTTTGTCGGTGTTTTGCAACAGTCGGCGTGGAGACCCAGAGCGAGCGAACCGCAGTCTGCTTCTGTTGAACTGTGGCTGGAGCCGGAGTGGTCACCACAGCCCAAAAAAGACAAAGGCAGGAGTTCTCTACACAAAGATGCTAAATTACTCTGCTTTCATTGATGATTACAAATACCACATAATCACTTTTAAATACAATGGCTTTTTGACTTTTAGTAACTATAAATAGATTCAAGTCAAGTGCACCCTCAATGTACCACACAAAAGTAGAAAAATGCAGTGTAAACCTTCTACAACAAATAATGTTACTGCTATCACAACTGTTACTACAGCAGTAACTACCAGAGGTGGGTAGTACTTGGTTGCATTTACTTGAGTAACATTTTTATGAAAATTAAGTAATTTTCTAGCCACTAGCTACTTTTACTCTAACTAGACTTGGTTTCACACTTTGCCAGGACTTGGTTAAAATATTTGTAAAATCTAAAAACGGAACAGACCAAATTTCAAACCAAGTACTTCTTTAATTACTTCTACTCATCATAACCACAGTAGCAATAACCCATTTGTACATACAGTATATATGGCTAGAATGAGGATTTCAGTAAAAATCAGTGACTGGCCCTTCATACTGTATATTGGGGTGTACACATTGGTTCTAGCATCTAGTTTACGCAGTAATTAACTCACCCCTCAGTACCGCAGTACTTCCACCTCCCTCGTGTCCCCGCCCCTTTTCAGACCCTTTCCACGCCTCTCTTCTCCTCCTTCCTTCTGTCCTTCCTCGTCTCCTTCTCTCCTTCCTAGCCTCCGAGGACTTCACCATGGAGTTCAGGGTCTGGGACATCTGCTGGTTTATCATTTTGACCCTAGGATGGACCAAGGCTCAGAGTCAGACCACTGACAGGTATATTTGCAGCTTAAACATTTCAGTCTACTTTTTGCCGGGGTGCACCTTCGCATCCAACTTAATGCACGTGGCAAGTTAAATTTTAAACAAAGTTATAACTGTTTTTTTTCTGTGCTGGTTGCAATCTTGCCACTGAAAGAACACTAGAAATTAAGTGGTTTCTTTGTGTAGAATATGTGGTTAGCATCTCCTAAACAGAAATCTGACAATGGATCATTTTGAGAGCCATTAGTCACATGATCAGTTATATTCCATGTCCAATAAGGTTCAGTGATGCTCATACAGATATTGTTTACTCACTTGGGGTGCAAATTCATTTGGGACAAACACATGCTTGTGGGTTTTGGCCCGGGCCAGATGTGGTCATAGCATTCCAGCGTAGAAAGCATAAAAATGACAAAAACAAAAGTCACAATCCAATCTGGCAATAGGAATGAAGGGACATAAACATGTTGTATGTCATGTTACAAATGGTGAGCAGCAAAGATGAGGAAAGCTTCAAACAAGTGAAGAGGAGCTGGTGCCCAAATAAGAGTTTGTAGAAGATCTGTGTTTATCTGAGTGTGAGTGGGTGTGTGTCACCAGATGCCATGTGTGACCAAAGTTGCAGTGCCACTAAATATTGGACGTTCTTGTGGCTCTCTATGAAAAAAAATCCATAGCATTTTTATGTGTGCTGGCAGTTTTTTGGGTTTACTTTGACCAAGTTTTGGAAAACACCATCCAGGAAACTGAAAGCAGAACAGAGGCGGCCTGTCCCGGTGTGGTTAGCAGCGTGTATGTGCCACTGCATGTGTGCACTCAGTACAGTGTTACATAAGCAGCGTCCAAATTCATGCACTGGACCAGCATATATATACTTCACATACACTAACTTCAAATCACTTCTGATTTTCTTTAGGCCAATTTTCAACTGTGGAGGACACTTGGTGACAGACTCAGGTATCGTGGCCAGTGAGGGCTTCCCCAGCCAATATAAACCCAACAGCAAATGCACCTGGTACATTACTGTGAGTAAATTATGAATGAAGCATTTAAGAGGCACCAATGCACAGCACATAGATGGCCTTATGGGATTTATTAATCTAATAAAACATGTGCTCAAAACTGTAACATCTGTAATGAGTTGTCTAGTGTTGAGTAATATACTCAAGTTTGGTTGAATGTACCCAAACATTCCTCTCTTCACTCACCCATGAACCTTTAGCCGATGTGGTGTGTTAATTACCGGGGTGTTTAATTCAACCTCACCCCGCAGGCTGCTCCAAGCTCTGTTTGACACCCTTCGTTTTCAGTCACAATGGAGTTGGTCCACCTCTTCCCAAATGGTCAGGATGAGGCACATAAACATGTTTTATTTAAATAATATAGGCCCGCATTTTACAACCTTTAGCCCATTCACTCAGTTGAGAAATAATCAACAAAGAGATTTTTGCTGCTTAATTAACAACACAGTTTTTATTCACCCAGTGAAGTCAAATGAGATTTATTGTCCAAACTAAAATCATAATGTGAGTACTTACAATGTGCTGGTCACCAGGTGCCCGAGGGTCACGTGGTCATGCTGTCCTTCCGTCTCTTTGACATGGAGGCAGACCCCACCTGTCGCTATGACTACCTGGACGTGTATAACGGCCACTCCCGCCTGGTGCAGAAACTGGGGCGCTTCTGTGGCACGTTTCGACCCGGAGCTCTCATCTCCACCTCCAACACCATGATGCTGGAGATGGTGTCTGACGATGGCACATCTGGACGAGGCTTCCTGGCCTTTTTCAGTGCTGGGAAGCCACATGTGGAAGGTACACTTGAGAAATATTTGTACTCTATAGGATTTAGATAATTATTTAAATGCATACAGTTCATAGAAAAGAGTGGCAACATTAAAGGTGCACCATCGAGGCAAGGCAATGTTATGTGTTTTATAAGTTAGTTGTTTTAGAAGTGCTTTGCAGAATAAGCGAGGCATTACAATCACAATACAAACAAATTAAAACATAAATAATCATCTTAAATTTACACTGAAAGAGAAGAGTGCAGAAGAGTAAAAACCTTTCAGTCATATGCACAGCTAAACACAACTGTTTTGAACCTGGATTTAAACATTGTCAGAGTTGAGGCCTGTCTCACATCTTCAGGAAGACTGTTCCAGGTTTTAGTTGCATAAAACTGAGATGCTGATTCTCCATGTTTAGTCCTGACTCTGGGCACCAGCAGGAGGCCGGTCCCTGAGGTCCTCAGAGTGCAAGATGATGCATATGGCACTAACATGTGGGAGATGATGTAACATTTCTGGTGGGATATCTCTATGCAGATGTCATTGATTTGCCTGGAATGTTCCACAGTATAGAATTGAACCTATCTATCTGAAACTTATTCAAGGTAAAAAAAAATAAATAAATAAAAAATAAAGAAGATCTTGGAAAAGCATGCATTCCTAAAATGAGTCCCTTCCCCACATATACCTTCTTGTCTCCATGGAGATAGCTATGTTTAATGCCATACTGTGAATCATTCCAGGTTAAAAAAAAAACGCTGTAATTTGTTGGTCAGTAGTAATTAAATTATGTTTTTCAGTCTGTTGAAATCACTTCACTGGTTTTTCTATTTCTGCTTCTACAAACTGTTCTTCTCACAGAGAATCAGTTCTGTGGAGGTCGCCTCACCAAAGCACAAGGCTCAGTGAAGACGCCAAACTGGCCCAACTCAGATTACCCAGCAGGCATCAGCTGCTCCTGGCACATCTCTGTGGAGCCCAGCAATGTCGGTCTATGTCATTATTATATACAAATGATCTATCTATGAGGATCGAAATGCTTTTATTTCCAGACTTTTGTGTGGGTCAGATGTGTTGATCAAGGTTTTATTTGAAGAAAAGGGCGGTGTGTATGTAGTGGTAAAGGGGCCCATCTCTGGGAAACCTTAACAAATTTGAAATGAAAGCGTTCATTGAGAGGCAGAGGTGTGTGCCCACAGCCAAGAGATTTGAACTGAAGGATGTAGGAAAAGAGGCGGGACCAGAGGCAGGACCAGAGACTAAATGCCTCTCTTTATCCAAGAAATCAGCTATTTTCTCTAGTTAAAATCCAGCTCAGGCTGTGGAGTTGAATTACATAAAACAGCATTTTCAAATCCTTATTCAAAGCCATTATGTTATGTTTAATGTGCCATTGTGTTGTTTTATACAGGTGATTGAGGTAAAGTTTGAGAAGCTGGATTTGGAGCCGGATACGTACTGTCGATATGATTACGTGGCCCTGTTCAACGGGGGTGAGACCGATGACTCCAGAAGAATTGGCAAATTTTGTGGAGATACTGTGCCAGGGTGAGAATTCTGTGATATAGATGCCAATGGTGGTACAGACCCCCCCCCCCCCACTGATGGATTTTCAAGAGATTGGTAACATATATTGTCTATGTTAGTATATATTATTGACCTCTGTTGGTTATGGAAAATACCATGATCAACATTTATTATTACAGTAGCTTGAAGTGAAGTGAAAGTAAAAATCCACAAATGTTTGATGCATTGAGATCATTTTACTGGAAAAATGCCCCTCTACATTCTGACTGAGTGGCACTGAGGCTGAACTATGAACAGCTTAACAGAAAAAATGTGTGCCTTTGCTTTTTATTGGCTCATTTTTGTCCATGGAGCTGTTGTTTTCTCCCCACATGAATTATCCCCCCCCCACACGGACTCAGAAACATCTTATTTACAGAGAGAAAAGTAATTAGTCTAACTGTGTGTGATCCCAAAGACTGTAGCCTGCAAAGTTTAGCTAACTGTCGCTTTTCAACAACTGTTTACTTGATTTTCTTGTTTTAGATGCCAGATACATACTAAATATTTTGCAGTGTTGTAGAGTTTTATATTTGTCATTAGGCTGTTGCAGCTCTTTCACATTTCAGATGTGTTTGAGCTTATACAGGAGGAGATTTCATTACTCACCATTGACACTCATTTACTTTTACTAGTCACTGATAAAGTTCCATGTTGTGGTGTCATCTTCATAACCTCCATTGTCATCAACAGGACCATTGTGACCAATGGGAATGAACTCTTGGTGCAGTTTGTGTCTGACCTCAGCGTGACATCAGACGGGTTCATGGCCCACTACAACAGTGTCCCCCGGGGGTCCCGCAGACCCACTGCTGGAGGGGATTTTATCTTTAGCTCTCCCACCAGCTCCACACCAAAACCCACATCCAAACCCAAACCCACCAAGCCCACCAAGCCCACCAAACCTGTTAAGCCTATTAGACCTACTCCAAAACCAAAAGCAGGCCTTAAACCTACAACTAAACCACTAAAACCAAAAGTGACTATACCCATAAAGGCACCTTCACGCAAACCTACCCCTAAACCCAGACTGAAACCGAGCGCCAAGCCCAAACCAGCCAGACCCACTCCTCCAATGAAGAAGAAGCTCACACCAAAACCTGCTACTAAACCTCCAGTCAAAGTTACTCCAAAACCAAAGATTGTCAAACCAACACCGAAGTCCAAAGTTAAGGCAACCAAAAAGCCAACAGCTCCCAAAATAAAGCCAACATTAAAACCAGCCATTAAACCGGCCAAGCCTACGCCTAAAACAGGTCTGAAACCCACGGCCAAACCAAAGTTCAAGCCCAAAGTCACCCCCAAACCAGGAGTCAGCAAGACCGTGACCAAGAAGCCTCCTGTGTCCAAGAAACGTGAGTAACACAGAGACAGTTGGACCAAAACTTGCTTGTCTCCATGGAGATGTTATTGCTTTCCATTGAGTGTTTCACAGTATGGCATTAAACTAATCTATTCTATCTAGTCATTCAATTAAAGATGTTTTTAGTGCAAAAAGTCTTCAAAAAAATGCATTCCTATGGCTCTGACCTGTAACTTGGTTTGGTAATGCTATCTGATTATTTCCAAGGAGATAGATAAGTTAAATGCCATACTGTGAAGCATTCTAAGCAAAACAATAACATCCCATGAAGACAAGAGAAATGTTACATAGTGCACCTTTATCTCAGACTTCATTTGAACATTGAGATAAATTATGAACTCATTTACTTTCACCTTGGTTTGGTGTCCTTTACAGTTTATGCTTCAAGACCCTGCTAAAATAAAATACCATCTACTCCTGGAATCAGACTGTTGAATATATTGGGACCAACACACACTAAAAGCTGCTGCCTCTATAATAAATATTTTAGTGTACTGGTGTAAGGATACATGCCAAATTTTTTGTTGTTGTTTATTTTCTGAACACATGGGCTACAGTAGGCAGTACCCCACCCTAAAACAAGAGCAAAACCACAGCAGTCACAACTAGGGATGGGACAATTTAGACTCGCGATAATCACGATTAGACTCGCGATTATCAATTATATCGTGATTAACGATATTATTGTTTATCGTCCCATCCCTAGTCACAACTCAATAGAGCCAAAACAGGCCAGTAACTAAGGAATAGAACCTTCAACAACCACAAATAAACAGTTACAATAGAACAGAACAACAAAAGGTGTGAACTCTGAACTAAACACAAAATATCACATCATTGCAATACTTAAATGGATGATGTTATGTGTTTGTTTGTTTCCCACAGCGTTACCACTGAACCCACTCTGCACACAGAGCTGTAAGAGGACAGGAACTCTGCAGTCCAGTTTCTGCCCTCATGACTTTGGTGAGTGCTAAACATTCTTGTAACTTTTAGGTTTTTTGTCCTAATCAACATTTGTCTGTGTTTAGTGATCACGGGTAAGGTTACATCCATGACTATGGGTCAGCGGGGATCTGCTACAGTGGACGTATCCCTCATAAAGGCCTTTAAAACTGGACGGCTGAATATCACTAAGTCTGGCCCCATCATGTCGGTCACTCTGCACTCGGCCTGCAAGAGGTGCCCTGGACTTATCAAAGGTACTGCTAAAGTTGTACTTATTATTCTCTTACTAAACCAAGCTGAGATTAGTGGTGTTGTCACGATACTAAAATGTCAGACTCAGTTTTGATGCTAAGGAATAGACTTGATACTCAATATTGTTTTTATTTATTTATTTAGTTAAGTTACTGATATTTACATTTTCTTAACTTTATTTTGATAAGTCTGTTCTTCTGCTGGTCCCCCTGGGGAATAAAAGCACTTCTGATTCTGATACTAAATACTGCTTCTAATACCACAATGATTAAAAAAAAATACTAGGAAATAGAACATAATTTTCAACTTTACATAATAGTACTTTCTTTGACATATTCTTTTATATTACCAAGTATAGATTCCGTAGTGGGCGTATAATAGTCTAGGTGATCATTCTAAAGCTGTTCAGTTCATTTCTGTCTTGTGAACATGCCTTTTTAATGTTGATACTTCAAATGAGTTCAAATAAGTAACCAGTTAGTATCAGATTTTCAGCATTTTGACAAACCTAGCTGAGATTTGAGTGTTGAGATCAGGTTTGGTGAAAGTATCTGGCAAAGGCACTGAATTTTTGCTTTAAATCATGGCATTGTTGTGAATATTGTTACCGTGATTTGAATGGTGTGGTTGAGTCAAAGGCAATACATTGAACTTGGCACCAGAAATGCTCATTAGTCCACATTGGTCCATCATTGTTTCAATTTTGTTTAAAAGGCCCATATCATGCCATTTTCTGATCATGTTACAATGTTCTTTCCTCATCAAAAACATACCAAGTTTGGTGTTTTGTTTCATTTGCATGTTTACCACACAAATCAGGCATATTTAGGCTGAGTTCTTCTCTGTTTCACCTTGTGATGTCATGTGGTAATACAGGAAGTGCTTAACTGTGTTTTTAAACTCCATACATCTTCACTAGAATCATTCGGATGATTACAGCTCAGGGATTGCCATTCTGTACTAAACAAAACATAAAAGGTAGCTGTTAACTTCAAAACTACCACTTCATGACATCACAAGGTGGAACAGACAATGTTGAGCTTTGGAGATCTAGACCAACTACTAACACAGGGTTAATGAAACATGTGTAAATGAAACAAAACACAACTCCAGGTCTGTTTTTGAGGAGGTAACAACATTATAACATGGCTTAAAGCTCACAAGAGTCCATTTTGTGTAATACTGGATGTTTAACTTGCATTCACAAAGCTTCAAGACAGACCATCTGTCTCGTCTGAATATGTTGACCTCTGAGGCACATGCATGTTGGATAATGTGTTTTGTTTTTTTTCTCGGCAGGGCGTAATTACGTGTTAATGGGAAAAGTTGATCCCCAGGGCAATGGCCAGCTGACTCCATCAAGCTTCACTCTTCTGTACAAACCCATTCACGCCAAAGCACTGGCCAATCTAGCCCTCAAAAAGTGCTGACCAATCACAACGCCTGACATTTCTTCAGTAAATGGAATGTAATGACCAAAATACATGTATCTTTGACACATTTTACTGCACATTTTTTTTATAAACATTTAACTATAACTTCAGTCATGTTATATTTTGTATGTAAATTATATTAATGTAATTTTTAAGTCAGTAAATAAATGGTGTAAAATTGGTAGTAAGTGTATCATTAATTAAACTTTTTATGCACCTACTACTACTACTATCATCTACTACTGCAGACTGAACAGGCCCCATCTGCACAGCGGAGACTAATTAAGCAGTGGTGGAAAAAGTACTCGATTTTGTAACTTAAGTAAAATAACAGATAATGAAGTAAAAAAACTAAAACTATCACATGAAACAATGTATGTCAATAAAACTATTAAATATACTTAAAGCGTGAAAAGTAAAAGTATTTCTCACAGATTTTGAGTTCTTATAGTTTCAAATGTATTGATTTTGATAAAGGTACGTGCTGAATTTTGTACAGCAGAAATTGTTAAATTGATTGTATATTTTTGTTGCTTAAAGTACAAACGTGTTAAAAATAAACCCCTTGGCCTTTTCATCAGGTTTCAAACAATAAGAAAAAAATACTTTTAGTTTACTTTTATGTAGTAGAGTTTCATTCCATGTAATGAAAAATGTAAGTAGAGTAGTAAAGTACAGTTACGTTCCTTCCTTTTTACGTACTGTAATTAAGTATGTAGTAAATACTGTATATCAAATCTGACCCACAATATTATTATGAATTTTGTGCAACTAATTTGAACTGAAAGATTTGAGAATATTTTAGTGTGATTGTTTTTTTTTTTTTACATTTACATTTAATTTTTCAATCATGGGTTAACATGGAAAAGCACATTTAGTTTACTGCATATAATGATACAGGTATATCAAATCTGGAGACGCATAGGCTCAGGCTTATCTTATTACCATCTAATATTATTGATTGTCCCTCGAAAAATCCAGGCAGACCGATGCAAGAATTTGCCGAACGATTGTAATATCTGCCAATTTTACCTTTTTCCAGTTGTATATCTGTAATTGCTGGGGTTACGGTCGCTGTTCTTGTGGTAGAACAAGTTAAAGCAAAATAAGATTCTTGGTGGCTTGTCTGATTCAGGGAGATAACTTTGAAACACTTCATATTTTTTTGCAAATCCATAGTATGTTCAGGTCAAAGTCAGGTCTGTGGAGAGATGAGCTCCCTCATAGGAAGGGGTTTTCAGTGTTTTAGTGCAATAATAAACTGCACATTTGCTGTAGTTACTTAACTGTGAGAATAAAAAGGTTAATTATTGATTGATTGAGAATCTGAGTGAAAATAAATTACTAAGTGTTTTGTTACAAAGGAGGAAGGAGAAATGAACTTGGTAACATTAATATATTGTATTTTGTAGGAACACAAACATAATATCCATTTACACCTTGTACAGTAAGTAGGTAAGGACACCTTGTGGATTCTACATGTAAGTTCATAAGATTTTCTCAACATTTACATACAGTACAAAATATGTCATATTATTTGTTTGTTTGACAAGAGTAGCTGAGTTAAATTGGAAAAAAACGGCTTCAGAATTTAACTGATTAATCAAGACAAAACAATTTGGAAGAGGAAGGGATACATTTCAATTCTTGAGTGGAGGATATTTTGTAAAATGTGAGAGTGACTGGGCTGAAGCATATCTGCATATTTTAATAGTGTTTATGTAAAACAGTGGATTTACACTAATTCATAATAAAGAGCATAACACTCTTAAGCTTAGGTTGTTTGCCCAGTGCACATTTAAAAGTTTGCCTCATTACTCTGGTTGACTTCCGCTCTGGAAGTAAACTGGATAAAGTACATTCTCAAAGTGACACAGTCATAATCTGAAAAATGTAAACAAACAAGTTGATAACTTCAGGTGTATAATTTTTCTGCAAGAGAAACTCTGGATCTCTGAGCTCAGTCATCAGGGTCAGCGCGGCCACACAGGAACATGCAAAAGAGCACGCAGCATCCTCCCACCAGAAAAGCCCCCAGCAGGATGTAGGCCAGGGTGGTGGTCCAGAAGGCAAACAGGTACAGCGTCTTATGGCAGTATGGCTCATTGCTGGTTACATTTTTCACATAGTTAGGCTCATATATGCGGTAGATCCACACGTTACCTGGAGGGTGTGTGACAAAATATGTGTGTTAGAATAGGCGTCTTGTGTTACACAAAATTGACTGTGAGCTTTAAGCCATGTTAGTTACAATATTGTTCCCTCATCAAAAACATTGATGAGTTGTGTTTTGTTTCATTCACACATGTTTGAGTAATCTTTTATTATTAGTCTGTCTACATCTCCAAAGCTCAAAATGCTCTGTTCCACCTTGTGATGTCATGTAGTGGTAGTTTTCAAGTTAACAGCTCCTTTGTTTTACCTTTAGTTCAGTAGAGATTGGTCTAGTGAAGGTGTATGGAGTTTAAAAACACAGTGGAGCACTTCCTGTATTACCACATGACGTCACAAAGATAGATAGATAGATAGATAGATAGATAGATAGATAGATAGATAGATAGATAGATAGATAGATATAGATAGATAGATAGATAGATAGATAGATAGATAGATAGATAGATAGATAGATAGATAGATAGATAGATAGATAGATAGATAGATAGATAGATAGATAGATAGATAGATAGATAGATAGATAGATAGATAGATAGATAGATAGATAGATAGATACTTTATTAATCCCAGACCAGGGAAATGCATTTGTCCAGCAGTAAAAACAGACATAACATAAATTGCACACAGGTGTAAAATCACAAACTATACAAAGATAATAAAGTGCACACGATTAACACGAGCTGTTATACAGTCTTATAGCAGCAGGAATGAACGATCTCCTGAACCTCTCAGTTCTACAGCGCAGCAGCAGAAGCCTGGTGCTGTGGCTGCTTCTCTGAGCTGACACAGTCTCGTGCAGTGGGTGTCTGCTGTTGTTTAGGATGGTCTGCATCAGACTCCCCATCCTCTTCTCCACCAGCTCCCCAACAGAGTCCACCCTCCCACCCATCACCGACACACACTTTCTGATTAGCTTATCAAGCCTGTTACAGTCCCGCACAGTGATGCTGTTTCCCCAGGACACCACTCCAAAAAACACAGCACTGACTACAACAGAATGGTAAAAAATATGCAGAAGCTCATCACAGACATCAAAAGATTTAAGCTTCCTAAGAAAGAAGAGTCTGCTTTGTCCTGTTTTGTAAGCTGCAGTTGTGTGCGCTGACCAGTCCAGTTTGTTGTCAAGATTAACTCCGAGATATTTATAAGACTGGACAACCTCAATGCTCTCACCAGCATTACTGGACCAACAAGACCATTTCTCTCACTCCAGACTGTGAAAGCGGCAATAAGGTCTCTATACTCCATTTCCTCCTTTTACACATGCCACCACTGCTGTATCATCTGAATATTTCTGGATTTATATGTGAAGTCAGCAGTGTAGAGAATAAAGAGAAACAGCGACAGTATTGTCCCTGTGGAGTCCCAATGTTTGTCACCACTGTCTCAGAGATATTGCCACCGACCCTGACGTACTGTGGACGTTCTGTGAGGTAGTTGTGAATCCAAGTGATTAACATGGGATCTACTCCAATCACCTCCAGCTTTCCTCTCAGAATTTGAGGTTTGATTGTATTGAAGGCACTGGTGAAGTCAAAAAACATGAGTCTAACATACCCCCCTGTCCCATCCAGGAACGAGTTTTGTGTGGAGCATGTTTCGTTTGAGAGAAGAGTTCATCCTCAATCTGCAGGATTTGTGTGTTAAACATGTGTGAATGAAACAAAACAGATATGTTTTGATGAGGACACAGCAGATATGTTTTGATGAGGACACAGCATTAGAACATAGATCAGAAAATGACATAATAAAGGCCTTTTAAAAAGTGTATTTGAAGTGTGATTGATTAATTGAGAGGCTGAGTGAAAATTAATTACTAAGCGTTTTTGTAACAAAGAAGCAAGGGGAAATGAACTTAGGGAACTTGAAAATCAAATATAACGATGGTAACAATACAATATATTGTATTGTTTTTTTTTTTTTTTTGTAGGAACACAAACATAATATCCATTTACACCTTGTACAGTAAGTAGGTAAGGACACCTTGTGGATTCTACATGTAAGTTCATAAGATTTTCTCAACATTTACATACAGTACAAAATATGTCATATTATTTGTTTGTGTGACAAAAGTAGCTGAGTTAAATTGGATTAAAATGGCTTTAGCATTTAATTGATCAATCAAGACAATGGAAATTAGGAAGGGGAAGGGATACATTTAGAGTAGAAGATATTTTGTAAAATGTGAGAGTGACTGGGCTGAAGCATATCTGCATATTTGAATAGTGTTTATGTAAAATAGTGGATTTACACTGATTCATAATAAAGAGCATAACACTCTTAAGCTTAGGTTGTTTGCCCAGTGCACATTTAAAAGTTTGCCTCATTACTCTGGTTGACTTCTGCTCTGGAAGTAAACTGGATAAAGTACATTCTCAAAGTGACACAGTCACGATCTGAAAAATGTAAAAAAAACAAGTTGATAACTTTCGGTGTATCGTTTTTGTGCACATAGTTACGCTCATATATACGGCAGATCCACACGCTACCTGGAGATTAGTCTGTCTATATCTCCAGAGCTCAAAATGCCTTGTTCCACCATGTAGTGGTAGTTTTCAAGTTAACAGCTACATTTAACATTTTGTTCAGTAGAGATTGGCAACTCCAGAGCTGAAATCATCCAAATGATTCTAGTGAAGGTGTGTGAAGTTTAAAAACACTGTGGAGCACCTCCTGTATTACCACATGACATCACAAAGTGGAACAGAGTGTTTTTTTTTTGTTTGAGAGATGAACACATCCTCAATATGCAGGATCTGTGTTAAACGTGTGAATGAAACAAAACACAACTCCGGGTATGTTTTTGATGAGGAAACAACATGGCATAAAAACTGTCTTTGTATTAACTATACAGTATTATGTTAAACTGTTTAAAAGACAAGCAAATGTTCATAGAGAAATTAGAGGAAGGATGTACCATAAAATAAAAAACGAGTAAAAAATTTACCAGTGTAGGTGGCATCTGTGTTCTCAGCAGTGAGTGTTAAAGCAGCCCTATTCTGCAAAATCTACTTTTTAGAGCTTTTAATCGTGTCATAGTTGTTTCCCCTCAACATTTACTCACCCAAACTTGTATTTAGAGTGGTTCGTGCATGACTGAGCAATCTTTAATCGCTTATTTTCAAGACGCCATATTGCTGATCAATCCCAGTTTTCACTGCTACTGATGCAAACGCACTTCTCTCGAAGATTCAGGATTTAGGGTTCAGGATTCGGCAGCGTTGCATAGTCATTTTGGTACAAATGAAAAAAATCTGCAGCTGTCCAGCAGAGGTGTCAACAGCTACACAGCTTTTTGTTGTGATGACATTTACAACGTCAGTTCCCATTGGGCACTGCAGTTTTCTATTGTGGAAATTAGACTTGTTTCTTTTTTTAGGTTGTTTTAGATGAATCTTGCGATTTAAAATGTGCAAATTATAGCATAATGATCCGTGTGTGTCATAGATGATATTATATTAACTATATAGAAGATATAGGAGAAGGTCTTTAAAGTTAATTATGTTTTGTGCAGAATCGTTTCTATGGAAACTATTTTGTTTATGTGTGCTATACAAACCTTAACTGGATTTGATTGTAAACTTAATAATATTAACAATGGACCTTAAGCAGTGTAAGCTCAATGTGACGATGGATAAACTCACCTGCGATGAACCAGCAGGTGATAAAGGAGGACACAAGGGAGGTCCAGACGGTGCACAGACGTTGAACAGGTGTAGCTGGGCCATCTTCTGGGGCCTCAGCACAAGGCAGACCGGCCAGGAGGGCCAGCATCAGGCCAAATGTCCCCATCACCACCAGGTAGATGGGGATGTAGTGCTCTTTGGGGCACTCATCCAAGTACGCTGCACCTGAACAAGAGGGAAAAGAAAACACATTATATTTTCAAATTACACCCAGTCACATACTATAACATAAAGGTCCTAAATTATGCTAAATGGATTCTTATGAACTTTAAGCCATGTTATGATGGTGTTCCCTCTGCAAAAACATCTTCAAAACCTCAGTATACTGTATTTCTTGAGTTAAAGTCTCTAAATACTTACAAAAAGTACAAAAGTCAAAAAAGAATGCAGTTTGTCTACTTACCTATGGCTATTTGCGCCACAGGCAAGATGCAAACAATCGCTTTTGTGCACACTAGAAAAAGTAAAGACTGTGTTAAACAATGTAAAAAAATAACTAATAACTTAGATGTCAGTCATGCCTTACATAGCACAGGTAGAGAGAGTTTGGGGTCTTCTTCATACGCTGAATAATCCCACTCATGGTCAAGGACAAGGACTCACCAACTGGAAGTAAAAACATGTTTTTTTTTATTGTAAAATAAAAAAGGAGATAATATAAATATGCAGTTGGTGCAGCTCAGTAATTATTAAACAGTAATTGTAATATTAGTAATTGAATCAGTTCAGCACATCAGTTAAAAGTGCAAAGTAATAGCATCGTTATGGAGGCAAGAAAAGTTACATAGTAAGTGTTTAATAATAGTCACTTTGTAGTTTTCTCTAAATGTGGCTATCTCTTTAGAGTCATTTTTTACTAACACCGCAATTTTTTTACAAAGTCACACATATTGTCTTGATTTGTTTGAATGCCTTTAGAAAAACTGATGATTAGGCCATTTGTAAACAGGGAAGTGGTGTATTTGTGAGCAGCAGACAGTGTAGTCCTGTGATGACCTGTATGTGAACACACAAAGACTGTCAATCATTGTGAAGTAACTGCATTCTCCACAAAGCCAGTCAGACAACTTTGAGAATGACTTTCCCATGACTTTAAAAACCATCCAGGTCAAAATGAACTCTACTGATGGAGGGATTTGACTTTCATGATTTTACCAATGGCATGATCAGAGATGGAAGAAGTACTCAATTTTGTTATTTAAGTAAAAGTACAGATACAGGAAATACTCAAGTAAAAGTACTGTATCACATGAAAAAAATATCCAAGCACCTGTTTCAAAATGTACTTAAAGAGTAAAAAGTATTAGTATTTCTCACAGATTTTGAGATCAAATCAAAGGCTTCAAATGTAGTGATTTTGATAAAGATTTGTACTGAATTTGGTTCAGTAGAAACAACTGAGTCAATCTTTTTTTTTATTTGTACACTTTTATTTGCTCAAATTATGAAGCTGATCTCAAACAATAATATAGATTGTTTTACTTTCAGTCCTGTTCAAAAATGTAGTGGAATAGAAAGTACAGATACCTGCTCTCAAATGTAGTGAAGTAAAAGTAGAAAGTATCCAGTTTAAAATGTACTTAAAGAGTAAAAAGTATTAGTATTGCTCACAGATTTTGAGATCTATAATGAGGCTTCAAATGTAGTGATTTGGATAAAAAATTTTTTTTCTGGCTGGTTTTATTTGTACACTTTTATCTGCTGAAATTATGAAGTTAATAAAAATTGTTTTAATTTTCAGTCCTGTTCAAAAATGTGAAACAAAAGTAAAAAGTATCCAATGTATGTACTTAAGTAAAGCTGTCCACAGATTCCTAAACATATTGCAGTATTTTACTAGTTTTACTTCAGATCAGACTAAAAACACTACTACAAGTACAAGTATAACATGTTGCTTGTTGCGTTTGTTCAAAAAATGTGCGCCCCACCCTTACAACTGACAACCCCAAACTTTGCTTTTACTCCAAACAACAGCATTAGCATTAGCATGATAATACATATCTAAACCTGACTTTTTCATCCATTGTTTTTGATCCTGGTTCATTCGGAGATTTTCTTACCTTTACGCGTTAAAAGAGTACCAGACTTTACCTTCCCAGCTGCGCCTGTCACACAACGCACTGCACCACAAAAAAAAAAAAAAAAAAAAAAAAAAAAAAAAAAAAAGAAAAAAAAAAGCGTGCGTCTCGGAAGGTCACGTGATCGGGAAACGTTGCATATGATTGGTCGAGTGTCACCTTACGTCACCTCCAAACATGGCCACATGCCATTAGCATATGACTGTAAACTTCCTCGCGCACCTTTGACAGGTCACAAAAATGTATTCCTCGTGCCTAATGTGCAGTGGAACTTTTCATGTGGGAAAAAAACAGACTGACTATCTGGAAAATTTAAACACATTAACATAGTTTTATCTATTTTATTTATTACAAATTCAAAACTCAAGTAAATACGTGTCGTAGTTATGGGCAGTTTTTTCATTTATCTAACAGCACAATCTATTGTATCTGTACATTTAAAGCTACATTAGGTCACTTTTTTGGCTTGTTTCCATGGGGACATTGTGTGGAATTTTTCAAAATATGGCATTAAACTGAAAGCAGATAGATAATTCTAATGCCATATTGTGGTACAGACAGACAGAAAATGTACACATCACACATTTAAGTAGCCCTAACCTAAGCACATGAATGAGTAAAAGAAGTAATTTTGTTTTATATGGGCTTTTCAATAAAACAGCCGAAGAAATTATTTGTGTAAAATTACACTGATGGATTTTCGAGAGATTGGTAAAATATATTGTCTATTAGTATATATTGTTGACCTATGTTGGTTATGGAAATACAATGATCAACATTTTTTTTATTACAGTAGGTAAAGGTGAAGTGAAAGTGAAAATCCACAAATGTTTGGTCTTATATTTGTGGATTAGTTCCACAAACTTGTCTATTTAATCTTATGACCCAGAGCGCTTTTGACTGACAACACGGCTACGTCAATGAAGAATGCCACCACATTTTGAACATATTGCGATTAAAAAAAAAAAAAACTAAAAAAAAAGTTTCTGTTTTAGGATTGTCAAAGTATCAAAAATCAGACATTAATTTATACTAAAACTGATATCAAAACTAGATACTCATTTAAGTAGGTATCAATACTAAAAAAAACTCAATCACAGGTATGAAATTAACCTTTTCTGAAGAGCTTTAGAACGATATTGAGCTGTATCAGAAAAAATATAAGACCACATGGAAGTGTGGAAGTGTTTTGTTACAAAGGAGGAAGGAGATTAAATGAACTTGGTAACATTAATATATTGTATTTTGTAGGAACACAAACATAATATCCATTTACACCTTGTACAGTAAGTAGGTAAGGACACCTTGTGGATTCTACATGTAAGTTCATAAGATTTTCTCAACATTTACATACAGTACAAAATATGTCATATTATTTGTTTGTGTGACAAAAGTAGCTGAGTTAAATAGGAATAAAATGGCTTCAGAATTTAACTGATTAATCAAGACAATGAAAATTTGGAAGAGGAAAGGATACATTTATTCTTGAGGAGGATTTTTGTAAAATGTGAGAGTGACTGGGCTGAAGCATATCTGCATATTTGAATAGTGTTTATGTAAAACAGTGGATTTACACTAATTCATAATAAAGAGCATAACACTCTTAAGCTTAGGTTGTTTGCCCAGTGCACATTTACAAGTTTGCCTCATTACTCTGGTTGACTTCTGCTCTGGAAGTTAACTGGATAAAGTACATTCTCAAAGTGACACAGTCATAATCTGAAAAATGTAAAGAAAAACAAGCTGATAACTTCAGGTATATCATTTTTCTGCAAGAGAAACTCTGGATCTCTGAGCTCAGTCATCAGGGTCAGCACGGCCACACAGGAACGTGTAAAAAGCCACGCAGAGTCCTCCCACCAGAAAAGCTGCCAGCAGGATGTATGTCACGGTGGTGGTCCAGAAGGCAAACAGGTACAGTGTCTTATTGCAGTATGGCTCATTGCTGGTTACATTTTTCACATAGTTAGGCTCATATATGCGGTAGATCCACACGTTACCTGGAGGGTGTGTGACAAAATATGTGTGTTAGAATAGGCGTCTTGTGTTACACAAAATTGACTGTGAGCTTTAAGCCATGTTAGTTACAATATTGTTCCCTCATCAAAAGCATATCTGGAGTTGTGTTTTGTTTCATTCACACATGTTAGGGTAATCTTTTATTATTAGTCTGTCTACATCTCCAAAGCTCAAAATGCTCTGTTCCACCTTGTGATGTCATGTAGTGGTAGTTTTCAAGTTAACAGCTCCTTTGTTTTACCTTTAGTTCAGTAGAGATTGGTCTAGTGAAGGTGTATGGAGTTTAAAAACACAGTGGAGCACTTCCTGTATTACCACATGACGTCACAAAGTGGAGCGTGTTTTGTTTGAGAGAAGAGTTCATCCTCAATATGCAGGATTTGTGTGTTAAACATGTGTGAATGAAACAAAACACCACTCCAGATATGTTTTGATGAGGACACAGCATTAGAACATAGATCAGATAATAGCACAATAAAGGCCTTTAAAAAGTGTATTTGAAGTGTGATTGATTAACTGAAAGTCTGAGTGAAAATAATAATAACTGTTTTTGTACCAAAGGAGCAAGGGGAAATGAACTTAGGGAACTTGAAAATCATATATAACGATGGTAACAATATAATATATTGTATTTTGTAGGAACACAAACATAATATCCATTTACACCTTGTACAGTAAGTAGGTAAGGACACCTTGTGGATTCTACATGTAAGTTCATAAGATTTTCTCAACATTTACATACAGTACAAAATATGTCATATTATTTGTTTGTGTGACAAAAGTAGCTGAGTTAAATTGGATTAAAATGGCTTTAGCATTTAATTGATCAATCAAGACAATGGAAATTAGGAAGAGGAAGGGATACATTTAGAGTAGAAGATAATTTGTAAAATGTGAGATTGACTGGGCTGAAGCATATCTGCATATTTGAATAGTGTTTATGTAAAACAGTGGATTTACACTGATTCATAATAAAGAGCATAACACTCTTAAGCTTAGGTTGTTTGCCCAGTGCACATTTAAAAGTTTGCCTCATTACTCTGGTTACTTCCGCTCTGGAAGTAAACTGGATAAAGTACATTCTCAAAGTGACACAGTCACGATCTGAAAAATGTAAAAAAAAACAAGTTGATAACTTTCGGTGTATCGTTTTTGTGCACATAGTTACGCTCATATATACGGCAGATCCACACGCTACCTGGAGATTAGTCTGTCTATATCTCCAGAGCTCAAAATGCCTTGTTCCACCTTGTTATGTCATGTAGTGGTAGTTTTCAAGTTAACAGCTACATTTAACATTTTGTTCAGTAGAGATTGGCAATTCCAGAGCTGAAATCATCCAAATGATTCTAGTGAAGGTGTGAAGTTTAAACACACTGTGGAGCACCTCCTGTATTACCACATGACATCACAAAGTGGAACAGAGTGTTTTTTTTTTGTTTGAGAGATGAACACATCCTCAATATGCAGGATCTGTGTTAAACGTGTGAATGAAACAAAACACAACTCCGGGTATGTTTTTGATGAGGAAACAACATGGCATAAAAACTGTCTTTGTATTAACTATACAGTATTATGTTAAACTGTTTAAAAGACAAGCAAATGTTCATAGAGAAATTATAGGAAGGATGTACCATAAAATAAAAACTGAGTAAAAGATTTACCAGTGTAGGTGGCATCTGTGTTCTCAGCAGTGAGTGTTAAAGCAGCCCTATTCTGCAAAATCTACTTTTTAGAGCTTTTAATCGTGTCATAGTTGTTTCCCCTCAACATTTACTCACTCAAAGTGTATTTAGAGTGATTCATGCATGACTGAGCAATCTTTAATCGCTTATTTTCAAGACGCCATGTTGCCGATCAATCCCAGTTTTCACTGCTACTGATACAAGCGCACTTCTCTCGACTTACTGTGTTTTCCAGTTTTATTTTTTTAATTAGTGATACTTTCAGGATTCGGCAGGGTCACAAAAAAATCTGCTACTCGCTGTGATCTGCAGCTGTCCAGCAGAGGTGTCAACAGCTACACGGCTTTTTGTTGTGATGACATTTACAACGTCAGCTCCCATTGGGCATTGCAGTTTTCTATTGCGAAAATTAGACTTGTTTTTTTTTTTAGGTCGTTTTAGATGAATATTGAGATTTAAAATGTGCAAATTATAGCATAATGATCCGTGTGTGTCAGAGATGATATTATATTAACTATATAGAAGATATAGGAGAAGGTCTTTAAAGTTAATATTGTGCTGAATAGTTTCTATGGAAACTATTTTGTTTATGTGTGCTATACAAACCTTAACTGGATTTGATTGTAAACTTAATAATATTAACAATGGGCCTTAAGCAGTGTAAGCTCAATGTGACGATGGATAAACTCACCTGCGATGAACCAGCAGGTGATAAAGGAGGACACAAGGGAGGTCCAGACGGTGCACAGACGTTGAACGGGTGTAGCTGTGTCATCTTCCAGGGCCTCAGCACAAGGCAGACCGGCCAGGAGGGCCAGCATCAGGCCAAACGTCCCCATCACCACCAGGTAGATGGGGATGTAGTGCTCTTTGGGGCAATCATCTAAGTACACTGCACCTGAACAAGAGGGAAAAGAAAAGACATTATATTTTGAAATTACACCCAGTCACATACTATAACATAAAGGTCCTAAATTATGCTAAATGGATTCTTATGAACTTTAAGCCATGTTATGATGGTGTTCCCTCTGCAAAAACATACCTGGAGTGGTTCATTCACACATGTTTGAATAATCCTTTATTTTTAGTCTGTTTACATCTCCAAAGCTCAAAATGCTCTGTTCCACCTTTTGATGTCATGAAGCTGTACCTTTTACCTTTTGTTCAGTAGAGATTGGAAATTCCAGACCTGGAATCATCCAAATGATTCTAGTGAAGGTATATAGAGCTTAAAAACAGTGGAGCACCTCCTGTCTTACAACATGGCATCACAAGGTGGAATAGAGTGTTTTTAGTTTGAGAGAAGAACTCAACTTAAATATGCAAGATATAAGGTATGTGTTAAACGTGTGAATGAAACAAAAAAAAAAACTCTAGGTATTTGTTGAGGAGGTAACAGCTTTATAACATAGATCAGAAATATACCGTAATATGGGCCCTTTAAGTAAAGTGAAAGAAACACCACATCAGCATGGTGGGCAAACACAGAATCCATATTGTAATGTGACAACACTGTGTATTTAATGTGTACAGGGCATAACAGGGTAACCTAAACATTTAACTAGGCCTGTCATGGTAACAAATTTTGAAGCATGATATACTGCTGCAGAAAATGATGAATATTGAGACAATAATAATAAAGCAAGATAACCCCAGTAAACCATTTTACATAGACATATTATAGACGTATTCAACCCTCTTCAGCTCAAATAGTTTTGTATAACAACAAAAACAGCAAAAATCTTACCACTATTGCAAAAGAAAATGTACACATAATAAGTACTGAGCCCAAAAATATATTTTTCCAACTATTATATAAGTCGATGTAACGATTATCATGACAGGCCTACATTTAATGAAAGGGTGAGAAGTATTTTTGAGGATATTAAAAGAAAAAAAAAGGGGGAAAAAAAGCTCTTCAAAACCTCAGTATATATTTCTTGAGTTAAAGTCTCTAAATACTTGTACAAAAATTTTAAAAAAGCAGTCTACTTACCTATGGCTATTTGCGCCACAGGCAAGGCGCAGCCAATCACTTTTGAGCCCACTAGAAAAAGTCAAGACTGTGTTAAACAATGTAAAAAAATAACCAATAACTTAGATGTCAGTCATGCCTTACATAGCACAGGTAGAGAGGGTTTGGGGGTCTTCTTCTTTATACGCTGAATAATCCCACTCATGGTCAGGGACAAGGACTCACCTACTGGAAGTAAAAAATGAATTCAATCTAAAACATGTTTTTTTAATTGTAAAATAAAAAAGGAGATAATATAAATGTGCAGTTGGTGCAGCTCAGTAATTATTAAACAGTAATAATGTAATATTAGTTATTAACTCTGATCTGAACAGAATTTTCTAATAGACTCAAAGCAGATCACATCAGTTCAGCACATCAGTTAAAAGTGCAAAGCAATAGCATCTTTATGGAGGCAAGAAAAGTTACATAGTAAGTGTTTAATAATAGTCACTTTGTTGTTTTCTCTAAATGTGGCTATCTCTTTAGAGTCATTTTTTACTAACACCGCATTTTTTTAATTTTTTTTTTTTAAAAGTCACACATATTGACTTGATTTGTTTGAATGCCTTTAGAAAAACTGATGATTAGTCCATTTGTAAATAGGGCAGTGGTGTATTTGTGATGGGAGAGAATGAGAAGAGAATGACTTTCCCATGACTTTAAAAAACATCCAGGTCAAAATGAACTCTACTGATGGAGGGATTTGACTTTCATGATTTTACCAATGGCATGATCAGAGATGGAAGAAGTACTTAATTTTGTTATTTAAGTAAAAGTACAGATACAGGAAATACTCAAGTAAAAGTACTGTATCACATGAAAAAAATATCCAAGCACCTGTTTAAAAATGTACTTAAAGAGTAAAAAGTATTAGTATTTCTCACAGATTTTAAGCTCTACAATCAAATCAAAGGCTTCAAATGTAGTGATTTTAATAAAGATTTGTGAATTTGGTTCAATAGAAACAACTGAATCAATCTTTTTTTTTTTCTTTTTTTTTCTGGCTGGTTTTATTTGTACACTTTTATTTGCTCAAATTATGAAGCTGATAAAAATAAACCCCGCCTTTTCAGCAGGTCTCTAGATACGACGGCGTATAAGTGCCACTTAAAAAAAATACATTCTACGGGCGCTACGAGCATAAAGTCGTAGCATTTAAAAGACGTTATTTTACGAGAATAAAATCATAGTACTACGAGAATAAAGTCATTTTATGAGGATATAGGCTCCTGTGCTGAGTAGACTAGTGCGTCATACGTTATGGAGAGTTTGGACTTTCAGCTGGGGTTTATGCACAGTGAAATACTGTGTCTTTTTTATCCCACCATCACCACACTATCATCACTCTAAGGACTTTGAAGTGACACTGCAAACGTTTGAGTTTGTTTCCTCGGAGGAACCATTCGGATTTGGAATAAATTGCGACTTTTGTGGAAGAGGAACTGTCTGAAGTGATCGGCTGCAGGGGGATCGGTGGTTACATCATAGGGCTACCCAGAGAGGATTTGTTGTTTGTCAAGAAACTGTTTGAATTTTACTGAAAATATTGGATCCAAATGGGGTAGAGACAGTCCAGCGTAAGGGCCAAACTGTGGCATTTGGAGTCATATGATAAACTGAAGCTGTGTGGCGTTTGCATAAATGTCTGTATTGATGCTTCAGTCTCGCATTATGTGGCTGGAGGCACGGTACCAACAGTGATCCGACAGTAAGTGCGAATTACTGTATCCACACAGTGATACGCGTTGGAGGATGTCCACAAAGTCTCCGGGCGGATCCAGGTTGTTACGACCCGGATGGATCAAACATATTAAAGAGACACAGGAGTCAAACGGGATATGAAAAGTTAAATAGTTTATTTTAAATTAATTTTAATTGACTTTAAAATGCCCAGAATCCCGTCCCGTGACGTTCCTCTGACAAAACAAACTCAGACGTTTTGCATTGTTGCTTCAAAGTACTTAGACTGATGACAGTGTGGTGATTGTGGGATAAAAGACACAGTATTTCATCGCAAAGCCCAGTTGAAAGTCCAAACTCTCCATAAAGCATAACGCACTAGTCTCATTCACACACAGGAGCCTTTATTCTCGTAAAATTACAACTTTATTCTCATGAAATTGCAACTTTTTTCTCATAAAATTATGACTTTATTCTCGTTGTACTATGACTTTATTCGCGGAGCGCCCGTAGAATTTATTTTTTTAATGGCACTTAAATGCCGTCGTAGTATCGTAAGATTATAGTCAAAATTTTTTTTTTTTCTTTTTCTGGCTGGTTTTACGCTTTTATTTGCTCAAATTATTAAGTTATTTTATCATTATTATTATTATTTTTTATTTTTTTTTTTATTCAAATGGGACAAAGCACATTCATAAACATATAAATGTAAATATGCCAGAATTAGCCCGAAGGCTACTTTACATCTGTAGTCCCTGGCAGATTAGAGAGATAGAAACAACAAGAAAGTATGCAAGTTCATACAATAGACATAAGAACAGATTGTCAATTACAATTCATAGGACAGACATGGATGAAACAGCACAATGAAACACAATAGTAACACACAACACTGACATGTACTGACAGAACGCTGCTGCTCGGGTCCTGACCAGAACCAGGGAAAATGAGCACATAAGTCCTGTGCTCAGGTCTCTGCACTGGCTCCTGTAGCTCAAAGAATAGACTTTAAAGCAGCTCTGCTAGTGTACAAGTCTCTTTGTGGTTTAGGTCCAAAGTACATCACTGACATGTTAGTGCCATATGAACCATTTCACACTCTGAGGACTTCAGGGACCGGCCTCCTGCTGGTGCCCAGAGTCAGGACTAAACATGGAGAATCAATGTTTCAGTTTTATCCAGCTAAAACCTGGCACATTCTTCCTGAAGATGTGAGACAGGCCTCAACTTTAACAATGTTTAAATCCAGGCTCAAAAGATTTCTGTTTATCTGTGCATATGACTGAAAGGTTTTTATTCTGCACTCTTTTATTTTAATGTTTTAATGTCAATTTTATGATGATTATTTGTGAATATTTATGTTTTGATTTGTGTGATTTTAATGTATATCTTATTCTGTAAAGCACTTTGAATTACCTTGTGTACGAATTGTGCTATACAAATAAACTTGCCTTGCCTCACATATTGGCATAACATTAATGATCACAGTTCTGGTTCCTCTTGAGCCATCGTTTCTGAATAATTTTAAATGTACTGAATGTTGTAGAGTCTCTTATTGCAGCTGGGATGTTGTTCCAGATTTCTGTTCCCTTGACTGATAACACCTGCTGACTAAATGTAGTGCGTCTATAAGGTATTACACAGTCACCTCTGGTAGAGGCTCTTGTTACCCTACCACTAGTATTCACTTTGGCCATAATGAACTCACCCAAGGGTGGAGGAGCGAGTCCATTTAAGACCTTATATACCAAACAGCCTAGTTTAAATTTTCTAAAATTTGCAAAACTTTAAATACTATATTTTTGAGGTATGAGACAATGATGAAAAGATAAAGATTTTCTATAAAATATTTTTAAAGCTTTTTAAAAACGTGATTCTATTGCTTTTATGGTTGTCATGCTTGTCCATGACCAGTTAGTAATGCAGTATTCAATGTGAGATAAAATCATGCTGTGGAGAAACATATTAGCTGCATTTTCTTATAATGATGGTCTAATGTGCCTAAAATTGTGAATATTAAAATTAATATTTTTTTATAATTGTTTTACATGTTTTTAAACAATAGAGTCGAGCCCAAGGTAACACCAAGATATTTGAATCCATGTACAAACTGGAGCTCTTCTCCTTTCACACATTTAAGGTGGAATTTGATAATGAACGTTTGGAAAATAGTATGCAAACAGTTTTTTTGGAATTCAGTAAGAGACATGACTTGGTCAGCCACTTATCTACACAGGTGATTGCTGATGTCAACTTCTCTGAAGCCTCTATGACAGATTTATCTTTTGTAAAAATGACAGCATCATCTGCATATAACACAACATTAAGGTCTTTACAAACATTTGGCAGAACATTAATATATAATGAAAATAAAATAGGTCCAAGTATGGAGCCTTGTAGTACTCCAACCTGACCACCGAGATATGGGGATTTGATACCGTGACAGACACACAGTGGGTTCGGTTTGACAAATATAACTTCATCCAAAGGATAGCCTGTTCAGAGAAATTTCCATTTTTTTAACCTAGTTAATAATGTTTGGTGGTCAACCCTATCAAAAGCCCTTTTCAAATCAAGAAAAACTGCACTAACAGAAGGATAAGAAGAAAATTTTAATATTTTCAAGAAAAACATTTATTGCGGTTTCAGTTGAATAATTTGCACGAAAACCAAACTGCATAGCATGCAGAGGGGTATAACCCATATTTAAATGCTTTATTAATTGTTTAGTGACCCATTTTTCGATTATTTTAGATATAATTGACAGTATGCTAATTGGTCTGTAATTTTTAACATCTGCTTTATTACCAGATTTGAAAATGTGAGTAATAGTGGCCACTTTCCATGCTGCAGGAACATGTGAATGTCGAATAGAGTCATCAAATGTGTTTTACTTTTCAGTCCTGTTCAAAAATGTGAAGTAAAAGTAAAAAGTTTCCAATGTATGTACTTCAGTAAAGCTGTCAAAAGATACCTAAACATTTTGCAGTATTTTACTAGTTTTACTTCAGATCAGACTAAAAACAAGTATAACATGCTGGGAGATTTTCTTACCTTACTGGTTAAAAGAGTGCCAGTTTACCTTTCCAGCTGTGCCACACAACGCACTTTGCCTACAAAAAAAAGAAAAAAAGCGTTCATCTGGGGAGGTCACGTGATTAGGAAACGACGCAGGTGATTGGTCGAGCCTCGTCTTACGTCAGAGACATGGCCACATCTCATTAGCATATGATCATAAACTTCCTCGCGCACCTTTGACAGGTCACAAGAAAGTGGTCCTCGTGCCTAATGTGCAGTGGAGCTTTTCATGTGGGAAATTTTTTATCTGTTTTATTTATTACCAATTCAGAACTCAAGTAAATATGTGTAGTAGTTATGGGTATTTTTTTTTAATTTGTCAAACATTTGTCAAACTTATCAACTTCATTTGTCAAACTCATCTGAAAAACTTAAACACATTATAAACACACTTAAACACACAATATGTGTCGTAGTTATTGGCAGTTTTTTCATTTAACTAATAGCACAATCTATTGTATCTGTACATTTAAAGGTACATTAGGTCACTTTTTTGGCTTGTTTCCATGGGGATGTTATTGCATTGTGTGGAATCTTTCAAAATATGTTGTTAAACTTAAAGCAGATACATAATTCTAATGCCATATTGTGGTACATTACCGGCAGAGCAATAACATCTCCACAGAGACGAGGAGAAAAGAGAGAAAATGTACACATCACACATTTAAGTAGACCTAACCTAAGCACATGAATGAGTAAAAGAAGTAATTGGGCCCGAGCCTCTACAGGGCGTAGGGCCTATTACTTTCGCAACAATGAGTGCATGGGTGAAGCCGTTGCAGGCTGTCTTCACAAAGTTGCGCACAAAGTGCACAACTTGTGTGAAGTCGCGACCCTTCCCTGACTCCAGTATCCTAGCAACCCATGCTGTAGGCATGGGATATGCATATTTGGGATATGCATATTTGTTCTTGCATATTTGTTCTTGCTAACGTGCCATCGATAACATTGAGTCAATGTCAAAATTTGCTCCCATTTGCACATACAAAGTCTGATTTTACTCAAATTCGAATCAGTTGTAAAACTTTCTGGCCTAAACCTACTCATTGTGAAAGAAACACAATTGGTGCTATAGCGCCCCTACAGAATTTGTATGGAGGGCCAAAAATGTAGTTTTCCCAAATGTTATGAAATTTGACACAAAATTCCACTGGGTCATCCCAATCAATAAAGTCAATCAGACCCATGTCGTTTTTTGTGCCGTGTTGCCATGACGATGCGCCAAATTGCCAATGTTATCCTAATAGGAGCGCTCCCAAATTTTCCCATTCATGACAAAAATATTAGTTTTATGGAATTATGTGAAATTTGACATACTGACTCTTCATATCATCCCAATCATAAAAGTCAATCAGACCCATGTCATATTTTTCACTGGGTTGCCATGGCGATGCGCGAAATACCCCATGTTATCCTTATGGGAAAATTTCCAAATTTTCAGACATTTCAAAGTCTTATAACTACTTATTACCTTCAATGAAGAACGTGAAATTTGGCACAGTGATTCTTCATGTCGTCCCCGTCAAAAAAGTCCAAGGGGCCAAGTTTGTATTTTGCATGGTGTTGCCATGGCGATGCCTCAAAAACCCATGTTCTTGCATTTTGTGTTTTTTCTTCTCACTTTCTTTAGTGACAAGTACAGCTCTAAGCCGCAATAAGACGGACAAGCGACGCGTTAGCATCACCCTTAGGGATTGCCAGGTTGGCCGAGTCTGAAGCACAGCCCATGAGGGCCATTCGATGCCACTTGCGACTTTAATTTAGTTTTATATGTGCTTTTCAATACAACAGCCGAAGAAATTATTTGTGTAAAATTTGTAGATTTTATTTTACATATACTGACAAAACCAAGGTAAAAATTACAAATTGACATAATCACACTAATCACACCATACACGGTCTTAAGGTTATCAGCCACTCAGTGATTCATTTTGGCTGAACCCTGGCAGAGATAGACTTTATATGTCCACATACTGATCTGACCAGCAGACCATTACTTCATTATTAATGACAGCACAGTGACACAATCACAGGTCCGTGAGGCAGAGGCTGGACGATGTCTCAAGGTAAACAGTGGCTCTAGATAAGCCTCTGCGTAGGTCCATTACATGGCTCCTGCCGCGCTCTGACTCTGCTGTCTGCAGGCGGACCTCGCCCAACATGGAGTCCCACAAGACACCCCTCCTCCACAACTACAGAAACATCATAAAAATAGGCACAATTGCAGGTTTAACAGGTTTGGTTGAAATACATTTGATAAATGGCATTAAAGGTGCACAATGGAGCTGTCCTGGTGGAGGGTCCATAGTGAGGTCCAGACATCAAATCATCTCCATATTTCTTTGAGCAAATTACCACTGTAGTCTTTTCACAATCCCTTATCAATTTGAAATAGGATTACACATTTTATAATATGACATAATTTGCCTGGGATCCAGAATACACATGTCTTCAATACATTATGAAGATGTGAGTCTGGTCACCGGTGAATCTCCCAGAGTTCAGGTGGGAGTGATTGACAGGTGGATTAGCCAATTAGGGACTCGCATGGGCCATCCATATCAGAAAATAAAATACATTTTAAGTTGAAAATATGTTTATTTTTTTGTTGTTTTTTTTTAAGGAAATTGAATAATATTATGGTTTTCTTCAGAATCACTGAGCACTAAGTTTGAGATCTATAATATAGCTTCAAATGTAGTGATTTTGATAAAGATTTGTGCTGAATTTGGTTCAACAGAAACAATTGTCTTTTTTTTTTGGCTAGTTTTATTTGTGCACTTTTATTTGCTCAAAATTATGAAGTTGATAAAAAATAAACCCCACCTTTTCAGCAGTGAGATAAATTAGATTTTATCTGTGACTCATAGGTGAACAATAAGCTCCTTCATTTCACAGGTATCAATGGAAAAAAAAAAAAAAAAACTAATCTGACTGTACAATCATGTTTGGTCAGAGGGAGTGGTGACCAGACTGATATCAGTCTGTATTATATTTTATTAACTGTGACAAACCTCAATAGAAATGTGGACATGGGGGTATCTCCTGTAGAAAATGCTTCTAAGGTTAAACTCTGGGTTTCCTTCAGCTTTAAACACTGGGGTCCTGACAGCGTCATTCTCACATCGCACCACAGCGTAAACACCTGGAGCTACAAGTTAAAAAGAACAGAAATTAAGACAAAAAGCATAACAAAGTTGAAATCACTGTTTTTGTTGAGCCGACCTTTCTGTTTGGGGACACAGAGGCCGGTCACTCTGCGCAGATGCACTGTGGTCACTACTGTGGGCTGAGGTAACAAACAGTGGAAGACAGAGGGCGCTGGCAAATCCTCCAGAAGTTCACTGGAGAAGACGTAAGATCCAGTAATGACAAATTGAAACAAACAGGTATGAGAAAAAACAGGCCTTTATAAGGGCTTTTCAATACAAAAAAAAAAAAAAAAAAAGATTTGTGTCAAATTTCTAGATTTTTGTTCTTCTATTCTATTTTTATTATTTTACACAGGATGTTCAATTAAAAGTAAAAATCCAAACACACTTTATATAAACAGTTCATTCTTTTTCACTAGTGAATAATTTCTCATTTCAATTTGTAGTCGGCCACAGACTTTTTGCACACTAACCAGAGTTGTATATGTGAATGGGAGAAGAGTCGTAACAGGAAGCGACCCGTGGCTCCTGGGAGAAAGGTGGTTGGCAGGACGACATAGCGACCAGGACTGAAGCAGGCTCTTACGGTGACGCTGCGGGAGTCCATGTACACAGAGCTCGCTGCCTGCTCTACTACAATCTGCACTCGGCTAAAGCGGTTCACCTCCACCTGAACACAAGACCAGGTTAAAACATCTCATTCACACATTGTCTGCATAACACAAAATAAAACCACAAAAAAGACCACTTAAAAGACAGACTTTAAATGACACTTAGCCTGGTAGCGTCACCTGCTGGTCTCCACAGACTCATAAAATTTACAATGAAACATTCAGGGTACAGCAATAAGTACGTGGCAGACAACATAAAAGTTATACAGTGCATCTTTGACGTTGTTCCCACCTTGAGCACTTCAAATCCAATAGGCAAATTTTCCCCATCTCCATTTTTCCTTCTCATCCTCCTGTCTTCCTGCTGGAGACAGATCAGCACCTCTTCCTCTTTGCCCCGTACTTCAAACAAAAACTAAAAACAAGATTGTTAAGAGGTTATATTTATATACCTCATGTATCCTGGCCAGCTATCCAAATTGGATCAAAAGTGATATATTTTACACACATAACAAACTGCTCTTTATTCACGCTGGTGCAAAAAATATGTATTATGGGCAGTGGTGGAATGTAACAAAGTAAAAGTAGAAAAGTACTTGAATGTTTCCATAGTAACTTGGATGCCACATGTCAAACATTATCCCTGGGTTTCAGTATCATGTAAAATTAGAACCGTTGCCATAGTGATTTGAATCGGAAAGATGCATAGATGAATATAACAGGAAAGTGAGCTTTGTATGTACAGTACCTGTGGGTTATGAAGGAAAGTGTCTCTGTGGTTGATACATCCTCCACATCGACTCCTCTTATCCATCTGCTCGTCCCAAACTCCACTCAGCTGTGATCTGGCATTCTCCTCTGTCTTCACCGGGACGGCCCTGCCCTTCTGTCCACCTCTCCCCCTCTCCCCCTGGCTCTCCCCCAGCCGAGCCTCCTTGCAGTTTCCCCTCTGCGGTTTGGCCTTCAGAGAGGATGGTCTTTGGGGGACAGTGCGGAGGAGCAGAAGAGCAGGTGCAGGGACGGGGGGAGCTGGGGTCCACTGTCCAAAGCAGCTGACCTCTCTCCAGTGTGAACGGGGCCATAACGAAGCCTTCTCCACCAGACGACACACAACAACATCAGTGAAGTAATGGCAGAAGTCCTCAAACTCCATCCTGACAGAGAAAGATGATTTTACTTACAAATTGTTTACAACATTGATGCTAGAGCTGGGAAAATGGAAAAAAAAAATCACTAGCCAATTACTGATTCAATTTTAGCATAACAAGATAGTGCCGTTTGACTTCAAAAGAGTCAAAGTTATTAATTGTAATGGTCACATTTTCATATAGTGTTTTCCACCTTCAAGGTACTCAAAGCGCTTGACATCCAGGAGCCAGTCACATTCATACACCATTGTACACACACGCCAACCTGTGGGTTAGTGGATCTGACTGCTCAACCAATGATGTTTATGGTGAGAGCGGGAATCGAACCATGTTGAGAATATTACAAATGTTTGGGTTTTTTTGTATTGCTGTGCTACTCAGGAAGTTTGCATTTTCATTTTGCAGGTTACATGCCTGCTCACATCCATTGGGTTAAGGGGTAAACAACAGTTGAAAATCAGCTAGAACCGGTCAGAACTGCTGACACATGGATGTTGTCAACATCTAGAGACATTGTCTCTAGATGTTGACACATCTAGAGACAATAGATGTTGACACATCTGTTGTCTCTAGTTTCAGCCGGAACTACCCTATTCAGCCCTTAACGACCCTGCTTCAGCTGGGGCTGGGTAGCTCCAGCTGTTTACAGTTTCAGTGTAGTTAGCCCCTCCCAGCAGATAGATGTAAGGCCGTGGTCACCAGCAATCTGATCAGAACTGAAGAAGTGGCTTGGATGAACAGCGAAATGTCTTCACTCCTACAACGATTTTTCCAGTTGACAGATTTGAACTTCATCTTTTGCGATGGATCAGACCTGGACGACTGAGAGTTTACACAGATATTTCATTTTTGCAATGTTTTTTAGATGGTAAAAAGCTGCAGATGTTATTGATTTGATGTGGCTGTTCAAAGTTCAAGTCTGAGTCCATTATTAAGCCTAGATTTTAAGCCTAATTGGATGGACAGAGTCACAGGCAGCACTCAGATCTAACAGGATCAAGACTGGGACTTTGCCTGCATCAGTGTTCAGGCGGATGTCATTCGTCATCTTGATAAGAACAGTAATTGTTCAATATTGTTGCATCAAGACTTTATCAAGGCTTGATAACGGCAGTTTTCAAAGCTCTTGGAAATGTTACAGATTGAAGTGACATATTAACTATGCAAACAAGTGGTGACAGGAAACTGTTGAGCACAGACTATAGAAATCTAGTGGGTAACACATCGAGGCAGCATGTAGATGAACTCAGAGCTGACTCACTTTGCACTTCAAACTGAAAAAACTGTCCAAGAGATCATCAGCAGTCTAAGTGTAGGTGGCTGCAGGGTTGTTGTTTACGTTGTGGAATTGATGGCATTTTTAATGCCCTGAACCTTGTCATTAAAGAATACTGCAAACTCATTGCACTTAGATGTGGAAATGAGTTCTAAGAGCTGAGGAGTTTGTTCTGTTTACTGTTGAAAATGGGACACGAGAGTTGTTACTGCAACTTCCAATAATGTTTGAAAAATACCTCTCCCCTGTTCTACAGAAAGTGTGGTTGTACATGTGCATCTTTTCTCTGTAAATCTCACTTTCTGTGCCCTTCTGTGCCCTGACCGGTGCCCTGACCGGTGCCCTGACCGAGTCATCATTCCTCCATGATCTGCTCATCTTTAACCATTTTAACCTTCATTGGGGCAATGGTGTCCAGAACATTCAAAACACTCAACGTCATAGAGTTCAACAAATCATCAACATTGGAACATGAGGCATTTTCAAAGTTTATCATTTCCATGAACAGTTTGTCTGTGTTATCATTTATGTGTCTCCTTTGAACAACTGCAAATGACAACCTGTGAGTAACTAAATTATTTCTAAAAACGCACACACACCTTCATCCTTTTTGTGTTTTAGATTTACATTTGAAGTTGAGTGGAGGTGATTCCACTAGAATTGCATTACCTGTGTTTTTGTCAAGCCATGTTTTGGTTAAAAATATAAAGTTAAGATTAAAAGAAAAAATAAAACTTAAAACTTACTTAAAAATTATTTGTGGCATAAAGATCTGACACTGAGCACGAGTTTCAGTTTAGTTTCAGTAGGACTGGACATCATCTTTTTAGAAGGAACGTGAACAAAATTTATTCAACTGGACAGTTTAACTGTTATATCATTAATGATAATTGAAATAAATTGATCTTGATTTGATTAAAATCACTAGCCCTCACTGATGCTGCCTTGTTAATCATAATATATATTTTTTTTTCTCTCAGAAATTGAAATACTATCATGTTGCAAGTCTTTGTTACAGGCTGCCATCTGCTGGTCAATGACAAATAATAAGAATAAAATAACTTACCAAAACTCTCCAATATCTCGAACAGGAAGACCCATCTTTTCTCTGTCAATGCGACTGATCTGCTGCCACTGCTGTGACCTGCAGGGGGCGTTCAGATTGTAAAATGTTTGGGTCACCACACTGGAAATATGTTTAAAATACAATAACTTCTGGAAGTCCTTACTATTCCCTACTGACTCTTTGAAAATCTTATAATGTAAATGGCAGGTGTCTTATGACTAAGAGCTGATAAAATGCCTCCCCGTTCAGTCATAAAATGTTATTAGTAATGGAAGCAAATGTCCAAAGCAGTTACAGAGACGTAGTAAAGTGCTCAGACTTGATATTCCCCGGTCTCCTATAGATCATATGGTGGACTGAGGAGTGCGCCATGTGGCAGTGTTCAAAGAGGCCTCACCCCTGACCCCAGGCTCCTGTCCAGTCTGTAGTCCCCCAGGGGTTCCTCATGCGCAGCAGTAGGAGGCGGGACTTCCTGCCTGCGGACAGCCTCTCAGACACATGCACTTTCTTCAGTGCAGTGATCCCGTAGGCATGCCCCCTTACCAGGCCACACTCCATCACCGACTCCACCAGCTCACCCTCAGCTGGCTGCAACAAAAATAGTAAATGCAATTATTTTGTTAGATACGATTTTTATTTTTAAGGTTTCAACAATATAAATTCTTATTGCGCTTAGAATATAAAATATATATAACTCACAATCAGTACAATCTTGGAAAATTAATTGAGACTAAGATAAGAGACTAAGAGACTAACAAATTCCCTGAGCACAACAGGAAAGTGAATATTTGCTCACTGGTATTAGGGGCATGATTGGTCTTTAATATGGTTTGAGCCCATTGTTGTGCTGTTTGTATCCTTAAATATGAGTGGGTAGAGATATGATGTGTGGGTGATTGTGCTGAGAGTGAAGCCCGACCTCTTTGGGTTGGTCAGTAATAAATAAAGTAATAAATAAGTAATAAAAAACAAAAATAAATAGTAAATGCATGAGTTGGGATTAGGGATGTACTAATATTAAGAGTAGCTCAGAGTTGGTATAGCCTATGTTCACTGATCCAAAGGTTGGCAGTTCAAATCCCACTCTCAACATAAGCATCATTGGTTGAGCTTTCAGATCCACTGACCCACAGGTTGGCGGGGTGATTCCAGCTCTCACAGATGAATGCTGTCATTGGGCAAGGCACTTAAACCACCTTCCCCCCAGTGTCTACGTACACTAGTGTGTCATTGTGCTTGTAAACGGGTGAGTGGTTCCTTGATGTAAAACAATGTAAAGGTGAAAAAGTGCTAATGTGACCATTTACAAAAATGGGTCTAAAAATGTACCTGGGTCTAAAAATGCAGTATTATTTTGTGTTTGTTTCAGGTTCATATATAAAAAAAATAAATAGTAATAATAATATATATTATATGTATTATATATATATATATATAGTACTACAAAGATCTTTATCTTGTATTCCATTTCCTTGGCATAATAAGATAATTGAAATGTTGTGAATAAAGATATGAAAAACCTAAATCGGTTATATAATTTATAATAATAAAAAATGCTGCAAAAAGAGCTGATTATGAAGAATAAAAATGCAAAAAAAAAAAAAAAAAAAGTATGTTGTATTCAGACAAGAGCATAAGAGACTGTTCTGTACTTTTGTGGATAATTTTCATATTATGTTTGACATGTTTTGGTATATGGTCACATTTTTATATAGCACTTCTCCACTTTCAAGGCACTCAAAGCATCAAGGAATCAGCCATTTACACACACATTGGGAGGTCAACTAAATAGCAAATGCTGTACGTATAATTTTTGAGATCTTACTTATATCTACAGATCAAATTATGTGTTCAGTTAATTACAATTACCCGAATGAAGCAAGTGATCAAAGCTTTCCTCTCATGTGCTTGTGCCAGTGTCTGGAACAGCGCCCTCCTCTGGTCAATCTGCAGACTCAGGGTTTCTCGGTCCAGACTGAGGGGCTCTGAAACTCCACCAGTGAAATCGATCAGGGCCTCTGCTGTGTTCCCCCCTTCCAAAGCCTCATAGCAGCCGTTCAGTCTAAGCACAGCGGGACAAGCACATGGGACAAAAAGTGATTTATGGATGCAATATCAGCGCAGTTAAATATATTACAAAAATGTATAGTTCCAAATATAGCATAGTTACACATATAAGATAGTTACAAATCAGATCTGTGGAGAGGAGAACCAGCTCACCGTAAGAATGCATGCATTTCAAGGTATACAACCAATACAAACCCCTGAAACTGATAATCAAGTTAAATGCCATACTATGGGACATTTGCTGCAAAGCAATAACATCTCCATGGAGACAAACAGTGGTGTGGTGTGGTGTGGTGTGGTGTGGTGTGTAATGTGCTCAGCTAATATTACTGTCTCATAATTAAGGGAAACAAGAGGCTTTGCTAAAGATTGTATTAAATGATTAAATATGGACCTGTACAATCTCATAAAAAACAGGAATAAACATGAAAAGTCAGAATTAGCCAAAATGCTACTTTCGTCCCCTGGTTATGATGTTAGAGGGGCAATAAAATACTACTTTACTAATCCGCTGTTGAATGAGATCATATTTTATATTGTGTGATTAGATGAAGGCATTTGAGGACAGATCCCACTCACTTGGCATAAGCCTTCTCCAACAGTGCACTCCAGAACTCTCGAGGCGTGGCGGAGCGGCAAAACAGCAGCGCTCCATCTGCACTGACAGGCAAACGGTCGTCCACCACAACGTCCACCCAGCTCCCAAAACGCCAGAAACGGAAGTGGAAGATTCCTGCATACAGATCCGGCCGCTTTGGGTTCCACTCCTGCTCTGTGTGATCTGGAATCACCTGAAGTTTAGCAAAGACTTATGTAAATGTAAATATATATAGTTCAAAACTTGCATTTATTTTAAACAATTATGTAGAGGCCCTAAGCAGCTAGCAACACATTTTCAATAATATGTTTTTTATTATAATGTTATGGATCTTTTTAAGCCTACATGTACGTATGACCTGGTGTCTGTATTTTTTAATTGCAAGAAAATATAGAGAAGTGGGCGGAGATAGGGGGTAGGGGAAACATCATCAATTGTGAATTTTGAATTACATTAGTATTGTATTCCCGCAAATTGTACTGTAAGAACTTGAACACCTTCCTCTGCCATTATTGATACAAACTCACCATGAAGTTTAATGAGGGTGATTTTATTTCATATTTAGATCACCATGTTACCTTTTACTGTTTTGAAAATGCTATATTTGCAGAAAACAACGTATTAACATATTATAAGTTTCACTTTCATTTTTGATGCTCTGAGTACTCCTTCCCTTTGCTCTCCATGTTAAGTCACTCCCCCTTCAGAGCGCTATCACAACACAATCAGCGTGCATTCTACTATTTAAACTACTGCACATCACATCAGATTCATCATGTTTTTGTATTTATGTATGTATTTATGGAGAATTGTGTGAGCACATGGATGACATGCATTTTTGGGTGAAGCATTGCACAGAATCTTACAGCAAACCGTAAGGAAGAGGTAGCTAAAAATTACATGCATGAATGACATCTAAAACCTCTTCTGGAATGTTTTTGATGAGGGAACAATGTTATAACATGGTAGAAAGCTCAAAAAAATCTTTCTACTGAGAACTAAAAACACCTTTTTCCACAGAGATGGCTCAGATGCGAGACAGGAAATGGCTGCGACCATCCAGCAGTTTCCCAGACTGCCTTGGTGCAGGTCCCGGGTGCTGATGCCATCCACAAACAGACGAGGGTCCCTGCATATCTCCTAAAAGGAACATCACACATTATGGTTAATGTAGTATAGTGATGTGCAATTAGATTTGCAATATATCTTTAAAGGGCCCATATTACGCCATTTTCTGATCTATGTTATAATGTTGTTTCCTGATCAAAAACATACCTGCAGTTATGCTTCATTCACACATGTCTAACAAACAATCCCGGCATATTTAGGCTGCCATACACCTTCACAAAAATCATCTGGAATTGCCGGTCTGTACTGAACTAAAGGTAAAAAGCAGCTGTTGAGTTGGAAACTACTGTTACATGACATCACAAGGTGGAACAGATCATTTTGAGCTTTGGAGATGTACACAGACTAATAATAAAACCAATCAGGTATGTTTTTGATGAGGTCCTAACATTCTAACATGGCTACAACTTCATAAAAGTCAATTTTGCATAATATGGGACCTTTAAAATGTTTCTGTTCAGAATGCACACTGTAAACGACTCTAAAAGCATTGACATTTGAGGGAACACTGAAGTATGATGAACTAATACAATCTCATGCATTTCAGAGCATGTTTTTAGAGGTCTAACCTACAGGTACAACACATTGTTTCGATAAAAGACAGGATACATTGTTATTTGCCTGTCCAGTGCCTGTCATGATACTTAATACATCGACTTCAACATCTGAAAGCTGGAACAATATTATTTTGGGCTCAATATTTATCGTGGCTATATTTTTTTGCAATACTGGGGAGATTTTTCTTATTTTTATTGCAATGTGAGTAACTTCTCTGGGTTATGATTGCTTCATTCTGCTATTTATTTGTTGCAGCTCATGCCTTTAATGATATTGTCTACAGAAAAATGGTCACTTGCTTTATTATTGTGTCAGTGGTATGAAGTAGTTTCAATATTATCATTGATTTTCTTTATATTTCTGTAGTAATATATTGTACTTCAAAATTTGTTATTGTGGCAGGCCTACTGTCCAACTCAAATTGTGATTTAGCTTCAGTTGTGATATATAATGCAGTATTCATATGTTTTGAATGCTGACAGCCCAAGCTCTGTTAAAGAGACTAATCCTCAAAGCTGGACCTGCTTTATGAAACTGTAGAAGTGCTCTCTCTAATACATGAACACACACACACACACACACACTGACACAGAGGGCATACAGAGGGTCATGACGGACTCAACTATAAACCTGATATCAATCTAATCATATCAGGTTTTGCCGAGTGCAGAAAGAGAGAAGCTAGGTTTGTACATTCAGTTTTAATGCTTTTTAAGTTCTGGATAGCTCTAGATAGGAAATACACAATAATGATACAAAGATACTTGATTTGTTTATTTCAAGCATTGATTTAGGATAATTTTTCATACTTGTCCAAGAAAGAAAAAAAAAATGGATGAATACAGTTGGAAGTTGGAAGTGGGATGAAGTAATACTGCTGTGCATGTAAAATATATTTCAATTACGTGCATTATAACACCACACAAATCTCACAGTATTAATATTCACAAAGATTCCAATTTACATCTGAGACAAAGCAGTTACAGCACTGGTTGAAAACAATAATAAAATACAAGTTTAAAGCTCTTTATAGCTTGCTTCTATACTCTGAAAAAAGTACATTTTTATGGATTTTCTTAACTTGATGAATACTTCCACAGTTTGACTCCACACACCGACACACAAAAACCTCTCCTTGTAGTTCAAATGGTGTTTACTTTAAAATGGTCCGCTCCTCTCAGCTGAAACCTCCCCTCTCTACGTCTGAATAGTTTCTGTATATTGCCAGGCTGTGCATTACAGCTTGCCCTATACATGAGTTTGGTTGTGGAATATTGGACAAGACCATTACATTTAAGTCATTTTGAAGGCAAGAATACAGAATCTGTGTGCTCCAAATATCCTACTTTTGAATTACGGGTACTTATTGCACTCTTTTGAAGCATTGACAGGGATTTTAATGCAGTTATTCCCCCATTGTCCACTACAATATGTAAGGTATAGTTGTATTAGAGAACAATAAAGTGTGCAGAGTACCCAAACATTGCTGGGATTTGTTCATTACTGAAATACATTTGGTTGTTTTATTTTGTATCTATCAAATATGTTGCTTCCAGCTGAGTTTATCATCTACAATTACTCCAGCTGTAGAATGTATGATCTTTTGGAATGCTCCTGTTATTGAATTAAGCGGTTTGGTGTTTTTTCTTTGACTGAGTGGTTTGGTTGCGGAACACAGGTACAGTATAGAGGTAAAGCTGATGTCTCTCATCACTCACTCCTCTTAATGCAGCTGAATTGACAGATCGCAACTTTAGTCCTTTAGCGAACCCTGTTTTTAGTAACAAACAAACAAAAAAACTTGTCTTCTCAAGTTCAAGTCAAAGGCAAATGTGCTTAATGCTTGATAAATGGTAACTGGTCACATATTTATATAGCACTTTTTCACCTTCAAGGCACTCACAATACTTTACATTATGGAACCACTCACCCATTCACACACACTCATACTCCAATCTATGCAGACACGGGGGGCAAGGTGCGTTAAGTGTCTTGCCCAAGGACACAACCACAGTATTCATTTTTATCGGAGCTGGAATTGCATCGCCAAACTGTGGGTCAAGGGGTCTGACTGCTCTACCAATGATGTTTAAGTCGAGAGCGGGATTCAAACTGCCAACAGTGGACAAACTCTGTACCAACTTAATAAACACTAATAATACACACAAACGCAAATTTGAATGGCTCCACATGTTTTGACTACTATCTTATGCTCCTATTATGTATTCATGATGTGTGTGTATCCTATAGGTGCAGAGTCATGACACCAAGGGCAGGGTGTCAATGGTATAGACCTGTCTGTAAGTCTGTAAGGTTACAGTCTGTAACCTTATCCCATCTCTTACGGACAATAGAAACACACTCACGTAACAATCGGAGACAGGAAAGTGCCATGGAAACAACAACAACAAAAATCAAATGAGCCTTTTCTGAAATTGTGTCTAAATCTCATTGTAAACATCTTGCTTAACTCACTAAGACAGTTGTATGTTTGACGTCTATTTTAACTCGAACATGTTAGAAGCATGGAGGGCATCTGGGTGGCAGCTGCAATAATCAGGTACACATTTACTCTCCAATCACAACACAGGGCTAAAAACACTGGGCTATTTAAAATAACGACCACTCTATGTATATAGAAACACAAGTACAGTGGTTGTCAGGCAGCTCACGGCACTCCCAGTAGGATAAAGTGCCTCATACGCCACATAATAAACTTCAGTTAGAAAAATTCAAGTCAATATGTTACAATAAAAGAAAGATATGAAAGACAGAAATATGTATAAGGAGGGCGCTTTCAAGGCTCTCAAAGCACTTTACATCAAGGAACTCACCCACTCATTCACACACACATTCATACACCAGCGGTGTGAGAGAGACGGTAGTATTCATCTGTGGGAGCTGGAATCGCTGCACCAACCTGTGGGACAGTGGCAGCTCAACCAATGATGTTTCATGTCGAGAGTGGGAATCGAACTGCCAACCTTTGGATCAGAGGACGACCACTCTATCAAGCTACTTCAGTCAGTCATTCTACAGTATTACACAACACGACTCACACTTACCCACCATCTTCGTTATTTAAATAGCTGGAATGTGCACTCCTACTGATGAAAAAGTGGCAATACAATCACAACTGAATCTGGGAGAGCATGCCATCAGCTGTTGCATCCTGTTTACTTCACATCTGACGACACAAATACGTTTATGAAATATTCCTACATATAGCACTTAAAAGCAGGAACAATGCATGTCTAACTTGAGTTGTCAAAAGAATCAAAAATCAGATGCTAATGGATACTCAAATTATCAAAGTATCGAAACTATATACTCACAATTGTCTAAATAAAGGGTGTTTTTATTATCACTATGGTATCGGAATCGGCATTGAGTATCGAGTCTATTCCTTAGTATCGAAATCAAGTTTGAAATTTGAATATCATGACAACGCTATGTCTAACTATACGTCGCATGACTTGCTTACCCTCGGCCTCTTCCAGGACAGCCCAGGTGGCGGCTCCCTCTTAAAGAACAGAGACTGGGCCGAGGCGGGGAACAGAGGGTCCTTGAAGACAACGCCGCGTCTCTGGCAGTAGCGCCTCAGTTTGTGGAAGCTCTGGCCTTGGAAACTGACTACTCTCTCAGGCATTTTCAACAGACACCTGAGGGGAGGAAAATGTAAATGCAAATTTGATACACAGTCTAAATTAAACATTTTAAAAGGTGTACTTTGTAACTTTTCTGGTTGGCTACTTGCTTGTCTGCTTAAAATGTCATTGCTTTGCTTGGAATGTTCCTCAGTATGGCATTACACATATATATAGTCCATTTATTCTGTCACAGGTGGGTTTTTTTTGCTCAAAATACCTGGAAAAACATGCATGCTTACTGTGAACTGAGTCGCCACTCCACAGATCTGACCTGTAACTTGATCCGGTGGTGTCATCTGCCTGTCTCCATGAAGATAGATATGTTTAATGCCATACTGTGGAACATTCCAAGCATAGCAATAGCAAAGTTAGCAGCTCAGCAGTTTGGAATTATGTTTTAAAAGGGTATGGCATATTCTTCAGAAATTTCAACAAAATTTTATAGACAATGGGCATATATAACGTCAGGTTTAAGGTTAGCCAGTTTAACCTGACCAAAAACCCTATTTCTAACATTTTGACACTTATTCGACCCCTGCATAGCCTGTGTGGTGGTCAGGGGCCAGTGCTGAGGTCTGGATACTGTTTTAGTCATCAGTGATTTGAACTGCACCCTGACGCAGCAGCTCATGTGTGGGTCATGAGTATCGATGTTGAGGTGCGTCAGGTGCCCCCAGGGTTTAGAGAGTTTGGGGTCATCTGAGGACTCACAGCTCAGAGGAGAAGAAAATCCTGAAGAAACTGGACAGACTGAAGATAACCCTGCGGCCAGGGTTATCAAAGTCAGGCTTGGTTTTCTTGGATCACATTTAAGTTGCATTCACACTTGTAGAGGTTTGGACTAGATTTGAGATCCAGATTTGATCCCAGTTAAGTCCTGATGTAGGTGTGATTTGGTACTGTTCCAGACCTGGTTTAGTTCTGGTCTAGTTCAGGTTCAGTCCTGGGTTTAGTCCCCCATGCATACGTGTTTTTGTGTATGTATTTCTAAGCCCAAATGAGACTTTTGAATAGCTGCACTTGGTACTAGCATTCACATTTGAGTGTACTGTAGAGTTGGCACTTTTAACTTCACTTTTAGTCAGTGGTGGAAGAAGTACTCAGATCTCTTACTTAAGTAAAGAACAGATACCTAAAGTTTTTACAGTACTTTTACTTCTTTACACTGCACCAATGCTTTTAGTGTTTTGTTTATGTTCCACTGCACGTGCCGAAGGTATTCATAATTTAGTAGCCTATATAACTGAATAGTAATAGTCTGAGTCTAAAACTGCAGGTTTAGCGTATTTTTACTATTTACTGCATATTTGTTATTGCATAGAAACTGATAATTCTTTGGCTGTAATATCTCTAAAAATGGGCCTCCTCCCGGTGGGACATGCCCAGAACACCTCCCTAGGGAGGCGTCCAGGAGGCATCCTGAGCAGATGCCCGAGCCACCTCAGCTGGTTCCTCTCGACGTGAAGGAGCAGCGGCTCTACTCCGAGCTCCTCCCGTGTGACTGAGCTCCTCACCCTGTCTCTAAGGGTGCGCCCAGCCACTCTGCGGAGGAAACTCATTTCGGCCGCTTGTATCCGCGATCTTGTCCTTTCGGTCATGACCCAGAGCTCATGACCATAGGTGAGGGTAGGAACGTAGATTGACCGGTAAATCGAGAGCTTTGCCTTTCGACTCAGCTCCTTCTTTACCACAACGGACCGATACAGCGACCGCATCACTGCAGACGCTGCACCGATCCGCCTGTCAATCTCGCGTTCCATCCTTCCCTCACTCGTGAACAAGACCCCGAGATACTTGAACTCCTCCACTTGAGGCAAGGGCTCACCACCCACCCGGAGAGGGCAAACCACCTTTTTCCGGTCGAGAACCATGGCCTCAGATTTAGAAGAGCTGATTCTCATCCCAGCCGCTTCACACTCGGCTGCAAACCGCCCCAGTGCCTGCTGCAGGTCCTGGCTCGAAGAAGCCATCAGGACAACATCATCTGCAAACAGCAGAGATGAGATCCTGTGGTTCCCGAACCAGACCCCCTCCAGCCCCCGGCCACCAGGGTCTTCCTCGGGGCCTCCTCCCACCGGGAGGAGGCCCCGAGGAAGACCCAGGACACGCTGGAGGGACTATGTCTCTCGGCTGGCCTGGGAACGCCTTGGGGTCCCACCGGAGGAGCTGGAGGACGTGTCTGGGGTGAGGGAAGTCTGGGAGTCCCTGCTTAGACTGCTGCCCCCGCGACCCGGCCCCGGATAAGCGGAAGAAAATGGATGGATGGATGGATCTCTAAAAATGGTTCCCTAAATGCAAATGCTTTACCTTTACGATGGTGGCAGAAGTATCTCCTCTTGCGTTTTTGCAGTTACACCTTTGAGAGGACCCTCCTTTGGTCATTTAGGAAACCCTATTTTTAGTAATAAACAAACAAACAAACAAACATACATACATACATACATACATATCTTCTCACATAATAAGCAAATGTCATTATTTGGATTAATATATGTCACTGTTCTTTAAAGGGCACATATTACGCTATTTACTGATCTATGTTATAATGTTGTTTCTTCATTAAAAAAAAACATACCTGGAGTTGTGTTTTGTTTCATTCACACATGTTTAACACACAAACTCTGCATATTTAGGCTGAGTTGAAATTGAAAACACTCTGCCACACCTTCACTAGAATCATTTAGATAATTTAACACCTGCAATCAACCATCACTACTGAACACAATGGTAAAAGGTAGCCTGGAGTAACTTGAAAACTACCACTTCATGACATCACAAGGTGGAACAGAGCATTTTGAGCTTTGGAGATGTAACAGACTAATAATAAAGCATTACTTAGGCATGTGTGAATGAAATAAAACACAACTCCTGATATGTTTTCGAGGAGGTAACAACATTCTTACATGACTTAAAGTTCACATGAGTTAATTTTGAGTAAAATAGGTCCTTTAAAAAAAGACTGTATTGATCTTATCTTCCTGTTATATATTTGAAGCTTGTGTATCCACGGGGTGCGGAGTCGTGACAGGGAAGGTGTCACTCACTATAGACTGAGGAGTCTGTGTAACCTTATCCCAACTCTTACGGACAATAGAAACACAGTGACATAACAATTGGAGACAGGAAAGTGCCATGTAACACCAACAATTACTTTCTGCACAGACAAAGATAAGATGTATAGTGTTGAAATAAATTAAATAAAACGTATATGCCATTTATACACAATAAGAAGTGATGCTTTGGTCTATTTAATAAAGCCAGTTCCAGTTCAATTATGCAACTGGTCTAGTTGGTAGATTCATATACAATTACAATATATGGATTGTTGGTGATTTAACTGATTTATTGGAAGAATTTGATGTAGTTGTAGATGCATTTTAAACATATTTGTGTTAGTAACCTCATGCAAATTAGGTCTATAAGCTTATTTCAGACTAAATCAAGATTACAAATGGGATAAGAAAGTTGCAAAAAAAAAAAAAAAAAAAAAAAAAAAAAAAAAAAGCACACTAAAAGCAACCACTTAAAACATGAACTGCAAGAACAGCATGAAGAATCATTGTGTGAAATAGTGTTTTTTGTCAATGAGCGCGCGCTACTCACCACTGCTGCTCCTCTCCCCGGTGACTCTGCACATTTTACCGGCTGCTTCTTGCGTTCTCCTCCCGTTACACTCCGGTGCTGGTCCTGTCCTCCTCATACTACTACTACTACTTCTCACTGGGGCATGACTTGTGCATTTGGGGACCTCTGATCTTCTGGAGACGGCGCGCACACGGCGGGACGTCTCCTCTCGTGCAGACTCCGGAGGATCTGTTGCTGACGCGTGGGTTGCCCCTGACACCTGAGATAGAGATAGGCAGACAGCAGCAGCACCAGCAGTCAGCCGGCGTCCTCCGTTTTAACAGCTTCACTGCCAGAACGCAAACAACCTACTGTGCAGTCACTTAGGCCTGCTGCAGTAGACCTGTGAGAGGCTTATTGGGACAAAATTTTGAGATAAGTCATAACAAACATTCACAAACTAAGAGCATTAACAAAGTGACTGATATTAGACAAGAATCAAGTGCAAACATATCAGAGGAACCAATAAAATATACAAAAACCTCACATACTTGCAGTGGTGGACCCTAACAAACTAAAAGAAGTAAAGTACTGTGATTAAATAAAGTACAGATACCCAAACTTTTTACTTACATACATTTTAAAGTGGGTACTTTTTGCTTTTACTTCACTACATTTGAGAGCAGGTATCTGTACTTTCTGCTCCACTGGACAGAAAAGTAGAAGTATTTTTTAATGATAGTTTGAAACCTGCTGAAAGGGCTGAGGGGGCTGTTTTTTAACGAGTTCGTAGTTTGAGCAAAACAAAAATATACAAATAAAAACAGCTACAAATCAAAATCAAAATCACTACATTTGAAGCCTTATAAGACTTCAAAAATCTGTGTAAAATACTTTACTTTTACTCTTTAACTACATTTTAAATTGGGTACTTCTACTTTTACTTTTTTTTTTTTTTTTTTTGCTAACAAAATCTGTACTTCTTACTTAAGTAACAAAATTACTTCTTCCACCACTGCATACTAGTACCAAAACCTAGGAAGAAAAAAACATAGACCAGGTTTTATATTTAAAATGAAAAAAGCAATTATAGAAGCAATTATCATGTAGTACAAATAATAATAAGAAACTAAAGTATACAATTGGTATTCACTTTAAACTGAGACAAATAATAACAAAGAGATGTGATATGAAATGTAACATGTTTTCCTTTATTTTGTACAAATATTTAAATATTGCTTAGTTCAAAATGTATGACGCTACTTCACGCTAAAAACACCATGAGCATCAAGTATTACGATAGATCAGGGCAACATCTGTAAAACATGACATCCAAAATACCACATTTAAAAAGTGCATCCTTCGTGGCTGTAACAGTACCAGTCTTTCATTATGTAAACGAATGTACACTCCTAAAATGGCTGAATTTGAAAACAATATGGCAGAAATACTGTGTATCTTTGGAGTGCATCAAACAACCATATAGTCTTACATCCCTTTATAAACACGACCCCATATAAAAATATAGTGTTTGCCAAAAGATATATTATTAGTTTGAGATTGTAGAGTCGTCTCAGGTTCCAGTTTTTTTCCTCAAAGCTCAGATGCATCGTGGGTATTTTCGGTCTTGCTGTTGTCATTCTCAGTCGTGTCTGTGTCTCCTTTGGCCCCCATGTCCCCCTTCCATGCCTCTTTGAGACACTCTAGAGAAGGAACAGAAAATGTTACTCATGCGAGAAGCTAATTTAGTTTGGAGTATATTTAGCTTATCAACGTTATTTTTGGCTGCACTATTTTGAAACATTTCCGTGAACAAAGATGATAATAATAATGCCTCGCTCACCTTGGTCTGACGTTTTGAGCACATGGTTCAAACAGAGAAAGTTTTCCAGTCTTTCGTCCTGATGATGAAAGTACCAGTCCTCCACCACCTCTTCATACTCCTCCAGCATCGTCTCACACTGACAAGTAGGTAAAGACACAGGTAATCTTAAAGAAGGGGTATTTTACTTTACTAAAAACACCGTATTAACATATTTTATAAGTTTCACTTTGGTTTTTTGGTGCTCTGAGTTCACCCTGCCTTAAGTTACTCCCCCTTCTGAGAATTATCACAACACAATCAGCACCTTGCTAATGAAACTACTGCACATCACATCAAGTTTGTCAAGAAGCTGCTGTGTATAATTTTGTATCACGCTTTTGTATATTTATGGACAGTTGTCATGTGGGAGCTTGAATGTGGGTGGAGCATTGCACAGAATTTTACAGCTAAACGTAAGAAGGGTTTGAATAAGGCCTGGGAGAGCTTGCCAAAATACTCAAACATGCATGGATGACATCTCTTGCACGCACTTCAGGCATGTTTTTGATGAGGGAACAACATTATAACAAGGTAGAAAGCTAAAAAAAATCTATTTTACATAACAACCCCTCTTAAAAAGGGACATTTAATGTGGTTTATGTTTTTTGAGGCGGTTACCATGTTATAACGGTGTTCCTTAATCAGTTGCTCCAAGTTTTTAATGCGTGTTTGAGTAATCCTACATTATTCTGGATTTGAGGCTGGAATGCACAGAAAAAAATCTGTTTCATCTACCCCTAATCTCCGCCCACAGCACTGTAATTAAATGCTTTTAATGTCACTGCCATTTTCAAGAATAAAAACATGAAAATAAAAAACAGTTGCTTGCTTGAGGTGAAATGCCACTATGAAGAGGCGGGTTCTGCTCAACGGATTATTTTTGCTACTAATTCACAGTGCTCTGTAATCTGGCTCACATTAATCTGAAGTAAAACAGATTAATGTTAAAATTACAGAAAAAGCATAATTATTCTTCTTTAAAATGCTCTTCAATTTTACTGTTAAATAGGTCTACCTGTTTCTTCATGTCTGACACTTCTACAGACGGTTCGTCCCACAGTTCAAAGGGCATGCCCAGGTCGACCTTTACTCCTTTGTGGACAAGGTTTTTCAAGGTGGTCATCGTTTGACTGGCACCCTATAGGAAACACAGAAAGATAAATACAGCCCATTATCCTCACAAGGGATGTAAAGATTGCTTATTGTGATTGGCTATTCAGCGATTTATAATAAAAACTAAAAATCTATAAAGTGTAAGAATTTTCAAAGTAAAATTAAAAAAAAAAAGGATTCACTATACACTCAGAAACTGTAAAAAGTTTTACATATGCCTAAATATACATGATTTGTGTATTAAACTTGGGTGAATGAAACAAAACAACTCCAGGTATGTTTGTCATGAGGAAACAACATTATATTATATAAATCAGAAAAGAGTGTAATATGGGACGTTTAAACACTGTTGTAGGTCAAATTGACTTCACTTAATCATTCACAAAGTTTGAGTTCATAAAGCTGTTTGGTCACATACTAGAGGAATGTGCAATGTGTTATTCATCCACTGTATCAATGATTGTAAATAATCATAAAACATCAATGTTTCATCTCAATATAATCGGAACAAATATATTTGATATTGTTGTGGTATCCAAACCCTTACATTTGCCTGAAATAAATACACTAGGCAAGCAAAACTATGAAATAAAGAAGCCCTATTTTGAGGCACTCCATTTGCCAAAGAGAAATGGTTATTAAATATTAAAGACTTTGTAATGGAGTAGGTCCCATCTCATATGTCATATTGATTTACCTTTGCATATCGAAGGCTCCCTGGTCGCTCTGCATGAACATTATACTGCAGGATACGCTCACATATGTTGTCAACGGCCTCTGTCAATCGAGTTTCACTGAAAGTAAATAAATTAATAAATAAATAAACAACAACATTTATATATGACATGACATAAATGTAGTTTTTGCATCTGCTCCAGTCCAAAGTACATACGATGTGTTGTATTTAATTTTCCTTCTCCGTTTCCCAGTGTCCAGCACCTCTCCTAGCTCCAAGACCTCTTTGGAACGTCCAGTCTTCTCCAGAGCCTCCTGGAGCTCTACTGTCAGGAACTTACACACTGGAAAGACAAAAAAATATATATATTGGGAGAGAAATTTAAATCTATAGAAATCATTTAACACTTACTTGCTATAAATCTCTGAAAATACATGTAACCATCATAGTTTTGTCTCAGTGCGTATCAGGCATGTTTTATTTTATTTTATTAGTAGTTCTGTTTATATTACTAGGTCATCTACTCCTAAAAGAGCATTACTCAATCTATAGGCTATAATAAGTACTACTACTGTCACTACTACAACCACTATAAATATAAATACTTTTCTTTACAAATAAATAGGCCATGCATATTTTCATACATGACACTAAAAGGTATTTGCAGCTTGTGAATAAGAAAATGCACGTAGAACAAAAGTCAAATATGTAAAAGTTGTTTTGAATATTTCTTTCTCTCCTTGAACTGAATGACTTTCTACATTTACTTACAACTAACTATACTATTTCTCCTTACCTTCGCATTTATTTGGTAATCTCTCGTCCTCATTTGATGCGTCAACAATCGTGACCCAAAACAGAACAAAACTCGAAACTTTCATAGCTTGTAATATTTTAAAAACTACAGGAGAAGCAGTTTTGATTATTACAGCCACATCTGCAGCTGATCCAGGCTGGTGCGCATGCGCGTTGTCTCCAGGGGTGACTAGCTGATGCCAGAGTTGGATAAAGGATAATTAATCGACAACAGATCGTAATTAAACTTCTATTTCTAATTTCTTACCTTCATAAACGCTTCAAGATTGTACGGTTCTACGGTCAGTCAACTTGTCTAGATTGTTTATTTGAACTTTATCATTTGTAGATTCATATAATAAAAAAAACAAACGCATTTTCATCTCTGTGTGAAAATGTCTGGCCAAAACCACAAGTCGAACAACACAAGGCCTAAGAATATGTCGGGTTTCCAACTAAATACTGTACAGAGTTTGAGATAATATAGAATTTTGATTGATCTCATCATGTAACAGTGGAGAAATGCACTTCTAATGGGAGCTTGTAAGTACAGATAGTGCATGCAGTAAAATTAAGACACTTATGAAGAATGATGAGAACAAGAGTTAATGCAATGCCATTACATGCAATATATCATCAAAATGGCAAAACTCACTAACAAACTGCACATATGTAGCCCTCATATTTACATAATCATCTTCACATTTCATATTTGCATGTATGTTTTGTATGTATACCCATTATATATACATACTCGGCTCTTTTTACTGTTTAGGGCAAGCTGCTGCTGGAACTTTCTCCACAAACAGCCACATGAGGGCGCAATGGTGCAGTACCAACGACAGAAAGAACCATGCCCTGCACAGATCCTTGGCCATGAGGTGGAAGGTAACAACACTTGACCACAGAGAACACATTTAATACTAATATGGTCTGAGAAATGTGCAGGCTTTGTTACAAACAGAAACAATTTAACATCCTGCAATGTTATTTTTAGCCTTTATAAAGAAGTAATTTTAGTTCTGCCACCTGCTTATCTCCTTAGAGATTTTACTGCTTTGCTTAAATTCTACCACATTTAACATCAAAGTGATTCATGTTGCATTTAATCAATTACAGACCTTTTTTAGTGCTAAAACATGTTTTTTTTTTAGGCTACTTGTGCTACCCTTTAAACATGTGACCTGTAACTTGACCTTGGGCATCACCTGCTTGTTTCCATGAAAATAGATTAATTCCATGAAAAGTAAGTAAGGGGGGCAGACCCTTAACCATAAATGTTACACATGAATTACTTTGTGCTATACAATTTGTGCTATACAAATAAACTTGCCTTGCCTTTAATTACATATGAAGAATATTACTAAGCCAAAAGAATATATGTATGCTGCTGGTATCAGGAACCCACTTGTTGATGTTCTGTTTTACTTATTTGGGTTTTAAATGACTTAAAAGTAGTAAAAGGCTTTAGCACTTACCTGGCCCATTACTTCTTGACATAAAAGTTAGTATGGCCTACTCTACCACTACCCCTTTACGCATAGGCCCACAGACCAGAGGGCATGTTTTAGCAATTTTGGGAGCTGAGTTTTAGATAAAAGACAGTACAATATGGAAACACACCGACTGAATGAGAGAAGCAAAGGTTTGGCCCAAGTTTAACCAGGAAAATGGTACTGCGTTCAGGTCAGAAGGACATACTTAACCTGGTACATCTGGAAACAATCTCAGCTGAATGTTTGCTATAGAAAAAGCAAATGGTATGGAAGAAGACAAAACATTGTTCTCATTTCATCTTCTGAGAGGCAGCAGGTCGAATCTGTTTTGAGGCTTTTGCGATCCAGCACCTGTCAACACTCAGTCATGCCGAGAAAGAGGAGAAACAAGTAGAAAAACAATAATACTGGACTTGGATTCATGGCAACAAAAGTAATTTTCCATCTGAGTTGTAATTTTGCCAACTCCGTGTTTTAGAGCCAAGCTGTGAAACATCTTTTAAGTGCACAAAAAACACACTCTTCTACAACTTTACGAAAACAGCGAATTAAAATCAGGAATAATCACAAGTGAATTTTAATCAAGATGACAAGCAAATGTCAATGTGTCTCTGCATCATGGGGTGTGCTTATACTAGTATGCCTCTAGTTAAGACCTCTACAAACATGTCCTGAAATGCATGGGATTCTCGTTATTAATTTTTCAGTCAAGTTGTCTATCAAATGTTAATTTTCCTGAAGGTGTTTCAGATTTTGCACAGTTTTGACTTTTGCTTATCCGTACAGATAGAGAAGACATTGAACTATTAACCATAAATCAGGTCAACAAATCTGCAATCAAACAATTAAGCCGCAAATACCATCAAAGAAGTCAGACCAGACCTCCCTCAATGTAAAACAATTCAGAAGGTAGTGTAGTCATGTGACCTAGGGTTGTCAAAAGTACTGAAAATCAGATACTAATCCATACTAAAACAAGTAGTGAAACTAGGTATGCATTTGAGCAAATATCAATACTAAAAAAGTCAGTTAGGACGGAAATAAACCTTTCCTGGATAGCTTTAGAATGATCTTACATGAGGGAGGGAACTGAGGGATTACACAGATAAAAGGCCACATGGTAATATAAAAGAAACTACGATGATTTAATGTTGGGAATGACATTCTGTTGTCTAAAGAAAGAGTGTTTTAAAAAAATTATCATCGTGGTATTGGAATTGAAATTGAGTATCGAGTCTATTCCTTAGTATCAAAATTGACACATTTTTATATCATGAGAGCACTAATGTGAACACAACCATTTTTATCACAACAGAGTCAGCCCTCAGTTAAGTGGCATCTAAGAAAGGCAGAGTGCATTGTATTAGTGTTGGTAGAAAATGTGTTGGTTTTCATTCTTTTGTGTTTGTCTTCTAGGTCGCCATCGGAGGCCCACAGGAATGGCCCGTGTCAGGTCATGTCCAAAACGTGTCCGTCACTTCCTCTCCGGTCCTACAGTAGTAGACAGCACACGGGAGAAGGTCAGGAGGGGGGTAACTCGATCCCCTTGAAGCTCTGCTGGAGGGTGAGTGGGGCAGTCCCGGGTATAGGGGAGGGCATCTGAGAAACATCTCCCAGCTGATAGTGGGTCTGGTTTCATGGGGATAAGTGCATGACAAATTAGATACAAAAGCTGAAAAAAACATGTGGCTTTTTTTTTATTTGGTATTGCCACAAAAACAAGCTGATTAATATAAAACATACTATGAATACTAAAGACGATTTGACTTTGTATAAAACTGTCAGAACCAAAGAAGGACCACTATTTCGCTTTGGATTGAACTCAACTGGTGGTATTGTATGATTTAAAAAAAAAAAATTGGGGGAAAAAAGAACAAAAATTGAAAATCTTGAAAAGTCCTGATTACAGACAAGCAGAGTTGAAACGTAAGTAAAAGTAGTAAAGTACTGTACTCAAGCATTCATTTTAGGTATCTGTACTTTATTTAAGTACATTTTAAAATGGATACTTATTACATTCACTACATTTGAGAGTAGGTATCTGTACTTCCTAGTCTACTACATTGTTGAACATGGCTGAAAACTTTTTGAGACCTGCTGAAAATCCAAATCCATACAAATAAAAACAGCCAGATAAAAAAACAAAAAACAAAAAACAATTGATTCAATTGTTCATGTTAAACAAAATTCAACACAAATCTAAAAATCTAAATCACGTCATCTGAAGCTTCATTAGCTCTCAAAATCTGCAAGAAATACTTTTACTTTTTACTCTTTAAGTATATTGTTTAAACAGGTACTTAAATGCTTTTACCTAAGTAGATTTTCTCATGCAGAACACTTACTTGTGTTTTATTTACTTTTCTCTTTTATTTTTTGCTCCAGTATTTGTATGTTTACTTAAGTAGTAAAACTGAGTACTTCTTCCACCACTGCTGACAACTGATACACTGTCACTTGCAAAATGTGTGTACATTTTCAGACAGAAAAATGTTATCTTTATTATTTAATTAACTTTTTATTTTGTTCTTTTCAGAATTTAATTTATGGCTCTTTATTTGTAGTGGGAAAATATCAGATTGACAGCCCTAATCTAACAGCCCTAGTGTTCAGTTCTGTGATCGGCCGTATTCTTAACAATATGAACTCTTATTGTACTCTAAATAAAACTGTGTTGCCATAGTGCACTTGTTAAAGCATTACTAATCCATCAAACTGTGTATTGTGAAACCGTTTTCTGTCATGGTGGTTTAAAGTTGACTTTTATAATTACGCTTAATGTGTGTTGTTTATATTGATTGCAGTCCCATAACACTGAGATGGCTTTGGGGTGTACAATTTGGCACCGTGTTCCACCTGTCAGACTGCGTTCCACTTTTGCATCTAAGTATGTTACTAATTACTATTCTATACGAACCACAGAAATCGCTCGCAACTTTGCACCTACCAGCCCGCAAAAATACCCTTTCTATATTGTCTTGCCTTGTTGTCACCAGTCCAACGATAGCATATCTAAGCAGCACTGTAACTACTTAACACACATTTTCGCACACACACATTCGAAGCACACCTGGGGAAACATTCCTCGGGGGAAGTCATCAATCAGTTTTATGGCTTTCTCTGGGAAACTTTCCTCCACTCCAATCAAGCCACTACTGCCTCTCTCTCTCTCGCTCACTTTAACTCTCTCTTGTTCTCATTCAAAACGTCTCTCTCCATCTCTCTAGCTCTTTCTCTCTCTCTCTCTCTATCCATTTCTCTTTCGCTCTCTCTTACTGTAACCATCTCTCTCTCTCACTTTAACCCTCTCTTTTTCTCTTTCACTCTTTCTCTCTCGCTCTCTCACGCTAACCATCGCTATCTCGTTCTCATTCAAAACCTCTCTCTCCATCTCCTCTCAAGCTCTTTCTGTCTCTCTCTCTCTATCCATTTCTCTTTCTCTCTCTCACTGTAACCATCTCTTTCTCCATCTCTCTCTCTCACTCAAACCATCTCATTGTTTCTTTCTCTCTTACTCTAACATCTCTCCTTCTATCTCTAACCATCTCTCTTCATCTCTGTCTTTCTCTCACTCTTTCTCTAATTCACTCATTCTAACCCTTTCTTTCTTTCTCTCTCTCTCTCGCACTCTAACCCTCTCTCTCCACCTCACTCTTTCTCCTTCTCTCTCACTCTAACCATCTCTCTCCATCTCACTCTTTCTCTTTGTCTCGCTCACTCTAACCATCTCTCTCCATCTCTCTTTCTCTCACTCTTTCTCTCTCTCACTCTAACCATCTCTCTTTCTTTCTCTCTCTCACTCTAACCCTCTCTCTTTCCCTCTCTTTCTCTCTCCTTCTATACATTTCCATCTGCATCAGTTTTGCTTCACATCTGAGAACGATCCACCTCCAGCCAATTAGCTTCAGCCATTTTTCCTATTTTGCACACGGATAATTGGAGAAAGTTCGGGGTGAGATCTTCCCCTGGACGATACAAGATAAGACTCCTCCAAGTGCCCTCAATTTCCCCGCCAGTGGTAATAAAGCCGACGAGGAGGATCTGTACAGTGTAGTGAACGTTCTTTAGTAGCCATGAAAAGATGAGTTCAACCAGGACTAAGTGCTCTGTGCAAAGACGTGCCCGAGAGCAGATCAGGAAAAGCTTTTCTCAATTATGCTAATATCGACAGAACCTGGTCTTTTCTCAATTATGCTAATATTGACATAGTTTGGCTCCTTCCTTAAAGACAAAGTTGAGCCAAATTTTCTATTTAGTTGAATTGGAACAAGATGTTGAATATAATTTTTTACAATAATAAAATAAGGAAATGAATTCAGTTTGTAGTTTATTTTCTTTCTTAGGCAAGACATTTCACCCGCATGGCCTTGTATGAACGAATGAACGTGGTGGGTCTGTGATGGACTGGTGGTGGCGGTCAGAGAGGCTGATGGCACAGATTGTGTATTGCTTCTGTCAGTCTACCCCAGGGCAGCTGTGGCTGCAACATTAGTATGAATTGAATAAATAATGCTAAGACTAATGCATTATAATGATTATTTTCTCCTCCAAAGCCATTCATTTCTCAAAGTGGAGAATAATGTATTGTCCTTATTATTGTGTTTATGAGAATAGGTTTGTGTCAGCTCTAAAACGTTCTGTTCTCTGAGGTTGCACTGGCTCTAGAAGAGGTAAAAAAGAATGAATAAAAGGGTGCAGCGCTTTACGAAAGTGGTAGAATACTCTCCACTTATTTGACATGTCATACAAGAGGTTAAAAACAGTATTAAATGACTATTGAGTTTATTGCAGTAATAATAAAAGCTTAAATATGTAGGCCTGTCTCCCTTTTGGTTCATCACTGGTCTAAATATGTGACAAGCATTCAAATAAAAACCCAACGGTGCCAATTTGCTTTTATGTCTGTAGTTTCCCTGCAACAGCGACGCATTTAAAACGTTCTAACAGGTTTGGCATAAACGTGTCAAACTAGGCTCTATAATTCATTTAGAGCACCAAAGCGCGCACTGAGTACCGTTTGAAACTGTAAACTTGAACTAAGCATGTAGCCTATTTATCAAGCTCTCGTTTAAATGTTAACATGAATCAACTTGGCAGAGTTGCGCAGTGAGGTGGGAGCATTTGGGTTGAGTTTCTATAAGAAGACGCACCTCCCATCACTCATGAGCCGTCTCTCTGTCCTCCAGGGCTCCTCTCGCCCCGAAGCCGGCGTGTTGCCCCCTCTCGGCTGCTCCGCTCTTACTCTCCGGACGCGCTGGATCTGGACACTTGTTGCGCTCCTCTAGACCCAGACGGACTGAATACGCAGTGGGGAAGTCACTGGGATGCACATGGTGAGTAAGTTTACACACTTAGGAGATGTCGTAAAGGGCTTTTATTGTGTGCGCTTCAGGGTTGTGTTTATTTCTGTGAGCGCTGGCAATTACGCACAGATTACGCGCGCAATTGTGGATAAAATTAACAACTCAGGTACTTTGGCCACACGCAGGATCGACGAGGAGATATTTTTACCATCTATTTTTACCATTTAACACAAATAGGGTTTTACTTGGACTTTTTTTTTTTTTTTTATTTTTTTTTTTTACAAGGACAGGTTCTGGCGAAGTGTGAAGTGTGAAAGACGCACAGACTGAACAGACAGTTGATAAAGCGTCAAAAACATGGCAACGTAAAACATTTGATGATTTAATATAAATGCTGAATTTAACAGAAAAACTACTGCTCAGTAATAAAAGTTTTACAATAATCAGCAAACACGTAAATACCGCAATGATGGCGCGTATTTTTCAGTTACAAATACATCTTTTACTTTGAAAGAACCAAAATCAAAATCATATAACTATAAACATAATTATAGCCCATAAATATTTAAGTTGCTGATCAGATTGGGCCGGACCACTTCTGTAAATATTGTTGTTTCTCTGCGGTCACATGAAGGTAATTGACTGCAGCCAATTTGTGCGCAACAAGTGCAATTAGTTTAGCGGAATTAAACCAATTAGAGCTCACTATTAGCGCTTGCCAAAGTAATCGGACCAAGTATGACAAACATTTAACTTAAATGAACCGTGTCAACTGAATGATTATTCCCAATGCACCGAGCGTGTGACCCCGGGCTCTTTCACTGCGCAGGGCCACACCAGCTCTGCACAACTAACAATTTAAGGTTACCAGTGCCTTCTGTGATAAAAGACTATATATTAGACTATATTTTCTCTAATTGTCATCTAAGTGTAACATTTTTAGAAGGTTATACACAGCATTGAAAACATTAGACGTTTTAGTCTCTATAACTGATCAGGGATTCCTTCATCTGTTTGCTTGTTGCTTGCATAAATAGGCCTATATATGTGTGTATGTATGTAGCTGTATCTTCTAAAACTAAAATACTGAACTTAAACGTGCCCTCATAAATTCTAAGCCTTGTTCATATTATTTTCACTTAGCCCATTATTTTTATGAACAAGCATATATAGTTTATTGCCTAACCACGTATTCAAAACAACATATAGAGCCCTAAAGCTGGGCTCTCCGACCTTTTTCCCCCTGTGAGCTTTACCTTTACAAAACAGCAATGCCAGAGAGCAACTAATTTTAGCAGGGGCAAAAAATTGAGTAAATATTAGTGCCGCTGCAAGCCTTAGATGGGGTACGGTTAGATACCTGTTAAACATAAACCATTATTCATTTATTATTCCTTAAAGTTACACATCAAAGTGGTAATTACAATGTAATTAATCAAGTTTTAGTTATCCAGTACAATACATATAATTCAGAAATCCTTTGGCGAGCTACTTGGAAGAGGCTGGAGAGCTACAGGCTGGAGACCCCTGTCCTAAACCCTTAACAACTGATGCATTTAGTTTACAATTTATAATCATTATTACCCAAATGTTACTGTTTACCAGCCTGTTTTTAAAGCAAAAACTGGCAATTAACAATAATACTATATAGGCTATAATATATAAATGTGAATCATAATTTAAGATATTCATGTTTTTCAGCTTCAGACTTCAGACAGAATATGTATTTGGTTTTAATTTGTAAACCGCAGAGACAGTCAAACTTTTCATGACTCTGAAACCCATTGATATTGAATTTATAGCAGATCTTCCAGTCCTTTGATGACCTAAGGCATAACAAAAAACATCCTATGACAATATCTCAAATCGATCGTTACACTAAATTAGCCATGTTTGATTTGGGTCTGTATGATGGCACATGCTTTCATCCTTCCACCTGTTCCTCATTACTAACCTGCTGGAGCCTGTGTCAGCGTAAGGAGGTTTAATTGACGTGCAATTACAAGCAGAAGTTTTAAATGGACCTCCGTCATGCCAGAGGTTGTCTTTGGCGTGACTGAAACATCGAATCATCGTGATTTCATTTCCATGTGTTTTTCAATATCAGCATGTGAAGCTGGAGCCTCAATGGAAGGGCCCCCGCCAACTTACGTATAAGGGGCGATGAAGGGGGAAAAAATTGACAGGAAATTTTAAATATAGCGGGGTAACGTGTGCTTTTCAAATCAGGAGAGTTGTGGGTCAGGGCGAGGGGACAGGATGTGGATTGGCAGTTTGTTGGAGGTGCAAACTTGAAGGACAGCAGCCTTTAGCTAAAGATACAAGCAGCGATAATCCGTTTTGTGCAGCCAGTCGCCTCACTAAAATTAGATTATTACACCTAAAACAGAACTCTGGGAATCTGCTCCGTGTGGAATAACACATGGGTTGGAGCCAGGAGGAATCCACTTTGGGAATATAGACCCTCATAGCCGCGCTCCTCTCGCTCGGGGTGTAGTATTGCTGACTGGCCGAGGACAATTGCAAATTAACAAAGGTGTCAGTGTGGTAACGTGTAACGACAGGTGCAGTGTTCAGCTTCAAACACCCAGACAAGTTTATATAATTGATCATATTTATTTAAAGGCTCTGCGACTTAAAGCTAGCAGGGTTATTGTGTAGGATGTAATCTGGCAACCCGTTTCAATAAAAGGACATTCATTTGAACTTTTGCTTTTTGTGTGTCCCAGAGCAAATCAGCCCCATGTCTTCAGTTTTTTTTGTTTTTTTTTTTATTATTTTAGCTCTTAGGCACTGTGGCATTTAAACTTGCAAACTTATCTAACTCCAAGTTCTCAGATAAGCCTCTACAAAAAAATTAATAATGCTGGAAAATGAATATACTTTTATTATTTTTATTACAATAATTTTGTCATGACATTTTACAGACACATCCAGCTTTTTCAATTCAGTTCATTTAATCCACTGCAGTACTAAATTTAACGTAACCACACCAGATTAGCCTTGATTACTAAATTACACCAAAAACAACACCAGATTTCGCCAACGCATTCAAGATGACTGAACTGTTTGAAGTGCACTGCCCAGTGGCACAATGGGCAGATTTACATGGCCAGTGAAAATCAAATAACTAGAATGTTCAGCATTAGAAACACCTGGTGACATGTGCCAGTCAATCAGTGGATTTTAAGAGTGACTTTTATATTTGGAAAGTGAATTTTAAAATAACTCAATTCAATCTTTAACATTTTCTGTTTCATTTTATTGTCTTTGCTACATTAGTTTATATATTTTTCTTTTGTCAGATTCAGTGGTGGAAGAAGTACTCATATTGTTATTTAAGTAAAAGTACAGAAAGAGCAAAAAAAAATACTCAAGTAAAAGTAAAAGTATCACATGAAAACATCTACTGAAGTAAAAGTATTAAAGTACCCATTTAAAAATGTACTTAAAGAGTAAAACGTAAAAGTATTTTGCACAGATTCTTAGGTTATAGATCTTCAAATGTAGTGACGATAAAGATTTCTGCTGAATTTTGTTCAACAGAAACAACTGAATCAATGTACTTTTCTATCTTTTTAAATTTTATTTTATATTTTTGTTTGCTCAAATTATAAACGTGTTAAAAATGAACCCCCCAGGCTTTTCAGCAGGTCTCAAACAATCATAAAAATACTTTAACTTTTCAGGCCAGTTCGAAATGTAGTGGAGTAGAAAGTACAGATACCCGCTCTCAAATGTAGTGAAGTAAAAGTAAAAAGTAACCATTTTAAAATCTACTTATGTAAAGTACAGATACCTAAAACTACTTTTACTTTGTTAGGTTGCACTGCTGGTCAAAACTTGCTGAATTGTGAACAGTCAGATGTAACTGTTTACATACATAATCAGAATCAGAAGCTGAAGTACTGTACATGGGTTAGCACCGTTGCAGGATAACAGTACTGCAGAATCCAACCAGCAGTCTTCGCTTAACTTTACAAACCCTGCAGAGAACTTTTAAACCATCCCAATGTGAGCTCAGCATGTCGGTGAAGTCTTGGCGTGAGCGGCTGCCCATGACGAAGAATGTTAAACGCGTGAGACAGGCCAAATCCCGCTCATCTGCTCTCCAGAAGTGCTCCGGCTCTGGTCTAAGTGTGAACACGCCAGTCCAGTTAACAGGTAGCCAGTGACCGACGCACTCCGCGGCTCTCGGGGTACACTGGGATGATCCTGCTGTGGTTTTCATTTCCTGAGATAGATTGCGTAATAAGGCCTCAAATAGGAGCCGAGGCAGGATGTTAGTTCTTTGGCAAAACTGAAAAAACATTGAGGTAAACCAAACACAATCTCATAAAAGTACTGGCAGAAGTCCCTCTCTCCGGATTCTCACCTTCTCCACCTTTTTTTATTTATAGCCCCGTAAATTCATATCTCCCCAAACAGCTTTACATTAAGATATCCATGTTTTTATTGTTATGCACTGAACCACAAAATACTGCTTTTCCACTCCTCATAACAATAATATGCTCCCAGCTTTGGGAAACAGCAAAAGAAAAACAACAGAGGTAAATGAAAAAATAGAAATGTGTCAAGATATCGCAAAAATGATTTGTATCAGTTATCATTGTGATCCATTTATATACATGTTTTATTTTGACATAAAAATCAAGTTTGTACATACACAATTTTCGGACTAAGAGATAATAACCAGACTATTTTTTTCTCCCATTGTATCCTTGAGCAAGACACATTCCAAGGCGTCTTTCCAGTACTAAGGCCCACGTCTATGGAACAGCCAGCTGGAGGACCTCAGGGTCACAGAGACAGTTTATGTTTTTAAGAGCAGGCTCAACACCTGCCATTTTATTTACTTTTAGCTTTACTATTTTATATTCTAGTCCTTAGCTTTTAACTCATATTGTATTATCACTTTTAGGATCTCCAGTTGTTCCTCTGTAGGAGCCCTCTGCGCTGGGAGCGGTGGTCAGCTGGGGCCTGTACTGTGGGCTCCTGGTGGAGAGTTGGTGCTTCAGCCTCATCTCTCCCCTGGCCCTGTGTCAGTGTCCCGGTGGCTCTGCTCTGGCACAGACGGCTCTTCTGATGATTCTTTCTCAGCTGGTTCGTCCGTACTCAGCCTCATTTCTCTGTACTTAGGCTAATGTATTTTAGCGTGTGTGTGTAAGTGCATGTGGGTGAGACTGCATATGACCGCTGTGTGTTAGCGTATGAGTGTAAGTGTGTGTGTGTTTACATTTGTGTGTATGTGTGTGTAGGGGGGTGAAACTGCACATGTGACTGTCTGTGAGTTGTATGATTTTGCGGGGTTGGGCAGTTGTGGGGGTAGGGTGGTTGGGTGTAATGGGCATGCGGGATATTTTTTAAAGCACTTTATAAATAAAGTTTGATTTTATTTGAAGTTTGATTTAAAAAAATGCAGTTTACATATACTCTACTCACCAGTCTGCTAACAATCCAACTTAAAGGAGTGCCACTGACCAAGCCTCATTTCCACAGCAGAGTAATCAAGACAGAATATAAATGAACATAATTTACACAGTACATACAGTTAGTTATAGTTTAAACTCTTTACCAAGACTCCCAACTGTCCAACTCACTACTGTAATACAGACTTACAGTATGTCTGGCTCTTTTACATTTTATCCGCTGTATTTGTCATTGAATTATGAACCTGTTAGAATCATGGTGTAATTGAGTCAAAATCCAGATGTTTGAAGGTCATTTGTAAAGTTAGGCTTACACATTTTTGTCAGGTTAGCATAGGCTAAAGGACCAGGACTAAATGAGATTATTATTAACATTTTGACATATTTGAACAATAACTTTCACTATCTAACTTTGCTGAAATAAAAAAAAAAAATCAGTTTATAGTAATATATTGTAAATAATAATAAAAATGTAAACATATTTACTCATTTTCTCCCATGAACAGCAGTAATGCCTCTCCTTATGTGTTCCAGCCCTGGTTAAGTGAAGGTCTGCTGTGATTGGTCAGTTTTTTCCCACCTAAACCCAGTACTGTAGTAGCCTGCTACAGTAGCCTATCTCCACTGTAATATTTGCAGTAACCTTACTGTAATTTTTACAGTAGCATTACTGTATATTTTAAAGTAGTATTAATGCCATTTTTACTGCACCTTATTTCCCAGAATCCTTTGCCAATTACAGTAACCTACTGTAAAAGCAACTTTCAGTATGATACTGTTTATATTACAGTAAAGTACTGTGAAAATGACTGCTATCCTTTACAGTGTGCTTTTCTGAGAGTTCATACTTCACTATGATTGGTTAATTCCACCTGTCACTCACTCAGGGCCTTAGGGAGGCTGGCCAGTAGGAGGAGCAGGTGTGGAAAAGTGGATGGTAGAGCTGCATTAAACACAGAAGCAGTAAACCACGATCTGACAATAGCATATTATCACATGGAGGAGCACACGATTCGATTTGTATCGACCGTATCGCCCACTCTTTTGCTCCTCCAGGATAATGCTCGGTCTGTGCTGTCTGTCTCTGTCCCACCTCGCTGTAAACAGGGCCCCAGGTTGTCAGAGCATTTTCCAGCCCAGTGCAGGCCTCACATAGCTGCTCCACCAGATCACCCGCTGCAGATACTCTTGATCTCATCATGCCACGATTCAGCTGCTAAGCCTTTCCAAAGACAGATATTAACAACTTAGCTTTATCGAACAGACCTCGGTGAAATACTAATGTGAAAGACGCATGATTCAGCCTGACGAGGATTTATTGGAGCAACGGCAGATCAAAGAGGAGTATCGTTTATCAAAACTGTCGTAACTTTTAAAGACTGAAGGGCAGAGAAAAGTAATATTAAAGCCTATGATGTATAGCCCCACATAAATAAATTATTAAGAAAACCATTGCACTGTGCCAACATGACTACACAAATGCAGGTTGGCAGAACATGCAGAATACTACATATGCTTTAAAGTTTTTGCAACTATTTATACAAATTTTAAAGTGGATGCTTTTTACTTTTACTTCACGATATTTGAGAGCAAGTAGCTGTACTACATTTTTTATGTTTATTTTTAACACGTTCGCAGTTAGAGCAAAAAAAATATACAAATAAAAACAGGTAAGAAAAAAACTATTGATTTAGTTGTTTCTGTTCTGTTCAGTACACATCTTTATCAAAATAATTACATTTTAAGCTTTATTAGATCTCCAAATCTGCGCAAAGTACTTTTACTTTTTACTGTTTAAGTACACTTAAATACTTTTATTCAAGTAGATTTTTTCATGTGCTACTTCTACTTGAGTATTTTTTTGCACCTGTATCTGTACTTTTACTTAAGTAACAGAACTGAGTACTTCTTCCACCACTGTTTAGGACCCTCGGGGCCTGTCCAAGATAAGTACCCATTTATCAGCCTAGTTGTATGAGGCTGTTTAATTAGTCCTGTAATGTGACAAAGACTGGAGCGAGTGCATGTCGTGAGAATGTTAAACAAGCAACTGCAAACCACAGCCCCTCCTCCCGCTGCCCAAACCATCTGATCCGATCTGATCCACAGCAAATTCTCTTGTATCCTCTCGGCTCCTGTCCACCTCCCCAGATCTCACCCTTACCCTTCTAACCCTGGGCACAACCCCTTTTACACCGTCCTGCTTCAGCCCCATTCGCTCCACTGTGAGACATGAGCAGCTTATGAAAACCAGAGACGTAATTAATCACGCTATTGACTTATAGGGTTCAGATTCCCATAAGGCATGTCTCAACATGTCAGGAATGACCAACCGACACTTTCCGGGCCCCAGGAATGTGCAGTGGCTCTTGGGTCACTGTCAGAACAATGTCGTCTTCTTGTTTGTAGTTTTTAGCCCCACTCTCTGTTCCACTCTGCTGTTGTTTGGTCTACATTAGAGCAGCCCAGCCTGTGCAGTTACCCTCCTTGGTCCATGTTTTAGTTTAAAACTTTGACTTTTAGTTATTTTTGTTAAGTGAAAGATGGTTGAGGGTGTGTCTTTATAAAGCACTTTGGGTTAAATGTTATGTGGGAAAAGTGCTATATAAATACAGTTTGATTGATTGATTGATTGATTGATTGATACTGCCGTACTATATACAGAGGTCGGTAGAGTAGCCAAAAATTGTAAGAGTACTGTTACTTCAAAATAATGTTACTCAAGTAGAAGCACAAGGTAATGGTTGAATAAATGATTCAAGTAAGTAAACAAGTAACTGTTAGAACTACAACACAAGTAAGAGTAACTTAAAGAGTAACTTAAAGAGTAACATCTGATTTATAATTTGACATTAATGTACTTTGAAGGACAAAAATCAAATCTAGCACAAACCTAGTATTTTCGAAGGACTGACAGAAAAATGACAAGAATGAAATCAAATCTGAAGGAGCGGTGCAAGAAACACAAATGTTCAAATCATTTCATATTGTCAACAACTTACTCACAGTGGGAAGAGAAACCAACACTCAAGTAAGAGTAATGTTAATCCAGTAGTATGCTATAAAAGTACTCTGAAAAGTATGATTTCTTTAAAAGCTTACTTAAGTAAATGTAACTGAGCAAATGTACCACCCACCTCTGACTATTTAGCATCTGTGATATTTTGGACAATATACATGCTGTGTGAACATTACCTAATGGTGGTTTAGTAAAATAGTTTTTCCTTTTGTAATGAAAAACTCAATAGAGATTATTAAATCTCATAAGGATAATTTTTATGACTTTGAGTTCAGGCCTCTGCACTTTTGGCAAAGATCTACTTCCCCTAGTGCTTCTTTTCATTTTTGCTGTGTTGTTTGCCAAGGTATTACTTCCCATATAGATTTGAAGAGGGGGAACTTATTGTTTAAAAACGTTTGCATGTTCGTAGTAAAAGGGCACACGGTCATACTCAAGCATACAATTAAACAACTTATAATTTAATAAAAAATTTCCAATCCACGCATCATTCGCTCTAGATTCAGCTCTGATAAACAGGTTATGTGAGTGCATGAATACTTTCTCTCGGCCTCCTCGGAGCTGTGTGGTCCCGGTGGGCTGCAGCTTCAGATTTCGGCCGCGGGCTAATTGAGCGAGATGACGAGGGCGCTAAGGATCCTGGCCCTGTCCTCTCCTATGGGTTCGGTTATTGCTCGCCTGCTGACTTTGCTGTCAGTGTCAAACGCTTGTTAGGGCATCATCAATCTCAGGACAGTTAAGAATATTCCCAGGACAGAATGAAGGGGGCAGGTGATGGATAGGCAGACAGATAGAGGCGTGGGGAAGGTTGTTTAAAATACGGGCGGAGGGGTAATTTGGAAAAAAATATACTGTCTGCTTGAAAAGAAAGCAAACAAGAGTGAATCAAGTAAAGGGTGCAGCCTGGAAATGTGTGTTGTTTAACTGAAAGAAGGAAAAACAAGGATGACAGAATAGATTGTTGGGAATGTGCTTCTGGGCTTGGCGAGAGCAGCACACATGATAAATCACTTGAGAGAGAGAAAGAAAGATGCATTGTTCCATTTGTCCATATGCCAGAATTAACACTCGGCTATCAAATCCTGACAGAGGAATAAATTAGTGTCATCGGCAGTCGTGTGAGACAGGAAAGGATTTGTTCAAGCTGTCGACGTACAAGTCCATGTTCGTCTGTGGCGCGGAAGTATTTAAGCTACAGCATACATTTCACATCTATAAATCAGGCGCTAGTATCCTCAGAACGAATCTTCAAATTTGTCTATTTCACTGTGTTTTCTCATAGCCAAAACCGCAGTCTTTTGGTTGCAGTCTGCGTCTTGCCTGGAGGAGAAATCGAGTAGTTTACAGAGGGAAACCGTAAACTTGATGAATGTGGTCATGCTCACGGCGCAGGGCTCAGCTGTTGGCCATGTTTTTGTCAGTTCAGACAGCTTCTAGGTTAGTTATCTTCTTCACACACACTTATCAAACTTTAGGCGTTAGAAAGACCAAAGGTTCAACAACTTGTTCAATAACTTAGAGGGAGGAGATGTTGTTTTTAGCGCTGTGTTGAGCTCTCGTAGGGTTGTCGAAAGGAATGAAGAATCAGATACTAATCGATGCCAGTGGTGGAACATAACTTAAAACTTAAGTACATTTTAAAGTGGATACTTTTTATTTTTACTTCAAAGCATTTTTGAACAGGACTGAAAAATAAAAGTATTTTTTTTATTATTGTTTGAAACCTGCTGAAAAGGCGGGCTTTTTTAACATGTTCATAATTTGAGCAAACAATGTACAGAAATATCAACAGCTAGGAAAAAATGTATTAAATTGTTTCTGTTGAACATAATTCCACACAAATCTTTATCAAAATCACTACATCTGAAGGTTTATTAGATCTTAAACTCTGTGTAAAATAATTTTACTTACTTTACATACTTTACTTACTACTTATTTTTACTTACTACTTTACTTTACTAAGTACATTTTTATAGCAGGTTTTTTTTGTGCTTTTACTTTTACATGTACATTTGTACTAAATGATTTCGATAAAAAGTCTAGCATTCATTTGAACATTTGTTATTGACTAAAAAAGTCACATTCACTGGACAGAAATGAACCTTTCCTGAACAGCTTTAGAATGATCTTGAGCTGTATCAGAGCAAATATAAGACCACAGAGACTAGTATACGCCCCTGGACCACTGTGCAACCTGGATGACAGATACAAGGCTACATGGTAATATAAAAGAAAATACTGTTATTTAATGTAGAAAATCACATTCGAAATCATGGGTTCTTAGTATTCTTTAGTATCAAAGTCGAGTTTGAAAGTTTTGCGTTGTGACAACACTAAAATCTGGTATAGTTTGGTGAGTGTTTTCAATAAAGGAACAGGTGCTTTGTCTCAGGTTCCTCTTTGCTGCTGAATTATAATGATATAAATCAATCAGCTTTTCATTCCTCTTTGGTTGCAGGCTGGATGACATGATGTTCCCGCCCTCCTCCCTACCCCCCTCCCTGCCCCCCTGCACCTCTTTGCTCCCTGTTCTCCTACACCTCCTCTTCCTCTACCCTTCCTCACTCGTCTCCTCCTCTTTTCCTCACTTCCCGTTGAGCTGGACCTCACCCCATAACCCCTGTTACCACACCGATGGCCGCCCTCGCCACTGCCTGTCTGAGTTCATCAACGCGGCCTATGGAGTTTCAGTGGACGCCGTGCGCTCGGGACACGACTACGACAATAACATCACTTCTCTGACAGATCTACATAACCCTCATAACCTGACCTGCTGGGTGGCACCCGTGGGCCCAGACTCCAGAGAGTGGGCGCTGTCGCTTCCACTAGGGCGGCGCTTTGAGATCACATACATCAGTTTACAGTTCTGTCAACAAGGAGAGCCCTCTGATCCCATCTCTATCTCCATCCTCAAATCAATGGACTTCGGACGCACATGGAGGCCTATGCAGCACTACTCCAGTGACTGTCTAAGGGAGTTCAGCCTGCCCTCTCAGACTGCAGCTCTGACCAGGCACCAGGAGACAGAACCCCTGTGCTCGGACCCCCGGCCTCTCCAGAAGCAGAGGGGAGGCATGGTACTGGCCTTCTCCACTTTGGATGGGCGGCCCTCCTCTCCTGACTTTGACTACAGCCCGACTCTTCAAGACTGGGTCACAGCTACAGACATAAGGATAGTCTTTCACAAAGTAACCAGAGAGGAGAAAGTGGGCAGTTTTGAAATCAGCAAAAGCTCGCCCCCTCCACGGTGGCACGACACAGACGAAAATAGGAGGACTGGAGTTTTGAGGTGGAGACCTGGGTTTAATCAGATGAATGCAGAAAACACCCTTGTGTTTTTTGACACAGACACAAAGAGCTCAGAGATTCAGCCCAGAAACAAAGAAAAACATGGAAGGAAAGGCCAGGACAAAGAGGGGCACAATGTAACCAGTAAAGAAAACAGAGACACGTTTGATCTGCATTTGCACACATCACCCAAGCGAGGAAAGGGTAAAGGACGAGGCCGCAAGAAGGACAGCAGTCTTTGCCCCAACAAGGACTGTGATTGGACAGTGGAGGGGCAGGGGCGGGGCAATAAGGGGCGTGAGTTGAGAAAGAGACGCAACAACAACATCACCAGACCTAGCGTCAGACACCTGCAGATGGTCCCACTCTCTACCGAAGCTGTCCGGACCCTGGCACTGTCTGACCTCCAGGTGGGGGGCAGGTGTAAGTGCAACGGTCACGCCTCCAAGTGTCGCCGTGACGACAGTGGGCGGGCAGTGTGCGTGTGTGAGCACCATACGGCTGGTCCCGACTGTGATGTGTGCGAGGACTTCTACTATGACAGACCATGGCACCGCGCTACACCCAGCAACCCCAACCCCTGTATCGGTGAGTCCAGTCATCAGGGCTGCAATCCTTTAGTTGTTTTATCAATTAATCGGGTGATAAGGTCTTAGTTAATCAAACATTTGCAATAATACTATGCACAAATTATTTTATTTATTTAGGATGGGTATGGTGTGAACTAGCTGAAGATTTAGGAGTGAATCATGAGTTTAGTGCAGTTTGAGTCAGGCACACATCTGATACATGTTCATCAGATAATGAAAAGTTTTGAGAACCTTTGGCACGCCATGTCTTTAGTCGAACAAGAATTTTTTTAGTCGAGTACAGCCCTACCAGTCATGCTTGTTGCTCTGTAGTTTTAAAATATGCAGTGAATCATTTCTTACACTGAAAGACTTAAAGGGCCCATAATACACTATTTTCTGATCTATGTTGTTTCCTTATCAAAAACATATCTGGAGTTGTGTTTTCTTTCATTCACACAGGTTAAGTTCCTCTCTCAAACAGAAGACACTCTGTTTCACCTTGTGATGTCATGTGGTAATACAGGAAGTGCTCCAGTGTGTTTTTAAACTCCATGGGCCTTCACGAGAATCATTTAGATAATTTAAGACCTGGAATTGCCAGTCTCTATGGAACAAAAGGTAAAAGGTAGCAGTTAACTTGAAACCTATTGCTTTATGACATCACAAGGTGGAACAGAGTATTTTGAGCTTTGGGGATGTAGACAGACTAATAATTAAAGGTTACTCCAACAAAGCAAAACACAACACCAGGTATGTTTTTGATGAGCTAACATTATAACATGGCTAAAAGCTCACAATAGTCAGTTTTGCATAATGTACAAACTTACTATATATATACACAATAGTTTTTGCATTAGTAGCTATATTTCTCTATTTTCTCTTTTAAATGCTAGTCCTTTTTAAATATGTTGACCTGACTGAAGAGCATGTTTCAGAATAAATTGCTAGCCCTGCCCACTTAGTCCCTTCTCCCATTGTAATGTTGAACCTATAACAGAGAAACAACTGTCTGGTGTTGGTGTTTTCAGATTGTAGAATGTGATGATCTCATATTCGCAGATGGGGGGCAAGAGCCTTTGATTTCTTAACAATAAACCCACAGAAGAGATAGGCCAATAGGAAACAGCCCACCTCTGCTCTCCTCAGTCACACACATCGATTGTTCATGCCTTGACATTCTGAATCTTTGTTGCAAATTTTTTCACTGCAGATTTAACACAGAATTGTGACTGTTCCGCTACTGAAAGTCAGAATGAAAATAATTCAAACATGTTTTTTCAGAGTTTCAGAGAAATTCAGCTGCATTTAAAATTCAAAATCTGATGAAACAAATTGTCTTCCAAACAGATTTTCCTAATGATAACAATGTAAGTTCATAAGAAAAATCCAAAAGGTCAATTTGCTAGTGTTAAACGTGATCATTTCTATTAGTGACTATACCCTGCAACTTGCTATATTTCTATAAAAATCCGCATTTGAGCAGTATTTACTTTTGCTGCCCCCCATCTGTATTAAATATTATCGGCCTATGGAGCGTTGTGATTTCATCTGAAAACACAAAATAGAGACGGGCAATAGTTTTCACATGGTTCTCATTTGTAATGTCTCCGATTGGATAAAACTGTATCTCCCTGGCAAGTGCTTCGTTATACCTCTTACCCAACAAAATGCCTCTTTAAACATATGGACAATGTCAATTTCCTCTCTTAACTCTGTTGTTTTTAATTGTGCTTTGTAATAAAGTGGCTTGGCTCTTTTGAAAATACAACACATCATAAATAAAAATAGTAAATAAAAGCCAGACACAGGCTTTTTAACATGGATGAATCTTGCTCCTTTCTCTTTCAGCTTGTGAGTGTAATGGTCACTCAAACAAGTGCCGCTTCAGTATGGAGGTGTTCCAACAATCTGGTCGAAAGAGTGGAGGAGTGTGTCAAAAGTGCAGACACCACACGGCCGGGCGCCACTGCCAGTACTGCCAGAACGGATACACCCGTGACCACAGCAAACCGCTCAACCACCGCAGGGTCTGTCAGCGTAAGTCTAATGTCTTTTACATTTAGGGGAATTTTTAAGCAGAGACACAGTATAAAATCATTTAGAAGTTCACATGAGTTGTAGGATTAGCTAGCTTTTCCTTCAGCTTAGGTTGAGAGATTTTCTTGATAACCAAATAATGGTGTGTGTTACATCTACTTGTTTAATAATATAATACAATGAATACTATCACCACAAAACTAAAATGTCATTAATACTAAGATACTTAAAAAAAACGCCTGATAATGATAATTCACTGTGTATTTATTTTATTGGCAATCCTCCATTATTAGCATTATAAGCATTATTCATTCACCCCTTAGTCACACTTGGTGATGATAAGCGGCTTCTGGAGCCTATGTAACTTATCCAACCTGTTTGTCTCTGGTAAATGGTCACATTTTTATATGACGCTTTTCCACCTTCATATCACTTAAAGTGCTTTACATCAAAGAACCACTCACCCATTCACACATTCATACAACAGTGTACACAGACACTGGGGGTGAGGTGGCTGAGTGTCTTGCCCAAAGACACAACAACATTCATCTGTGACAGGTAGAATCGCACCGCCAACCTGTGGGTCAGTGGATCTGCCTGCTCCACTAATGATGTTTTATGTCAAGAGCAGGATTTGAACCACCAACTGAGCTATAGGCAGATCTGTAGATCTGCTTATATTTATCAATAAAACGCCTGAGATTAAATAAACGTGAGATAGAGAAGTTTAATCGGATACTGTGGAATATTCCAGGGCAAAGCAATAACGTCTCCATGAAGATGAATAGCAGGTGGCTGGTCCTCCTCCAGAAAAGTTACATAGTGCATCTTTTGTAATCCCTCAGTTGTCCAGGTATGATCCATTGTAAAGAAAAAATCAAATCTGTCAACTGACAAAAAGTTAGTGGAGTGAAGTTGCTCTGGTCCTAACTGAAGAAGCAGCTTGGATGAGTCATGAAAATGACTTCGCTCCAACAACTTTTTGTCCAGTTGACAGATTTTAATTTTTCTTTTACTATGGTGCATCTTTATCATTTACTCCTATATTAAAAGGCCTATTATGAAATATTGACTCTTGTGAGCTTTAAGCCATGTTATAATGCCGTTAATTCCCCAAAAACATACCTGTAGTTGTGTTTTGTTCCATTCACACATGTTTGAGTAACTTTTTTATTGTTAGTCTGTCTAAATCATCAATGCTCTAAATGCTCTGTTCCACCTTGTGAGTGGTAGGTTTCAAGTTACCTTTTACCTTTAGTTCAGTAGAGTTTGGCAGTTCCAGGGCTGAAATCCAAATGATTCTAGTGAAGGTGTATGGAGTTTAAAAACACAGTCTCAGTCTGAGAGAAGAACTCAGCCTAAATATGCAGGGTTTGCATAGAACATAGATCAGAAAATAGCATAATATAGGTCCTTTAAATACCACCTGTCAAGGAAGTATCTTGACTCTAGAGGTAAAATTGTGAGAAGGGGCTTTCAGTGCACCGTCCTGAAACTGTCTTTATGTTTAGACCCTGGCGTCACTTGGAGCAGACAGCTATTTATGCTTGGAATACAGTATGTACACAGAGAGTACACAACTCCCGCTGGGCTGACACCTGTATCCCGTCATTACCACAGTTTGGCGTCTGCTATGACCCTTGACCTTTGTCCTAAGTGACTGTGTGACACTGAGGCATGCTGGGAGTCTGGGAGCTGCACCAAGGGCCTAATATATCCTGACTTAATGGGCCTCCTCTGACACATGTGCGAGGATGACAAAGTAAAGCTGAACACGACCAATACAAAATTTTGATCGATTTTATACTTTATACTTGAATCCAAACCATATTGCCGTGGGCTTTTATTCTCGGGGGTTTGTGTGCAGAGCGGCCCTTTAAGAGGCAGTAGATCATGGGTGCTGTCGGCTTGTTTGGACTAGAGCTGGAGATTTGTTTAAAGTTTGCAGGAGTGTGAACAGAGCTGCTGAAGAGGCCCTTCCTCTCAATCTGTCTAGTTTCATTGGGGCTGGCACAGTTATGGATGTGATAAACCAAAGGAATCTTGGTACAAACACTGGAGGCAGGGACCATTAAAAAGTCTGCAGATTTTATAATAGGAACTAGACAGTTTTTTGCCAGTGGATTTTCCATTTTGTATGTATTTACAAATCATAACCTCTAACTCTTAACTGTTTTTTCTGTGTTGTGCAACTTGTCAGTGACTTTTTCTAAAGAAACTAGGTATTTATAAAAGGTTTACTTAACAGTTGTATTGACATATTAAGTTACTGTAAGATCGCTGAGTAGGATCAGAAATTGATGATTATTAAAATGTGATACCATTGTTTTTGCCTATTTTGAGATTGTTATTGTTAAACTATTTTATCATGATTATTACTTTACTACAATTTAAAAAAAAATACTTGATCTGTTAAGGCATTGTGGTTCACTTTATTCCTGAAACAGTTAACGTTCAGGTTGCCCCAGTGGCATTGAAGAATGGATGAAATGCAGAGAATGAATTTCTCTCATAAGGGATTAATAAAGTCTACCTTTACTTAAGCTGAAGTGCAGACCCTCTTACCATTGTGAATTGTGCTGGAGCATTGCCTTTCAGAACTGTTCTTGTTTGGATAATTTTCCAAAATAACACCCCTAAGGTCATGTTTACTCTCTTAATGAGGCCTAAATGCCTTCTGTATCCTGTGTCATTCAAGGTCTGCTCAAGGACTTTTTCTCTGCACATACTTACAGTTGTGAGGGACAGCACCTGTGTCCTGTTCACATTGCGGAAAACCAATAATTTAAATGTTTGTAATCTTATTTGTTCAGTTCATTGAAGGTATTACAAAAACTTACACCTATGAAGGAAAACATTTTAATCTCAACCACATTTGCACAGGCTTGTACAGCTGTATCAAATAAACTTCCACAGCAATAAAATGGTGTTCTACACTTGCACACAGTTGCATGCTCCAAACAGCAGATTTTGTTAAGCGTGGACATAGGGCTAAATTAAACTGGTTTGTGCATAAAGAAACAATAAAAACCTGTCTTGTCTCTCAGCGTGCCAGTGCCATCCTCTGGGGGCGGTGGGCCGGTGGTGTAACCAGACGTCGGGACAGTGTCTATGTCGAGAGGGCGTGGCTGGGCTCAGGTGTAACCGCTGTGCTCCTGGATTCAAACAGGGCAAGTCCCCTCTGCGGCCCTGCGTCAGTGAGTAAATACACTTACACAACAAGATAATGTTCTGTTACAGTGAATTCAGTGTTTAGCTGTAAAGTCATTAATTCAACAAGGTTTATAAATCACATTTTTGAGTATTTATCACTGAATTATAAGATGCCTTAGTCTTAAAGCGCAGCCTTCCTTTAGCCATAGACACTGGCCCAAGACCATCATTAAATCATAAAATTATTGATTATTACGCAGACTACATCCTTATGCTTGTTATGTCATTTGTTTTTAGCTTGGATTCCAGCATTGGATTATATTTTTCAACTTTATTTTTATTAGAACATTTTAGATTTTCCTCTCATATATTTACAGACACAGATAACCTGTATTATAGAACAAAACACAACAATACTAGTCAGACGAACAGAAAAAAAAAAGAGTTAAAATGAAATAAAATAAAACAGGAGGCCATCAAGGAATGTGACATCTGCAGTGATGCATACAAATGACAACACATTGCATACATTAGGATTTGTTTTGATTCTGAGATTTAAACTTTTCAAATATAGTTCACTTTTATCAGAGGAGTGTCTCAAAGAAAATGTTATTTGTTCTGTAAAGTGAATTTTGTTGATGCAGCATTGGATTATTAATGTAGTCAATATGTAACCAGGCCCAGCTATGATCTTGCATTGATTAGAGCACAGAACAGCCTGTATTCATCTGTGTTGTTCTAATTAAGCATAAATCCATTCCAGATCTGCATCAATGTGACCTCTGTAAATTGTTGTTCAGTGTCAATTTACCAGAGGTCTAAAAGGCTTACTCACTCACAGATAATTGAGTCGGACAAATGTGTTTTGCAGGCCAAATGTACTTGTAAATTATTACCACATATGTCAAAATACACGAGAAAAACACATCTCCATCAGTTTCAGATCACACCATATTTGTGCATTGGTTAATACATCATGCAATAATGTAATCACAAAAGGGCCAACAATCACATAGACCTGGTCCTGTCACTGCCTAAATCAGGTGACCTCAGGAGCCAGTGCACACCTGTTGTCCTGCTCAAACGGCCTCCACAGACCCAGGACTAGACCCATAACTCTTCCACTGAAAGGAGCAAGTGAAAGAAAACCTTGTTTGTTTTTACTGCCAGACCATCTCAGGCTATGTATAGCATCTCTACCCCCCGACACGGACCCCGGCTCATCACACCTCTAATCAATCAGTGAATCTAGTTAGCAGCACATATATTTATCATTCTGAATCCCTCCATTCTTTGTGAGTATTTGGATGAAGAAATGCTTCATCCTTGCATATTCAGTGAAAGAACACATTCCTTATTGATTAGATACATAGCTAGATAAAGGTAAAGATTATTTTATTACATGCAATACACAAACCCAGTAATGTCTTCGAGATAGTCTCCTTTTGTGTTATAAATTAAACATTTTTGTACTGGTGAAATCAGCAAATTCAGGGGAGCAAACAGTATAATTTGTTAATTTTGCTTTGACTTCCCAAATAAACTGTAAATTGTACAATAAACCCCTCTCGTGTGCAGCTTCCTGCGCTTTGAAGCAGGGGCAGTGAGCCGGGGGGCGAGTGTAGGGTGTCAACTCCCGTTTTGTCAGTGCGGACAGGACCAGGGACAGCCCAGAGCTGTAATATATGACACGATGTCACACACACACTTTTACAAGACACCAGGATAATGTATGTTTAAACTCCCTTGTTCATTTCCCACTCTCAAAATGAAACTTTACTAGCTTCTGTGTAATGTTGTAGATAAAACCATCCAACACGTTAAGCCTGGCCACATTAAAGAAAAGTAAAGTTTGTGGCAGTGAGCGTTTCAGGGCCATAAAAGGGCCACACACACGGTGAAGTTTAGACGATGCTCTACAGAGACATGCCTCACGCTTCTCCATGAAGCTCTGAGGCATAGCACGAATGACAGGAGCAATAACCTGCCTGGCACCTGTCCCACGCTCTCTTTGTGTCTGCAGGGATCCTGGAGGTCGTCCCAACACCCATGTACCAGTCCCAGTACAGCATAGGTAGGACTCTTCATCAAGTTCATCTGGTGCTCAAACAGATAAATCATTTCACATAAACAAATCCAACCATTTTAAACTCTTTTCTGATCTGAGGTGAAACGTCAGGCTAATCAAGATGCTACTGGAGCATGTTGTCTTGTTTTGATTTGGACTTGCCCAATGTGTTACAAGTCTCATATCATAACAAACACTTGCCTATGTTTTTCTTGCATGATTAGTAATGTGCTGTAGCTGTGGCTAACCACTCCCTCCTAGTGGCAGTTGTAGGAATGTCACACCTGCTGCACTTCGGGTCATCTGTTAGTCACAGGATACAGTGATGACAAATACAAGCGGCCATATTGTAATTAGGGGCAAAGACATGTGCTGATATGCCCAGTATGAAATCACTGGCTCTCATTTACTGCATTCTCCCTCTCTAATGGTGTGTTACAGCTGAGGAGTGTGTGTCGTACTGTCAGCCCTCCCAGCACAAAGTCCGGATGAATTTGGAAACCTATTGTCTCAAAGACTACGGTGTGTGTCAGATATTTATAAACCTCTTTTTAAAGCTGCTGGTTGTCCTTTTGAAAGGACAAGCCGAGGTAGAACAGAGGCAACATAATGTGTTTAACACTGGTTCTCTGTTCTTGCAGTGCTGAAGGTGCATGTGAAAGGGATGGAGCGCTCAGGGCCCTGGTGGCAGTTCTCCATCTCTGTACAGACAGTGTTTCGTGCGGGGTCTAGCTCTCGTGTGCGCAGGGGCTCCCAGTCCCTGTGGGTTCCGGACCGTGACCTGAGCTGCGGCTGCCCTGCGCTCCATGTGGGCCGGATGTTCCTCTTGATCGGGGCAGAGGAGGGGGAGAGAGGCTGGGGGCCCGAGGAGAGGCGGCTGGTGGCAGACCGCTCCACTCTGGCTCTTCAGTGGAGAGAGCACTGGAGCCCCAAACTCAGGGGCTTCAGGGGCCAGGACAAGAGGGGGCGCTGTCCACCCAAATTGTCCAGTGGTCAGCCCCATATTGGGCACTCACAGGCAGAGTACATCCCCCCTCACCTGCTCACAGACTCACAGATTGAGAGAGTGGTCCCGCAGAGCTCCACAGAGGCGCCCTCTCCCTCCTCCTACACCCTGGTCTGCTCTACACAAGCGCCTTCATAGCACATACCCATAATCCTCTGCTCCCCTGACACACAGAGACACTGGAGCAGCAGAGTAATGCCGTTCACATGACCTGAATGTGATGAAACATGCCTTCATTTCAAAGGTGCAATTATAGGTTTTGCAGCAATGCAAAATCAACAAATTGATAATTATATTTTTTTTATATTTGTCCACAACAAAATATATAATTTAATTGTAGAAATATATTACTATACAATAAATTATTAAAATATATGAATGAATGAATTGCCTAGTAAAGTATTCAACTAGTAAACCATGTTTTTAAACTTCGCCTTTAAAATCAGGCCAAGTTTAAACAACCATCAATTGTGCCAAATAAAATATAAATAATATTTTCAGTTTTTGATGTTCCACCTAATGATATTTGTGTAAATTGACACTATCTCCACAGACAGTAATAGAGCCGGACTGTCTGAGCAGTTAGGAATTCTCCGATACAGATCTAAAAAGCTCCGGTCTAGGCTCTGCACAGGACTATTTCCATTTCGCCGAAGTGGCGTCACTGCCCAAGGGAAACAGGGCAGCGTTAAACCAGATGGACGCGCTCCTATTTGTGCAGCCGCCATGTTGTTTGGGAAGCTGAGCGGTCTCTGATTGGCTCAGAGGAAACCTGAGAGTGAAAATAAAGAGAGGAAAATAGAGCTGCTGAGTGATGGGGCTCTCATGAGACTGGACATCGTTTGCTCAGGATCTGTGTTTCTATCTCCACAAGGGCTAGACGACCTTTACAGAGACTTTATACTTTATATTTGTTTATAATGGTTTTGTGATCTATTTATTTTTTAATAAAACATGACATTTAAATATTTGTATTTTATGACCCACATTTTGATTCAAGTTATATTATAAACAGAAAGGATGTTATAGCAAACCTCTTTAAAACATATAAAATAAATAACATTAAAGTAATGTTGAGATTTAGGGCTTACGTTACTATCACAATGTTTCCTTTTTTAAAATAATAGTCATATTAAATTTACATAAACATTTCCACCTTTTTAATATGTTTCATTTGATTGATTATAAAAAAAAAAATAGAGGTAGGTGGAGTGGGTGGGTAGCCAAAAATTTTACTCACCTATGAGTAACGCTACCTCAAAGTAATATTACTCAAGTAGAAGTACAAAGTAGTAAAGTAACTTGAAGAGTAACTGTTGGGACATAACATCTGATTTATAATTTGAAGGACTAAACATTAAATACTGCACAAAATTTGGTATTTCATATTGTCAAAATAAAGCTGAAGAGTAACCAAAGCTTTTGCTCAGGTAAGAGTACTCTTACTTCAATAAAAATATTACTCAAGTAGGAGTAAAAGTATGCTGCTGGAAAAGTGTGAAAAGTACAATTTAAAAAGATACTTAAGTAAATGTAACCAAGTACAACCCACCTCTAATTATACACCCCTTTACTAACAGCCCTAGTCCACTCCGCTGCAGTGTGAGCGAGGGGCATGACAGGGGCAGATGAACAGTTAGACACGGCAAATCTGTGTGTGTACGAGTATTTATGACATTGTGGAGACTTAAATCTGTATACACACAAACATCGTGGAAAACTGCCTGCCTTATGGAGATAAAAATCTAGACCCCATGACCTAAATCCTCTATTATTAGATCAACAACATGGTTTAATGTTCAGATATGAATTTATGGTTAAAGTTAGGACCAGTCTCGAGAAACTGAATGAAAGTCAAAGCAATGTCCCCAAGAAACATGGACATCCAACGTGTGTGTGTGTGTGTGTGTGTGTGTGTGTGTGTGTGTGTGTGTGTGTGTGTGTGTGTGTGTGTGTGTGTGTGTGTGTGTGTGTGGGAGTGTGTGAGTGTGTGAGTGTGTGTGTGTGTGTGTGTGTGTGTGAGAGGCACTAGCTCCGTCATGTCCTGGGCACCTGCCGGCTGTCACAGGAAGCACCTGTCAGCACCCGTCTCCTCTGCGCGGCTTCTGTGGGCGTGCAGGTCTGATCCTCAAACTTACACACACACTAACAGACAACTTAAGTCCACCACATTGGGAGGGGGGTATGGTCTGCAGATGTGGTGCCGTTAACCCACAAAATAGTCTTGGGTCTGTACAGTAGTTTTGTCACGATACAAAAATTTCAAACTCGATTTCGATACTAATACGAATAGACTCGGGACTCAATACTGATTCAGATACCACAGTGATAAAAAACACTTAACAGAAACAATAGGATGTGATTGTCAACATTAAATTGTAGTACTTTCTTTTATATTCCCACCTGGCCTTATATCTGTGTAATCACTCATTCGTCCAGGTATAGGTCTTATATTTGTTCTGATGCAGTTCAAAATCATTCTAACGCTAAAGCATCGATACCTGCTCAAATGAGTATGTACTAGTTTTAGTATCAATATCAGATACCAGAGTAGGGTTGTCAAAAGTATCTGAACACTTTTGACCACCCAACTCCAGAGCCTAGTTTTCATTTATATATAAATAGGGACTGTACTTGTAGCATTTAGTGTTGGCCGTTATGTTTACAACCTGCCGGGCTACGTTTTACGAGAGGTGAGCTCTCAGTCAAAGTTCAACAAGAAATTTTTCCATGTATAGAACTTTTCTACAAACTTTTTCTTAAAAATAATAATCTTTTCAAATTAGATTTGTCATGCAACTATTTAAATTAGAGCCAACAACTAATTCTAAATCCAGTGTTCAAGTCCAAGTTCATCCTCTTTTTTCGCTGCACTCTTGGAGAGCTTCTGTTAACCTGAGAGCTACAGGGTCAATCCTTGTGATCCTGAGCCTGCATGCCTTCCATACAGACACGCCGCCGACACAGCAACCCGACCCTCACACAGATTACAGCTAATCAAGCATGGCACTGCTCCGAGTGGCAACACCATGCTAGACTACATACAGTTTTACCTCATAGATTCAACTGGAAACCTTAAAAAGAAACATGAGTTGTGATGAGAACACACATGCAAGAAAATTCAGTTTGAAATCAGTGTTATATTTGTTTAATTACACTACTTTAAAACAGTACAAATAAGAGGTCCGTGACAGTTGACTTTGCGAATGGCTAGTCTTTCTATCAGTCTATCAGTATTTTTTAAATATTTTTTTTCTTGTAATATTAGCGCTAATCTGCAGCCTAATCTTGAAAAGCTTTGGCATACAGCTAGACTAGCGTATAGAGAGCTCATCTCTTTTTTTCATACAGTTTATACATTTACTTTAAAGTTAGAAAACAATATGCACACATAAGCTACTTCTCACTAGCAACAGGTGCCACCAGTCTCCTTGTCCAGTTCAGTCTTGGGCCACGCATGTTTGCAATGGAAATACCTTGCCTTTTCTTTGTAGTTACTAAGAGCGACCTCATTTTGACAGGCACACATTTGAACCCTTGTGATTTACGGTAAGGGAGACCTAACCCTATTTAACACTTGTCCTTTGCGCTATGGCATCTACACAGCACCTTTTTCTATTGGAGTTATATTAGTGCCAGCCCTAGACGTTGGATTAGTGATCAAAAAGTGGAGGGTCAGAGGTCAGAGGTAACCCAAACCCAACGTGCCCAGGTGGCGTGTGTGTTTTGGTTTTCAACATGGCGTATGACTTTATGGCCCATACATTTTGTGTTGAACTCTGGCTAGTTGGATCTGAACCAGAACTGATTGGATTTCAAGCTATGGGAGTCAACCTTTGACCTTTTTTCACAACATCTGCAGCTCTGACATCTTCAATCGCGCTTCATCATTTTATCAAATTACTGTACACCACTAATCTTTCTACAAAAAGAAGTATGCTGCCTTTTAAATTGGTTTTAACAGCACTAACATCTGAACATTAACAGAATTTGTAAATAAATCTATACTTTTGTAGTTCATAGTTTAGTTATCTTACACATGCCTGGATATTTTCCATCCATGACACTGTTGGTGGTCTCAGAGGTGGGTGGTCTCATCTTCAGCATCTGTGTCGTGTGGCAGAGCAATGCGGGGCTCAGGCAGAGCGTTGCACTGCAGGTAGCAGAAGACCACCTGCACCTAAACACACAGTGCACACTTAGACTTACAGTGCACACTTACTGTGGCCAGTGCATCCAGTCTCACATTTGCTTTTTTTTTTCAAACTCATGCTATAAAATGTGTACAGACATTTCTTCTATATTGTGTAGAAATTAAAATACAAACACTGTAGTAGCTATCATTAGATTTCGAATAAAATATAAGACTTCCACACCTAAACCATGGAAGATGAGGATGGTTCAAAGTGTGGCGTGTGATATGTTGAGAAGCTGCGTATGGAGCTCAACAGTCCCGCCCACTTCAAAGTCCGCACTGGTTCCAGAAGTAAAATTTCCATCAATTTTATCCATAGACTATTCAAATACCAAGAGTTCAAGGGCATCGCAGAGGCTAACCAGCCAAGTGGTAACTAATATCCATAACACGGTTGTTAAGTCCAAAAAGTGCATAAAGTTTCATAAACAGATTTTAAATAAATTGATAGGTCTTGTGGTCATAGCTGATTATCCCCGAGCAAGCTTTCAAACTTTTAATATATTTTTTTTCCTAAATATCTATGGGAAAAATGAATGACAAATTTTCTTCCGACACGGGGGTGGACAGTCACTGCTGAGCTCCACTGGGGCTGGGATTGAGCAGTTCCACAGAGTTTGCATATGTCTATTGGTGTTGGAGCATTCACACATGCACATTCACACAGCACATTTGGGACTAAACCAGGACCAAACCTGGACTGGACCAGAACTAAGCAAGGACAAGAAGTTTAGGTTCAAATAAGTCTTTGCTTTTGTTTATTTACTTTTTATTTATTTTTCATTTTTGGGTCTTCGCTGTTAATAGTGTGTATTTTAATTTATGTTATTTTTGTTTTGTTAATATAATGAAAACACAACAATTTAAATAAAACAATAAATAAATTCATTAAGCAGTACTAACCTGTACAACCACCTCCTGAGAGATGTCCATTCCAGTGCCGTTACTCTCCCCACCTGCCACTGGAGGGCGTAAGAGGCTTGGCCCAAACACTGTTGCCAAGTTTAACAGAGTCATTTTGTTGACGTCTTCTCTTTCAGAAACTCTAAAGAAATAGAAACACATCAATGAGTGTGGTTAAGTTTATTTTAAAAGTACAATGAATGACGAGTGTCTCAGACCGTCGGAGGTGATGCAGGAGGAAGAGAAGTGTGTTGCGGTTGGTTTCAGGACAGGACTCCATCACAGACAGCAGCGAGGAGGAGCGTGCGTCTATGTCAGTTAAGTCTGTCAAGAAGACAACAACGTAAATGTACTTAAAGTGCAGTTTTCATGTTTTTTGTGAGATAGTACCTGTGCTAAATATTTATCTTAGTTTTACAGCAATTAAAGTGTCAGTTTGGGGGGAAAAAAAGTTAGTAGTAGACTAAAGGAACTAACAAATACCTCCAAAATGTAGTAATGTAATAGGAACAGTTTATGAGCAAGAAACTATTTTTTTATTTCAACACTGATTTAACAAAATGTGTTTAAATCATAGTTGCTAAGTAAAATAACTGGATTTACTTATAAGATAAGATAAGATAAGATAAGAGATAAGAAAATATATGCCTTTATTAGTCCCACAGTGGGAAATTCCAGACCTGTGTCATAAAAAAACGGAGAAGACTAAAGAACTAACAAAAATAAAAAATATCGATTATAAAAAAGATCCATGCGAGAATAAATTAAATATCTTCATATCAAGTTATAAAATATATCCATGAGACTTTATGAATCTATTCTGCAAGTAGAAGTGGGTGATCAATTCAAAATAAAAATAAAATCAAAAAGCAAACAAAGGTGTAAAGCTACTTTCTGTGGTTAATTTTGCGGTCCAACCATTCAATATTTACTTTTTGTGAAATATCTCAACCTCAACCAAGAAGTTTTAGCACATTTCTGATGGACTGCCAAAATCTGATATCATAAGTGTTCATAATAATCAGATTTTAACTATATAAATATATATATGTATATTCATTTATGGAAATATCAATTGCCTATATAAGTACACACAACAGACATAAGTACACACAACAGAGTCTTGGTTTCACTATAAATCTTACCAAGTGCATGGGCCAAACCCTGGAACAACTCGGCCGGGATAAGAGGCTCCGGTAACTCTCTGAAGTAGAGCTTGAGTACTCCACACACTGCATTCACTTCTGCACCTCTCAGTCGCGTCACGGCCTCACATAAATCTGACAATGGCACGTGAACACACAAACATGGACAAAAGTACACAAAGTACAAATACATGTTCATAAAGACAGTTGCTGGTTTTCAGATTGTTGAATGTGGTGATATCATAGTCCCAGATGGATGCAAGAGACAGTTTTCCCCACTGATTACATTGTACTTTGCCACGAAATATCCAAAAGGTAAATTCACAAATGTTGGACTTGATATAATTTCTATTACTGGACCTGAGAGTTCACTGTTTTACAACAAAATTCCACATTTTAACAACATTTATTTTAGCTGTCCCCCATCTATGTTAAATTATATTGGCCTCTTGAATGCTGTGATATCATCCGAAATCCAGCAATAAACCTTTCCTACACAAAAGTTCTCATTTCTGGAATGAAGGCAGCTAGAGGCAAAAGATAAGGGGAATATAATGTGATTTCAATGGAGAAATGGGGATTAAATCACAAATATGAAAAATCATGGGGTGGCAAATGAAAATGTCTCAGATAACTGTACTGAAGTGATATCAGAGCCTGGTTAAAAAAAACAAAAAAAACATTGACAACTGCATTTTATATAATTTGACTAACCGATGGGAGATTATGACAAACAAAATTCAGATTTTTAGATTTTTACTGGACAAGTATTTAGAGAAATGCTGACCCCCATAATAGTTTATTCATTTTATCTACACTACAGAGCTTACAGACTTTCTCACAAATAAAAGTTTTTGTGAAGCTGAAATACAATTTGAGGCTAGAAATTCTTTCCATCCTTTGTAACAGAAAACCAAACTAACTGACATCACTGCATATCTTAACATTAGATCTGAAGTTAGTTAAAAGTATTATAGTCAACTTCATTTTGCCTACAGTTAACACCCTTCAGTAGCTTTGGAATATCCTGACGACAGCATTTTAAAGGGTCTATGTAACTTACTGCTATCAAACGCAGTCTTGAGTGTACTGATGTCACTGGTGGTTCCTGAAATCCTATAGATCCCAACTTCATCCATTCCTCGTCTTTCTACTTCCTCAATGCAGCATCGGACGACATGCGGAACCAGCACACCCTCCTGTCTGCCACAAAACCAAAATTAAAAAAGCACCAAAGTGAACTGAAACTACAACAATATTATTTTTGAATGCACACTATTATAATTATAGTTTACTCAAGAGGAAGTAGATCGCAAATATTGACTTACTGGGCGACCTTTTCTATGGGAACACCAAACACAGGCTGTTGCTGCTGTGCGGAGGGGCTGGGGGGAGCCGCCGGGTGACTTGTGTATTTCAGGGAGATGATCACATAAACTTCACCAAGATTGAGAGACTGCTTTCTCCATCGATTACTGAGATTTTTAGGGTCCAACTGATAACACAAAGTTTGTCACATCTTGACATCTTGAAAATTGTTACCAAATCATTAAGAAGAGCTTAAGAAAGAGCGTGTTTCTTGGCTTGGATGCCTCGTGGTGTTACTGTTGTTACCAGATACTAATCAAACGATACTGATCAAACTGTTTTAGAATTATCCCGATCTTTTTATCAGAACTAGTATGAGACCATGTGGTAATTAACATCCAAACTAGTATTGAGTATCCAGCCTTAGTATTGAAATTGAGTTTGACATTTAGGTATGACATTTTCAGTTTTCTTTTTTTTTAATATTTATTCTAAAAATCCAGGAAAAACTTAGCTCTTGCCCCTATTAAAAATATAAATATTCTAAATCTTAAAAGCAGTCCTTCCGCTCCATGCAGGTGATCCTAACATTATCAGCGTACATGTATTTATACTTTGCAGTGACATCATACTGGAGGTTTTCAACATTTATCTCTATGGTGGAATGTTTAGCAGTTGGTGACACAACGTTAGCAAGAATTGACAAACAGATAATAATAAAGCCTTACACTTGTAATGCGCTTTATCAAAGCGCTACACTGAAGTGTCGTTCATGCCATACTTGGTGATGGTAAGCTACTATTGTAGCCACAGCTGCCCTGGGGTAGACTGACAGAAGCGAGGCTGCCAGTTTGCGCCATCGGCCCCTCCGACCACCACCGATCATTCACGCACACACTACTTTCATACTAGGCAATGTGGGTGAAGTGTCTTGCCTAAGGACACAACGACAGAACTTGGTCCGAGCTGGACTTGGTCCGAGCTGGACTCGATCCTCCGACCTTCGGGTTGGGAGACCAATGCTCTAACCACTGAGCCACTGTCGCCCCAGATTTTAGATGGTCTAAAAACTCAAGAAAAATACAAAAAGGATTTAAACAATGTATGTTTTTATGTGTGAGGGACTTGTTTAACAGCACAAATCAGCTACCCTGTTGTAGTTCCAACTAACTCAGTTCTTTATGGTCAGACTAAAACAAAACTCAGATTAAAGTCTAAATTGAGTAACAGGGCTTCAAACAGAGTAGATCCTCCAGTTAGCATCACACCCCCAGGGAATGTCGATGACATCAGCTGCAAAGTATACATGTATTTCTTTGTACCGTGATAGAGGTCCTCCCAAGCACAGTCTTGTCCTGCCCGTCCAACTGTCCAACACACATCACCCTCATGTGTCTCGCTCCATCGACCTGGAAGTACAGCTCCTGCTCAAAAGAAACAGGAGACACAGTATCATCCATGTGCTGTTTCCATTGTAGCTACCAGTTGGATTTAGGGCAGATTGTATCACTGCCGGACGTGTTAAAAGGATTTACACTGTGGTAAACTGGGCAGAGATCAGATGTTGTCTAGACAATTTAGTGTCATGTGCCAGAGTCTACAGACCACACATTAACAGTACTTAAACTTTTCTAGTAAAGGGTCCACCACCTGCTTGTCTCAGTGGAAATGTTATTGCTTTTCCTGGAATGTTCTACAGTATTAAAGGGCCCATATTACACTATTCTCTGATCTATGTTATAATGTTGTTGCCTCATCACAAAGATACCTGGAGTTGTGTTTTGTTTCATTCACACATGTTCGACACATAAACCCTGCATATTTAGGCTGAGTTCTTGTCTCAAACAGAAAACACCTCGTGATGTCATGTGGTACAGGAAGAGCACTAATGTGTTTCTAAACTCCATACACCTTCACTAGAATCGTTTGGATCATTTCAGCGCTGGAATTGCCAATCTCCACTGAACTAAAGCTGTTAACATGAAAACTACTACTTCATGACATCCCAAGGTGGACTAGAGCATTTTAAGCTTTGGAGATATAGACGGATTACTCAAACACATGTGAATGAAACCAAACGCAACTCCAGGTATACTATTGAGGAGGTAACAACATTATAATATGTTTTAAAACTTGCAAGAGTCAAATTGAACTTGTTTAATATAGGACCTTTAAACATATCTATATATTGTGTTTGATCTATTACAATGTATTTTATTGCTAAAAATACCTTAAATAACAACTATTCATATTGTGAGTGGGATTGCCTTTCCACAGATCAGACCTGTAACTTGGCCTGGGGACATCAAACAAGTTTAATCCTACACTATGAAACATTCCAGGTAAAACAATAGTATCTCCAGGGAGACGAGCAGGTGGCAAACCCTCCACCAAAAAAAAGTTACATATTTTGTATTTATTGTGTGTTTAAGAAAATGTAAATATATGTTCAGCCAAAATGTAATTTTAGGATGAAAAACACTGTAAAGTGACTGTATAACTGACACGCTGAGCAAAGTCTCTTGGGCCTACTCTTGTCTTGACACAAACTTTTAGCTGTAGCTGGGTCATTTAAGCATGAATCTTGCCAGGAGGGTTTATTCAGCGGTTATGTCATGTACAGTGACTAAATACTTTCACAGTTAACACTGTTTTTCCTTGCGAAACATATATTTACCTGTTCCCACTGTGGATTCAAGGTATGGACTGAGTGCGTCTGAGCTTGTTTTTCATAAAAATCTAATCCATCCACCTCGACACAAACAGACACACCTACAATGCAAAGCAACAATGTACATTTCAGCTTTGTTAAACATACAAACTTTCCGATTGATAAAACAAAACATAGAAATGTACAAGCTGGTTGTTGCAGACCACTGGCTGAATGGACCACCACAGCCAATGTCCCACAGAGCCCTTCCATCGTTTCTGCAGACATTAAAGGGAGCAGGATTACAAAAACAAGATTCAAACAGATTTGTATGAGATAGTGTTGTCAAAAGTATCAAAAATAAGATACTAATCGATATTAAAACTAATATCGAAACTAGATACTCATTTGAACAAGTATCGATAGTAAAAACGTCATATTCACAGGACAGAAATAAACTTTTCCAGAATAGCTTTAGACAACACATGGGACACATGGTAATATATAAGAAAATACTACTATTTAATGTTGAAAATCACATTCTATTGTCTAATTAAAGAGTATTTTTTATTATTATTGTGGTATTGGAATCGGTATTGAGAATTAAGTCTATTCCTTAGGATCGAAACTGAGTTTGAAATTTTAGTATTATGACAACACTAGTATGAATCCATTGTGAGCTTTAAAAAGATCAGAAGGTAGAAACAGGATATGGTGGTAGTAATTATAAAGGTACCACTGGTGGTGTAGAGGGGCGGGTGCTGGGTCATTCTCAGTTTCACACAGGCGCTGGTGAGAGTGAGCAGGTCTGGAGGGACTGTCTCTATGTCTGCAAATGCACAGGAAAATACTATTAGGACAAACTAATGCACTGTAATGATCTGATATTTGTAACTGTAACTGTTTATGTGTTATTGTTAATGTAACTCCTTTCGTATGTGACACTTAGTAACTATGCCGACATCTTTATTTGAAGGTTCTATTCGTCAATTACTGAAGATTTTGGAGACCGGCTCCAATGAGTTGACACTGCTGTTGTTTTGCTCTTGTTTTGGCGAGTCTACAGTAACCCTTGTGCTCAGAAAATAAACAACTCCAAGAAATTTGGTGTGTTTCTTTACACCAAAATGCTACAATATTGTCAATCAGCTGAGGAGCATTAAAAAGCATAACATTTAAGTATGTTATTTTATGAAGCCATGAGAAACACTGGAACATTTTAACAGGTTGTTACTGTACGCAACTACTTTTAAGGCGTTCTATTTTGTATTACTGCTGTGTACTGTGGCTAACTTAAAAGTTCACTATGTACATTTACTGGTGGAGTCTCCATGGAGGTGCTAAAGAATTCTGGGATTGAAAATATTCTAGGCAATAACGTGGCAGATCCTGACTAGAAAAACTTACAAAAAGTTACAGACATCTTTCACAATACACAGTGGTAAAGCACCTTGAATGTATTAAATCAAAGTTGGCCATGGATGTTGCTCTAAGTCAGACTTGTCATATTGCAGATGGTTTCTCCTGGTCAGCGGTTAATATTTATTTGATATCATATAATAGAATAATCTTGTTAGTCCAAGATTATTCTATTCAGAAGTAGTGAATTGCCCATGTAGAGAAATACAGGCACATGCCCTTTATCAGAGTCTGATGTCATCAAATTTTAGAAAGCAAAGCCAACCATAAAACAGTCTGAAGTTTAAGCAGAGATGAAAGTACATGTACATGTAAAAAATACAGGAATAAACCACTTTTTAGAATAACTATTTTACATATAAAAATAAGTATATTCAATGTCCTAACAATAATATTACTTTTAGTCATTTTTATTCATTTTATTTAAGTATTCCACACATAGCCTGTATAAAGAGGGAGTGTCACGTCACCCAGTCAAATGAAGCTCATCGAGGCTTGCAGTTATAGCGGCGAATTTGGAGCCAAGTTCAAAAATGACAAGCCTGACAGCAGCAGTTACAGAGAGCAACAGTTTTTCAAACGAAAGTAAAACAGAGCTAGAGTCGATGCTGGAAGTGTGCCCATGGTCACTTCCTATTTGGAACGTGGCAGCTAGCGGGCGACTTATGTTCATTTATAGATACAGTCTGTGATTCCACATATCTAAATTTTTGCATGGGCTGGCTTACTTTCTTTGGTGAGTTTGCAAATGGCCTCCCTCCATTCTTCAAGCTCATACAATGAAGACAGCAAAGTGTGGCTCTACCGGGGAACAAAGGATGACTTTAGTTTAAATGCAAGAATAATACACTGTTGTAAGACATTATCACCTTTCCATTGGGACTATGCAGTTCAAGTCTGTACACAGGAGCAAGTGTGAATAACAGCAACTCCATTTGCTCCGTTTTCTTCCAGCTGCGTGCCCTTGATCCCTTCTGCATTATAACAATTGTAACAATTTTACAATTTGTAACAATTGCACAATTGTTTCTGATATTTTGACATACAGTGTGACGCTGTAGCTGACTATGGAGTTGGTACATTTTGGTTCGGATGGTGTGTAAGCGAAGTTGTGCCTCTGAGGTCCTCTCATGTGAGAAGCAACGCACCTTGAGACCAGCGAGGGGAAGATACCAACCAAATCTGTATTGCTCCTGCTTTCTGAATAGATAACAAAATACATGCAGTACTGAGAGGAATACTTTGAAAATATATATTCAGTTACAGAATAATGAATACCTACATTAAAATGTATTTTCTAATGTATTCTGTTATAGTCAAATCAGAGTACTGTTTTTTTCTTCAAAAGTTGCATTATGTTTTAGTGTAAAAATGCAACCGTGGATTAAACAGCCCTGTTTGTTTCACAGTTAGCGATGTATTTATTTATCACTAATTAGAGAAGGAAAAATCATACATGCAGCTTCTAAAGAACAGTGTTTTTTTATTTTTGTTTATGACTGTCATGCTTACCCTCTGGTTGCTGGTTTGACTCTCGTGCACAGCAGGAGGTCAGTGTACAGAAAAAGGTGACGCAGACAGCGGTCTCCATCACTCTCATCCACGACAAAGGCATCGCGAATAAGCTGCCGACTCTACAGTTAACACACAAATGTTGACTATTATGATTACAAACAACAAAACTTCATCTTGTTACCATAAATAGTACTATTTGTGTATCACATTTAACACTTTCCGATATGGACACTGAACATGCAGGACACAAAACACAGCTTTAAGTATTTAAAAGTTTTGAGATAACAGTACTAAAAAAAAAAAAAAAAAAAAATATATATATATATATATATATATATATATATATATATATATATATATTATATACATACATATATATATATATGTGTGTGTGTGTGTATAAGTATAAGTATGGTAATAATAATAAGTTATATATATAAGTTATAAGGCATACAACCTCACAATCACTTCAAAGTAACATTTCTCAAGTAGAAGTACAAAGAGTACTTAGGAGTAATTGCTCCAGTAATCTGTTAATTAAAGTTAATGTAATCCGTTTTCAAATGATGGACCTCAAGCAGTGACGTCAGGTGAAGCAGGTGAAGCAGGTGAAGCAGTGCCTCACCTGCCATCACAGAGAAATAATAAATGAAATAGTTATATTTATCCAATGATTTGTACTATAAAGTTATTTTCTATTTAACTTTGCAATTTTATTCTTTTTTTCTTTACTCAAAATCGCTGAATTTTTACCATTGAAAACTTGAGAAAAGACGCGCGGTGAGGCACAGGCCGCTCGTGCCTCACTGCGGACTGACTGTGCTGTAGCTAAGCTGCTGCTTTAACTCTTTAAGTGCTGAACACACTATAGTGGCTGTGCCGGGTGAACGCAGGCGCCTCATGTAGGAGGCACGCAGTTACCCTGCCTCATGTTAGGAGGTGCTCAATTTAGACCCAGGGATTCTTGCAATTCTCCCGCAGAAGATGGAGGGGCCGTAAACTACAATTTAGAGTTAGCAAGTCAACTTTAGCAATTCAGGAAGACCAACACTAAAGGAGCTAAATGGTTTGCTACAGACACGGGACGAGTACGAAACATAAGAAATGGTAAGAAATTGAATTACTTCAATCCACTGAAAATTGGGGAACCAGAATAAGGATAAAAAAACAATACAAAATCAGCTTGCTTTTTTTTCATACTTTTAGATCAATGGTTCTTAACCTGGGTTCGATCGTACCCTCTGGGTTCGGTGAGTCAGTCTCAGGGGTTCAGCGGAGGTCAAGACACGCACCCAACTCATATGATTTGTGATGAGACGCCCCGCTTGGCCATCACTGGCTGCAGGTGATCACGCTGCTTGGCCAGTCTGTGCTACAGAGAATTTAGTGACTCAGTATCAACTTGTGACTGTCGTGAGGGTTTGTCGTGCGATTTCTTTCTTAACTCTATAGTGTCAGATTCTGTCACTGCCAATAGACTCGCGGACTGCGAGCGTCTTCAGACTGTGTCCCAGTTCGACAAATGCACCTTCGATGTGCCTATCGAAGTGAAAATGACATGAGAGTGGCACAAGGTGAAGCCGTATTTTTGAACTGGTCTCTCAAACGCAACAGCAGAAGTCACTGATTTGATGTAAATATTCATTATTATTGTACCTGATGGAAATTAGGTGATGGGTGTGTGTTAAAATGTTAAAAATAATAAATGGCATGAATGCAATAAGTTCATTATTGGAATACATAAGGTTAAAAATTAAAATCATTTTAGTGTAATTTTAACTTAAACGGACCTATTAAAAAAGGCCATGTCTTTGTGAAAAGGTATGTATATGATTTGTTGTGAGTTCATGCATTGTATTGGTTTTGTTCTTTGAATACAGTGATGTTAATGCACAGTTCATTTTGTGACCAGTAAAACTCACCTATGTCTTGAATTTGAAAAAAATCACTGGGAGAAGAAATTGACCCGGGGCCAAATATAGTGACACCTGGTTTGTAAATCTAATTGTGATGATATCAGTGCCTCACCAGCCACGAACCTCACCGCACGTCACTGACCTCAAGCATAAGAAAAATATCATATCTGAAGGAGTAGTGCAAGAAACTGATGTTATCGACAAAGTTTTTGTCACTTGCAAACTTACTCACACTGGGAGAAGTACCGGTAACTCAAACTCAAATATAACATTTATAACACACTAATATATATTGGTATATTAGTATTAGTAAAAGTATGGTGTCTAGAAACTAGCTTTATTAAAGTTACTCAAGTTGTTATGCATTCTTGATAAATATTAGTGTACCTTACCTTTTCATGAGTCAGTGTGACGCCTCGTCTGCCCTGTGAACTCTCATTGACCCCTGACAGGAAGCTCCGAGACAGTCTGAGGGCTTCTTGTAGTGAGATGTAATCTCGGTGCTCCTCAGATGTGGTTTTTAAAAGATCCTGTGCAGAAGATTAAAACTCATGTTAACTCATGTTAGAAGGTCTTACCTAGTAGAAGTAGTAATAAAAGACACAGAATTTTAATCTACATGTATGTAAAAATGTTGTTTATGATGTCTATAAGTGTATGCAAATGTCTCACACGCAACACAAGAGTGGTCTTGGTGACTCTGTCCAAAGGTTTGTACAACAGAGCTGCAATAGAAAACATTATTCAGATCTGCACAGAATTCTCACAGAAAAATTCATTAGAAGATAAACAACAAATGTACCTTCAAAAGTATATTTAGTGCGAGATTTGGGAGAGCCATTGTTATTTGACATCATGCTCTATAAAGGAACAAATGATCAAGCTTAAAAGTATGAATGAATGGACTAGTAAAAAATAAACAGTGAAAGGTACCTCAGCCAGAGTTCGGAAGCGGGGGTCGGCTTGTGTGCACTTTTGGACCACATTAACAGCATTTACATAGTTTTCGATGTAACCTCCATATACGCCAATCTGATTAACCTAAATCAAACAAAACAAAACAAAAAAAAACTTGAAGAGAAGAAAATAGAAAGTATTATTAATTTTACAAACAATTCATAAACATGACCTTACTGTGTTCCTAGAGGCATGATATGTTCATGACATGTTCATGTTATTGGTAACAACTGTAATGTTGATTTATTCTTAATTACAAAGAAAGTTGGGCATGATGGCCATGTTCTTTGTTAATTTGGTATTTAGTTCTCATGACAATTAGAAATTAGAAAGCAGAATAACTAGACCTATAACTAAAACCACTTAAATCATTCATCAAAGCTAGTGCAGCCACCACAGCTCACTGAATTCTAGAGGCTGTGAGCTTTTCACGTCCTCCTCTATCTTCAGATTAAGGCGCTGGCATGCCAGGTTCAGTTGTGATTGTAGTTCCTTTTATAAATCAGTAAAGTGATCACATTGAGTCTGGTGAAGATGAACTGTCTTTGTAATAGCTCATTACTTTTACGCCTTTTGATTGTTTAGACTTTTTTAGAGGTGTCTCTATATGTTTTTGCAAAATACTTAAAAAGCTTACTAGCTTGAGAAAGAGGTCACCGACAGTCAGCTCAAAGCCTTTGTGTTTGGTTTCTCTTTCTGCGTCAGAGCTGTACTTTCTGTCTGGAGCTGGTTCCTGTTCTTGTTCACGTTCAGAGTAAGCAGTGAGTCGCTCCTTGAGCCCGCAGTAGAAATCATGATGAAGTTGTTTGAGCTCTGGGACCTGGTAGAACACGGTCTCTACCTGCTGAGCGGAAAGGACTGGCTGGGACGTCCCAGCTGAGGCTCGAAGGGCCTTCATGGGCTGTAAACATGACAGGACAGTTACTCAATTTAAAGGTCCTATTTTATGCAAAATTGACTCTTAAAATACTGCTAGCGCTTCAAAAAAGTTGTGGTTTGTGTCATTCACACATTTGAGTATCCATCAATTTTTTTCCGCTTATCCGGCACCAGGTTGCAGGGGCGGCAGTCTAAGCAGGAACTCCCAGACATTCCTCACCCCAGCCACGTCTTCCAGCTCTTCTGGTGGGACCTCAAGGCGTTCCCAGGCTAACCGAGAGACATAGTCCCCCCAGCATGTCCTGGGTCTACCCCGGGACCTCCTTCCAGTGGGACATGCCCGGAATACATCCCTAGGGAGGCAATCAGGAGGCATCCAGAAAAGATGCCCAAGCCACCTTAGCTGGCTCCTCTCGACGTAGAGGAGCAGAAGCTCTACTCCGAGCTCCTCTAGTGTGACTGAGCTCCTCACTCTATCTCTAAGGGAGCACCCAGCGATCCCGTAGAGGAAACCCATTTCGACCACTTGTATCCAGGATCTTGTCCTTTCAGTCATTACCCAAAGCTCATGATAATAGGTGAGGGTAGGAACGTAGATAGACCACCTTTCAGCTCAGCTCTTTCTTCACCACAACAGTTTGATACAGCGACCCCATCACTGTGGATGCAGCACCCAAGCATACTGTGAGGGTCTGTTAGGAACGTCTGGCGGAGCCCTGTGTCAGAAGGGGCTTCAACCCTTACCTCAAGGGAGAGCTTCTCGGCCTCTATTGTCGATGCGGCTGCTTGTAGCTGTGGTTGTAAGATCTGCGGTGCTTGTTGCGGTGGCAACCCCCAAACCCAGTGGTGAACACCAAAAGTAAAGGATGCCGTGAGGCTGAAGAAGGAGACCTTTCAAGCCCTGTTGGTTTGTGAGACTCCTGAGGCAGCTGAAGAGTACTGGCGGGCCAAGGATGCTGCAGCGCGTGCTTTGGAGGACTTTGAGGTGCTCCTCAATCCCACCATCACATCTTCCGAGAAGGAAGCAAAAACTGGAGATCCGGAGACGGACTCGTCAATCACCCCGCCTGAAGTCACTGAGGTGGTTGGCAAGCTCCTCGGTGGCAAGGCTCTGGATGTTGTGGGGCTGTCTTGGCTGAACACTGGACCGGCTGTATACTCTCCATCGCGTGGTAGTCGGGGACAGTACTTTTGGACTGGGGGACTGGGATCCCTCTGTTTAAGAAGGGAGGGTGTGTTCCAATGACAAGGGATTCACACTCCTCAGCCTTCCTGTAAGGTCTATTCCACGATATTGGAGAGGAAAATCTGACCAATAATCGAACCTCAGATTCAGGAGTAGCAGTGTGGTTTTTGTCCCGGTTGTGGAACATTGGATCAGCTTTACACTCTCCATCAGGTCCCGAGGGTTCGTGGGAGTTTTCCCAACCAGTCCACATGTATTTTGTGGATCTGGAGAAGGCATTTGACCGTGTCCCTTGTGGTGTCCTTTGGGGGTGCTCTGGCAGTATGGGGTCCAGGGCCCTTTGCTAAGGGCTGTCTGGTCCCTGTATGAGCTGTGTTCGCATTGCCAGCAGTAAGTCAAACCTGTTGTTTATATTTATGGACAGAATTTCTAGGCGCAGCCAGGGGCCAAAGGGGGTCTGGTTTGGGAACCACAGGATCTCATCTCTACTGTTTGCAGATGGCATTGTCCTGATGGCTTCATTGACCCAGGACCTGCAGCAGGCACTGGGGCGCTTTGCAGCCGAGTGTGAAGCGGCTGGGATGAGAATCAGCTTTTCCAAATCCAAGGTTATGGTTTTCGACTGGAAAAAGGTGGGTTGCCCTCTCCAGGTGGGCGGTGAGTCCAGCTCACCACCTCAAGTGGAGGAGTTTAAGTATCTCTAGGTCTTGTTCATGAGTGAGGGAAGGATGGAGCACATTTGAGTAATCCTGGATTATTAGGCTGTCTGTGTCTCCAGACCTGAAAATGCTCCATTCCAACTTGTGATGAAGGGTAGAACTGGTAATTTTCAAGTTAATAGCTACTTTTTACTTTTTGTTGTTGTTGTAGAGACTCCAGGGCTGAAATCACTCAAACAAGTGGTGATGGTTGGAGTTTAAAAACATAGTGCAGCACTTCCTGTATTACCACATGAAATCACAAGGTGCAACAGAGTGTTTTCTGTTTGAGAAAAGAACTCAGCCTAAATATGCAGGATTTGGGTTAAACAAAACACAACTCTACGTACATCTGATGAAGAAACAATATTATACCACTCAGAAAGTAGTGTAATAATGGACGTTTGAAACATATGTTGAGAAATAAATCGGTAGGCTGGTGTGAAGTAAGTTTGATAGACAGAAACAAACAGGGTAACAGTTAAAGTGGAACTAAACACTAAATCCACTTTTTTGTTACTAAACTGTATATATCGTGTTTTAATAGCATTATCTACTATTTTTAAACAGTAGGTAATGCTTAAATTTAAGTTTCTGGTCTTAAACACTTAAGCTTATGCTATTTCCAGTGGCCTCTGCAAATTCCAGTAGTTGGTGACATCACTCAGAAATGCCCTGATTACAGCCAGGTGTTTCTGATTACAACCACCAGGCTGCAGGGGTGACGTTTGAAGTGTGGATACCAGTGTTTGGCCATGCATTTCGCCCTTGGGCCTTCCGTGACGTCCCGCTTACACATTACAACATCACCTTAATATAGACCAGTCAAGCAACACTTCATTTCAGGAGCGTTCAAAACCAATAAGCATGCATTGCATTCACAATTAAGAGTAGAAAACTAAGTTCACAGATACTATCAAAAATGTAAAATAAAAATGCGATTTAAAGATGCCAAACAAAATGTCACCAAAATTACGCTATGTGAGCTTAAACAAGTCTGTCTAATAAACTGCACAATTTCGCCGTTTCATATAAGACACCAACCAGACAATAATAAAACAAACTATTCTTTGAAAATAAAGTACACAGATCATTTACATTTTTTGACAATAGGCTATACAACAGCAAATAACTGAAAATGTGGCACAGCTGAGACTAAACAAACTTCAATTCACCACATTATTAATATTATAAACTCACTTTTTCATTGTGGAGCTCTGTCTCCCTGCATGCTGCTGAGCCGCAGGTCCACTCGGGTGTCTCCAAATGTTTTTAAACGCACCATAACTTTGAGTGCCCTGCCGTACAACAACAGTACAATCTGCAGCGTTTCTTAGAAGCTGTGAGCCATGGGTACCTTTCAGTTGCTCGTCTGGAAATGACAGACAAACCCTTTTCTTTGCTGGGACAGGTTAGCTAGCGCAGGGGTTGGTCGACCTCTTCTCATAATATCCAGCTTTTCATGAAAGGCCCGTCTTGAAAATGGCATGGAAAGTAAATCTGCAACCAGATCAATCTCTTCTCCTCCTTCGGCCATAATGAGTTAAAAATACAGCAATAGCTGTTGGATCTCCGAGGTTTAGTTCGACATTCTTCAAACTGCCGCCTTTCAGGCTGTAGCAGTGCGTATCCAGTCACAGGACACGTACGTGTCCAGTTCAGAGTAAGACCTTGTAGCTGGCCCTCGTGTGCAGAATCAAGATCTGACTGGCTATTGAAACTGACTGTGTCTGTGTCTACTTACAGTGGACGGGGCCTGCTCTGTTTATTCTGAAGGCCCCAGGAAACACAAGCTAGCTGAAATATAATTGGGTAAAAACTGTACCACAACAACAACTAAGTGGATATAATATGACAGAAATAACAGAGAATAAATAATATTTTTGTTTGCATATTTATGAAAGTAAAATAAAATAAATTCACTTTTCTGAGCATGTATAGGCCAGCAGAGAAGGCCTTGCTGGCCCTGATGGCTCACCACTGGTGGATACTTTGTTGGACCAATCACACTCCTCCTTATACCTCCAGACCTCTTCCCCTGTCACTCTACCCCTTAGTCCTCCAGGTACTGCCCAGTTTAGCAGCTCTATTTGAAATGTAGTTGTCGAGAGAATTTACGTGTTTAATCCCACTTTAAAAGAGACATATTTGAAGCATGCTTGAGTTAGTTGACCCAGGGTTGTAGTTTGATTGACTCATGCATGTTTGACTAATCCTGTAATGTTCTGCATTCAATAATTAGAAAATTTCAGTTTTCACTTACCCCCTATCTCCACCCACTGCTCTGTATTTGGAATTTTTATTACAATAATTCAGACTCTGGGTTGTATCTATACGGTTGAAAATATCACACAGCCATTTTACAACAATAAAAACAAATACATTCAAATCTGGTGCTTGAATTAGTTCCACATTTTTGAACAAAAAGTCAATAGACCTGTTTATACGGTTAAGATGTTTTAGATCAGGATTGCCCCTACAATAATTATATACTTACACTGCATATGTTATAGTTTTATACAAAATACCTGAGAAAGCATAAAGTGTTTTTTGTATACACAAATAGAATCTTTTTAAATAGGCACAGATCTGATACGTTTTCACATAAATCTTAATGTGGAAGAAAAAGGAACAGATACTGTCTGATTTTCCTCTTGAGTGTAATGCTAGAAACATTACCACATTACAAGTTTTTGAGTTTCAACTACTAGTTTTTGAGTGTCTGTCAACAGTTTTAGAGGACAAATGCCATTTTATGACACTAAAATGTACAAAAAAACCCCCCAAACTGTCGGATAGTGGTTTAAAAAGGAAGCGGAACATGGCAGCCATATCTCTTAGATGCTTGGCACAGTGTCACGCAAGCAGAAACTGGCTTAACTGTAGACAGTAAACGCACCGTTAGCAGGGTCTCCAGTTCATTCAGATAGACCTCCTCACTCTCCAAGATGCCTTTGAGGACCACCAGCCTTCTCTCCAACATTTCCTTTTCACTGCACAAAGTCTGAAATATAATTATAAATGCATTGTTATTACACTGTTTTATGAAGATTACATGTTTGTATATTTACTCACTGGTGTGTCTGGAAGGTTCAGATTAGGGAGAAAAGGAGAGCGCATGGGTGCAGCTTCTTCATGGAAAACATCCTCCTCCAAAACCTCATGCTCTGCTTCCACTGCAACTAGGATCACAGTTAAGGGGAAAAACATGAATACATAGAATTTCATATCGTTAGAAGAAAAATGCAACAACATTTTACATATACACTATAGTCTATGAGATAAATGTCATCTTACTAGACACGTGTCGAGCCTCCAGGTAATCCACAGCCTCCTGAAACACGTCCATTTTATCCACTTTACGGAGGTAGAACTAAAGTAAACTGAGCTCGTTTAAAAACTTCCCCTTTGTTACTTAACATAAACAGCACAACCAACTCGAACTTCCTGTCATCTAAATGTATGCTAAAATTACAGTCTGACATCCAGTTATTAGTTCCGTTTTTAGGGATAAATGGTTTAAGAATTTCCTTGAAGAAAAAGTAAAATAATTACTTGTGATTAATGGGTAAATATGACAGCTGACAAAAAACACTGGGGGTCTGTATTAAAGGAAACAATGCAATTTGTGTGTAAAACTTTAGTGACATTTAGCGGGAAATTAGTCAAATACCAGTAAAAACTTATAAAATTACTTGCACCTGTTATATGGTTTGCACATCAACATTAAGAATTAGATACAGAAAATAAACTTGCTGATGAGAGCAAAGATGCTGCAATTTGTCTGACAGTGTCATAGTGACATCTAGTGCAACTTTGGAGAACTGCATCATCCATTTTTAAATTAATATTCATTGATGCTATTAAAGTAAATCTCTTCTTCTCTTTTTCAATCTCAAAATGGATATAAATAAACTTCTAATGTTCAGTGGAGGTCTTAGCTAATTATTAGATATAGTAGTAAATAGTTCCTCATTTCAGTTTCCATTTCCAGTGAAGCTTAAAGATAGACCTTTATCATCAGGGGGGTTTACTATCAGTATCAAGAAAAAGAAAGTGACATTAAAGCTCACACCTCATGTTTCACTGTGTATGACTTGCATTGACAAGAAGAATCGTTTACAGCTGGTGTTATTTGATGTTGGTATTGAAGTTATTCAACAAAACTTTATCACAGCACTGTACACTGAATATTACTGCATTTCATCAGAGCATGGTTAACTGATTGTGGCATTTTGAGCCAAAACGTTGTTTTAAAAAAAACCAACAAAGTATTTTCACACTATGGTGAAAATGTTTTCATTGGCTTTTCCCTTTACTATGTAAAATATGACCTTTTTGTATTACACTCATCCTTTTGTATGAAGACAGACAAATGTATGCCATCCAGGTAAATCAGTAAGATATTCATAGAGATATCAGGGTGATAGCCCTCCCCCAGAAAAGCTAGATAATGCCCCTTTAAATAATGCCTAATACATATATATATATATATATATATATATATGTATATATATATATATATATATATATATATATATATATATATATATATATATATATATATATATATATATATATATATATATATATTTATTTTATTTTTTTTTTTTTTTTTTTCATATCAACCAGGCATTTTTGCTACAGTAAAGAGCAAAAGACAAAGTTTAAATCTGTCAACTGGACAAGCTGCTCCAGATGACAGATTTAAACTTTGTCTTTTGCTATGGATCAGACCTGGACAACTGAGCGATTACACAGACACTAAAGAGCGCGGATAAATACATGTATTGTATCTGTCATCAAGTGCAAATGATTGTTTTTTTGTTTTTTTTCTTGCTAAGCTCTACAGTGGGATACTGGCAGCTATGTAAATTCTAAATGCAAATTATGGTAAACCAAGATAAAGTTCAAGCTCTGTACAAAAGTGGTTTAATCTATCTTATACCAGAAGTCAAGTGAATAAAACTAGTAAACCAGTGTGATAGCAATATAAACATTAACATTTTATTGGAAAATATTCAAAGGTCAAACACACCTAACAAAGCACACATTTAAACGCCCCACCTAAGCAAAATCCTGAACTGGAAAAGTTGAAATAAAAACTACACTGCTGCCTAGCTGTGGGTTGTAGTGACAAACACGCTGCTTGTCACAGTTTGATTCTTTCTGATCTTCAGCTCTCGGCTCATCTGGCACCAAACACAAGGGTAGCAACACATCACCTTACAGCAGTCGTCACAACCAGAACCCTACAGAGCAAAAACAGGATCTTAGGCAAATAGATACGTGACAAAACAATGCAATAAATAACAATACGTGTACCAGAGGGGGGACAAAGTACAAGTGCATTCTTTTGATTTCTGCATTTTACTGGGTATAAAAAGATTGAGACCTTTTGTAATGACTGTTTCGACACCTTTATGGTTACATCCTGCCTAATGGTTTTGTTCAACTTTCAACAAACAAAAAAATGCTAGATGAATTAATTCAGTCACGTCTGATAACTAAAAATATTGCACAGCCTTTGGCAATTTTACTAGTTCTCAAAATCTGTTAATTACGTAAATGTAATTTTGTTATTTTTTAAAATGCCCATTAAGTAATGAAATGAGTACTTCATGAGTTTCAAGAGTAGTGTATCAGTAGCACCTTAACTGAATCTTAATGAATGAGACATTTTCAACTTAATTTAAGATTGATTGGAGGTAATGTAGGTTTTAACATCTAAAACCCTTATGGGCTATGAGTGTTTTATGTGCACTTCCTGGAGAGTTGAGGAAGCAGGAAACTTGCAGCGGTGCAAGCCACAGCAGATATGCAGATAAGCATATATATTTTCTTAAAATGCTCATTGATTACGGACATGATTTTAAGGAAGTAAAACTTCTATGTGGAACTTGCAAGTGAAACTGTCTTATTTGCTTCAAAATATTTAAGGCCTTCAGTCACACTTGTTTGATTGTTAAAATGACATTAGCTGTATGTATAACAAAAGCGACTGTTTGCTTCCATTTGCACTGAATAAAGCTGGTCTTACAGGGATGTTGTAGCGCTCTCGGATGCCTCCTCGGAGAATGCACGACACAACGCCACAGAAGTCTAGCAGAGGCATGGCACAGCACCAGCCATAGTCACTGGCAGTTTGACACTGGAGACAGGGGAAGCACCAATAGCCACAGCAACCTAAAGGAGCGTTTAAAACATCATCAAAACAAATCAAAGTAATCTAAATGATGGTTATGCCTTACATGTGCCCATGTCACTGCAGCAGTCACACAGGTCAGTGCTCCATGTGCCCGGACCGCTGGTGGTAGTGGTCACTGCCACAACATGGCCCGGCTGCTGGTTAATGGCCATTTCTGACAAATAACAAGACATTAATGACGGTCTCTATTCACTTTGTCCCCTTCATACTAATATAATTATACTAAGCAAACAAAACCTCAAAGCTAAAGCAAACAGACCATATTTCCTGTCAGATCTATCGTTTTAGCTAGCACACGTGCCCCTGCGCAAATCTCGACAGGCTAATTGTGTTTTTATTATCAAAATGCGCTTGTTGTAAATGCCAATAAGGGTTTTTTTTTTTTACCCCCAGAGACTTAGGAATATTGTTAAAAGCTCGTGGGCGCGTTTTTCCACACATAAATCTGTGTTTTTCCTGTAAATTCGCCTTTTTAAAAATACAATTATTATATAGTAATTACATATAAGGTAACTATTTGTGGTTCTTACCTTATTCCGTTGTCCTTAGCCCGGCAGAAATATAATAAAGTCAGAAGTGTGTATGAAGAGGAACTCGCAGGTTTACAGCCTGATCCACAGGTGCGCTGGTTATAGACGTGGGCTCAGCCTCGACCTCTCTCCCCTCTGACTCACTCACATCTTTTTGCATAATAAAGAAAACAGGGAAATGAAACACTGCTCATGTCAAGTGCTCAGTTTCTTACACACTTGATAAGATAATAGAGTAGTAATAATAACACGTTTTACTTAAAGAAGTTAAGTATTACGATTTTGCCGTGAAACATTGTTGTAAATCTTACAGTGTAGAACCATAACAGTAGACCTAATAATCATAGACTGCATCATATTGTGTGTAAATATATTCTTCGTTATTATTCAGTTTTTTCTTATACTTAAAACCACGCGCCCATGTGGAGCGTTGATTATATGTAAAGAGCGCCCCCGTGTGGACCTGCCCATATCACGTCGGTGTTTTATAGACTCTGTGGTGGAATAACTGAGGCAATATAAATTATAAACTCGATATTTGGAGTAACCTAATTAAACATAGTAAAAGTAGAGGGATTTTTTTTCAACTTTTTTTTTTTTTTTTTTTTGCATTTTTGCCTTATTTTTGATCAACATTTTTAACAATCTAAAATTTAAAAAGACAAGGCCTGGGTGATGTTTGCTTAAATATGTTTATGCAGTTGTATGACTGCATGGTTGATACTTGAGACTGGCAGAAGGTCCGTCCTCTTAGTTTGTTCACTTTTGGTCACATGACTTGTCAAGTGAAAGGAGCAGCCTCGCTCTGTGTCAGTCTGAGGCGCACAGAGGATGAACATGAAGACAACAAGAGGGGATTTATCTGTTTCGTCTGCGGATATCTTTTTGTACAACCAGAGTAATTCATCCCAAACCTGCGAGATACCGACATGTTCACCAACAACAGTAGTAGTACTTTTAGCGCTGCGGAGGCCGCGGACTACACGTGCGTGCGCTTCTACGTGTCTGCGCTGTCTTTCTCAGTGCTACTCTTCTTCAATCTCATCATCAATTCGACCATCATCCGTGTGGAGCGGCTTCGGACCCACGCTCGCTTTGTGCTACTGTTTCACCTGCTCGTGTCAGCGCTGCTCTACCTGGGCACAAGTTGTATCTTCTATTTGCAGATGCACCTGCACGCGCAGCCGGACCGGTCTGCGTGCGTGGCCATAGTCACTGTGCTCATCAGCAGCGCGTCCAACATCCTGCTGACGCTCACGGCCATGGCTCTTGACCGCTACTGCGCCGTGTGCCACCCTCTGCGCTACACTGCCGCGCGCGCCTGTGCCTCGTGGCCGTGGCTGTGTGGCGCGTGCACATGGGTCATAGCTCTGGTCATTCCTCTGAGTTTGGCGCATCCATCCGTGAGCCCGAGCGGAGAGTGTGGTCAAGAGCAGCTGCGTAAAGGACAGCTGCACAAGGTGCTGTTCCTGTCTGCGTGCACACTGCTCATCCTGTACAGTTACGCACGGATCCTGATAGAGACACGGCGCCTGGGGGTGTTAAATAAACGCAACAAGACCGGCTGTCGGACAATAGCACTGCATGGATCACAGCTGGCCGTGTACATCCTCCCTAACTTTGTCAACTTTATTCTAACTGTGCTTCACAAAAAGATGCTGATCAGACCGGACACAAAGGAACTGTCTGCTGTGGTTATATTCGCCTTTTTTAGTTTGGCTCAATGCATTGCGCCTGTGGTCTATGGTTTGCGCAAAGAAGAGTTAATGGAGGAAATGAGTCACAAGTTTCCCTGCTGCACAGGACATCTAAAGAGAGTTCTGGGATGGACTGTGATGGCCACGTGGACCCCAAACCAGTACAGAGCAAGGTCACTATAGGACTATAGGCTCCTTTTTCTCCATCTGTCTAAATCTATTAAAATACTAACATGAAAAACTCCTTTCTTTCTGCAGGGAGCAAATGCTGACCGCTCAGACCATTGTCTCACCGGAGACCTCTGAGGTCCCCTGGCCAGAGGTACAGGATCAGACTGGGCCAATGCTGAGCACAAGTTCCTCACATGATCTACAGGGAGACAATTCAGCTCAATGTTTGGATCCTGAAATGACTGATTGACATTGAGGACACATCTCAAGTCTTTTTTTCTGGCTGGTCCAGAAGTATCTGCATATTGTGCATATTGTCTAAAAGGGAAGTTACAAAGAACCAACAGCAAAAGCCTATTGACAGTTATTGCATCATAAAGTTGACTGGAGGGAATTTCTCACAGAGCTCTGAGGCACATGGTAACGTGCAGACTTTTTGCTGTGCAGCTTGTACTCTGCATCTGTACATGTCGGTTACAGTAATTCCAGACCAGTGTTTTACCCTGGAAGACCGCGGCTGCATAAGTGAAACCAATATGCAAGTTTCACACTGTTAAAAACAGCAAATGCTATAAATGAGGCAGCTAGAAGGCTTTAAAGTTTAACAAAACAATGTTTATTAGCATTTAAAAGGTTACAAAAAGAAGTCAAAGGAATTGTTCTCATTAACAGCTACATTTACAGGCAATGTTTGTATACAGTGGAAGGCTGCAATACATGTTCATTTCAGACACCAAATATAAATAAATTAACATGAATACGGCCTCAGTAAATATTCAGTGGCTTTCCTGACATAGATTACATTACAAAACCATTATTATTGAGTTCCTTATGCAAGATAGAAGTCAGCTGCAATAAGTTACAACTCTGAGCACAACTGGTGAGCACACTGTTGATCATTATAGAAAATGTCAATCTAATCCAAAAGGACATTGCTAATTTTTCAACAGGTTTCTAAGGCAGAGGTTTTGATTATGACAATCTCAGTATGGATGAACTGCAGGCATTTTGTACAGGAAAGACAATTCAAAACAGACAATAGATTTGCATTGATATTGCAGAATTATGCCAAATATGATGGATGAAGTAACCATCAAAAGATTTTGTATTATTGGGAGATCCTTCATTAACCTAATTTAAATCCAAAACCAGTAAAAGTTGACACCTGAAAAATTTAGCAAAATTAAAATAGAAAGTTTTTGACTCTAAGGCAGAACACATGTTTTTTGTGGGTTAGACAATGTGTTTATCCATAAATGAATGGGAGTCCGTGGCAGGTCCAAACTGTGAGGTGTGTTGTTAGAAGCCCAGTGGGTGAATGGGCACCACTCCTCCGTTCTCCACCATGGCAGCAGACACGGCCTTCAGGTTTCTGAACACCTGCTTAGACTCACTGGAGCGCATGTTCTTTATATCTCTCACGACTCTCTCATGGGCCTGGAAGGAAAAAGTCATTTTTTAAAATGTTTACTTTTTATACAGAGAGAGCTCAATGAGAGTACCGGACTCTCCTTTTCCTGAGCACCTTGTTAAAATGCAAAACAAAACAAACAAAACAAATTTAAAACATAAAAAAAAACGGTGCAGGTGTGATTATAAATATTTACCAAGAGATTATTAAATTGCATTTGTGGCACCAAAGTATCCAGTTTTGCATGGCCTTGCAATATATTCCATTTTTGGGAAGCAAAATAACCAAAAGCTTTTTTTTTTTTTTTTTTTTTTGCTATTTCAATGCGGTCAATTTTTAGACATAGATAACATCTTAATCTTAAGTTCCCATATGAAAGATCAAGAAGCAAGTGAAATATTCAGGCAGTATGTCAACTAGTCCCTTATAAATACATTTTATACAGCATTGTTCTCTTCTGAAAGCCATGGCCTACTTTTTCATAGAGTACAGTAAATTCATCACCCGTTATGAAACAAAGGGCTGAGTGAAAGAGTTTATCTTCAGGTTTCAAAGTAGAGATTGAAGTCTGCATGTATATTGTATCTCCATCCCGTACAGAAAGAAAGGTTGCTTGATCAATTTCTTTTCTATAATTGAGTTGGATACAAAATTTGTTTCAATGATAAAATTATCATTTTGATTTTAAACTGTTACATAATTCCGAGATATGCATTTTAAAGGAAAGGTTTTCCTCAAGCCAAAACCCAATACATTTATAGGTGGTGACTCTTTCAATCAATGTACCACTTAGTGTAGAACGATTCAACGCCAAAATAACCCTACTCTAGTTTTGATCAATTAGAAATGTGTATTTACAGAAGTTTAAAAGGTGCACTATGTAACTTTTCTTATAGAGGATACGCCTCCCGGTTGACTCCAAGCAGATGGTTTTTACCTTGTCTAGAATGTTCCTTAATGTTCCTCCTCTTAACCTTTACAGTGTGTTAGAGGAGGATATATATCTATAGTATCCTGCTGACACAGCACAATGCGCTCACCTCAATGCACCAGGTCTCACACAGCATCTTCTCGTGCTGAGCGGAGGCGTTGCCCTGACTCAGAGAGCGGGAAGCCCTAAAGAGGAAGTAGACAAGACATGTTTAGAGCTAAAATTGACATTGGCACTAGTATATTGAAATAGGCTACTTACCTTGACAAAACCACTACCATAGTATAGATGTCAATAGCCCAGTCAGCCACCCTCTTCAGAACAAACTGCTCCTCTGTTATAGAAATCAATTAATAATTAATTAAAGTTACTCCTAGGGTTGTCAAATCATTAAAAATCAAATACTAATAGATACTGAAACTAACATCAAAACTAGACACTCATTTGAGCAAGTATTAATACATTCACAGGACAGAAATGAACCTTTCCTGAATAGCTTTAGAATGATCTTGAGCTGTATCAGAACAAGTACAAGAGCACATAGGCTAGTATGCACCCATGGACCACTATGGAACCTACGTGGATGACAGAGGAATTACAGATATAAGGCCACATGGTAATATAAAAGAAAACACTACAAGTTAATGTTAAAAAATGATATTGTATTGTCAAAAGAATAATTGTATTTTTATTGTTATCATGATATCTGAATCAGTATTGAGTACGGAGTCTATTCCCAAGTATGAAAATAGAGTTTGAAATTTGTATATGGCAACACTACCTACTGCTACAACTAACTTTAAAATAGTCTTGTCGCAATGCAAACTTACCAATAATATTTTTCCCATGTTTGATCAGCAGCTCCTCGACAGCAGCCCCAAATTGCTCAATAGCTTGTACAGCCTTAAAATTAAAATAATGCAAAACAAATATTAGTCCAAGAGCAGCTCAAGTGTGAGATGTCAAACAGGGGGAAAAGAACTCGTACCAGGTCCCCACTTTTAGCCAGCTCGGGATGGATATTTCCTTGAAGAGTCAGGCCGGTGCTCAAACCTGCCTTTCTGTAACACAGAAAACAATAAATGAGTCAACAAATATATAAAACAAAAGTAGCGTGCTCAGGGGTAATCAGCTATGCCGTAACTAATGAGCACAAGACCTGTAATTTTATCTAAAATCTGTTTCTGAAATGTTATAAACCGCTAAGTTATTAAAGCATTTTGCTGAGTCGTGCTTTTAAAATGTGCTTTTGGACTTAAAACAACCACATTTTGGATATTAGTTACCATGTAGCTGGTTAACCTCCATGATGATTTAAACTCTTAATATTTGAATTTTTTGGTCTATGGTTTTGGAAGTAAACTTTCCATTTATTTTCCCCAGAGCCGAATTCAAAGTGGGTGGGACTGTTGAGTTCCATTTCTTCTTGTGACCAAATTCTACAGGTGACATCAACCAAATTAAAGTCAATTGGATTTGAACAAGAAGAAATAAGTCTGTACTTTGTTAAACTAAAGCAGACTTGTTAATGTAATATGATGCAAAATAACAACATTCAGGTGATGACACTTTTTAACCACATAAACTCTTTGCATGCTGATCCATGTCAGTTAACCTTTTGACTCTCTTGCTGATCTCTCCAGCGAACAGGCCAGCGTTGCCAATTGGGTTCTTCAGGGCTTTTTGCAGAGCCTTGAGCTGGTTGCCTGCACTCTGGAAAGAAAGGTGCAAATGTGATTGATAGTTTTTATTTTGGGGCATGTTTGTTATATTTCATCCTCTGATAGATGCCAAGCCCTTTCTGTCAATGTTGTATTCTGTCAATATTGTATTCAGTAATAAGGCATGCAATGCAAAGTCAATAGTTGTACGTGATGCATAAAATGGTGTAGGAGGAAGTATGTCTTAAGAGTTTATATGAGGCAAGTCTGTGTCTAAACAACATTCAAAAATACTTCCTCATGTGCATGTGGGTGTGTGTGTCTGTGTGTGTGTCTGTGTGTGTGTCTGTGTGTGTGTGTGTGTGTGTGTGTGTGTGTGTGTGTCTGTGTGTGTGTGTCTGTCTGTGTGTCTGTCTGTGAAAATGGTTTACCTGGAAACCATTAAGGGCCACAAAAAGCCTGAGGATGTCATTGGTTCCCTCAAAAATACGGAAAATCCTCAAATCTCTCATCACTCTCTCAACACCGGAATCCTTAACACAAAAAAATAAGGTTAGGTTAGAATTATGATTTTTTTTGTTTTGTTTTTATGTTGTTGTTCATTGTATCTATAAGTCTAAGATAAGATATTTAAAATTTTACACCCACACACCCAGTTTCGACTTCAGCTTTTTTTTTTGGCACCCAGTGCGATGATCTTCCTTTTTGTGGTTATAGAGCATGACTGACTGCTGCAGTGGCAGACAACAGAATAGAACTTGAGCTGATCATACAGTTCTGTTTTCATCTATTATATCATAATCATGCCGGCCAGGGGTGCGATTATACTCAGATCCGATTTATATGTGAAATTATTAAAATATATAATTTTACATCTTCGTTGCTTGTCACATTGACAAGCGCACTGCCCCCTAAAAGAAAATTGTATTTCGCTGAGTCTGATGACAGCCACGCAGAAGCGGCCCTTCATCTACTTCTGGAGATGGCGGAGTTATTCAGTAGCGACACCAAGGATGAAGAATTCTATAGATTTAGTGATTTGGACAGAGTAAACTTGTCATCTTTTTTTTTTATGCTTTAGTTATTGGATTAACTGTTAATATCTTATGTTAACATACCAGACACATATTCAGTTTGTTTATACTTCATGTAGCTGAATAAATATAAATATGTACTGTACTGCTATTCAGTCTGTTGTTCTCTATTTTATTGTTATTATTATAACTTGCCTTTAAAGATATAATGTCTGTTCTTGGTCTCAGACTTTGTAAAATAAATTTCCCCAAAAAATGTGACTTATAGTCCAGTGCGACTTATACATGTTTTTTTCTTTATTATTATGCATTTTTTGGATGGTGTAACTTATACTCCAAAGTGACTTATAGTTCGGAAAATACGGTATATATTTTTATTATACTGAACTTATTTTGTTAGAAAAAGCTATAAATATTCTTGATGGTCTTATGAAATGCAATTGCAATTGAAAATGATCAGTTGCTTAAGATGTTTTCTTTTCAAACTGCAGAACACAAACAGTTTGCTCTTCTACATTGGTCTTAACTAAACAAGCAGAACCATTTTCTATTTGCATTTTCCTTTTCTTCCTGGTGATTCCTGTTTAGTACAGTGAAAAGTTAGAGAATAGAGATAATATAACCAAACCACTGAATATATTATAATGTATTGCTGCACAATATATTAATGGTCAAAATTACTATTAGCAAAGGCTGCAGTTAGGTAATACAATGTCTCCTAAAATCAATAAGATAATGTGGTTCACCATGGGAAAAACTTGACAACCTGTAGTTACAGCCTCTACAAGCAAATCTGAAATGTGCATTACATTTAATTTTTCTCCCAAATAGCAACACTCTTTGATATGTTGAAAATGTGTAACTCTTAATTTCATAAATCACAAATGTGTTTTCTAGGAGTCCAGTTGTTTATGGAGTGGATGGAGTTTTACTCTTATGACCAAAAGTTGTAGTAGTCAACCTATCATTGTATTTAGATAGTAAGGGTTTATATGACACAACCACAGAGGATGGTGAATGAGTAAGTTAGCTGAATATATGGTATTTTTGTTATTTATATGTAAAAGTAAGATTAAACTCGTGATTTTAGAGTTTAATCTTTATGTAAATACATTGTTTCCTATTTTTTGTGCATAAAAAGTTGTTTTTGTATGAACTCCCATGCTGGTGTAGTCTTGTGAGTTCAGTTGGGATCAGACCTAGAGATACGAAATAGTTTTGAGAGCGCATGCCACGTCCTATGTCCTGTTTTCTAAAAGCAGCCAGCACCGTTGTATACAGTGACAGACCCTTAAGTAAAAATCAACATGAACAGTACTGTAGGAGCCATATGTTACCATGGTAATGCGTAAGGGGCGGGGTTCACGTGGGCAAGGGTGGCGCACGGGGGAGGTACAAAGGCACCGGGTTTCCTCTTGTCTACAGGTGGAGAGGGGAGACGCCGGGTAGCCGTATTTTCGTTGACCGCTTTATTTTACGCTTTATTTTCACAGTGTTTTCTCTTTTGTTACCTGCAATTTACCATCTTTGTACGAGTAACCTGTTCATCACCATTTTTATTAAAACCACCAAAACGCCATAGCACGAGTCATTCCATTCATTCAAACAGCGCGTCAGGACGAGGTACTGGACCCGGACTCCTCTCAAAGCGACCCAAGGCTTATGGTCGCTACATTCTGTCAACGAAAAGGCATTAAACTGAAGGAAAGCCACCGCATCGCAATATTGAACACACGCGCCAGGACGACGCTAAGTGAGTACAGCTGTGTCAATCAGCAACGCGGAAAAGTCACGCATCCAAACGCCATTCTGCTGGAGCAGGTAAGCTCACCTGCCGCGGTGTTTGTGGACAGAGAATCCGTGCATCCCATACTAGACCTAAGTGTCTTTGTTTGTTTATGGACTTGAAAAAGGAAAAATGCTCGGATAAGGAGTCTAAGCGCTTTGATGGTACGCGCGCGCTCTGAGTGACGTCACTGTGCGGTGGAATAAATAATGCGATGCCCTGGAGTTTTAATGGAAATGATGATCGTGCCAGTTTGTTGAAATGAAAAGTTATGAATCATACACTGTGTATTTATTTCAACGATTTTATATTGCAACGTTTCACTGAAAATAAATAAATAAGTTAATAAATAAATAAAATTGAATGAGAAAAAGTGCAATAAAATGAGTCAAACAAATGGTGCGGCCTCTTGGCCTGAAATGGAGTCTGAAAAACGTGAAAGCAAACTCACTGAAAAAGCGTTACTGTATAAGGTGGAAAAACTACAGAATGAACGTAAAGGTCACGTGAATAAAATAAAAGGCTTGATACCTGAAATGAAAGCTCTCATGAATAAAAAGGAAAATGTGCATCAAGTAAAGGATCCTCTGGTGAAATTGAATAAATTGTGTACTCTGTCAATGCTGCTCAAAGTGAACTGTTGCCTTTAATGCCACAAGATGAACTTATCAAACAAAATGAATGGTTTGCAAGCATAATGAAATACACAGAAACATTTCAAAATGATACAAAAGAATGGATTGAGAAAAGTGAACAAAACTCAAATGAACAAGGTTTAAATGAAATGGATGAAATCATGTGCACTGAACCAAAGGAAAACCCACAACGAAATACATACCAAGTTTTTACTGACAATGATGACGTTATGTGTTTTGAATCAAATATGGCAAAAATGTCACACAAGTTCTTAACAGAAGATGACATAGAACCAAGTGACAGTGCTTCAAATGTTGGGAGTAATAAAACTTCAAAGTCCCTGCTCTCTACTGCCTCTTCTGCACGCTTAAAGGTTGAAGCTGAGCTCGCTGCTTTAGCTACAAGACAACAGCTACTCAATGAGAGACATGCACTAGAGGAAGAGGAAGAGCGGCTGCGAAAGAGAAAGGAAAAATTACAACTGGAAACTGAAATGGCAGAAAAGATGGCAAAACTGGAAATTCTCAAAACTCAAAGCATAACAAGTGGGAAAAGGACTTCAAGAGTATCCGATGGAATGAATTCCTATTTGAAAATATCCAAACCACTGTTAAATGTGAATGCACCTGCAAAACAAAGTACAACAATAAACAAACATGAAGTGCCTTCAATAAAACAACAGACTGGCATGTCAAATGCAGCAATTACAAGTCACAAACAACTCTCCCAATGTTCAATGTATGGTGCAGAGCCAGTTATCTCACAGCATGGACAACTTAACTCAGAGTTTGGTACAAATGCACTGAATATGGACAATAAAAATTATATTCTTGGTATTATGGAAAGGCAAAATGAAATAACAACTTTGCTAATACAACAACAATGCCTCGCAGCCCTACCAAAAAGAGAAATCCCTGTATTTGATGGCAATCCACTAAAATACCACACATTCATAAAAGCATTTGAAAATGGAGTTGAAAGGAACACATCAAATAATTCTGACCGTTTATATACTTCCTGGAACAGCATACAAGAGGCCATGCGAAAGAACTGGTCAGGAGCTGTCAATACATGAATCCCGAACATGGCTATGCAAAAGCGAAGACTTTATTGAAACAACAGTTCGGAGATGAGCAAAAGGTGGCGTCTTGCTATATGAGCAAAGCTCTGTCATGGCCTCTAATTAAACATGAGGATGTAAAAACTCGCTGCAGGACTACAGCCTGTTTCTAAGAGGATGCTGCAATGCTATGGAGGATGTACAGTATCTCCATGACTTGGACATGCCCTCCAACATGTTAAGCATAATCATGAAGCTGCCTTATAAGCTCAGAGACAAGTGGCGGAGCCACGCCTGCGAGCTTCAGGAACAGCATAAACGGAGAGTTCAATTTCGAGATATTGCAGACTTCATTGAGAAACAAGTGCGCATACTCACCGATCCAGTCTTTGGAAACATCCAAGATCCTCCCCAATTAAACAAGCTAAACAAACCCAAGCCACCACTTCAAGCCAAAGGTACCAGCTATGCCACCACCGTCGGTCCAGCAGAGAATAAGCCATGGTCTGCAAGAAAGGAAAATGAACTGACACCTGAAAGTAATGTTTGCATTTGTTGTGGAGCAGGACACACACTGGCTAATTGTGCACAGTTGGGAAAAATTGCACATGAGGAAAGGATGGACTTCCTGAAGGAGAACGGTTTCTGTTTTAGCTGTTTGTGCACAGGGCACATCAGCAAGCATTGCCGAGAAAGGTTGTCCTGTTCAAAGTGCAGCCTGAGACATCCCACTGTCCTCCACAAAGAGAGAATGCCTGGTGTCGAGCAGACTGAGAGGAGCACGGAGGCTTGCGATATGCTGGTGTCGAGTGGTCTTACAGGGGCTGGAGACCAAAACTGCAAACTGCCCATCATTCCAGTTCAAGTCAAGTCCAAAATGGGAAGCAAAATAATCACCACGTATGCATTCTTGGACCAAGGAAGCACTGCCGTGTTTTGCACCGAGAGCCTACTAAACAAACTCAACATAACAGGAACAAAGGGACAAATTCTTCTACGGACAATGGGCCAAGAAAAGGTTGTGGCCAGCAACATGGTGTCTGGACTAGAGGTTGCAGCATTGGATGGAGAAGAGTTCCTTGAGTTGCCCAAAGCCTACACACAGGAGTCCATGCCAGTGTGCAAAGGAAATATCCCAACAGAAGGTGATATTAAGCAATGGCCTCATTTAAGACACATTCATTTACCACACATCAAGGCAGGAATCGAGCTCTTGATAGGAACCAATGTGCCAAAGGCTCTGGAGCCATTGGAGGTGGTTTGTAGTGTGAATGGAGGACCATTTGCCACTAGAACGATGCTGGGATGGACCGTGAATGGCCCACTGAGAGGAGGCAGTGGAGAGAACAGCGAACAGTCGACCATAACTGTTAATCATGTTTCTGTTGTTCAGTTGGATGAGCGGCAGCAGCAGTTTATAAATGACTTTCCTCAAACCAGTCGGAATGAGCAGCAGGAGCGCAGAGAGAGGAAGAGGAGCCGAAGTCACAGCAAAGGGAGAGACAGGGGGCGCAACAAAGAGCACCACATTTGTCGGAGGTTGCGCTGCAAGAGCAGTCTGAGGAAGGAGAAAAGCCCAGTCAGAGCACCCATCATCGAGCAAGCCTCACAGGCAGAGAAGAACCATGCGGCAGTGGCAGCAGCAGCTACAGCCTGTTCTCTGTGCAGAGACTCTGTGGGACCCATGAGGCTGTGCGTGGGATCTCTGCACTTCAACATCACTGAGGACATGCTTCGAGGGATATTTGAACCTTTGGATGGATCAAGAGCATTCAGCTGGTGGACAGTGAGGCAGGACTCTCTCCAGGACTGACACCTGCCCTTGCTCCAAGTGTGACCACTGGTCTGACTCCTGTGCACCACCCATTGCTACAAACTGTTTCCAGCTCTCCAACATGTTCAACTCAAAGAGTGAGGAGACCCCAGGCTCAGAACTGCAGGATGCTGAGGCTGGCTAAGGACGTGTTGGCCTCAGTAGCATCTTTTTAACTTTTCTATCTTGCCTTTTTGGACCATTTGCATGGATCGATTTTGTGGATTACTTTTTTTTGTGCTTTGGACTAAAGACTTTGGACTTGGATCAATTTGACTGTAAACTTGCTATATGGATTTGGACACTTTCCCCTGAACATTGCTCAGTGTGGACTATTACAGGTGGACATTTAAGTGTGAGCATCAATGTTGTTTGTACATGTTTATGTCTCCTGTTTGTATTGCTTATGGTAATTTTGTGGTAATTATTATGTAATAATTAAGGGGCTGGTATGTAGGAGCCATATGTTACCATGGTAATGCGTAAGGGGCGGGGTTCACGTGGGCAAGGGTGGCGCACGGGGGAGGTACAAAGGCACCGGGTTTCCTCTTGTCTACAGGTGGAGAGGGGGGAGACGCCGGTAGCCGTATTTTCGTTGACCGCTTTATTTTACGCTTTATTTTCACAGTGTTTTCTCTTTTGTTACCTGCAATTTACCATCTTTGTACGAGTAACCTGTTCATCACCATTTTTTATTAAAACCACCAAAACGCCATAGCACGAGTCATTCCATTCATTCAAACAGCGCGTCAGGACGAGGTACTGGACCCGGACTCCTCTCAAAGCGACCCAAGGCTTATGGTCGCTACAAGTACATAATGTTGAAGTTTCCACTGACCTTCATGAATCCCATGCCGCCCATGACCTGAATGCACTCATCAGTCACTATCCATGCTGCTTCCTAAGACAAAGCACAACACAATACATCAAATAAAATGTGTAATTACTGTTAGCGTGACAATTTTAATCTGAGTTTCAATGTCCCTTACAGAAGCAAATATTTTGCTGATAGCTGCTTCAATTTGGAACTCAGTTGCACCACTGTCCATGTTGCCACTGATCATGTAGGCCAGAGACTGTGGGCAAACAGCAGTAACAAGATGTGCAAAATAAAACAAGATGATGATGCAACACTTTGTTCCACTTTCAGTCAAACAGAAAAAGAAGAAATTTTTTAAAAAGTAAAGATATTTTTAACATTATTTTTGAACATTATATTTTACCAAAGAATTTTGTTTTTACCTCTGTAACATACTGGAGCATTGCCATTCGTGCCAACTTCTCCTGGATGGTCCCGAACGTATGAATCTTACTGCCAAACTGGGTTCTGTTGACTGCATGGTCCACCTGATTTAAAAATTATACTTTTAAATTATACATGTCAGTCATAAGCCAGAAATAGTGTAACTACCGTAATTTCACAACCATAAGGCGTGGGTAAAAGTTGCGAACATTGTGGGAGCGATGGATGACAGATGGCGGACACAGCTTTACAAAGGCCGGGAGAGTTACGCCACGATTTGTGAATGGATTGTGGATGCTTGGGCTAACGTATCTCCTTGCACTGTTCTTTGAGCTTTCGCAAAAGTCGGCATCATTCACGTGGAGCGGTACGCCAACAAAACGGACTCTGATAGTGACGAGAGGGAACCTGCTGTATTTTTATAGAAATCTAGCGCAGGTGTTAATTTCAGATACAGAGGATGAAGACTTTGATGGATTTGTGAATTGATTGAAAAAATTATGTGAGCATATGCTAAATACTTGAATAAAGCACAACCAAACACAGTATGTGCTCTAAATGCAGAGCATGTGTTAAATGCAGAAAAAGCACCTGTAACTGAACTATGCCTTATAATCCGGTGCGCCCTATGACTGTGAAATTATGGTAATTAGATTGTTGTAGTCTGATTGATCAGTACTAGTGTGGAAACAATATGGCTTCATTTCATTATGGCTGTTAAAGTACAAAGAGTGTCCCTTTGGTGAGTCAGCTCAGAGACAATAAACATTAAGTAAGTACAAGAAAATGAGTAATAGGGTAGTAAGATAGGAGGTCCTCAAAACTGTAACCTGTTGGTAGTAAAGTGCATTGGCATTACTAAATAAGTCACTTCATTTTGGTAGTGATACTCAAACCCTTTCTTTACAGCGAGGCATTATTGTCTTAGTGTTGTATTACCGTTGCCATCAAAAAAAAAAAGTTACCACAAACCATCTTTTTTTCCTAAGCCCTAATCTAAGTTAAAGTGCTGCAACCTACAGAAAACAGACATTAGGGTGTTTGGGGGTTTCCAATCTAAAGCACCAGCACTCCAGTGTGTGAGTGTGGTGTGTAGCGTGTGTACAGAGTGAGATGTGCGTGTCAACAGTAGCAGAAATGTGAGTAGAGACACATACGGCTTTGGTGATGACACCTTTCATGGTGCCAGACAGGGCAGCAGCCATGCCGAAGCGCCCGTTGTTCAGGATGTTCATGGCTACTTTGAAGCCACCGCCCACCTCGCCGAGCACACATTCGGCTGGGACATGCACATTATCAAAGTACACCTCCGCTGTGTTGGACGCCTTAATGCCCATCTTCTTCTCTGGGGGGCCACTTGGATAGACAGAATAATACAATAGCAAAGAGGGTTGGAGATTTCTGAATGATAGAACTCATTCTTACCTTGTTACTCCTCCAAAGCTCCTCTCTACAACAAAGGCAGTGATCTTATCCTTCATTTCCCCTGTGCTTGGGTCTTTCACTGGCGTCTTGGCAAATACGGTGAAAATTTCTGCTAGGCCACCATTGCTGCAAAAGGAAAAACACAAATGTAGATGGTTGGCATCTTTTGTCATGTTTTGATGAATGCTGCCATCTCGTGGTATAAAGTGTACAGCAGCCATGTCCTCACCTGATCCAGATTTTGCTGCCATTTAATGTAAAGTATGTTCCACAGGCAGACTGCACCGCAGTGGTTTTAATAGAGGCCGCATCAGAGCCACTGGCAGGTTCAGTCAGACAGAAGGCTGCCACGTTTTCACCTAGAAAAACATTTTGGCACGGTCATTTTAAAATGACAATTTCAGCAATAACAATCCAGTAGATTATTATTACTTTGTTACATTCAATATTTGGAAAGTATACAACTGTCTGGCCAATTAGTGGTGCACCAGTGTCACAATATCAACATTTATAACTCTATTTTAATACTAAGAAATAGCTTTTTAAACATTTTATTCCTAACCGTAGACCAGTCCCTAGACTAGCGCCTCACCTGTTGCTAGTTTCGGCAGGTACTTCTCCTTCTGGGCAGGGTTTCCAAAAAGTAAAATTCCTTTAAATCCAATGGACTGATGAGCACCCAGAGTGATGCCAACCCCCAGGTCATGACTGCCAACGATCTCCACCAGTCTGGCATACTGTAAAGCATTATTACTTTACAAACACAAATCACTGTTATTCTATACAATGGATGTATGCATATAGACAATACCTGTGTATTACTGAGCCCCAGGCCACCCAGGTCAGCTGGGACCTGCAGACCAAAAGCACCCATCTCTTTAAGACCCTGCATAGTGTGGTCCTCCACCTTCTCGAGGGCGTCGTTCTTGGCAGGGTCATTCACCTCCTGAGACATCAAAGGGTGAATAGTAAAAGTGTCATAGAGAGGCAAGCATATTCAGTAGCTCAGATTAGAAAACTTACTTCAAAGAATTTGGCGCAAGGTCCAACAAGTTCACGGAGGAACTCCTCCTGCTCTTCATTCAAAGCTGAGGCACAGAAATCTTAAATTATTAATAAGATAATTCATTGACCATTTAAATACAAATTCTAATTGCATACCTGAAGGATAAGGAAACACTTGAGGGGTGGCAATTTGCCCTTTGAAAATATTTACAGCAAATGACTTGGATTCCTGTAAGGAAAAAAAACAACTTGCAGTGACAAGGACAGAATTCTTGATGTCTTTGTGTGTAAATGTTCATTTTCAGGAACAATTATTCAACAAAAAGGAAAAACAAAATCTACTTTGTAACACAGATAGACAGGTCCCGAGTTGAGTTAAATAGGGTGTCTGCACCGGCCACAGTTCATTCTAACATCCAAGGAGTCCATGTCAATAAACCTCGGTTTGCTTTAATTCTTATTCTTCCTATGTTCAATAAATTCACAAACAACAGTAAAGGACAAGTCTGTGGCAAGTTTTTGAACTTCTGGGAATAACATATTTACAAAAGGACTGAGGAATTCTTGAGTGTTGACTGTTATATAAACTAAAGTATTATATTTTAATAAAATAATACATACAGCTGGTGCAGTCCTTGTGTCCGCTTTTGTGGCAGTATCAGCTCCAACTGTCGCAGGCTTCTCCAACACCGCCTAAGGAGAAGAGGCAGCGAACCATACATAAACAGGCTAGTGTCTGTGTTAGTAAGTTCACAAAAAGTAGTGTGAACGGTATTTTGAAGGTATTAGACTAATTAAAGTGGCTAGCCCTCTCAGCAAGAAGTTTTCAGGGTTCACCTCCCAACCTCCTGCTTTCTGTATGGTGTTTGCATTTTCTCCCCGTGTCTGGGTGTGTCTTTTTTCCCCCATAAGTTAAAAAAAAGAAAAGAAAAAAAAAGAAAGTACAATCCTTCAGCTAAGGTAACCCTGCTCAAAATCTTGATAAGGGTCCCCGGTTCTAGAACTGCAGCACCCACTGCTCCAGACAGGTTGCCCCAGAGGCATTGAAAAATGGGTCAAATACTGAGGACAAATATCCCTATGGGGACAAAGGCTAACCTTAAAAGTAATGTAAAATAGGCTGATTTGTGTTAAGACGTTAGTTTCACTTTACAGTTACAATGCACAAAACCAAAGTCCCACTTTAGTGTTACCTACATGTTTGCTTATTACAACAATACATGATATTAGATTCTAAATATGTATTTAGGAGAACAGTCAGCTGACACTTGTGTGTCACCTTTATAGCAGCTGCCCATGTGACCAGTGAACTTTCCCCCACTTCCTGCGGGAGGAGGTTATGTCACTCTTGTTACCTAGCATAGGATCTTATTTGTACCATACAAAACAATAACAAGTCTAGAGCGTCATGCGATAGAAAACAATCTAAGAGTTAAATGTCAGAAGTATTTTCTTGTTGGGTTCACCTGCTGGGTGGCGTAGAAACGAGCATTTTGTGCAGCGACCACAGCACCGACTTGAAACTGTCCTCTGTAGAGAGAAATCACTGGAATTACACGTGTTTAGAAAAAAAACAAAAAAAAAAAAAAATACACATTTGTTTTTTGTGAGGCTGTAGTGAAGACTCCACTGCACTTTTAAGCACGTACCCACACAGCACCGATGGTTTTTTAAGGACAGCGCTGCACAGCGCAGAGGACTTGCTTACGTTACGGAGCAGCATGGTTTATCTTGTCCTTACAAAGAATAACACATTTAATCAAAAAAACAACATAACAATGAGCCTTCAAAGCCCAGTAGTCTCCTCTGAGTGTAGTCTACGGTTTAGGCTGATAAGAGGCTAACAAGACAAGCTAAAGCTACGTCCACACAGTCTAGGGCCAAGTGTCGCTTTGTAACGTTAGCTCTTGACCTTATCGGTTGGTTTTATATGAAAGACAAGCCAGTGATTTGATAAGTGTCATTTGTTGAAGAAAGAGAAAAGCTCACCTATACAGTCCTGTGACTTAACACGTCGCCGGTGTCTGAAAAACTGCAGTGACCCACTAACCCTGAATGTTTGGCGCTAGGTCCAGATTGTTTCCGGATGCCTTTTACCGCAGTGCTTCATGGGAACAGTAGTTCTATTTGCTTCAAAGTAATTAAAACAAATGGCTACATTTACTAGATTGTTACACACCATTTATAATGTTTAGTCGCTTTATGTTGCAACTATAAATAAGATAAGGACGCGTGTTGTATCAAATTGTCAGTTTATTGTCAACTACACAAGCAAAGGTGTCCATATGGAATCACACAATGTGACAATGTCATTGTTTTTGAAATGATGACTCTTCATTTAGCACCTTAAATGTTCGATTATAGATTATTTATACACACTCATACAAAAAATGTTCTTGTATATCTGTAAGTCATGTGTCACTGGTTCATTTACTGTTTCCACAACCATCATGGAGGCCACCAGAGGGCGACTTCTCACCTCTGGTGTTACAGACTCAAAAAAAAAAAAAACTGTACTGGGTGAATAATGGTAACTCTACATGTAGGCTATGTATGAAGTACCACTTTAGTGTTACCTTCATGTACTGTTACAGCCCATTATCAACATGATACTCTCCCCAAAAGTTATTTAGCCAGCTTAAGTCATCACTAAAGACTTTTTCATCTGACTTTTGGACCGATTTGCTTTTTCACATTAGAGTTTTATTCATATAGAAATTGATATATACATAAATGTTCATTATCAAACATGATGTCTATGTACCAAGAGTGTAAAACATCCTAAATTGTAAAAGTAAGGCACTCAATTCAATAGTACATGTTTGCTGCTGTGTATGTTTTAGGATTTTATCCTTTCAAGTACGCACTGACTGCCCGGTAGTGTTCAACTGCGGACTGCGCTTTTGGGCAGTTCTGAGTAGTGGCTTCTAGAGCTGAAATAAAAATAAAAACTGAGCAGAGCAGCTTAAAAACAGGCGCTTGAAAGCACTGCCTGAAAATATTAGACATAGTTTACATGGCATAAAATCTAGCTGAATAGCACTTATTAGTAAATATTTTGCTTCAAATATACCCAACTCATTCTATATGAACTGCATTTTAACTTTGTTTTAACCCTGTTTTTACCAGATTCTTTCTTTATTTTTTTAAACAAGTGCCCTAAATGTTGAAGGCCTTTGTTAGAACCAGAAGTATGTGGGAACCGTACACTTCACATGAACAGCCTTTTTACACAATACAAAAACACTACATGACATCCACAAAGAACTCGCTGGGGTTGCCCATAGCCAAGTGGAAGGACTGGCGAGATGCGGTCAGTTCTGGGGGTACAGAGCCCAGGTCACGTGTGGGGGGTGCTCCGGGAGGTCCTCCTGGTGTGGAAGATGGCGGTGGGGGTAAGGCTGGGTGCATGGAGGCTGTGGGCATCTGCTGTGCATGGGGAAGAGCGTGTGCTGTTGCCATGGCAGGATGGGGATGCTGGGGTACCATCATCACCATCATGGGGTTGTAGGGCAAGATGCCTGGTGGGTATGGGGACATGTGGGGTGCCTGGGGGATACGGTGGTGGTGTGAGGAGCGCTGTGAGGTGTGGCTGTGTTCACTGGGAGCAGCTGATCCATGACCTCGCCTTATGCTGCTCCGTGTTGAGTATTCAGATTCACTGCCACTGCCCGAACGGGAGTCTCCACAACCATCAGGGAGGCCACTAGAGGGCGACTTCTCCCCCCCACCAATGGTGCTGCCAGGGCCTTTACTGCTGCGCCGCCGCTCTCCCTCACTTCTAGTGGACCCACTGCTTCGACTACCTGTATATATATATATACAGAAAAAAATATGTTTTTTTTAACAGGCAATCATGCTATTAGGAAAGTTAGATTACATTATACATTATAATGTATAATTTGCATTACCTTCACTATGCTGACTGCCGGTACTGCCTGGGGCGTAGCTGTAGCTGGTGAGCTCGTGGTAGGGTGGGGGCTGGCTGGAGTATGGGTGTGTGGGGTAAGGCTGATAGGGGAATGTGTGCATCATGGGCCAGGGGGAGGCCCCGGGAAGGGGCAGGGGGGCCAGGGTGTCCTGATCCGAGGCTCCACTGGAGCCATCATTGTCATTTAGTGACAGGTTTGCCATGTCTGCAGAAAGAAGAGACATTAAACATCTAAAATAGTGTAGGTATGTTATAGAGGTGTAAAATCAGATTTAAATCTGGTTAATTTAGTAACACAAGTGACTGCTAGTCAATACTCACAGTTCTCACAGTCACTCAAATCTCCAAAGACGTAGTAACATTGTTCAGAGAAGGTAATCTTGTTGACAGTGTGTCGAATAAAGCCCGCCTTCAGGAGGTTGCTGGCATATTTCCTGGCTTCACGGCGATCTGTGAATCCTTCAATGTGGTGGAAAAGCCATTCCACTACATCTGACCCTGTATCAAAGACAAATACATTACACTGGTTTGTTACCATCTTCAAGGACAATACCACTAAAAATTGACACTAAAAAAATGTTTAGTTTTTGCATAATTACTCTTCATGATTCAGACAGGTGACTCCAATTCAGCAGATGTTTGCAGTCAAAACAGGCTCTTCTGTTAACACTAAATTCTTTTTTTTTTTTTTTTTTTTCACTGCTACAAGTCACACGGTTTTAATTTAGGCAACATAATGGCTGCCCTTCAAAACTGAGCCATAAGAATGATCATGTGGCTAATGCTGACATGTTTTCAGAAGTTTCTTACCAAGAAAAGCGTTGGGGATAGTGATTTTCAGCCACATTCGGTCCCTGACTTCCAAACCAGACTCTGGAGAAGCCATTGCTTTGGCAACTGATGCCATATCAGAATGGAGCGATAAGTTGAAGTCATCAAAACCTATATACGGACAAAATCATTAAGACTGATTTAATCTTTTGTCTGGATATTAAGTTTAACAGTATGTATTTAGTCACCAAATAATTGTTCAGTTTTACTTAGTGGATTTTTTCCATCAGTCCCAGGTATTTTTTTAATTTTTTTTTTTTATATCAGCTGTTATATGACAGATTTTTGAGAGTTATGCTTACGTTCTGTCTCTGTGACAGAGGAGGAGGAGGTGATGGTACTGAGGGAGGAGCTGCCTGGGTAGGGGGGGTAGGCCCCAGTCATGGCCACAGAGTGACTGACCCACGCTGCAGGATCTATGGGCCGGATCGGTTCATCTGCACATGTGAAGAGAACATACTGTTATAAAGCATGCTGTTGCTTTAAGAGAGGAGATGCATCATATTTACTTACTGCGTGGCAGAGTAAAGTAACCCTGGGGAGAGGGGTCCCAGCACTTGGCCACTGTGAGAATAATGGGTCTAGGGAATAACATTATAATAAATTAATGATCATAAAGTTAAAAAAAAAAACATCTTAAATGCTTTTCGATTCACACACAGATGCTTACCCTGGTTTGTGCACAATCTCCCTCAGAACGCGCACAGCATCGTCATTACTCATATTCTCAAAGTTGATATCATTGACCTGAGCACAGAGGAGTGGGTTGGATATAAACATAATCATCTTTTTTTTTTGACTGAAAAGTACCATCAGGTCATACCTGTAGTAACATGTCTCCAGGCTCAATACGTCCATCTGCAGCCACAGCTCCTCCCTTCATGATCGAGCCAATGTAGATGCCCCCATCTCCCCTTTCATTGCTCTGACCAACAATGCTGATTCCAAGAAAGTTGTACTTTTCTGTATTTGGTAAAAGTAGTTTGTCTTTTTTACTACATAACTGAAGTATTGGTATTCATTCAAAGAGATGTACACATACCCATATTAAGAGTTACAGTGATTATGTTCAAAGACATTGTCGAGTCTGTCACACTACTGAAGGAAGAGGCCTGGATAAAACAAATGAATCATTATTTTTTTTTTAAAAAATAAAACAAAAAAAAAATCATGTTTATAATAATTTATAACAACACGTAGCAAAATATCTTGTTTACTAACTCTTTCTAAACGTGGAGGGCGCTGTTTCCTACGTCTGCGGTGCCGCTTAAGAAGCCGTGAGGCTGTGCTTTGCTCTGTTGCACTGCTAAACCTAAAAACATTTTTTTTTTTATAAAGTTGCCAAGTTATGACCACATAGCATATTTTATAGTTTTAATATGATCCTCCACTCGGCCATACCTGCTCATGGTATCATCGTCGTCAGAGTCACAGAAGCTTGTAGTTTCCAGCTCACTGCTCATCATTGTGCTTGAGCTCTCATATCCCGCTAGGTGGCGCTCCATTCGACTTTGCCCATTCATCCGGGGTCCTGTGAGACCAAGAAAAAACACTGCTTACATGTTTGTTCAAGTCAGTGTTTACATTCTTTTCGATCACAAATATTCCTAGGTTATTTTCTTTTCCAAAAATCCTGATATGTGCAATGTTTAGAAGTTGGAAACAAGTCAAATCATGTAAAAGTGGTTTAGCAGCTCTGCACTGACCGTGTTGATCCATGTTCTCTCTATGCCGTGGCCGCTCTCTCCTAAATGAAACTACAGACTCTGTTTCAGTCTGGTCGTCCAATGTCTCCACACTGCCAGTTGCATTTGGGCTAAAAATACACCAAAAATAAACCATTATACACCTTATTTTTCAGTCATTATCATAAAAAAACATAGTTGCTTGTATGAATCATGGCATATCCCTTTGAGACTAAGAAATGTAAATGAGACACTGACCCAATTTCTTTTATTAAATCACAACTGCTGCATGGAAAAATAACTGGCTGTGACCACACAGCACATATTTCAGTTGGTTTAGAGGGATCAAGGCTAATTGTGTAAAATGTAAAAATGATTAGAATGTGCATCTGAAAGAAAATGCCTGAGTTCAAACTGTGTGTGAACTCCAGTTTGACTCTTTATCTGAACTCCAGACGACATACTTCTTAGGGACCGAAAGATGTTAAGTCCTTAAAATGATTTATTCTAGTTTGCCTAAGGCTCAAATTACGAGCTGGGTACCTGATTTTCAAACTGCAAAAGGAGGAAGTAGGTATTTAAATCCATCCAACTAGTCTCACAAACCCTTTAGCATGTCAGTAATATCCACAAGATTTAATTATGCACGCAACAGCTTTTTTCAGATGGCAAAGAGAAACTTGTTCATCAAAATCAAGCCAAAGCGCAGTCAATCAAATGTGATTTTTTAAGACTTTTTAAAAGACAAGACTAATTAGCTTGGAAAACATGCACATATCTAGCAACTTCACACCCAAATCGACTTGGAACACAATGCATAGGGTTGGCTCTTATATAGTTATCCTCTGACTGTTCTTTTACCTTCCTCTGTGCCTCCTTGAGCCCTTTGTTTAAGTAGTAAGACTGACCAAATAAGCAAGCTGTAGTGTCAGGGGGTAAGAAGGCTTAGTCCATAATTTAGATTACACTAAAAATATTTAGCTTGTTTGCAGAGGCGGTTAATAACAAAGGCAGCTTTGGTCAGTGTTAATGAGCCAACATTCTCTTGCTTTTGCTTGCTTTTCGCTGTAGTGTGTGTCCGAGGATGAAATACAGTATAAAAAAATGTAGTGTGGTGTGTAAATGGGTGTTTTTTCTTACTGGAAGGAGGGGGGTCTGGAGTCTCCGATGCCCCCTGTTCTTTCGACAGGGGGCGGGGGCAGCGGAGGGGGCGGGGGTGAGGGCTGTGGGGGCGTTTCCACGGGAGGAACTACTGGCACTGGCGCATCTCCGCCCGGGCCATCCGACGATACCAACTACAACAAACAAACACACCCATTACTATGAAGCTTTTTTTAGGCAATTGGAGAGACAGGGGAGGTTGAAGTTAGAGGCAAGAATACAGATGTCAGTTACCCAAAGACTCAAAACACTAGTCTTTTCAGAGGGACGCCTCACGGGCAAACTGAAATGCTATCCCACACTTAACCTGCCTCTGCTCATTACGTGACAAAAAGACCCGCAAATGCACGCACACAATAACACCCAAAGACAATTAAGCTCAAAACTATTCAGGATAAAGTTACTCCAAACATAAGGGACACATATAAGGGAGAGAGGGAAGGAGAGGGGGAGGCAGAGAAGGAGGGAGAGACGGAAGGAGAGAGGGAGGGAAAACAGATCACTGCTTTTCTCTTTATTACTGCGCCAAAATGTAGTTCACAAGTGATTCTATCGGACGACAAATCTTCACCACATTTATTATGGACTGTTGAAGTCATTCTCTCCACAGTGGTCCACGCTAGACTGTCCTCTCCCTTTCCTCGTCTCTCTTCTAATGGGCAAGCGACGAACAAACTGCGTCTTTTGGGACTGGAATTGGCACACAGATCACATATCAGTCCCCCTGGTGGTGCACGCGCTTTGTTCCAACTTCTTTTTTTAAAATGCCGTTTCTTCGTCTTATGCACTTAACAGATGCTCTTTGCTTCTAACCTGCCGATCTGGGCCAAGTGGAGTCGTTTTTGTGTGTATTCTAATGCAGCCTGCGGGGTGTGGGGTGGGGCTGGTTGTACCCCGGGCCTTTGGGAGACATTGGAAGTAGGTGAACTGTACCTTCAAGCTCACTGTAACTGTGGAGGCTGTGTGGTTTACAGCTGCAGTATCCATTAACACACTGCAACCCTATCTACAGTGAGAAACTTCTCTCTGCCTTTGTTTGGCAAAACCATTAAGCAACACAAACCCCGCCTCCCGATTACTACAATGCAACAATATACAAGATGATGTAACCCAGGCCAAACATCAAGAATAACTTCAAATACTCAAGTCATTTAATTGAAGCTATCGTGATGATCTGATATTATTGTTGTTCTTGTAAGTGTGCGTGTTGTTGTTAATGTAACTGCTTTTGTAGGTAACACACGGTTGCTATGCCGACAAGTTGAAGTGAAGTTTCTATTCATCAGTTACTGGTCTGTTTTTTGGAGACTGGCTCTAGTGAGCTGAGACTTCTGTTGTTTTGCTCTTGTTTTGGCATGGGTTATGGCCTATAGTAGCCTTTCTTTTCAGAAAATAAAGCAGAAGAAATTTGGCCGGTTTTCTTACACAAAAAACACGCTACAATATAAAATGGTTGTGATACAACTCTGAATGTTTTTTTTCCCTCCTTTTCATTTTGTCACAACAGGGATTCAGTGCTTTTCTGTACAAAAGGTCTCTTCTCCAACTGGTCAGCCTCTATCGTGGTCTGGAAAATGTTAGCCTAAACTCTAAAACAACTTTGTGTGAATGAATAATTAAATGAGTTAGGCTCAAACTGTAATCATGACTTAAAGCCTGTAATTTATTTTTTTTTCCCCTTCCAGATAACCCAGCCCTAATCGCAATTACATTTTACTTTGTAGACAAAATATGGCATCAGTCCTTTATGCTCTTTCACTGAACGTTCTTCAGCTACACAAAAAAGTTGATTCAAAATAAGCAACAGTTATCTTTCCTCTGTACATAATCTTTATTTTTCAAATACTCACCCACGACACCACTCTTCCGTTGAAACATGGCAACTTGGCAGTGTCGTCTGAGATCTCCTCTTTGACCACTCTGAAACACAGAAGCAGAGAGTGAGATGCGGGAGGCACATTACAGCTGTGTGTGGGGCCAGCTCAAAGCACGTCCGCCTCAACTGGAACTAAGAGGTTTACATTACGCTCACACGGCATGAAATATGGACGATCGTTATGAAAACACCGCATCAAAAGTGAGGCATCGTTCACACAGATTAAATCAATGTGCCTTCACCGGTTTGTTCATTAGAGTTAGATCCATTACATGTGTTGGGCATAACAAGGTTGAGGGTTCACCGCCAAAAGGCACAAATTCTGTACAGAGACAACCTGGATAAAAGCACTATGCTTCTGACAGTCTATTAACCAGATAGTATCATTCCACTTTTTCAGTACCTGGCAACATTTTTCAGTTCCTACAATTGTTTTTTTTTTTTTTTTCAGTCAGTACTAAAATATTTGATAGTTAGAACCTTTGCTTTTCTCAGATACCAGAAAGGTGCCAATCAATTACAACTCACTTTTCTTCACTGTTGCCAGAAAGATAAAATTGTTAGCCTCCTTCAATATTCAAAGGTGGTATACTTTTTGTATCATTTTTAATTTGCAGCGCAGTAAGGAGTTTGGATAACTGACGCTTACGGTCTTGAACCAGGATCATGGGCAGGATTACCGTAATGTGCGTATTTACGGTTAACAGAGGGGAAACGAGTCAAACGCAGGGAGAACATGCAAACTCCACAGAAAAAAAAGGCTCAACACAAGAATCAAAATTGATACCTTCCTACTGTGGGATGAGAGTGAAATTTTAGTGATACTAAAATTTCAAACTCAATTTCGATACTAAGGAATGGACTCAATACTCGATACCCATTACTTTACCACTACAAAGACGTGCCCCCTTTTTAGTTAAAGAACATAATTTTCATACACCAAATAACAGCACTTTTCTTAGTTTTGATGAAGCTCAAAATGACACCAAAACTGTAGCTGAAGCTCAAATTTTGTTCTGTTAATGTGACGTCTCTCATATCGATACTTGAGATTAGTTTCAGTGCCGATTAGCTGACTTGGTACTTTTGATTGTCCTAGGTGAGAGTGCTTGTCACTGTCTTAAGTGTTGCCATAGCATTTGTCCCCACATCACTTTTTTTCTGGGTCTTATTCTCTCTTCAGTCCTTTACTTGGACAGACCACAGCTCAAGTGTAGCAGAGAGGACACTTAAAAAACACTTGTTTTTTTTTTCCTCTTCCAACATTTCATCTCCTCCTTCCCCTCTTTCTTCTCTCACTCCCTTCTCTCCCCCTCTCCATCCCTCTCTCCTCTAGTTTTCCTGTGGAGGGCTTGGCTCCTCTGGGCTCCTCCAAAGCAGCTGTTTTGTGGCTGTGCATTACATATGACTGGAGTGTTGTGGTTGGGGCTTATTAGAGCTACTGTTACCAAAAACACTTGCTTGGTCTAATTTAGTAACTTGTTTTGAGAGTGTGATAACAAACGTCTTCTGCGACTGTAGATAAGCTCATTCTGTAGTAAGGTTGTCAAAAGTATCAAAAATCCGATACTAAAACTGGTATTAAAACTAGATACTCATTCGATACTAAAAGTGTCAAATTCATGGGACTGAAATGAATCTTTCCTAAATATCTTTAGAGTGATTTTGAGCTGCACCCGGAAGTATAAGACCACAGAGACTAGTATACACCCATGGACCACTATGGAACACACCTGGACAACTGAGGGATTACACAGATTTAAGACCGCATGGTAAAATAAAAAGAAAATAATATTATTTGATGTTGAAAATCACAAAATCACATTAAAGAGTTCTGTTTTAAAATTATCATTGTGGTATTGGAACCAGTATTGAGTCTATTCCTTAGTATCGCAATGGAGTTTGAAACTTTACTAAACAGCAGCAGCCATTTTGACACAAACACTGAAATCCATGTCTCCTCACCTCATTTCTAACCTCTGACACAGCCTTTCTAACAGTTCATCTTCCAAGCACTTTGATTTGACCAACATAGACGGCGCTAACTATGCACCAAAACACCACTTCCTCTCTCGCAGACGGCAGCAAATGGCCCTGGTCCCGGCTGGAGCTGGCGGAGCTGGTTTGGGTCTCCCCCCTCTCTGCGCCACACACAGGCCGGGCCGACAGCTGGCCGCGTACCAGGGCAAATGAAAACACATACTATTACACAGCGCTCTCCTGGGTCGCTCCCCCTCAGTGTGATTGGACAGCTGACCCAGAGCTATGTTTGAAATTTTTCATCAGAGCTTGGTTGGAGATTTTCAAATATGATTGCAAGTGTGATCCCAGGCTTTTAATTTATTTATTTATAGATAGAACAATTATTTTGGGGGGTTAATATTTATCATGGGCACTTTTTCTTTGCACTGGTGGGGAACTGTTTCTTCTTTTTTCTGTTGATTTGAGCTGCAGAGGGTTGAATAAATCACTTCTATGACTCATTAAGTGTTTCATATATAGCAGCTCATGCTCATAGTTTATAGAGAGTTGAGATTTCATTGTACATGCAACTAGAAATGTGTTTACATCCATGTTCTCTTTGCATTAAAGTCAAATACAATTTTCCCAGACATCTGGTCCACCAGGCAATACATATTTTCAAATTAGGACACAACTTTATCTGGTGCCCCAGTGCTGAAAATTATACATATACACACACACACATTATATGTATATATGCTAGCTTCTGTACCAAGTAGATTTTGCTTATAAAGCAATTATCATTGGGAAAACAATTCACAGTTGCATTAGAGACTGTTGAGGATTACGGGCAGCATACTTAAGTGAGGCTTTTAGAGTGGTTCATCAAAGTCAGTGGACCACCTCCACAGAGAAACCCCATGTGCCTAATGCCATGCAGAGCTCCACTCATGTAAATGGGGAGAGTCTTTCAGGTAAACAAAGGCTTCTGCAGACACAACTACATTATCTGCTACTTTACTGGCAAAAGCCCCCACACCAGACACATAATTGAGGAGGGCATTGTCAGGTAAAATGGTGCAGATGGTTGGGCCAAGGTAGCAACACCTTGCAAAAAAATTTGGCCCAACCTATTTCACCTACTGATGGATGTGCTGTGTCTTAAAATAAGTATAAAAAATGTAAAATGAAGAGTTTTGTAGCAGTGTTAGGGTTGATATAGTTTCCGACAGTGTAATCCAAATAGCCAAAACATCAGCTTAAAAATGTATCGAGTGTACAATGCCTTTAGCAGAAGGCCAGTGGATCACACCGGGTGAACAAACCACAGACGTGCTCCTTCCTGAACTGGAGACTTCAGATGGAGAAGAGGCGAGGGCTCTTTCTGGAAGACTGTGCTGGGAAAAGGGGGAGAAGACGCGGGGACTGAAAGGATGGCTGCCAGGCCAAAGTGTTAAAGAGCGGAGACAAAACCCTGGCTTCACTCCCAAGAGAAAGAAAGCCCGGATTTCACAAGATGATGGACTGAAGGGAGGAGCGAGGGAGAGAGGGTGAGGATTAGGGTAAAGAAAAGCAACAGGGACGGGGAATGCCTCTCATTGTAATGATGAGGTCTCCACAGAAATGTCTCAGGAAGCATACCTCAATATTAATAGAAACATCTGCTTATTAGGCATCTCTTGTCCGGATAATGTGCAGATTAGGGATGGGCCTGCTGTAGCAGAACCTTGTTTTTACACGTTATACTCATGAGTCCCTTCTTATGGGTCAAACTGTGCACAGGTCAGTCACAAGACTGGATTGCATGACAACAGGCATGTATTCATTTAAGTGTGTGTTTAGTACTTAGCGTGCATTTTCAGTGAGGAGTTACTGAGCCGGGCTGACCTGAACAAACAGTCCCCACAGCACACCGTGCTTTTATCATGTTAAACCTTTGTTTCACACGTGTATATGACACGGTGCTTGTAAATGTGAAAAGGTAATTCTCTTTTTGCACAATTTGTTTTTTGAAAGTCATCCTTTCAAATTTTCCTGCAAAATAAAAGTCATTTCAGCTTACCCAAAGTCTTGGTCCATAGACTTGAAAAAGAATTTGTAGTTTGGCTTGTTCAACACTTGTTTAAAATCCAGCAAAGTGATGTTTTCGGCAGCAATAGGAATCTTCACCAAATACGGCGTTTCCTCTTCGTCGATATGATAAATAATTTTGGTTTCGGCCATTTTCACGGTTGCTTTTTTATAAGTTACCACGAGAAACAAACTAAGTATCGAGGTAGCGTTAACTTTGTTGGATGTGCTAGCGGCTAGGTGGCTAACGAGACGGCAGAGGTGAAACGATGATGGCCACTGAGATTTTCGGTCCGAGCCAGCGCACGTAAAAGTGCAAAGAAAACCCCGTTAAAACTCACAAACCGGCTTCAAAAACTACAAAAATCGCGTAGACCCCTTACCGAGGGGCGAAAACCGACGGACACGCTACATTCACACGACCTAACTACCGACAACTTTTCCCCCAACAAAAACATAGAGGAGGGGGTCTGAAAACTTTTCACCACTTTTTGCGAGCCAACGCGGCGTGTGACGTCAGACGTAACCCCCCTCCTTACGTAGCCCCCTCACTGCACTAATTAGCTTTTTTACACTTTAATTAGTTGCTGTGATTTTACGGTGGTTTTACTTTATAAAATGATGTCATGTGTTTGATTAATATATGTTTCTTAACTTAATTCTGTGTACTTCATCAGCTGGCCTAAACATGCTGCCTTTAACACATAAAACATACTTTTTGAGCCATTGTGGTATTTGTAGTAACTACCGTAGTATTATTAATTATTACCGTTGTCATAATAATGATAATGATAATAATAATAATAACAATAACAACAACAACTATATAATAATAATAATAATAATAATAATATTATTATTATTATTATTATTATTATTATTATTATTATTATTATCATTAGTAGTAGTAGTAGTAGTAGTAGTAGTGTTAGTGTTAGTATTAGTAGTAGTAGTAGTAGTATTTAGTAATAAATGACTAAATCTCTAAACTGTGTAACTGTTGTGTCTGTGTCTAGCAAACACTGAAATGAGTTAATTGGCTTCATGAGAAAAAACTTTTATTACCAATTTATCCGCTAGAGGGAGCTGCTGTCTCTTTTATGATTACCAATATACAAGCTGCCAGCTGTGACAATGTTATAGTTTTCTGTTGAATAAATGTGGGCCAAATACCACTCCAATCACACAGAGGATCACAAACAGGACCCAAAAGAGCACAGCCAGCACCTGCACCCAGAGCAGAGTCCTCCTGCTCTGCTGCATGACCTCCACCTCCCCCACCAGACCAGGGGCTGTCCCGTACGGCCTGTCTGGGTGCATCTGTTGCACCCTGAGGCTCACAGTGGGTAGAATGATGTAGCGGGCATCACAGTCCTCCCCTTCCAGAGACAACACCACTCTCTGGGTCACTGTGGCTAAACGTGTGGCTATGGTACCAGGCAGTCTGAGAGGAATGTGGGGCAGGCGGGCGAGTATGCGGGAGTTACAGGGGAGAGAGTGGGCATCTCCACTCTCCAGGGGGGTGAGGTGGCGACAGAGCGGACAGGGGATGGCGGGTGGGCTGTGAGGGTCCCCAGGCACAAGAGGGCACAGCTGGATTCTGTGCAGACACTCGGTGCAAAAGATGTGCAGGCACTCCAGCATACGAGGGCATTTGTGGTACAGGTTGTACTCCTGGTAGCAGATGGGGCACTCCACATCCGAATGCTCCCCGGCAAAGAGGGTGCAGGGTCTCCGGGGTGAGGACTCACTTTTGCTGTTGGTGTAGAAGGAGTCATGATGTTGGTTTGTTTGTTTGTTTTTTTTGTCAATCTGCAGCAAGAAAAAAAATAGATTAGGTTTGTCACAATAAAAAATTGATATTGGAAATAGTCTACACTTTTTCTTTTTTTTAACAAAATATGAAACAAGATAACTCTAAAAAGGTTATGTTGGCTTTTAGCAAACGCAGAGATTAGACTCAACCCGAGGGATGCTGTTTTGTTTTTTCTTAAGTTTTATGAACAAATTCCACAGCACATGAGTCATAGCAATTGCACACAGACATCTACAGTCTCACCCCCCCAGGTCGGTGTCTGCCTGGTGTGCTCTGACCTATGGTACACGCTGAGCAGGAAGCAAAGCCATAATGAGGTAGTAAAGCTGTAAATAAAAGCAAAGCAAAAGTAATGAACAATAAGTTATATGTGTGTATGGAAGTGTGGGATTTCAAACTGGAAAGAATTTACCAGAAAAATACAAGATAACAATAGGGTAATCATAGTCTTATAATTTCTAATAGCCAATAGAACAAGAAGTGCTGGGCCAAATGTATCAGGCTGCAATAATACAAAAAGTAATGAATGTCAAATACTCAATATTGTTACTTAAATAAAAGTTGATACAGAAGAAATGTACTAAAGTACTAAAATATACTTGAAGAGTAAAAAGTAAAAGTATTTTGCACAGATTTTGAGATCTAAAAAAGCACCAAATGTAGTGATTTTAATTAGATCTTTTGCTGAATTACGGAATTGCAGAATTAGTGTTTTTTATTTGTAAAATTAAGTTAAAAAATAAACCCCTCTGTCTTTTCAGCAGGTTTCAAACAATAAAAAACTTTTCAGTCCTTTTTAAAACTGTAGTTGAGTAGAAAGTACCTCATCTCAAGTGTAATGAAGCAAAATGTATCCACTTAAAAATGTACTCAAGTGCAGATGCCTAAAATATTACTTTGTTATGCTCCACCACTGACTGCTACTGCAATTGCTACTAATACTCCAAGCCTAAGACTAGTCCACCAACTGCACGTCTGTTAGTACTACTTCGATCACTACCATCAAACTTTAGCTGCTTTCCTTGCATTCCTATTTTTAATTTTTTTTTTTAATTTTGAATAGGCCTGTTTGATTTCCAACTACTAAATATACCAAGTAATATCAAAAAGGTAATTTGAACATTTAAAAAAAAACTTTGTTACTCAAAGCAAAGTCTTGGTTCCCACATGATGACTGTCAGTAGATGAGTTCTCCATTGTTACCACAGTGCCCCAAATAATTGTGCAATCTCATAAACTCATAACTTAACCCTACAAGCCCTTGTTTTGCATTGGCGGAAAAGTACACCCCAGTTATGCTTTAATAAAAATAGCCTAGTTGTATCTATGTAGGCCAGCAACTGAGTGAGACAGCGGACGGGGAGGGAGCTGGCATCGTTCCAACATGACGGAGATTCACTTACCCACTGGTCTCCGCTTCGATCACCCGACTCTGACACTTGCACTTTCTATTGATCCTCCATGTTATAGATGTGGCTTGGATATCGTCTTTACTGGACTGACATCGTCTTGTTTTTGACTTCACCTGATTTCCCTTGTCTCTGTCGCCCCCCCTCGAGACATGTCCTCGCTTCGTCAAGCAGTAATTAAACCCCTGGTGATGTCGAGGTAACCAGGAGACACAGCAGACAAATGACATGTTACAAAGCACCCACAGTCTTGTCACTTCTGCCTGTGCATGCGTATTAGACGTACAAGTCAGCATGTTATGGTTTGAAGTTTGCATATACCTGTAATTATGAGCATTATACAATTTATCTCTATGCTTAGGCTTTTCATGCAATAATGGGTTTGAGTGTCACTTGTGTGGTGGAAGGTCGGGCACTTGCTTGTCTCAATAGTGATATTGTTTTGCTTGATAAGTTCTACAGTGCGACATTATATACATATATGTTTTTCGAGATATATTTCAGCCACCTGAAAATTACAAAATTTATGAGTTTAATGCCATACTGTGGGACATTTAAAGGTCCTATATTACACAAAACTGACTCTTGTGAGCTTTAAGCCATGTTATAACGCTGTTAACTCCTCAAAAACATATCTAGCGTTGCATTTTGTTTCATTCACACATATATGACTAATCCTTTATCATTAAAATGTCTACATCTCCAAAGCCCAAAATGCTCTGTTCCACTCTGTGATGTCATGACGTGGTAAATATCAAGTTAACAGCTACCTTTTACCTTTAGTTCAGTAGAGATTGGTAATTCCAGGACTGAAATTATCCAAATTATTCAAGTGCAGGGAGTGATGGAGTTTAAAAACACAATGGAGCACTTGCTGTATTTCCACATGACATCACAAGGTGGAACGGAGTCTTTTCAGTTTCAGAAAATAACTCAGCTTAAATAAACAGATTTTGTGTGTTAAACATGTGTGAATGAAACAAAATACGGCTCCAGGTATGTTTGTGATGAGGAAACTAGTGTCATATGGGCCCTTTAAGGTAATAAAATAACATTTAATTTGGGAAAGTGGCAGTTAGTTTGTTTATTTGTTTATTTAACAGTGGCAATGCAGTAATTAATAGGCCAAAGACAAGACACTGGCCTTGTTCACATGCACACCCAAATCTGATTAGATTCTGATTTCTGAACCTTTAAAATAATGTAATTGACATGAAAAAACACAAAATCTGATTATGCGTAATCAAAAGGACCATAGTCAGAAAGAAATCAGATGATTTTGCTGTTTATCTCATAATAATCAGATTTGGAGTCCACATGTAACCAGTGCTAACACAGATCACGGTTTTATTACATTAGCGAATAAATGTATTATGTAATATTTTGACATGCAATAAATACTAGTGAAACTCATTCAAATAGATATGGACACACCGGAAAGAGCAGTTACAGCCTAAATAAGATCAGGTAGGCTAGATTCGACCAAAATAGAATCATTATTTCAAAATCAACAAACAAAAACTATCTGAGTCACATCTTCTTAAAATAATCTCTTTGAAACTATGGTGCCTGTCTGGACTTGTCTGATTTGAGTATTTTCCATTGGCTTATCTCAAATTACATTTCCGGCTTAATAAGAAATACCACATTCAAACAACAGGAAGGATCTTACATGGGAATACCTGTATTAACTTGCTTTTTGGCAGAAGCAGACGGGTGCGAGGTGTAACTCCACTGTTTGTTTTACTCAAATCGTCCTGTAAGAATGTGTATAGTAATTGTGATTAAAATGGAAACAATATCCCTTTTAATGATAGCTGAAATGTACAGTTTGTCTATACAAAGAAACATTGTTTTGATCAAGGTGTGACTTGTGGTTGTGAACACACCTTTAATTATCCCGTTGAAAGTGAAACCCGCTGTCTCCTTGAAACTACAGTGTCATAATCATAACAAACTGTTATGTTTTTTGCAAACAGCACTTTAGTGTCTTATACTGTATTGACACAGATGATAAAAGGCATTAGTTCTGTCATGAACATTATAATATCTGTTCAAATAGTTGTGGGTTGAATTCTCAGCATTTTATGTACAGCATAAAAATACTGTTGTTTTTTTGTTTTTTTACCAGTTATTGTTGGGTCACTTTTTTGGGTTATTTTCACATAATTTGATTGTTTTTGCTTAACCCAAAAGCTGGATAAACGGGTTGGGTCATAGTTGGGCCATTTCAAATGTCAAATAACGATAAACATTTTTCCGCCTTCATCTGGTCTACCCTGCGGTCTGGATCAAATACAGACGTCAACTGTCCTTGGCAGCCATTACCCTCCTCCTGTTGTTCTCCAGAAAAATTACTGATAAAGGTATTTGTACGTGTTTTATTATTTTATCTTTGTGATTTTATCTGAAACTTTCCACAATGTAATCATTTTGTCCCAGTTAATGTCACTAAAGAAACATTTGACCCTCTGACTCCTGATACCTCAGACAATAAAAGTATCTGTACTTCATTTTGGATTTGAATTTTTCACAGATAAATCCACAGTATCTGTATTCGGCTTCACATTTTAGCAGACACACTATTGTACCTGTAAACACTTCTGTCTCTCTGCTCCCACAGGAGTCTCCTGAGACTGAAGTGTTCACAGCTCCAGAATCTCAACACTCAGGCTTCTGTCACTTCACCAAGTTACAACAAGAACAAACTGCAACATGGACAGCTGTGATGATCACAGTTATATTATGGCATGACATGTTTTAAATACAATTATTTATTTTAAAATGCTTTTTTAAAATAAATGTTTTTTTAAATAGCACTGTGGATGTCATTACAAGCATTAAACCCATTCAGTGGGGAGAATTAACCCACCACGAGTTAAAGACAGTCCAGAATTGGGTAGAAAAAAAATAACCCAAATGGGTTAAAAATAATAACCCAAATGGCTGGGTCAGAACAACCCAGAGTTGTGAGTGGTGTATTATTTAACACAGGTTGGGTTATTTTAACCCAGCATTTTTAATGTGTAACATTACAAAGTCTGATTACTGCTTAGCAGGAGATTTTACAGTAATGGAGACACTTCCCAAACAGTAGTTCTAATATTACAAGCTCACCCTTTATCCAAACCTAAAAAAAAGATTTTGATAAGAGCCAAGGGTCTTACTGTAACATAAATACAGATGGAATAATCGGGAAAGCCATAAAAAAAATTATCAAAAACAGCAGGATACTGGACAAAACAACAGTAATAGCAGCACACACGCACCACACACAGGAGGCCAGTGATTGTTGTTAGAACTGAGCGGAAATCCCCATGAAAGGACTGAGGGCTGAGGTTACTGATAGTAGAGGAAGGAGGAAGTCTACGTCACATACTCACATCAATGTACATACACACTCACACGCAGACAGACACAGCCGCAGACAGCCACAGCCACACACACACACACACACACACACACACACACACACACACACACACACACACACACACACACACACACACACACACACACACACACACACACACACACACCGCTCCAACCTGTGATTGTAAAGTTAGACCTGTGAAATGTAGGCTTGTCCTGTATTATCCTGTTTTAAACTGGGGAGTGTATAAGATCATGTTACACCAGAATAGACAGGCTATTGACCATTAAGAATCAGCCTAGTTGTTTTTTTTCTGAAGACTCACTGTCTGTGACCGAGGCTCTGATTCACCTCACTGAGTTAATATTTGTTGACTTGGGCTGGGATGGCCCACAGCTGGATCAACCCGCCGTGTGACGTGTACAAGACGTGTACTGTGACTCACACTTTTTGTCAAAGATAAAGGAGAAGACTTGGCAAACAGTCAGTTCCACCCACTTATCCGTCCACACGCCTATATATACAAGTGGCACGAGTTTCCAATGTTGATTCAAACGTTTGACCGAGCTCAAGAAAAGGGACATGTACACGGAGCTGGAGTGCGCCATTTGTTACCTGCCTTACAACGCGGGGCGGCGGTGTCCTCGTGAGCTCCACTGTAAACACACTTTCTGTGAGAGCTGTCTGCTGGCGCTGTCCCGGGCTCTGGCACACAGCGAGGCGCACAGAGAGGCGCACCGGCCCGAGCGTCAGGACACGGCCATAGTCTGCCCTCTGTGCCGACACACCACCTCCATCTCCGGACAAGAGCAGATCAGAGCCGAGCTGAGGGTGGACGAGTGCGCCATGGAGCAGCTCATAGTCACCGGGGTCCTCCTGGAGACAGAGGAGGAGGAGGAACCGGAGGAGGGCAGTCAAGACCCAGAGGAAGAGGGCACTTCGTCTGAGAGCACAGGAGGGGACACAGGAGGGGACACAGGCGAGGACAGAGACCCGTCAGAGGGACACAACAGAGGCACGCTGCGGCGGAGTTTGAGGAAAGTTTGGAAGAAAATTATTGGGAAAAACTCGCGACAGATCGGATATGACTCCACAGGTTGGTTCTGGCTGGCCTTAAACTGCTTAGGTTAAAATATGTTAATAGAATACATAATACAATAAGGATTAATTTAAGGCTAATTGAGGCCTAGGCTACTTAAAGAATCACCTGTTGTATAAGGTGTTGGACAGACCTACAGTTTATCTTAATGGAAGTATATAGCCTATATCATTGATTGATTTATTTATTTGATATCATCATGTAAAGTATGAATGTTCTTTCTTTTGCAGCCATGTCCAGTGATGACATGAGGAGCTTCGCCTTGATGGCCTGCTACATGTTCTGACCTCCTCAGACTTTGACTCCTGAACAGTGTCACCCTGTATGTGACTCTCTCTTAGCCCTATAGGCTTTGTTGGACACACTGTGAATGACTGCTATAAGTCAGCAAGACTACTGAATAGACTTACTGATGTCAATAAGAACACTTTGTTAAATTATATCATGCACATGTGAATTTACTATGTTTTTTTTTTTTTTACTATTGTTTATTTAACTTTGTATATTTAAGAAATCAATAAATAATAAGTTATTTTACTGTCTGTGTTCTAATTCATGTGAAATGTCATTTTATAATAACAATTAAAAACAATAATCCTATATTCTAGAAGATAAAGTGCAGTATTCCCTGACACAGTGCAGAAAGTGTGCTACCTGGTTTGGCAAACAGGTGATCAGCATTGTCCCCAATCACTCAATCAGTGGCAGTGTCTTCAGCGTGGACAGATTGTCTGACAGATCACCACCACGACTGTTAGTTTTTCTCGGCTGACATAACCTGGGAGACAACATGTCAGCTTTTCTCTTTTCAAGGTAAAACAAAATTATTGTCTTTGAATTTATTTTTTATATATATATATCCCTGTTGCAAACGCCTCCATATGAGACAGCACCCCCTTTCTTTGCAGAGTGTCTTTCGTCATTGTGCTAGCCTGTGCAGCTGTTGTGTCATTTATCATAAGTTCACATGCTGCAAAGGGTAAGATTTCTGTCTCTACATTAATTTAGGCTGCTGGTTTGGAAGTGGAAATTCCCAAATTCAAGTTTATTCAAGGTTAACCAGTTGAGAACCACACAGACAAAAGAATCAATTTGTACTATTTAAAGTGTTGTTAGTACAGTACATTTGTCCCCATGACATTTTTAGATTGTTACTAGATTTTGGCTAATGGGAAAAACATGCAACTAGATGGTCAGTTGAGCAAGTGTCAATAGAAAAACATTCTATTTGAGTATAACACCCGAACACCAGTAGCCTGTTTTTACATATATATGTGCCTGTAGCATATTGATATAGTAACACGTTTTCTTATATTTGCAGCCTATGCCACTGTTGCCCCATTTGACAGTGGGGTAGATCCGAGCTTGAGGTCATACAAGCGTTTCAGTCTGCTGTCGTCTGAACCGGGAATTCTACCTGGGACAGTCCCTGAAACTGCACAGAACTGGAAAGCTCCTAATAGAGATGCTCAATCAATGTCCTTTTCTAGGCAAGTTTATCTCCAATCAAATTCGCCTAGAAAAGGACACTCAAATTACGGTCCAAATTCTCAACACAACCAGCCCAACTTGGAGGGAATGACTCAACTTCAAGGAGGTCGACATTTGGGTGGAGTGAAGCCGGCAAGAAGCACATCCACTCTCTTAGACCTACCCAGAATCAACCATAATACTTTCTTTCAGAGCCAAAATGGTGGCGTGTCTGGGTTTGTTGCCCCTAACAATGGCAATTCTCAGTCTTGGCTCTCACCAATTTTCAGGAAATCGCTACAACAGGAGAGGCCCCTCCCTCCACGTGATTCACAAGTTCAAAAAGTGTATGATTATGATCAAATTCCCAGAAGTGGCCCGTCAGCTTTGCCTGAAAGCAGAACTGAAAAAAATATTGATGGGCAATCCCCTTATAGCTCCCCTATGTCATTCAGGAGAAGTGGATATTGGAGTTCACAAAGCAATACAAACAGAGATGGTAAAGAGGGACATGCTGGAACAAGTGGCATCCTGTTAAACAAACCTCCCAGTTTTTTAAACCAAATGTCTTCTCTTTTGCCATCAGGAAGCATCAGTTTAGAGTCGAATGAGTTTAAGCCTGAGAAAATGACATCACCCATCACCCTGCACACTTCCCAGGACAAGTTCCCAGCCAACAGCAATGTGAAGACCAGCTACAAAAGAGTCCAGTCTTACCTTCTCCGGAATATCCCCCACACTACACACGCACCCAAGGGAGTAAACACACAAATTTCCCAACACAGTGTTTATAACGGTCAAGATTTTAGTCAGCAAACCAGAACTAATTCTATGTTGTTACGCAATGAAAATAAGTTCAGTGGACATATTGGTGATGCAGTGAAGTATGACCCAGTGTCTGTTATTTATAGGGTTCCTAAAACCGATACATCGACCTCTCATGAAGACCCAAACAGTGCTAGAAGAAATTCCAAAGATGCTATAAGTGGTCTTGGGGACACAGGAAGTCCCAAGAATCCTTTTGAGAACATACAACCAAAAGAAAGGTTAAATCCCACTTCAGGGCTTGCAAGTTGGCCAGTTTTGAAGAAAAGCAGTCCACCATCTATTGATTCAAAAGAGGCCAATTCTGAAGCAAGGAGTTACGTTTTTATGCGTCCATCTACGTTGCAAAAGTACAGTTTTGGGCAAAGGTTAAGAGGTCCAGAGAAGACTTCCACAACTCCCAAGTCATCGTCTTGGCAAGATTATGGATCTGCACTGGATTTTACTTTAGATCGCTATAGATCTAAAGCGGAAAATAATTTTAAATCTGGAGCTGTCAGTACTACTGATGAACAAAAGATTGATAGTAAACCACATGCAAAATCAGCAGACATCTTAAAATTGGTCACACGGACAAGAATAAAGCCCCAGTCTAAACTACTTGCACATGGGACGGCTTTAGAGCCATTTAACAGGCGATACAAGCAGGGGAAAGTCAAAGATAAGGAGTTTAAAGCGGTTACTTATGATGATATTATTGGAAGTGCTTCTTTTAGTAGCGTCACACCTGCAAAAAGAGTCACAAGCAATGGCAATTTTGAAAAAGAGAAAAAAAACACACAAAGTAAGACTCTGGACTACTTTGCAGATGTGATGCATGTGAATGGAAAGGCAAATACAAGTAATATAAATGCCACTGAGGAAGGTTCTGTTAGTGGGGAAGAGTTTTATTTTAAAGAAGAAGCAGAGACTGAATCTGGGGAATCAGATTTGAGTGTGAGTGAAAAGGAAAGTGAAGCCAAGAAAGTCCCTGATGGGCTGTCGTCTGATCCGGAAGAGAATATAGAAAGTGACAGTTTGTTGGAGATGCATTATCTCCGCACATCGACTGGAAATGTCTCCTTCCAGTCCTTAAATCTGAACCTATCATCAATTTAATAAAACATATTACCTAAACCTATTTTGTGTTCTGGGATTTCTTCCACAGGTTGTGTTTTAACTTGATCTAAGTTGATGGTTCTCAAAAAGCGGTCCCTCACTCCCTCAATTATTTGCTTAGAGATTTAGACTCAACATAAAATACATTTTTGTCTTTCTTTGGGTTATTCATTGTTTGAAACTAGTATCGCGATTGTGTAGATTTATTAGATTTGTTTCAGTCCTAGTTTAAACCTGGAATTATCCTGTTGAATATTTTCTTAAGTGAAAAGTTTGAGTACTACTGATTTAAATATAAATGCCTGGTTGTAACATTCACTGACACTCAAGAAAATGACAGGGGCCTATGTTGATTGTGAAAAAGCCTTTATTGCTCTATGATCGTTAGAGTTATTAGTGGTAAAATGTTGCTAATTGAGGTTTGAATAGCAGCCAAAATGGTAAACCATACTGTACTGAGTGTGACTGGCAGTAATAAGTGCAATAGGCCTATATTTCCACATAGAAAACTATATTTATGGTGCAGTAGTATTTATTCATTATCCACTGTATGTATACATTCCACAGCAGGCCTTATGTCTCGTATGGCAGAACTTCCTCCATAAATCATTTCTGTTGTACAGCATACTTCACAGATGACCTTGTGTCATGTGGAAATGGTGACCTCTGCTCTCATATGGTTAAGCTCTTGGGGGGGAAAGAATGACAGTAAAAAACTCAGATCTTGAGATACAGCCTGAGAAAACTCAACAAGGTCAGAGAGAGTCATTCCTCCACAATTGCAGTGATTTGCATAATTTAAATGTTAAGAATAAAGTAGAAAAGTAGTGGAGAAGGTCACACTTGAGGCTTTTTATAAACTCATCGTATTCCCATTTCTTGTGTCCCAATTCCCAGACAGAGGCCACCAAGTTTGTATGGCTGACACACATTTTCCAGTCTGGACTTTTCCATGTTAGTCTATAAGGAATAACTGTGAAAGCGAATGGAGGGCTATACCATGGAAATATAATATGTTGGTCATTTGAATTAAAGGCAGAGTAAAGTATGCATTAAAAGCTAATACATACCAGAAAGCTTACCTTCTTAGAATATTCACAGGAGCATAATTTGTCCGCTAGATGGCGCCATGAGAGCACTTTAGAACGCAGTACACGTGCATGACCTTAAGTACAAGATGACACATGCTGCTGCAGGATTCTGATAACTTTCCTGCTAAAAGACAAAATGTACCCCCAGAATTCCCAAAACGAACCAAGTATCACGTGCTATTACCCGCCCCCCTCAGTATCTTATTTCAGGGTCGCTGGGTGCACAGTGGACCCAGATCATAGGCTCATTCACACGCCCTCACCCTTCACCTTTCCCCAGACAGTCACCTTTTAAATACCCCCTTATACGCTTGTACTTAAGCAATACCGGGGCCCCAAATGCGAGGGGCGTGCTATTCTACCCTAAGTAAGCATTTGTCCGCTGGATTAGCGCCACACGGTCTACTACTGTATAAACTACCTGTGGGAATAATTCTGAAAGGAGCCTGTGAAGACCCTTATTGTTGGAGGTACAGTGAAGCCTGATGACTGGCGTGTCGTGTTTGGGCAAGTCTTCAAAAAGTATCCCGTTTTGTTGCGCGCTTTTGTGTTGGTGATGGCTTTACGCATCTGTTACGCACACTCCCTTTTTTTTTGTAAAATACGTAATATCTGAAATGTGTGTGTGGTGTTGTCTTGCAATCCGTCCCTGGCCCTCCCCTTTTTGCTCCAACAGCGAAAGGGGAATTCTGTACCATGTGTCTGTGGTTTTCAGGGAGCTCTCAAGGAAAATAGAGGCCTCACTGTGGCCCCAACCACTCCCCCCAAAATACACCCACCGCCACCTCCCTCCTCTCCTCCTCTTTCTTTCTTCTTCCTCTTCTTGTTCTCAGATTCCCGCCATGTGGCATGTCTTTTAACAGCTTCAATAGTCTGTTTCACACTACTGAACTAATTTGGACAAATCCACAAATGAACCTTTTGGCAAAAGGCAGTAGGCTACGTGAAAGGGGGTGGTGTGAGGAAACAGTTGGACAAAAGACTATGTAAAATTCACTCACTTTACATTTACTGTGATGGTCAGTGTAGATTCTTGTTCAGTCTTTTCTGGTGGAGAGTCTGTCACCTGTTTGTCTCCATGGAGATGTTACTGCTTTGCTTGAAATTGACCGCAGGATGGCATTAGTCTTGTTTATCTCCATTTGGATAAGCAGGTATAGCACTCCCAGCCTAGTCCAAGTTACAGGTCAGATCTGTGGATAAGTGATCCCATGTTTTTCAACAATTTGAGCATTCCCTCACCCCAGAGGACATGTCTGGGGTGAGGGAAGTCTGGGAGTCCCTGCTTAGACTGCAGCATCCCGCGACCCATCCACGGATAAGTGGAAGAAAATGGAAAGCAAAAAGGGTTTTCAATAAAACACCTGCAATAAAATTAAGATCGATACTGTGGAACATTCTAGGCAAACCAGTAACATCTCCATGGAGACAAACAGGTGTACCAGAAAAATTACACAGTGCACCTGGCCTAAGCCATCGTTCTACCAGCTCAAATTAGACTAGAGTTTAAAGTAAAACACATGCAGTGGTTAAATATTATGTTTTCATAACAGGGAAAAACTGTGAAATGTCTCAGATACTTTGAATTCAAACTAAGGTTAGCTCACTTTTTTACTCCAGTCGTAGCAAAGTGTGAATTATAGGAAGGAAGTAATTTAGGAAGCATGGTGGAATAGGCCTGACATTCCCATTCCCACATCTGCAGCCAAGGGAGCAAGCAAGCATAGGCTATTTCCATCCAACAATCTGCAATCTTCCTGTGGTCTATTGTACACCACGGAGGAAGTCATAAAGGCAAAGAAGACTTCCTGTATTGTTGCCAACCTGCTCTTGTACAGTGCGCACTCTAAGGCCAGGGATCAGAGATGTAAACATCATAAAACAGCCACTTTCTTTGCTATCGGGCGGCCAAGACACACATCCCCCTGAGTGTGGAGATATCACAAAATGTAGGGCATGTTGACATTGGGATTAGTTAGACATTTAATGATGTCAGCTTGGCTATTCAGGGTCATCATCAGTGGTGATTATCTGACCGACTTGAATGACCTTTGGAGCAATGTATCTGAGACCTAGTTCTGGTGGGAAAAACCGAGGCAGGTGTTATGCAGGCTATAAATTGCGCTAAGTGTAAAGAACGCAAGAAAGTGTTGGGTTGGATTTCCATTCCACTCAGGGCGGTTGTATATCCACAGATCTGAACATGCAGCGCTCAAACTTGATGTTTCTGACCCAAATCTTCCCAGTGTTCCCATCAGTCACCTACAGCTCCTGACAGCATTCTGAAACATAGCAAAAGAAAAATGCAATGCTGTCAACTGGGCAAAAAGTTTAGTGTGAAGATGTGCGGTGAAACATATTCACTGTAAAACATACCGGGACGACTGAGGGATTACACTGAAACCATTCTGAAAGGCCACTGTTGAAACATATTTAATCTGTAAAGAGTTCATTTGTAAAAACAGATAAGTGCCATTTCAAAACATCATCAGAGCCTTGCAGTTTACTCTTTATAGCAATGATTTCAAAAGCCAAATGTGTTTTAGTGCTTTCAAAATATTATTCCATTCCTCCTTGATAAAAATCCTCCTTGATAAAAATCCAGTAGATATTATATTCATTGCAAATATCTCTAAAAACAGTAGATATAAAGATAATTGAACTCTTCAAATATTATTTTCTCTTATCAGTGAACAAAATTCAGAAAGTAGTAACTTGCTTCTGCGTTACGGTGCAATATAAAGCAATGAAATAATAATATAAACTATGATAAAATAAGGGCACACATTGGCTAAACATGTAAAGGGGCACTATGACACTTTTCTGCTGGATGGTCCGCTACTTAATTGTTTCTGTAGAGATCTTATGAATTCATCAATGCATCTCACTACGGCATTTAACTCTCCATGGAAAAAAATCAGGTGATGCCACTAGACCAAGCTACAGGGCAGACCTGTGGAGAGGTGACCCCACTTACTTCAGAAAGCATGTTTTTCAAGCAATTCAAGATATTTGATCAATATAAACACCTACAATTAAGTTAATTGTTGCAATGTGGAAGATACCAGGGCGAGCGTTTACATTTCCATGGGACACCCCACCAGAAAATTACATAGTGCACCTTTAATAAGAGTGCTTATAAATGCTTCAAAAGATGAAACAAAGACATCTTGAGCTTTCTTATAAAGAGTTTGAGGATTTATTTTAGACCACATCCCATCTCTTGGTCTATAACTTCAAAGAGATGAGAACAGAAGCAAAACAGACTTTATCGGAGCGGCTTTTCATCTGCAAAGAATCTCAATTCAAAAGAACACGCCTCAAAATGCATTCCCAGGTGCTCTCAAAAGGTCATTCACACTGGGATACACACACCCTGAAAGCAGATGAGAGATTTCACCTGTACCCCTACCACCCCTTCCCTTCCCAAACCTCACCTCCGACCCATGAACCCACTGTCCTCTTCCTGGCCAGGATCCAGCGGGGCCCCTTCTTCACCCAGTCATCACCACGAGAACAAATGGCAGCTGTGGCTCGTCGTTTGTTTCCTTCAGAGCAGTGCCGATGGCTGTATAGTTTTGTGAACGAGAATCTAGGGCACTTCTAACCACTGTAACTGTACATGAAATGGACTTCCCATTGCCCAAGGGTGTGTCACAAGAAATTTGTTTCACTGAGAACTAACATGACCACAGATGGATGGCAACAAATTACACTCGCACTGGTAGAATTTCATATTGCTGTCAGCCATTGTTGAAGGTAGGTAACATTTTAACTCTATATGAATCTGTCACTGAGCAGTATGGTTCAGGGGATGTTGCCTGTTATACGATACTTATAATAAGCTCTGTTATAAGAATGGTGGGGATTTTTTTTTTTTTGTAATGATAGTCTTGGGGATGGGAGGTAAATATCCAAATAAATGCACAATCGAACACAATTACAAAAGTATTATTGTGTATCTCTTGTGTTTAGGTTATCCAACTGATTATATATGCAGAAAGCAGAATGAGCCCCCCACTTTGTTACATAATCGAATGACCAAATCCATCTGTGCATCTCCATATAACATAATATTATCCCTGGTTCAAAGGTAGTTGTAATCATTGTATTTTCAAACCAGTTGGAGTTCATATTGCAGATACCTTTCATATCTAGTCATCTACACCTGCTGACAAAGATGAGGGCTTTACCTGACCTGGCACGATGTTATAAAAAGATAAAATCAAATTTAGATAGCTATTAAGTGTGGCATCTCTTCTTTAACCACTCCTGACCGTGACAACGCATTCCAGCCAAGATTAGCAACAGTCAGCCACTTACAGGCCTTGAAACTCCCATGGGGAACACTTTGTGAGTAAAAGATGTAAAACAAGTGTTAAGGGAATAGGAGATATGTAAACAGTATAACAGGGTCAGACGGGATTTTGTTTCCCTTAAAAAGCAGGTGTGAGTGTGTGTGTGTGTGTGCGGGGGGGTTGCGTACAGGTGCGGCTCAGTTTATATTAACAGTGTGAAGGGAGGTGCCAGTGTAAAGGCTATACTGCATAGACGGATTCATGTATAGTCATTCAATCACGTCCCGCGGTGTAGGGTTGCACACTGCCATCTGCAAATAAGGCATGATACAATCTGCCTCCCATACATGTTAACACAGAGGTATGTTTCAGACAAAGGAGGGAGTAGACACTAAATACAAGTTAGCCAAATTACAAGTAGTGATTAGATAAATTGGAAAGTGGCCAATGGCGGTAAAGATGAGATGACAACAACACAATCGTGCCGGGAAGGAAGGCTTTGAAGGTGCTTTTTTCCACACTGGTGACATCTGTTGTGGTCAGGACTAAAAGGTTCAAGTGGCATGAGCTGTTTATACTTTGTGCAGATGTTGGCACTATAGCAGCCCACCTTGTAAAATTTTCCCCCTGATCTAGTTTGGTGTTGTTTCGTGTCAGTATTTAATCACCCCTAATTACATCACTCGAGCAAAAATTAAAGACCACCACGACAAGTTTTTGAATTCATTCGTTTAGTCAGATTTTTACCAAGCAACAAAGAACTGTCTACACATCAATGGCAAAATTTTACATTATTCCCATTCAGTACCATCCCTCTGGAAAACAAGAGATAAATGAGTCAAACATGAGCAGCACACTTCTGCGTATTTTATAAATGTCTATAAATGCATTGAGTGAAATCATACAGCCACTTGTACCACAGTTGCCTGAGCTTGAGTAATGATATGTTACACTTAAGCTGCAAATTAGAATACATTTTATAACCAAAAGTGTTAACAGCCAAAGCATTTCTTTAGAGGTTATAAATAAATCAAAAAAATCACGTGTTTGTCTTCAAAAAAAGACTGTATGACACTGAAATCTCCCATTTAAGTCTGTATTAATAAGTAGGTGCACCAAATATGTAGCACAGAAAAGAGCTGCATTGGATCACAAAAGCCTCCACCAGTCATGTGACCAGGAAACTCCTCGGGCAGACAGGCAAACACACGAGTACAACGTGGAACTGGACAGACAAGTGAGTAGTATTTTTATTTTGCACTGTGGCCTTTTCTTTCAAATCATGCATTTCTATTGAATCCTGAAAGACGTACGAAAATTCAAGGTTAAAGCATATGCAAGTCTTCACAAGGACCTTTATCACCACGTCACATAAGCAGACTGCAAGATATGTCACAGCTCTTCCCTCCTCTGTTCCAGAAGAAAAAAAAACAGAGAACCACAAAAGATTACATTTTCAAACAACAAAACAAAACAGTACATCTTGAGCTGAAGGTTAGAACTTCTTGAGGTTATGATTGGACAAAACACATCACTTGTGTCTTTTTCTTCTCTTTCTGTTATGATTTGGCACATACAGCTCAATGATAAAGTCCTCAAACACAAAGATATTGGCCAGAACTCTTCTGATAAGGGCCATAGCTGTCAATCAGGTCTTTACATAAGTCACTATGAACATTTGTAATGCATTCTGTACAGAAAAATAGACACAAAAATAAACTTGATTTTCTGCTAGGGCAGCCCTATTAGTGCTAGCTGCTGAGAGGGGACAGACAGGCACTTAAGTGCTGATGCATAGCGCAGATTAAAACAAGAGCCAGTGAAGAATTTGAATCAGATAGTCTAACAAATTAAAATACCTTTAAAATGCTTACCTTAAAAAGCTTTGAGAGCAAATTGGCATTTTAGTGATATTTTCCCCACTGAACTGTTTCTGCTGAGCCCTTACTTGTGCTGTGATAGTGTGCTTAACGCTTAAACATACTAATGCTGGCCTCGGCAGAGCTAGCATTAACATGGCTATTGATAGGGTCTATTCTGGGTTGTATGTACCGCATGTTGTTGAACATCCTGAGACGAAGAGGATTAAGTGAGACACAAGTGTCTGGAGCTAACAGCGCTAATGGGATTGCTTGGCTCTATATCAGGGGGTCTCACCCGGAGCTGCTGTCAGCAGGACAGTAATGCTGCCATGAAGCTAAAATGCTAATCAGACATAGCTTGTGTTAGCCCAATTACAAGCTATTTATTCAAGTGCCTTGTTTTAAAATATATAGTGTATGGCTCTTTTACATTTGGAACAGCAGCAAAATGAGAAGTTAAAAAGTAAAAAAGTAGAAAAGTTGTATGACTATTGAACAGACACTTGCCGTGTAATTAAATCATAGACAGAGTGCTAATAGAGCGCTATGCCACTCAGAAAAGCACACACTGGTGCTATCGCAGATGAATTCTTGAGCTGCAATGTCTTTAACCCACATGAAACCAAAATATCACTTTAGTCAATACTAGTAAAGTAGTTGTAAAATGGCTACGATCTGAAAATGAGGCACTTTTGAGCTGACGTATATAATTCTATATATTTTACAAACTAAATTCTTCCACCATTATAATCTTTACAATATTTTTTTTCCAGAAATAAAACACTGATCTTTATATCTTTTGTACCATTCTGTAATTGGCTTTCACTGACGGAATGAGAGCAGCATTTATATTTGTTTCAAAGTCTTTTGGCACACACGCATGTTGGTTTTCACAACCAACAAGGAAAAATCCATCAGTCTATGTCAAAGTGCTTAAGGGGCGTGTCCTTTTCCAGCTGCTCTCTCTTGATGTGATTGGATGTCCGACAGGAACAGGCAGGGCATTCAACGCTCCTTGAGGCGTACCAGATTGTTTCCACAAGGTTGGCGATATGACATCAGCATTCTGGGGAGAAAAGAAAAGATTTGGTTAGCATCAGTAAACAATAACGTTGATATGCACAAGAAGTAAATATTATGGCATGTATTTGGACTATAGCGACTTTCTCACGTCAATTATTATAGTTATTGTAAAATATCAGAGTAAGGTTATCGACTTGGGAACGCTGTGACCATTTAAGTAAAACACAAATATAGGCTACAGCACAAATAAACACACTGAAAAGGACTTTTTTTGTTTTGAGCTGGAATCAAACTGATAAAAGAAAGGAGAGATAGGACACCTATCGCTGCAGGCATGTGTCATGCGTCTGCACTGAGGAGAGGAGATAATGTGTGGAGGTTTTCACCCTACATTTGTGAACATTCAGGTATTTGAAGAATGCTCCTGATTGAGTATAAAGAGTTCAAAAGCCACAGAAAGCATTCAGGAGCCAAACCCAAAACTTTGAGTCTCTCAGTTTCAGTGTTACGAGAATGAGATTTGTATGAAAGTATATTTGTTTGTTTGTGTCTGTGTCAAAAATTGTTTATGATGAATCATTTGAGCACTAAAGAGTAGCTCCAACTCTACTGTATGTGTGGTTAGACCAATCAGGATGCATGAACATCATTATGCTAAGTCTTGCTCTTAAACATACATCTTGAGTTTTTACTGCATCTGTAATTGCTAAAGTAGCAACAATGTGTGTGGCTCTTTAAGTCTATGAAAACATTATGCTACCTTAACCATTACGCATGTGTGCATTTTACTGGAAGTAAATTAGAGTGTACTCAGTGCCAGATCATGACTAAATTAGAGCTGGTCTCCTGCCCTGTTAACTGGGTTACATTTTGTCAGAAGTCATGACTCATCGCAAAGGCACTTGGGTCGCTGCTGCCAAACACATCCACGGAAGACTATAAGCTTAAGAACAGTGTCTCTTTCCCTAAAATTTCCCTACTTTGCTTGACTCTCTAATTGCACGAGGGTACTCTATATTTACGCCCCTCCCTCCCCTCCGTTTGCTCACTCCAGTTCAGTCTTCTTCCTGGTGCAGTGGGCTATATTTAGCTTGCCTCAGCACAGACGGTCCCTGCCAGCCGGCCAAGCTGTGACAACCCAGAGCTGAGAAGAGAACAGCGGAGCGGCCCGTGTTCAGGATGCTCCAACTCCACAATGACAACATAAACAATCAACATGCAGCTCAAGAGACACTTCCAAGATACTGAAATATCCCAAAACTAGACGATGCAAATCGGGCAGGATTACAGTAACTCAGATGATAGCAGGAGTGACCTTTCCACAACAGACACACTGAACTATATCTGCACATTTTTACTACAGAGGAAATGTTTACTCCCAAAGCCACTTAATCTGATCCTTATTTTTCCCTAGCATCCTCCCTTTGCGGTTTACCCATCCGTACCACTGCAACTGGGAGCTAATTGATACGCTAATGATCACTGTAGCAGGACAGCAATGTTGCCCTTACAGACTGTTTCAATCAGGGGTTATATGAGGCCATCTTCCCCCGGTCTGGTGTTGGCTGTAATTAAGAGAGTCTGGATCTATGTATTGTGATGTCTCAATAGAGAGCTGCCGAAAATTAAAAGCCTATGCGTTCCCAGGCTGTGGATCTACAGTGTGTGGTTCTGTCATTTCAGCGCTGACTAGTCTGGAATAGGTACAGAGAGACTTGGCAGCAGGAGGGCACACGGTCATTCTACTGACCACATAAGAGTTAGCACATGTTATTGCGAATTCTCAGAGTATTCAGAGTTTCAGCTTCCTGTTAAGCGCAAAACTTTGAGGACTTTTTCCCATTCAAAAGATATTATATTTTGTTTTAAATTGTTAACCGCTATGGCAACAGTCTTAATTTTTCATCATACTGAAACCTACGGATAAATGTATTAGATGACATTACTTTGCTTTAAATCTACATTCTAGAAAAACAACTCATGGGGTGTGTTACAAAAAATAATGATGTATTTTGCTACAGATATTTCTGAAGCCAATTGAATAAAAAAAACAAAAAAAAAACAAACAATGAACACAACCACTCCCACTACACTTTCAAAAATTTTGCGTTCCCCCACAACTTCCACCTTTAGAGACAGATTATCATTTCAAACGGGTTAATCTTTTATTTCAAAAGGGTTCATCTTTCATCCATAATTCAAGATTAAGCCATCAATAACCATAAAAGAGTTCCTCCTTTTCATTACACTAGTCACTGGCCATACATCAACACTATTATTGTACCTAATGCCATTTAATCACCCATTCTGCGTGCTAATAGGTGGGTATTAGGTGCAATGGGGCAACATGAGCTGGTATTCAGCTTCTGGACAGCTGTATATACAAGACTTGCCAGGCCTAACCCTGATGGTAGCTCCTGTGTCACCTCATGTTATTCCTCCCATCGACGCCAGGAAGTCTGTGGGTTATAACTATGAAATGCTGTCAAATGACCACATAGTATGCATGTAATTTCACAGGATTATGTTTGTGAGTTGTGAATACGGCACGGGGAAGGATGACGAAGTGGTTGAAGTCTCCAATGTGTGTGTGAGTTTCAAAGACTCTCGTGAGCTTCAAAGGACATAAGGAAGAAGGGCTTTTATGTGAAAGCAGCAGCTGTAGTCAAGAGTGGAGACAATTTATTATACACTACATAAATGTGTCAAAAACGACGCTTGCCCTGATTCAGTGTTTGTTTAAAATTAGCTGACAATCATAAACCTTTTCATAGTGAACAAACAATTAAAAAAAGACTAGAGTTACAATCCCAAGGCACAGCAGAATGAGTAGATAGAACAAGCATGGGTTAGACTAATCAGGAATAAAACAATTTCTTGGAGAGAGATTTGTTAAAGAAAATTCTTCTATCAAAACTGGGGAAATCTCAGGACACACTGGAGGGACTATGTATCTCCCAGTGGAGGAACTGGAGGAAGTGTCTGGTGAGGGAAGTCTCGGAGTCCCTGCTTAGACTGCTGCCCCTGCGACCTAGCCCCGGATAAACGGAAGAAAACTGATTACGGTAATCAGTTTTCTATCCATCCATCTAACCAATTAAGGGGAAACGAATGCTTGGACGCTTGCTGGCACATTCTGATATAAAACACTGCACTGTTTCTGCAAATGCAAAAGTAATTCTAGCTTCTATTGTTTGAAGGAGTGTGATTCCCTCACCGCTACAATGAGGCCAGTCTACTTTAATATATTTTTAAACAGGCTCTCAGTTATTTTGGGAAACCATAAAAATGATGACCCCTTTTAAAAAGTCTAGTGCAGGAGGAGTATAAGAATTGTATTTCAGAATGCAAAATACAGTTACTGAAATTTAAGACCTTGGCAAATAACATTTTCTTTTCTTATTTGCTGACTGGGGCTTTGTATTGTACCCTTAGTCAAAGTAAATCCATTAATACAACTAAAACAATCATGGCTCTTTGGTTTAAACCCTATGAGAGAACGCACAGCACTATTTCTCTTAATACTCAGCTGTAAATTTCCATACATTACAGCGCTGTCCGGAGGAGTGAAGTAACGGATGGGATTGAAAAAAGGTGTGGTGCATAGTTGCTCTAAATGCATATTGCTCTTTCACACAAGCTCTGTCCCACTTTTAACCCTCGGCTGTCAATCAAATCTGCAGCAGATGAAACAGCATGGGGCCTGCTATTTAGCCAGGAAATATATACACACAATATGAGCAGACGGCACAGTGAAGAGGCACACTCAGAGGAAAAGTGCAAACACCCACATGTGCAGACAGCCAAGTGACAAGGCGTTATTAAATCTCGAGGGATAGAAGTGGAGACAAAGCCATTTTCACGTAATACACTAAAAGGTTATTAATGTGACGGTTTTGTGATGTTTTCAAATAGCTGTAAAATGAATCCGTATAGGCTCAAGAACGTTATATTCTGTAAAGCACGAGTGATACGGAGGAAGGGCTGCAACTAATCACTATTATTTTTTGTTTAGTTGATTGGTCTAATGATTATTTTCTATTATACATTCAAATACATTTTGAAATATGGCTTCTAGATAGATTTTTTTACTTTTTGAATTATTAATGCCACTGACTTGGTGAAAAGGTTTGTTATATACAATTACAATGCTCAAAATACAATTAGGATGATTTTGATTATGAAGAGCTAGAATAGGACAAAGGGAGATGGGTGCCATGAGACATTGTGCAGAGTTTTTGAAAACTGAGGAAAAAAATGCATTTGTGGCATCGGATCACACACTCAGCCTTTGTGATCCTGTCAAGAAGCAGTCACCCACGCAGCTTTACTACTCGACTGTCAACAGGTGGTAAACACTAAAGGAACTTACTCAGAGCAATTAGGATGAGGGAGGGATTTATGCACATGCTTTGAACAACGAGAGTGAGAAAATTGCTTTCAGTAACTGGCTTATAGATGGCAAGGTTAAAACATCAGCCTAGTATTCTCTCTATATATAGATATTTCATCTAAATGGGCATAATGCAAAGGTTAGATGCAGCACGCAGCACATAGATCTAAATAAAAAAAATCTGCATAACAGACCATCATGCATTCAAAAAATTTCAAGGGCAGCAACACAATGGGCATATACACAGTAAATCATTTATTGTAGATGTTTCCAATTTGAATCCATAATTCAAAATGAATGTGATAATACCTACAATTAATGGCAACATTACCTATGGTAATAACTGGAAACATTGATGGGCATTGATGTCAACTGTAATGCTACTTAATGGGTAAGGTATAATATAACAATGGACAAACTTGAGAAAATGTTCTTCTTTATTACTTTGTGTATCTATTTAAGTGGTTGTAAATTGAGCCTCTAACCATGGGCACCCTTGTGTAACAGAAACTGGCTACTGTACTGAAATGTGACATGGGACGTCCTGTCCCTGGATAGAATACTAACGGCTTAAGCCAAAAAGACCAAAGTGTTTTGGCCAATACTTTCTCATTCATTCAGCCTCAGTCATTGTTTGTGACCATCGACCGCTCCCTCCGCTCCACCAGTTCTGCTGCTTTCTGCCAAAGTGAAGGCCTCCACAGAGACTGATGTCAGTGGTGATATATGGAGAGAGACAGGAGGAGATATGGGTAATGCTAGAAGTGCCTTGCTCTGTCTCTCAGACGTGAGCACACCAATGTAACACAAGACGTATTGCACCAAAATGTTTGCATGTGTTGGGACCCACATCTCATCCCTGATCTTCAAAGCACAGTCTCAAGGCCATTCTACTTTTCACCACAAGACTCTGTTGACAAGTTAAAAAAGGTAATATCTGGGTTGATGCTTTAATCACTCATTTACATATTCATACATGCTCAAACTTGAAGAACTTTACCACCAGGATTCACACGAGCAGATATCCCTAAAATATGAAAAGAAAGAAATAAGTAATGACGTGCCTCTCAAACCCCAAAGTACAGTTGAATGAGGGCAGTTACAGGGTCAGATAAAATGCCCTTTACATTGCAATCTGCCCTGTGTGTTTAGAAATGGGTGCCAAGGCTGGTTTCGCAGTGTGTCTAAGCCCCCTTCCTCAGTCTGATGATGAACGGTGTAATTATTAATAGAAACGCCTGAGCCCTCACACCACAGCAGTACAAATACTCGCTGGAGGCTGCCCCTTCATATTGACTTACTAACTACGACTTGAAGAAGCCGCAGTGCATGCATAGGGGATATATGAATATAGTATGGATGTGCAAATACAGAGATTGACAGCGTGGGATTCCTCAGATGTTGGTTACTGCGAGTGTGTGTGAGAGTGGCTCTATGTGGGCAGACAGGGACTTGGCCAATACACACCACAAATATTTATCTACCAACCTTGTGGAGGCTCCTAGCGACGCTGTTCACCTTCACAGCGTCGCCAAAGGAGGAGGAAAACATCAGGGAAGAATCCTATACTCCTATACTGGATACTTTCTGCCCACTTTCCCCGGCACCATGTCGGCACTGTCTGTACATTTGGTCTGGACTCTGGACTGCCTCACTCCTCATATTAAGCCTTTTATTAGAGGCTGCAGATGAAATATTGAATGCTTGAGAAAAGTGGGAGCTAATGCGAGTGAAAGTGCAGAATGACATTAGAATGAGATATTGCAATAGAAAAACAGACTACAGCAGGGAACTAAATCAACAAGGCAGCATACTAATACTTTGTAAAGGCAATCCATTTGAAAACATTTATTAATCTATTACCCATAAAAACTGGTCACTACAGACCAAAAACACCAGACTAACTTATCTTCCTAGGCTGTCCATTTTTCAGCTTTTAGCAATTTAAAGACACTGGACAAATGCTTGTTTGCACCCAGCATAATAAATGACAAACAGTAGAATTTCCAAGTCAAATGGTCCAAAAGGGCACACTAGTCCCATTGGTATGTCAACCCTCTAGTGCATCCTTGCTCAATCAGGTGATAGTTGTTGGCTGGTTACAGTTTCACCACAAAAGCTCTCAGCACTGTCCACATACTATTAGAGAGGGGTATTAATTGATGACACAAAATGTATTTTGATCACCATGTTACCTTTTATCGTTTAGAAAATTCTGTATTCGCCGAAAACAGCGTAAGTGAGCCCCCCCTCTCTTTACTCTCCACGCTAAGTTACTTCCCCTTCAGTGCACTATCACACAATCAGCGTGCATCCTGCTAATGAAACTGTGCACAACAACTTGACAAACCTGATTCGATGTGCAGTAGTTTTGTATCATGCTTTTGTATATTTGTGGAGAATTGTCGTGTGGAAGCATGGGTGACTTAGGCTTGGGAGGAAGGCTTTCACAGAATCGAGTAGTGCCTGGGAGACAACCTCTTCATGCATGTTTGTAATGAGGGAACAATGTTATAAAATGATAAAAAGAAAAGATTTAGCATAATACCCCCTCTTTAACAAGTAAATGTATATGTTTTTCATTGCAGTGTCCTTCTAAATGCCATGTGCACCAATCATATCCTCTTAGACACACGGCTCAAAGCAGCACTCTGATGACGCATTATCTACATTTCCATGTGATGTTTGTACAAGCGGAGGGCCTACACTTATTTATATTCAGGAGGAGTCAAAAGCAACAGGATCACGCTGCGGCTACACATGCAGATGATGCTTAGGAAAAAAATAAAAATTCAGTATTAATGGCGTCACATTCGTTTTAGCTGCTCTGCTGGACTACTGCTATTGAATGCAACCGATGTCATTAAGCCAACACACTACAGTCTAGATACCACATGTTGCTTCTCCACTCCCTCACATCCCCTCCCTCCTCTTCTTTTATATTAAATCTAATCTAGTTGTTTGTTCCTGACTAGGTTGCACTAATAAGCAAACAGACGCGTTGGGCACTTTCATTGTGAAAGTGGAGGGTGTCACTGTGCATGTCTGAGATGAGATGATGGGAGGAAAAGCAAAACAACATGATATAAAACAATTAAGTGAAGCTAGTAACAGCCCAAAGAATAAAACAGATGTGCCCAGATATTGGACTATCTATTGGGCTAATAAAACTATTTTAATGGTCACATTTTTATATAATGCTTTTCCATCTTCAAGGCACTCAAAGCGCTTTACAACAAGCAACCACTCACCCATTCACACACACATTCATACACCAGTGTACGCAGACACTGGGGATGAGGTGGGTTAAGTGTCCTGCCCAAGGACACAATGGCAGTATTCATCTGTGGGAGCTGGAATCGCACACCAACCTGCGGGTCAGTGGATGCGACCACTCTATCAATGATGTTTTTATACCAAAAGCGGGATTCAAACTCTTTCACAGGTGTTACTAGTAGACAGTTATAGTAGTCAACAACAGTAAGTAGGCCTGTCACGATAACAAACCTTAAGTGCAATATATCGTTACAGAAAAATATTCTGATAAACGATAATATTGATACTGTATGCCACTCATACAATTAAACTAAAGCGAGATTATACAGACAGCCACATTAAAAGGCATGAGCTGCAACATGTAGACAATAGAATGAACCAACAATTAACCATAAACATTACTTATTTGACCATCTACAGCTCAAATCTTATATTACAACAAAACTCTGCCCACCATTGCAAAGAAAATGTACTTTAGTATCATAGTAGTAGACTGAGTAATGAAAAACACTTTGATGTTATCTGCTAGGAACTGTTTGACCCGTTGTTACATCATCAATAGGGAGAAGTTTATATTCAGATCATTACCACACAATTAGCTGCCCACCATTGCATTAAGTCCGATTCTTTTGGAGAGGGTGTGGTTTCCGGACCATTTAAAGTTGGCACTGAAAAATGCATGCTGCGTGACGCTTCGGTGGCAGGAAAACAAACCCCGGCACAGTGGGAGGCTGGACTGTGCAAACCATGACTGAATTCTAGGTTTGTAATTCCCATTTATAAAAGCCACATACATGAAGGGTTTAGAATAGTAAGGCTTTTCTCATTCACCTCCACTGTCCGACTGCATCTGACCCTCAGCTGATTCAGGACACAATGTAATCCCTGTTGCTGATGTTGCTAAATGTCCCCTGCACTCTTTAGCTGAGCCAGACCAATGAGCAGGAAAACCCATCCATCACATACGAGCGGTATACTCCAAAAAAAAAAAAAAACAAAAATCATGATCATATCTGTTTACTTATTTTATGTGAAGCAATCATCCCAAACATTAATTTGTGAAAAACTGTGTTGAGTTTCTACGTTTAGTATGTTAAAGGAGCACTTTGTAACTTTTATGGTCTGCCATCTGCTCTCCCGATGGAGAGTTCTGCTTCACCTGGAATGTTCCAAAATATGGCATTAAACCCATCGATTTTGCATTCAGCCATTTGAAAAACATACATTCATACTTAGTGTGGGGTTATTTCTCCACTCATCTGAGTTGTAACCTGGTCTAATGGCATCACCTTCTCCTCTCCATGGAGATAGATTTTGTTTTAATGTCATATTGTGGAACATCCTAATTAAATTACAAGAGGTACCCTTAAAATACAAACACTTTCTATCCACGGGGTACTTTTATAAGAGTGACATATTTGAAAGAAATTATCTATTTGGATTAAGTTTTGTATTGCCTGGTTGTGGTCTTTTCTGTTGTACTTCTTTAAATTGTCAATTTTCTAGGAGTAGGACTGCCATCAAAACAATTGGCTTTGATCTTTGAAGCAAGACGTCAATTGTACTAAACGGAAAGACCATTTCCACACATCCTGTTCCCAAATACAACTTAATAAAAGAAAATTCTCCAAAGTGCAGGAAACTGTTAGCTGTACCGTTTAGCTCTGGTTATATCGCTGACGCGGGGTGACGTCGAGGTGAGGCTGCTGTCTAAAGGTTAATGACCATTTTCAGGCCAATAATGGCAGCACAGAGCAAACATCTTCATGATTTGATCTAGTTACATAAGGACACATAGGAGACTGCCTGTGCTTTCACATTTTTAAGAATAAAAAGTACATGTCAGAGGGCAAGTTCTATTTGTTTTGTCAAGTTAGCTAAATGTGTCTCAGTGCGTAAAGGGTCAAGGCTGACAAGGTTAGGTAACTAAAATATATTGGCCATGTGTGTTTAGGATATAGGCTTCCTTGGGCGGTGTTATGTAACATGTATGTGGTTGAAAGATGGCCCCAACAGTCTCATGATCCTCATTGTGACCACTTTAAAACACTCAACTTGTAGTTGAACTCCAATTTCCAAGTGCTGAGTAGATTTGTAAATTCATTTTGGATTGTTGAATGATGTTGCACAGTAAGATAATGGATACCATAAAAAAATCTTTAACCTGTTTGGCCACTATTCCATTGCGTAATGATGAACTGTAAACGACTGTAGTTGACTGACACCAGGGTTAGCTTACACTGGGATTTCTTATGATAAAAGTGCATTACTGCAAATGACAGCATTACATAACAAGAATGTGAACTTAACATTTAATTAGCCTGAGAGGCTATTTTTCCAAGATACAATCTACATGATTGCAAAGGTGCAAACCAAGGCCGCAACTACTGACCCTGGAAAGTATTTTTGTAAAGTTATTTAAGGACTTGAAATATATAGTTTGTGAAAAACAGAGGAGAGGGGAGGTGAGAGACAGTTAATTGCTGTGTGAAAATCTAGTAATACAAAGGTCTGTGTGACCATCCCTCTTTGCTCCATAACTGTGTATCCCTAATCCCCAGTGGGACAGCAAGTAGCTACTCAACAGTCATCTGATCTGAAATGGCTTAATTGGACCCAACTCATACAGCCCAGTCAGATCAAGCCTGTGTGGGATACAGATTTGCTGTCAGCTCCTCTGAGAATAACTTGACCCTCTCCACTGGACCCTGACCACCAGCGCAACACTTAATCTGACCCCCGGTTCAACTCTGAGCCTGCTTTTGGAACGCTAAAGCCTGCATCACCTGACCCATGTATAACGCACATACACCAAGTCTGTGGATAATTATGCATCGAAAGCAAGCGCTGTCATAAACAGTGCAAAGGCAGACAGCGAGCACACACAGTTTCCATGTGAGAAGTGGCTCGTTAGCAGACGCTAATCAGCTTAGCACTCTCCAGCGCCCACCAGCCTTAAGCTCTTTACCGACAAACCCAGTTAGGAGAAGAACAGCTGAGCGGTGCCCTGTGAACAGTCAGGCAGATAAATCAAACTGCAGAATAGGGCTGGACTACACTAGAGAAAGCTACCAAAATTATTAGCAACATATATCTGGGTCTGAAAATGGTCAAAACTTGAACTTGGACCAAACCAGTATGCTTATACTTGTATTCTATATTTGCAGTAGGACTGCATGATTTTGGAAAAAAGTATTATGATTTGACTTGTAATAAATATTTGAAAAAGTTGAATTCTGATTGGAGTGCACAAGTGTAAACTCTAGAAGCATTAGCATTTGACTGAAATATGAACTTATGAACAAATACATACGTTCTAAACTACAAGTACATTTTCTATTAAATAAATTCTTTACAGAGGATATTCTATAAATCAAAAATAGCAGCCTTTGCAATTTGATAAATGTGCCAACTAAAATTGTGATCTTGATTCAATTGCAGAATATTGTCCTATACAGCCCTCATCTGCGTACTACTACTTGCTTGAAATGTGAATACTGGCCTATATCACATTGACATTCCACTATAACATAAAGTGTGCAGCCTTACAGGGGCAGGATTACAGTTTACAACGAAATGAAGGGGTAAAAAAATTCCCCCCTGAAAACATTGCTGAGAAGTGTCCCTGGGAGCGAGCAGTGAGGGCGGACAGAGGGAGGGTGGAAAAATCAGACAAATAAGAAGTGTGTGAAAGAGGGAAGCGGACCCTCCTCCTCCGTGCACTCGCTCACCCCTGTGGGCCTGTGGGTGGCTGCACGGTTCCTCTTGGAGCTCCCTGGGCCCGGCATACATCCCATACCACAGAGCAGCACAATCAGCGCTCTGTAGCCGGGCTCCTGCCCCATCCTGGCAACCTGGCTCACTGCCAAATACTCACACAAGAGCTATGTACATTCACCGCTAAAGCACAAACATGTCGATAAGGTCACCACTGCTTCTCATACTATTGCCCCCCATCAGATATGACAAAGGAAGTAATGCATATACACGTGGATAAGAGGCTGCATTGTTCTGTTGCATGAAACAGACTTTCAATTGCTTTCTTACTTCTAAGCTAAAAGTTACAGATAATAGGGTAGACAAAACAAGTAGAGATTAGACCTGTCACGAGACCAAATTTTAATGTGCAATATATTGATGAAGAAAATACAGACAACAAATAATAATGCTGAAACCAATTTATGTCATTGACACAATAATCCTAAAGCAGGATTACCCCCAAAAAACTATTCTAAATCTACAATATTGTTAAAAAATCCAGAGCTGCAATAAATAGTAGGTTTAATAGTGATCCCCTGATATTAATTGCTAGCATACCAAAGCTAGTATTGAAACTAGATATTCATTTGAACGTTACTGTAAAACTCAAGTATCTAGCTACAATACTGTATAGCCAGTATACTATACTGGCTGTACCCAGTCTCCACCAATATTCAATAGCCGCATGGGTAGGTGTCACTGACCAGCAACCCGTAACAAGATTAGGCTTATAAATAAATGCATGTTGTTCACTGGTCCACAGGTTGGCCGGGCAATTCCACTTCCCAAAGATGAATACTGTACTGTTGTTGTGTCCTTGGGCAAGACACTTAACCCCCTTCGCCCCTTGTCTGCGTAGACTGGTGTGTGAATGGGTGAGTGTAAAGTGAAAGCACTTTGAGTGAGGTGGGAAAGTGCTATATAAAAATTTGACCAATTTACATTTTTGAGTGTATAACTTGTGTCTTATATAGAAACATATGTAATAAATAGAGCATTGAATTATGTTACACATGTTAAGAATGCATGTTTTGTCTTATGCAATATAGTTAGAAATGCATTTTCCACCAGAGCAGGGGTCGGCAACCCATGGCTCTGGAGCCACATGTGGCTCTTTCATCCTTATACTGCGGCTCCGCGTGCCTTGAGAAAATAAATGATATAAAGTATTTAATTGAAGTGTATTTTATTTGTGTTAGCTCTTTTTAAACTGTAGTTCTAAATTGGATGATTATTGTGATTTTGAAATATCAAAATAAAATTGTATTTTATTATTTTCTGTCGGTCAAAATAAGCGTCACACTCGCGCAAGCTAGTATACCTGCCAAAACATCGTGTATTTATCACGACTTTCCATCCCCAACACCTACATAAACCTGAAGAAATATGCATTTGGAGTCCTGTCGATCTTTGGATCCACATACATATGTGAGCAGCTATTCACCATGAACGATGTTAAAAACAACACCGCTCACGCCTCACAGACGACAGTTTACAGTCCCGCGCAAAGATGAAAGTGATTTCGTAAAGCCCCATTTTGCAGACGCTGTCCGCAGAGGTTCAGGAACAGAAGTCCCATTAACCAGGTAAAATAAATATGCATATTTTACGAATACTATAGTATGTATATATATACATATACACACACACACACAAATATATACATATACACACACACACACAAATATATATATATATATATATATATATATATATATATATATATATATATATATATATATATATATATATATATATATATATATATATATATATATATATATATATATATATATATATATATATATATATATCAGTGGTGGACCGTCAGGGCCTGCAAGGCCTTCTCTGCTGGCCTAAAAAAACATCTGAATCACAGACTGATGTTAATTATATTTTTGTCCATGAATACTTATTAAATCATTCCAAATTGTCTGTCAGCTTCCTTTCGTTGCTTTTCCCCTGGTTGCGCTACTTCCAGATGTGTGTTTTCATATTTAAGCATTTAACCAATCACATTTTAGCCATTATTTGTTGCCAGGGTCAGAATCTACCTGGAGGCCTTCATAATCAGTTCTGCGGGCCCTGTAGCACAAATAAGTGTCGGTAAAACTGTTGCTTTAACCAATCAGATTTAGAGTTGGCGACACCGAGGCCTTCTAGCAGGCGCACGGAAACGTCAGTGTTTTCACAGCCTATGATTGGACAGTGAGAGAGTGAACTAGCCAGAGCGAGCAAACTGCAGCCGTGTCTCAATTCGTATTTAAGTCGGAGGGATACTTCGACCTGCACCTCGAACAGCACATTGAACCGTGCATGTGAAGAATTGGGACACGGCATCTGCATCACGTCTGATGATTTTTGTCTGTCTGGCAAGGGTAAAGGAGTTTTTTGTGACACAGTTGAACGAGAGAGGAGCCGATACGAGGAAATCTACGAGGCCACTGAACGCAGCGGGGGCTCCGAGCCACGAAGAGTCAACCGCAAGACCCTCGCGGACACAGGGCTCGACTTTCAGCATTAGCTTCGATGGCGATAGAAAAGGACTTCTTGATGGAACTGAAACGCACGGATAATCTGTACGACAGAGTAATTGAAATCTTCTTGAGGAAAGAAAGGAGGATGGATTTTGTGTACAAATAAAACGGATTATTGGTGAGTAAAATGTGGCTATATTCCTAAATATATTGCAATTTTATGAGGTTATTATTGATGCTTTTTGTGTGTCGTAGTTGTAGCTGCAGTAAAAGTTTTATAGCCATAAAATTGTTGTATTGTTTTAAATTGTTAAAGTTATTGAGGGTTGGATTGATTCAGACGGAGCACTACTGAAGGCCTAGGTGTGAAATGCACGGCCCGCCACTGATATATATATATATATATATGGTATGTGTATGTGTATGTGTATGTGTATGTGTATGTGTGTGTGTGTGTGTGTATATGTATATATACACACATATACATATACATACATACATATACATACATATACATATACATACATACATATACATATACATACATACATACACACATACACACACACACTTAAAGGTTAAAGATTGTCGACTCCTGCACTAGAGCCTCACCTTAACTTCAAGGCACATCTCAAAACAGCAAGGTTTTCTTAAAGACAACATGTCAGTTATCACAATCTCTCCTTGGATCACTCTACACTATGAATCTTGTTGGCCATCTTATTTTTGACAAATGGTTTCAACTTCTTCTCTACAAGCATTTGTTCAATCAAACTCTAGCCCTTTAATCTGTGCAGCATTATTATTAGACAAAAAAGTAAGTCTTGTGTGCAAACTGAACTCAACTGGGGGTCCCAAAAATGAGAGAAAAAGACAGAAACAGGAGTGACGACGTGCTTTGTGAAGAATTCAATGAGCAAAAAAAAAAATATTGACAAAAGGGACAGAGGCCCTGTGAGCGGTAGTAGTCCATGAAAGCCTGGCGTCAGGTCAGAGAGGGCTACTTTGGCCATTAGCTGAGCTGCTTTGGGTTGATCCTCATTTCCTCAAAAAGGTGACTGGACAGGCTGTCTGGGATTTCCCCTATTCATAGAGGTCCACAGCCAGACAAGAGTGGAGGACTTAAGAGGAATGTGCCACTTCTTAGGCAGGATTTTAGGAACGGAAAGAGTTTATAATAAAAAATGTGCATAAAAACATATAACCACAAGAAAGAAACCAACACTGGATTTCAATTTAAAGCATTTGTCTCCAAACTAGACTAGACTTGCATCTTATCATTTAATGAGTGAAATGATTCCGAGTCTTTCATAAGTTTTCCCCTAAAAGAGTTTAAACATAATACACAGACATTGCATCATTACGCGTCTCTCTGGTCAATGTCTACAGAGACAAAGTGTCAACTACAATTCTGTATTTATTTAAGTACCTGTTTGCACAGCATATATATTCATGACTATTATGTAAGTGAAGAGCATTGAAAACAGGTGTTGTAATTGAATGCTACTCTGTCACTTTCAATGACAGGTTCGGTGGCCTCCTCCAAACACACATTTGGTTTTGTCCAGAGGCGCCTCTTTGACTGACCAAGCTGCCAATACAATTCATTCTCCTCTTGTTCCTCTGTGAGTCTATGTGCCAACTGCATGTGAAGGCACTAGTCAGTCAAAACATGACCAGAGTAGTAAGCCATTAGCTGAGGTTTTACAACCTAATTACCATTCGTTTGGCCTGGCAGCCGATCAGAACTCCACAGGAAGAGGGTGAAGGGGCCTTGCTTGCACTGCTGCGGACCGGTCCTCAGGCAAACAAACACTGAAGGTTCAATTTCTACTACTAGCATATCCCACTGTATACTCACGACTACAGCAAGCTCCAGGCACATGGTCACGGTTATTCTACTGAAGCTTGCCTGCTGCAATTCCACACTGACACAAAACTACATATTATTTTTATCCACATAACACCACTGACTAATTTAATTTTGCTATAGGTTTTAAGGTTTGCAACACAACATTGACCATTTATGTAGGATAGGGACCCTGTGTTGTTTTATTCTTCACTAGAACCATTAGTGTTCATTAAGAGCAACCAGTTATTTTTACCATTCAAATTTCATGGCATGGAATTAATCAAACTACTCTAACTGAATCCACAAATTAACATAAAAATTACTCAAAACACAATATGAATGTCTAGTCATTCATACTTCTGTCAGTCACATTTTTGATGTTTTGCCAAAATCAAAATAACCCACAACACAAATAGAAAAAAAAAGTGTAATGCAAGCGATACCCCTTAGGTTAGGATTAAGGTGGAAGTTATCCATTACGCCAAGGTTTCCGGAAATTAGATCCTAAGTTAGCGCCTGAAATTACAGGAATTAATCACCACCGCGCGCACACCTAGACCTTGTCCAATCAGTTGATCTACTACATGTGACAGAGTGAAAAAATGAAGCTAGACCAGTCCAACCTATTGGCATTGACCTCTCCATTCCCCCTCATCATGTAAAAAAAAAAGAATAAAATATCTTGGCTCCAAACTACAGCTATGTCCTGGGACAAGCCTAAAGTGAAATGTGGTCAAGGTCCTGGGAAGATGAATGAACAAAAAACTAGTGATAACGAGGTGCTAGACGAGCAGAAGGAGGCAGCAGGGGAGTGAGAGTAGACACCGGTGCACTAAATGAATAAGTTATCATAGCCAGTCACCACGGTAACGCAAATACAGTATGACGCAGACTTTGTTGTTTGCCATCATAACATGTAAAAAAAAAAATCCATAGTTTTCTGAGTGATGAAAAATTTGCATAGTTGCCATAGCGATTCACTATTCAAAACTCAACATTTGGATTTGTGAATGGTTAAATGTCCTCAAAATGTCACCTATAGAAACCCATGAATAGGATGTATGTTAGAAGGACATCATGTTTCTAAAAGGCACTGGCAGGACCTAAAAAATGAGATGAAAGCAATATAGACTAAAAAGAAAAAAACAAAAACGGATTTATTGTCACTAAAGTTTTAGCACACCTATTCATTACAAAGAGATATATGCTTCACTTTTGTTTCTTCAGTCTTTTCTTGTCACTTGATGTCAAGTGCGGCATTATAAACTAGAATGTAAGGAGGTCCTGCTTTGTCCCAAATCATTGAGTGTTTGAATAAAATGAATAGGCCTTTTAAAGTAATACAAGAGACATAGGAGTGAATCTGCAAGTAACTTTCCATTTACTTTTGACTTTTTCTTCAGAATGACGCACAAACACCCTCTCTATATATATCCTGTTTATCAATGAAAGATTGGCCTTGCACAGAGAGCCTTGGGTAAAGTCGATTGACTCGCAAGCAACTACTTTTATGTAAGTGATGACTAAGCCACGAGATCAATGCAAACCAAAGTACTTCACTATTCACTTAAGTTGGGCTGCAAGCAACATACTGTTTCCTTTTGCTTAAAGTAACTAACACGGAAACAGACCTGTCTTGAAGAGAGAATCTTTTCTGTCAGGAAACGCAGGTCCCCTAAGGAAAGGCCTGATTGATTTTGTGCTACATGCAAGAGCGGCTGTCATTCATCACCGTCATACTGTAAACAGATCATTGTAAAAGAAGACAAGACAAAAATGAGGGTGTTCGCATTTTTTCTTCCAGGCTTTAAAATGACACGCTACACCTGCTACATTTGCAATTGTGGGGGGCCAAAAGTATCAAAAATCTGATACCAGTCGATACTAAAATTAACATCAAAACCAGATATTCATTTGAGCAGGTACCGATACTAAAAAAACAAATCATATTCATAGGACAGAAATGAACCTTTCTGAATAGCTTTAGAATGATTTTGAGCTGTATCAGAACAAGTATAAGACCACGTAGACTAATGTACACCCATGGACCACTGTGGAACCTACCTGAACGACTGAGGGATTACGCAGATATAATATAAACATGGTAATATAAAAGAAAGAACTATGATCTAATGCTGAAAATTACATTATCATTGCAGTATCAAGTCTACTCCTTAGTACTGAAATCAAGTTTGACTTGACTATTTGGTATTGGTTTAAGCATTATGGTAAAAAAAAAAAAAAAGATGTGTCTGCATAGATATGAATGTAATAAAGTAAAATTTGTCCTGTCCCAGTACTGATATATTGTAAAGTCACATCTGTTTGCATCCGATTATAAAGCGTTTTTCTTATCACAAACCACGAGTTAACGCTGATGCACTGTAAGCATGATAGTTTGCTACAGCAGTGTGACTGCAAAATTAATCTCTGGTCTCTGAAAGTTGTGAAAAGCACTTATAGACTCATCACGGTGAATGATAATGAATATGTCTGGACTGAAGTTATTATTCTTTTTTTTTTAATGATCTAGTTCTGTTTTTCATATTTTTAAGATTGTAAAAGGTGTGTCGATCCAATAACTCCATGGTCTTATGTTCTGTGGTTTTGTAGATTTACAAGATTAATGCTTTAGCCTGCAACGCTAACTTATGCAGCTTGCTACAGAACAACAGTTATCTTGACAAACCGTAACTGACATAGATTCTCAGGGTTATCTTTACATCTGGTGTGCACCTGCAACACTGAGCCAATAAACTGACTTTTTTTAACCTGAAATGACAACACGCCCTTCTGTGGAAAGGGAGATGTTTGGACTTTAAACTTCAAAACACCCTTTTACAGGTGTGCATTTACTGTATGTATTTAGTTTACACAAAGAATCAAAGTCCCCTGGTGTTACCATAAGAGTTCCTACGGGCCTACATACATGTAATATCCCACAAAGATTGATGTTACCGTCTCATTTTCCACACTGGGACTTTTACAGATCATGGTAAAAGATACATAGCAGAGGGGCTGGAAAGAACCTGGCAATAAAATGTACAATGATCAAATGTAGATCCCAGATAAATGAAAGACACACTTTCATAACAGTAAATACATCTACTGAATCATCTTATATTATTGAGATTTGGGTAGGGCTGCATAATATATTGGCAAACACAATCATCTGTTTCGCAAGAAAATAAATTGATTGCAATACAAACCTGTCCATCTGACTCAAAAATACATTTTCTTTTAAGACCTATAGTGCTTGTGTCTGCTATACAGTTACAATCTATGACACCTGTGGATCATTCAATTGTAATTTGGACATTTTAAAATCACAATATTAATCTTAAATGACTTAATAAAAGAAACCCTGCTAGAAAGGTCCGCTAACTTCAGCATTAAAAAACTGTGGTAACCCATGGGAGCTGATGTCACTGATGTCAATTATTAAGAAAATAAAATTGGAGAACAAAATAAGTGGCCGAATGCCGCTGTCAGAATGAGCAATCTTAAATCGCTTATTTTCAAGACGCCAAACGTGCACAGGTCACTCCAAACACAATTTCAGGTGAGTAAATCGTGAGGGGAAAACAACTACAACATGGTTAAAATATCTGAAAAGACCATTTTGCAGAATAGCTCCACTTTAAAGTAAAATGTAAAAAAAACTGTATTAATTGTCCTACATTGTTCTTATTGTGCCCTTGTTAAGTTTTTATTTTGACACAGTTTGGCAAGTACATTAAGGCGTGTACATTTTTGTTTTAATTTGTTTCAGTGCCTCATCTCAAAAAGTGTAATATAGTTAGAGAACATGGATTTTTTTGTATTAGTAATACATAATAGGGCTGCAACTAACAACTATTTTAAAAATGAATTAGTCTAGTGTTTAGTCATTCAATTAATCAATTAGTAGTTTGGACTGTGAAAAGCATTTGAGACTTTTATTAAATTTTAAACAAATTTAGCTAAAGTGATGTTGCTCAAGAACATCCTGGCAAACATTTACAGATAAAATTGTTTTTTTCTTCCAAAAACACCAAAGCTAAATGTTTCCAGTATCATTTTAAAGTAATTCCTTACTCTGAGTCATAAAAGTCGTTCGCTTAACATTTGGCATGTTTTAGAGTCTGCATGGTCCAGATTCGATTACTTAAGTAGTTGACGATTGTCTCAATAAATCGATTAACCTGTTTCAGCCCTAATGAATTGATGCAAGTGTTTTTAATCTTAATAGATGTACAAAAGATCATATAATGCCTACCAAGCAGCTGAAGTTGTTTTATAAAAGTGCTATATAAATACACTTGAATAGAAACGTACTGCCCAGCTGCTGTTTTATCGAGGGGACTGTCCTATCACAAACAGCCGCCGGACAAAGCCTCATACCAGCCACAGAGCTGATGCACATGTTTTGTATTCTATTCGGATTACTGTTCCAGCCGTGAGATCCGCCTAATTAGACAGAAGAGGAGGTCTGGGATGAACCCTTCCCGCTGGAGTGTGGATGACCTCATCAAAGTCTGTTTTTGGATTCACTGGGAAAGAACTCCTCAGCTTTCCAGTGCTAAAAAGCACACATGGATCAAAAGACAGCCTTCAACACTCTACTTAACCCAAACACTACAGAATTGTTGCTATGTACGCACTGTTTGGGGACTCCCTGAACCCACCACTCATACCAAACAACTTTAGACAATTAGATGGCCTTGGCTTGAGCCTATATACACGTCTTTTTGTAACCTCATCTACACATGGGGGTAACACACATGTAGGAAGCAGAAATTAGGTTAGGAAACAAAACCAAGATTGAAGACTGGAGAGTATCTATCACAGTTTAACATGTAGGTGAGTAATTTCTGTTTATATTGAAATTATGTGTGTATGTGGAACAAGAGAGAGTGGACAATCTCAAAGGCTAATTAGAAGTTAAGTTGCTAGTAAATTAATCTTTTTTACAAGCTTCAAACTTAATCAAGTGCTAATCTCCCACCTTGCCAACTAAGCATCTCTGGAGGTCATCCAACAGCATCATAACATCATCGAAAGACTTATCAGTGCAAATGTGGACAGTATCTTGATTATATTTAGATTATTCATTTCTCAAGAATACATTTTACAGTGATACAGTTTTTTGTATTTCCACATCTGCAATTATTTGAACATATTGAATGGTTTAGTTGTGAGTTAGGGGGCTGTGTTGCAAACTGGAGCTGTGTCTGCCTTCAGCACTTGCACACAGATGCACACAACTACACAGACTGGGGTCATGTCCCATCCACGTGGTGGTGCTTTACATAACAGTAGTGCTGTTGGTCTAACCTACTACTGGCCTGGATTGTCGCACCATGTAGGACAAAGATGCCATTATCTAAAATCAGCATTCTTTTGAATTTGTTGAAACTGCAAATATGTGCTCGTGACCATGTTATGTGTCATTTTAAATCAGATGGTTGGAGTTGTTTTTGCATTCATATCTGCGATTTCAGTTCTCACATTGCTCTTAGAAAGTAATTAAGCCACGTGTGTGAAGAGGTGTCATTACAAAATGACTTTAGAATTAAAATTTAAACTTTATTAACCGTAGTCTAGATTAAGAGCACTATCAAAAATCCAATTCATCCTTTTATTTTCCTCAAAGATAGTCTCTCTGGGAAGTGTTTTGAAAGTGCCACAGGTTATTTTGAGGTTGGCAAACACCCTCTGCCAGATGGAGAAGAAATAAAATCTCTAAGGGACAACTGGGAGTGCACATAATAAGATTCTCTTGCATGTTTATTTACTGCAGGGGCTGTGGGAGTGGTGAATGATTTAATATAAATTAAAACATTTTGTCTGAAAGATGTTGTAAAGCCATGTTCCCCCTGTTTTCGTGAAGGTCACGGGAATCCTCTGGTTGTAGGGAGTCAGTGGAATGCAGTGCATATTTTAGACAACTCAGTTGCACAGGAGAGGTCACATTCACAAGTATAAGTTAAGATTTGATAAAAATACAAAACAGTAAAATGATAAATTTTCTTCTAAACTGAATAAAAGTATTTTTATGCATTGTGCATTACATAAGTGGTGTCCAACAGGATTGTCGTTGGCACACTTCCCACTACTGCTGTTCTTTTTTAGCTCTCAGAAGGCTATGCCAAACCAAGCACACTTGAGACACACAGTTCCTATACAAGTCGCTGCTTGTCGGCGGTAAAACCCTGTAATGACAGATAACTGGGGTGTTTTAAGTTGGGTTGCCCTGCGCTTAAATAGAGTTTCACTTAATTCCAGATTCCTTTTGAGTCAAACTATTCCAGCAAAGAGTCCCCTTCTATAATGATCTGGTGACAAAAGAGAAGGCGCCAAAAGATGAGAATCGGTTGAACAAAAGAGCACGTAGTGAGCAGAAGGGAGGGAAGGAATTTAAAAAATCTGCCAGTCTTGATGTCACACAAGGACAAAGATGCGAGGGAGAATTGAAAACACAACACAACAATGGCATGGACTGGATTCAAACCTGGGGAGGGCTTCTTAAGAACTTTGAAAAGAACACAGAGGACGCAAATTACAGAGTGAATTTGAGGAGGGTCTATGGACTGGGCCCTGGTTAGGTCTGTCAGACCAGCGCGGCACAACATGCGAACAAAAGGATCATTTATTGAAAAAGGAAAGAGGGGGTGGGATGGAGTGATGAAAGGAGGGGGAACACTGTACACGGGCATTGGAGAGCAGTGTGAGCCAAACACTGGCCTCATCTCAACATTCACAGCCAACGTGTAACATTCCCCCCGCTCCTCCTCCGCCCTTCTGACGTACAGCCGTGCACATATGGTCCCACTGAGGAAGCCCCAAGCATTCTTCTCCAAAATACACTCAGTCAACGCTGCATGCTTCAACTAACGCAGCTAAAATGTTGTAATAAAAAACAGAATGGCAATCTGTGGACAGAGACATGAGGAACTTGCTAAACTAACTGTTGAGCCGAACTATGCCTCCCTCACCGCAAGATCCCATGATGAATTTTCACTAATGCTTTAAATTCTTTACCAAACCCAAATGTGGAGTTGAGTGTACAAGAGAAACCGGGAGGTTTTACAAAAGTACAAATCAAGTATAGACTAGCGCAAGCTACATAAACAACTAGGCTTGGCAGGAGGCATTCAGCGGGAGCCCTGCAGAAGAAGGTTAAGTACAACTACTAAGTACTTTATTGTTGCATATAAATCTCTCTCATTTAATGGCTGCTTTAGCTGCAAAATCTGCATGAGTTAGCTAGTGTCCAAATTTAATGCCAACAAAGGCAAGAGAAATATAATTAAACAATAAATAGTAATGCATTATGATTAGATGGCATGGTAGTTACAGTGATTTAAACCATTAAGGTTAAGTGGCACATCTATGCCCCATTATTACCACACCTTACTTTGAATACAACCATGAGCATGAGACAAGCTCTTCATTTCTACCTGCGAGTTGTGTGTGAATTACTATGACGTATTGACCAAAACCAATAATTTAATAATTCATTTGAACTCCTTACTTTTACCCTTTGCAATATTTAAAATTTCAGTTATATATAGAAGATCCCAGTTATCAGGCATCCCACTGAATATCTCATCATCAGTGGCAAAAGGGTCAATGAAAAGAGGGTCAAAATTCAGTGCATCAACGCAAGTCTGGGGGCTTCCATAGAGAGCCATTCATTCTGCAGCAGTGTTCGTGTTATTGTGAGATGGCATAAGTACAATGGCTCAGCTGAACCAGAAGATGCCTTTGTCATCTTTATGTAGTAATAGTAATTCTCATAGTAGGCCTGTCACGATAACAAATTTTGTGTAGTGTGTAATATATTGGTTGAGAAAATATACACGACATACTGAATGCCATTTTGCCACTGACACGATAACCCCAAAGCAAAACCCCTTAAAACTATGCTATGTATTGCATTTACAGTATTGCCAATGAACATAAGCTGCATGAAACACTTAATGAGTCATAGAAGTTAATTAATCAACCCTCTACAGCGCAAAACAAGAACAAGAAATTACAAAAAGTTCCCCACTAGTGCATTGAATGATAAGTCGATATAGTAATTATCATGACAGGTCTAGTTAATAGAAGTGTATTTGTGACAGGGTATTGTACTGTCTATTGTGGCAGTCTTTAGTGTATATGGCCCCAACATATATGCGTATAATAATGACTTTGGGTTGGTCTGTACTAGGCAACAAAAATAGGTTACACACTGAACAGATTGATGTTGATATTTCAGTAGGTCTGTTTTTTTTTCATAAATGAGATTAAACAAAAACAGAGCATGTAAAAAAAAAAACAACAAACAAACGTTGTATTGACTTGTGTGCTGATCCATATCTGTTGTGGCTTACACAGAGTAGTAAAATGAATTACACTGGTGTTATTTTAATCTGGCGCCAGGTGACGCTTCATTGCAATGGTGATTGGATTTATCTGATGGAAATCTAAATTGTGACAGACAGAAGGAGGACAGAGCATGAGGAGAGAGCAAGGAGACGAGAGACGGTTTGTTTTCTGGAAAGAAAAGGGGTTATATTTAGCCATCTCTTACCTGTTCCCTCCTTGCTTCCACTTTGTGTTCGTAGCTCTTCAGATTTGTAGAAGTCAATGCTTGCGTACGTATTCAGACTGGAGCCGTTGTTGCCCCCGACTGCTGTTCCGACCCCGCTGACGCCAGAGCCTCCGGTGAGCAGGGAGAAGAGGCGAGAGGCAGCCTGGCTTCCTGATGGCCCATCCAAACCCAGATGGGGGCCCTCTTTGCTGGCCAAGTCCAAGTCTATGTAGTTAAGGCCTTGCTCTGTGGATGAAGTCTGGTTGTTTATAGGAAGGGGTTGGGTGGGGGGGTCAGTCACAGCACCGTTGCCCCAAAGCATGCCGTCGAACCCCAAACGGCGTGCTACAGCCTGGGCATGCTCTGGGAAAAGAGTGGCAGTAGAGGTTGAGGATGTAGAGGTGGGAACAGGTGGCGGAGCCAAAAAGGTTTCTGAGCAGTGCCTTCTTCGTCCTTGGGGATCTGCCCGAATTACTTTGGCGCCATGGTCTGGGTTGGGTCCTTTGGCAAGAGGGAAGTCCAGACCTCTGGACAGAACGGGGACAGACGGTTCAGTTCTGTTTGGGGAAGGAGCCTCAGGGGAGACACTGGTAGCGGTGGCATTGCTATTCAAGCTAAAGGCCATCTCTGTGTAGTCACTGCAGGATGTTGGGGACTCAGATTCAGTAACTGAGGGGGCTTTTTCTCTGCTTTTGCGACGTGGGGCTTCTGCCACTTCCACCTGCTCTTCATTCAAACTGGCTGTCCCCTCATTGCTAGATTTGGGTGCATGGGCCAGCACTGGTGGGGTGGGTGGACTGTGGAAATTAGGGAAAACTAAAGGGGTGTGTGAATGAGGTGATGGTGAAGGAGAGGGGCCTAAGTCCATGTTAACATACTCAGAAGCGGCTGGTGGGGTAATGGGGGCGGATGGGCTGCGGGAGAGAGGGATAAAGTTACCCAGGCAAGAAACTGGTCTGTTCTGGGTTTGCTGGGTACTGGAGCCATGGGGCAGGGATAGGCCATGTCTGAGACCCCTCCCACGACCTCCTCCAACACGAACATGGCTGCTCTTCTCTTCCTTAAACTCAATGCTAACATACTCCCCAGGACTCTTGGGTTCTGGGGGCAGTGGATTCTCCCGCACACGAGGAAGTGTATTGGCCTTTGAAATATCAACGAACAAGCTCACAGGTCTACTTTTAGTGTGACCACCTTGTTTTGGCAGCCCATTTGAAGTCTGTTTCTGTGGTGGCTTATTTCCATCTTTGAGGTGAGATGATGTTGCTTTACTACTTGCTCCGAGGGGCGGTCTCTCCTCGCTTTCCCCCAGGCTTTCGCTGCTGGCTGAGCTGGAGGAGTAGGAGGATGATGACAGAGACAGATGACGACCACTGGCTGAATTACCAGGTGCTGTTTGCTCCTGGCGCCCCGATGCAGCTCGCCCTCCTCCGATACCCCTGCTAGCACTGGCCCTCCTGCCTCTCCCCGGCCCGTCATCAAAATGTCCAGAAGGGTTATGTTTGTATGAGCGAGGCAGAGAGTAGTAAGAGTATACCATCTTGGGAGTTTGCTGATGAGAACTGTTTTCCAAATGTCCGGTGTGATCCGGAGGAGGGGGACTGCCAGTTAACAGAGCGTGCACTGATAGGGGACATGTTCATATAGTCACTTCCTGCCCTGCTGTCTGCACTACCGCTGCTCACCCAAGCCCCGCCTGATAGTCCCCCTCGCTGGTCTGGAGAGCAGCTGCTGTTGGGTGACATTATCATATAGCCATCTGAGGCTGGAGGCCTGATTTGTTGTGGAGGGGAAACACTATTGTTTGGTGTCATGGCCATGTAGTCGTCTGCAGGTTTAGAGTCCAATTCAGGGACAGACACAGCCATGGACTGGGACACTGAAGCCTGGGGTTGAGTAACACCAGGCAACATTGACATATAACCATTGTCCACACCTACATCTATATTCCCCCCTCCTCCTTCAGTTTTAAATTCGCTAGCTACATCCAAGTATCCACTCCCACCACTTCCACCACTCCCACCTGGAACTGACTGTCTCTGTGTGGAAGGAGTTGAAGTGAAAGATTCACGGCTTGTACTTCGCGACATGATGGCATAGTCAGCTGATTCTTCATCTGTTGGCTCCTCTGCCCTCCGCTGCCGAGGTGCCAGTCTCTCTAGAGCCATTGGAGGAAGTGACGCCCGCTTACTTAGCAACCTCCGCTCTGCTTCACATTCACGACTGGAAGAACGCCGCAAAACTCTCCTGCTCTGAGACTGGGCACTGCTGCCTGATATCGGCTTGGGACTATTGGTTAAACTTCCTTGATTAGTACTGCCTGTCTCACTACCTCGCTGTCCCATTAGAATATAATTAGCTCCCTCATCTCCTAAGGACTGGCTACCTACACTTCCCATAGAACTTCCAGGGAGACTTGGGGATGGTAACAGTGTGTGGTCACCAGGACTGGAGCCGTACTCATCAGAGGAGCAATAATCACTGGGGGAACCGGAGACAGATGCTCGATGAGTGGGCACCCGGCTATATGCACCAGAGCCAGTACCAGGGGCAGAAGATGGTACTCCACTAAAATCTGAGCCGTGGCCTGAGCTACATGAAAGGTTTGGGGTTACAGAAGATGCTGGGGTGGAAATTGACCTCATTAGTCCGAGAGTTTTAGCAGCTGTTGTAGGGACTGAGCGAGTGGATTTTGACCTGAGGATTGGGGTGGTGGAGCAGGATCCATTGATTGAGGGGCTGGAGCTTGGTCCTTGTAGAGGGGTGGTCCCTACTCCACCTTCCTCAGTCTTACCTCCATCACTGGCAGTACGGGATCTGGGAAAGCTGTGCCTCGGAGTAGGTGAGGCATTGGCACTGCCCACCCCAGCACCACCTCCATTAGCCCCCCCTGGAGGTTCAGTTCGGGGCCGGCGGGTGAAGCCCACTTGGCTGGGAGGAGGGTTTGGGTGGTGGCGACGTGAGGGAACACTGATGGGGTTAGAGGCCGTGGCCCCGCCTCCTGGGCCAGAGCTGGACTGAGATTTACTCCGTTGGCGAAACTCCTCACTCAGCGCCTTCATGGCTTCCAATAGAGTCTCATGCATGTTTTGGGCCACCACGGAATCATCGACCTAGGAAGCAAAAAATCCTGCTGTTAAAATGGACTCAAATACTTAACAATTGTTAAGTCTATCAAAGTAAAACGCACAAAGATTTTAAAGATAAGATTTAGCTTTTTAAACCCAGATTTAGTGTAAAACATGTGGGTGAACTCTTTAACATAAGTTGTAAACATATGTAGAGTGGATGCAAGCTCACCTGCATCCAAAACTCGCCAGGGCCTGTTACGGCAGACCGTCCCACCTCCACAAAGAAGAAGTTTTCAGAGTGACCACATCGTCGGACATTCATCAGTTGTAAAACTACAGCAGCAGCATCCGAGTTGAGTTTGACAAAGTTGACAGTCTTGTCAGTGAGGCAGAGGCGGTAGATCCCCACCAAGTTCTTGGCCTGGCCTAAGCCTTTGGGCCACACCTTCACTTGCCAGACTTCTTTGAAAGCCGGTCCAGGATTGGGCACGCCATAGTCGTCTGCAGCCCCATTGTCAGTCAGATTTTTACCTACAGATGAAAAAAAAAAAATGAAAGATGTACCATTTTCTTGTTCTTTCCAAAGAAATCGAAAATGCTGTAATATCAGTGCTGTGACCTTCACTTGCTTGGTTAGGGCAAAGAGCCCCTATTTACTTTTGGTGAGGGTAAGTAGCCTTTATTTTGCTAGCTTCGCTGATAATGAGCTTTTCTTAGATTTTTTGGTTAGATTTGAGCTTTTACTGCACAAGCAGCAGCTTGACTGAGACCAGTTGAACCTGCTGCAGCCTTCATACCTGGGGTCTCTTTCTTCACCTGTACATACACTTCCTGACATGATGAAACTGTTGACAGTTGACCCTCTTAAAATGATGACTTAGTCAAAAACAACCCCTGTGGAAAAGCCTGGACAATGCTTATAAAGCAAAACACTCCTATGTCGGGAGGAGAGTGAACCACTCAGTAAAAGGCACCCATGTCTAAACACGAACAGTTAGTAGTAAAACAGTTTTTAGGAAACACAAGCGCTCCATTCAGTCCTTGTATTAGGTGCCCAGTTCAGACATAGTAATTACTGAGCACAACAGAAAGCCTCTTGTTAATCTGATCTTTCTACACTCGCCACAGTGGAAAAGTGACAGGCTCACATAACTACTCAACAGCATTTGGCCACCTGTTTTCAGTTATTGGCCATCAGATAAAGTAAATGTGCCTATTAAGCTTAAAATGGCTCTAATTATATCAAGCTGCAGAACTGACCGTCTGAGCTGATATTAGATTTATCTCAGTGATTGGACTTATTCTACATTGGCATCCAGCCAAGGTTTAGTCAAGAAATATACGATTAAACATGGATATACTGTAAGAACGATTTGAATCACCCCAAAGTTATGCAAGACTTCAAGCAAGCGTATGTAAGCAAAATATAAGATACTATATTTCAAAACACTGTGTGGAGATTTTCCAGTTGGATAGGCTTCAACATGAAATCAATCATTTGAAAATGTTCTTCCATTTATCTTATTGACAGCATCAGAGATACTGCCTGAAAAAGCAGTGCAATCACCTGCCTGATTATCAGTCTGTGTATGAAAATCATATTCACAGGGAGCTTCACAAAGGGCTTTGGGACCAGGGCGGTCACATGGCACTAAAGCACTCATGTACATCTGCATACATTTTCTCCATGTTTCCCAGGGTTGCTGCAGCAGGAATCCCTCATTGACAGCCATATGTGAATAATAAGCCCAAGCAAGCACAGTGCTCCCCACATTACCCAAGCTTCCGTTATGACAAATACCTCCCTAGATCCTCTTTAAGGGTCCTATATTACGCAAAACTGACTGTTGTGAGCTTTAAGCCATGTTATAATGTTGTTACCTCCTAAAAACAGAACTGGAGTTGTGTTTTGTTTCATTCACACATGTTTGAGTAATCATTTATTATTACTCAACATCTACATCTCCAATGCTCAAAATGCTCTGTTCCACCTTGTAATGCCATGAAATGATAGCTTTAAAGTAAGTAGAAGTAATTTTTATCTTATCTTTAGTTCAGTACCGATTGGCAATTCCAAGGCTGAAATCATTCAAATGATTCTACTGAAAGTGTATAGAATTTAAAAACACAGTGGAGCACTTCCTATATTACCACATGACATCACAAAGTGGAACAGAGTATTTTCTGCTTGAGAGAAGGACTCAGCCTAAATATGCAGGGTTTGTGTGTTAAACTTGTATGAATGAAACAAAACACAATTCAGTGTATGTTTTTGATGAACAAACAACATTGTAACACAGATCAGAAAATGGTGTAATAAGGGCCCTTTAAGAAACATTTTGTTGTGATTGCAAAAGACAGAAATCAGACTAGTCTTCTTCCCCAAAAAACTGCAGGAGACTTAAAAGAGCCTTAGAATAGCTGTTTTGTTGAGAGCAGTGGAGGCTGTGGCTTGGTGGCTGTGTATGTGAAGGCACTCCCCCCTATATTAGATGACTCATTCAAGGCCATGCACAGCGAATTTGTGTGTTGTGAATTTGTGTGCTGCATGTTTCTGTGCAAGGAGCCCTACTTGCCTCCTTGATTTAGATTTACAACAGGAAGGAAAGGTCTGGGGATTTTTGGTGTGCACTGAGAGAATGAGGGAGAGATGCTGGAGATACAAAAGAGCAATTTCGTGAGGGGTAACTGAGAGAGTCAAAATGAGCAGTGGTATGAATTTATTTTTACTTCAAAGGGCTGATATTAGGCTTTTTTTCTGATCTGTTATTATAATGTTGTTTACTCATCACAAACATCCATGGAGTTGTGTTTTTTTCATTGACACACAAACCCTGCATATTTAAGCTATGTTCTTCTCTCAAACAGAAAACACTCTTATCTACCTTGTGATGTCATGTGGTAATAGAGGAAGTGCTTCACTCTGTTTTTAAACTCCATACACCTTCACTAGAATCATTTGGATAATTTCAGTCCTGAAATTGTCAATTTTGACTAAACAAAGGATAAAAGGTAGTTCTTACACGTTTTTGGATGTATTCAAGTGTTTTTACTGCAAAAGACCCTCTTTGAAATATATACATAATGTGAGCTGGGTGGCATTTCCAAAGATCTGAGCTGTAACTTGGAGGCCATGAGTTACATACACTGACACGGTGGAGCTTTCCAGGCAAAGGTATACCATCTATGAAGAAAAGCAGGTACCAGCCCCTCCACATACTGCACCTTTAAATACTACTTTGACAATGATTCAATCCAGGCTCGAAACACGTCTTAATGTTAATTCTATGATGATTATTTAGGTTTAGACATGTTTGTATTGTGATTTTAATGTCTTTCTTATTCTGTAAAGCAATTTGAATTACTTTGTGTACATGCAAATAAACTTGCCTTGGCTTACCTAAATAAAAATGTAACTTGGTTGTTTTAGGATGGATTGCCATGCCGACTCACCATGTCCAGTAGCGCTCTTAAGAGCTTAAGTGCCACAAAATTGCTCCTTCCTGTAGTGGGCACTGTATGTTCTTAACCTTAACTTTGTGCCCTTAAAAGCACTCGACTGTAGTGTCACTCAAAATAAGCCTCAAGGAGTTGTCCCTAAATCCAGAAGGGTACACTTTGCCTTGTATGATTTAACATGGCACTTCTTTTGTGGTTACATAAAGCTAGGGTTGATCTTACAGACTGCAATAAATTATAGATTGCCACTTGCTTTTCTCTGGAGAACTGTCAGATAGTGAAAGATTTTAGTTTTTTCATTTGTATAAAGAAATGGAAGCCTTTAGTAGACCCCTATAGAATGGCACGGTAAGACATACGACCCGCAGCAGGTGATGCTATGAGGACAAAGCAGATGCACTTGAAAGAGGGAACACACCTGGAGGGAGTGAGACCTGCTGGTTGAATAAGGGCATCGTGTGTGCAAAACTCTTTTCAGTCCACCTTCCTGTCCCCTTGAAGGCTATTTCATGCCTGGTCTTTAAGTTCATACAAGGTGAATTAACTTTTTCAGTGTATAGTTAGTACAGTATTTCCACTTGAAATAACTTAAGATTAGTTCTTTGGCTCATGGTGTATGTTTACGTGCGGTTCGAGCAGCGCCTACAGCAGACACTGTAGTCTATTCATTCAAGTTTGTTTGCCACCTCCCCTGAGATCATAAACTGCATATTAAAAGGCCCATAATCTAACGCAATTTTCTCAGTCAGGATTTTAACTATGACTTAAATTTGCAAAAGGGGCACCCTGCAATCTAGGCTTTTTGAGTAGGTTTAAGACAAGTATACAGTTGGACAAAATGTTGATCCCTCAAGGCTCTTAGATGCTTGCTGTGATATTGGCAGCTATTCGCCCAGTGACAGTCTGATTATTGTTATGGTTATCACACAAATCCTAAGAAAGTAGGTCTCCTGTGGAGGTCTTGAGGGGAGATAATAGTTCACACACAGCAAGTAATGCAGGAGGAGGGGGGGGGGGCTATTGTTATCAGCCGGTGCCTGCAGGGTAAAACTTCAAAAATGTCAAAAAAAAAAGGAAAATTAAGTGTTACAATGTAAAAAGGACAAGTATTTTCACATTGGCAGTTGCACAACCATGGCAGAGATCTAGACTTGATATACTGTAAGCCAATAAGGTGTTGACAAGTATTGCAAAGAGTCAAAAAAAAAAAAGAGACTAGACAATAAGATTTACAACAAAACCTTACTTAGTTGCAAATGCAGACAGTAAATCAGGAAAAGCCTGCCTGCCACTAAAGCTCTTACCAGGTTCTGTTTCAAGTTCCTGACCTCACTTTCCTGCATGCTGTGATGCTGTAATACCATTAATAATGCACTGAAAATCAAAGACCTTAAACTTATTTTTTAACACTATCCCTGCTACTGCACTAAACCACCCCCTGTGCCATTCCAGGTTAACTGCGAGGGCAGATAGCATGCAGCTGTGTCCGTAGATGAACCCGATAGCTCCCTAATCTCTGGCTGCCATGTGTACCCGTTTAGTCTTCTTCAGCTCCTCCACTTCCTATCGCGTTATCCATCTCCCAACATCTGTCGAGCCGCACCAAGGCCCACACGGAGGACACAATGCTTCCTCCGGCACCAGAACTGCCCTGGGTCCATCTCACATGTGGTTCCTGTTACCCACAAGAATACAAAAGCACATGAAAATACTGCTGGTGCTTGCAAGGTTGGCCTGTTTGAGAGAAAAAGCCCCACCAGCCAGTTCAAGGAGCCATGAAGCTGCTCGGAAGTACAGTTTGTAGTTTAAAAAAAAACAAAACACTCATTTGGCAGGAACATGCGGTTGTGCTGAGACAGGGCGGCTTTCCGACATTTTAACACTGTACTTATAATAATGTTTCAATTTAATTTGATGTTTTTTCACAGTAGAAATGGGTTTTATCAGTGGCACAGCTTTAATTACAAGGGCATTACCTGTCAAAAAAGCACCAGAGCATTTCAGTTTAACCAAAATTTCATAGTAACAACATGGTGTTACATGTCTAGTATTGCTACCCATCGAGTATCCAGAGAACTAGAAAGAGAACTATTATAAGTATTTCTATTGTACACTGAATAGTAATAATAGTTCATTCCATTTTGATTTAACAATGTAGCAGTCTTTGATATAAAATGTCTTTTGGCCAATAGTTATAGAGTCTGTATAGTCTGACTGCAGGTAGTACAAGGCCTGTCACAATTATTATAATATCAACTTATCGTTCAATATATAAAAGTTGGAACAATATTTTTTGGGGGGTCAGTATTTATCGTGTGTACATTTTGTTTGCACTACTGGGAAATTCTGATATTTTTTGACGATACAATAAGATTTAAGCTGTAAAAAGTTGAATTAATAACTGCTCTGACTCATTACAGATGCAAACGAAGTACTAGTGTTCCATTCTGCTGTTTATTTATGCAGCTCAGAATTTAACAATATTGTACATTTAGAATAGTTTTTGTGGTTTAAATCTGCTCTTGGGTTGTTGTGTCAGTGGCATAAATTAGTTTTAATATTATTGTTTATTGTCTATATTTACTTCAGCAAGATATTGAACTCCAAAATATGTTATCATGACAGGCCTAGATAGTACTTTCATTACTGAAACTGCTGTCACTCAGTCACAACATTTCACCCCCTTGTTTCTAATTAATCATGTTATGAATTTTCTCCCTCACGCACTCAATAATATATACGCCTCTTATCTCTTCAAATTAAATTAAGCCGCAGAGGTCAGCCTGAACGATTTGTGTTAATATTACATTTCTATTCTATTTAATTTCTCCAAGGTATTACAATCTGAACATGAGGTACATCCAGACAGTATACAATGTTCCATAGCATTTCCCATGAGAAAAACTCTACAGGTTTGTGCTCTTATCTAATGTAGTCCCAACAGCTTATAAATCCAACTACTGAACTTTCTGACCCCACGACCAGCGCTGTAATGGCTTAAGATCAAACAGTCAGCAATCAATAGCACCCACTGTAAATGGTTCCTCTGCATCCTGAGGCCCACCACTCTGTCAAGTCCAACATATGGGTACTCATCCGCTAAATGGATGCTGTTGCCGTGAGCTATAGTTAGCCGTCAATCAAAAATAGGCGAGTAAATGACAAGGGGCCAGTGGCAACACTTATACCAGCTGAGTTTTACAGTAAACTGGAAATACAGTGCACAGCATGGCCATTTTATTAGGAACACCTTGTGCCAATCTCTTGTGCTTTCTCAGAACATATAATGGTTCTATTATAAAGACTTTAGGCTGAATCGGACATCAATTCAGAAGCGTTAGTCAGATCAATGCATGTAGTAAAAACCATTTACTGCCATTGCATTATATTTGCACTACAATTTATTGTTGCTGATAAAAAATAAATAAATAAAAAAACTGAAAATAATTCTGACACCAGGCATATGAAATGTTTATATTGTTTTAAAGAAAGTCTCTGCACTGTTATCGATTGGTATAAACAGAAACTCAAAACACCAGAGTCTGTATTGATGTTGGCTGAAGAAGCTTGGTCGATTGCATCTGTAAGGCAGTAAACAAGGTGGTTGGAAATCTCTAATCCAGGTATTACTATATTCTAAATATTTTAGCCCATATTAATGCCCACCTAATTCCCATCATTCTGCTACCTCACAAAACAACATCTGGCTGTACACTTGTTGAATTACACAGCATTAAACTGTTTGTGCATCTAAGATGCTTGGATTAAGTCTAAAACTAAATAACTTGTAAAGGGGCAGGACCTCCATGTGCTGTGTCAGTTGGAAGCATACAGCTTTTTACCTTGTCAGTGGCCGCTGGACCATGAGATAATAATTACTCGCTAATTAGGGAGACGAGCAGTGCTTAAGTGTGGCTTAGCGTTTAATCGGTTCGCTTGACTGGGCAGCTGGTTACATCCAGATCTCATATATTAGCAAAAGAGGCCAAACTCGTGGGCTTACATAAACAACAAGAACTGACATGAACAGAAACCACAGGGAGAATTTCTCTGCAGATAAGATAAAACAAATTACAAAACAAAATTAGATGTTGTTTCCTTCAGTTCGGGTGTATTTGATAGACTTAAACATAGAAAGGAAGAATTTTAAACCGGTTTGTGGTGTGAATAGAACACATAATTACAGCTTGAGTGGAAATCAATCAATCATTCTTCATAAATAAAATATGTTTCTATTGTTTAAATATTGGGCTGTGTTTTGAAGTCACTTCATTGCAGATATTTTAGACTGAGCAACATACAGAGCCAAGTTGACCGAACCCCGACTATTGTACTATTTATCAAAATTATATACATTATATAATGGTGAACATTCAAGATTAATACTCGATGGACTAGTTTACATGTTTTGTCTGACTAAAGTAAGCCGCCTACAACGACATCATAAAGATAAAAGCAACACCATCGCAGCTTGGGTCAGACAGCGCACATTGTTGTCATATTGATAATTCTTGACCTTAAGTTAGCCAACGCTCATAATAACAATCATACTCCAGTCCTTGAATACATGTGGATTTATGGGTGTGTCCATTCCTTGTATTAGTTCGAAGTTGGACTCTGACACATTGTTTTATTGAGGTCAACAATTCCCAGGGTGTCGACTGGACTGCATTGCAAACAATACTTCATGGGCACACCTCAACCTGTGGCTTAAGTATTAATATACTTTGATACAGTGGACTTAGTTCGGAAATAAATAGCTGCCCTCAAGTGTCAAACTGCAGATGCTTTTTCTCCTCAACTGAAAAATACTACGATGTTAATATTGCTTGACACTAGAGTTGTTAAAAGTATCAAAAATTAGATATTAATTGATACTAAAACTAGTATTGAAACTAGATTTGAGCAGGTATTGATACTAAAAAAGTCACATTCACAGGACAGAAATGGATTAGGGATAAGGTTGCTGAACAGCTTTAGAAAAATCTTGAGTTGTATCAGAACAAGTATAAGACCATAGACATATAGTATACGCCCATGGACCAGTATGGAACCTACTTGGACGACTGAGGGATTACACAGGTATAAGACCGCATGGTAAATGAATGTACTGTCATTCAATGTTGTCTAAAGAAAGAGTGTTTTTTATTATCATCGTGGTATCGGAATGAGTACCGAGTATCGAGGCTATTCCTTAGTATTGTAATTGAGTTTGAAATTTTCTTTGAGCTGTAAACCTTCAGGAAGGCTTCAGGTAAGCTGTAAACCTGAAAACCAGCAAGGGACATTTGAGGCTTTCATATACAGCTGGTAAGATTATTTTCTCTACTGTATCCCACTGTAAATTGTTCTGTAAGCTCAGGATTGCTTGCTGTGTCAACCTAAAAGCAATTACACCTCGCTGCAAGCTGTTTCGAACCATTCCTCCACCCCCCCCTACTGCTACTCACTCACTGCAACAAGGCAATACTAGTAGCTACACAGGTATCAAGTTGAAGGTGTGGCGAGTAGGAAAGTATGCAAGCCTCACGGGCCAGCATCCTGTGTCTCCGACCAGTCTGCGGGATGTTAATAGTTTAAGTGAGGAATAAACATTTCACTATATGGATCTGGGAATCGCATGGGGAGAGCTTCCATCAACACCTGGGACTGTATTAGCTCACATACCAAGGGATGCTTATTACAGCAATGAATCTCAGCACTTCTATTGGAGTGAATATATTTAGATGTTTTGCAGCGTTAGGCCAAGTTTCCATGTGTTACTAGAAGTGCACAAAAGCAGTTTTAAAACCGCTTTAAAGAATCCTATTGTGCTTCCGTCTGCTATATAGTTATAATCTATGAGACATGTGGATCAATATGTTATAATTTGCACATATAAATTGCAATATTAATCTAAAACAACTTAATAAAAAACAAGTCTGCTAACAGTCTGAAAACTGCTGTGCCTAATGGAAACGTGGCGTAAACATCATCACAACAAGAGTCTGATGAATAGCTGCAGATCATACTTTTCATTTGTACTAAAATGACTATGCAGAGCTGCTGAATCCAACGTGTATCATCGATTAAGAAAATAAAATTCAAGAAGGGAATAAGTACAGAGAAGTGGGAATATGCCAGTAGTGGTGAAAATTTGGATTGATCAGCAATATGGCGTCTTGAAACTAAGCGATTAAAGAGTCCTCAAGCATAGTCATAGTTGCTAGTGGCTTTAACATTATGTGTATGTAATGTTATGTTGGAGGGCATGCTTTTTAAAAAAAAATGCCTGTCCAAAAAGAAAATTCAGGAATATTGAATCTGATCATTTCTATCAATGGCCTAGCTCTTGTATTTAATAAATTGCAATAAAACATTGTTTTCCAACTCCATTAATTATAATAGGCCATGAGAATGTTGTGACGTCATCTTAAACTCAGCAACAGGGCACGCTCTTAATGAGGGTCACAAGCCAGTCAAAAGTCCAACTTAACTGTTTGCTTTGTCAAATCAATATACATTTTCAACTGTAAACCTGTGCCAAGTTCATCTGTACAAAGATTTTTTTTAATTTTGCAGACAGAAACACTTTTACTGTAAATTAGGCTCTTCTACTCAGCACAGAGGCTTTATATGTCCATCTGTGGCCTAGTTTTTGCCCACATACAAAAGTCTATAAGCTGTACTGCATACCACAAGAAAGGACCTGCCCGTGTGCAAGTTTACACAGCAGCCAGCCCTTCTGTCATAGTCATATGAGAGATTTACACTAAAAACCAAACACACACAACAAAAGAGGGCACCAGGGAGCCTACGGCGCGACACAACCGATGTGTAATTTCAAAAATGTTGTGCTGAATTTGAGTGGGCTGTATCGGCCCCTCACGCTGAGTTTAGTGAGATCATTGTACATTTAATCCCTGCTCAGTACTCATGACCAACTTTCCTCTTAATACATAAAAAAGCACAAAAATCTCCTTAGACTTGCAATTCCAACTTCCAACATCTGTCCGTTCGCTCCACTGTCTCTCGGAAAGTTGTCAAATACTTTGGAAAAGTGAACAGGACACACCAAAAACACACAGAGCGAGTTGTGTGAGAGTAGCAGGGGAGGCGGAGATGTTGACATGTTATTAAATTTAAAGGGCTCCACTTGAATCCTATAATGCATCCACTGGAAGCAACTTTGAACTTTTACAAGAACCAAGACTCGTATCCCATTTTAGGAGCTGACAATCCTTTCTGTGTCAATACCATATGTTTCAATATATATACATAAAAACAGTGACCAGGTGGAGTAGTTCAGAAAATGTATTTGATTTAATTTACTGATATTACTCCTTTGAGACAGAAGGACATGTGTTTTTTTCAATGACCTGTGTTATGACTGTCAAACTAACTAAAACAAATTAACATAAAAACTGTGTTTTAGAACAAATTTTAAAAAAAAGATTACAAAAAATGTCACTTTATGAATATCAATGTGTATGGATTTGTGTGTCTGCATATGTGTATGTGTGTACAATAAAATAAATAGGTAACCTTAACCCTGTGTTATGTGCGATTTTTGTGTTATTCATGAACCATTATTGCTCGGTTTCAGACGACATCACAACATGCTATAGGACGGATGGCAGCTAAAATTAATATTGTTATAATTGAGGTTTTGTTGTCATTCAGTGAGTTCTGAGGCCTGGTCATTAATAGGAATGATCAGGTTCAAAATTTGTGCATTTACCGTTTGGATATTTCAAGACAAAGTACAAAGTTATCAACAGGAAAAACTGGCTCTTGGCTCCATCTGGGAGTATGACATCATCACATTCTACAATCTGAAAACTACCAATAACATGATAAATGATTATGTCAACTGACCAAAACTAACTAAAACTAACAAATTTTTCAGATCTAATGAATACAGCACGTCTAAAACAGACTGATAAAACCTTTGACTTATACAACGCATATCTTTAAAGCTGCACCACTCAAACTCCAGTATTGACCCCATTTTCTTTAGGTGTTCGATGACTTGAGTCCTATCAGCCTCTTTATGTAACAGAGCAATAGGCCATGTGTGCCAAGTACCTTGAACTACTGCTATCTGGTGCTTGTTCAGGTTGCGTCATGGTAGCTCGGCGGTGGCCTGTCTGGTTGTTTGGCCGAGGGAGGATGAACAGGTGATCTTTGCTGTGGTCACCAATTCTGCGCTGACAGCTGTGTTTACTTAGCAGCCCATAGACACCATTTGAGACATTTTACATAAGGCATTTTTCTGGTTGGTACTGAAAAAGGCTGTTTGCAAAGTAAAACAAAATCCCGTTTAGGCTATTTTAGATATACTGCAAATGTGCATGGTTTTAAAATGCTTTGGAGACCATGCACAACCATTTGCATATAGTTGTCAAAATCATTCTGTAATAATTAAGCAGTACTGTGTATTTAATTAGTGGAGAATCTACTCCCTACTTTTCTCCATGGAAAGGTTTCTGCTTTGCTGTAATGTCCCACAGTGCTGCATTACTGCAATTACAGCAATAATAATGACTCAAATGTTTCTATTTGTAGCTACAAGTTTGAAATGAAGTTGTATGTCAGTTACCAAATGTTGCAGAGTTGAGTAACACTGGGATCGATACTGCATGTGATATTGCAATGTCAGCAGGAACAAAAGAAGAAGAAGGGTGTGTTGGAGTTTACAAGTTGGCTGCAAAAATACTCACTGATAGAGGCTCAAACAGACAAAGAGAGACAGACAGCAAATATCAGGACTGACACTTGTGTGATAAGAGCAAGCAACACAGGGAAGGAGCCCTCTGCACCTGGCATGAAAAGGACTAAAGGCGCCTGACTTTAAATCTAAACTATCATATGTCCTTGAATGGGTTTGTAAGGCGCATCCATCTGCAGTGCGCCTTCCCTGCAAAAGCTGCTGATTTGCCACGTTTCCCCTTTACGCACACAGCCCCTCGCGGAGTTCAAGGTGTTACTGGGACTTTTAAACTACACTTTCTACTCACATTTGCACTGCAGCTCCACCATGGCCTGATACCACTCGTCCTGGTCCGCGTCGTTCTCCGCAGCCACGGCAAAACTCTCTGCGCGCGTGTACAGGACGATCATGTGCTTGTTTTTGGAGTCGGCCCGCTTGTTGATGTTGAAGCATGTCTCCAGCGCCACGACTTTCTTCGGGACGGGGGCCTTACCGCGGAATTTCTTCTCGCTCTCGTAGTACTCGAGCCGGGCCGGGCCACGCTCCGAAGCGGTCCGAAGCACGAAGTACCGACGGTGCATGGACTTCTGCTTACGGAGGTAGCCGCTCTTCCTCACGTCCTCGCAGCCATGAGGTTCTCCAGCTTGGTTGTTCTCCATGACAGCTTTCCAATAACAACTTCTCTAAATTTCACGCACTCAGTTTGTAGTATTTCTCTAAGTTTTCTCTGGTGGTGCCGCTCCCCTCCCGCTGCCCCACATCAATGCAGGCATGAGAGAGAGGGGAGGCAGAGGTCGGCTTTGGGGTCGCTCTGGTGGTCCTTGTCTTGCAGCTTCAGATAGACCAGCCCGTGTGTAGTCAAATATTAGCTCCTCCGTGTCCTCTCACGTCGGTCCCACAGGCGGAGCAGCAGCAGCAGCACAAGTTTTCAATGCGCTCTCCGGTGAGCACATGCGCGCCTCGGGTCGACGCTTTGCTCTTCTCCTACAACTCCACCAGCAGCACTACAGTCCCGGGTGCTATAGTTCATTTAGTGCACGGGTTTCAGAGTCACTGGGGTCCGCTGCACGCCGTCCGTGCGTCCGTGCGTCCCCCGGTTTGGCTGTGCTCGTGCTGCCGTAGTGTGTGGAGCTGGACTGTCACTCACTCAGCTCTAGTACTCAGGAACACGGGGCGTTCACGGGACAAGTCAAAACTCCAACCACAGAGCTCCGGATTTTCGCGCGCTTGTGTTTTGCATAATTCCTGCATGTGTTGAAAATCCCCCAATACTATAACCCAACCCCGTAACTAAAAACACAACATGAGATTACACGATAACATATTTCATGACTGATAACCATTCTATATTATATTTACACAGCTTTGGAAATACAGCAGCCAGTGAGTGTTTGAAACAGTGTAAAGACGTCCTACTTTTTCTCAGATCGTGAACGCACCATCACTATGTGTGTAATATTTCAGTGTTGTCGCTTCACTGGGTCCATTCTGTTCTATTTATTGCCAAAATCCCCTTCTGTCCACTGTCTGTAAATGTGTCCATGTCTGAGAAGCAACTTTGCAAACGCACGTTCTGCATCAAACACCACACACGCGTGGCTTATTTTAAACGTCTATAAAATACTACAATGTACAAATATATGCAGACCACGGCACAGTCTAGTTTATCATAACGAAACATGTCACATTTGATTAGCAACAGTGCGTGAATCCGCTGTAATTGATAATAAAACATGTCCAGGCCTGTTCTAGCTGGACCTGACTCTGTCTGGGCACTGACCATGCCTCCTCAACAAGATGTGGAAATATCAATAAATCAAATGGTAAAAATAATAAGAAAATGGATTTGGGCCAAATGATATGATGAAATGATAAATGATTCAAACAAATCTATAAATAGCCATATGGATAGCAACAGAGGTTCTCCATCTTGGTACACTTGCAGAATGAATGTTATGCAATATGCATCCAAAAGTAACCTTCTCCACGAGGTCAGGGAAAACTGAATGCCCAGCGCCACCTGCCGTCCACAAAAATATTGCTACCATAATAAAAATATATTTACAAATTGTAATAATGAGGGAAGCTGTTTTAAGAAGCAACTGATTTTATGAACATTGGATACAAAGACGTTGTTACGACGACTCATTTTGGCAAATTAAGGAAAACAATCTGTCAATGTTAAACCAAAACAAACAGGAACAAACATTTGGTCCGGTGGATGACTGGAGATGAAATACACATCTAGGTTAATTTAGTATTTGCTTTTACATTCAGTAGCATCTCCTTTTAGCCCTCTAAGCGCATGCAGCCTGAGAGTAAAAATACAGTCCTTCAACAGAACTAAAACCAAATTACCAATGCATAACGAAATGTAGACATAAAGGTCCACCTCCATCTTGGTCTTCATGCATCTTTAGGCCGTTAAAGCTACAAAACTCCTCTCATTACATCGTAAACATTTCATCTGGTGAGTTACCAACTGGCTTTCTTCTTGGAGACATATTACTGGGAGGGCTGGCGGGTTTTTGCACTTTTTTAAGCAGGAGATGAAAGCAGCAGCAGCAGTGACACGTGTGGAAATTCTTCTTCAAAAGTTATAGGCGTCATTTTGAGCCCTGAGGTGGCATCTACTGGCACACAACACCTTTGACATGAAACACTACAGGTCATCACTCTCCTGTACACACACACACACACACACACACACACACACATTTCATTAGTGCGTCTTTTGTTATTTCCTCAACAAACAAATAGGTAAACACGGACAGGGCTTAGGGTCAAAAATACTCCAGAGGCATTGAAATGGCAGCGACTCTTCAGGTTCAACAGTTTCCAGGGACCAACGTAGGGAGAGAGACAGAGGGGAGGAGGTGTGTAGGGTCAGATGAAAGGGTTTTTTGACGTCCCTCGACTTGGGTAAACATTCCCCTGAAACGCAAAAAAAAAAATTTATGTATGAATAAGCAGCGTTATCTTCATTGAACTTGATTTAGAAAGTGCAGTCTTGCAGAATCAGAAAAATAGTTTTTCTAGCATTGTCAGTTAACAAAATTCACACACTACCAATGCACTTCTGCCATAACATAACAGTGATAGCCCAGTCTGGCTCTGGAAGTAAATTTTCCATTCAGTTTTCCCATAGATGTTTCGAAAAATTCAAATATTAAGAGACCAAAGGTATCGTGGAGGCTAGCCAGTTACATGCTACTAATATCCATAACGCTGTTGTTTTAAGTCCAAAAATCACTTTTAAAACACAAGACTTGGCGAAATGCTTTAATAACTTAGTGGTTTATAAACAGAAACAGATTTTAAATGAAATTATAGGTCTTGTGATCATTAGTTACCACATAGCTGATTAGCCTAGAGCAAGCGTTCAAACTTTTAATATAATTTTTTTTTCAGAAAGTCTATGAGAAAAATGAGTGAGAAACACTGTTGAGCTCCATTACACTGGCAATAAGATTTACAACTAATATTTGGCCAATAAATGCGGATTGTTTATACTTTTATGATGAATACAATATATAATGCATGACATTTTTTGTTATTTTTTAACAATCTGCACTTATTAATTTAAAACTCTGCCCCTTTTGAAAGTCATAAATAGCAGTAAAATGCTAAATACTTACTGTAAAAGGATTGACAGACATGGACCGTGGAACTTTGGGTTGAGAGTCAGTTACAGAGAACGAGGCAAAACCTAAAACACAAATTTACATAGCACAATATTGAGGTTAATCAAGGACATAGGTGAAATTTCAAACTTGGTACATGGTGCAGGAAAAGCTGCAGCTCCTATAGACGTATTGGTATGCCCTGAGTGTTACTGTACACTGCAGGGATAATGAGGAGTGTGAGGTGTGCTTGATCTGCAGCCAGCGTGCATACAGCACCAGTCACACGAGCTGAGGCAGAATCAAAATGACCAACAACATGCATTATACATGTCCTACACAGGCTGCCCCTATACACCACTGTGCTACATACAGATTCTGTCTAACACTTTTGAATTATACATAAACACTGAAGGTCTTCAGTCAGAAGGCCATATAGGCCTGTAACGATCATAAATTTTGAGATGTGATATATTGCTTAAGTAATTATAGACGATAAATGATAATATTGAAACAAATTTATGGTACTGACACAATAACCCAAGAGCAGATTTATACCATAAAAAAATCTAAATCTACAATATAAAAAAAAAAACATGAGCTACAATTAAAAAACACATAGCAGAATGAAACACTTAAGTACTTAGTTTGCAATGTAATGAGTCATTCAACGTTCTAGGGGTCAAATCTTATCATCCAGCCAAAAAATAACCCCGAATTTTCCAGTAGTGCAAAAAAAGTACCCAGTATAATTATTGACCCCCCCAAAAATACTGTTCCATCTTACATATAATGAATGATTTGTCGATATAGTAATTATCTTGACCTAAGGGGATATAGGATAGTTATTACAGTAGCCTAATGTTATCTTATCACTAATCAATGGACATTTTATGGACATGGTTTCAACCTATAGATAAAACAGTTATATATGTTCTGTTTAGGTTACAGTGCTTTGTCTACTGCTAGGAGATACAATCCTGATGAATGGAAACCCAAACATTCACTCTATCAAAAGTCTAGGCAGGGCGGGACAGACACAAGTATTCACTCTCCCTCTCACACTATTATGTCACTACTTCCACAGTGGATTTTTGGACGATACTGCAGAACAAAGAGAGTGAGGGCGTGCTTAAATGCTATAAAAATAATTCATTCTATGTAATTACTCTACATAATATGCTTAAACACTACCAGTCAAAAGTTTGAAAACACTATTTCATGTATTATTCTTCCTAAGTTCTATGATCATTTAAATTGTAGATTCTCACTGAAGGCATCAAAACTATGAATGGACACACATGGGATATAGTGAACAAAAATAAACTCAAAATAACTCAAAACTTGTTCCACTAGTATTTAAAAAATGAAAATAGCTACTCTTTGCATTGAACCCTGCTTTGCACTTTTGGCATTCCTTGACCCTGACAAGTCACAGCTGTGAAGTGAAAACCACTTCAGGAGACTGCATCATGAAGCTCAGTGAGAGGAGGCCAAGGTTTTGCAGCGCTGTTAACAAAGCAAAGTGTGGCTAATTTGAGGATCTGAATATAACATTTTTTAAATAATTATTTGTTGTTAAATTCTATTAAATTCTATTTTCTTTGCTACAATTGCATACATATTGCTTCATATATTTGACATATTCTGTATATACCTAAAGAATGTAGAAAGTAGTAAACATAAATAAAAAACTAATGAGGGGGTGTGTCTTTTGACTGCTAGTGTGTAAGTATATATCCAATTTCTATTTCTATTTAACAATTTACATTTTCTTACATTGAAGATGCTATTACTGCTACTATTACGTCTGAATTCAACATAAAACAGTGATTATCAGGTGATTACCGTTGGCTTCCTGGTTGCAGTCTGTCTCATGAAACGCATTGTGTGAGGCGGGTGCTGGGAAGGACACAGGCGGAGGGAACACTGATGTGGGTGAAGTGACAAATGCTCCGGAGTCACCTGCAGACAAACATCCATCATCATCATCATCATACTGACCTATTGATACTTTGCAGCTGATGTCATCTACTTTCCCACGGGGAGTGATGCTAACTGTAAGCACTGCTCTGTCTGAAGCTCTGTTAGACTTTAATCTGATCTTTATTTTAACACAGTCTAACCAGAAAGAGACGACTTATTTGGAACTACAACAGGTGACATGAATTATGCTGTTAAACAAGTTTCTCGCATCAGTTTTTGTGTTTATCACTCTCACCTTTTTGGTTGAAAATCAAACACCTAAAGGGGACCATGGACACTTGTATTCAGATGATCTTAAAACTGTTTTGACAGTGTTTGCTAATTTGTGCAATATGTCACTGAACATTTCAACATAGAGACGCATGCAGGACATCCCCAGCGTGATGTCCAAGTATCAAAAGATCGAGATCTGTGCTGAGAAAGGATGGATATGACAAGTCAAGAAGGAAAATCAACACAACTTGTTAAAGGTGGATTATTTCTGATGTCCAATTGATTTATCGATTTTTTTTTTCCAAATGATCTGCCACCTTCAAAAAATCTATGGTTTACCCAGGATTAAATTTGAAACTGACTACAGTCCATTCTTAGAAAATCGTAATTCTTGAATATACATTTCCTCTTATTCATTTCGCTTTTTAATTCTTTCATTAAAAAAAAAAAAAATCATTATATAATTTTGTTTTACAGCTTGCTCATCTGATGCAATACATGATGTCACTCCCCCCACACCCAAGTGTTGCACATCTCCCGATTACAAACGGGGAAGTGGAGTGTTGCAAACTACAACCTGAAGAAAGCCGTGAAGGAAATCAAAATCCCCTATGTTTTAGTCCAGAAAAATAAAGGTTTTTTAAATACACGAAGAGTGCCTTGGCTTTTGTTTTTCTTTCAGTGATCTGCCACCTGCTTGTCTGTATTGTATTGATTTGCCTGGACTGTTTCACGATGTGGCATTAAACATATCTGTGTCCATGGAGACAAGCAGCTTGTGCCACCAGGCCAAGTTACGAGGTACATCTGTGGAGAGAGAAGCCCACTGACCGGTATTTTCCTGGCAATAAAAACACCTATGTTGAATAAGTGGAAGATTTACAAGTTTAATGCCATACTATGGAACTTTACATTCTATGACCATCGCATGCAGACAAAAACAGTTGGCAGGCCTTCACCAGAAAAGTTACACAGTGCACCTTTATAAAGCCTGTTTTATTTTTATTTTAAGAATAAGGAGCTGAATATGTGGGTGGCATCCACGGAAAATCTTCAAAATCTAAAACAGCAGCCTATATCAAATATAAAATAACATTATTCTTAAAGTGGACCTATTCAGCAAAATCAATTTTTCAGAGCTTTTACCCATGTTCTAGTTGTTTCCCTTCAACATTTACTCATCCGAAGACATATTTGCAGTGATTTATGCATGTATGAGCAGTCTTTAATCGCTTATTTTCAAGAAGCCATTTTGATGATTAACTTCCGTTTTCACTGAAACCGCTACACGGCCACTGCTCTGTACATCATACTCCGATTTTATTTCTTAAATTGGTGATACGCATAGGATTCGGCAGAGTTGTGTAGTTATTTTGGGTTCGCTAGCGTGATCTGCAGTTGTCCATCAGAGGTGCCTGCAACTTCTCGGCTCTTTGTTATGATGATGTTTAACGTAACATCAGCTCCCATTGGGTATCGTAGTTCTCTCAAGTGGAAGCCGGTGGGCTTGTTTCTTTTATTAAGTCATTTTAGTCATAATGATCCACGGATGTCATAGATGATAACTATAGAACAGACACAAGCACAATAGGCTGTCTAGATCCACATACATGGAAATTATTAGTTTTTTTTACAGAATAAATATAAATAATTCTTAAAAGAACAGGTGAACACAGACTTTTCTTTTTTTTTAAAACTCAACTTGTCTTCTTTGCTTTTTGCCGATAACTAAACACAGTGTGATAAAAATACATTGTGATGTAACCAAAGCTGCTTTTCCCATGTAAAGTAGTTGCAGAAGAAAGCAGAGAAGTTACCCAGGCTCTGGGGTCTCACCTCCGGAGGCGCTGCTGAAGGGGTTACTGGGGGAGAGGGCGACAGGCTGCTGGGAAGAGGAGCTGGAGCTGAATGGATTGGGGAAATCTGAGACACACACAGGGAGAGAGAGGAGGGACAAGAGGGGTAAATCATTCACATTCCTCTCTATTCAAAACGGTGCAGCTCTTAGCCACCACGATGTTAATTAAATGTACAGGTTGTGTTTAAGACGAGCAGACTGAATACAAACTTTAGCTGTAAGATCAATGAATGTGTGCTGGGGACTCACTTGCGAAGGTTTGGGAGCCGGAGACTGTCTCCACCCCGGGAGAACTAAAAAAAAAAAAAGTGACCTTTACTTTAGAAACCAATCATGTTCAACAAAAGACATTGTGACAGAAGTGAATTGTGTACCTGGCAGGAGTCGAGCTGGATGAGAGCCTATTGCCAAAGAGGCTGCTGTATTGTGGAGGTCCACCAGCAGGGGGAGCTGTCAACAAGCATTTCCCATACAGACGTTAATGATTGGCGTTTGGGAGATCAAGTGCTACTATTACATTGAAGTGTGAACTCAAACAGACAGGGAGACTCAGTTGAACTTGATTCTTGAGGCACTAAAGCGATACAAATAGTCTGAATAAAATACAAGCTCTCTGTTGCTTCTGATGTGAATCAAAGTAAGCCAGGGCAGAAAATCAATAATCTCTTTAATCTGCCAGCCAGGGTGAAGGTGGAAAACCAGCTCAAGGGCTACTCGCATGAATGGTATGCATTAAAACCACCAGTAATAAGACAAATTACTATCAGCTTGGAATAAACAAATCTACTATGTTCTTTGAGCCGGACCAAGTGTGTGTCCAGGAGAAACACAAAGAGCAGGATTCAGATGTGGAAAGCCTTGGCATTTGCAGTTATGTAACCTAGTTTAGCTGGCCGTGACAATCGGTGTCACACGTATCGCTCCTTTGTCTTCTGTACTAACTCGTGTGCTCGAGGCATGAACACAGTTTTACATGTTAAATTACAAACATTTGGATGACTTGAACTGGCCTTAACCAGAATTTGCCAGGTCATGGGCTTGTTTATAAAATAGATTTGTATTCATTTGAAGAAGAATGTAATAGAGACTAGGGTTTTCAAAAGTATCAAATATTAGATTCTAATCAATGCTAAAAGTAGTATCGGAACTATATACTCATTTGAGCAAGTATCGATACTAAAGTCACTCACAGGACAGAAATGAACCTTTCCTGAATAGCTTTAGAATGATTTTGAGCTGTATCAAAACAAGTATAAGACACATAAACTAGTATACACCCATGGGCCACTATTAAACCCTAACTGGACGACTGAGGGATTACAGTTATAAGACCGCTTTGCAATATGAAAGAAAGTACCACAATTTATTGATGAAAATGACATTCAACTGTCTACAGAAAAGTGTTTATTTATTATTATTATTATTGTGGTATCAGGATGGGTATTGAGTATCGAGTCTAAACCTTAGTATCAAAATCAAGTTTGAAATGTTAGTATTGTGACAACCCTATTGCACAAGACCTGAAATATACTCTGCAATGAAGCCACCCTGTCCTTTTGAGATAACCTTTTCCCAACTATGCTTGCTTCATCAAATCATCCAGTGAGCAGTAATTTGCATATAGATTTGACACTGGTTTCATCCTGCATTTTTGATATGGTACCCCTTGTAGCTGGATTATTTTCCACAAAACTAAAAAAATATGTTCATCAGGTTTATAGTATATAGTAATACTATTTTTTTTATTGACCATCTCTAAAGGAAAAACTTAGCAACAGTAAATGAATAGCAACAGCACTAAATATTTTGTCTCTCTCATTGCATACCTGGTTGTGTGGGTGCTGGTGTGTCAGAGAAGACACTGTCCAGTTGGGAGACAGCGGCATACTTGTCCTGATTTTTGGCGGTGTTGAGAGGGGGTGTGGTCTGCCCCCCACTGCCCGACTGCTGCTGCTGAGGCTGGGACAGGGATTGAGGCAGGGGCTGTGATTGTGAGTGGCTCAGACCTCCGAAGTCTACACTCAGAGACTTAGGGAAGGCTCTGAAGGGCCCTGTGACCCCTGACACTGATACTGTACGACCTGTGAGGAAGAGGACAGGGAGGAAAGTGAAAGTGATGCAACACAGTGTAATTTAATAAATATGCTAATACATGTGTCAATCTTCAAGGTAAACCTGCTCTTGGGCAGTGAAATATAAACTTCAAAGTTGGCGAGCACATTTGATTAACATTTTACATGTGATACCAAAATAGTTTTATTTAATCAAACTCAAATAAATTTTGTTAGAAATGTCTTAACTTCAAACTTTTATGTTGGGAGGTCTGCCACCTGCCTGTCTTCATGGAGAAGTTTTTACTTGCCCCTTAATATTGAATAAAAGTTTGGTTTAAACATACACTAAGAAACTTTTCTGGTGGAGAATGTCTCACCTGCTTGTTCCCATGAAGATGTTATTGCTTCGCCTGGAATATTCCACAGTATGGCATTAAATTTATCTTTCTTGCTCTTCTGGATCTACTTATCTTCATGGAGGCATAGGCCTGTCATGATATATTCAATAAGGACTTATCGTTCAACACATGTTAGTTGGAATAATAATTTTTGTGGGTCAATATTTATTCGTGGAGACTTTTTCTGTGCACAAGTGGGGAACTTTTTTGTATTTGTACTATGTTTGGATTTGATCTGTGGAAGGTTGAGCTATGAACTTCTATGACTCAATAAGTGTTTCAAGTACTTATTGCAGCTCATGTTCATTAACAATACTGTACATATAGAATCGTTTTTTTGAAGGGAAATCCTGCTTTAGGGTTTTCATGTCAGTGGTATGATGGCATTCAATACTATCTTTATTGTCTATTACAAGCAGATGACACATTCTCCACCAGAAAAGTTACATAGCGTACCTTTGTCCCAAACTCTTATTCAATTTTAAGGTCACTTGGAGCCACTGTGTATTTATTTTCAGTAAATAATCATTCCATCTTAATAAACCCCATCTAGCAAGCATTGGTATGATGACAACTAAAATGCTAAAATCAAGATAAAAGATGCAAACATGAAACCCAATCAAAGCTATCTGTCTCGTGCTATCCTGACCTAGCCTACCCACATTTCTATGCATGGTTAGAGATCAAATAAAAAATTTAGAAAAAATGAAAAACTAACTAAGCAGCAAAGCAACTTATCATACGAACTTTGATCAACACAACTGCAGCATAGCAGGCTTTTCTTAGAACAATCCATGCTAGCACCAGCTGTTAGTTCCAGCCAAAGTCAATAAGCAAGAGGAAAAATGTTGCAAAAAGTCAGCTGACAATCCAGCCAACACAGATTACAGGAAGATACACAGCAAAAAACATGCAGCAGAGGCCTGGGTGTGTGCACGCTGGAGGAATGCTGTCTTCACTAACTCATGTTGAAATTTGACATGTGTAACTTCTCTCTGTACTTGAAGGGGAATGAAAGTACTGAAAATCTTTATTCAGAAAAAAAATATTCCAATACAGTTACCCTTTTTGGTGATATTCAGTTATAGTTACTTTCCTCAAATTAAAACGGAAAAAAAATAGATTGCAGTACTTCATATGTAAATTAGGCTTCACACTGCACCGTATTCAGTCCGCTCCTGTCGTAAGTGTGTGTGCAATTTTCCCTTCTCTAATTAGTGATGAATAAATATAAAACAAACAGTGTAACAAATATAGTCTAATCCAATTGTATGTTCTGTTTTTACACTATAATAAACTGTGTACAGTATACGGTATAAGACAGTACTGAGATCAGACCACCAATACATTACCATAACACATTTAAATGCAAGTATTCAGAATTCTGTATCTAAATACTTTTCAGAGCCAGCCAGCCCATGTTGAAGTGGTTTGATGACAGCAAGGTGCAAAAACTCAGTAGTGCTTGGGGGGTAGCAGCTAGGGCCTAAAAATAGAGGTTAACTTGGTCTCTCTCTCTCACCGGGAACATAACGTCTAACTCTCCTTGACCCTCCCCTGTCTTGGGATGTAGGTATAATGTAATTTCTCATATGCTTTATGTCCAACTGCACTTGGATCTATGCAAGCAAGTTATGAACAATGCAGCTCATAAACTGGCCATTTATTATGAATGAAAAGAGCACAGAGAGAGCGTATTGATTCTAGCAGCACACAGTCAAATGCATTGGTCAGTGCCAAGTCTTACCTAAAGTGAAGTGGTTTTTGAAGGAGCTACTGGCTTTAGTGTTAAGGAAAGAAACAAAGATGGATAGTTTGGGAAGGAAAGAGAGAAGAAAGTGTCACTGCAGTGGTACAGAACAGTTGTCCTTGATATAATTTGTGTTTATCAGAAGGTTGTACATATTTGTTTTAAATAACTTCAGAATCAGATCAGATCAACTTCCAGGTTAATTAAGGCTGAAATGAAAATGGGTTGGGTATTAAAAGTGTATGTGTGTTTGAAATATTTATCTTGACAAAAAGACAGTTCTCATCAAGTCCTAATTATTAATAAGAAAAAGATTACATTATAAAAAAGAAATGGAACAATGCTAATGCTACAACCTTCACATTCTCTACTGTTTATAGTCAAAATTATTTCTTATAACATAAACTGAACAATGCAGAAAAATGTTGATTAATAAAATTAAACAATTTAAAATATATATATTTTTTTAAATTAAATTACTTGATAGAAATGTCACACGCTTGGGACATGCAGAGAAAAAAAAAAGTTTTTTTGGTGACAGACCTGAAGGTCGAGGGAGGGCAGGAAAAGATGGGGCATGACTTTGACCTCCCAGCGCTGACGACAAAGACCCAGGGCGCTGTCTTTCAATCCCACACAAAGAGGCATCTAAAAGGAATAAATAAACAAAAGAATCGTTTTGCATAGCGGTGGGCGATTTTGGCAAAAATGTATATATCTGTTTATTTTTGGAGTATTTTAACAACAACATGCAAACTGTCAGGTCAGGTGCTTTTCAGAAGTGGAAACATCACTAACCCTAACATAGGCCAGTCCTGTTTTTAATATAGGACTTTCAATGCAGTCGGAGTGCCTTGGATTTGGATATATAAGTTATGGTCTAAGTATTAGACAAATGTGGAATGACTATAAAATAACTCTTATTTGGAAGTTTAAAGGACACATTTTTTCTTCTATTTCTATAATAATCAGCCTAACTCCACCCCACCTTTGAGCGGGGGGTCTCTGAAGCTCTGGGATCGCAGCGGCCGGGCGGTGAACACGTCTGTCCGCATGTCGGCTGGCGAGATGGCGGGGCCCCGGTCCCATGACGGCAGCTGTGCCTGGGACTGTGGAGAAATGAGAGGGCACAGGTACACAACAGACAGGAAGGGTATACGGCAGAAACCAGAAGAACAGCAGGAGCAGATGGGTGTGTCTTTTTCAAGCTCTTTTAATAATTGATAACTCTTTGAAGTTACCTGGCCCTCACCGACCCACTCACTCAGTCCGCTCCCCCGCAGTGCAGATGGGAACACAGGTTTTCAGCTTCTATTACGCTCACTTCTCTTTTCTTTTGAACAACTTGTTACCTTAGGCTTCAAATTTAATCCCATTTCCCTTTTTTTTACTTCACTATTGAATGAATACGTCAAACTTACCAGTGGTCTTGGAGCTCTGGCATTGTGGGTCGGACCTTGCCCAGCCAAAGGGCCATGGGAGGGGGGCATGGCTGGGACGCCTGGACTCCAAGGACCCTCTACATCCCGACGATTTTTACATTTAGAAAAGTGCCTGAAAGAGACCAATGTTGAGTGTTCTTTAAATCTGCAAAAATAGGACTGGCCATACAGTGACATATAGGAAATGTTTTATTTTAATTTACAATGATGGTTCAATATAGGGTAACAATGTGTGCAAAATGAGTTACTCTGAACTTATAAAAAGTTTGGCTCATTCATTTTAAGAACACCGGTCTTAAAATGGCCAAAGCTATTCTGTTCACAAAGCTGCTTTTATTCTGGTATTTTATAATTCACAATTGAAAGAGTGTGATTACTTGCAAAATTCATAATGGTTGCATAAGCTCACCATTTTTTCTTCTCATATTTGTCTTGAAGAAATTCCTTAAACTTTTGCGAGTCCTTCATGTCCGAGCAGGCGTCTGTCTTTGGGTCAAATATACACAACCACGTCCTCCTCCCAACCTGCACAACAAAGTCATTATAGTATTTAATACCAGCTATAGCAAAAAGACAATTTCACTGTGTGACTACTTGTAGTAAGCCATACATTAATGCCCACATTTCTTTTCCCCAAATTTGTGTGAGCCGTCAAGACATTTTAACGATTAGGTCAGACTGCCATTCTCCTGAACTGCCTCACCTCTAATTACAGTAATAACAGTACCTTAGCTAACGTGTCCTCATATGTGATTCATCCCAGTTTAAGAGGTGCACACGCAACTGACAATAAATGACTCATGACTGGCCATAGCACTCAGAGCGCACAGAGATGATGATGATGATGATGATGATGATGATGTCCATAGTGATGAAGAGAAGATGAAGGAAGCCTCTTCTCTAATTTTACACAACCAGCCAAATGCAGCGGTGACATAAGCTCAAGGATTACAACCTGCTCCCTCTTGCACAAAGAATAGATGTTGTTTGAACTGCCTTTAAAAAAGACTTGTCCTGTTGTGAGCGGAGATGAGATGCAATAAATTGGACGCTGTGAAAGATTGTGTACTGAGTAGGCTTGTATGGAAACAAACAACATGTAGGGGTGCACCAGGAGATGGCAAAGTACATGTACAGAATGGCAATTGAGTTTGTTACAGAAGTGTTATATAGTAATAGCATACTTTTTACATGTTCTTGTCTATAAGGTTGGAAAACACAAAATGGTGTGATTTTAATTTGTTCAAAGTGTGTCCCTCACCTCATTGCCATGGTTTTGGAGGAATTCCACTTCCTGTTGCGAAAAGGTTGTCATGGAGATAGACTTGACTCTGTGGGGAGGGTTGAGGCCTCTCCTGGGACACAGAAACAAGATGAGCAATGAAATTTAGACACAAGAAACACAAAAGGGCACTGGAAGAAGAGGGAACAGCTGACATGTGGTGTGATATTAAGGTCAGACTTGTTGTGCAAGGTGCCACAACACATAATCCACCCCATTGAGAAAGAGTAGTTTGGACAACCTGTATTCTTCATGCAAAAAGACAGTGGTTTGTGTTTAAGGATTTGCGCAATAAGACGCAGTTGGTATCCTCCTGGAGCTTAGACATGCAGAACATAATGTGAGAGATAGACACATACACGCCCACACCGGAGAGTAGAGCCTAAAGAGAGAGAGATGGGCAGAAAGGTAGTATCAAACCTGCACCATGGCGATATGTAACAGAGCTGGAAATTGACCAACAAGCGGTCTGACGCTTATGAAGCTACAGAGGGAGGAACACAGAGAAAATGGAAGAGATGCGTAAATTAATACACGCTATTTCACATGAGCCTTCTGTACAAAATATGAGGCACTCAAGCTGTCAAAGGGTGGTGCATGGTGCAATCTTAGGCCTGATACTTTTTACTGTTTTTCACATACGTTTGTCTCCACTGATGCGGGAACATAAAATCTGCCAAATGTCAAATGAGAGGGACGCACAGGCTCTTTTACTTACAGCATTCCAGAGCACGACGTGCAGATGAAGCTGCCCACCGTGACGTCCGTGTATGTGACCCCGGGCTGGCTGCACTCGAAGCAGTGTTTGTTTACTCCAGACTGGGCCAGCTCGCGGACCTTACGTGAGCAGATCTCTTGGTTGTCCCGGTGCTTGCGGTTCGACATTTTTGACAGCTTCCCTCCACGAGTCCGTGCGTGCGTGCGTACGTGAAGCCCTCGCAGCTGTCCTGTCCGCCCCGGTTTCCCCTCCTCTCCCCGTTTACTACAAGCTGCACTTCTTCACGCCCGCATTGTGGAGACACGCTTCTGCAGCTTCTCTCCCGACTAGAGACTACTACACACTGAGGAGCAGCGTCAAGCCGCACGAGGCGAACACCAGAAACACAAGGACTGATCTTCAAAATAAAAGCACAGCACGATTGACAAATTCAATAAAATCGATCTATATCCGTTCCTTTCGTCGGGGTAACATTTAAAATGCAAGTATCAATTGTCATATGCTCATATCTTATTTCAAACGCACGTAAACGAACTGAATTTTACAAAAAAAATTATACATGTATAACTGGAGGAGGAAGTGACGTACTTAATCATATTGGGCTTGACATCTGGACAGATGCGTAGGGGATCTCCTGTCAAACACAAATAAAAACCTGTCAAGCTTCCAAGTTGAACACATTGTTTTGATTTTTCAGATGATCCTTCACAAAATACATATTTATGAAGTTTAGTTGCGTGCGCTCTTACGCAAGTGCAGTTTTGGCACTGTTTATAATGACGCGCAAAAGCCCATCCTTGAGAAAGGGGCCAATCCCCAAGTGGTATTAAATGCAGCTTTCTTCAAGATGTCTTAAAAATGTCTACAGTTTGCTGTGATTAAACAACTTGGCCACAGTCAGCAATGACGCCCTTTTGATGATGTTTATGAAAATGACATTTTTACACAGATGAAAGAGCAGGCCTCGGAATACACCAAGGTTAGAGTTAGGCTGAGGTCAGCTGCAGCATTCTATATGGTAGTGCGTTAATTCAAGTCCACGATAATGTGTCACGAAAACAAGGAGATTATATTGACGGATTTAAAGATAAAGAATATGCCATGTCACTGTGTGACCACTAGGAGGCGACAGATAAACCCCACAAAATGTATTTTCTCCATAAGCTTTATTATGTCTTTTTAAGTGTGTAGTGAGTTTTTTGTAATTTAATTTACTAATTTGCATTTTATCAATTTTTTTTAATATTAAGAGGTTGCTGGTTATTTTTCATATATTTCATATATATTTTTCATTGATATTATTGCAGGACCTGACTGATCTCTCTATATTTGACTTTTAGGAGATGAGATTTTTTTTTTTTTTTATTCTGAGTTCTGACTGTAGCCTTCTCTCTGGTTCATGCAGTAGCCTCCCTCTCAGGCCATTTGAGCCACAGTAATTACACATGTCGGCTAAGCCCTGAACCACAACCCTGCGAGTATCTGTGTGATGATGACAAACTGCAGATCTCTCATTTAAAGTTGCCCAATGCGCTGAAAGACCTTTGTTTTGCCTTGTTTGGCCTGTAAATGGCTATGAGGGTTGTTTTACACACAGGCCCTTGTGTTTTTTACACCTCACTAACAACAGAGCGGGGCAAGGTTGCCAGACGAGAATACACACCCAGTTTTTGCATTGACTGAAACTGAAGTTGAATCAGTTATCACCATGAGGCTGCCAGGGATTTTTTTAACAGGAGAACAGAAAAAGTCTACAGATATCATTGCATTACTTTAATAAAACAGGTACGGCAGAGGCACAGTTTTAATTCTGAGAAAATGTCCTACTTCTAAAAATGCTTTCCAACCACAATGTACCACGAGTGAACAACCCGGAAATAGAGATGCAACTTTAGGGGGTTGGTCCTTCTTTTTTGCATGTGAGACAGAGGACAGAGACGCTTCAGTCGGCACCCTGCGAGGAAACATCCCGGGAACCAAGCGCGCTCTCAGTTTTGGATCAACTCCTTTATCCCCACGGACGTTATAACCTTTAAACACGTGAGAGGCTCTTTTCATTTTGTGTGAAGGTTAATAATGGTGATAACGCGACAGTTGAGGCTTGATACAAACTAAATGTGCTTGGATTTGGATGACCGTTGATGAAGGCGCACGCACCTCTCCGACCATAGGAATTTTAAGTATGGGCTTCGTGCGTAAAATGACTTAAATGCCGTTTTGGTGTGTTAAAACTGCTAAAAACAAAAACTTCGTGATAGTTCAAGAATAGTTTGATACCAGAAGAGCCAAAGGATGACTGTGAAGCTGGACTTTGAGGAGTGCTTGAAAGATTCCCCTCGTTTCAGGTAAGTGTCCACCTGCTTTGATCACAACACAAAACATCTATTATTTTTCATAAAGAAGAGTCAGACTATGTTTAATACTGTGTGTGGTCACTCCAAGCTTGTGAAATGCACTTGACTCTAAGCATTACCACTTGTCTTATTATGTAATGAAAAATGTGTTATCTTTAATCACTTTTGTTGACATATAAGTGCTGATGTCATGCCAAAAACTTGACCTTTATAAACATTCTCACACTCTAAACTCACACCAAGCTGATTATTATCTTTTGTGCCATGGCCTATAGACTGTATTACTGTTAATTACATTGAAATACAAAATAATGTGACCTCACCACATATAATAAAGCGTGTATCTTGAAATATTCAGCCATAGTTACAACCAAGTGCAGTCTTTGTGGCTGTCCAAAGCCTGGATAAATGCTGATAGACAGTGTAAAGTTTCCAATGCCGAATGCCTATAGAAAAATCACTGCACACTACGAGGCTGGCACATCAAATTTTGAACATAATATAGGTTAGTAAGTAATAATTTGGCTTCCTTCTTTTGTAAAGGGTCATTCTGTCTTCAGTTTTAAGGTTTGCGATTAGCCTCTGAGAGGAAGGTTACAGGAAATAGCCAAACCATGTAAAGCAGGTGAACAAAAACTCTTATCTGACAAAAAGAATCACTAATACTAAATAAATAGGCTTATTATTAATTCATTTCACATTTATATCTGGAAGTCATGTATAGGTCTGTCATGATAACCCATTTTGCAGCAGAGAAATACAGAGATAATAATATTGAAACTACTTTTTGCCACTGACACAATGAATCAAAAGCAGGATAATCCCAGTGAACCATTCCTTTATGGACAGTATCATTAAAAGACATGAGCTACAACAAATAAATAACAAAATTAAGCAATAATAAGTCATATAAGTTACTTTTCAGTAACTTATTCAGCCCTCTGCAGCTCAAATCTTATAGTATTATTACTAAAATTATAAATATCTCTCCACTATGCACACATGATAAATATTGAGCCCCAAATCATATTGTTCCGGTTCCAAGTCGATATAGTAATTATCGTGACAGGCCTAGCTATGTATTATTATTACTTCTAAAATCCTTTAACTCCTGCTGCTTGTGTAACGGCCTTAAGTCTTGTATCCCTATATTCAGCATCTGTTGTAATCAAAAGGGAAGTGTCCTTACAATGGTTTTGCAAGAGTACGTCAATTTAAGAGAGAGTTTTAGGTTTGTCAGGGTGTGCCGGCGGTCCGCATGCTGTGGCCTCTGTCTGCTCTGGCTGAACTGGCATATTTTCACCCGAAGGAGCAAATAGCATACTTTTTAGGTCTGTGAAGTAGGTGGAAAGTGTGAGTAGTTGCAGCTGTAGCGATGATGTCTCCTGTCAGCAAGCATTGAACAAGGAAGGACGAAGGCAGCTAGGAAGGATCTGGGTCTATCAAAAAGCCCACACATAAATAGATAAACCTCCTCTGACAGTTTGGGACAAGATTGCTGCCTCCTGTTGCTAGGATACGGGGAACAGGAAGTGAGGCGAGATATGTTGAGGTGATCAGCAGAGGAGACAGGAAGTTGTTTTTTTCTGTGGGGAAACCGCGACCCAGCTTAAGTGCGAGCTACATTTGCAGTCTGCAGTGAGATAGCATACAGTTGTACTAGTTTTATAATCAAACTTTATTCAAATTATTCTTGAGCTTAAGCTTTTTGTTATATGCAACATTTTGAGGACTTTTCCCATTCAAAAGATATAATATTTTGTTTTACATTGTTAATTGCAAAGGTAGAAACTGTTTATGATTCGGAAACCCTTTTTTCAACAGTTGCAAGAGTATGTGAATGACAGTGCATGCGTAACAGTTTAAATTTTGGTGTGTTTGTTTGCTATTCTTGTTGCATTACATAAGGACATGACCCCTAAACATCTCATGCAGTCACTGTCTGAGTAGGCCCCTTGTTCTGGCCTCTGTCCCCCTCCTTGTCTCTCTGTACTGTTGGTGGAAGGCAGCGGAAAACCACACACTCAAACTGTTGCTGCTACAAGATGAGAGTGAGAGAGAAAAAAAAACATGGTCACGCCAAAATCAAACACAACAGAAATGGACATCAACTTGTGATAAACATCTCTTACTTGCATCAGATCACAAGTCTGTTTCAACACTCAAAAGTACATAGGCAAGAGTGTTAACGTTTGCAGGTTTAAGTTTTGAGACTCTAGCAGCAGCTACACTGTAATTAAATTAAATTAAATTGGTGAAGAGATGTAGCCAACTGGGGCAATAACTTACTTTAATAATAGTATTTGCATCTATGAGGAAGGGGCCTTTTGGGTTAGCTTTTTATGCAGTGTTTAGCATTGAATAAAGAGCGTATATTGTTGCAAATACCTTTCCGTTAATTAACCTATATTTTGCCCTTGCCTGAATACTTTTTAGAGAAGTCAACCGTCATGTTTACATTGCGTCAGTGTATGCAAAACCATGCCACAGGGATCTCAAGCCAGCGTGGTAGCACAGAGGTTGTTTGCTTTATTCAAGAAGGTCCTGTGTTTGAGTCTCTGGGTTGATGAAACTTTGCATTGAGGAGTTTGCATGTCAGTACCCATCAACCTAAAAGATACACAGTAGGCTAGAGCTGCAAGATTAATCGCAATCGAAATCACAATTTAAATGTCCTCAATTGGCGGATCGCAAAGGCTGCAGTTTTTGAAGTACCATAGTTAACTCCACAAACAAGAAGATATTTTGTCTTATTCTGGGTAAAACTGCTAACCCTGTAGTTTAGATGTGCACAAACATGTTCTGAAAAGTGATTCTGGTATTAGTTTGTCAGTTCATATTTCAGTCTTTTTGTCAATTCTTTTGGACGTGTTTATAATGTGAACTTTGAACAAATCCTAGTAATGCTTGTCAGAAAAATTGCAATTATTTTTCCAAATCATTCAGCCCTGCAATAGCCAATCCCCCAGTATAGAGCTGGGTATTTTGCGGCCTGTAAGCATGAGCATTTATTACACTACTGATCTCATTGGTCCGGTCCTCTGCCACATGCCTGGATTTAAAGAGGGGGGGTATTTTACTTCTATGGGGTATTAACTGCCAACACATAACATATTTAGATCACCGGACCATCGGATTACCTTTTATTGTTTTAAAAATGCTATATAGGATTCAAATAGGGCCTGGGAGCAATCGCTAAAAGACTCAAACATGCATGGATGACATCTAAAACCTCTTTAGGCATGTTTTTCATGAGGGAACGCCATTATAACCTGGTAGAAAGCTCCAAAAATCGATTTTGCATAATACCTCCTCTTTAAACACGTGCCTTGGAAAAAATAATAGTTTGTCTTGACCAAGGTTGTCCCAGTAGCATTGAAGCTGTGAAATGTAGTGCAAATTCCCATACAGAAAAAATAATGGCCAAACTGTGCCAAACCAAAACTACACAAAATTAAAGTGTTTTATTCTGTGAAACTATAGCAGGGAAATGTACGAACAAACATTTTACTTGAAATTTTGAGTAAATAAATCTATGTATCTGTGTGTATCCTTTCAGAGCTGACATTGAAGTGGTCCAAAATGACGTGAGTGAACTGGAAACTCGCTTAGACAAGGTGAGTCTGCCACACACACACACACACACACACACACACACACACACACACACACACACACACACACACACACACACACACTCACACTCACACACACTCTCCCCAAGAGCTGTGAGCTGGGGCTGGAAATTGTTTTTTTTGTGTGTGTGTGTGTGTGTGTGTGCGTGTGTCTGTGTGTGTGTGTGTGTGTGTGTGTGTGTGCACGTGTGTTTGTGTGTATGAGTGTAAAAAAAAATTCACCTGACTGTGAGCAGGAAGTAGCTGCAGGTGCTGCTTCCCCATCACAAAGACTAATATTGTAATGCCACCAAGAACTGCTCCAGCATATTGGTGGTCACAGTATTCAAATCACGTTTCTCTTCCTTAAATTGAGTGAATAAGCAAATTGTTCACAATTGAACCTGTGTTAATGATATTGGCTATAACAGTGAGAGTAAGTTTTTTTCAGAACTGGATGAACTGGGTTTTGGGCCTGGGGCCAAATTTCATTTTCCAAATGCATCTCCCCATTGATTCCCTCTGGCATGACTCACTGAGCAAGAGAAGGAAAGAATTTTACTCACACCAATATTATATAAGATACATTATAGTCATATAATGTAGAATGCTGACGAATACACTTTGTCATTACACAACAAAATATGCTTTTCTGGCATGAAACCTTTTAGTAAATAGTCTCATGTTACATAACCCTTCTGTCATTAGAGTGTTTTGTTTGGTGAAAAGACACAGACTTTAACCCACATCTCTTTTTATTTAAGTCTAGTGTGAGACCTCCCACACCCTTTGTCAGACTGCGGATTAAGAGATCAGAACCCTTCTCTGGAAAAAAATACTTGTTCATATGCATGTTATGACTCATCCTTGGCGATGATTATATTTGATAATTCTAGTTTGTATTTATGTTGTAAATTATAAAACAGAACAAAAATAGTTGGAATGCACTGATCCAGCTTTTACATTTCCAATACTGATATCAATACTTGGACTTTAAGTATCTGTTGATATTAACTGATACCAATGGCTCTTATTTCTTTAAAACACTGTTAACTTTATTACACAAGCGATCCAATTATGTTATGTAACTGTTTATTCATCCTTCAAATAATTACAGAACAGCTTTGTATGAATACAAGTTTAAACATTATGATGCGTCCTAGGCCAAAATCAGCCTGTAAATAGTCTTATTACATCCAACTAAAGACCGAATCAGGAGACTTAACCAATATCATGGGACCGATACCTGATCCAGCAAGTTTTCCAATGTTGACATGCATAAGTATCAGTGCATCCCTAAAATAAATAAAATAATACAAAAAACACTCCCATTGTTTGGTCACCACTTCATTTTTTCCATTTGCCCCTGCAGCATCTTCCTGCATGCTGTATTCTCAGTCATTCTCTTCTTCCACAGTTTAGAGTTGGCATATGAGGTTCTTTCCATAATGTCAAAATCAGATGCACATATCAGTGGCTGCGGTCACATGTGCTCTCTATATCAGATTATTATCAGATTTCAGCTAAATTCAAAAGGTTTGTGGACTGTTCCAAGTAAGATAGTCAAAAGTATTGCAAATCAGATATTTAAAAACTAATATCGAGTAGTATCAGTACTGCAAAAAGTCACATAAACAGGACAAAATTGGAGCTTTTCTGAACAGTTTTAGTATGATGTTGAGCTTTATCAGAACGAATAAGACCTCATGGTAAGATGAAGAAAGTACTGTTATTTTGCAGATGAAAACTGCATTCTATCACTAAAAAAGTACATTTTTTTATCTTCATTGTGGTATTGGAATAAATACCGAGTATTGAGTGAATAGCATGAAATTTTTGTATTGTGAACACTAGTATTAAGTAGTTGTGATTGTTAACTCCATTATTTCTTCCCTACCAAAATAACAAAGAGTAATTTTGTTCTTTTTCCTTCTCTTGCATTAAACACTGGTTTATTGTTCACTTGTGTGCTTCATCATATGTTTTTCATCATGTGCCGTGCAGTTGGTAAAGCAGTGCCATGCCATGCTGGAGGCGGGGAAGGTCTACTGTCAGACCAGCAAGAGCTTCATCAATGGACTGCGTGAGCTGGGCCACCACTGCTCCCAAGACAGTCTCATGGAGGTCAGGGCACCACATATCTGCTAGTAGCTATTTATACCTTATCTGTAACGCAGCTTTCTGTCATCATTACTGAGATATTCCCATAACAAGACAATGAGGCGGCTATTTCTGTTTGGGATCAGTTCCATTCAGATTCAGGGCAAGAATTATTAGACAGGCTTGATGATAAGAAGTTATACATGCATTTTTTGGGTAATATACTGTAGCGTTCGGGTGTATTTTCTGAACACAAGGGTTAATGTAGGCCCACGCCCAAACAACAGCAAAACAACAGCAATCTTAACTCCTAGAGCCAGTCTCCAAAAAAACAGACCAGTAACTCACAAATAGAGCCTCACATCAACTTGTCGGCATGGCAACCACGTGCCACACACAAAAGCAGTTAGCGTCACATTACAACAACACAATAACAGTAACCAAAACAACAAAAGTCTCAACTCTGAGGTAAAGACAAAATATCAGATCATTGCAGTACTATGAGAGCCACGGGGCTGAGTTGGATTTTTTGGGGTAGGCTATATCAGGGGTTCCCAAACGTTTCTGTCTGGCACGCCATAAATGTCCATGCAAGCAATCCCGTATCCTCCGCAAAATCAAAATGACGTATGTACTGTAATAATTTTAAGCTGTAAAATAGTTGAAATCAGGTTTAATTGTACTTTCTGAGATGTTCAGTGTGTTATTTCACTTAAAGGTCCTATATTGCGCAAAATTCACTCTTGTGTGTGAGCTTCAAGCCATGTTAGAGTGTTCTTACCTCCTCAAAAACAGACCTGGATTGTGTTTTGGTTCACTCACACATGTTTGAGTGACACTTTATTGTTAGTCTGTCTATATCTCCAAAGCTCAAAATGCTTTGTTCCACCTTGTGATGTCATGAAGCAGTAGTTTTCATCTACCTTTTATCTTTTGCTCAGTAGACATTGGCAGTTCTGGGTTGAAATGGTCCAAATGATTCAAGGTGTGTGGAGCACTTCCTACACAAGGTGGAACAGAGTTTTCCATTTGAGAGATGAAATTCCCCTAAATATGAGTTTGTGTGTTAAACATGTGTGAGTGAAACTAACACAACTTCGGGTATGTTTATAACAAGGAAACAGTATAACATAGATAAGAAAATAGTTTAAGATGGTCCCTTTAATCGCATAAAAATAGTGTTCAGTTTTCAATAAAAAAAACTGAATAAATACATAATTTTAAAATGACATAGCGATCAGTGCCTCGCTATAACATGTTTTTTGTGTGACTTTATATAAATTATAATACCTTTTCTATACAGTTCATAAAAATAAATAGGACTGCTATTTTTCAAGTCCCAATTGGTCCAATCATCATGTCTTTCTTCCAGGAGTGTCTGGACACATTCTCCAGGAGGCTGTCTGACATTGTAGATGCTTACGGGGTGAGAGATTTTCTGTTTACCAGTTTTATCTTGACCTCTTGAGTCCTTATACCTTTCCAGTATGGCGGTCAAATTGCTTATCCCAAGCAGTGTGATAATATGGTCAAACAAGGCTCCCTCATGACATTAAGCACTAGGCGTTTTTAACTGTTCTTTCTATAACTATTTGTATTTCTTTGTCTGTTTTAGGAAGTGATTGATACTACACAGAAGTCGGTCAAGTCCAAGCTACACACTTTTGTAAAAGAGTTAGTGTTGCCTCATTGTATTTTTATTAGGACTGTGTATTTTTTATCATAATTTTAGTTTTTGAATACTTTTTTTCCTCATCTTTTTGTGTTCTAGAGATGTACGGCATTTCAAAGATGTGCGTAAAGAGTTTGAACGCAGCAGCGAATGCCTGGAGGGGGCACTAGCGAAGAACGCCCAGGCCCCCCGAGGGAAGGCGCACGAAGTGGAGGAGGCGAGCAACGCTTTACTTAACGCTCGCCGGATGTTTCGGTCAGAGGCACTAGATTATGTCCTGGAGGTGAGGGAAAATACAGTCTACAAAACAATCAATGGTTTTGTTTATTTTTACTTTGAGAAGCTTACAGTAAATAGTAGTTGCCAAATGCAGTCTATAAACAGTGTATATAATAATCTATATAAGGTTGTATAACTCTAGTATGTCTCTGTAAAACCTTTAGAGCTTTTTACCATATTATAACAGTTCCCAGAAAAAAGCATTAGAGAGTTTCTGAAATAGTTGCTACTACTAAACTGGGAGACAGTGACTCAGTGGTTAGATCAGTGGTTTCCCCAACCCAAAGGTCAGAGGATTGATTCCTGCTTGAACCAAGTTTGTCATTGTGTGCTTCAACCACCTTGGCTAGTATGAAAGTGATGTGTAAGTGATGGTCGGAGGGACCGATGGCACAGATTGGCAACCCAGTTTACCCATGAGCAGCTGTGGCTACAGTGTAATGTTCTGAGAAGCTTCAACAAGCCTCTAAAGCACATTACTTGTATTATTACTATTACTATATATTTATTTTACTTCTCATAGATTCCGGGGAGGCTATGGTAGCACAAATCATTTAAATTTAAATGATTGTATGTAATATAAATTGTGCAGTATAAATTATATGTATTCTTTAAACGTCCTTTTTGTTCCATGTAGCTACTTTTAAATTTAGACCATGGGGAACAACCTCTATTAATGCAAAACACTGACTTCACTACAAATACTGCTCCTAGTATGACTAATTAACTAATTATACTACCAAGAACTTCCACAATAATATAATGAATGAATTCAAATATTACCTAGGAAATGTACAAAGAGAGTTCAAATTCTTGTTTTTCCAAATCACATGGCAGTGTTGAGACCACTGCTGGCGACTGGCGATTATTTATAGTGTGTGGTTTTTTCAATGATAACAGCTCTGCCTCAGGGCCTGCCTCGAGTTCTGTGGTTGTGGCTCTTGAATGCCTCACTGTCCACTTTCTGTAACTATGGTTTATTTCTATTTCAGATCAATGTCATTGAGGCCAAGAGGAAGACTGAAATCCTGATGGCAGTGAGTTCACATTGGCAAAGCACAAATCACTACATGTTAACATTCAAACCGTGTTATATTTTGTGCGTGTTTTTGTTAGATATTGTCTTTAATGGATGCGCAAGCCCAGTTCTTCCAGTATGGCCACCAGTCTCTTTCTGAGTTGGATGATTATCGGCAGAAACTCAGTGACGAGGTAACGCTCATTTGTCATACTGTCGGGTCATACATTTTTTAGCAGCAGGGGTGAAGAATTCGTGCTGCAATGTGATAAAAACACTGTATTTTTCTTTTAGTTTTTTTCAGCTTGGTACATATGAAAAAGGCACGCAATGTTACCTAGATAAAGAGTGGGTTGCATTGGGGAGGGCATCTAGAGTAAAGCATATGCTACATTCAGTGATGAGAAGTATACTTTGAAAATGTACTACTTGTATAAAAATGTATTATGTAATCTATTCCGTTACATGGTCGCATCATAGTACTGCTTTCTGAATACTTTGAATACCTTCACATAGAGTTGCATTATATTCTTGAGCCAAAATATGCGACATAGGATCAGAGGTGAAACAAGTACTCCATTCTGTTACTTAAGTAAAAGTACAGATACTGGAGCAAAAAAATACTGAAGTAAAATTTGAAGTATCACATGAAAAAATCTCGTTAAGTAAAAGTATTAAAAAATTTCCTTAAAGAGTAAAAAGCTACTTTTACTTCGTTACATTCCGCCACTACATAGAATTAAAAGCAACTCTGTTTGTTGCCATGTTTGTTACGCATTTTTATCACTGATTAGAGAAAAAAATCACACATGTTCACACCACGAGAGCAGTGCTTTCAAATACTCCAATGTTTTCCTTTGATTTTACGAGTTTTTAAGTAACTGTATTCTGAGCACCACCAAGTGAAAGAGTAACTGTACCGAAATACAGTTACTCAGTATTGGCATTCTGAATACTTATTTTTGTTACATGTATTCAGTTACTTCCCACTTTACACTGGCTACATACACAGAGTACTACTGTTTATGCTAAATGATTGGTGGGGCAAAAGCCAAGAAAAACTAAAAATAGAATTAGCATTTTAACCCAAGAATTTAATTAATACATGCTAATAATAAGTGATAAATATCTTTGCTTCTCTGCTAGTATGTGTAGGACTATTAAGATGATTTCTACAGGCATTTCTTTGTTATTGCACGTCTCTCTGGACAATTACACAACACTCAATCAAAAAGCAATGCATAAGTAGATCTAAACTGCCCTGCTGCAAACAAGGTGGAGTGAGTTTTTACAATGGACAGATCAGGTATAATAGGTGCTGTGTTGTGCCTGGGTCTTGGTATTTCTTGCTGGCAGAAGAGCAGATGACATCACGTTGTCATAGTGGGAGGAAAACGCTCGCAACAACAGGAAATATTTCACATGGCTGACGGCATTAGTGTGTCAATGGGTGTGTGCCTGCACTCTTCAGTAACTGTGTATGTAAGCAAGAAATGTGGTTAGTGGGCATGCAGTGGGTCAACGGTTGTGTCTAGTAAATATTAATAATAAGGGTTGCTACATGATGAGCTGAGCACTGTCTAAATAGGGGCAGGAAGTCAATGTAGTTTTAAAACTTCCTAGTCCTGTTTCCTGAGAAGTTCATCATAAGGGCCATAACAAGCTTCAAATCTGCTGAATAATGTGATTTAGCTGACAGTTATTGGGAAAAAGTCAAAACAATGAACAATTGCATTTATTGTGATTTTGTGAGACAGTACAAGCAATAAAAGACATTTTAAAATTTGACTTGAAGGGTCCATATCACGCTATTTTCTGATCAATGCTATAATGTTGTTTCCTCATAAAAAACATACCTGGGCGTGTTTTGTTGCATTCACACGTTTAACACACAAACTCTGCGGCTGAGTTCTTCAATCAAACAGAAAACAATGTCATGTAGTGACGCAGGAAGTGCTCTTCTGTGTTCTTTACATTTTGAGCTTGGCAATTCCAGGGCTGAAATGATTCTAGTGAAGGTGTATGGAGTTTAAAGGGAACTGAAAACTTGAAAACTAACTTGAAACCTAACTTGAAAACTACTGCTTCATGACATCACAAGGTGGAAAATAGCATTTTGAGATTTTTAAGATGTAGACAGACTAATAATAAAAGATTACTCAAACATGATGAGGTAACTACATTATAACATGGCTCACAGGAGTTAATTTAGCATAATATGAGACCTTTAAGAGAACAGGGAGTGCATACATCAAGGTTCGAAGGGGGTGACGAGACAATAAAAATGGCAAAACAGAAAAAAGAAAGTAGCAGGAAAGAAGTGACAAAGTGAGTGAGGTTCCAATTTTTAAAAATGTTTCTCACTTCCTTTTCGCCTTCTCGCTCTCTCCTTCTTTTACCCCTTTTTTCTTTTGTTAATTCGTTTTTGCCAGATAGTGTCAGTACAGCTAAGGGCAGCGGGCCTTCCTCCTGGTCATGACAAGTGCTGTTTAAAACTTATCTTAATTTCACAAGTCTAATACAAAGCTATATTAATAAAGTAGTCACTCTGCTCTTGCCAATTCTCGTGTCACTGAGGAAGATATCACCACCATCCCTGTGCAAATGCATAGGTGTGTGATTGGTGGTGGTAGTAGAGGCCCTCGGTGCAGATTGACTTCCATGTTTCTGTCACTCAGCCCCAAGGCAGCTGTTGCTATAAAGGAAGCTTAAAGGAAGCTTGTGTAAATTTAGCTATTTTCTGATCCACGTTCTAATGTTGTTTCCTCGTCACAAACAGACCTGGAGTTGTGTTTTGTTTCATTCACACATGTTTAACACACAAACCCTGCATAGTTAGGCTGAATTATTCTCCCAAACAGAAAACACTCTGTTCCACCTTGTGATGTCACGTAGTAATACAGGAAGTGCTCCACTGTGTTTTTAACTCCACCTTCACTAGAACCATTTGGATAACTTCAGCCCTGGAATTAACGCTACTGAACTAAAGGTAAAAGGTAGCTGTTAACTTGAAAAGTACCACTTCATGACATCACAGGGTGGAACATTTTGAGCTTTGGAGATGCTCACAATGCTCCGTTTATTATTAGACTAACAATAAAGGGTTACTCTTTTTGTAATATAGGACCTATGAAATGTCACCAATGATAAGTAAATGAATAATCCAGTGAAAGTAAATTTGCATATCTTAAAATGCCCTGTATAACTCCTTGGCATTGTTCTAAAACCATCTATTGCATTATATTGAGGATTTGCATATAAAAATCTCAAATTATTTCATTTTGTGTCTTACAGTACACACAGTTTGTCCTAAATTCTGCCAGAGAAAAGAGGGACATGGAACAAAGGCATGCAGCAATCAAGAAAAAGGTGATTTGCCCAGTGCATAATTTCATCATTATCCCTCTAATGGTAAACATTTAACCATTTTATTTAAATTCTTTCCAGGATGTGTCCTATGATGACTCCATAATGGACTTCAATGCAGATGCAGCCAATGGGATTGCAATGGAGGGCTACCTTTATAAGAGAGCCAGTAACGCTTTTAAGACATGGAGCAGGTAGAGCTGGCCTAGATAGGCTCCTTGTGCAGCTGCTGTCTGCTGAATTTGTTGTAAAAACGAGAACACAGCGCTAAAGATGAACTCTTTTTGTGTTGAACTTTAGACGCTGGTTTTCTATTCAAAAGAATCAGCTGGTATATCAAAAGAAATTCAAGGTATTCCTGCAATATTTTATCCATATTTCCACTATTGCTTCTACTCTCCCTATATTCCGTCTTAACCAAGAATAGACTAGATTTAAAATAGTTAAATGTATTTTATATCAAATGGTATAAGAGCACATTGGACTAAATGTACAGATAGGCCTGTCACAATAAATAATATATCGATGTTCAGTGCATGACAGATGGAACAATGATTTTTGAGGGTCAATTTTTATCGTGGGTATTTTTTTTCTTTGCAGTAGTTGTGGTTGTGGTTTTTTTTGCAATATGATAAGATTTGAGGTGTAGAAGGTTGAATAAATAACTTAATAACTTAACTTAAAAGTGTTGCATTCTGCTATTTAGTTATTTCAGCTCATTTTTTTTTTTAACAATTTTGAAGAGAATAGTTTTTTGGGGGGGATAATTCTGCTTTATGATGATAGGGGATAATTCTGCTTTATGGTTTGGTTTCAATATTATCTTTCATCGTCTGTATTTACTTCAGCAATACATCGCACTTCACAATATTGTTATCAAGACAGGCCTATGCACAGAGTTAAAGTACATAGAGATTTGTTTAATAATTTGAAAGTCTAACATGCATATACTTCTCAGGAGCAGCCTACAGTTGTGGTTGAAGACTTGAGACTTTGTACAGTCAAACACAGTGCCGAAAATGAAAGACGATTCTGCTTTGAAGTGGTTTCGCCATCTAAGTATGTTTAAGTTAAATGCATTTGTGCAAAACATTGTGCAGGGACTATAATCAGACCTGACTGGCCTTGTTCATGTATTAGCACTGTCTGTGTAGGAAAGCATTTTCTTATATGGCCTATTACTAAAACTAAATACTTGTATTACTTGTTCAAAGCATACATTTTGTATTCACATTATATTGCATTACTTGGTACCACTCTAATAACTTTAACAAAAGACTAATGAGCAGGTTGTTTATTAAGAATGATTCAGGCTTAGTAAGTACCAGTACTTAATTATTATCTAATTCCAACCCTTGCCCTTTAATTAAAGCGCCCATATTACGCTGTTTTCTGATCTCTTATAGTGTTGTTTCCTCATCACAAACATACCTGGACTTGTGTTTTGTTTTATTCACGCATGTTTAATACACAAGCCCTGCATTTTCAGGCACTGAAAAGGAGTTCATTCCGATACATCTTCACTAGAATCATTTGGAAAATTTCAGCCCTGCCTATCTCTACTGCACAAAAGTTTAAAGGTAGCTGTTAACTTGAAAACTGCCACTACCTGACATCACAAGGTGGAAGAATTTTGAGCCATGGAGATGTAGACAGACTAGTAATAAAAGATTATTCAAACATGTGCGAATGAAACAAAACACAACTCTAGGTATGTTTTTTTTGAAGTAGCAACATTCTAAGATGGCTAAAAGCTCATAAGAGTCAAAGTTGTGTAATATAGGACCTTTAAGTACTTACTAAGCCTGATCACTCATCATTCAAGATTTTGTTAAGGCTTTTAAAAGCCCTGTGCATTTGCTGTGTCTGCTTTTGTCAAGTACTGCATTGAGATGAGAAATATAATACAAGACTTTTTATTTCGTAGGAGTTGTTTGTTACAGGCGGACTCGGAGCGGCAGCAGCAGGCCTGGATCAGTGCGGTCCAGAACAGCATCGCCTCGGCTTTTCAGGAGAGACGAGAGGACACGCACAGTCCAGTGAGTACAAGCCTTTATAAACTACTTACACAGTGTACACAAATCACCCAGCATGTTTCGTTATCATCATTAACAAAACACACGCATGACTCACTTTCTGCAAATAGGCCAGCTCAGTTTATAAATATTTAACTGAACTTAAAGTACATAGTGTGATGATGTGTTGGGGTTAATTTGCAATGCATTAAAATAGTGATATTCATTACTTGGAATTTGGAAAATTTTAAGGCAAGACAAGTTTGTAGCACAATTTGTACACAAAGTAACTCAAAGTGCTTCACAGAATCACATTAAAATCACAGTACAACAAATTAAAACATAAATAATCATCATAAAATGAACATTAAAAGAGAAGAGTGCAGAATAAAAAACTTTCAGTCATATGCACAGCTAAACAGAACTGTTTTGAGCCTGGATTTAAACACTGTCAAAGTAGAGGCCTATCTCACATCTTCAGGAAGACTGTTCCAGGTTTTAGCTGCATAAAACTGAAACGCTGATTCCCCGTGTTTAGTCCTGACTCTGGGCACCAGCAGGCGGCCGGTCCCTGAAGTCCTCAGAGTGTGAGATGGTTCATATAGCACTAACATGTCAGAGATGTTCTTTGGTGCTGGTCCATGGAGAGACTTGTTCACAAGCAGAGCTGCTTTAAAGTCTATTCTCTGAGCCACATAAATAAAAATAAAGTTTAATCTTTTATGACCATAGATCAAATTCGTTTTAATGTGAGTCCTGCCTCATATGTACAGAATTGTAGATACCCTGGTTTTCTTCATAATAAAGGACTTCATGCTCCATACTGATGTTCATGTTTGCCTCTTTTGTCTTTTGTCTCTTTCTCTTTCACACCTTCAGCATCATGAAAACTTAAAGACAGATAGAGGAAAATTTGCTCAGCTCTGATACATAAAATATCTTTAAAATAAATACAGAACATATTTACCGTGTTCACCTATACATCACCAGTGGGAGTTGAGTAGCATTTTTTACCTCTTTTTTTCTTGTTTGTTCTTTCCTTTGCACTTTTCTGCATTTCCCTCGATCATTTTTTCTTACTTTTGCATCTACTTTTTTGTCTGTCTTTGTTTAACTTCAAAATAACTGACAAAAGGTAAATTATTTTTACAAATAAAATCTTGTTTTGATACACCGTGATAATTTGAACAAATATAGAACAATAATTTTTGGACTGATGTCTGACTGTTATCAGTCTATGGCAGTTATTGTTATAGTGTAATATAACTGATAATATGTGACACTTTCTTCACTTTATCTCAAATGTGTTTTTTTGGGGGGTGTTTTTCTTTGTGCACAGAGACAGCGTTGTAGCTCGATGTCGATGAGCAGTATGGGAAGTGACCGAGGGGGTAGCTGTAGTGGGACGGAGCAGGAGGACAATGGGTGTAAGGCTCTGCAGGACGTGCAGGCCATACCAGGGAACAGGCAATGCTGCGACTGTGGAGAGGCCGGACCCGAATGGGCCTCCATTAACCTGGGCATCACACTGTGTATTGTGTGCTCAGGAATACACAGGTAGAGCACATTTATAAATACTCTAATAAATGCTCTTGGGTCCAGTGGTTCATGATTTTGTTTTCATAGGAGCCTCGGTGTGCATTTTTCAAAAGTGCGTTCTCTCACACTCGACTCTTGGGAACCTGAGCTGATCAAGGTTATTGCTTTTATCTGTATATCACACCATTTATTTATATTAGGATGAAAATAAATGGAGTTTCAAAGATGTAATCTAATATTCTGCTTTTCACCCTGTTTAGCTGATGTGTGAGTTAGGTAACTCAGTAATCAACCGGATCTATGAAGCACGGATTGATGAAATTACAATCAAGAAGCCCCAGCCTTCAAGCCCGAGGTACAAATATATCACTATTAACTCATCAAACAAACAGCAAATGATACATTACACAGAAGGCAGCAGTTTAATCTCGTTTAACACAGTGGTGGAAGGTAATGAAATACAAGTAATAAAGTACTGTACTTATGTAGAATTTTTAGTTATGTGTACTTTACTTAAGTACATTTTACATACTTTTAACTTTTATTTTGTAGTAACAACCTGACTAAAGTTTTCAAGTTCAAGTTTTGGCTTTGAGCAAACAAAAATAAATACACAAAATTCATAAGAAAAATGGAGAAACTGATTGCTACTTTTGACCCAAATCTGTATCACTTTTTATCATTGTCACTGCATTTAACACTTAAACAAATTCATAACACTCGTGTGAAATACTTTTACTTTTTACTATAAAGTACATTTTAAATAGGCACTTTAATACCTTTACTATTTTTTCATGTGGTAATTTTACTTTTACTTGAGTAACTTTTCACCTCTGTCTCTGTACTTTTACTTAAGTAACAAAATTGAATACTTCATTCAACACTTGTGTAAGGCAACTGTGTATAAGATGCAAACCACCCAAAACTATGAATAAAGTGTTTTTATTCAAACTGTCAAAATCATTATCATAACAGTTAGGCCTTCAGGACATGTGTCAAGATGAAAAGAAAAGAGAAATAGTGACTACTAAGCATAATCCTGACAAACATGAATTTCTCTATATTTCCTCAATCTCCCAATAACATTAAACCATATTTTGTAATCCATTAGAAATGTGCTAAAATGCCTGTAGATGTCTAGGCTAAACTATTGCACAATTTTTTTGAGCTTATTGTAGGTTTCTTCATGAAACAATATACTTGGTAATCAAATTTACCATATTTCTAAAACAAACACTTTTCTATTATCTTAGTAGATATTAGCAGTAGATACTTTTCTATTATCTTAGTATCTTAGTAGATTAATCACCTACCTCACCTCACTAACTATGTATACTAGATTTTGTTCATCTACTATACACCAATATATGTGTTGCTTTCTGGGGTTCCTCAGAGGAGACAAAGAGTCCTGGATCAAGTCCAAGTACGTGGAGAAGAAATTCATACACAAGCTGCCGGAGACGGGAAGGAACGCCCCCCTAAGACGCTCCAGTGCCAGAAGAAACCGGACCACCACTGCAGACCGGACCGGACCAAAACCCCCAATCAAACCAAAGCCCAACCACAGAGCCACTCTGCCCCGGGTCACAGGTAAACAGGACACATGTGGAATCAAGACTCGAATGGAAAAAATATATACAACACGCAAGCTGATAAGCCTAAGGGGTTCCTCCTTTATTAATAGTTGTGGACAGACCAGTAACTTTCCTCACACTAACTTCTTCTTATTATGCTCAGGACTAAACCCCAGTGATTTCCAAAAGAACAACGAAGTCTTTCACAAAGGTAAAATAAAAAGCCAAATCAACATGCTTCTCATTAGCACCATGCCAAAACACACCATTTATATGAAATGAGACCCATCAACTATTATTTCTGTGCAGATGAGGAGGAGGACGAGGATCTGAGCGTTCTTCATCCTGGGGCGCTGCTGTACAGAGCCGCGGCGTTGCAGAACTTCCCCGTCATGGCCGACGCTTTGGCCCACGGAGCTGATGTCAACTGGGTCAATACAGCAGAGGAGAGCAGCACTCCTCTCATACAGGCTGTCTCTGCTGTAAGGGGAATTAACTATGTGAATTACAGGCAGTTGTGAGGATATTATATTTCTTCCTTTTAATTTTTTTTCTTGTTTGCTTAGAATGCATTAGCAGCTTGTGAGTTCCTACTGCAAAATGGAGCCAATGTGAACCACGCAGACAGCAATGCAAGAGGGCCATTGCATCATGCTACAATCTTAGGACACACAGGGTAACACAGTTAATAATGTTCTGCGCCAGTCCTAAGCATGGCTAGATAACGTTTATTTACATCAAAATTATTCTTAATAACCAAGGGCTAATAGAATTGTAAACAAAATGTAAATAACAACATAAAATGTGTGAGCTGTGGCATCTGCAGAAATGCAAATTACTGTAAACTTTGAAGCAAATTAAGAACCAAAGGAAGGATTATTTATAACTTGTTGTGTTGTAGCTATATATTGTATTTTGAGCGTTAGTATTTATTTTGGAAACCTTCAGCTTTTGTTGTGCTTGAATCTCATCAAAGTAGAAATAATATGAATGATGGTTTTATCCTCAGGTTGGTTTGTCTCTTCTTGAAGCGTGGTGCAGACTACAATGCAAAAGATAAGAACCAGAAAGACCCCATAACCATAGCCGTGGACAATGCCAATGCTGACATTGTCACCTTGTAAGTACATTTCAACAATAAGATCCTAAGGTCTTACCAACGACTACTAAGAGCAGCATTTCTCACTACTGACTTGTTTTTCAGGCTGCGGATTGCCAAAATGAACAAGGAGATGCGTGAAATGGATGAAGCATTCGGACACACAGGTCAATCTACAGGGACAGGATCAGGGGGGGTCCTGAGTGGGTCAGGAGGAGGTGGACTGGGAAATACAAGGAAGAGTCTCCAAGCTTTTAAGAACCATATAAGTGGGTGGGCTCTTGGGGGACAAAATGATTAAGATTATTACAGCACTACTACACAAGACTTCTTGCACTTTTAATAAAAAGCTGCACTTTATATCCACAGCCTGATGGAGAGATTTTTTTGCTCTTCCATTTTGTGATTGGTGTCAGTCTAGTCAATCCAGCAGTGTAAGCTAACAAATGGAGTTGGTTCTCAAGGACAATGCGTACTCCTATTCTGTGAAGTGACAAAAGTATTACACTGATATCTGATGTATTGTGTTTATCTGAGCTATGTGCTGTAGCCCTGAAGCTTAAGGCTCACTGGGTCTATATTTTAATGTAAATTTGGTGTTTTTTCTGCATTCTGCAAAGTCAATTTTCTGTGATTTCTCTGGCTTTTCATGTCCTCGTGAAATAATGGAAATGTTGCTTTTTGTGTGCTTAAACAAGTCTCCACTGCTGGTCAGTGTATGTTCTGTTATCACTGTGTCTTTGTGCCCTCTGCCTGAGATGTCCAAACGGCCTCAAATGCCTCTGTACTGCCACCTACTGCCATTAAGAGGTAATGTTCATGAGCCTCTCAAATGCATGCTTTTTGCTTCAGGGCTGCAACTCCACTGTGCTTAGGAAACATCACGTTTTTAAAGTGATTTTAAATTCACTGCAATTAAAACTTAGTTATAACTAATGACTTTTTTTTTTTTTTATTTTTTTTTTTTACAGGCGATGATACGTACCAGGACATCTTCAGGGACTTCTCACACATGGCATCAAACAACCCAGAGAAGCTCAAGAGACGCAGCGCAGACCCGAGGTTCTAGCTCATATTCTGAGACTCACACAAGGCTCACTCACGGCTCACTCACATCTCACTCATGGCTCAGCTGGTGTTGACCTGTGTGGACAGTGCACTCTTTGTGTGGACACAGGGCAGAACTATTGTTTCCCAGTGGAAACACTGTGTATTCTGTGTCAAGGGCAACGGTATGACTTTGTATCCGCTTTAAAAATGTAAAACTATTGTTTTTACTGTAAAAGTTTTATACATATATTTTTATGCATTTTCAATTTTGTGATTTGCTTTCTGCTGTTCAAATAAACATTGCAAACATTGTAGTGTTTTAATTCATCAAAAATGCCCTGTAGAGGGCAGTCTAATATTGTTAAATCAAACAACACAAGTTTCCAATATCCCCCACTGGAAACAAAACACTCAAATTAAATATTTTTAATAACTGAATTATACACAAGAAAAAAGATGTTTCATATAAAACCCATTCACTCTTGTTTGTGCTGAAAGTGCATATATGGTCACTGTGACCTGTGTGATTATACAGGTCACTGTGACCTGTATAATTTTATGATTATTATTCACTGACATCATGCATAAAACAGCATGTGTGCAGAAAAACATCAACAACATGGTTTACAAAGTCTAAGTCCAAGATGTTTTACAGTTCACAGAGGATACTCAGAAACTAAGAATACATTTCTAATATTACTAAAATAATGCCATTGTTTTGAGTTTTTACAATATCCTCTTAAGTAACAGCGCAGCAGTTCTTCTTCACATCCTTTTTACATTTTCAGTTTCATGTTTTTGTCATTGCGTTTTCAAGCTCAAGCTCTGAAAAAGCTTTTTTCTCTAAATCTGAAGGGTGTTCCTGAGGTAATAGTGGATCCGTGCGTGAGAAAAAATGGGGCTGAGTGGTTAGTATCAGGCCTGCGACAAGTAGGAAGCTGCCAGCCACCAGAAAGGAAATGAAGAATTCCCCTGTGATGTCCCGGAGGTAACCTATGGACAGAAATGCACAGAAACATTGTTAAACTCAACAAATACAGAGTGAGTGACTATAAACCCTTATGTCCTCTTGGGTCCTTTTATGCCACTTTTTGTGATTTTTCATGCTTAAATTGCCCACCATTTCTGCTATCTGGATACTTTTTGGTTACACACGTTAGTTTAATATACATTTTTTAAACTTCAATTTGAAATTTTGTAATGTTGGCTACGGGAATATCAAACTTTCTTGGCTTTCTTTCCAGAAGCTTGTTTAAAAGGTGAATAGATACGTTTAGTGTGAATTATAAAAATAATACTTTTGACTTCTTCTGAAAAGGAGAAAACACAAACATGTAGTAAATCATAATATTATAGTGTCACTGCAGCGCCATCAAAAAAGTCTCTCCACACGCACATAACATGGTCAGGACTCTCAATTAGTTATAATGGGACTCTATGGAAGAAAATGCAACATTACAAACTACACATTGCTCCTAAACTAAATATTAAATATTAAATTGAAATACAAATACAAATTCACTTTTTATATGGAAAATGAACAATTTCAGAGTTTTGTTTGTTTTTAGTTCGGACCATAGAAATCACGCATATTTTTATTAAATTGAGTATTTTTGGTCTGAGCTAAAGTGGTTTAACTGATTTAAGTAAAAACCATAACTACAATGTTTTTAAAGTTGTCAAAACCAGTGGTGTAAAAAGGGCACCAACATAAGGTGACAACAGAAATAAGTAAATAGAAGCCCTTTACCTTTTCTGCTTTGCTAATATTTAACTGAAATGATACAACAGGAACTCACAAAAGTCTTTAAGTTCGTCATTTTGTGTACATGTGTCCTTACCTGACAATGGTGTCCCAATGAGTCCAGTTCCGCTCTCAAGCATTTGCAGCAGGCCCAGAGCCCCCATCACGCGCCCCACTCCCACGATCTGGGGCAGGATAGAAAAGGGCAGAGTCGTAAGAGCCCCACTGCAGAAGCCGTACAGCAGACTAGCCACAGTGGCCACAAGGTATGAGCCCGTCAGGGTGCTCACAGGTAGCATCGTAATAGACAACCCCAAGAGCACTACCCATGCAGTTAACACATGAATCATCCGGAAGTATCCCAGGTCTGTGAACCAGCTGGACAAAAGGCGGCCCACAATGTCTGCGATTCCAGCACCTGACACCAAAAACGCAGCCTGGTAGTCAGAAAAACCCGCACCACGACCGAGGGCTACAAGATGGATATAAGGCACAAAGAATCCTGCGTTCATAAAACTGGTAGCTATGACAAGGGTGATATACGGCCTCTCGTACAGTACAGATAGAGCCAAGTAGGAGGACACCCTTTGCAGCAAAGACTGTGATGCCTTCTGATCAGAATGTATCTGTAAAAACAAAAACTAAAATGTTACATCATTGTATAAAGCTTAAAGGGCTACACTATTTTCTGTTCATTGTTATAATGTTGTTTCCTCATCATAAACATACCTGGAGTTGTGTTTTGTTTCATTCGCACATGTTTAACACTTTAAAGTCCTGCATATTTAGGCTGAACTCCATACACCTTTACAAGAATCATTTATATGATTTCAGCTCTGGAATTGGCAATCTATACTAACAAAAGATAAAAGGTAGCGGTTAACTTGAAAACTACCACTACATGACATCACAAGGACGAACAGAGCATTTTGAGCTTTGAGATTGCAGATTGGACTAATAAAGGGTTACTTAAACATCTGTGAATGGAACAAAACTCAACCAGGTATGTTTTTGAGAAGGCAACAGACTTATAACATGACTTAAAGCTCACAAGAGTCAATTTTGTGTAATACAGGACATTTAAAAATGAAATAAAAAAAAAAAAACACTTACCTTCTCTGCAGGCACTGAACGTTTCTTTGGCCCAATAAGTGCTCCACAGGGAATAATGTTCAAGGCGAGAGCTCCTGCAATAAGAAGGGCTCCACGCCAAGTATAAATCTCAATCAGTAGTTGGAAAAGTGGGTTAAAGGCAAAGGCTGAAAGACCAATGCTGGACAAAGAAAGACCTAGAGCCAAAGTGCGTCGGCGAGTGAAATGGGCCATCACTGTGGCCATCATGGGAGCGAAGACAAGACTCCAGCCAAGACCTGTTCAATGAAACAGTGTGTGTCAGTGTGTGAGTGTGAATGAGTGACAATGGACAGAAATTTAGAAAAAAAAATAAAACAATGGCTTTCTTTCCAGAGGCTTGTTTAAAACGTGAATAAATACATTTCAGTGTGAACTATAAAAATCACACATTTGAACTCTTCTTAAAAGGAGAAAACACAAACATGTAACAAATCATAATATTATAGTGTCACTGCAGAGCCTCTCCACACATACATAACATGGGCAGGACTCTCAATGAGTTGTAATGAGTTATGGGAGTACATGGGAGCTACTTTACAATCTGCACATTGCTCCTACACAAATATGTTAAAAATGTCAATAGTATCAAAGTTGTTACTAAACTTTAACACACCCATGATGGTTATAAAAAGTAAAAAAGCAAGTTAAGTAAAAAAGTTCAGGCCAAATACACACACACACACACACATATATATGTATCAAATTGAGTAATTTTTGGTCATGGCTGAAGTGGTTTAACTGATTTAAGTAAGTGTTTACAGTCACCAAAACCAGTGGTGTAAAAAGGGCACCAACATAAGGTGGCAACAGAAATAAGTAAACAGAAGCCCTTTACCTTTTCTGCTTTGCTAATATTTAACTACATGATGATACAACAGGAACTCAGAAAAAACTTGTTAGCTTGTTATTTTGTGTACATGTGTCCTTACCTGACAAAGGTGTCCCAAAGAGTTCCTCTCACAAGTATTTGCAGCAGGCCCAGAGCCCCCATCACACGCCCCATGACTATAATCCAGTGTGTTTACATGCATGTGTCTGATGTAGGCTCATTCACCTTCATTCAAGACTAAATACATTCTAATTATAAAAATAACTTTACCTGTAATTAAACCCATTGTGAGGTAGAGATGAAACACAGCTGTAGCCTGCGAGGCAAGTATTAGGCCAAGCCCAGTAAGGAATCCCCCGGCCATCACCACCACTCTGGCTCCGTATGCATTCCCTAGTGCGGCCCCAACCGTACCTTAACACATACAACACACGAATTACAAAGGTAAAACAGATTAATTTAACTTTATTGTATGTATTGTGTTATTTTAACTGTTTTAAATAGGGACTCACTGAAGAACTGCTGTGTTGCCACTCCAATAGAGGGGATCCATGAAATGGCTTGAGCACTTTCGCCAAAGTAGTGCACAAACTCCACAAAAAAGATCCCAAACACACGCATTAGCCCGAAAACCAGAGTGTTACAGACAAAGAGGGCTGCAACCAGCACCCATCCCCAGCCTCCATCAGGGCCCTCCACTGGAGATGCTTTCATCTGTTTCTGTGTCATGCCTGAAGAGAGTTTCACACACCTGAATCATGTCAATGACCTTAATTGTTAACTTACCCAGGTCAATAAATACGTGTGACTAGCGTTTAAAAGTTCCAAAAACAAGTCCACTGGGTGAGAGGTGAACATCCATACACTGTGTAAAGAATATATACAATACAGTCTATATAGTCAGGACACGCTGGAGGTACTATGTCTTTCAGCTGGCCTGGGAATACACTTCGGGATCCTCCCGGAAGAGCTGGAAGAGGTGTGTGTGGAGAGGGAAGTCTGGGCCTCCCTACTGAAACTGCTGCCTACGCGACCCGGTCCCGGATAAAGCGGAAGAAAATAGATGGATGGATGGACAGTCTATATGAACATCCCATTATTTTTTAGAGTTCTGATTAGTGTATATTAGTATTCCTATGGCACTAAGCCACCAAGCTAAATATTGTAATGTGAGTGACATTACAATCTTCACCTCCACTTGACAGTAGATCTTCACTGACTATGCAAGTGTTGAATGAGGCAACTTGAATGGGACATAATACATTCTAGATTAGATTTAGATTTAAATTACACTTTAAACTATAACTAGGCCTACTACGTTTTGAATCCTCAGTGTCTGTTGATTAAAATGGGGAACTAACCTGAAATAATAATAAGACATTTTACCTGCCTGCTAATTACTGCAGAGTTCCTCTTATCCAAGAATAGTCAACATCCCCTTCAGACCAGGCAGCACAGGTGCACAGATGAACAGATGTACAGGTGAAGAGATGAACAGGTGCACAGGTGAACAGTGCACAGGTGAGCAGGTGATGTGAGACTGCAGAGACCGGTCAGGGCGCAGAGAAAAGGATTTCGTCATGGTCATAACTATGTTCTTGGTGTTTGTGCGCCTGCGCAAACACCAAGAACTTACTCTGGTGTGAAGACTATATCCGAACAGCAACATGCACAAAGGCAGGGGCGTCACCGTTATAAAAGGTGCTGCAAACTGTTAAATGACAACAGTTAAATGAGACTAACGACTGTCATCTAAAGAAAAGATCATCTGTTTGCGCGTAAAAGTAACCCAACTCGACATTCACGTTTGAGTTCACTCACCTGGACCGGATCCAGCGAAAAAAGATACTGTAGTTAGTTAATGTAGTTATTAAATGTTTGTGGCAAATGTCTGCGGCAAAAACAGCGGCACCACGCCAGCCTCAGACCCAGGGGTAAAGTTCAGGATTAACATGTTTGCGCCTGCGCCGTTTTACATGCGCCTCAGCAACTGCTTTAGTCATGTACCCAGATGACAACCAAAGACTTTGCCATTGCACAAGTTATGTAATATACAGTTTTACAGAAAACACCTGTTTACAGATTACAGAAACTGTAAACAATAGGTGTTTACAGTTTCAGTCTAGTCAGCTCCTCCCTTCAGACAGATATAAGGCAGTGTCCAGCAGTGATTTGAGCACAACTGAAGAAGTGGCTTGGAGGAGCAGCCAAACACTTCACTACAACTTTGTGTCCAGTTGACAGATTTTACACTCAGTTAAACATAATGATGCATGTAATATGTGCTTATCTGACAACACAAAGTCCCCTCCAGACTCAACCACAACGAGGAAAGTCCCTTCAAACTTACCATGTTTGTCCCTTGCACATGAACAATACACTTGACTAGTTACAGCCCATCAGGGAGCAGGAAGAGGGGATGACAGGCCCCTCACACGTGCAGACAGGGGCCATTACTACGCCACCTCCTAAACTGGAGGAAACAGGTGCCATATATTTCATTGTTTCCACAGTGCGGTCAGGAGAAAAACAACCTCCTGGAAATGGCGGGAGAGATTTTAGTAATGTGATTCATACTTACTAAGTGTGTTGATGAAATGAAGTACATTTTTGCTTTTCTACAGCCAAAATAACACAAGTCATTCAAAAAAGAAGGATTGAACACAAAAATGACTCAAGGCAAGTTATTTAGAAAAAAAATCATTTAATTTGTAAGAAACATCTTTGGCCTGCAAATCAATTAAACAAATGCACTCCACTGGCTTTAGTATGATAAAAAAGTAAAGCAAACTACCTGTATGTCCTCTGCCCGAGGGGACTGCGAACCAACATTACATAAGCCTCAAGCCTTAAATTAAAATCTCAATTAAATAAACAAACAAATGCTAGTGCTAAACCAATAGCATTAAGCTGTCTTACTCCAATTTAAACACTTTCACAATCTCTCTTCCAAAAGTTTAACCTACTTTGTGCTTTCTTACAACTCTTTTTGCTCCTCAACTCTTCCAAAAACCTTCAGAACACTTCCTCTAACATTCATTACACTTCTGATCATAAACTCAGGGTGATCTGTCAAATCTTAAATCCATTTATCTCAATATTTCCTTCAACCCATTTCATAATTGTAATCCCGGTCTGAACTTCAGCAGGTCTGCAGAAGAGGCTGGTACGGCTCAGTCAGGATCTTGTAGCGGATCTTAGTGTTGGTGATGGCTCCATGTTTTTGGCGAAGATGAAGACGAAGTTGGCTCTTGTGGCGGAAATGCAGATCACACTTCTCACACTAAAACGACAAACAGTGTGTAATTATAGTTTTATTACATTTTATTATTATTGTATTATACTATTAAATCACCAAAGCACAGTCCTAGTTTTGGTTTTTTTTTATTATCATTATTATTATTTCTTCTTTAAGGTTACACATAAAATTCAAGTGGCCAAAATGTCAAGTCTAGTGGCACCAGGATTTTACTAGCTGGCGAGTATTAATATCACACCTGGTTTAAGGCTGATACTACAGCAATGACTAGGCCTACTCACATGAAACAAAAACGGACTTAGAGTTGATTGTTGTCAGTTAAAAGGAATTTAAGATATAAGATTAATATGTCAAGTTTGTGGAGTTAACAAATAAGATCCAGAAATGTTTAACTGTATCATTAAGTTTGGATATTTCTCTCAAAAACAGTAAATCTCCCATAAAAATCATCCTAGAACGTGAATGTGATGTATTGTTGGGTTTTAGATGCCAACACAGCACACTATAGACCAATATTTTTTCATACAGATGGGGGCAGGTAAAAATCACATTGTTAAAATGCTGATTTTTGTTGTAATTTGGTGAGTTATAGGGTGCAGAAATGATCAAGTTCTGCATTTGTGAATTTACCTTTCGAATATTTTAATGAAAAGTACAATGTAATCAATGGAGAAAGAGTATGACATCATCACATTCTAGGATCTGAAAAGCACCATTAGAAGACAGATGCTCACAGAGTATGGTTTCTCGCCAGTGTGGATCCTCAGGTGACTCTTGAGCGTCTGCAGGTGACGGAAGCGAGTGCCACAGGTGTGACACGGGTACGGCTTTTCACCTGTATGGATCAGCACATGGGCCCTGAGGTGGGCAACCTGATCAGCAGACAAAACAAAGGGTCAGACTAAAACTGCTTACAATTTAAACACTAGTTAAACATGTGTATGGATTTATGACTAGTGTTAGTCTATTCATTTATGCTTTCTTTAAAGGTCCTTTATTACGCAAAGCTTGCTTTTGTGAGCTTTAAACCATGTTATAACACTGTTACCTCCTCAAAAACATACCTGGTGTTGTGTTTTGTTTCATTCACACATGTCTGAGTAACTTCATTATTAGTCTGTCTAGATCTCCAAAGCTCAAAGTGTTCTGTTCCACCTTCTGATGTCATGAAGTGGTAATTTTCATGTTAATAGCTCTCTTTTACCTTTATTAAAGATGAGCAATTCCAGGGTTGAAATCATCCAAATGATTCTAGTGAAGGTGTAAAGATTTTAATAATACAGTGGAGTACTTCCTGTATTACCACATGACATCACAAGGTGGAACAGAGTGCTTTCTGTTTGAGAGAAGAATGTCTAAGTATGCAGGGTGTGTGTTTTAACCTGTATGAACTGAAGCAATTAAAACTCCAGGTATGTTTTTGTTGAGGAAACAACATTATAACATCAACCAGAAAATAGTAAAATAGTCAAAATGGCCCTTTAAAAGAGCAGTGGAATTACCCAATAAGCTGCTGGGTCCCTTCTGGCATATACATTTGTTAGAAAACTTTAACATTGTCCATTGGTTTAACATTTGAAAATGCTCTGAGATATGATGACACCTAGATCTTTACTCATGCAACAGAGAACTTTCTGCAGTGTGATAATAAAAATAAGGAACAATGTGCTTCTCATTTTGTCTGTGTATGTATGATGAATGCTAAATAGCTTTACCTGAACAAAGCGAGCTCCGCAGGTGTCACATCTGTAGGGTTTCTCTCCAGAGTGAATGCGAGCGTGAGTCTTCAGGTTGGCCGGGCGGTTGAACTGGGCTCCACACACATTACATCGATATGGCCTTTCAGCTGCACACAAATGTAGAATGTAAGTTGATGTCATCATTTTACATTTCAGTTTGTGCATTTGTCTTTCATTGTACTAACCTGAGCATGTAGTCTTTGTTACTCCAGAGTTCCCGGAGTAGCAATAAAAGGATCTTTCTGTCTTGATCGGAGGATTGTTTGGGACACCTATAATTAAGCAATAAATATTAGCTTTTATAGATTCATATCTGGTTTGGATGGTAGTTTGTAGCTACCTGCTGCTCCCTCCATGTGGGCTGGGGTCAATGCAGTTTTCTCCACTGAGGTCAGTGATCCAAGGGGAGGGGCTCGGCCAGAACCCTCGTAGCAGGAGGCCCGCCCCTGTCTAAACAGAAACATTTGTCTGAAAATGTTCTTTCTGTTTGAAACATTACTAGTCCATGTTCAAATTTACCTATTAATCTGACCAGGCACTTCTCCAGGCCACGCCTCCACAGGGGTTCTGGTTTTTGGGGCGGTTCTGTCTGCATCGGGGCACTGTTCCTCTTCTTTAACAGTATCAGTGAGAAGTGGATTAAGGATGATGTATTTATACTTTTTCCAATTGCAGGCTTTGGGGTCAAGGCTAGCTTTGGAATCACTCTGCAAAATGTTTAAACTTTTTAGTAATTTTGATAATCATGTTAAATTCACAGTCAAACAGGATATTGTCATTTTATCCCTACCACAAGGTTCTTGTTGCATGTGTTCGATTCAGCAGGAGAGCTGGGTTGACAGCTTGAGCGAGCAGGGCTGTCAGGTGACAAAAGTGTGTCTGTATGTATGTTTGGCTCCTTTGAATCAGATTGGCTTGTTGGTTTCATGGATTCCCCACCCTCCACTTGGATTCTGCAAAAAAGGAAAATGAGTAATGATCTAATCCTGTGTGCAAACAGTGGGACAAAAACTTGTGTCTGTCCCATGTACCTGATGGGTCCTGACACCGGGAGCTTGAGCTGCAGACCTTGATGGGGCAGGTCACTGTCTTGAACAGCAGAGGTCACAAACGCCCGGGAGACCGGCTCCAGGTGGGGCTGTCTGCTCCCCATGCTTTCCCTGCTAACACATAAACATAGGCAAATATTTATTTCAGTAGGTGCTTGAGACGGAAATTCTTGAGGAACCAATATGCTCACCAGTGCAGTATGAAGTCTCGGCAGGTTTGAGCCACGTGGTCCATCTGCAGATAGGTCGCGACCGCCAGCACACCAGGAGCAATACTGGGGGTCAGAGGGAGGCGTGAGGTGTACATGAAGTCCAACAGCAGGGAGACACTGGAGGGGTCCAAAGTACTAGGCAGAGACACAGAGAGGAGAGGTTCTCTGCCACCACTGTGAATGAACGCACGGGTGGAGTACAGCGAGTAGAAGAAACCACTGAGGAGACAGAAAAAATAAGACGTCATCTCTCTTGCACTGCACAAGCTGCAGATGATTTGTGGCTGTGGCTCTCACCTGCAGGCCACCAGCACAGCACAGTGTGCCTGCAGGTGATGGCTGCCCACCACCAGAGTGGCATCAGTCAGAATGTTACGGTGCCGCAGTTCATTAAGGTTCAGCAGCACGTCTGTGGAGTGGCGTGTGAATTCTTTCACATATCCCTCAGCCCGATATTCCTCCTTAAGGTCCATGCCCACCTGTCTGTGGGAGAAAGGAGACATTATTGTCCACTTAATTTGCTTAGCTTAGTGATAAAGTGTATTTTTAGAGGAAAATGCTGGTGATTTACTTGTGTCCAGCTGTAAAATAAATAGATGGAGTGTTCCAGACACTATTAGGTGAGACCAGCTCCCTACTCGTACCTATGAAAACAAACAAATAACTTAAATAACCTATGCAAATGGTTAATTAAATATAATTTTATGTTAATATACAGAACACACATTAGAATGCACTTGATACATTTTTAAGAAAGGAAAGCATTTACTTCTTCTATAATTCAAAACTTACCCCGACCAGCAGGGACGAGATAACGTTCACCACGCGGACTTCAAACCTTTTGGTTTGGTCTACCTTTGAGAAGCAGACAGGCTTCTGTGTGCTGAGAACGAGGTCTGGGGCACAGAGGGCTGCAGGAACTCTTTATAATGTAGCACAGGAAGCCCCTGTACAAGCCTTGTTTCCTTTTTCCTCAATGGCCCACGCGTGCTCACTGAGGAAGAGCAGAGGAAAGGCCCTGCAGAGGGTCTGGGCTCCAGGTATTTTTAGGGGTCTATTAGTTTTTCTAAACCCCCATCGTTCCCAACAAACTAAGGGCAGGAAGGCAGAGTATGTTTCTGTGACTTGTTGAACAAATACATATTAGGATCCCAAGGGTGTGTGGAGCATGCCGGGCCCTCAGAGTTCCCCCATCGCACCTCTCCATGACAAAAAGCCACAGTCTGAGAGGAAGCGCAAGAAATTACCCACTGTGAACAGACAATAGACAATTTTCTTCTTTCATTTTCAGACATTGTGAACATCTTCAATTCTGTATTTGTTGATGATGCACAACACATCCAACACACCATGAAACATTTATTTTTACAGAACATCTTTAGATATTTCTTCATCTTATATTTTAAAATGGCTCAAGCTTACAATATCTGTATCCAAACGTTTTTTTAGTACATAATACTCCCTTATAGTGAAGCATGTGAATAGGAAAATTAACCAACCAAGAGCAGAGGGGCCGTGTTATGAGGACAAGGAGGAAGGAAGAAGGACCAAATTGATGGTTGTTTAAAGACACCTATTAGAGGGCTGAAAAACAAGAGATATGCAGAGGACAGATGTGCAGGAACTCCACACAGCCACATGAGCACGCACACATACACAGATACATGCACACACACACAAGCACACACACATGCACACACACACAAGCACACACACACGCACACACACACTCGTGAATGCATCCTGCGGCACAGAGCCACGGATGAAAACGCCTGCACAGGACATCCGTCAATAATAAAGAGAGCAGGAGACAGGGGTAAAGACGTGGAGAGGGGGATGCCACCAAGGTCGAAGGGGTCATGATGGACTCAAAAACAGTTACCTCATCTTCACACAAGTTCACTGGGAACACAAGCAGGTCATTGAGGCAAAAGTGAAATACTGACTTCCTTACATCAAAGTATGGAAGGAGGGAGAACAATCTTCATAGATATGACAAAGGGAAAGGGAACATAATGATTGCTGTGGTTTGCTGTGATAGTCCCTTCTACATTCCGTTTGAATCCAGAAGGGTTTGCAGTCTGACCATTAACAAACCTCTGTTCTGACATGGGACAATTCAACTAAAGCTGTTGATTTGTAGTATGTGTCTTTCAAATGCAGAAAACCTCCTCTTGAAAATTCTCATATAATTCAGAAACAAAATATACATATAGTATTAGTTTAATATTCATTTAACTGAGATAAATAAGAGCTTAGTGCTTTAAATAGTTGATTCTGCAGAAATCCAACTATTTCTCAGTCCTCTGTGTTATTTTTTTTCCACTTTTTCAACATAAGTCAGTGGTGGTGGGTCTGTGACAAAATTATACCTTCTCAAAGATGTTATAATTTTGAAAATGTGATACTAGAAGTTGAGTGTCTATCTGACTGTGTGCTTTTTCATGACTGAGTTCCTGTAGTATGTGAAAAATAAAAAGGAAAACAAGGAATGAAAAACGAAGAGCACGATGGTTGGTCTGGTCTACTTCCAGGCATTGTAAGAGGAACGGATGAGGGGGGCGGGCGAGGAAAAGTGAGAACATTACTAAACAGGCCCACCAATGGACGGAAGCCATTGGATCTGTCCCGTTGGCAAAGGGTGCTCAGCTCATAGAGACTTCCTGCTTGTCTCATCTGTCAATGGCCACTGGCACCCGCCAGTCTTGCTAATTTGTTAGCTGACAACATAACCTTTAAGAGTGTTTTACGGTGGAAACAGTAATATATTGTGATGTCAAATGTATTAGATATGATTCCCTTATTGTTTTGTCTCCTGGACCTCTGGACAGGCCTACATACAGTTCCTCTAATAAAGTGTGGGTTGTGGCTTTGCTTTGACTCCAGATCCCAGGGCTGGTGCCAAAGTGTTGATGGTTTGAGCAACAATAACAGATCGGCCTAAACTGTCGCTTCCTGTGATTGAGAGCAGAGTGGACATATAAGGCAAACGGAGCTGTGTCAGGAAGTGGGGATATCCCAGGGAGCAGAGTTGTTGTTTATCTTTTGGCAAAAAGACATGCGGAAATCCAAACAAATTAGGACTTTATAAAACTCTTCCTTTGAAGAAGTGCCTTGGGGAGTGCTCTTCCAGAGTGCTGCCTTTAGTCAATAACATGAGGGTGGAGGGCAAAGGAGACAGTTGACCCACTTTTGACGAACAGCATATTTCAGCAGGCCTCTGACCTGGGAGGAAAACAACCTGCGTGCTGTGCCTTAGCCTGTACATTAGGGTAGATCCGCCACAAGCTGAGTTCCTCACATCATCAGGGATTCGTGTTTCATGTAGGCTGTGTTTGTACAAATGTAGCAATGGTAGTGAATGGGCGAGCCTCTTCTGGTGGTTCTCAGTCTCATGTGCAGGTCTAGTGCATGTCTAGTGTTGTTTTAGAGCTGGTGTGGATCTAGGGTAGGGCTGGGCCTTTGACTTTTAAGTTTAAGTCATTAATTCTGTGCATTGATCCACATCTTGTCAATGCCAGACAGGCAAAAACTAGCTGATAAAGTCTGACCTGGAGACACCAGAGACCCCGGAGACCCCCCACCACTCCGCACGCACGCGCACGTCACTCACGCAGTGCCGGGGCGCTGCTACGTCACGAGCGGTGCACGCGCAGAGGAGCCGCTGCTGAAGGCCTCTGTGCGGGACAAAGTGGGTTAACGAGGCTAAAGCTACACCGATCTCCTTGGGTTCACTTTCCCTGGCTTCTCTTTGACTGCACAGAGGCGTGCACCCCGTCCTAGCGTCATTTTAACACGGTAGGTGCCGTTTATTTCATGATTTCCTGCTCGATTTGGCTATGTGGAAGTTAGCCCAGAGGCACGGGGCTCTGCGCGAGTTCAAAATAGACCAACATCAAGTAAACAGGCCTGTTATTACACTGAATTACTGCTTATTAGCCCCATTGTAAGGCTATAACGTGAACTAAGTGTCAGCATTTCGACTCAGGGCAGAGCCACACAGAAGATACGAGATAAAGTTGTGTATTGACCGGAGCTGGTGCAAACAGACTCTGCTCTCGATCCTGTTGAAATGTGTTGAAATGTGTTTGGTTCTGTGTTCGGTTTGTGTCGTGAGATCACTTGTATTGTTCTTGGTTTGTAGATGGGATCGAAAGGAAGAGGAGCGGCCCCGTGAAGGTACAGTAGTAGGTGGGACACATCCTCACATCAGCTGCTCCAACTTAAGATTTGTGTTCATTTCTACATTTCCATCTGAAATGTCCAACTACAACATAACATGGGGCATGCAAGAGCAGTGAGCACAAACAATGAGCACAAACAGTGTTGTAATTAAACAGGAGCTAACCCAGCTTTTCACAGCTCTTGCCTAGTAAGCACTCTGAGCCTACCATCATTTACACTCTGTGCCTACATCATATGCACTCTATGCCTACATCATATTCAGTCTGTGCCTACCACAGATGGTTGCATCCTGATAAAACATGAAAAATAATCTCTTGAAATGCAGTGTTATTTTGAATGAATGGAGAATTCAGTTCATACATGATGACTCATAAGTTTGCAGCATATGTTTTACATAAATTATGTATTTGCCTGACAGTCAGGCTTGTATTGTCTTGAAACTGCCTTAAATTAAAATACAAATACAATCATTTAGACAACAGCAAAACCTATATAGGTCTGTGTCGGGGATGACACAAATGTCTCTTGCTCCATGTTAATCCTCTTACAATAGGATTTATGGCAATCACACAACAAATCTGTCTGAGTGGTCTATTCATTTCCCCACTCCCCCACTAATATCAGTTTGCCTCTGTCTGTCTTTAAAAAAAACAAAACAGTTTATTTCAAATAATCTTTTATAGAATTGGAATACACTGAACACAGCTGAATTAGTTAAAATGTTTCACCAACTTGACTTTTCCTCAAAGAAAGCCTATGCTGAGGATTCAGATGTTATCCGCTCAGCTGTGAGCTACAGTGCTGTTTGTTTGTTTACTACTTGGATAAAACATAATATATTGTTATGAGCCAGGTGTTACTCAGACCCATATTATCACATAATATTTCCTGCTCTGTTTTGTCGTCTTTTCATCGTTGGTTATGATGTGTAAACAGCCAAAGACAATGAGTATTGTGGTGGTAACATCAGCTGTGCAGCTGTGCATGTGTCTATGGAACAGTGTTTGCCGTGAACTCACTCACATGAAGCATCTGGAAACCCCCGAGTCATGCCGGACACTCTCTTCCTGTTCTGCCGCTCATTGTTCCTCTGTGTCCCTGTTACCATAGGAAACCACAACCAGCATCCTTCGTTTCCAATGGTTACCGTTTGCCACAAGCACAAACTATGGTTACATGTTTCAGTGTTTTGTCAGTAATAGTTATCTTTTTATTGTCAGGCATCTGCAATGTCTGGTCCTACTTGGCTTCCTCCAAGGACTGTGGACAATCCAGACCGAGCCGCCCCCCAAATGTCTCACTCAGCAGCATCTGCAATGTACCGCAGTGCACCCAGTAAGAAGGGTGTCACTGACTATCGTCCAAAGTACAACCCTTACGATCAGAACGGAGGAGGAAGTGGAGTACCCACTAGGTACATGGCCACTGGACCTGCAGGTGAGAACACAATACAGCTAAGCAGAACTACTCATGGGTGCAGCTTCCTGTTATATGTGACATTTTCAAATTCATTCCATGCAGAAGATGTAATATTTAAATAGTTGATTTGTATGGTAACACTTTTAACTTTTCATCATTCTGAAACACATGGATAGGGCCACTGTTCTACTGTTATTTCAATTACAAAGTAAGACAAAAAACTGATTATATATTGTCCACAAGGCGGGCCTATCCATCACCCATCCAGTGATCATTATCCCCCCTCGCATGGTCCTAAAGATGATCGCAATTGGAGCCCCCACATGGATAGCTATGACATAATGGTAGGCTTTATTTATACAATTACAAAACACATTGCATTTTGATTTTTTCATGCTTACATTTTCCAACCTTATTTTTTTCTATAATTTCAGCAGCGAAGTCCTGAGAAAAGCCATTATCACTCCAAAATTGATGCTGACATTGATTCTCTCACAAATATGCTCGCCGATCTGGACAGCCACCCACATGACGCAAGCACACAAGTAAGATGTCTCACTCCTTCTGCAGTCCTCTCTAGTGTTGCCCCTAACCATTTTATTATTATCGCACCTCTTTTGCAGCTTTATGACAATGTGCCTTATAACAAGTACCACTCAGGTGATCACTACAAGCCCTCGCACCATGCTGGCCCCCCTCCCTTGGGCCGCTCCACAATGGCCTACCCCCCTCAACCCCAAAGCCAGTATCATCCCACGCCTCCTCATTACCCCACCTCACATCAGCAGGACTACTATGCCCCCCAGTCCTCCTCCACCCCCAAACCCTACCCGCAACCTGTCCCAGCCTCCTACACCACCGCGTCCACCCCTACGGGACCTCGATTCAGTGTCCAGGTGAAAACCGCACAGCCTGTTACATACTCCCAAACTGGCAGACAAGCAGAGCAAGCGTACACTCCGCCCCCGCCACGGCAACCTGTGTCCCGCCCCCCTCCGCAAGCACAGACGGGATCAGGTTGGTACCCTCCACATCCAAACTCACAAGTTCCGGACCTCCACACTGAGACAGGTTATGGGGCAGGAAGAGTTAATCAGGTGTCCATGTCCAAAAGAGGAATGGATAACAGTCAAACAGGACAGAGCGGCCCGTATCAAAACAACAAGGTAGAAACACAGTGTTTTCATTATAGTCCTGTAAATGATATTGAATAAATAAACATGTACATGTTTAGCAGGGGACAGCTATAACAAGGCCAGAAGATGAGTTGGACCGTTTGACAAAGAAGCTGGTATATGATATGAACCATCCACCTGCTGAAGACTACTTTGGTAAGATATTTAGTATTTAAGTGGGTCCATCACCTGCTTGTCTCCACGGACTTGTTTTGCTTGGAATGTTTCACAGTATGGCATTACATTCATGGACACAAGCAGGGATGCTATCAGATCAAGTTTTTCTGTGAAGAGGCAACCCCACTCACAGAAAAAAATGTTTTTCATGTTACAATGTTTTTACATGGTACACCTTTTAATGGCAAATGTAGAAATCAGGACTAACTAATTTCGATCATAATAGACAAAATGTACAAATATAGCATCAGAACATAGGTTATAATGGATGCATAAAAGTGATTACTAAGAGAAAGTGTTAGATAAGAGAAGAGAAGACAATCTGTATTTGCAATGGGGAAATTCCAGTGAATAGAAATAGGTTCTCAAAAATCTTGATAAATCTTAAATTTAACACTGTGCAAGTATAATAAAAATATTTGGATATAAAGACTGCAGCACAATTATGTGTAGTAAGTGGCTCTGACTACAGTTACGTAAAGTGCAACATATTGATATTTTTCAGCTGATGTCATCAACATTTCCTGGGGGAGTAATGCTAACTGGAAGCTCTACTGTTTCTCAAGTTTGCATTTAATGTGAGCTTTGATTAGAGGCTCCTGAAAATATGTTGTTTAAATCCATTTAGTTTTGTTTTTTCTTGCGATTTCAGATTATCTTTAAACTTTTTTGGCAGTGTTTGCTAATGTGTACGTGGGGTCACCATGGTAACTGCTGAACATTCCGCCATATACATACATAGAACCCCCCCTCCCCCAGTGTAATGTCATTGCAAAGTATCAATGAACAGGATACTGTTGATTCATTGTTCAAGTACTCCAACTGACAAAATCTCTTTCCTATTCCAGGCCGCTGTGCTCGGTGTGGTGACAATGTGGTCGGGGATGGCAGTGGGTGCATCGCCATGGAACAAGTTTTTCATGTGGACTGCTTCACCTGTATCACCTGCCACGCTCGCCTCCGAGGACAACCCTTCTACGCCCTGGACAAAAAGAGTTACTGTGAGAGCTGTTACATTGTAAGTGTCTAGGAATAACTCCTAAAGTTGTGTTCACCAGACATCACAATGTCACAGAATTCACAATCCTATAGTTGAGTAGTGAAAAAAGTGGATTTAATTTATTTCCACTTAACTGTGTATATGGTGTTTTAATGGCATTATCTACTGTTCCTTGTCATTTTTTGGCAATTTTAGTGCAAACTAGGCAAATTTGCAGCTTAAATCAAAGCTTCTGCTGCCTTCAGTGGCCTCTGCAACTTCCAGTAGTTGGTGACATCGCTCAAGACTGCCCTGATTACAGCCAGGTGTTTCTGATTACAAACACCTGGCTGTAGGGGCGGAGTGTGAATTGTGGATACCTGTTAGATCACACTGTTCCTCATATGTCCAGACCTGTCCTCCAGGTACTGCCCAGTTGAGCAACTCTATTTGAAATGCAGTTGTGGGTGGAGTTTAGGTGTTTAGTCACACTTTAACATTAAGCAAGAGGACAGTTCAGAACTATGGTGGAATTAGCTGTTAAACTGTCAGACTGCAGATGATTACTGGGCGTATCCACATGAAACAACAACTGGCAAATTCACCGCTTTTGCTGTGAGTATAAATATCCAAAAGTGAAATAACTTTTTCACAACAGCTTCAGAAACGTCAAAGATATCATATTAATCTTAAAGTCCTTTCAACTGACAACAATTACAAGTCTGCGTAGCCAGTCCCTAACAAATGATGATGGAGTTCAACATTTGTGGATTGTAAGTTTGGATATTGCTTCAAAAACAGTGAATCCCCCAGTAGAGTTATAAGGATTGCTGCCCTGTGGAACCTTTGAAATGGTGAGGCTCATCAGAAGTTTGTTTTTTCAGAGTACGTTAGAGAAATGTTCAAAGTGCTCCAAGCCTATTCTGGATCGAATACTCCGTGCAATGGGGAAAGCCTACCATCCCCGGTGCTTCACTTGTGTGGTGTGTAACTGCTGCTTGGATGGCGTGCCCTTTACTGTGGACGCTACCTCTCAGATTCACTGCATAGAAGACTTCCACAGGTAAAACTTGTGCAGAGGTACATGTAACGGACAGTGTAACTGTTCCACTCACACAAATATATGCTTTGTTTTAATGAGCAGGAAATATGCGCCTCGCTGCTCTGTGTGTAGTGGACCCATCATGCCCGAACCAGGTCAAGAGGAGACGGTTAGGATTGTAGCATTGGATCGGAGCTTTCATGTCAACTGTTACGTCTGTGAGGTGGGTAAATAATTATTCATTTTTAAACAGTATTTTTGTTTGTGTCTTTCATTGGACACTGAATCATACATTTCTTTAGGAATGTGGACTCTTGCTGTCGTCAGAAGGAGAGGGGCGTGGCTGCTACCCACTGGATGGTCACATCTTGTGTAAGAACTGCAGTGCACGACGCATTCAGGACCTCTCAGCCAAACTCTCTACTGACTGCTAATTATGACAACCTTATTTCACTCAGTTTACCAGCACATTGTTGAGTGCCAGAAAGTAACAACATAAATCCCCATATTGTTTTGACCCTTTCCTATGCTGTGTAATTACAGTCTATTTAGCGTGTCACTTTAGCCCCCCCTGTTGGTTATAACCTGCATTTTCACCTCTAGGCATTTTCTTTGTTACTGATTTAACTTGGATTGCTACATTTTTATGGTACACTTCATCATTACATAATGTTAGGACAGTGCCCTGACCTGCAGGCAGTTTAGGGTCCACTAAACCACATTGGTACTGCTTAACAAGCGGAAGAACATTTTCACTGTTATTTTGAGAAACAGTTATATAAAATAGGAATGTATGACAAAATAGTATAAATATAATAATTGACCTCAGTGAGACCTGTACAAATCAAAACAAACTGCCTCAAAAATGTTTAACTCACCAACTGTGACTGTACATACTGGGCTGGTTTAAATGCTATGGAAGGCATGTATGCTGTGATGTTTTGCAGTGTGGATAGATTGAGATATGTAGACGCAATGAATGTGTAGTGAATTCATCCAAATCCTTGTTGCTTTTTTCCGTAATCATCTTTAAACAAATCTTCAGACCCAAATGTCAAAATGACTTGGAACTATTAGTCTACAAGCTTTAGAATTTTGTCGGAATTATTTTCAAAGTGCAAAATGTGTGCTTTTGGGTTGATATTGGCTTGTGGCTGATACTTGACTGTTATGACTTAAGTTGATGGTGCAATGAAGTTAATGCTTTGGGTTTTTTTTTTTTTATGTAAAGGAATACAGGGTGTTAAACGGAACATCCAATGGAGTAAAACTTTCATCTATTATGTGCCATGTAAAATGTGAAACAAAATAATTATCCACAAACACTAATATAGCATTGGACTGTACTAAAAATGTTAAACTTTGAAAGAATTTAATCTCTTGTGCCGTTGGCAGATTTCATCTTTATTTCCGTCCCATTTTATACTTCACTTTTTAAAGGGCTATACACATCAAAACATACCTCAAGGACACCTACCATTCATTTTTCAATTTATATTTGTCCTCAAATCTTTCTGAAACTGTAAATAGAGTGGCATCTCCTCCTTCTTGACTGTAATCATGTTTTGATCTTTGTCCATAAAAGCTGTGAACTGGATATTTTTTTGCAGTGATTAAGAGTGCAGTTTGTAGTGATGATAAAATAAAGACTGCAGTAACAAGTTTTGCCTTCATTTATTTAACACTAAATTGTGTAAACGGTTACAGAACATTGCCACTAACACGAGGTGAAAGTTTTCCAGAAAAAATTGCGACAACCAGCTTTGCGCTCTCTCTGAGTCAAAGGAAGCTGTCTCCTCATCACAGTTTCTCTGATTCCCAACTGCTCCTCCAGCCTCGGCTCCAAGTCCACATCGTTCATCGCCATCAGCTCTGACAGAAACTGGACCAAAATCAGCTGAGCCAGATTCTACAAGAACAGAAAAACTTAAGATTTACAAAGCAATGAATTCAAATTCTTAAAAATAGTTATTGTGAGAATTAGTTGAGTTCCTTACATGATCTTTGATTAGCTCTCCTCTATGTGGAGCACTGCTGACTTCGCCCAGCAGCAAAGATGACAGCAAAACCAACAAAACTCCATGCGCTTGCACCTCAACCATCTTCATATCAAACTGCACCAAATGTTACGGTCCGGTCAGTGAACTGAAGCCAGCAGAAATGAGTAAACAGGCTTCTTCCTCTAAGAATACTCCTCTTCGTCAAAGCAAATGAAGATTGTGATTGGTCAAGGAGGGGAGGGGCGTGTGGTAGAAATTGTGAATATATTTGATGAACCTGCCAGCCACCAAATAATCTTCACATTAGTTATTTTATTCTACAGTAGCTTTCATATAATTTGTCTGATCCTGGTTTACAGATTGCAGGTGGCAGTGTGTGGGACTAGTTTGTGAGACATCAGTAGATACAAAGTGACTCAAATGTTAATGAAGCTACACAACACTGGTCACTGCAAAATGAATTGTTATTGTCCAAATGTCACAATGAAACAAAAAAACGTAGCATCAAATTTTATAACAGGTTTAAAGAATACTGCTCAAAACCATTATAATCAATTTGAGAATAGATTCAACAATTTATGAGATTCACTCACCTCCAATTTCCCTTTGTTGAAATAATGTAAGTGACCTTTTCAGTGTTCCTTTCCACACCCCAGGAGTCTTGCTAATCACTGACCTAAGAGTCTTAACTAATGAGATAATTTGACATTTCGAACTGCACATTTATGTTGTGTCCGCAGGTATCCAGCTGTGTGGCTCTTGATCTTTAGTGTGTGTCAGAGTCAATTACAAGCATGGCTAATCTTATGGATCCTACAAAGACCAACACAGAAGGATGTATAGTTTATTTTGACACCACTGTAGTTTCTGTAAATTACTAAATAGTGTCTAGATTAAAAACAGAAGAAATGAGAAACATGCATAATTATGGCAGAAGTACAAATATGCAGTAACATGTTTCCTACCACTATGGTGCACTGCAACCTCTTCCAAACATTACAGTATCATAAGCTTTGAATATGATTTGATTTAAATACCTAAGATCTCATTATATTATAGTGAAAGACGACTGAGGGATTACACAGACATCTCCTTATATTGTCTACAGACATGTCAAAGAAGACTTTCATGAAATTACATTTGATCCCAGATTCTTGAGTCTTGAAAACCTTTCCCAAAAGGTCAAGGGCCATTATTTAAAAATTGGCAATAATCATTTAGTTTATTTTTATAACATCACTCTTTTATAAACTGCATTAAATCCTTCATTCAAAAATTAATTTTAATTAGAATGTGTGAATAAAGAGCCCAATGAAAAAAAGCTTCAAAATGGCTCTTACACATGGTTTAGTCCAAGATTTGCCCTGGATTAAACCTGCTTTAGTCCTGGTTTAGTCCAGGTTTGGTCCTGGGTAAAACCTGGTTTAGTCCAGGCAGCTTGTGGAGAGTTCCTGTTCTGGTCAGAATCTATCAAATCTGCTTTAGACCTGCTTTAGACCTATTTTAGACCTGTTTTACTCCTAACACTTGTGCTGTAGTCCTGGTTTAATCATGAGTTAGACTTGATCCAGGTAGAGATAACGTCATGGTTCATTTGGAAAAATACTGGGACAATGGGACATATCTATCATCATGAATGTAGTTGTAATAAAAATATGAGACTCACGTTGGGATGGCTCCTCCTAGACCTGCTAGGAACATTGGTCTTATATATATATCGTCTCTCATGTTCCTTTTTCCTGATGTTTGCATCACTTGGTAATGCAGTGTCCACCACCACGACTTTGCTCTGTTGTTTCTCCATCACCACAATGTCCAGTTGGTTCGCCATCACCATTCTGTCAGTCTGTATCTGGAAGTGCCACAGGATTTTTGCTCATTCTCCACTACCTGGAGGTGTTTTCCACCTTGACCTTGGGGTCTACAGTCCATACTCTGCACAGATGTTTCTGGACACTATGCCTGCCACTTGGTTTGCTGCTACAGGTATGTTTTCCTTGTCAGCATCTTACACACTTCAGTTCTGTGCTGGATTGTCTCAGGGGTCTCTTTGCACAGCCTACTAGTTCATCCTTCGGGGAGTAAGACCCCTTCAGTGTGGACTACCTCCCTCTCCTTGTCACCATCTGACTACACTTCTCAAGCCTGAATGACATTCCAGTGGCTGTGCTGTAGAGCTGTTGGTGTTGATCAGTGAGTCAGTGTCCCACTCATTCTTAGCATACAGCTTGATGTCATCCAGGGTGGCCCCATCCCTGAGTCCATATCCATAGCCAGTGTTGTTGATGATTTGGCTGAGGGGGTTCAGACCTATGCAGAACAGCATCGGAGGCAGTGCGTCTTCTTGGTATATGCTACATTTGATGGTCACTTGTGCAAGTGGCTTGCCATTGGTGTCAAGGGTGGTTTACCTCATGCAACGAATGCAAAGCTTGGTCTGACAGGTTCTGCAGTCACACTGGTGTTTGTACTTTTTGGTGGTGTAGTACTACTTTTGTAGTACTAGTTACTTTCTACCACTGGCATTACAGTTATCCAAATGATTCAATTGTTTCTGTTGAGCAAAATTCAGCACAATTGTTTATCAAAAATCAATACATTTGAAGCTTTATTAGATCTCAGAATCTGTGTGAAATACTTTTTACTCCTTGTGTACATTTTTAGACAGATAATTCAGTACTTTTACTGAAGTTGATCTCTTCATGCTATATTTTTATTTGATTGTCTTTTGCTCTTGCATCTATTCTTTTCCTTAATTAACAAAACTGAGTACCACTGCCAAGATGACACCTAAACCTTTGATGTGAGGAGACAGGAACCAGAGAACCATCAACTGTCATCATTGTGTTGTAGTGATTGTTTGTGTCCAAAAGAGGGCGACAGACTACCACATTATTCACAATTCTTTTTCATGTTCGTCACTTGAAGAAGTCTGTTTATTAATGATTTTATTATTAATATTGTTCATTATTTGTATTAAGATATTTTTTTCTGAACACCACGTCCTTCTTCTGTTATATTTTAAACCAAATGCATCTGAACAACTGAAAGTGTGTGTGACATTTTCCATGTGGTGTGTCACTATGTCGGAGTTCAATGGGGAATTTAAGACAACAGTATTAAAGTGATATTAATATCTCTGACAAATCTATTTAAAGAAGCACTATATAACTTTTCTAATGGAGAGTCAGCTATTTGTCTCCATAAGTAGATGTTATTGCTTTGTCTGGAATGCTCCATGGTATGGCATCTAAACAATTAGGCATACAAGTGTTTTTATAGTGAAAAAACAAACAAACAAAACAAAAAAACATATCTTGACAAACATGCAGAGTGGCTGTGAGCAAGGTCGCCTCTTCACAGATCTGGCCTGTAACTTGGTCTGGTAGCTCGGTCAGTGGCTTGTCTCCAAGGTGTAAGATGTGATTAATGCCATAGTGTGCAGCATTTCATGAAGGGCAATAACATCTCCGTGGTGAAAAGCAGGTGGGGGACGCTCCACCAGAAAAGTTGCATAGTGCACCTTTAAAGAAATGCATACATTTTTTGAGCTTGTTATTAATACATGTTCATTATAATGGACTAATATTAAAACCGGGTATATACTCTGAGCTACCAAACAGCCTGCACACACATTAGAGCTTCATAAAGATTATTTGGACACAATTAGCAAATCACAAAGGCTGAATTTTAGATGTTTTCCTCAAACTGTTAAACCTTATTTCAAACCAAAAGAAAATAAAAGAAAATGTGAGAGTATAAACTTTAATCTGAACAGCTGAAAGTATAACGCAGAACTGCAGATCCATCCAACTTCTTAATGTGAAAAAGGTTGAGGAAAGGTCAAGGAGAAAGACACAAAAGCCTCTACGGTTGTTTCAATATATAAACATTTATTTACATTTAGCTGCAAAAATTCATCCCACCATCTACCAAACCAAAAGGTATTCCATGTACTTTTAAGATCCTCAAGCAACAAAAACAAACTACAATGGATAGGCTACTTTGCTGTGGATGTCATCAACATTCCCTGGGGAGTGTGATGCTAGCTGGAGGCACTGCTCTGTCTGAAGACCAAGTTAAGACTTTAATTTGAGTTTTGCTTTAACACAATCTGACCACAAAGAAGAGACGACTACAAAGGTGATCTGATTTGTGCAATTAAACAATGTCTAGGCTAGGTTATTATTTTTTCAGTTGATCACTCTCACCTTTTTGTTGAAAATGAAACACTTAAACTGGAGCATGAACACTCAAATTGACCACAGGCTCCTGAAAATGCGTTGTTTAGATCCATTTTCTTATTTTTTTATTAAGTTTTCATCTTATTTATTTATTTATTTATTTTTGGCTGTGTTTACATTGTTTCATCATGGTAACAGCTGAACATTCCGCCGCAGACATGCATGCAAAACCCCCACAGCGTAATGCCACTGCAAAGTATCAATACATACAATTCATTTCTATCTCTTCATAATTGTTATGCACATCCAACATTCTAGACCAACATTTCTTAAACTAACCTACAGGTGGCAGTCTTCTTTCATAATTTGATGCCAGAATCTCAAGTGAAAGCAGCAGTGGAGAAAAAGGCACTGGTTTGAGTAAAAAACAAAACAAAAGAGATTTTGGTCTTTAAACTTGTACGAATCTTGTGGCTTAAAGGTGCACTATGTAACATTTCAGGTAGAGGCCACCTGCTTATCTCCATGGAGATTTTAATTGCCTTGCCTGGAATGTTCCACAGTAAGGCAGTAAACTTGTCTTTCCTGCATTTATTCAATTACAGGTGTTTTTATTGCTCAAAAATACATTCAAAAACATGGATTCTTACTGGCAGTGGACTTGCCTGTCCACAGATCTGAGCTGTAACTTGCCAATAATTACAAATAAACCTGGTCAAAACATCTGCAAACTGGCCACGGAATTCTCACCCGCTCCCATGACTCACTCTCTGTTCCTATGTGTCAGATGCCCTCCCGTCCTTCCTATATATCTGTGTTTTAACTGAGATGTCTCTGGTTAATCTGCAGATGCTGAGGTGTGGTTAGATGAATATAGCGAGAAAATGAACCAAATTACTAATAGAAATGATCAGATCAGATAGTTCTTATAAAAACTCTACATAACAGATGCTGGAACAGTGAAAAAACATCACCACATTCTATTGTCTTTCAAACTGCATACTGAACTCCAGGGGGCGCCATTGTAAGTGTTAAAGACATATTGTGCCTTGGTCTACGTCAGAGGTGCCCAAACTCTTTTCACCGAGGGCCATATTTTGAAAAATATTCAGCAGAGAGAGCCACAGTGGTCAATACAGTCAATTATTCAGATGGTGCATTTAACATAGTTTTGACTTCATACTTTAAATAAGGCTTAAAATATTAATATTAGGTCTTTGTGACAATGCAATGTGATGTTATTTAGGTTATATTGGTAGGATTACTCAAGTTTGCTGTAAAAAGTACTGATTATGATCAATTGGGCCAGTTCAACTGAAGGCCTGAGGGCCATTAAAAATTGGTCTGAGGGCCGCATTTGGCCCCTGGGCCGTAGTTTGGACACCCCTGGTCTACGGTATAGTTACAATCTATGACACCCGTGGATCATTATGTTATATTTTAGGCATTTTTTTGCAATATTGGTCCACTGATTTCCGGTCAAGAAAACTGTGGCACCCAATGGGAGCTGACGTCGCTGTAAACGCCATCACAACAAAGTGCCGCTCTGCTAGGCCCTGCTGTCAGAACGTCAGGCAGCTTTTTTCATTTGTACAAAAATGAGTATGCGATGCTGCCAAATCCTACATGTATCACCAATTAAGAAAATAAAATTGGAGAACAATATAAGCGCAGAGCCATGGGCGTGTACCAGTGGTGGTGAAAATGGGGATTGGTCGAAGCAATGCTTGAATACAGATATATAAAGATTACTCAAACTAAATACAGCTTCAAGTGGGTAAAGGAGAAGGCGAAACAACTATAACATGGGTAAAAGTTGATTTTGCATAATAGGTCTCTTTGAAGGCTTGTGTTTTTGTGGTTGCAGTAGCACATAATAATAATAATAATGATAAGTCTGGTGTCTTTAGCTGGCCATCCATAGCGTGAAGGGGAGCAGGAGAGCAGGCACCAGCGTGGAGAGAGAGGTCCCAAAGAAGACCAGAACCAGGATCCCGACCAGGACTGAGGCCAGCAGAGTCCTGGAGTCCCGGACCACGGACTTCAGCCACAAGCAGAACTGAATATAAAATAAATAATAAGACATGTTAGCATTAAGATTTAAAGTGACAGGTTAGACTACTCATTTCACTACATAATTTAAGATTTTAATAAACCTTTTAAAAAATGTTGACATATATTAATACTTTGCAGCTGATATCATCAATATTCCATGGGGGTGTGATTCTAACTGTAGGCACTACTCTGTCTGAGGCTTTCACCTTTTTTGTTGAAAATCAAACACCTAAACAGGACCATGAACGCTCCTATTGTTCACAGGCTCCTGAAACTGTATTTTGTATTTATATAAATGTGTTTTTTTCAGCCTATCTTAAAACTTTTTGTCTGTTTGTTTACTAATGTGTGCATTGTGTCACCATGGTAACTGATGAACATTTCGCCAATAGATGCATGTAGAACACCCCCAGCGTGATGCCACTGCAAAGTATCAATAGAGGTCATTCCCTAACTGTTACCTAGCAATCATAATGTTAACAAGGACCAAAACTTGACAAAATTACACGTTAGTTATTATTAGACAAATATAAATGAATGACAATAATAATATGAGAAAAATGCTCCTTGCTGCTTTTTGGATGGTGTTGAGAGGTATTTTGTTTTAGAATCCTGTATTTTTGTATTTTTCTTTCCATTTTTTTCCCCAGAAACTGAAACTTAACTGAGGTAAACACCAAACCAAGTAAAATATGTTATATGTTACGTGATATTTTGACAATGCATCTAAAAATGTGCCTGTAAAATGTCTTGGTTAAGGCTCTAATATCACTAAAAATGTGATATTAACCACATAAAATTAAACACATAAGTGCAGAAATATCACTTTATACACAAGATATTTCTGTCTTTTTAAGGTCCTCTTTAATTACACAATATACTCAATACTCCAGTTTTGCATATCTCCAAAACAACACTTGTGATATTACAAATCATACAATATTTGAACTTTTAGTCAACACAGTTTCAGACAACTTTTGTGAACCGAATAATTCATTTTGTAAAGCAATAATTACATTTTTAAAAATGCCCTAGTTTTGTAATAAAATTCTAACCACTTTTCAGTTATAGACCTTTCCTCATATGTGACCACTGCACTTTTACTTTGACTTAGTGTGTATTTTGCCTTGTATATGGTTCTTTCATGAAAAATAATTGAATGCAAACTATTTAGGGTATCCCTGAGTCTCCATGGGATTGTATTCTGTATAAAACATGCCAACTCTGTACTTCAGAAATGTAGAACTTTAAATCAAAACTATGCATGTTCTTGTCCCAGTGTTGTCCTGGTGTAGTTCTGGTTTAGTCCTGGTTTCAAACAGAGTCCTGTTGTTGCTGGGCCCCTAATGATCCAGGTTTGCACTGATTACAGGAAGTAACTGAAACCTGAGAGATTCTCCATCCCCCAGTTAGTCCAGGTCCAGTCCTGGTTTAGACCTGGTTTAGCCCTGATTTAGTCCTGGTCCAGTTCAAACTTCTCACTTTAGATCTCTATAGTGTTTATAACTGGGTCACTCCTAGTCTTCATTAGGGCTTTTTTTTGTGTGTTCTTGACCTGGTTTCTGGCCCAGACTCTGAGGAGTCAAAGCGTCTCTTGTTTGAGTTTTTTCCGAGTGACACTTTTTCCTTTTGGCTCAAACTGAAACAGGAATGAAACAGGACTGAACCAGGGCTCAGAGGGAACTAAACCAGGACTAAACCAGGACTAAACCAGGACTAAGATAGGTCCGAACCAGGATGGTATCTCATACTAACGGGCTGTACACCTTAACAAAGGACTGAAGCAGCTCTGAGACAGACTCATACAGGCCACTCACAAAAACTCAATTAAAGGCGCGTGTTTGTGCGCGTTCACCTGTTCGGTTTGGAGGCTGCGCGCGTGTCCGTAGCGGCAGTGCCTGACAAAGTGCTCGCAGTTGTTCCACAGGAGGCTGTAGGACACGGGTCCGATGAGCCGCTCTCCGCGCAGCGCAGACTCTTCGCCGCACAGCGGAGCGCACTGCGCGTCCGCGCGATTCACGAGGATGCGCGCGCCATAAGCAAAGTCCTCCACGGAGTCCACACGGACGCTCGCCCGTTTGGACAGCACGCCCAAAAGCAAGCGCGTGTTCGTGACCATGCACTGCACGCGCCACGGGTCCGTGGTCACGAGCGGCAGCGCATCAGGGATGAGGTGCGCCACGCGGCCATCTCCCAGGTAGATCCCGAAGTGCGTAAAGAGAGTGCGCGGCACCTCCAGCAGGTCCCCGCGTGAGAACCGAGTCCACGAAACATCGTCCCGGCGCGTGCACGCCGCGGGCTCGCACTCTACCTGCACAAGCCGCGGCAAAGATATTTTAATGTGCGCGAGCAAGAACAGGCGCTCGAGCAGAAAGAACAGCGTGTCCAGCATCACGCGCGTCAGACCCGGACTGAAACCGGACTGAGACCCGACCGAGACTCAAAAGTCCAGATCTGGTCCGGGATGATGGGGCGGGGTTTAAGTTCTCCTCAGAGAGAAAGGGAGAGAAAGAGAGAGGGGGGGAAGAGAGAGAGAAAGTGAGAAACCCACAGAGCAAAACCACACCTCAGCACTCAGCAGTCAGCTCTGAACCTGGCCTAAACCAGGACTAAACCTGGTCTGACCCGGCTCCTGGTGTGTGGACCTCTGTGGAGCCTGTGTCAGATCCAGCCACAGGGGGCTAATCTGGACCTAATCCTGATAATCTCATAATCCCCCAAAACTAAACCAAAGGGCTAAACCAGAACAAGTGCAGGACTAAATCAAGATGGCACAAGGAGCCTGTAGGTTCCATCTTCCTTTGGTTCAGTCCTTGATTTGGTTCTGGTTCAGTCCTGGCTCCGAGTTACTCCTCTGGACACCTGAAAGACGCAAGTATATTTTAACAGTGTTTTCCTGACCAGCTGCAGGGTCCCTGCCCCCCCACAGTGACCCATTCTTCTGCTGTTACTGTTTCAGCCTAAACCCATTAAAGCTGTCAATCAAACCCTGGGATCCCAGAGGAGCAGACAGGAGCAGAACCAGAAGACCAAACAGGAGCAGAGCCAGAGGAGCAAACAGAAGCAAACAAGAGCAGAGTCAGAAGAGCAGACAGGAGCAGACAGGAGCAGACAGGACCAGAGCTAGAGGAGGAGACAGGAGCAGACAAGAGCAGACAGGGGCAGACAGGACCAGAGCTAGAGGAGCAGAGAGGAGCAGAGAGGAGCTGAGAGGAGCAGAGAGAGAAAGAGAGGAGCAGAGAGGGGCAGACAGGAGCAGACAGGGGCAGACAGGAGAAGCTACATTTAGTATTTTTTTAGTAGTAGTATTTTTTAAGTATTTTATTTTTTAAGTATTTTATTTTGTGCATGCCCTTATTTGTATTTGTATTTATTCAGTGTTTTTGTGTGTGTGTTTTTATGTGCACTTTATCACCGAAGTAAGTTCCTGGTCTGTGAGCTATGCTCACTGACAATGGCAATAAAACTTCTTCTGATTCTGATTCTGATTCTAAATACTCTAGTAAGGGCAGCTCTATTACACCAGTGTATTTGACTAATATACAAATAAAAAATATATGAGAAATACTTTTTTTCCAACTACAAACATTTTTAAAACCTTCAATAAGACAACATCAAATTTGAAATAAAGTTTAATAAAGTTATAGTTGCAGAGAATTGTAGAAAACTCAATTCTTGAGCTGGTCGCACAAGGAAAAAATTTAGGCTAAATAAATGAACAGAACACAATTTGTATTGCCCAAAAATGATGCACTCAATAGGTTTGGTGAGGGATTTTGTAAAATAAAAAACTGTGTTTTTTAAGGGTTAAAAATGTCAAAAAAAAATGCTGTAAACTGAAACAAAGCCTTGTCGATTTGATAAATGGCTCCAGACACCGGGGATTGTGGGAACAAAGTGACAAATGAACCAAAACATGAATAGAATATGCAAATGAGACATCACCCCGGAAACCAGGATTACTAATGGGTTAAAGTTAGATCTGGTTTAGTCCTATTTTTTCCTGGTTTAGTCTTAATTTAGTTTAGGTTTTGTCCTGCCTTTTCCCTGTTTAGACTTGGTTCAGTCTTCAGATCTGACTTATTCAGGTTTAATCCTGGTTTAGACCCAGTTTAGTTCTAATATAGTCCAAGTTTGTTCAAATAGTCCTGCTTTAGTTGTAGTTTAGACCTGACTTAGTTCTGGTTTAGTCTTGGAAGTGTCCTAATTTAGTCCTGGTTTAGACCTTGGTTCACCTGGTCACCCTATCTTTGTTTTACCCCTTTTACTTGGTATGGTTAAAATAAGAACCACAGACTGGACTTGAGCAGAACTCAACCAGGTCTAAGGCAGGACTTAACTCCATTTGTATAACTCTAGTCTTATATCATTGTCTTAAGAGTACACATTGTAAATAACTTCAGGAGCATTAACATTTAAGAGAAAACTGAAATATGAATTGATAAACCAATAAAAATTCAAATTACAATTCATTTGCATCATGATATATTGAGCACCACTATTATCAAATAAAAAATGTGTGATTTTTAATATTTGATTATTTAAGTAAAATACTACATAATGCATTCAGGGATTCTGTGCTCAATCTTGCAGCATTGGGGTCAGATTGGCGCCCGTGACCTTTGACCTTCAGGAGAGGTGGCTGTTTTGACAGGAAGAACAGGCGTCGTTAGCCTCGTTAGCGTCTGGGGTAGCGTTAGTGATGGCGTGCTAACAGCTGTCGATGAGCGTTTTCACACCAGACACAGTCACTCAGCCATAAACAGACGTCTACAATAATTACTACTACAACCTCTAATAGTACTACTACTGTTCCTACTTCTACTACTTCTTCATACTACCACTACAACTACTACTAGGCCTACTACAACAGCTACTACTACTACAGCAACTACTACTACTAAAACACTTTGCTTCGTTTGTTAACATAAAAAATAGGTTGAAAAAAAGACTCAAATCAATATTCTGGATTCAGCTAATTAACTACAAGTACAGTTGATGGTTTTGTTTTGTTATTTGTAGTATAGCTGCAGTGTATCACTTTTCATTCCATAAAAAAATATGCACATAATAAGTGGTTGGATTTAAAAAAAAGCATTTATTTAACATATTTTCTTTACAATCATTTCAATTACAACAATGAGAATGATTCGGTTATAGGGAAAAAAAACAAACAAAACTAAATTAGTTGTTTGAAAAATAAGGCATGTATTCTGAAATGCAGTTTTGGATAGCACCAAGTATATTTATTTGGGTTTTTCATTTATTACAAAAAAGGACAAACTTAAGTGGGTTTATATATTTATTTCCATGTATTTATTTATACTACAATTTATTTTTTAATACTATTTATTGTATTTTATGGACTACTTGTTGTGAACCAGTCAATCAGTGGCTGCAGTTACATGCACACACTTTTTTGAGTTAGATGATTATTTAAATCACAGCTAAAAACCTAAAGCATCTGGTTTCTTTGTAATACTGGTCCCTGTGATTACTCACATCAGATTTTGTAGTTTACATGTCATTTAAATAATTTTCAAGGTCCAGAAATCAGATTAGAATCAGATTTTGGTGTGCATGTGAGCAAGGCCACTGTGTAGTGTTTTTTGTTTTGTTTTTTTGTTTTGTAATTGTGATAAACCAGGACTAAACCTGAATAAAATCAGGACTTAATACCTTTCTCTTGACACCTGAAACCCAAATACTTCCTGTTTCTCTTGACCTTTGCCCTCTCAGTCCTAATAAAAACCAGACCAGACTTTCTCCAAAGGAACAAATGATCCTAGGGTCAAGTGTCGCAAAAAGTGACTGGACAGTGAAATGGGCCACTTTATGCACTTAAATTAAAGTGCTCTATGCAACTTCTCCACCTATTTTGTCTCCATGGAGTTACTATTGCTTTCCCTAGAATGCTCCATAGAATGGCATTAAAAATATCTGTCTCTGTGCAAAGATGATGCCACCAAGCCAAGTTACAGGTCAGATCTGTGGAGAGGTGAGTCTTCCATCAGAATGTATGTTTTTCAAAGTATTTCTTAGCAATAACTACCTATAACTGAACAAAAGCAAGACACACGAGTTTAATTCTATACTATAGAACATTCCAGGATAAGTAATAACATCTCCAAGGAGACAAGCTAGTGGCGCACCCTCCACCAGAAATGTTACATAGTGCACCTTCAAAAATGACACTACAGGTGTGTTTTATTTTTTTAAGTTAATCTCCCTTATTGCAGCTTTTTAATTAAAGGTCATTATAGACTTATATACTTATGGCATCTGACACAGGAGGATGGGAGGGAATCTGGCACATTTTCATTGGCAAATATTTGGCTAGGGTGTCTCGCTGAAAGACACAATAATAGCACGAATAGGCTAAAATTCTTGATTTTCTAAAGTATTTAGTCCAATATTAGAATAGATTGAGAAGATGGGTTAGCATAGGATTCAATGTCGAATACTGAACATTTGAAATAAAATCATAATTATCTGTACATTGGCTATAACCACATGATTATACAGCAAAAGATATACAGTACTTAAAATGCATTATTATATAAAAGAGCACTTAAACCATTTTATGTGTAGTTTGAGTATAGATTGCATTAACATCATTGTAGAATTTATAAAGCTAAAGCTACGATCTGTTATTAGACTGGGTGAAACGCCCTTGTTGTATTCTCACATAACACCACTAGGTGCTGTCTACGTAACTGCAGTCTGATATTGTGCCAGCTCTGGCCTGATAGAAGAAGACCAGAGAGCACAGGGCTGTTTCTCAATTCCCAGGCCGTGTCTCAATTCATCAAAAATTCACCAAAGTGCCCTTAAATGCGCTGTTCGAACGCTGCATTTAAGTCGGGCCCGCCGGCTTCGACCTGCACTTTTGAACAGTACATCGAACGGTGCATGTGACGAATTGGGACACGGCCCCAGTCTGCAGACTCTGTACTCTTTGTGCGCACAGGGGAAGCAGCAGCGAGCATGGGGGTTGCAGTGATTGGCTGCTGGTGGTGCGCTATGTAAAGTGCATTGTAGGAAATATACTGGGCCGAGTACGCGCAAGTCTGCTCCGAAGCATCCCCGGTAAAATGGGCGAGGCAAATTCTCATCCGGGGATTTATAACTCGCCAAGAAGGGGACTTTAAATTGGAACAGGACTTGTGGTGAACACAAGTCTGCACAAGCACAGGGATTGAGAAATGGCCCAAGTAACCCTGAACAAAGGCCAGGTGAGGGAAGGGGCCAGATGAGGGGTGTGGGGAGGGGTCAGGTAGGAGAGGGGGAGGGGCCAGGTAGGAGAGGGGAAACAGGTTTCACATCTGCCATCTACAAGTAAAAAAAAAAATCAAATAAACTTGCAGATGGTAACTTTAAAGCTGTTCTTAAAGTGGAACTAAGCATTAAAGCATTTTTTGCTATTAAATTATATATATATAGCATTTTAATTGCATTGTCTCAGTCAGTTCTCAGTCCTTTTTGGCAATTTTAGTGCAATTTAAGTATAGTTGCAGCTTTGTGTTCAAAAATTTATAAAAATGGGTGTGTCCTGGCTCTGCCCTGATTACAACCAGGTGTTTCTGATAACAAAGACCTGGAAATGTGAATACCTGTTAGACCAATCACACTGTTCCTTATACCTCCTCCTCTCTCACTCTCTTCTTTAGCCCTCCAGGTAGAGCCTATTTAACCAGCTCTGTTTGAAGTGTGGTTTTTCTGCAGAGTTTAGGTGTTTAGTCCCACTTTAAGCTGTAAACAAGCCTTAAAACGAACTCATGTCGATATTAAAGAGTTTGTGAGAGCCACGGATAAGATTTATACCTAGATACCTCCTTTTGTGGTTTGCAAATCAGGCCTTCCAGCTTTAAAAAGTGCTGTACCTGATTTTTAAGGTCTTAAACAAGTGAAAAAGAAAACTAGTTTAACAGTTTGCAGTGATCCAAAGTTATTCCCAGTTTACAAGCAGTTTTCACAACTTTCAGGGGAGTTTTGCTGTTATTGTAAAGCTAACAATATGTAGCATGTTAGTCTGATGTGTTCCATCTAATTATAAAGCATTTTATTGTCAGAGAATCAGAAAATACACAGCTAGCATGTTAGTTGCTGTTAATGTCACAGCAAAACTCCGCTCTGGTCTCTGAGAGTTGTGAAAAGCACTTATAAATTTATTGTGGTGAATAATTAGGGAGCTTGAAATGCGTAAGGTAAGTGAGGAATAACTTTGGACCATTGCAAACAAATGAGCTAGTTCTGTTTTTCACTTGTTTAAGACAGTAAAAATCAAGTACAGTGCCTTCAATAATCAAAGCAGGACCACTGATTTCATTCTAATCACAGAATCTCTTCATAGTGGCATTTCACTGTAGCAAGCAGCAAATTTTCATTTACAATGTTTATATTTTGAAAAATGGCCATGTGACATTTTTTGGGGAAAGGGGGGTAAGTGAAAGGCATATTCTGAGCACTCAAGTCAAGTCAAATTCAGGACAATACAAGGTTCATGGATCAAAATACAACTTTGAGTGTGCAAAAAAATTGGGAAACCATTAGAACATGGTTAAAAGCTTATGAAAAGAAGATTTTGCATAATATGTCCGCTTTAATTGTTACCAGGGTGATGTGTAAAATAGTAGTTGAGCAGAGTTTTAGTCATCTTCGTCAACCAGAGATTTGAGATCAGGTAAACCACGAAGCTTCAGGTCCAACAGCATCTGACCCAAAGCCTTCCCCTGAAAACAAGAGAGAACAGGTGTGAAACCAGGAATAAACCAGGTCTGAACCAGGACTAAATGAGGCCTGAACCAGGATTGAACCAGGATTAAACCAGGACTGAACGAGGAACAAAAGTAGAACTGAATCAGGGACTAAAACAAGACTAAACAAGGGACTAAAGCAAAACTAAACCGGGATTGAACAAGAGAAAAAAATAGGACTGGACTGGGACTGAACCGCGTCCTGAACTCAAAAACCCTTGTGCAAGTGTTAAGAAATCAGAGCTGAATAACGTACTTGTTTTCCATACATTATACAACCCTATAAAGCTAAGAGACAATAAATCAATGACTAAAATGGTTCAAACTGCTACATGATAAATGATATTAAGACGATAAAAGGCTGAAAACTTGGGACTTGTACACAGTCACAAACATCATAAGACCACCTCATTTGGAAGAGTTTGAAAAGGCATGGATAATCTAAATGTTCTGAGTGTGGGCCAGATTCACCAGGACTCATTCATTCTGTGGTTTAACTTATGTAACAGGAGTTCTAAGGACCCATATAACTTTTCTGGTTGGGGTGCTTGTCTAAATGTAAATGTAACTGAATTGCCTGGAGTGCTCCACATAGTCTATATTATACATTTTTCCGTATTTAATTTATTCCATTGTTTCTCAAATTGTAGTACATGTATCATTGTTTTGCATCTTCAAATTTAGATCGGCATGATTGACTGGTGGATAAGCCAATCAGGGACATGCAGGGTCGCCTGTATCAAAACAAATATGGCTGCTTACGTGTAAAAAAAAGAAATGAAAAAAATATCACAAGAGAGTGAAAAACACTGTGGATTTCTACAGAGTCAATGAGTGAAGCAGTAAACTATATTAATCTGAGTTGAGAGAAATTTGGTTCTGTTTGTAAATGACAGGTGACCAATGAGCCCCTCCGGTTCACATGCATCACTGAAATAAATAAATCTGATTGGATGGCCATGTTTGAGCCTGGCTTGAGACGTGACGTAGCCTATATCCCTGTGTATAAATAAGACTAAACCAGAACTTTGTAGTAATTGCTGAATATTTAGTAAAAGTATAAGATTTGAATTAATATTTGGACAGAACTTATATTGAATGTTTTAGCCCTTGTTTAACAAGGGCTGGTGGTGGTACTCAAAAGGCCAGTTATTTTGTCATGAGGTGAGTTTTGCGCCATTTGAGTACTGCTTTACACACACTTTACAATGCATACATGCATGTAATTTCATCAGATTTCATTTAAATTAAGTAAAATGTTTCTGTTTTTCCCCAGAGTCACATGGTTGTCATATGCTGTTTTTACATTTGCTCCATTGACACATTTTGTCTTGGAGGGAAAGGCGGGAGAGAGGGTGTGTGTATGTGTGTGTCTGTGTGTGTCTGAGTGAGGGGGCGCTGGAGGCATTTGTTCGAGGTTTACATGGTTTTTAATGAAGAGGAAAAGAAGAGGTCAGAGAGTACAAAGTAGTAACATAAGTTTACTACAGTTACAACAGGACTAAACCAGAATGGAATGGGGACTAAACCAGGACTGAACCAGGACTGAACTAGGACTGTGTAAGGAGTTTTACCTGTGGGTCGCTGCGCAGAGAGGCGACGCCCCCTCCTCCCAAACACCTGTTCAACACGAAATTCAGACCGGAGATGCCAGGAAGAGTGTAGCTGTAAGGCAAGATACAAGAATACAAGCATTTAATCCTCACCTAAAGTGGAACTGAACCAGGCCTGCACCAAGACTGAATCTGGACTGAACCAGGACTGAATCAAGAGTAAAGAAAGACTGAAGCAGTACTGAACCAGGACTATACCAGGACTAAACCCGGACTTAACCAAGACTTATACCAGAACTTAAACAAGAACTGAACCAGGACTAAAGACTGGACTAGAACCAAAGGAGGACTAAACCAGAACTGAACCAGTCTAGGGCTGGACGAAATCAGAGGTAAACCAGTGTCAGTACGTCTTAATCTGAAACCAATTTGATGAATCGATTTGTATTTAGTTTAGAAGTCATGGAGCTCAAGAGCACATTTCTTATTCTCCAAGTAAAGTCAATATCGATTTTAGCAATAGACCTTTAAAGGTTTAATTTGAGTCTTTGCTGAGTCCTAATCCAGTCCTGATTCCATCCTGGTTCAGTCCCAGTCCTGGTTCAGTTGTGGTTCAGTCCTGGTTCAGTCCTGGTTCAGCCCCAGTCCAGACCCGGTCCAGACCTGGTCCAGACCTGGTCCAGACCTGGTCCAGACCTGCTCCAGACCTGGTCCAGACCTGCTCCAGACCTGGTCCAGACCTGGTCCAGACCTGCTCCAGACCTGGTCCAGACCTGGTCCAGACCTGGTCCAGACCTGGTCCAGACCTAATTCCTGCTTAAAAGTGGCACATTCCTGGGGTCTTGCGTGTACACGTTATTGGTTCACCTACAAAACATGTGGCATCGTAAAGATCGCCATTAAGACGTGTCTAAGCCCCACCCCCTCGTTAAACCTGCCTCGTTAACTTCCTGCTCGTTAGCCCCTCCTCTAGGTCTCGTTAAAACCGTGGGACACTGCAGTCCAACGTAAACCCAAAAAAACCCCCCAAAAAACAAACAAACACATAGAAGCAAAACTTTTCCCACTACAAATGTGCAGAAAAGCGTATTGGTCGAATCATGAAACTGTCAAACGTAACTAAAAAAAAAATATTTTTAGATGTTATGTTTAAGCTAATTTATATGCTTATATATATGTATTTGCTTGTTCTATCTATTGATAACATTGTTTTTGCCATGAAATATCAAAAAGGTAAATTCACAAATGTTGACCCATTAACTACTTGTATTACCAAGAAAGCTGCATCTCAAAATATTTATTTTAGCTGTCCCCATCTGCATTAAATATAACTGGTCTATAGAATGTTGCGATGTCCTCTAAAACCCAGCAATACCTTTTCACTACACTAAACATTGAGGTTTTAACCAGGACAAAATGAAGACTAAATCAGTAACAAACCCATACTAAATCAGGTCTAACAAGGACTCAACTGGGACAATACAAGGACAAATTAAAAACAGGTTTACTCAAAAAAATAAAATAAAATAAATGAAAAAATAAATAAAAGCTGACCCCAAATATATTATGTCACTTTTGTCGTTGAATTATTTTGTGTTTATCCAAAGCAAATAATATAACTTTTAAGATGGTATATTAAAAATAAAAAAATAAAATTGTATATGGTACATTACACTTTAAACAGACACTGACCCAATTTAAATATATCTAGAGTAAACCAGGTCTAAACCGGGACTAAACCAGGAATAAAGCAAGACTGAACATGGACTAAAGCAACACTAAAGCAGGACTAATCCAAGACTAATCCAGGACTAAACCAGGACTAATCCACGACTAGAACTAGACTGAACCAGCACTAAGCAGGTACAGAACCATAAATCTTTGTAGATTGTAACAGCAGTTCTAAATCTGACTTACCGTGTGACAGGATTGTCTTGTCCTGGTTCAAAGATGTGGCGGAAGTACTCTTCCACAACAGCAGAGGTCAGGTGTTTCTTCAGATACGGGAAGAACAGAGGATGTCGAGCGATTACTCCTAGAAAATAAAATAAATAAACATCTTTGACAATTTGGAAGGGCCATTTTTTACCATATTTTGTTTCTCAATAGTAGTAACTGCACAATACAATAATCCATATTAAAGGTACTCTATGTAACCTTTCTGTCTGCTACAGCGCCACTTTTTTGTCTTCATAGAGACCTTATTGCTTTGCCTGGAATATTCCACAGTATGGCATTTAACACATCTTTACTACATTTATAACAATGAAAAAACATCAGGCGCTAACTTCTTGTCTGAATGAAGATAGACAAGTTTGATGCCATACTGTGGAACATTCCAGAGCAGTAACATCTCCATGGAGACAAGCAGGTGGCATACCCTCCACCAGAAAAGTAAGCTAAATTAGAAACCATTATGTATTTACACAGATAAATTTAAAAGAAGGAAAAAATACCTACTTTAATTACTAGCAACAGCACCAATTTCATTTTGTGTATTATTTGTTTCTCACCGATATTTGCAGAATCTCCTTTGTCTCCACTGCGGGTGTAAGCTAGTTCCTCAACGCGGTAACTGTGTGGTCCTTTTGGCAAATCTGAAAAGGCCAAAAGCGTAATTTTACATATTTGTTTATTATACCTAATAAATTGTAATGTTTTTATATACATATTTATCGATTATCAAGTGTGTTAAAAAAAATTGTGGTTAGGGCAGTTCTCATTCCAGGAGTAAAATGGCCATTAATTTTTTCCATACAATTTCTTTAGCCCCTGGTTTAGCCCCTGGTTTAGCCCCTGGTTTAGCCCCTAGTTTAGCCCCTAGTTTAGCCCCTAGTTTAGCCCCTAGTTTAGCCCCTGGTTTACCCCCTGGTTTACCCCCTGGTTTACCCCCTGGTTTAGTTCCTGGTATAGCCCCCGGTATAGCCCCCCGGTAGCCCCGGTTTAGCCCCCGGTTTAGCCCCCGGTTTAGCCCCCGGTTTAGCCCTCATTTGTCCCTGGTATAGCCCCAGGTATAGCCCCAGGTATAGCCCCAGGTATAGCCCCAGGTATAGCCCCAGGTATAGCCCCAGGTTTAGTTGTGGTTTAGTTGCTGATTTGGTACTGGTTTAGCCCTCATTTAGCCCTGGATTTAGTCTGCATTTTACTGTAGTCCTGGTTTAATCCAGCATTACTGTGGTACTGTTTAAGACCCTAGTCTAGGCCTGATGTAGACCTTATTTAGTCCTGGTATAGTACCTGTTTATTCCTGGTTTAGTCCCGTTTTAGTCCCATTTTAGTTGCTGATTTAGTACTGCTTTAGTCCTCGTTTAGCCTTGGGTTTAGTCTGCATTTTACTGTATTTCTGGTTTAGTCTGGCATTACTGTGGTACTGGTTAAGACCCTAGTTCAGTCCTGGTGTGGAGCTTGTTTAGTCCTGGTATAGTACCTGTTTAGTCTTGGTTTAGTTCTGGTTTAGTCTAATCCCTAGTTTGTTCTTGTTTTTCTCTAGTTTAGTCCCTGTTTAGCCCTGATTTAGTCTTGTCTAATCCCGTGTTTAGACCTTGACATAATGATTTAGTCCAGCACAGAGAAAAAATAAATGAAATGGTTATATTTATCCAATGATTTGTACTATAAAATTATTTTCTATTTAACTTTGCAATTGTATTCTTTTTTTTAACTCAAAATCACTGAATTTTTTACTGTTGAAATACTGAGAAGAGACGTGCGGAGAGGCACCGGCCGCTGGTACCTCATAAGGACTGACTGTAGCTGAGCAGTGACGCTGCTGCTGTAAGCGGCTGTGAAAATGCACCGGGTGAGGCACGCAGTTACCTGGCATTGTGGTATGGGGCACCCATGAGCCCAGGGATTCTTGCAACTCCTGAGTTACAATTCAACTTCAGCAATTCACTTTTTTTCTTCTTGTTTGGCCCTACTTTTTAAATGGAGGAAGATTACATATTAAAGTTTTCTCAACTGGACTTTCGGTCAAAGCAGGAGGTTATAATTAAAGGAAAACCAACGCTAAAGGAGCTAAATGGTTTGCTCCAGACGATGGGACGAAAGACTCACATTTTTCAAATACAAAATGGTAAGAAATTTAATGACTTCAATCCATTGAAAATTGGGGAAACAGAATAAGGATTAAAAACAATATAAAACCAGCTTTTTATTTCATACTATTAGAGCTATTTCATACGAACTTCGGAACTTTTATTTTGAAATTCTTTTTTGTTCTGGCCCCAAGTCACTTACTGGGAGAGAAATTGGTCCGGGGTCAAATTTACTTGCCAACACCTGGTTTATATGTTTGTAAATCTGATTGTGACGACATCAGTGCCTCACCAGCCATGAACCTCACCGCACGTCACTGATATGTACCTTCATCTGTGTGGTATGCTCTGCTTTTCCTTGACCTATAGTTACACTGGACTTTCTCAGGACCCTGGTCTTGGACTTAGACTCAGGGACCTTTGTCTTGGACCATTCTTGAATCCTAGTTCAGTCCGGACTTAAGCCGGTCTATATGGGTCTTGCACAAAGACCGTCTAATCCTATTCATTCATTCATTGCCACTACACACTGTTACTTTTTAATGGGACAGGATACAAAAACAAACAAACCCAAATATACACAGAAAAGTGCTATTTAAATTACTTCATGAACTAAAATGAGTCAGTCTGTTTTGGCCACTAATCTATTTCATCATAACTTTTGTCTGTTCAGGCCTGATTTAGAAGCTATTTGTCCCCCTGGTTTAATCTTGTTTAAGTCCTTATTTTGTCACACTTTAAATCTCGGTAAGACCTGGTTTAGTCCCGGTTTAGAACTGGTTTTGTCCTGGTTTAGTAACAATTTGTCTACCTAATCCCTGGTTTGGTTCCACTTAAGTCTTGATTCAGTTCTGGTTTAGTCCATAAAATAGTGTTAAACATGCTTAAGACCAAACCTGCATCCTGTTCTTCTTCTGAGGACACTGATGGCACTTCCTGCTCATGTGACTCTGGCCCTGACTCTGACAGAGACTCCACCAAATCAGAGTCCACGTGAATGTCCACCTAAACAGAGGCAAGGTCACAGTAAATAAAATTTCTTGTTCACATGAAAAAATAAAGGATTTAAACATTTTTTGTGAGTTACAAATTAAAATGTTTTTGAGATCCATACCTTCAGCTCAGATTTCGGATGTAAAAAGAAAAATGGCTTTAGCACTGGAGACCTGCAAATGTCAGAAAAATAAATATTACAATAAAATATAGGCAAGTTTTGTACAAAAATATGTTTTAAAAAACTCACACTCGAGGACGACCACCAACAATTCCAGTCAGACCAGGAGCTTGAAACATACAAAAATATAATAGTGGTTGAATAGTTTAAGACTCAGGTCTAGTCTTCGTCTAGAGCTTGTCCAGTCCTGGTTTAGGTCAGAGTTTGTCCTGGTCCATTTCTGATCTTAGTCTGATATGGTACGGTCGTGGTCCCATCCTGGTTTAGTCCTGGTTCAGTCCTGGTCTTACGCCTGGTTCAGTCTTGGTTCAGTCCCAGTTCAGTCCCAGTTTTAGTTCCAGTTTTAACCCCAGTTTTAGTCCTAGGTTTGGACCTGGTTTAGTCCTGGTTTAACCCTAGCTTTGGCCTAGTTTAGTCCTGGTTCAGTCCCAGTCTTAGCCCTGGTTTAGTCCTGGTTCAGTCCCAGTCTTAGCCCTGGTTTAGTCCTGGTTCAGTCCCATTTTTGGACCTGATTTGGACCTGATTTAGCCCTGGTTTGGACCTGGTTTAGCCCTGAATCAGGCTATGTCAGTCTCAGTCTTCAGTCCCAGGAGCTGAAACATACAAAAATATAGTAATGGTTGAATATGTTAAGATTCGGTTCTAGTCCTGGTCTAGTCCTGGTCCAGTTCTGGTTTAGGTCAGAGTTTGTCCTGGTCCAGCTCTGATCTTAGTCCTGGTCTTAGTCCCAGTCTTAATCCTTCTATGTCCTGGTCTTGTTCTGGTTGAGTCCTGGTTCAATCCTGGCTTAGTCCAGTCCTGATTTGGTTATAGTTTAATACTGGTTTAGCTCTGTTCCATTTCTGGTACAGTTTTGGTCCCATCTTGGTTCAGTCCCAGTCATAGAGTTTAGTCCTGGTTTAGCCCTGGTTTTACCCATGCCGGTTCCTGCTGGAGCCACTTCTCTTGCAAACAGCTCCAGAGCTTTCTTCTGTTTGTGCTGAACAGCCATCCATAACACCACCTCTCTGGACGCCTGCAAGTAGATATAGTATTGGTTATCAGCAATATCGGTGATATCAGAGGATTTCCCCAGATATCAGTATCAGTCAGATATAGAAAATTTAGCCGATATTTGGCACAGATACTTTTTTGCACTACCCCAGTCTCTGTGTCCATGTGTCATTCCCAGTTTGTCCTTAGTACATAAAATTTGTCTTTTGAAAAGACTACATGAAGTGAAATATGAATTTATATGCCAGAAAAATACTTTTTATTATTTTTTTTACAACAGCGAAAAGTTAATTTGTAAACTTCACTTTAACTTAACATAAATTTGGTCTGTACTATAAATTTTAAAAGTTTCATACTGGTATTGAAAATAACAGTTATCATCCAGAACAGCAATCAATCCCTACCTGCAAGATCCACTACCAGCAAAAGATTGAGTTTTTGACATTATTAGACTCAAAATTGTGAACATAGACGGAGCAGTGGCGTGGAATACTACTCTATGGGCAAAGATGAAACATTTTACAAAGAAAAATCCATCCGGAAAAGTCATAAATGTTGAACACAATTATGTATCTGGGGGATTTAGGTTCACAGATCTGATCTGTAATTTGGCCTGGTGATGTCACCTGCTTTTCACCATAAAGATAGAGTGTAATGCTATATTGTGGAACATTCTAGGTAAAGCAGTAACATCTCCATAGAGACATGATGTTAGTGTACCCTCTAGAAAAGCTGCATAACACATCTTCAACTATGTTCTATCTGTGTTTTTACCTTAAATTTGGCGTTGAGTCCGTAGGTGTCCTCTGCTCCAAGCACCTGGATGTTCACAGCACTGTAGTCCTCCAGACCCAGCTGTTTGAAAATACGCTTTGTTCTGTCAAAAGCAGAAAAATATTAAAATATATGAAACAAATAGACTTGGTGAGATATTAGCAGCTTGAATAAATTATGACAAAAGTATAGCTTAAAGCTACTATTTGCAAAAATGTTTTGATTTTTAAACTTTGATTTTCACCACTAGATGGCACCCTCCTTCTCCCCTCACCTGGCCCCTCCCCCCTCACCCCACCTTTGTTTAGGCCCGCCAGTGCTTTCTGGTCTTGTGTCAGGCCAAAGCTGGCACACTGTCAGGCAGCAGTACCGTAGATAGCTTCTAGTGGTGATATGTGAGAATACAACAGGGCTACCAATTACGGATGGTAGCTTTGTAACTTTTTTTCTGGAGGAGGATTTGCCACTTGCTTGTCTACATGGTGATATTATTTGTTTCCGACTATGTTTTACTTATTTTTCATTAAACCTGATTTTAAACAAAATAAACATTAACAATAAACAATTAAACATTAAAATTGTGTCCTACCTTTTAATGATGCTCTCTGCAGTTCGCCTGGCCTTCTCCGGTGCTCTGGGGCCCCCTACTGGACAGACCGCGGTGGCTCTGAACCCATCCATGTATGTCGCACATACCTGAGGAGAGGACAATAACACGGTAACTATAACTCAAAATCAACTCAAGCTAATACTGTGATCCACAATATGGCATCAAACAAATCTCCATCGAGACAAGCTGGGGACGCCACCAGGCGAAGTCACAAGTCAGATCCCTTGAGAGGCGAGCCCACTTGCAGAGCTAATGCATGTTTTTCAAGGCATTTTAGCAATAAAAAACAGATGGAGCTAAGTAAATGCAAGATAGATAAGATAACATTTGAGGCAATGTTTCCATGCAGACAAGCAGGTGGTGAACCTTCCACCAAAAAAGTTAAGTAGGGTGTCTTTAAGTAAAAAAAACAAAAAGATAATTTGGCTTGAAGCAAAAATATTGAAACCTACATGCTAAATTAAAAGTGCTATACGACATGATTATTTTACTGTCATTAGAATGAGAAAAAACAAAGTAGTTCATTTTAAATATTTTTGTAGTAGTCCAAAGTTATTCCTCTCATTATGCAGTCCCGGTATGAGTTTATAAGCACTTTTCAAAAGACCATAGCAGAGTTTTGCTATCAAAATGAAGCTCACAACAACTAGCATGCTAACGGTACACTTCACATGGACATGGTACATGGACACTCAAACACTTTATAATAAGATGCACAGTACATGACGGACATATTTTGACCTGAAGAGCTGCTTATACAATATATCTGTCCCGGGGCAACCATTTTTTGTTTAAATACATGGAAAAAATATCAAGTACATGGCCTTTAATTTATATTAGTCAAAACAAGATTGTGCACTGACCTTATAATACGGAGAGGGAGCTAGTCCTTTGGCCCCAGTGACTCTAACAGCTCCTCCATCTACACCTGCAACAGGAAACAGATACAATATTTCTATACTGGGATTTTAAGCAGGATGCCCTCCCAGACACAGTCTTCTCCATTAACCCAAGCTTTTTAACAGGTTCTCCCCTAAAATTCAAACAAAACCTCCAACCTAACAGAGAAAATTCAGAACTAAACCAGAACTGTCAAAGAATTAAATCAGTATAATAACCAGTTAAACCAGGGCAAACAATTAATACACCCTTTGTTCTGGTTTATTCCTGGTTTATTCCTGGTTTAGCCCTGGTTTAGCCCTGGTTTAGCCCTGGTTTAGCCCTGGTTTAGCCCTGGTTTAGCCCTGGTTTAGCCCTGGTTTAGTCCTGGTTTAGCCCTGGTTTAGCCCTGGTTTAGCCCTGGTTTAGCCCTGGTTTAGCCCTGGTTTAGTCCTGGTTTAGTCCTGGTTTAGTCCTGGTTTAGTCCTGGTTTAGTCCTGGTTTGGCCCTAGAACTAAAATTAGAATGAACACGACTAACGGAGTATTAAACAAGGTATAAAACAAAAGTATAAACAAGGATTAATCTAGCACCAAGCCAGGACTAAACCAGGATTTGTTAAGCATTTTTTGTTCTGGAGTGCCTGGTATAGACCAGGTTCAGTCCCGGTTTAGTATACTTTAGTACTGCTTTAACCCTTCTTCTTCTAAAGTGAATAATATTGTGTGGCCCAGTGTGGTTGGATTAAAGGTGCACTATGTAACTTTTCTGGTGGAGGCTCCATGGATATTTTTTGCTTTGCCTGGAATGTTCCAAAGTGTTTTCATTACTCAAAAAATACCTTGAAAAACATGCATTCTTACTGTGTGCGGAGTCACCTCACCACAGATCTGACCTGGAACTTGGCCACATTCTCATAGATCATTTTGACGCATACTGAAACATTGAAACATTCCAGGCAAAGGAGACAAGCAGTGTGCAGATCCTCCACCAGAGATGTTACATAGTGCATCTTTAAGTTAATTCAGATGCTGTTTCGAACACAGTTTAAATGAGGAGCTGTGTATTTTCACTTGGATTGTCCTTTTGTTGAACTCTGCCATGAACCTTGGCAGACCACTGGGTTGTGGATAAATATTTTTTTGTTGATAAATTGTGGATGGATTTTGTAAACTTTGGCCAAAAAAAGTCAGGGTGAAATTTGGAGTAAAAGTTCAACTGAATAATTAACAAGTGCAATGGCAGAAACCAGAGGTAAAATCTCACGGGTGGAAGAGCTAAGAAAGCTGAAAACCAGAGCTAAAATCTCATGGGTAGAAGAGCCAAAAGAGCTAAAAACCAGAGCTAAAATCTCACAGGTAGAAGAGCTAAAAGAGCTATAACCAGATCTAAAATCTTACGGGTGGAAGAGATAAAAGAGTTAAAAACCAGATCTAAAATCTCACGGGTGTAAGAGCTAAAAGAGCTAAAAACCAGAGCTAAAAACTCACGGGTAGAAGAGCTAAAAGAGCTACAGTGGACATAAAAAGTCTGCACATCACTGTTCAAATGCCATGTCATGTCATGTCAAATAATGACAGCAAGACAAATAATTTCACAACTTTTTCCACTTTTAATGTGACCTATAACCTGTACAATGCAACTGAAAAACAAACTGAAAACTTTAAAGGGGAAAAATATAAAATAAAAAACTTAAAATAACCTGGTTGCATACATATGCACACCCTTAACCTAATACTTTGTTGCAGCACCTTTTGCTTTTATTACAGCGCTCAGTCTTTTTGGGTAGGAGCCTATCAGCATGGCACATCTTGATGTGGCAATATTTGCCCACTCTTCATTGCAAAACTGCTGCAAATTTGACAGATTGCGAGGGTATCTCCTGTGCACAGTCTACTTTTTCATTTATCGCAGGTTATTTTTGGAATGTACTAAAGGGAGGGACCACTGTATATCTTATGAAACAAAATGCATAGGCCGCACTGTACCATAAGCCCTAGTTTTTTTTTAAAGTGTAGAAAAAAAGTAGAGGCTTATAGTCCGGAAAATACGGTAATTTTTTTACATGACAAAAACCTGGCAATTGCACAGGGGTGTATAGACTTTTTATATCCACTGTATAACCAGAGCTAAAATCTCACGGATGGAAGAGCTAAAAGATCTAAAAAACAGAGGTAAAATCTCTCCTGGGAAGTTCACAATTATGCATTATCAAAATGAATGCATGTTTTTACGTATTAAAATAACAATAATAATAATAAATTGCAGGAATAAAATTGGGCACTTGTACTTATTTATTCTGAGTCCATTTAAGTCCTGATGTAGACTTTAAATCTGGACCAGACCAGGGCCAGTTTCAAGTTTAGGCTCAGTTTTGTCCTAATTTTGGTGTTGTAAATGTGAAAGTGTGGATGCACCCTAAAATGGATCTTAACCAGGGAATAACAGGGTACTTCACAATATGATATGATATGCAATATACATACAGCTATGTATATGGATTTTGATATTACAATATCACCATAGCAATAATCAGTACATCATTGCTTAGTCAAGGTTTAGTCCAGATATTGGCCTGGCTGAGTCCTGGCTGAGTCCTGGCTGAGTCCTGGCTGAGTCCTGGCTGAGTCCTGGCTGAGTCCTGGCTGAGTCCTGGCTGAGTCCTGGCTGAGTCCTGGCTGAGTCCTGGCTGAGTCCTGGCTGAGTCCTGGCTGAGTCCTGGCTGAGTCCTGGCACAATCCCAATTTAGACCAGGTTTGATCCTGGTTCAGGAAATCAACTTTTAAGCTTTCAGTCATGTTATAACAGTGTTTCCTCATCATTATGTTACTCATAGTTATATTTTGATGTTTGAGTAATCCTGTCCCACATTTGCGCGCTTAGAAACTGTTATCATCACCCCCGTATCTCCACCCACTGCTCTGTACTTACTTGTGCACATTATTACTAACATTTTTTTTTATCAAACTCTTGGTTATACTTGTAGGAATTTTCCAACTACAAAAGCATGCAAATAAAAATCTGCTGCATTTTACAGTGAAATGCCACTATGAGTTCTACAGCTCAGGAAATCAATGGATCTGTTTCTGTTATTAAGCCGTTTTAGATAAATTTTGCATTTTACACAATGTAAATCATGCTCTACGTAGATTATAGTTTAAAGGTCCAATATCAAGCAAAATTCAACTTTAAGCCATGTTATAATGCTATTACCTCATCAAAAACATACCTGGAGTTGTGTTTTGTTCTACATCTCCAAAGCTCAAAATGCTCTGTTCCACCTTGTGATGTCATGAAGCGGTTTTCAAGTTAACAGCTGCCTTTTACCTTTTGTTTAGTAAAGACAGGCAATTCCAGGGTTGAAATTATCCAAATGATTCTAGTGAAGGTGTATGGAGTTTAAAACACGGTGGAGCACTTCCTACAGGATATCACAAGTTTCCAGTTTAAGAAAATAACTATGTAAATATGCAGGATTTGTGTTAAATATGTGTGAATAAAACAAAACACAACTCCCGGGATTTTTTGGTTGAGGAAACAATGATATAACACAGATCAGTAAATAGCATAATATAGGTCCTTACCCCTTTAATACGTAATACCTGAAAAAAGCACAATATGTCGTCTTAAAACAAGACTAAACCAGGATTCGTCTGTGATCTGAACTTTGTCTGACCCTCATTTAGATCATAAACAACATAAAACATGTCCTCTCTGTTTTGACCCTGTCCTGAACTCCTCTTCAGTCAGACGTCCTCCTGAACTGATAAACACTATTTTATCTACAAACCCAAGAGTTCAAAATGCTTCTGGAACGAAAATTTATTTCAAACATTTAAACAATGGATCGCAGCCCACTGACACAGTTTCTGCAAGTACACTGTGCAAACCAGGTCAAAATCAGGACAAACCCAGGGCTACATATAAGCAAAGGATATAGAGTAATAAAGGTAATAAAGGTAATCAGGAGTCCTGGTTCAGTCTTGGTTCAGTCCTGGTTTAGTGCTGGTTTAGTCCTGGTTCAGTCTTGGTTTAGTCCTGGTTTAGCCATGCTTTTGCTGGACTAGTTTAGTCCTGATTTAATATTGGTTTAGTTTAGTCCAGTTTTAGTACTGGTTTAGTTCAGTGCTTTTTCAGTTTTAGTCCTTTTTTAGTCCTGCTTTAGTGCCGTATTAGTGCTGTATTAGTCCTGTATTAGTCCTATATTTGTCCTGTATTTGTCCTGTATTTGTCCTGTTTCACTCTTGGTTTGGTCTTGTTTCAATCCAGCTTTAATCCTGGTATAGTCCATGTTCAGGACTATTTCAATTCTGTTTAGCCATGGTTTAGTCCTGGTTTAGACCTGGTGTAGTGCTGGTGTAGTCCTGGTGTAGTCCTGGTGTAGTCATGGTTTTCTTCTTACCTGGTACCTCTCGTATCCTGACCCCGCTGAAGTCACAGATGACATCCGGAAGCATGTACCTTCTCGGGTCTTGGATTTCATAGACCAGTTGTTCGGCCACGGTCCCAAAGGAGACCAGGCCCCCCGTCCCTTTAGGTTTGGACAGGACCATAGACCCATCCACACCACACTCCACCACCGGGAACCCCATGTTATCCCTGTAAAGAAATTTATCAGATGCCTTAAAATGATAGTGTGCAACTTTCTGGGGGTGGAAAGTGAACTGCACAATTCCATGGAAATAGAACAATAAAACCATACTTTGGGACATTCTCCATGGAGATAGATAGACGTTTTATGCCATACTGTAGAAGATTATAACTAAAGGAACAACATGTCCAAGCAGGAGGAGACTCTCATGATTTAATTTTAGTCTATTTTGGGGCAAAAAGTTACATACTGGGGCTTTAAAGTGCATATTTATGAGCATATGAGCATATATTTATGTTAACTACATTTTGTTGAAATTAGTAGTCTAACCTGTCATATGTACTTAACTGAAATGGGGGCAGGTCAAATGTCTGTAGTTAATCTGCAGATGTTGTGGTGTTGTTGGATTAATGGACCTTGTCATTCATAGAAATTATTTGTGGATTTACCTTTTAACATCTCTGATAAAGTTCACTCTATTTTATGTGGCACAGCCTCCTCTGGTGGTTCATGTGTGCCACTACACCTTTTTAATATCGTGCAATGAAGTAGATGCAATGCAATATCAGATTTACTTATGAGTTAAACTTTTCTGACTATATTTAGCATTTGACCTATTGTAGTCCTAGTTTAGTCCTGTTTTAGTTCTGCTTCAGTGATGTTTCAGTCCTGACTAGGTCCTTGTTTAGACTTGTTACAGCCCTGGTTAAGTCCTTGTATATTCCTAGTTTATTGTCATAGTTTACACCTGTTTTAGTCCTGGTTCAGAACTGGTTAAATCCCGGTTTAGTCCCTGTTTTATCTTGGTTTACTACTGTTTTAGTTCTGTTTCAGTCACGTTTTTTGAAGTCCTGAACGAATTCTGGTTTAGTCTTGGTTTAGTCCTGTGTCAGTCCTGGTTTAATTCTCACCAGTCCTTGACTTTGTGCCAGTCGGTGAAGATCCCTCCGGTGCTCTGAGCTCCGCACTCGATCAGGTGCCCCGCCAAACTAACAAATACACAAGAAATTACATTTATGGAAATTTAAAAGAGTTAAATAAAATGTTCATGTTGATTGCACCTTCCAGCAGCGAGGAGGTCATACTGTTCTGTCTCCCATCCAAACTGTGAAAACAGTTGTAAAACTAGCTTAAAATCTGATCGATGTGGCATTCAAAATCAACTGTTTTTTTCTTGAATTGATCAATCACAATCTTGTTTTTAGGTTTCAGCATTGATTTTCTGAACATGGCACATGCTTCTACTGACAGAAGATTGGCTGTAGACCTCTCCATTAAAAAGACCCAAGCTGATCATTCATGAATAGAAATAACTGAATCTCAATAAAAATTCTATTAGCTGCAGAGCCCTATTCAAAAACATGAATAATGCCTAATATACGACCTTTAGTATGGAGCAGTGCAGTTACGGTACATACAGAGTGCATTAAAGGTCCCAGAGCCACTGCACTGTCCACACAGCGACCGGTCACCACAATGTCCGCCCCCAAGTCCAGACAGCGCCGGATCGGACCCGCTCTGAAACAACAGCAAGTCAACTTTAACATGGATCATTATTTTACATTGTATCCATTGCAAAAAAATACCAATCTAAAACGGAGTTGTAAGAGAAACAACATTCCGCTGACTATCCAAAACTGCAAGCCTCTTGCCCATAATGGCAAGTCTTTCTAATAAACAGTGGATTTTTTGGCTGTGTAAAATTTTTTACCCAACATGTTTGCAGTCGCAAGTAAATACAGAGCTGTGGGCAGAGATGGAGAGTAGGTGAAAAACTAACTAGAAGTTTTGCTCATTATGACATTTATGGCAAACATACAACTATTCTCCACTGCCATCTGATGGTTATTTGACCTGTTTTTGAACAGAAACAGATTTGAGGAGTTGTACCAAATAAAAAATCTAACTTAAAAAGACCTATATTATGCAAAATTTGTTGAGCTGAGTAAGGACTAAAATACCTAATACTTAATTTAAATCGCAATTTGTATTTTTTTTTTTTTACCCACTTTTAAAACTAGCTAAGGTATTGTCTCGATTTGTATCACAGGAAAAATAAATGACATTTCAAGTAGTTTAAAAATCAAGTTCTTAGTTCATATTCCTAGTTTGTCAATGTTTAGACAAGTTAAAATGACTTATTGAGAGGAGCCAGCCGAGGTGGCTCGGGCATCTGTGTCGGATGCCTTCTAGACGCCTTCCGTGCATGTCCCACCAGGAGGAGGCCCCAGGGAAGACCCAGGACATGCTGGAGGGACTATGTCTCTCTGCTGGCCTGGGAACGCCTTGGGGTCCCACCGGAGGAGCTGGAAGAACCACTGCCCTTGCAACCTGGCCCCGGGTAAGCGAAAGAAAATGGATGGATTGGTGCATAAATGTGACAAAGTGCAGCCTAGTCTCACCCGAGGTAAGCGTTCATGCTGTGGAGAGTTGGAGGAAGGGAACGGTGACCACTGCTGTCAGCCATTTTGACTTCAGTCAGACTGTCCCTCTGAAAGATGAAAAATAAGATTTTTCTGTCCCGTTTAGCCCTGGTTCAGTTCTGGTTTATCTAGACCTAATTTAGTCCTTGATAAGATCAGGTTAAGACATTGTTTCGTCCACGTTTAATACTGGTTTAGTCCTGTTAATTAGTTTATTTCAGTCCTGGTTTATTACCTGGTGGTCTATACCCGATTTTGACCTTGTTGTTATTCAGGTTTAGTCTTGATTTAGTCCAGGTTAGGTTTTGACAATACTAATCAATTTGCATAAGTACTGAAATCAAAATAGCGGCGGGGTCGTACATGGGGCATGAGGTCGTCTCCTGTCACCACGGCGACCTTCATTTCAAGCCCTGCCTTTTTTATCACTTCCTGTATGGCCTGGGCGCACGCGAGTGGATTCACTCCTCCAGCGTTACTCACAATACGAATCCCTAGAAGCAAAAACACAGTTACAGTTATTATATGGCTACAGACCGTCAAATCAAAATTACAATTTGAAAAAGTTGCAATTAGCAAAGACTGATTTATTTATTTTAAATATGTCCTCTTTAAACATAAAACTTTTCATGGGGTTTTATTCTGTATACAACCTATTAATCCAGTAGTTTAGACATCCACATACATGTTCTGAAATTATCAATTATTTATAAGAATATTGTCAAAAATGAATAATGAATATTTTATTTTTTTGCATTATAACAATATATCAGATTTATTATCTCTTCATTTTGGATTAAGTCTTTGATAAGGCTAATTAAGGTGGTTACAATAAAATGGTACCCAACATGAAAAGTCCCCACAGAAAGGCTCAACAGGGGGCATTACAGCTCACCTTTTTGGTGGATGTCATTGATGAATGGAGCCAGAGCGACATGGATGAAGTCTGGAGTGTATCCCATGTTCTACAAACACATAAAACAGCATCAGATGTGTATGTGTATATATATGTATGTATGTATGTATGTATGTATGTATGTATGTATGTATGTATGTATGTATGTATGTATGTATGTATGTATGTATGTATGTATACATACATACATACATACATACATACATACGTGTGTGTGTGCATGTATATATCTGACCGGAGCTTTGGTCTTGGCAGCGGTCAGCAGTGACATGGTGATCTCGCTGAGGTAGTCAAACACCAAGAAGTCCAAGTGCCCCCCATAGACCAGCTGAGGTACTGCAAAAAAGGCAATAAGTTATCATATAAAAAATACGGCACATCATGTACAAATACTGGTTTAGTCATGTTTCAGTTCGCTCAGTCAGTTAATTAGATTTAAATTCTTACACATAACCTGAAAGGTGCCTAAGTAACATTTCTGGTGGAGGGTCTGCCGTATGCTTGTCTTGATGGAGATGTGAATATATGCTGGACAGAGTAGGCATCTATCTCAAAGGAGATGCTATCAGAGACAGATTACAGATCAGGTATTTTTAGCAATAAATATACCTAGCTGAATACATGCTAGTTTAAATATCTCTATCGAAACAAGCAAGTGGCAGACCAACCAGCAGAAAACTTACATGACGCTTTATTACAATCAATAGGGTTATGGAAACAACAAGCCTTAAAGATGGTAATTAGTGTACATTGCATAATGCTTCCACAATCCTGATTATTGTCGTAAAATGTCGCCTCTACAGTCAGAACTAAACCTGGGATTCCATGAGCTTCCAGAAAATTGGTTTCAAGAATCTCCTCAGTGTACATTCGGATTTTATTTTATCATCTTTTCTTTATCTGTATTTAATAACCATCATATATGCTAATTGTTTTCCTAACTAGTAGCCTATTATTGAATATTCTTAACTGAATTGTAATTTAAATCTACTTCTAGTTATCAGACTATTATGAAGCAACAGTCTTCAGTCAAGATTTTGGCTAAAAGTCATAGTTAGTAGTAGTTAGTGGAAAAAGTTGTAGTAGTAGCATTAGTTAGTAGTGGCATTAGTTAGTTAGTAGTAGCAGTAATAAGTAGCAGTAGTAGTATTAGTTAGTACTAGTAGCAGTAATAGTGGTAGTAGTAGTAGTATAGTTAGTAGTAGTAGTTAGTAGCAGTAGTAGTCGTATTAGTTAGGAGTAGTAGTAGGAGTAGTAGTAGTAACAGCAGTAGTAGTTACTAGTAGGAGAAGTAGTAATAGTTAATAGTAGTAGTTAGTGAAAGTAATAGTAGTAAATAGCAATAGTAGTAATAATAGTAGTAGTTGCAGCAGTTGTCTGATGGTATGCAGCGTTCAATGGTGATCTGACTACTCGTCTGCAGTACCTGATGTGGCCGTGTCTCCCCAAAACCCCGAAGCGCATCCGATCCGTACCGTTTTCTTTTCGGAACTTTTCGAGTAAAACCGTGTAGAAACTTTATTATTACTTGTGCATTGTTTCCTTGACGTTATGTTAGCAGCAGAAGCACCAAAGTGTGAAAAGGCCCGCATTTTAGCGCACATTTGTGAATTCTGGATCTGTGACAAGCGCCTACACGACGCGGTTCGACCCAAACGGAGCGAGGACGGGAGAATCGGCATGTTTATGATCTTAAATTAAAGTAAAATTAGAAATAAAAACAGCAGGACGGCGGCATAAGTATGGGAAAGTTCAAGGAGCGCGGGTGCATCCAAAAAAATAGTCCGGGTGGAAACAGCAACTTCGTATTTTAATGTTTTATTTATTTATTTGTATTTTTGGTTTTCATTAATCTACACATTTTTTTTCTCAGTTCACAAATGTATAATAATAATTTCCACTAGAAAATATTGCTAAAATGCAGATACTTATGTGCTAATATTAATAAGGATTCATTTAAATATAACGTTCGCCACCACCGCGCAGCAGGGGGAGGCAGGGTCATTCTGTCAATCGCTCTCACCTTTATGTCGTTATTTACAGTGAATGGTTTTATCAGACGTGTCTTGTTGTATTAAATTCACTTTTCTTTTGTTAAAGTGATCAGAGGTGAAATAACGAACAAATAACGTGGACTTTTGAGTAACTTTTGGGCGAAGTTTGTTTGGGAATTAGCCGACGAAATAAAACCAGGAAGTAAGTTTTCAACTCACTTATAATATCTTTATTTTAGCTTTTAAGTGTTTAAAACCAGTATGAAACCACATTTAAGACAAGGAAATAACAGGAACTAAACCAGGACTAAATGTGATCTATACCAGGCCCAAACCAGGACTACAAAAACAGATATAAACAGTAAAAACTAGGCAACATATTAACGATGACGTGTGGTTCAAACAAGGTTTTTAATGGGACTGAGTGAGTTCTAAACCAGGACTTAAATAGCACTAAATCAGGATTTCAAAATCATTACTAAACCACATCTTAAATCATCTTAAATCAGGTATAAACTATATGATAATAATGAACCTAATCGGACAAGTGTAAACTAGGTCAGACCCAGGTAGCCTAACTGGTGCAAACAAGGTCTAAAGGAGGACTGAACAGGACTTAACCAGGACTAAATAAGACATGAACAAAGGCCAATATAATCTATGACTAGGGTTTATTACTTTGTTATTATGTTTTGACTTTTCAGTTTTAATCTTATTTTTATGTTTTTTTTTCACATTACATTGTTATTTAACCTAATTAATGTACAAAATCATTTAAACATTTTCCTACTCATTGAATTAGTATGATCTCGTAAGGGATTCTTTGAGAAGAATTAAATTATGCACTCAATCTTTTTTTATTAGACAATTCTGTCATATCTTTAGTTCTAATAATTTACATCAAATACTTTTCCTATAATTTTAGCTTAGTTTTTGTCAGTAAAAACACAGGAATATTAGTTATCAAAATCAACATTTTGCTACTAATATACGCGTCCTTGGATAAAACAAATTATTATTACTTTAAGCTTGATCGAAAGTTTTCATCTGGACTTTTTTTCACCATTTTGTTTTTTTCCCCAGATCTGAGGTGGGGGCTGTGCTGTTGAAGATGTCTGGAGGAGAGGCTCTAAGAGCAGCTGTAGAGCAAAGGCTCATGGGGGTCTTGCAGGAGGTCCTGGGGCTGATTCAGAGCACAGTCGACCAGTACGAGTCCCAACTAAAACAGTGCAGAGTCAGAGAGGAGGAGAGTGAGAGGCTAAGGGGGGAGAGGTTGCTGCTGCTGCGGACGGAGACTACAGGACAGACCAGGGAAGCAGGTGAGAAGAGGGCCATACTAAACTAACAAACTAAAATGAAATGACAAAGATCTAATTTTGAATATTTTTGTTATTATTTTGACTACATTTTACATGCATTTCCCTTCTAAATCAAGATTTAGATTTGACATGTTTCAACAAATTTTCTGTGTGGTTTGTAAATATTGGTCAATCATATTTTTAACGGTACATTACGTAACCGTTCTGGAGGAGGGCACACCACCTGCTTGTCTCCATGATGTTATTGCATTGCCTGGAATACTCCGTAGCATGGCAATTTATCAGATCTAGGTATAGGCAACCTTGCTTAATGTATATTTTTCAAGAAATATTTGAGCCATAAAACACAGAAATGAAAATGAGCATGTGGTATACCACTTACCAGAAAAGTTACATAGTGCACCTTTATTTTCCTATTTTGGGCATAGTGTTGTCGACAGGCAGCCCTACCCTAGGGCAGCTGTGTTTACAGATGTACTGAATGAAAGACGCAATGGTGCAAAGTATCTTTGCCCTATTTAAATCTTGATTTAGTTTTGACATTTTGATCCCCACAAATGTTATCTTCATTATTTATTCTTCAGAAAAGGAGCAAAATGAAATGTTCATTCAGACTAACATAAAAGTGGAAGAACCAGACCTATGGAGCATTTCTGAGACCCAAGCCCAGCTCAGGGTTATCGCCGCAGGCCTAAAGAATGACCCACCACTGCCCACAACCACCCAACACCACCCCCATGAGCAAGACTACGAGAATCTAACTCCCAACCACAAAACCAAGTCTGAGGACAGCGATGAGGAGTGCCCGATCTGCAGACAGCTGGACCTACACCAAAAAGAAGAGTTAACTGAACAAGGTAAAACATTCATTTACAAACTGTTGACAGATTTAGATAAAATTATTTGAAAGATGTTATTCAGAATTGGCATGTTATATTTATTTTTTGCTATCAAAACATATTTGGAGTAGTATTTTGTTTGAGTAATCCTGTGTACTTGAGTTGTCTCTTCTTGAGCAGCAGAAAACACTTTGACAACCTTGATCATTATTTAATTTATTTTACATTTTATTGTTATACGCAAAATTGTTTACTGTGTAGCTTTTCTGGTAGGGGTCAGGTCTGCTCATCTACTCCATAGAGATGTTACTGCTCTGTCCAAAATGTTCCGCAGTATGACATTGAACATGTCTGTCTCGCATTTATTTAATTACATTCATTTTTATTGCACAAAATAAACCTGGAAAAAACATTCTTACTGTGGGTGAGGTCACCTCTCCACTGATCTGATCTGCAACTTGAATCTACTGTTTGTAGATACGAAGTTAATGTCATATTGTAAAACATTTTTGGGAAAGCAATAGGATCTCCATGGAGAAAAGCAGGGGGCATATTGCAGTTGTTCCAGCCTTTTTTGTCTTGCGTTCATCTTGCGTTTAAATCTGAAATCATTACCCCCCCACGCGCCCATATATTACCAGAAAAGTTTAAAAGCCACAATAGAACTTAATATCTTTAAATTTACTTCAAAAACATAATCTAGAGTATTTTTTATAATCTAGAATTTTTTTTTGGGGGGGGGGGCGACAGTAGCTCAGTTGGTTGGGTGTTTGTCCACTGATCCGAAGGTTGGCGGTTCAATTCCAACCCTCACAGATGAATGCTGTCGTTGTGTCCTTGGGCAAGACACTTAACCCACCTCGCCCCCAGTGTCTGCGTACACTGGTGTGTTAATGTGTGTGTGAATGGGTGACTGGTTCCTTGTTGTAAAGCGCTTTGAGTGCCTTGAAAGGTGGAAAAGCGCTATAAAAATGTGACCATTTTACATTTTTTCTTCAGCTTTAACCGCAGAAACAACTATAACCAACACAAGATGCAACAATGAAAACACTCCAACTTCAAATCAAGAAGAAAGACTCGAACCACAAGATTTTGAAAACATGCAAGTAAAAAGTGAAGAGGATGTCCAAGAATATTCTGACAGTGCAAAGAAATTGCTTGAGAATGTTTGTGAACAGGAGAGACAAGAGGAGGAGCATGCACACAAAAGAACAGTGACAAATCTAGACCAGGAGATGGAGCCAAACTGCAGACAAACCTGTAAAGAAACACAGGAAGAAACTCTTGAATCTGTAAAAGTGGTAAGCTCAAGTTTAAAAAATCATTTGGGAAATGGAATAGACAATTCAACTTTGGTTGAAATACAGAAAGAACCACCAAATGAAAATGCTGAAAAATTAGACACACAAAATTCAAATTCTGCAGAGGGAGGGCTGCCTATAAATGAGAAAGGGCTGTCTATAAATGAGGATGATTTAAAAAGCCAAAATATTGTGGATTCTAAAAGCAATGATAGTTCTGATGATACACAGATATCGATTGACCAAGAGAGAAAGAAAGAGGGAGGGTATTCACAAAAAGGTTTAAAAAGAACAGCGACAGATATAGACCAAGAGATGGCGCCAAAGTGCAAAAAAATATCTTCAGAAATGCAGGATGAAACTATCGAGTCTGCTCAAGTGGTTAGCACAAGTTTAGACAACCATTTTAGGGATGCAATGGACAATACAATGTCTGACCCAAAGCAGGAAGAAAACCTTAGCAAGAAGAATGCAATTTTAGATACACAAAATTCAAATTCTATGGACAAGGGACTGTCTATAAATGAGGAAAATCAGGAAAGTACAATTTTGGATCCAGAAACTCAAGAAAATAAGTCATCAGATGCAGAAAACACAAACATCCAAGATGAAGTACCTTGGCTGACACAAAATATGGTCAAAAAGCTGCCTACTGTAAGGCTTGTACCATTGAAATTTATCAATGTAAGTGTGCAAAATGAAGTGCAGATGATTAAATCTAGCATCAGAAAAACCGCACTCCACAGTCCACAAAGTATTTTAAAGGAGAATTTAGAGAAAAAGGAATTGTGTGAAACCCGGAAGAGTGATGAGAGCCAACAAAATTCTGTCCAAAATTCTATCAAAAATTCTGTCCAAAATTCTGCCCAAGATTCTGCCCAAAATTTGCAGAAATCTACCAAGACAAAAATGTTGACAAAATCTTTGAGTGGTGTGGCAAGAAATTCAGAATTTAAGTCACCAAGCATGCGTTCAAGTCCTAGAAAGATCTCACAAAAAGACCAAGCAAACAGTAGTGATATGTCACTGGGAAAGCAGCAGAAGAGTAAGGCACAGAATAACATTAGGAATGCAAAACAAAAATATACGAAGGTAGATTTGGGAAGTGCTTCTGATAAAAATAATTCCAACTACAAAATTCCCAGTGATTCTGGAAAAAGTAAAGAAGATTGTAATTCAAAAATCAAAAACCTTACAGCTGTACAGTCAGGTCCAGTAACTGACCAACGAGGCACAAAAAGTTTGAAATTAAGATCAAAAATAGTTGTAGATAGTCCTCACAAGACAGGAAACGAGTCACAAAATTCAAAGGATAGAAAAGTTTCAGAAACAAGTGAAACGATAAGTTCCAAGTCTAAAAAAAGTAAAACACCAAAAAGTACAGATAAACATGAATGCCCTGAATGTGGTACTGCTTTTGCTCTGAAGGGAAATCTACTTAAACATTTGGTTGTCCATCAAAAAGAGCGGCCATTTTCTTGCTCTCAGTGCGACGCAACTTTTAAACGCAAACTTAACCTGAAAGCCCACATGTCCATGCATTTAGAGGAGAAAGAATTTGAGTGCCCCATATGCCACAAAAGATACACTCGCAAGTTGAATCTGGATGATCACATGAAAGCCCACTCCGGTAACAAACGTTACACCTGTTCAGTCTGTGCCCGCAATTTTTCGTGTAGTAGTAACCTCCGCAGACACATGGCTACGCATACTGGTTTGCGTCCCTTCGAGTGCGAGATTTGCGGGAAAAAGTACGGGCGAAAGTCGATCTTAACTGAACACATGTCATCGCACTCTCGGGAGCAGCCATTCAGCTGTTCAATTTGTAAGAAGAAATTCTCGCTTAAAAGTACACTTCGTAAACACATGCGAATTCACGACAAAGAGAAGAGGTATAAGTGTTCGGAGTGTCAGGCGTTGTTTTGTCAGAAAGTGCATTTGGAACAACACATGTATAAGCACTCAGGAGACAAACCATTCAAGTGTTCAGTTTGTCAAAAAGCGTTCACTCGGAAAGCTTATATCCCACAGCACAAAAAGAAGTACTGCTTTGGTCCCCGCAACCAAAGACGCGCCCTCAAACAGGCCCAAAGCCTCGCCCAAGGCCCTGCCCTGAAACAGACCCAAAGCCCCGCCCATAGTCCCGCCCATAAACAGACCCAAAGCCCCGCCCATAGTCCCGCCCACAAACAGGGTAGAGAGGCAAATACACAAGCGGGACAAACAGGTGAATGAGAGAGAGCTTCTAAATTGTCTCTGCGACACACTACTGGAAACTAAAAGATGCACATGCGTAAATTTTCTGATAGAGGGTACGCCAGCAGCTTGTCTCCATGGTGATGTTATTGCTTTCACTCAAATGCTCCACAGTATGGGGATTAAAGTGGAACTAAGCACCTAAACTTGGCCCTCAACCATGTTTCAAATAGAGCTGCTAAACTGGGCAGTGTCTGGAGGACTAAAGGGGAGGGGGAGGAGGGGCGGGGTCTGGAGGTGTGACGAGTGTGATTGGTCAAATAGATCAATCACACTTCAAACTCCACCCCCAGGTGATTACAAACACCTGGCTGTAATCAGGGAAGAAGTGCGTGATCAGATACCTGAAATTGAAGCCAGGACACACCATTTTTTATACAGTTTTTTCACAAAGCTGCAAATGTTCCCAGATTGCACTAAAATGGCCAAAAATAACTAGGAACAGTAGACAATACTATTAACACCATATCAATATATATCAATATATATCAATATATATATATATATATATATATATATATATATATATATATATATATATATATATATATATATATATATATATATATATATATATATATATATATATTTTTTTTTTTTTTTTTTTTTTTTTTATTTAACCTTTATTTAACCAGGATAAAAAACTCATTGAGATTAAAAATCTATTTTTCAAGAGTGTCCTGGCCAAGAGGCAGCATCGCACAACACAAAATGTTCACCCTTTCACACAAACCAAACCAAAGCATCATAAAACGAGTCCTATGTGAAACATTTACAAATTAATTGTTCTGTTTCAAGTTAAGTTAAAAGTGACTTAAAAGAGTTCAACGATACCAGATCCTTCAGTTTAAAATCCCTCTGGAGTTCATTTCAGGAATGAGCTGCAGCAAAGCAAAAAGCCTTTTTTCCAAGTTCTGTGTGAGCTCTGGGCACCGAGAGCAGGAGCAGCTCCTGAGAGCGGAGACTGTAAGTGCTGCTGCTCCTCACTTCTATGAGCTGCTCGAGATAGGACGGCACAAGCCCAGCAAGACATTTATAAATAAAAATATACCAATGTTTCAGTCTACGAAGTGTCAAGGAAGTCCAGCCCACACGGGCGTACAAGACACAATGATGGGTCAGGGACCTCATGTTTGTAATAAAACGTAGTGCGCCATGATACACAGTGTCAAGAGCATGTAGACATTCAATAGAGGCATTCATATAAATTACATCACCAAAATCAAGAACAGACAGAAAAGTGGCATTTACAAGTTTTTTCGAGCCTCAAATGACAGACAAGATTTTATATGAAAATAGAAGTGCAACTTCAATTTGAGTCTGTGAGTCAATTTTTGGATGTGTGGCTTAAAGGAAAAACAGTCATCGATTAAAGTCGATCGATTTTAGTGGCAAAAAGGTGACTTGTTTGTGTTTAGTTCTACTTTAATACATCCATCTTTTTATTCAGTTGCAAGTGTTTTATCGCTGAAAAATACCTTGGAAAATCATGCATTTTTACTGTGAACGGACTCGCTTCTATTACTATTGTATTGTATGTGCGGTCTGCATCTAATGATAAAACTGTCTATCCTTCGTGAACCAGGAAATAAAGCTGTTAGTCTGTTGTAATTGAAGTGTAGCAGGTTGTAAATAAACACAAAATTTAACTATTGTAATCTGATCCTGATAAATAAATGAACAAAAAATATAACAAGTGTTGTCCATTGTGTATATCCATTTATTGTCACAGTGAGAAATTAGTACAAAATACAATATTACCAATACAAGACACAGCATGAAACAAACAGCTGAAAGTTCAGCTCAGACATTTGAAATAATTATGTGAAAATTATGGTTGGAAATGTTTCACAATTTAAAAAAGATTCTAGTCAATAACAAAAACAAATATCAGAACTAAATACAATACAAAAGTAAGCATCAATACTGACAAAAGGTTGATCTTGACTTGATCAGTATCACAACTTTTGGGCTCCATGATATTCATTTCCACTTGGCTCTGAAAATTACATGTTTTCAGATTGTTGACTAATTGATTAAGGTTTGTTTGTTTGTTTGTTTGTTTGTTTGTTTGTTTGTTTGTTTTTTGTTTGAAATCAAGTGTGGAGCCCAGGAAGAATTGTTGATTTGCTATTGCTCATAACTTCTGATCCAGAATGAAATATAAATAGCTTGTTTAAAATTTTAGACCATGTTTCAGTTGAGAAATGGCTTGAAACTTTTGCTATAGAAAGGACAACTTGAAATTTTAACTTTGAGGACCTTTTCAGGTTTTTGTAACAGACAATACACAATGGATTTTTTTAAGAATATCCTTTTTTCAGGTTGGTTATTCCTTTTGAACAAAATTCCAAATTCATCAGGACCATTAACACTTGAAAAAAGATAATATATATTAACTTCCTCTAAATTTTTTTAGAGAGCCACCACCACCACCACCAGGCAGATCACAGAGATTAGCAGCCATTGCTTCAGTCCAGGGGTCTTGCTGAGGGGTACACGATCCTTTGGTGTCTCTGAAACACAGTTACAACTCCACATTATAAGTGCACTAAGTAACTTTTCTGGAGGAGGGTCCACCACCTGCTTATCTCCATGGAGATATTATTAGACTTACGACCCAAAGGGATCAAACATATTTATAAAGAGACACAGGAGAACAGAGGTAAGGGTTCAAGCACTTTATTATTTTCGTGGCTTCTGACCCTGTGCCCAACAAAAAACAAAGTGACAAAGAAAAAAGACCGTGGTGAACCGGCCAACGTAAAATATGGACGATGCTCTGGACAGGCCAGTCCTGTACAGACCCGTAGGAGCTGCCAGCGCTAACAAAAAACACAACCCATAAACTTTCCCCACACAAAATAAAGAACGAAAACAGGACGTCCGGACTCACAAGGCCAAAGAAAAAAAGAAAGAAAAAAAAAGCTAGGGTAATAAAATGCTACACGGACAAGGAGGTACCAGAAGAGCAGCGCCGGACCTAATGCGCGCGGAGTACGTGCGCGCTCTGGCTCAAGGGAGCGGAGGCCGGCGGAGAGAGGAGAGCGGTGAGAGGAGAGAGGAGAGCGGAGAGCGTGAGCGGAGAGAGGAGAGCAGAGAGCGGCGATCAGAGAGCGGTGAGTGCGAGCACGCCGGGCTCACGTTATTTAAAGCCTTCAGCGCGCGAAACCAAAACGCCCAGACCAGGACCAAACACTAAAAAAATATACTAAAATAGTATATACCAAAATAACATGGGCAAAAATTCTCACTAACTAACTTACACTAACAAAAATATACGGGAAAAATTGGGGATAACTATAAATAACGATAAAAACTAGGAAACTGCGAAACACAGGGGGAAAAAGGGGCCGGACCTAAGAGCAAGCATCAGAGTAAGTCGGGGTTATGTTGGACACAAATCTAACTGCGGTTACATTTTAGATCAACATTGATCAACACCAGTCAGATCTGTTTAACTCAGACGCGCCTAGTAAAACAAACATGTCACTGAATGTGCCCCTCATAGAATAGAATACAGGGTAGAATACAAAGAGAAAGTCATTTTGCAGACAGCTGTTTCATTTTGTAATTTGGGATTTTTAGAACAGTGTTTTTATGTTGCGCCTGTTTTAAATGTTTTGTTTTACTTTTTTCAGTTTAAATCTGCAAATAAACAGAACAGATGTCTCACCTGGCTTTATGGCGTTCAGTTGGATGGTTTTGATTAGCTTATATTCAAGATAAATTCTGCCCTCGATCAGCCAACACTGGTACTCTCCACTGTCGCTGACGCTCAGGTTTGAGATGATGAGTGACATGTTGTTCTTAAGATCAGGCTCAGCTAGTTCTACGCGGTTCTTGTACCGATGGTCCTGGTTATTGGTTCCCGATTGGCCATCTCTGTACAACAGGACATGTCGACCTTGATCTTCATCAGTCCTGTTCCAGGTGACTGCCATGTTGTCCTTGATTTCTGTGTCTCCAGACGAACATTGTAACGTGACGTTTTTCCCAATGACCCCTGAGACCACGGAATTGTCAGTAAAACATCAACACACGAGACAAATACAGGACATGTTAAGTCACTTATCAGAGACGCTTCCAGACTTTTTACTGGCGTGGTATCGTGGAGACACTTAAGGAATTGTATGTAAGATTTTGATTTCAAATTCCATACACTTGATCTCTGTGTCAGATCTGGGGAGAGGCAAGCCCCTTCACAGTCATAATACATTATTTCCTGCATATTGGTACATGATTGATGTTAATAAAATTGTGATGATTGTATATTTATTTTATTGTAATCCTCCAATACTGCATTAGACCCTCTGAAAGGTGGCCCCAGTTCCAGTCACCCCTTATGTAGGCACGCCCCTGAACAGAATCTGTTAAGAGTTACTGAAATATCACATCATTATTTCTAAACAATAATAAATGTTACTCAAGCAGAAAAGTGATTTTAAACCTTTTATGCATTTGCTTGAAAACTATTTCATGTATCATAATGGTTTAGAGAGGCATTTTCAGGGAATATAGTTCGAGATGTTTTTCCAAACGTGCGTCACAAGGCCATGTGGTCACATAAGGAACTTCTAACTAATACAAGTGATTAGTAGAGCGTAATATATGTTTATGATGCAATTTTAAATGAACCCTGCAGTGAATTAGCCAAGTTTCATTTTCAGTTACAGTCGCGTTAAGTTGCTACACCTCTCCTATGAGCAAATAATAATTCTAACTATTTGAAGTATTTAAATTGTATAACAATAGACTAAGGTAACTCACCTGTCTGGTCAGCTTGTAGTACAGACACACAAAATGTAAACAGAATGAGCTTTGCTATAGCTACTTTGACGTTGTATTTTGCCATAGCTACTTTGACGGTGTTCTTTCCTTTCTGGTGTAAAATGGCGATGGACGGTTTTTGCGGTGTCATTCCGGAAGAAACGTCATGTCTCTTCCAGAATGTCACGTGATTGATAATTAGAATTTTAATCACATTTATTTTTAAACTAGCAATGCAAGTTTAAAAATAAATGTGATTAAAATGCAGATGAATAAAAAATACTATTATAAATAAATAAAAGATGTACTTTTCGAGTGATCACTTTAGTTTTTGACGCTGAGTCCTCCTCCACCTTTGCGCTCCATGCTAAGCCACTCCCCCTTCATCACAACACAATCAGCATGTATCCCGCTAATGAAGCTACTGCACATTGCAGCAGATTGTCAAGATACAGCATACCATTTCATAACATCTTTTGTATATTTATTGAGAATTTCCATGTGGGAGCATGTGACATAGGCTTGTGGGCTGGACATGGGACAGAATCTTACAGCTAACTGTAAGGAGGGTCTGAATAGAGCCTGAGAGAGATTGCTAAATTACTGAAACATGCATGTATGACATCTCAAACTTCTTCAGGCATGCTTTTGATGTGGGAACAACATTACAACATGGTGGAAATAAAAAAAATAAAATAAAAAAAAGAATTTTGCATAACACTCCCTTTTTAACTCTTTAACATGTGCTGTACTCCATCGATGTTTTCAATGAGGTTAGCAAAACAAGGTGAGAAAGACATTATTTAATTAGATATTTAGACACAATGTAAACAACTCACAGTTTAACTGTGGTTGCAAATACATTTTCTGTTTTGTCCAACCCCTACCATCGCAAAAAACAAATCTAAGATTTCTGAGCAATTTCTAAAAACAATATATTTTCAGTGATATACATTTAAAAACACAATAAAATGGCAAAGGTGTACAAAATTATAAATAGACCGGAATAATAAACCCTAACAGGGGAACATTCAAGGTCCTCTATTACTCAAGATGGACTCTTGTGAGCTTTAAGTCACGTTATAATGCTGTTACCTCATCAAAAAGATAGACAGAGTTGTTTGAGTAATCCTTTATTATTAGTCTTTCTACATCTCTAAAGCTCAAAATGCTCTGTTACACTTTGTGAAGTCATGTAGTGGTAGTTTTCAAGGTAACAGCTCCTTTTACCTATAATTCAGTGGAGATTGGTAATTCCAGATCTGAAATCATCCAAACAATTCTAATGAAGGTGTATGGAGTTTAAACGTGGACGCACACCGTGAAGCACTTCCTGTATTACCACATAACACAGCCTAAATATGCAAGGTTTGTGCGTTAAACATGTGAGTGAAACAGAACAAAACTCTGGCTGTTTTTTGGTGAGGAAACAACATGATAACATAGGTCAGAAAATAGTGGAATATGGGCCCTTCATGAAAATAAAAACTTCAGAAGCAGTGCTCTGTAGTAACCACTGTGATGAAATCGGCCTGCTCATCCAATCCCATTTCTACTTCTGTTAGTGACATCATTGTTACAGGCTGCTCCTTGTTTCCTGTGAGCAAAAATCATGTATTATTTCTGTTCCCAAGTGTCTCACACTATAATACAGTATTCTGTTTTCACTTAAATAGTTTAAACACAGAGACACCTGGCCCCGTCCCTCACCTGAGTGTGTGTGTCTGCAGAGAGAGACCATGATAACAGTGGACAGCACATAGGGACACAGCACCAACAGGTGGCAGAGCAGAGCCACAGCCAGAGGGCGCTCTGAGATGGGTGGTGAGTCTGTGGAAAGGGATGGGGTGTATTCATCTGGAGGCGGGGTCTCAGTGAAGGGGGGTGGAGTCTCAGTGAAGGGAGGTGGAGTCTCAGCTCGTGGACCAAATTGATCTGCAAAAACAAAAACAAATGCATTTAAATACACAAGCAGTGAAAGGTTTAGCTCAGAACTACACCAGAAATAAACATGGAATAAACCAGGACAGAACCAGGACTAAACCAGGACTAAACTAGGACTAAACCAGAACTAAACCAGGACTAAACCAGGACTAAACTACGTCTAAACCAGGACTAAACTAGTACTAAACTAGGACTAAACCAGGACTAAACCAGGACTAAACCAGGACTCTCTGGGCAAAAATATTACATTTACAAAGCTTAATCTCAGAAGCTAAGCAGACTTGGGCCTAGTTAGTACTTGGATGAGAGAGTGCTTAGGCAAGAAACTTCACCAGTGGAGGAAGAATTCTCAATTTTGTTATTTAAGTAAAAGTACAGATACCAAAGCAAAAAGTACTCAAGTAAAAGTAAAAGTATTACATGAAAAAATCTACTTAAATAAAAGTATTCAAGTACCCATTTAAAAATGTACTTAAAGAGTAAAAAATAGAAATATTTTGCTCAGATTTTAAGATATAATAAAGGTTTAAAGATTTGTGCTGGGTTTTGTTGAACAGAAACAATTTCATTCATTTTTTTTCCTACCTGTTTCTATTTGTATATTTTTGTTTGCCCAACTACAAATGTGTTAAAATAAACCCCTCAGCCTTTTCAGCAGGTCACACACTAATAAAAAAAATACAAAATACAAAAATGCCGTGGAGCAGAAAGTACAGACAAATGCTCTCAAATGTGTTTGTGGTTCCACTACTGCACTTCACACATTGCCTCATATGAAGGTGGTGTGTGTGAGTGTGGGCGGTGTTCATAGAGGCTGATGCTTACAATAGTAGCTAATCAGTGTGTGGACTGAAGAAATAATGCTGTGTGCTTTGGCCATATAAATCCAATGACAAAACCAGGATTAAACCAGGACTAAATCAGGACTAAACCCAGGGCTGACCTGTGACAGTGATGTTGCGCCCCCCTTGGCTCTGGCCGTCTCTGCTCTCACACCAGTACCAGCCACTGTCCATGGGGTCAATGTAGGGGAGAAAACACTGGGTCTCTCGCCGTTCACCCCAGCCCTCTCCACAGCGTGTCCCCGAATCCAATCGTGTTGTCCGGAGCAGGATCCAGTCCCGGTTTTCACAGTACAAGACCACCGAGTCCCAACCAAACAACGGGGACCGGTCTGGACTTACCCTGAGACCTAGAAACAAGAATACTAGGTCAGAGACAGGTCTTAAGCAGCTAGAGTGAATGAGTTATGAACTAGGATTAAAATGAGGTAAAGTATTGGGCTACAGTGAAATAGTAAAATACCACACACAAACATACAAAGCAACAGAACATGCCATACTGTGGAAAAATTCAGGCAAAGCTGTTCACCATGGAGACATGCATATTGCGTGCCCACTGTCTCGTCAAGTTACAAATTAGGTCTGTAGAAAAGCAAGCCCGCTCACAATTTAGTGCAATCTAAAAAAAAAAAAAAAGGTGTTATTGTCTCACCTTGACTCTTGGTCCATAGTATCATCAGAACTGAAGAAAACAGAAACATCTTCAGTCACCGTTCAAGTCCCTGCACCAGGACTAAACCAGGACTTAAACAGGTCCAAACCAGGACTAAAACAGGACTAAACTAGAAGCCAACTAACTGGACTTAACTTTTACTGGAGTTAACCTTTATGTAACACGGACTTAATGTGGTCTAAACCAGGACTCGAGCTGGTCTGGGTCTGACTCTCCAACGTGTTGTGCTGATTGAGTTTCCTGTTTGTGAGGACGCTGTGGTTTCCTAACACCGACCCTGAGCATGAACGCACCGTGCTTTTTCACCGTGACAAACCACATAATGATGCTTTAAAAAACACTTCACCAAACCACAGAGTTTTATTACACACAAGTCAAAAGGTTTCACTTTTCAAGAAACTAAAACAACACTATTTATGAAATCTAAAAATTTTCTCCTTATGTAAGCAAAGATGGCATGGATAATACTGACTGTAATATCACTTGTTTTGCTGTAATTCATTCATTTATGCAGAAGAGGGTTTTGCAACTGCATTTTTTGAGTAACTTTTTCATAAAATTGTGAGTGAGTCTGCAAGTGACAAAAGTTTTATGTTGACAATATGAAATGATTTGAACATTTGTGGTATTTGCCGCGATAGACTGAGAGGAAGCTCATCGAGCCACAGTTTTTCAATAGAAAGTGAATTGGAGCCAGTCGATGGAGCCAGAAGCGCCCATTCTCACTTCTGATTTGGAATGGCAAGCAGGTTAGCTATGTCCATCTATATATACAGTCTATGCTTGCACCGCTCCTTCAGATATGATTTTGTTTTTATTGTGCATTTTTTTTGTATGTTTGATATAACAATATTGTTATTATTCTATGACAAGTCCAAGACAGAAAGAAAATGTAAAAACTTAAATTGTAAACCTTGGGCATTGTTTTTTTTTTTTTTTTTTTTTTTCCTTAATTGTGTATTTTTGAACATAAGTGACATGGATTAACATAGTAAAAAAAAGAAAAAAGAAAGAAACAAATTATATAGTGGTATAAAAAGGGCACCAACATAACATATAGGTAACAAAAAAAGAAAATAATATATATTTATTAATTCCATGTATGTATGTATTTATGTATTAATTAATCAATAAATATAAATAAATAATAATAATAATAATAATAAATAATAATACATATAATACATACATACATACATACATAAATAAACAATAATAATAATTCCGTTGCATGCCTGAAGTCCATAAGTTTCTTTTCTGCTGCAGTAGTAAAAGTAATAAAACCTTGGTACATTTGTCATATCGGTTTTATATGGACCATAATCAAACTTCAGCCTCAAGTTTATCAACCATAATCTGTTTCAAAGTCTTCACAAATCATCATATTAATTATTGTCATTATCAGCAATGGATGTTGTATTATGGAAAACACAATCAGATTGTTGTAAGCTTCGAAAATGAATGTTGCTTTCTACACACAAGCCCCACCTATTTTTGCCTGAATCCCCGCCTCTTCTGTGTATAAAAGCCAAAAGTGTCTCTCAGTGTTTGCTCCCTGCACATTTATATCACAAACTAAACTAAACTAAAAAAAAAAAAAAAAAAAAAAAAAAAAAAAAGAAAAAAGTTTTAGTTTTTTTGGTTTGATTTTTCGAGAATAGCAAGTCCACCAAAGGTCTGTCCGGACTCCTTTTAAGGTTGAAAGAGTCCACACATAGTCCGAGTCCAAGATGGTCCGGTCTAGACACTTGCGACTGCTTCTTCTCCCGGTTTTATGGAGCCATGCTCTGGAGAGTCACACTAAAGGTTGGTCATTTTCTGGTCTCAATAATAATATCCATGCCATATTTTTGCAATTAGATTATTGAAAAAGACTCATGTTCACACTTGCACTGATTTGGTCCTGGTTTGGGTCCAGTTTAGTCCTGATGTAGACTTTGGAACGGTCCTGAGTCCTTCTGCTGAAAGAAACACTTTTAATACTAAGTACAATTTTGAAGTAAAAAAAAAAAAGTACAATTTAAAAAAATGCATTATCTGTCTTTTTCATGAATACACTACTTTAAAATAATATATATTAAAGGTACTGTATGTAAGTTTCTGGTAGTAGCACCTACATGATTCTACAGAAATAGAAACTTAAAACCATACTCCGGACCAAATAAAAGTCGGGTTTGTGGAGATGCAAGCCCGCTCACAGTAAGGACCCATGTTTTTTTCTACATGAAAACAACACTATTTTACCCTTTATTTTTTTTTTTTTTTTTTTTTTTTTTTTTGCTAAAAAGTTACATTTCTGTGGCTTTAAGTAGAACTTTTAGAAGTAAACCAAAGTTAGATTATAAATAGAGATTAACTAAAACAGGATTAAATCAGGACTATAGCAAAACTGAGCCAGAATTAAAACATGACCGAATCAGAACTGAGCCAAGACTTTATACTCAAAAAAAAACAAACAAAAAGAAAACAACAGGTTGTTTAAGTAAAAGTATTGACCCTTTTATATGTATACAAGTCAAATATAGTTGTGAGATTGTAATATCAAAAGGTTTCCAAAAGTACCAGAATTCAAACTGTTATTAAACTACAAACTAATATGTAAAACTTTGGACCAATAATTAAAATGAAGTTCTGGACCTGAACCTGGTTTATTGTCACAGCAAAGTTTAAGATAACGGAGCAATAAACAAATAAAACAATAAAACAAGCACCAAGGTTGAGTTCATACTGATAAGATGTACCATTTTATCAATTATAAATGTATCTGTTATCAGAGAGATCAGGAGTCTAACCCACAACCTCCTGACTGAGGAGGAGACAGGATAATCTAGACTACACAGAACTAAACCAGGACTGAACCACGACTAGACCAGGACTAAACCAGGACTGAACCAGAACCAAACCACAGACAGATTAGAAACTAGGTTTAGAAAATGACTAAACCAGGACTAGACCAGGACTAAACCAGGACTAGACCAGGACTAGATCAGGACTAAAACCAGGACTAGATCAGGACTAGATCAGGACTAAACCAGGACTAGACAGGACTAGACCAGGACTAGACCAGGACTAAATCAGGACTAGACCAGGACTAGACCAGGACTAGACCAGGACTAGATCAGGACTAAACCAGGACTAGACCAGGACTAAATCAGGACTAAACCAGGACTGAACCATGACTAGATCAGGACTAGACCAGGACTAGACCAGGACTAAACCATGCTTTGCTAGGACTAAACTAGGACTAGAAAAGGACCAGATCAGAACTAGACCAGGACTAAACCAGGACTAGACCTGGACTAGACCTAGAACTCAACAAGGACTAGAACAGGACCAAAACAGGTCATGGAGACTACACCCTAAACCATGACTAAAGCAGAACAAGACTAGGACTGAACCAGGACTAAACCAAGATTAAACCAGGTACCCATAGGACCAGGCAAGGACTAAACCAGGACTGGGCCAGGAGTGAAACAGAACTGAGACAGAAGTGAATCAAACTTTGATTAGAAGATTAGAGATGGATTAAACCATGACTAAAGCAGGACTATACTAGAAATAAACCAGGACCAAACCAGGACCAAACCAGGACCAAACCAGGACTAAACCAGAATTAAACCAGGACTGAACCAGGACCAAACCAGGACTAAAACAGGACTGAATCAGAACTGAACCAAGACCAGATCAGAAGTACACTGGAGATTAACTAAACTACGACTCAACCAAGACTCAAGCCCAGAACTGCTCCAAAACAAAACCAGGACCAAGACCAGGTCCCAAATAGGCCTAAAACCAGGACTAACATGTAATGATTGTGTTTCAGCATCTCACAGGCAGGTGGTGTCACTGGTGGGTGAGGACTGTGAGCTGCCCTGTTCGGTGGACCCCAGCTCTGAAGTCCGGGTCCTGCAATGGAGTAGACCCGACTTAGACCACTCTGGGTACCTCCTGTTCTATAGACACCCATGGGTCCGGAGCCACTACCAACACCCGGACTACAGGGCCAGAGTCCAGCCCAAAGACCCAGGCCTGAACCACGGAGAGCTCAGCCTTGTCCTGAAGAATGTCACTCACAATGATACAGGGACGTATGAGTGTCGACTGCTCCTAGACAACAACATCAGGAGCAAAACAACTGTCCATCTGACGGTCAAGGGTAAGCCAGGACTAAAGCAGGACTAAAGCAGGACTAAAGCAGGACTAAAGCAGGACTAAAGCAGGACTAAACCAGGACTAAAGCAGGACTAAAGCAGGACTAAACCAGGACTAAACCAGGACTAAAGCAGGACTAAATCAGAACTAAGACAGACTAAGCCAGGACTAAAGCAGGACTAAAGCAGGACTACAGCAGGACTAAACCAAGACTAAACCAGGATTAAGTCAGGACTAAACCAGGACTAAGCAGGCCTAAACCAGGACTAAACCATGGCTAAACCAGGATTAAGGACTAGGACTAAACCAGGGCTAAACCAGGACTCAACCAGAATTAAACCAGGACTAAACCAAGATTAAACCGGAACTAAACCAGGACTAAACTAGGACTAAACCAGGACTCAACCAGGATTAAACCAGAACTAAACCAGCATTAAACCAGGACTAAACCAGGACTAAACCAGGATTAAACTAGGACTAAACCGGGATTAAACTAGGACTAAACCAGGATTAAAACAGGACTAACCTAGGACTAAACCAGGACTAAACTAGGACTAAACCAGGACTAAACCAGGATTAAACCAGAACTAAACCAGCATTAAACCAGGACTAAACCAGGACTGAACCAGGACTAAACCAGGAGTGAAACAGGAATCTTCAGGATGCAAGACCCCCATTTGGGAGCAAATTTGGAAAGAATACAATCTTGCCTGGATTATATCTGGTGGATTATGGTTGGACCCATCAACCAGGACTGGATCAGGAATAAAACAGGACTAAAAACTGTACTAGACCAGGTTTAAAACAGGACTAAACCAGGACTAAACCAGGAGTAAACTCGGGCTGAATTAGGACTACACCCAGGTTGATCCAGAATTAATATGAGGTGTGATGTTTCTGTGTTGTGTGTAGATGTAAACAGCTGGAGTGAGGAGGAGGTGAGCACGGCCAGAGGTCATCTTGCATTTCCTGTTGCTGTTCTACTTTCTCTACTACTGATGATGATTTTGCTCATCGTGGTTTTAAAGCGCCGGACGGCACAACCACAACGGGACTTTAACTAAGAGATTTTGTACTTTTTGCGGCATTTGTTGCCATAACGAGGCTTGAGCCAAGAGATTATGTATTTTTTTAGCGGCATTTGTTGCCATAACTACTATACCAGTCAAAAGTTTGGACACACGTTTTAATTTGATTTTTTTTCTATATTTTTCTATTATTTACATTGTAGATTCTGACTGAAGGCATCAAAACTATACTAATACTAGATAATTACATATATGTTGCTTTATATATTTCATGTTTACATCGTGTATCTACAAAAAAACAAAAAAAAAAACAAAGCATGAATGAGAAGGTCCAAACTTTTGATTGGTATACATAATGATGAATAATGATATAATAATAATAATAATACTATTACCCCCCTCCTGGAGTGGTTGGGAACCAACCGCGGTTGAGGGGTTTGAGGGGTTCAGGGTCTGAACTAGACCTGTATCCTGACGAAGGGCAATTCAACACAAACTAAACCAGACTACACCAGGACTAAAGCAGGACTACACCAGCACTGAACCAGGACTAAACTAGGACTAAAGCAGGACTAAATCAGTACTAAAGCAGGACTGAACCGTTGACTAAACCAAGACTGAACCAGGAGTGAATCAGAAATAAAACTGTCAAACAGTCAAGGTTTAATTAAAATAAGATCAGAACTAAGATCTGAAACAAAATGAGGTCATAACAGAAAAGTTACAGAATACACTTTAAGTATTTCTATGTTTGATGACTTACTTTAAAAACCTTGTTACTAGCACAATATGTTGTTATTTATTGTATTGTGTTATATTTTATTTATTTATTTTTAATACTATACACACAATACATTTAAATTATATTGTTGCTCAAATAATTTTATGTTGTCGACATAAAGCTTTTGTCACTTGTATTTTATCACTTGTAAACTCATTCACAGTGGGAAGAGGAACCGATACTTTTACTCGAGTAAGAGTACTGTTACACTGAGCAATATATGCCTAATGTAACTGAACTGAACTTATGTTACAATGAATTGATTTTGTAGTAAATATTTCATAATAAAAAGTTTTTTTAAAAAAAAAGAAAAAAAAAGTACCTGTTTGTTTATTTCGACTGAAAAGAAAATAAATTCTGAAACACTGCAAGTGAAATGAGTCATAGAGCTCAACAGTGACCACCCACCCCCTGATTCTGTCCTGACACAACCTCCCACTGTGTCTGCTGCCATCAGTGTCACCAAAACCTTAAACGGCTCCTGTGTGGCTCTGACAGCTCAAAGTCTGACAAAGACGTGACGTACAGGAGGACAGTGAACAACGTTGGCTCCGTGCTGCAGTACCCGCTCACACCACAAGAGGGAGACATTATACATGTACTTTTTCCAATATGGTCAGTGAGATATCAGAAAACAGGATAATCAACTGCCAATCCTCTGATAAACATAATGAGGTTAGTAGTAGTAGTAGTAGTAGTAGTAGTAGTAGTAGTAGTAGTAGTAGTAGCAGCAGCAGCAGCACTAGTTGTAGTAGTAGTAGTAGTAGCAGCAGCAGTAGTAGTAGCAGCACTAGTTGTAGTAGTAGTAGTAGTAGTAGTAGTAGTAGTAGTAGTAGCAGTAGCAGCAGTAGTAGTAGTAGTAGTAGTAGTAGTAGTAGTAGTAGTAGTAGAGTAATAGTAGTATTACTATTAGTAGTAGTAGCAAAAATTGTACCAAAGCGTAACAGAACTACAAAGTAGAAGTACAGCGCCATCTGCAGTCTGACTTCTTCAGGGCCGTATCCCAGGCAGGAAGACAGCACCAAACCTGTTTAATTCATGAATCTGTTAATGTTTAAATCAACTGACCAGATACATCATAGCAACATAATGTGACCACTCTGAGGAAGACCAGTCAGGAGTGTCAGTCAGGTATGAAAACAAACTAAACCCTTGGTCTGAAAAAGAATCTACTAAAATAAATGGAGGACAAGATGAACCTTATTGGACACCATTTGAAAAACATAGATCTAGTGAGCAAAATTATCCTGAGAGTATAGAAAGTAGTATAGCATTAATCTAACATGCATTCTTACTGTAAGTATGCTTGCCTTTCCACTGATCTAACATGTAACTTCAGGCCCCACTGTGACATTTCCAGACAAACTTTTGACCTGAGTACTAGTTATTTCTTCTATGCCCTCGTAGCTTTTTCTGCTTCTCTATGCCACACTAGATTTCACTCAAATATTTAAAGTGGAACTAAACACAACATCCACTTTTTTGCCACTAAACTGTATATATGATGTTTTAATAGCATTATCTACTGTCCCTAGTCAGTTTTGGTCACTTTAGTGCAAACTAGTTCAATTTGCAGCTTTATGGTTAAAAAATGCCTAAATCAAAGTTTCTGCTTTTTCCAGTGGCCTCTGCAATTTACAGTAGTTGGTGACATCACTCAGGACTGCCCTGATTACGACAGGTGTTTCTGATTACAAACACCTGGCTGCGGGGGCAGAGTTTAAAGTATGGATACCTGTTAGACCAATCACACCATTCCTTATCCCTCCAGACGCCGCCCCTCCTCCGCCCTCCCTCTTCCCTTTAGTCGTCCAGGTACTGCGCCATTTAGTTTAGTCGTTTAGTACCACTTTAAATATATTTGAGGCCTATTTGAGAAGACAACATTCGGACATGGTATTTATTTCAGTCTTAAAAGTTTATAACAACTTCTGGATAACATAACATTGAAAACAAAACAAAAAAACAAAGAAATTAATACACATTTTTCATTATCGCACCCCAGGTTGACAAATTCATAAAAAAATCACAGGAAAAAAGTAACATTCTCCCCAGAACCGCTCCAAATTACAGTACATCAAGAGCAAGTGTGTGTCTTGTTCAATGCTTTTCAATAGGCTCAAGTTTGTACCATTTGGCTATATTCAAGTGGTATTGTAAAAGCAGTGGACATCAGCTATTACCCACGTTACAAATAGTAGTGATTTTTATCCTTTGTTTCATTCCCCAATCATCAGGCTATCTAAAGAAGCAACTCCCATTTTAATAAAAAAAAAAAAAAAATCATTAATTCTACAATACAAAATGTTGTTAAAAACATTTGAAGGAATTGGCCCGTCAGTGCTCAGTAGTAGCTGTATTTGTGGGTGAATGCAGTCAAAAAAAAAAAAAAACAACACAGTCCCACAGCCAAATAAAATCTATATACCATCTTTTATCTTTGTTTTCAAATATATATTTATTATTATTATTATTATTATATATATAAAATACTGTTTCATTCATAGAAGCCTTTGTACAATATGCGTGGATGTGTGTCAGTGAGCATAGTATGTAATTGTATTGTCAAAAATTAAAAAATACAAACAGCTGATTCGCTAACTATCACGCTAAAAACAAAAGGTGTTTTACACAATATACACATTATTACTTACAAAAAGGAGAAAAAAGTTAAGACGCAGGTGTTAGAAAGCGGGCTACGGCAGAGTTAGTACCAGCAAATGTAACGAACAAGACAGAAAATCCATGGAGAGACAAAAGATAGAACAATAGTAAAAAAAAAAAAAAAAAAAAAAAAAAAAAAAAAGAAAAAAAAAAGCTACTGCAAAAATACATATTTCGACATAAGTTATAATTTGGAATTCAAAATATCAGTGTATTTAGTTTGTTGGTCTAGTTTCAACATATCTTTCTTATTTTAAAGTGAGGGAGAATTACACTTCTATGGAGTATTAACTGCTATCACTGTGTTACCTTTTATTGCTTTGAAAATGCTATATTCACTGAAAATGACATATTAACATGTTTTATAAGTGGTTTTTAATGCTCTCAGTAATGCTCTCAGTCACCTAAGTGCTCTAAGTCACTTTCCCTTCACAGCGCTGTCATAAAAACAAAAACAATGTAGACCAACTAATTAAATAAACTAGACTAGGATTATTCTGAATTCAAGTGATTTTAACTTATATCGATATACTGTTTGCAGTGAGTCTCTAAAGCAAAGCCTAAAGTCAGTGCATCTCTCATACCGGATGTTTGGAAGTTCAAAGTGCCGATTTGGTAACCATGGAAACAGTTCACTCCTCATCAGTTAGGCCCAAAACAAAACAAAAATATAAGAAAAAATATATATAGTAGGTAGAAGTTTGTTAAGAATCACATTTGTGTTGCACCAACATGAAAAGTAAAAAAAAAAAAAAAAAAACAGGCGACAAGTATGTGCATGTTACAGTATTTTAAGAGAACAATTGAATAAGTCTGAAAGCAGTGGCGGAAAGAGTACTGAAAATTTGTACTCAAGTAAAGTATAGTTACATGGCTAAGGGAGCGTTCACACTTGTTGGGTCCTGGTTTGTCCTTGGTAGACCTGGTTTGGCTTTGTATGTGGTCTAGATGTTAAGTGTGAACGCACCCTAAATATCTACTTCACTACTGTTATGTACGTAGTTGTGAGATGGTACTTGCCACCCCTGTTTGAAAGCCACTTTTTACTGTTTGTGACAGTGGAAACAGGCCTGTCACGATAATTACTATTTTGACTTAATAAATGATATATGGCATAAGGATTTTTGGGAGTTGTGGATTTTGGTACTTTTTTCTTTTCTTAATAGTGAAAGAGAGATTCTTTGTTATTTTCTTGTACAGCGATAAGATTGGAGCTGTGGAGGGTTGAATAAATATCTTCAACATAACTATATCACACTTCAAAATTTGTTATCATGACAGGCCTAAGTGGAAATGTACTCACGATTATTTACATGAAGAAATCTAAGTGAAGGAAGCAGTGACTGGTGTAGCCAAGGCCAGAAGAACAGAAAGAGTCCATGAGACAAAAGGAAAAGAAAAGCACTATGTTGTCACACTTCCATTATGGCACCTTTAGTGGATCATTTCTGCTTTCATTTGAGGTACTTCTTAGGAAAAACAAAGACTAAAGTTAAGAAATATTTAAGTCAGTTTTTATCTTTTTTTATGAAGCTGTGTTGCACAGTAGCACCATTGTTTTAGTTAAAGTTTTCAGGAAGACGATGCACCAGGGTTTCCAAAGCCTTGTCGCCGCGGTGACAGCAGATGTGTCACAGCCAACATTCGTAGTTCGTCTTCTGCGATGGTTTTGATGTTTTCTTTTTCTGACGACATAGCGAAGGGCAGGGGCTCAGAGCCGAGAGCGTTACGTCCTCTTCATACACACCACACAGCGGCTGACGCGAGCCCGGAGGTTACCCGCTTTGAACGTCTCCGACTGGGGTTTCCTGGAGGAGCACAGAGGGTCAGTCATCCAAAGAGGGAAAATAATGATCGATAACACGTTTAACCCTGAAAACCTATTTGTTTATTTTCTACATATTTTCTACATATAACATAGACACCCCCCACCAGAAAAGTAACATAGTGCACCTTTAATTTATGTATGTCTAGACACCATTCAGACCCAACAGTAGTATTTTTAAGTCTTTACCTGAACATCTCGTTCTGTTCTACAATAGCCAACCAGAAGCTGTAGGAGTTGCCATAGTAGTTACATGTGCCTCTGCCATGACACTCGATGAACGGAGCGCTCCTGAACTCCTCCAGACAAGAGCCAGGTGACGCTAGGGCCTGTCCCGAGCCCTCTGCCCCTGCGCTGGTGTGCTGAGGGGACAGAGAGAGAAAGGGGTGAGGGCACATAGAGATAACATATGTATATGTATATATATATATATATATATATGTATATATATATATATATATATATATATATATATATATATATATATATATATATATATATATATATATATATATATATATATATATATATAAAAGCCTAGATCACAACTTAAAAGAACAGTCTGTACTATTTTTATTTTAAAATTCTTAAACATGACATATCGCTCCAAGATACTAGGTAAATATGTTCAAATCAAATACTGCTTTTACTCTACTACTCTACTTTAATATTTGTTTGATTACAAAAACAATAGAAATGAAGTTGATATAATTTGAGGTTTATCCAATCAGAAAACAGAATGAGCTTCATGTGAGTGTCTCATTTGGGGTGCAAGTTTCAGTGATGAAATCCAGTTGATCCAAACCAAAAAGTACTCTCTCTGATCTGAATCCTCACTACCTAAACATGCACAGGCCTACAGGGACGTGTACTTACATTGTGGGGCTTCGTAAGCCCCGTACAGCAATGTTAACATCATGTAGGTAGCGACAGCCTGACCCTGACACGCTCCCTCATTAATGCTACTGCAATACTACTGCAGCCATAGAGCTCATAAAGACATAGTACCATCATAAAGGAGTATCCAATCCAGAGTGCCTCCCAGTTGGCGGGACACGACGGGATCTGAATGGTCTGGCTGTGGACTGCAATCACCATGGCAGGCACTTCACACACTGCACACCTGTAAATACACACACTTTTCATTTAAACAGGCACAGAGCTACAGCCAAGAGTGAGCGACTGATGTAAATAACCTTTTTTTGCAAATGACAATATGAATATAAATAAATAAATAAAGTTTAGGTTGTCAAAGGTACTGAAATTCAGATATTAAAACTAGTATCAAAACTATATACTAATTTGAACAGGTTTCGATACTAAAAAAGTCACATTCACAACAAAGAAATTCACAAAATGAACCTTTCCTGTATAGCTTTAGAATGATCTTGAGCTGTATTAGAACCAGAAGTATAGTATATAGACCACACCACACAAGATTACACAAATATAACTCCACATGGTAATATAAAAGAAAGTACTGTGACTTAATGTTCCAAATCACATTTTATTGCCAAAAGAAAATGTGTTTTTTATTATAATTTTGGTATAGGAATTGGTATTGAGTATATCAAGATTATTTCTCAGTATTGAAACTGAGTTTAAAATGTTAGTATTGAACACTAGTTGAGGTACCTGCTGATGTAAGGTTTGATGCCCTCTCCGGTGATGGGGGCCATCGACATGGGCATAGGTTCAGGTGTGGAAAGCCAGTATGAGTAGTCATTACGAGAGGCAAAGTTACACACGTTGTTAATGTTACAGAACATGAAGGGCATTGTGCTGAAGCGCCGAAGACAGCTGCCGGCAGTACCTGGAAAACGAGGAGAAATATGAGAAACAATAGTTTATCTATGTCATCAATGGCTTTTCAATTATAATTTCCCCTTTGATACTTTGATAACTAGGCTTTTTGCACTTATTGCACTTTATCTAATGCCCATGTGCTACCAAATCAAAGCCTGAAAACATTTAGACCAGTGCAGTGTTTTTAGGGCAAATTATAATTTTCATAATCCAGATAAAAAATGTCCTGACAGAGACATGTATTGGCCCTGCATTTACATTATTTTCAATATGAATTTTGCTCTTGCTCCACTCACAAGATGTCTGTCGCATTTGCCACAGCAAGAAAACCAAGGTTCTATCTCATAACTGATATTTTGCAGTGACATCACGGTGGGGGGTGCTCTAAATGTATCTCTGTAACCTGTCACAAGCACTTTTTCTCTCTAACCACAATGTCACTCTTGTGTTTAAGGTAACTAAAAACTAAGCATCGAAGGATATTGGAGTATTGTGCCACAATTGTCATGGCCAAGATTATTATCACGATTATACAAAATGTGAAATGTTTTTTTTCAATCATATTATGGTTTACTGTGCCATCCTCTGTTTAACACGGGTAATGTGTGAGCCATACCCAGATCCTGTCCGTGTGCCCGTTCATTGCCCTGTACATAGAGCAGAGAGTAGCCATCGTAGATGAGGTTACTGCCCTCTGGACAGAAGGGCACCTCTGTGGACTGGCTGTGTCTCGTGATGAGGAAACCATGAGCAGCAGACACAGAGCCAGGCAGACCTTGGGGACCCTGGGGCCCATCGGAGCCAGGAGGACCAGGCAAACCACGAGACCCTGAAAGAAAACACATGAAGGTAAGCTACACTAAAGCCAATGTTTAATTTCAACAGATAGAAGCATGAACATTGTTCATGTTATTAAACACAAAGCTCTTTCAAATAAAGGCTGCGTGGTTGGTTGATTGGTAAAGTGTAAAGTAAAGGAGTTTAAATCTGGACTTTACTAGAATACATGTACTCCAGAGCAGTACTAAAATGTGAATGACATTGTAGATCAGTGGTTCCCAACCTGGGGAGCACCAGATCTTTGATTATTTGACACTCAGAAGATCAAAAATATTTATTGTGAAAAATAGATGGTGTAAATCTCACTTTTATCAACCCTACACTGCAGTAGATTTTAGTAGCAGGTGTTGTATTAACCTGGCTGTCCGGCTGGTCCTGTGTCTCCCTTTCTGCCAGGGGGACCACTGAAGCCAGGGGTGCCCTCAGGACCAGGGTCTCCAGGCTCTCCAGGGGCTCCTACATTCACAAACACAAAACACCAACATAAGACAATACATCCTCTTGCAATTGCTCTAAAAGTAAAGTATGTGGAATGTTTATTTTAAATTTTAGAAACCTGACCTACCCTTGTCCTCAGGTACGATGCAAAGATTTTAACACATTGCCCCAAGCTGAGCATCTTAATGTAAAATGCCAATTGTTTTCCATGCCCTTCCTCTCCCTTTAAAGTGGAACTGAACACTAAATCAACATTTGCTACTAAATTCTGCATATGTTTTTTTAATAACATTATTTACTGTTCCTAGTTAATTTTTGAGAACTTCAGTGCAAACTAGGTAAATTTGCAGCTTTGTATTAAAAAGCTGAGTGTGTGCTGCCTCCAGTGGCCAGTGTAATTTTAGCAATTCCCAGTTCAGCTAATTTGAAAAGTGGCTGTGGGTGGAGTTTAGGTGTTCAGTCCCACTTTAAGTATGTTACTGATGTCATTAAGTACTACAAATTTCAGAGCCTACTGAAGGCAGCACAAGTTTAGATTTAGAAAGTTGCAAATCTAACTAGCTGGCACTTAAGTTGCCCAGAAGGGTTAGTAAAAGTATTAAAACCCCATCAGTGGCTCCTGTCTTTACCTGGGAGTCCCTCACGGCCAGGAGGACCAGTCAGACCACGACCTCCAGGCAGACCCTGAGGACCAGGAGGACCCCGCTCTCCCTTCACCACGATGGGGGTTGGAGGAACACCAGGGTCACCGGGCGGACCTGCGAAAGAAAGAAACGTAAATTTGGGATTCTAAAAGTGCCTCTAACCCCGGAAATGTTTATTGATACTTTGTAGCTGATGTCATCAACATTCTCTTGGGTGTGATGCTAACTGTAAGCACTGCTTTGGCTAAAGTTCTATCAGACTTTAATCTGAGTTTTGGTTTTACGCTCAATCTGACTATAATGAACTGAGTTTGATGGACTCACAACACGTGAGATAATTTGTGTTGTTAAACAAGTCCCTCTCAAATAACATTATAGTCACAAGCTAGTTAGCATTAGCCAACAGTTTTTCAGTTAGTCCCTCTCACCTTTTTTGTTAAAAATCAAACACCTAAACAGGGCCATGAAGATGTCATGATTAAAGGTTCCTGATGTGTGTTGTTTAAATCCATTTTATATTTCAATCTTAAAACTTTTTTGGCCTTGTGTTTGTGTGTGTGTCTGAACATTCTGGCATAGACATACATGTAGATATTTTTGTATTTGTCTATTGTATTTGTCTATTGTTTCCTAAAAGTCCTACATAACAAATCTAAGGGTTCAAATGTACACACACCACACCAAAAGCAGGAATAAACTATGATTAAACCTCAAACTCCTCAAGCAGCAAAAACATAAAAAAAAAATCTGGGAGCTAATATAGCTCTGTTGCTACTTTTTTCCAGTTCTGCACATTAGTGAGAATTTTGGTTGTACACGTCTTCTCTTTAAACCTGGAACTAAATCTGGACTAGAATAGGACCAATCAAAATATTATAATCATACCTGTATAAAATGTAATATATTTTTATCAACAACTAATGATAGTTTTAGAAAAAGTTCATAAGATTCGATACTTGGTCAAATGAGAATATAGTTTTGATAATAGTTTTAGTATCAATTACTTTCTGGGCATATTTTTTGACAGCCCTATAGTTACCAATGGGACCAGCATCTCCACGATCTCCAGGAAGTCCACTAGCACCGGGAAGTCCAGGATCTCCCTTAGGTCCTGATAAAAAACAAACCACAACACAAATTTAAGTTTTCAGGTTAAAGAGGATAGTTTGTTTTTCAATTAAAGATGTGATTTAATACTGACCAGGGAATCCAGGAACACCAGGCAAACCGATATCACCCTTCAAACCAGGACCACCGGGCAAACCAGATGGACCCTGGAATAGTAAAAGTTTGGTTATTTCAAACTAGTTGGCATGCTCTACAGATATTATCTTAATGCAGACATATTATGCAAAAGTGCCTTTTCAGACCTGTTAACCATGTTCTAGTCATTTCTCTTCCCATTTACCATCTTAAAGTTGTATTTAGAGTGATTCATGCATGTAGTAATTTTGATATCCCTGTATTCGAGATGTTATTGCTCCAATCAACCCCAATTTTAATAATGCACTGCTCTATACTTTACATTTAGTGCTCCAATTTTAATTTCTTTTTGTTACAAATGAAAAAAAAATCCACTACTCCATAGGCTGATCTATAGCTATCTATAGTAGGTTTGACAACTATGCAGCTCTTTGTTTTGATGATGTTCATCAGCTCCCACTGGGCACCACAGTTTTCTAACCTGGATGTCAGCGAACTTGTTTCTTTTATTTTATTTGCTTCGTTTAAGTAATTTTAGATCAATATTGCAATTTCAAATGTCCAAATCATAACATAATGATTAATGCGTATCATAGATTATAAATATATAACAGACAGAAAAACACAATATATGTTTTCTAAGTGTCTGTCAATGCAGAGACTATAATTGATACAAAATGAATACATACACTTGGAAAGAAAAAAAAAAATCTGATAGCTCCAAATGAAACAGACCTATAAAAATAGCTATGTCAGGACAATCTGTCCAAAATTTTGTATTACAAAGTTGGAGAACTGTCATTTTAACACACAGTACATTTGAAGGTGACACTCACTGAGAAACCGGGGGTACCGGGGTCTCCCTTCTGCCCAGGGAAGCCTGGCGTTCCTGGGGCTCCAGGGATGCCCTTCTCTCCTTTAACTCCTCCAACTCCTGAAGGACCACGAGGACCCTGTGGACCGGCTGGACCTACACACCCACAGAAGCACAATTAAACATAGGTTTGTTTTTTTTTATCTACTCTTCCTGTTGACTGATGGTACTGCTAAAGCTAATATTTAAGTAGGATTTATTATTGCTGCTATCTTCTTTTAGATCATCAAATTTTTTTTTTTCAAATGTTGGAATGACAAGTAAAGAACTTTCAACCTGGTATGGACAGCAAGAATAAAAATGTATAATGAAATATTTTGAACAATGTAATTTTATTGTTTTTTTTTTGTTTGTTTTTTCTTTTTACATATTTCTTCAGATCATAATTTATAATTTTAATTAAAACTACCATGTCTGTCCAACTGCCCCTGTTGTATTCTCACATACCCCTGCTGTCTGATAGTGTGCCAGCTTTGGCCAGACAGAAGAAGACCAGAGAGCACAAGGACAACAAACAAAGGCGGAGGGGAAGAGGGAGGGGCCAGGTGAGGGAAGAAGGGCCAGGTGAGGGAAGGACAGGTTTCATAGCTGCCATCATAAAAAAAAAAAAAAATCAAATAAACTTACACATGGTAGCGTTAAAGGTGCAAAATGTAACTTTTCTGGTGTGGTCACCACCGCCACCTGCTCGTCTTGTTCAATTACAGGTGTTTTTTATTGCCCAGACATATCATGAAAAACATATATTCATGAGCAGACTTGCCTCTCTATGAAGATATTTTTAAGGCCACACTGTGGAACATTCCAAGCCAAGCAAAAACATCTTCATAAAAAGAAAAGTTAGATTGTACACCTTTAAGAGTCCTAAAAAATGCAATACTTTTTCTTCTTCCCATGTTAGTTTTAAAATATGTATATATATATATATATATATATATATATATATATATATATATATATATATATATATATATATATATATATATATATATATATATATATATATATATATATATATATATATTATACAAATTAAGTGTTTTAACTCAAAACCCAAGAACAGGATATCGTGTTAAAGCCTTTTTATTTGTCTATATGAGGGTCTTTCCCATACTAGTGAATAGCTTGTGTGAATGAATATAGATGGACCAGCTATGCAAATAAGCAAAAATAACCAGTTTCCCTGCAATGTTATATGAAGTTAACAATATAAAGAAATGAAAAACTAAACACATGAATTTTACAAAAAGCAACATACAAAACACATTCAATGACCACTGGAATCTAACCTGCTGGACCTACGAATCCAAGTATTCCCGGTAAAGCAGAATCGCATTGAAGGCATGGGACACAGGGAAAACAGTTCAGACAGATAAAAACAAAAATATTTTCTATGAAGCTTAATAGGTATTGAAATGAAAATACATGACAGTGAGTGTTGAGTGTAGAGTGGTGAAAGTGGTTAATAGTGAGTGAATGTACAAATTATATTAAACACATTTAGCAATCCTTTATTCTGCTGTTTTTAGAGACTAGTGCTGTCACATACTAAAATACTATCAAATAGACTTGAGGCTCAGTACTGATTCTTTATTTAGGCAATAGAATTGTGATTTTCAACATTAAATCATAGTACTTTCTATCATCTTTCTTTTAAATCATAACACTTTCCCAAAACAACTTGAATGTATGAAAATACATCTAATGACAAGTCAACTGTTTTTCTGTGCAAAATCGTTCAGATTGTAGTGCTATTTTAACATTACTAATTCATTTTAATTTCAGGTAGCATTAACTTCAACACACAAATACAGGTGAAGTATTGCTGTCTGTCATTATGTATCCGCAACTTACTGCTTGCTGCCTGATATTTAAATATTGATTTAGCATGACTCGGCTAATTTGCAATACACGATGAATGGAGCGGGAAGTGTGGCTATGCAGTTTTTCAGAGAACCGGAACGAGCCAAAGGGGCCTATTTTTTGATGCAAGTACGTTTATTAAATGCAAGACAACTCTCTTAATCCTTTCAAACAGAATAAAGGACCTTAAATATTTAATGTGTATTAATAACGAATACATGCTGTTTGCTAATGCTATTTGTGCAAGATCAATATGGTAATAAATGATTGGTAGGTAACTGTTCTTATTGTGAGATTAGAAGGTGCTTACTTGTTTAACACTGTGCTATCTTCAGAGTGCAAGGAAAAGTGAAAGAGAAAAATGGCTTTTTAGAGAAAATACAAGAGAAAAAAAGTGACAGTTGCAGTGATTGATTGCCTGAATGTGTGATTACGTATTATTTTTTTCCCCATAAATAAGATTAGACCCAGTGCATGACAGGCATTGTGCTGTAGAAGTCTCCAGTGCTCTGACCTGTGGGACCTGCCGAGGACCAACATCATAGGAAGGGCCGGGGCCACAAGGAACAGGAAGTAAAATTTATGGCATATTACATTTATCTTGACATAGTGCTAATGAGTGGACAACATTGGCAACTTAACAGACAAAAGAAATTAATCACGTGATTGACAATTTGTAAGGCATCACACAATAATAATAATAGGGTGTGGTGAATTTATTTAGGCTTGAATAGGCCAAAACCCATTTTCCCAATCCCTTGTTCTTTAGGATTAGTCAAGACTCTGAAGTGGAACTAAATGCTAAATCCACTTTTTGTTCCTACTAAACTGTGTATATGGTGCTTTAATAGCATTGTCTACTGTTCCTAGTCATTTTTTGGCAACTTAAGTGCAAGCTACGCAAACCTATAGGTTAGTGGTCAAAACAGCCAAAATCTAAACCTTCAGAGGCCTCTTCAATTTGAAGTAGCTGGTGACATCACTCAGGATTGCCCTGATTATAGCCAGGTGTTTCTGATTACAAATACCTGGCTGCAGGGGCGAAGTGTGTAGTGTGCATATCTGTCAATCACACTGTTCGCCCCTCCTCCCCTCTCACTGTCTTCTTTAGTCCTCCAGGTACCACCCAGTTTAGCAGCTCTATTTAAAATGTGGTTGTACCCAGTTTTTAGGTGTTTAGTCCCACTTTAAACCTAATTATCCAGAACGCAGATAGAATCCTGTAATTTTAGGAGGACAGATTTCTATAAAACATTTTTTTACCACTCATCCATGTTTGTTGTCCATTCATTTAAGCGTTGTGTTTACAATATTTACAAATTCATGTGTACAGATAAATAGTGATCATGCAGATGACAAAGTGAAACAAAACACAGCAAAGCCCAAGCCTGACTTAAAAACTGACAACAGCAATCAAATTTCATTCATTCATTTTGCCTATAGTAGAAAACCATATCTGTGTGTTGGCATTCAGCTGTGTTCTTTGTAAAATTGTCTGTAATTGTGATATTGATTATTTTAGTAATTTATCTGGCAATTATTCCTTTCATTAATCAATTAGTTGTTTAGCGTGCGAAAGACCTGGGAGAGATGAGCATGAGAGTTTAAAAAAACAGCTGACCAAGATGAAGCTAGAGTATATCTGCAACAAAACTGGTTGTTCATTAAAAAAACTAATTTGACATACTTCCTGCTCTGTCTGCATCATAAACCCTATTCTAAGTCTGCGTATATCTCAGAAAACGATTTATCAATTATGAAATTTGACTACTTCAATAATCGATTAGTTGTGATTAATCAGTTAACTTGTTTCAGCCCTACTTTACTGCACTCTGTATGTCTGGCATCATTAAAATGCTCAGTAAATAAACAAAAAAAAAAGAAAGTAAACCATATCTGTTTTCTATCGCTTGTCAGTTTAAATTGGTTGCTGGCTTTGCTGCTTCCCAATAAATCATTTAAAACAAACACTGGACAGACACATATTTAAAACTTTGTGCCTGGACTGTACATCACAAATGTGGAGAAACAAACAAATCATAGTTTTCCCTGGTGGAGTGAACAAGGTGCCTCAGACTTGTGGACAATTGACTCCAACATTGAGGTGTAACATTGGTGCTCAGTGTGGACATGGACTGGACAGACACTGTGACCATTTAAACCCTTCAAGTGATCTTAAACAATGTGGCAATTGATCATGTATACGTCCCATGCAAATCAACTCTCTTGGACGTGTGAACACACTCATGTTTGATGTCTGGTTTTTAGTCATTTTTTTACTATGTGAAATGTTTGTACCATTTTATAATAGCTGCACCTTTATTAATCTTAATAAAGCCTGCACAAACACTTAATTCATAATGAACACATAATTTATTAAGAACAAGTCAGGCTTAGTAACTACTTTATTAAGGTGTTAGAAGTTAGGGTTAGGATACTAAGCCAGAGTCATTCTTAAAAAACTGTTTGTGCATTAGTAATTAGATCTTTGTTCATGCTTTATCAAGGCTAATTAAAGTGTAGTTATTATGAATTTATTTAACCAGTTAAAACAAAAGTTGGAAACTATTTAAATTCAAAGTATAATATTGCTAGTTGCCCGTTTGTTTGTTTGTTATCCATTTATTTATTACAAAGCGGTAAAGTTTTTATTCAGTATAAATTGTTACAGATCTTCTAGTATGTCAATACAGAAGATATGTTATAGTTTATATACAATAGAAAACATTTCTATAGTGTCTGTGATTTTTTGTGAATTTTGTGTTAAACCAGACAGCAACCATGCATGTAGCTCCTCCTGTATTAGTGATGTACCTGCTCTTCCAGGTGGTCCGGGGGGTCCCTGGAGTCCTTTGGGCCCTTGCAGGGGGACTCCGGGGGGGCCAGGGGGACCACTGGGACCTGGGGAACCGGGGTTACCAGGGAAACCAGCCTCTCCTTTGGGACCCGGGAAACCAGGAGCACCTGAAGGACCCGGCAAACCTGGGTCTCCCTTTGTACCTGCACAGAAGGAACAGGTGAAGAGGTTTCAGCAGGTTATTATGGATACATATACATATTAAAAACCGAGAGCACTGTTATATTAGAGATTGACCAATATATATTTTCTCATGATGATGCCAATACTGTGTAATTATTGTGTAATTTAAATTTATTACAAACTCACCCACAGCCCTTTTATAACACAAACCTTTAAGAGTCGTGTGGGTATCTCCTTCCACTAAAGTGTTCAAATAAAGCTTGCATATTCTTTAGACAACAGGTCAGCCAAAGGGAAATATCAACCTATGTGGGAGATTTAAGGCCAATAGCCAATACAATAAAAAGTGGAAATATTGACCTATATAACGGTTGGCAGATATAACAGTCTATCTCTATTATAAGTAAAGAATGAAAGTGCATTAACTGACCAGGTAGACCTGGAAGACCAGAAGGGCCAGGACCTCCAAAACCAGGCAGACCTAAAGGAAAAAAGAACAAGAACAAATGAGTTTTCACAACCATTTTACAAGTGTACTATTTATATACTAAAATATACAATTATAAACAAACATTGTACCTATACTATACCAATAAAAACACTTCATAGGATCTGTAATTTATCTCTGTTTGCCTCATTTTTTTTTGTTTTTTTGCAATATAATGTAGATACATTTTGGCAGATTGTTGTTACCTGGTTCTCCTTTGACTCCAGCTGGTCCTGGGATGCCGTCACGTCCTGCCTGACCCTTCTCCCCGGGCAGTCCGGGTCCACCTGGTCGACCGGGCTCGCCAGGTCTTCCTGGGGCTCCATTGAGTCCAGGGCCCCCGGGACCTCCATCTAAACCTTTGGGACCAGGGATACCGGGAGGACCTGAAAGAAGACAGCTTCAGTCAGTGTGTATCGAGTTGGTTGTTTGGTCACAGCACAATAAAGTTATGTTCAGAGACACTTCACAAAAGATTAGATTTGATTTCTGACTCTTCCCATTCAATACAACAAAAAATAAACCCAAAAAAAACCTTGGAATCCGGGCAGACCGGGGTCTCCTTTGGGCCCTGAACCTCCGGGGAGACCAGGCAGACCAGAGGATCCTGGGGTTCCTTTAACTCCTGGGGTTCCTGGGTAACCAGGTTGCCCTGGTTCTCCCTAAACATGCACAATAAATAGTGGGTGCATATAGGTTAGTTATAATGTGGTCACTAGTGTAGTTGCTCCTTCATTCCCCTCCTCTATGACAGTCTGTACCTTGGGACCTTGGAGTCCCGGTGGCCCAACTCCAGCTGATCCGGGTTCACCTTTGGCTCCGGGGAAACCAGGCGCTCCAGGCTGTCCGGGACCTCCAGGCCGACCGGGTAGGCCAGGAGTGCCCTTCTGTCCACCGGGGCCTGTTATTCAATCAGGAAACAGTATTAAAACAGTGAGAGATGTGTTTATAAAGTTATTAGCTCAAAACGCTAGTATCTGTCCTCTGACCTGGGAATCCCATTTCTCCCATGGCGCCCTTAGCTCCGGGTCCTCCTGGTCCACCGGGAATACCTGGAATACCTGGATCTCCTTTGGGACCTGTGCACCAAAACACCCATTACATACATGCTCAATCTGAATATGAGGTGCACATAAGTAAACTGCAGTATTCTGTTTTACAACCATACCTGGGGGCCCTGGGACACCAGGCCGTCCATCACCTCCTGGGAGTCCAGGATCTCCAGGGAGACCAGAGATGCCCTTCTGTCCGGACGGACCAGGAGAGCCTGAAAATACAACAATATAAAGTGTTAAAGAGACTCCACTCACTATTTACAAACCCTCTCACACTGAGCTGTACCTGGCAGACCCGGATCGCCCTTCTGTCCCTTTTGCGTCACTGAACTGGGGCTAAGTCCGGGAGGTCCCTGGACTCCGGGATCTCCTCTCTCTCCTTTGGATCCTGAAACTCCAGGTACTCCGTCTCTGCCTGGGAAACCTGGCTCACCTGGAGGAAACACAGAGTCAGACTCAGATTAACTTAAAGTTGGATTACATTGAGCCATCCATGGTTATAAAGTTATTACTACCTTTAGGTCCAGGGCCTCCAGGTCCTCCGGGACCACCGGGGCCTCCAGCTGGTCCAGGGGATCCCACAGGGCCCATGTCTCCTTTAGCCCCTACCGAGAATCACACCAATGAAAATAAATAATCTGATCAAATATGTCTGACAACTAATAAGAAGCAACAAATGATAAAATATGTATTATTAAGGTATTACCTGGCAGACCGGGCAGGCCGTCGCGTCCTGGGCCTCCGGGGGGCCCTGGGGTTCCGGGGGGTCCTGGAGCACCATTGAAGCCAGGGGATCCTCTGTCTCCGGGCGGACCAGGGATATCAAGACCAGGGGGGCCGGGGTCACCCTTGGCTCCATTTCCTCCGGGGTATCCTGTTTTATACTGTCAGTTAGTCGTTGCATAAAACACATTAAACACTGCTGTAATTAACATACTTATTTAAAATTATATATAATAAAGTGTCTTGAGCTCTTGTATGGTATGTATTTGTTAGACTGCACTATGAGCGCCCCCTGCTGGGGTACAATACCTTTCTCGCCTTGGCATCAGAGCGTCACAAGGGAGTGGTGTAAAGCGCGAGGGGCGATGGATAAAGCCAAGTCCAAATGAGAGGAACAAAATATATAATGCATTAAGATTAAATGCATTCAAACATGTATGTAAACAGTGGCTGGTTCGACACAGAAGACAGGAGCAGAGTGGCTCTATTGCTCTGTGAGTTTCATATAGAGACATGAGCCGTGGTCTGTGCTGTTAATAACTGCTGTGCTCTCTGAGAAAAGGCAGTTTGTGATGTTACCGGTGCTCAGTGAGGCTGCATAAGATAAGGAGAGATGCCTATAAAACTAATGATAATTTTAGGGTAATGTTTTAAATGGACATGCATGTAGTATTGATAGCAGTCAGTGAATCCTCAATTACAGACATATAAAACTGTCAAAGCATGTAAACCAGAATTACACCCTCAAACTCAGACAGGTGCAATAGAACCCACACACCAACCAACATCCAAACAAGACTAGAGCTAATGTGGGTCATGCACAAATTCTAAGTTTACAATAAATCAAGCATTTAATGAAACATGCAACAATACAAAAAGGTCCAACATTATGCTGACTGGACTATTTGGAGTTTTTAACCAAGTTTCTTCTTCCAAATCATACATAGAGCTTTTTAAATGAGCAGAAATTGGTTTTCAGTCACAGTGCCAAGTCTTGCATTTTGTGTGCTCAGAATTACTTTGAATTGTTTTCCATACATAACTGGCTGTCTAAAAAGCAGTTCACTAAACAAGCATAAAACAATGCATATTATAGGACCTTTAAATATTATTATACGTGGACCATGAAAACAAATATCAAACTAGCCTTAAAATCCTCAATAAATAATTGTGTTTCTCTTGGATGTTATACCTGGTGGTCCAATTGGTCCAGGGAGTCCTGGGGGTCCTGGGACTCCGACTGACCCAGGGGCAGGAGGTCCAGGTGGGCCGCGAGCTCCCGGGATACCAGGCAGACCAGCCTCACCTACAGAAGACAGCAAAGGACAGTCAGACATTTTATTTTAAAGATAAGTATATATGTCTATGTGTATGTGTGTGTGTGTGTGTACATATATGTGTGTGTGTGTGTGTGTGTGTATATATATATATATATATATATATATATATATATATATATATATATATATATATATATATATATATATATATATATATATATATATATATATATATATATATATATATATATATATATATATATATATATATATATATATATATATATTACACACACACACAGACACATATATATATTTTTTTTTTTTTTTTCTCTGTCCAGTCAAGCAATGATTACCATGAGACCCTTAACCTTAAAGCCGATATACTGAGCTTGCATCTGCTATATAATTATAATATGACACCCAGGGCATTTTAAATTAGAAACAATGAGAAACAATATAACATGGTTAGAAGCTTTACAAAGTTGATTTTTTGATGGAATACTGAAAATGTCACATATAATAGAAAACTGAAACCCATGAATAAAAACAGTCAGACAAAGAATGCCTTACCTTTAGTTCCAGGTACTCCATCAAATCCATTACGCCCAGGACCACCAGGACCACCAGGGAAACCAGGGTCTCCCTTGGGTCCAAGAACTCCCTTTGATCCAGGAACACCAGGCAAACCAGGAGGGCCAGGCAGTCCAAAACCAGGATCACCCTATGGACAGAAAACATGCAGAGGTGCGTAGTACTCAGTTACATTTACTTGAGTAACTTAAAAAAAAATGTTCATGCTGTTAGAAAAGAGTGCTTTTATTCCTACTTGAGTAATATAATTTGTTGAAGTAACAGTACTCTTAGTAAAAGTTTTGATTTCCCTTTGAGCTAGCGTACATGAGATAAAAGCTTTGCGTTACTTGTGTTTCTTGTTTCTTTTCTTGATTTAGTTTTTTTCTCATTTTTGTTTCTGTCCTTTGAACATATCAATACCAATTAACTTTAAATTACAAATCAGATGTTATGTCCCGATGCTTAAAGTAAAGAAGTTACTCTTACTTGAGTAAATTGACCACTACTTTGTACCTCTAGTTAAGAAATATTATATTGAAGTAGCGTTACTTTTAAATTAGTACAATTTTTGGCTCCTCTACCCACCTCTGCAATTTATGATCGAAGAGGATTATGTTGAAGAAAATCAAACCCTTCCCTCTAATCATTATTTCATTCTAACACTTAATTTAGCTTGTTTTGTACGTTCTCACAAATAAATTCAAATTCTATATCAATCAAATGGGGGGAAATCACAATGATATAATTAAAATACCATGGCACAGCAGATTATTATTTTGGTATGTAGAGTGAGGCTGCACTTATAAAGTTTAAATGAGTCCTACACCACAGCAGCAGAACAATCAGCCTTCTTAGCCTCTCAGAACTTTATACGCAAGGGCAAATCAAATGCAGCTTCCCAGCTATGCATTCAATCCAAATAACAAAGTGGAGAGAAGTAAATAAATCATCTTCATCATAACCAGTGTTAAATACTCTATAGAAATATCTATACCTTAGGTCCAGGGAATCCAGGCTGTCCGGGCAGTCCGTCTACTCCTGGTCTTCCTGGTTCTCCAGGGGATCCAGGCTGACCAGGGATACCGGGAAAACCTGAACAGGGTACAATATACTGTTTTTGCAATACTGAACTGTATGGTTTTCTCATTTTATACAGCCTCAGTAGATAAAGTTGTATTTCACGTATGATTTAGAAACCTTTAGCTCCTGGGGGTCCTGGAAGGCCAATGCCTGGAAGTCCAGGGTCTCCCTTTCCTCCTGGCAACCCAGGGAAACCAGGCTGTCCGGGCTGACCAGGAGATCCTGACAACAGAGCAGCATAAAACATTTAAATAAGTGTCTAATTCATGTATGTACTGTACAATAGTGCACAATACTATCTCTTTCTCACCTGGGGAGCCGGGGAGACCAGGCTCTCCGTCCAAACCTCTGGGTCCTGGGAGTCCCTTCTCTGCAATCGTTAGGCCGGGTTCACCTTTGGCACCTGCACAGGTGAAAGCCGAGATGAGAGGTGTTTTCTAAATCTATATTCTAAATCATGATCTGAGTGATCTTACCAGGGGCACCAGGAGCTCCAGGTCGGCCTGACACACCCTGCACACCCTTCTCTCCAGAGGGACCCTGGGGTCCAAACCCAGGGGGTCCAGGGGGACCTCTGTCACCTGGGATACCGGGCAGACCAGGTTCACCAGGAGTCCCACGCTCCCCTTTAACCAGCAGCGAGCCCTAAAGAAACAAACCAGTATTAGATAAACTGAGCACTTTTGTGGAGTATACTGTATGCAAATGTGGGGTGAGTGCCCCCTACAGATGCTCCTTTAGGGCCAGGAAGTCCAGGTGCTCCATCTCGACCAGGCCGTCCGTCCAGACCGGGCAGACCAGGGGGTCCAGGGAAACCAGTGTCCCCCTTCTCTCCCCTCACCCCGGTCACACTGATTGCCTCACCCGGCTCGCCCTTCTCTCCAGGATATCCAGCGGGACCCGGGGGTCCTGCAGGGCCCTGGAAGGAGAGATGGAGCATTTAGGACATAATGTTGGCTGTTAAATGACGATAATGATAAAGTAAAATGTACTGACTGAACCCCCTGGACTCCCTGGGTTTCCAGGGTAACCTCTGTCTCCTTTGATACCTGGTCCACCAGGACCACCTGAGCAGAGAGAGGATCAATGGAAGTTAACACTTTGTGATTAAAGTCAGGGTGGCTCAGTTGGTACAGCATGCACATATGCTGACTTGAAGCCCTTACCTGGGAATCCGCGAGGTCCGGGGGGTCCTGGAAGCCCAGGTAAACCAGAGCCACCTCCGTAGCAGTTGACACAGGTGTCTCCCTTCTCACCTGCAGCAGACAGGTGTGTCAGAGTGCATCTGTAGATATTACTGTATAACCTTTTAGCAAAAAGCTATGTTTAGATTCAGCAAAGTCAGAAGATCTATCTATGCATTATGTTACAACTGATTTTTATGTTATTTATTTTATTATAGGCCTACATAACGTGGTTTTTGCTGTGGATGAAACATAATTATGCAATATAACAGTGTAGCGCTACTAATAACCTAATAATATTTGATTAAAATGTAAACCTGCAATATAAAACTGGGAGTGGAAAATGTTTTAAGATGTTAAGATTAGAATGTTATGTTAGAATGTTATAAGAATTAACTTGGCTATTTAATACAGCTGATTATTTTGAAAATAGTGGCCACAACTAAATACAAGTTTAAGCTTATCAGCACATCACTTGCTGCTTGTAGCTTCTATTATCAGTTATTAGTGAGGCGATTTCCAGGATAATACTGAAGGGAGGGGCTGAGGACTTTGAGAAAGTCAATTTTCCTTCAGAGTGCATATCAACAACAAACTGATTTGGAAGGACATTGTGAAAACATGGATTATATGGCACAACCTGTCCTCCCTGCTCTCATCTCTCCTTTGAGCGTGTATGTTCCACGCACACAGTCTGTGTTTTCACCGGAAAGAAAAGTGTTCATGGTTACCTCATGCTAGGTGGATCTCGGTGTGACTGGTTGTTCAATCCGGTGTCACTTTTACACCAGACAATAAACTTCATATAAACTGATAGGGCTTTGGGATTGACCCCCACTGCCTCGGAAAGTGACCGATTGTCAGGTTGGGCACCAATGTTGTATAAGGTGAATATATTCTGGCAGAGTCTCACCTTTCTGGCCTGTCTCTCCTGGGTAGCCCCTATCCCCTGGCAGACCGGGACGCCCAGGCTCCCCTGCGAGACAGTTGCCAGTGGAGTATCCTGGAGGTCCGGCGGGGCCGGGCTGTCCCGGGGCTCCGGTGGCACCAGGGCGTCCTGGGGGTCCTGGCAGGGAGATGCCCGGGACGCCTGATTCTCCTTTCTGCCCCCTTTCTCCAGGGAAGCCGGGTGGTCCGGGAACGCCTGGCTGTGTCGCAATCGCAGTTCCAGGGGGGCCAGGGGGGCCAGACAAACCTGAGGGAGAAACACTCCTTAAAAACTCACTTTTACAAATGAAAGGCCTTGAAAAATGTGTTATAGTTCCACTTTGTAATTCCAAAAGGTTAATTTACTATAATGACTTCATTACAAGAATAAAATTGGATATTTTACTATGAATACATTATTGTTGTACTAACCTTGAGGTCCTCTGTCTCCTTTAAGTCCTGTAGATCCGGGGATCCCTGGTTCACCTTTGGGGCCAACACGACCTCCAGTTTGCCCTCCAATCACCTGGAGAAGACACGATCAATTACAATAAATAGAGACAGATAACACTAATAACACAACTAGAAAGCTAAGGTGAAACCCAGTGAAAGATGCATTCACATACAACATAGAAAAAACTGTGAATGAAACTAAAATGCATTGTGCTTGTTCCTAAGTTACTACTCTCTCATCAAGCTATCTCCACCTAGTGGTCAAAACACACTGTTACAACTAAGACTACTGTATTATCTTTATAACGTACTCAAACCTCTTAAAATTGACAGTCCTCATTATAGTGTATTTTACTCACCACTCCTGGAGATCCTGGATATCCTCTGTCACCTTTAATACCCTGAAAAAAAAACAGTAATATCAGTTTGTGAAAAGTGTAGTAATTTTATAAATTTAAGATAATATTTATTTAGTATAAAAACTACTCCTACTCTTTCTCCGTCTCGGCCTGGTGGACCTGGAAGACCTTGTTCTCCCTTGATTCCCTGCAAAAACATAACAAAGGTTAAATCATTTACCACAGCCTCGGAAAAAAAATATATATATTAAATTAGATTAATTTGAAAAATGCAATGAAAAAAATTTAATTGTTTTTTAACACTACTCACAGGGAACCCTGGAGGTCCAGGATCACCGTCTTTTCCGGGTTTGCCCTAAAAATAAGAAATATATCTAAAATTACCACAGATTATAAGTCTCCTATCTTAATATGTTTTGATAAATTTATATTTTCTATGTAACACAAGAGGTCCTCACCCCCTATTTGGTTTAGAAAGACAACACAACAAACCTTAATACAATATGCCCTTAATGGTCTGAGGCACAGAAATTATTAGTTTTTTTAAGTGTATTTTATTTGAATGTAGATACTTATTCAAACAGCAAAAACCTTCCATTGAATTACTATTATTATTTTTATGATGGGAGTTGAAAAAATACTATGAATAAAACTTTTTTCCCTCTATTAAATATACAAACATAGAATTACTAAATTTATAAATTAAAGTGATCGTATGCACCTTTCTGGAGGTGTATCCCCATGGAATGAGAAAGTTACCATGCTTCTTCTATTCTCCAGAGATACGTTTTATGTCATACTGTGGAAGATTATTTATTTCCATGGAAAGAGGATATCTTCCAAATAAGAGTCAGGTTTGTGGAAATGCAAGCCTGCTCACAGTAAAGACAAATGTTTTTCTTTGTTATTCAGTGCAATAAAAACCTCCATAATGAAAAATCTTGCTTTTATTTAAGTTTTAGTGGCGTTATTATTACAAGTCATATGCATTGTTTTAAATGCATTGAGTAATAGTCTAGCCTCGCACCTCTTCTGGACTGGTGCCACTTAAAAATAATAATTTTGTTTAAATGTTGCACGCACTCTTTTGCCCGCCTCTCCAGGTTCTCCTTTCTCTCCCTTTGCTCCACCAGAAGGACCCTGCAAAACAAAACGCACATTTAAAAACAGGTTATAGAATTATTTTATTTTAGATATTCTCTGCAATAAATCTTTTAAAGGAACTGTATGTAGCCTGTCTTTTACAGTTACAAAAAAGGTATGACAGTACAACTGAACCTGGGTTACCAGTGCTTTAACCTACAGATAGAGGACACATAAAAGTTTTTCTCATTCTCAGATTATGGGCATGCCATGCCTCATGTGAAAACTCAGAATTCACTCAACGAGCTGCAGAGGCTGCACTAGCACTGATTAATGATTGGCGGCAGGTGCTGGGGTTTAGATAGCGACGATCCAGATCAGAAAGAATCCTTTTAGATTTAAACCAACTGGATTTCAGCATTGAAACTGGCAACGCTAATGAGAGACCCATGTAAGGCTCATTCTGCTTTCTGATTGGATAATCGTCCTGAGAACCAAAACACTAAATTATAAGATAAATTATTTGGCCATCATGCCCAGTATTTTTGTAATTAAGAATAAGCTAGTATTTGAATTGTTATCAGTAAAAGAAAACTATTTTTGAACATGTTTAGCTCACATTTGGAGACACAGATAAGTTAAGTTTATGAAATTCAAAATAAAAATCTTACAAGCAGTTCATTAATTTCAAACTCATGACATTTGCATGCAACTAGATAGACTTACAGGGGCCCCAGGGTAGCCTGGATCACCGGGGGGGCCTGGGGGTCCTTGGTCTCCCTAAAAAAAACCCAAAAACAAATCAATGAAAATGGAAATAGGATTTAGTTGTTTAACATATTGACTGAAATACTGAGATACCTTAGTTGTGCAATATTAATTTTAGAATAACCTAATTGAGGCTTTTGCCTGAAATGTAGATTCATGATTAAAAGGTAAAAAAGAAAAATATTATTTTGGTAAATTAGATTCCTCTTTATTGTTTATTGATTTAAGGGCTGCCATCTGGTGGCTGAGAGTGTATATCACAGGCTTGTGAATTTTAACCTTCCAACAGTTCCCTCTGCTGGTGAAATTAAACACAGCAGTTATCCTAAAACATGCACATTTTAAAGACATAAAAGGTGACATGACATTATTATTTGGAGTTGAATTAAAAATGTCAAATCATCTAAATATCTAATTTAAAATGTTCATGCACAACTAAATGAAGTGGCACAATTCTGTAGTCACCATTTAATTTAATTGTTTTCTCTGTTCTTTATCGTTTTAATAGTGAACATTTCCATGGAAACAGGAAAAGGAGGCCACAATTGTGGAAACGCAAGCCCACTCACCGTAAGGGCACAAGTATTTCAGTGGAATAAACGCAACCAAAATGAAATATGTGTTTTTTTTTTTTTTTTTTATTAATACGTTTTTTTTTTGTTTGTTTTTTTGTGTAAATTTTTTGGCTAAAAGTTACATACTGTGGCTTGAAAGAGGGGGTATTACACTTCTAACATTGGTGATGTAGCCTTATGGGGTGAGCACTGGATAGGATCATACTGCTAACCATAAGAAAGACTTTAATAGGGCTTGGGAGAGATCGCTAGATTATTCAAACATGCATGGATATAAAACCTCTTCAGGCATGTTTTTTTTTCCAAAAGGCTGATTTTGATTAATACCCCCTATTTAAAAAAAATATATAAAAAATTCTAATGCACTACTCCACAGATGGTGATGTAGATCTTACTAATAACCAGGGGAGCTTTGTTACCTTGTCTCCTCTGACAATCTCTGCGTCGGTTGGTCTCTTCTGCTCCCCAACCTGTCCAGGAGGCCCAGCAGGTCCAGGCAAACCAGGATCACCCTGAACCCAAACAAACAGCATTTTAACATTCAAAAGTACAGTGCATAAGGTTGTAATAAGGAGGAAAATGGGGTACTATTTAAACTAGGGTTGTCAAAAGTATCAAAAATCAGATACCAATCTATACTAAAACTAGTATTGAAATTAGATGCACATTTGAGCAAGTATCAAAACTAAAAAAGTCACATTTAGAATGATCTTGAGCTGTATCAGAGAAAGTATAAATCACATAGACTAGTATATGTCTAAGGACCACTATGGAACATACCTGACCCACTGAGGGATTACACAGATATAAGACTAGATATAGACTAAGACTACGATTTAATGTTGAAAATCACATTGTATCGTCTAAATAAAGTTTTTTGTTATCATTGTGATATCGGAATTGGTATCGATCCTTAGTATTGAAATTTTAGTATCATGACAACACTAGCATAGTCTAGTCTTACCTTTTCACCTTTCGGTCCTTGGAAGTTGAGTCCCATGTTTCCCTATAGAAAATTATTATTGACCACATGTCACTGAAGGTACATAATACATAACACATAACTATTTTACTGACCCCAATTATTTATTTGTGACTTTCAATATTTAAAAACAGAAGAAACAGGATAAAGCTGGTTAATATATTGATGTCATCCGTAGACCATTGTAGTTAGATTTTCAAGTTGAGGAAAATGTAAAAATATTTTGTGTAGGGCCTGTACCTGATTTATTCGCATGTATTTGACCAAAATTGTCTTGCCCCAGTACAGGTATAGTATATAAGCAGCTCTTGAGGTCAAAATAAGTCAGCTATGTGCTGTCTGCTACAAATTATAAAGTGTTTTATTGTCTAATAATCAGGAAGTGCACAGCAGCATGCTAGTAGTTGTTACCTTTACGGTCATGGCAAAGCTTTGCTTTGGTCTCTGAAAGTTGTGAAAGCCTCTTATACACTTACAACAGTGAATAATTAGGATGTTCAGAATGCATAAGGTAAGAGAGGAACAACTTTGGAAAGCTGCAAACTGTTTAAAATGAACTACTTCTGTTTTTCACATTTTAAGACAGTGGCAGGCAGAGTGCCTTTAATTAATACAGTTATAAATAAATATAAATCAATATGTACTCACTTTAGGCCCTGGGGGACCGGGAGGACCAGGAGGACCCTATAAAACACAGATACTGTCAGTTAACTCGAAGTAAAAATAAAAATTTAAAATTGCATTTTAAATAGGCAAAATAGTTATGTTATTTACGTTGTATCCCCTTGGTCCCTGTGGGCCACTTGGACCTGGCAGACCGGGACCTCCAGGGTTTCCCTAAAAACACAAAAGCAGGATTAGTTAGTGGGCTCGTCATAATAACACATTTTGAAGTGCGATATACTGCTGAAGAAAATATAGACGATAACTCTACTTACTAAATGTCAAATATAATATAAAAACATTAACTGCAATAGTAAATAAAAGGCAAAATGGAACATTTATAGTTAGTTTGCATCTATAATGAGTCATAGTTAAAGTTATTTTAAGTTATTTATTCAACTCTAAAATGTGATCACGCTGCAAAAATAACAAAGAATTCCACATTAGAAAAAGGACCCATGACAAATATTGACATCCAAAAATTATCATTACACCTAACATGTATTGAACGATAAGTTGATATAGTAATTATAATGACAGGCCTAAGGATTACAACATAAAAGTTACACAAGCTCGAACACACACCACCTCATAACTGGGATAAAAGTGGGACTAAAGTTGAACTAAACCTGAACCAGACAATCCATACATTTCAGAATGATGAAATATTTGCACCGTTTCCAAAGCAATTAACAATTAAAAGAAACATTTTGTTTCGATTGACAGAAGGTACCAAAAATGGTGCCTGTAAACAAGGAACTGCAACCAATTAATATCAGGACTTAAACCAAAACAAAGAAACTTTCAGCTGCTAAAAACGTGTAATGACACAATAAAAACGAAGAGTCGGGTCATTACAGTGTGACTGAAACACTGAAAAACTAATGGCTAATGCTAACTAGCTTGTGATTGTAATCTTATGTGTTACACATCAGCTCACCTGTGTTAATTCCAGCTAAGTCAGTTCTTTGTGGTCAGATTGTGTTGAAATAAAGCTCAGATTAAAGTCTAACTTGTCTAACAGAGCTTCAGATAGAGCAGTGCCTCCAGTTAGCATCACAATGCAAGAGAATGCTGATAACTTCAGCTGCAAAGTATCAACATTTGTGTAATATTTGTGTTACTTACAGGAAGTCCAGGCAAACCAGGCAGCCCCACAGCTCCCTTATCTCCGAAGCGATTGGTCGAGATCACATCACCTGGGTCTCCCTAAACATAAACACACAAAAATGTTGTTTTTTTTGTTATTGTATTATTAGATTTATCAATATTATTTTACACTGTAACTAAGGCTGCAGTGATTAATGGAGTAATCGTGACAAGTTGTAATCATATTTCTATAATTGTAATTGTTATCTGGGTTATACAGACTCTAAAACACAAAATAATCCATCCATCCATTTTCTTCCGCTTATCCGGGACCAGGTCGGGGGGCAGCAGTCTAAGCAGGGACTCAAAGACTTCCCTCACCCCAGACACGTCCTCCAGCTCCTCCGGTGGGACCCCAAGGCGTTCCCAGGCCAGCCGAGAGACATAGTCCCTCCAGCGTGTCCTGGGTCTTCCCCGGGGCCTCCTCCCGTGGGACATGCCCAGAACACCTCCCTAGGGAGGTGTCCGGGAGGCATTCTGAGCAGATGCCCAAGCCACCTCGACTGGTTCCTCTCAACGTGAAGGAGTAGCGGCTCTACTCCGAGCTCCTCCTGTGTGACTGAGCTCCTCACCCTGTCTCTAAGGGTGCGCCCAGCCACCTTGTGAGGAAACCCATTTCGCTTGTATCCGCGATCTTGTCCTTTCGGTCATGACCCAGAGCTCGTGACCATAGGTGAGGGTAGGAACGTAGATTGACCGGTAAATCGAGAGCTTTGCCTTTCGACTCAGCTCCTTCTTCACCACAACGGACCGATACAGCGACCGCATCACTACAGACACTGCACCGATCCGCCTGTCAATCTCGGGTTCCATCCTTCCCTCACTCGTGAACAAGACCCCGAGATACTTGAACTCCTCCACTTGAGGCAAGGGCTCACCACCCACCCTCTCCGGGTGGGTGGTGATAAAATAATATATAAAATTATATAAAAATAATAAAATAATATAAATCTGAAATTATCTTTTGACATTTTGATTTAATAATGCCACTGACTTCAATATCTATACACTATCTGTAATTATCATCTATTTAGAAGCCTTCAGTCATAATTCAACCTTTATCTGGTTTGTGTAATGTGTTTTGAAATATATATATAAATAATTGTCTAAAATAACTGTTAGCTGCAGCCCTAAAAATCACTAATTTTTGTTTCTTGCTAGCTTTCTTTAAAAATTGCCAAGAATCTACTGGCTCCTTTTTTGAGATTGTATTAATAGTAATTCAGTGGTCAGTCTTGTTTGGTGGTAGTACTTTTATAGTCACAACTGAGACTGAAGGAAATGTGACAAATTGAACACTAAAACTAAAAATCACATTCATACCTAATCAAGGTGAGGTTAAAAGAGCATTGCCCAAGGACATAATGACAGTGTACAATGTTGATAGCAAGAAGCATATTTCTGCCTACCAACTGAGCAACAACTGCCTCAAATATGAGTTGTGTTTTTTTGTTTCGTACGTAATTTCACATATTTGAGTGCTTGTTTTCGTCCCTAGAAAAATAAGTAAATGCATTCATTCAGAAACGTGGCGTAACTTGCCCGGCGCGCGGCGTGTTCGCCGTCTGTCATCATTCAGAAATCGCTCCCGCGATGTTTCGCATCCACTGTTAACCGCGCCTTATAGCCGTGAAATTACGGTAATCCTTTATTATTAGTTGGTCTACATCTCCAAAGCTCAAAATGCTCTGTTCCACCTTGTAACGTCATTAAGTGGTAGTTTTCAAATAAACAGCTACCTTTTAGCCTTTGTTTACAAGAGATTGACAATTCCAGGGTTGAAATTAGCCAAATAATTCTAGTGAAGCTGTATGGAGTTTAAAAACACTGGAGTTGTATTACACATAAGGTGGAGTGTTTTCCAAGAACCCAGCCTAAATATGCAGGGTTTGTGTGTGTGAATGAAACAAAATACAACTCTGGGTATGTTTTTGATGAGGAAACAACATTATAACATAGATCAGAATAGTGTAATATGGGCCCTTTAAACATCACATTTTATTTAACGCATTATCACTCACCTTAGATCCAGGTAAACCAGGAGGTCCCTAAAAACAAAACACAAAAATTAACGATTTTTTAGGAAGATCCAAAGAATGTGGAAAAACAACACGATCACCGCAATTGTACCTGAAGACCAGGAGCTCCGGGTATACCTCCAGATCCTGGGTAACCCCTCTCACCCTGAAAACAGCAAAATAGGAAAAAATACTCAAATTTGAAGTGATTGAATTGATTTACTTGATTATCCTAATTTATTGGGCAACAACTTTGTTGTGTTCTTGCTCTACTATTAAATGATGTCATAATTTCAAATACAGTGCTGGGGCCTATATAACTCAATGGGATAATAAGGTTTTTGAAACTTATGCTGCACAAATGTCAAACCATACCATTATTTGTTAGGGATTGGTTGCACAAGCTTGCCATATTAATCTTGCCATTTTAGCTGACAACAATCGCACCTTTAGAATTGAATAAAGGCACCACTTTCTGAGGTTAATTTGTAAATAAAATTAAAAAAAGATACTTGATGCTGAACTTTGTGCAAGTATTTGTTTCATGTGGATAGGCCCAGTAATTGCAGAGATATTAACCACAAATAAGGTGCACTTAAAAACAGTTAAAAAGCAAATACAACAATAGAATCCTGACCTGTCTGTTAAGGAATAACAGAATAACTAATGAGAGGGAATTAGCTCGGGTCAAATTGTACGCTATATTAACATGGTATTCGAATTTAACCTGATAACCAGCTTAATCTAAAACTATAGGGATTGTTCAATTTTGTGATGTCACATGAACACAACCTATTAAATATTTATTTTTGTGGACGCACCTTTGTTCCGTTACAGCCGGGCACTCCTCTTGGCCCTGGTGGTCCATCTTGTCCTGGCAAACCCTGAACAAAAGCAAAAATCGTGATACGGTGCAAGATTTGACCATAGACTGTATAAATGAACTTTTTGGTTGAGAGTGGTAAATTTTAGGGCTAAATTGTGAAAAATTATAATCTTACTGGAAGTCCTGGTGTGCCTGGGAAACCTGGCAAACCGGCAGGCCCCTGTGAGAAGAGGAAACAATAGTTCAATTCTGAACATCATTTAGAATCAACAAAGATTAAGGATAATAGGGACATCTGGTGGCCGTAGGAGATATTACAACTTCGGTACGAAAGACAATTTTTTACTGGGATACAGGCTACAGTAAAATTACACCAAGTTCGGTAGTTAATTTTGAGTTTATAAGTGATTCAAAAATAACATGTTTTAAACTGAGTGATGACTACATTGAGGGAGAAATAAATATGAGTAAGTAAAAACGCATTAGGAAAGCAAGTTTACTATTTCTACTTTTTAACACAGACGTACAAGGTAAAGAATTTATGGGAATCGATCCTCTGACCTTCAGATTGGGGGACCACTGCTTGAAACACTCAGCCACTGTTGTCGCAATAGTAAATAGATAACACAGGAAGACTAAGACCTGAATGAGAGCAGTGAACTTACTCGAATTCCCTTTGGCCCAGCAAGCCCCTGAGGACCATCACTGCCCTGAAAAACAATAAATAAAAGTTTATAAAGGCATTTATTAATATTCATATTGCGAGCATATGTGTAAACTACTAGACAAATTAGATCAGAACTGGACTGGGACTAAACTCAGAACTAAACTGGGACTAGACTAGAACTAAACTGGGACTAAACCTGGACTAAACCTGGACTAGACCAGAACTAAACTGGGACTAAATTTGGACTAAACCTACACTAGACCAGAACTAAACTGGGACTAACCCAGACTAAACCTGGACTAGACAAGAACTGAACTGGAATTAGACCAGAAATAAACTGAGACAAAACCTGGAACTAAACTAGGACTAGACCAGAACTGAACCTGGATTAGACCAGAAATAAACTGGGACAAAATCTGGAACTAAACTGGGACAAGACCCAAACTAAACCAGGACTAGAGCAGAACTAAACCTGGAGTAGATCAGAACCTGATGAAGTACACATTACAATTTAACTGGGTTAAAACCGAGACCAAACCAGGACCAGAAGTGTGAAATCTTATGTATATATAAGGACTATAAAACGTCAATTAGGTACATGTGTAGATAGAGCTTTTATAGACAGACCTGTTATTGTTCAAAATGCAATTTGTGTCAATGTTGGCAATTTTGTATAGTAGTTTTTGTGGCTTTCTGATCCCACTTAGATCCCACTTACCTTTGGCAGTTCTCCAGCTATTGCATTTATTATTATACTAAATATGTAAATAAATACAAATGAATCTCTACCTTCTCTCCTCTGGGGCCGATGGGTCCCTCAGGTCCTGGGAAACCCGGGACTCCTGGCTGTCCAGTCAGACCTGGGAAGCCCCTCTCACCCTGAAAACAATAATCACAAATGTGACAAAACATTTTTTAGATAAAAACAAATACATACACTACCAGTCAAAAGACTGGACACACCCTCTTATCTATTTTTTGTTTTTGTTTACTACTTTATACATTTTAAATACATACAGAAGACATTAAATATATGAATTGGAAATAACTAGATCTCAATGTAATTCAAATTAAATTAATTACACAGCCCTACAAATCATACTCCATAAAATAAACTAAAGACAAACAGATGTCATCTGATAAGAGTAAGAGTAATGTTACTTCTAAATAATAATAACAATTACAAGTAGAAATGCAAAGTAGTGGTACAAGAAGTTACTCAAGTAAAAGTAAAAATGTATGTGGAAAAATTACTACTTAAGTACAAGAAACTTAAAGAGTAACTGTTGTGGCACAACATTTATGATTTGAAGTTAATGTAATTTAAAATAATTATAAATTTAATTATGCACAAAATCTGGTATTTTCAAAGAACAGAAACAAAAATGAGACAGACTAAATCATATCTGAAGGAGAGGTACAAGAAACACAAATGTTCAAATCATTTCATATTGTCCACATAAAGCTTTGGTCACTTATAGACTTACCGTGGGAAAAGTAACCAAAACTTTTACTCAAGTAAGAGTAAAAGTATTCTGTTAAAAAAGTACTCTGTAAATTACAATTTCTTTAAAAAGTGACTCAAGTAAATATAACTGAGTGCTTCCCCCTCTGAAAATCACTTACACAATCTGTACTACCAGCCACACTGTTTTTCTGTATTCATATTTTGTTGTTGCTACTTCCAGAAGTGGGGAGTACTTAGTTACATTTTCCTCAGATTTATGTGGTAAACTTTGAAATTCCCTTTTCTTGTGATGACAAACTTAAAAAAGATTAACATCAGTTATACCACTGATTTTTGCAAAACCAAGGGGGCATTTTAAAATAATTTAAATCTGTTTGTGTGTACCTTGGCTCCTTTCACTCCGGTGCAGTCACATTTGGATCCCACACATCCATTACAAGCCTGTAAGACAAGAAACAAAAAACAAATTACATTAATTAAATAATTTACTATTCAAGTGATCATAACAATGGTAAGTAGAGGTGGAACATAACAAAGTAAAAGTAGCAATTAAGCAAAAATTTTTAGGTATCTGTACTTAAATTTTACGTAAATTTTGAAAAGGACACTTTTTACTTTTGCTTCATTACATTTGAGAGCAAGCATCTCCACTACACTTTGAAAAGTAAAAGTATTTTTTATTACTGGTTGAGACCAGCTTTTCAACCAGTAATAAAACTATCAATTTATTGCTTAACAAAATGAAGCAGAAATCTTTCTAAAATTAATACAATTTAAGCCTTATAATACCTCAAAATCTACGGGAAATATTTCTACTTTTCACTCTTTAAGTATATTTGTAAATGGGTACTTTAATGGGGGGTACTGGGGTATTTTTACTTAAGTAGCTTTTTAATGTGATACTTATACTTGATTTTTTAAATTTTATTTTATTTTTTTTTGTACCAAATAAGTATCTGTACTTTTACTTAAGTAACAAAACTGAGTACTTCTTTCACCACTGATGTTAAGTAACAGACATTTCTTACATGTGAGAAATTTACTTTATATAATTTGAAATTTTTAAATAAACATACTATGTGAAAAGTGTACATAGTGAATCTTGATGTCATAAAAAACATTGAGTGAATTGGACATTGTAATTCATTTTACTGTGCAGCCACTAGAGTGTGCCCAAACCTAAGTAAAAGAAAGGCTAAAATGTGACTTTCTTTGATGACTTTCTTTGGTAGTGAAAGATCATTCAATCTTTAAACAAAGCTAGCAAAAGTCAAACAAGGTATGGGAGCTTATAAAATGCCATGGAGAGGAGATACATTTCCTACTTCTCCAGTTAAAAGTGAATAGTGAAGAAATAGAAAGTGTTATTACTGTAGTATTTTTAGAGGGAGGTAAAGGGAGTGCCAAGCTGCTGATTAACTTTTCCCAGGACTGTTGACTCTGTAAATCCTAGACAATTTTCTACCACGCATGCTAAGCAACCAGTGGATGGAATAAAGGGAGTAGCATGTAGCAACAACAACATTTTTCAATTAAAACGATAATTAAAACCACAAAATATGATTAAATAATTGAATGCTAAAATTTTTATTTTTATATGATTTCAGATTATAAAAAGAATGAAAAATAGCATTGTATATAAACGTTTTAAGTTGTCTTTTAGTAAGTTAGCTAGCCTTTGATAAACCACACAGCCTGGAACATTAGCTATGCATGCTAAAGGTAAGTAGCATCATCATATTATAGCAGCTAAATGAATAATAATTGACTAAATGTATAACTCAAAATGATTCAAAACATTGCATAGTTATTTGTTCACCTGAAAAACTAAAAATATGAAACAATATACAAGCAAAGCAAAGAAAGTGAGATGCTAACGAGAAGTGCTAATAGTGACTTGCTAATTGTTGCTGTCATTTGTACCTGAGCTGCCATCTGGTGGACAAAACACATATTACATTTTCCCATCATTTTTCACATTTCAACCATTTTTCATTGTGTAAATAAGATCACTAGTTTATAAAAGATGCCATATATTTTCTGATGCAGAATCCCTGTTAAATCAGGCTGCAATGAACAACATAAAATAAAGTCCTGCGATTTAATGTTGCAAATGACACTATATTGTCTATAAATAAAGAGTGGTTTTAATGATCAGTGTAGTATTGAAACTGGTATTGTGTATTGAGCCCACTATTCCTTAGTGTCAAGATTGAAATTTTAGCATGTGACAAAAGTATTCTCGACAGAAGACATCACAATAAACAATGATATTGAAACGAGGCTACTTTAAGCCAGAGACACAAAACCATCTAATCTAAATGTACAGTACTTTGTAAAACATGCAAAAAACAATAGCCAAATGAAACAACATGCAGACAACAAATATAGAGTCAAAAGTGTTTGTCTTTGCTACAATATCTTGAACGATAACTTGATATAGTAATTGTTGTGACAGGCCCATAATTGGTGATGAATGTAAACAATGCACACACAGTGTCTGATTTTGCTCATATAAATAGAAACAGGTGTATACTAGATTGCATTTGGCACATTCCTCTGTGTGAGGAGGAAGTATATAGACAGTTATAAACCAGGTGTGAGCCAGAGACAGACAAATCCACTTCAACACGTTTTCAATGGCACTTTCTGTTACACAGGCCTTTGAGGTGAATACCGATTCTGTTACCACGATGATAGTAAAAAACACAATTTATTTAGGCAATAGAATTTTATTTTCAACATTAAATCATAGTACTTTCTTTTATATTGCCATGTGGTCTTATATTTGTGTAAACCCTCAGTCGTCCAGGCATGTTCCATAGTGGTCCATGTGTATATACCCTGCTAGTCTATGTATCTTATACTTGTTCTGAAACAGCTCAAGATCATACTAAAGCTATTCAGCGAAGGTTCATTTAGGTCCTGTGAATATTTTTTAGTATACCTGCTCAAATGAGTATCTAAGACCATACAGTACAAACACTTTGCAGTGTTTATTTCATATTTCTTCAAATGAGAAAGTAATTGCACTTAAAGGGGCACTGTGTAACATTTCTCTAATCCCTCTGTCCAAAGAGGGCTGCACATGGCTAGGCTACCACACATGGCTAGGTTAATGCTTGTGTTTTTATAAGTGGTGGATCTGCGCATTATTCTGGTCTGCTTCAACTCAATGCAGCGCTCGCTCCCACACCATCTATCTATATCTATATCTGTCTTTCTGTCTCTTTCTATCTATCAATTTCTATCTATTCACCTAGATACTAGATACTCATTTGAGCAAGTATCTATACAAAAAAGTCACAGAACAGAAATGAACCTTCCCTGAATAACTTTAATGATCAAGATCTATAACACCACATAGATGTAATGTAGTGTAAGGCCGTGGACCACTATGAAACCTACCTGGACGACTGAGGGATTACACAGATATAAGACCAATATAAAAGAAAGTACTACCATTTAATGTTGAAAAATACATTCTTTTGTCTAAATAATGTTTTTTTTTAAATTATCATCATGGTATCAGAATTAGTATTGGGTATCGAGAGCAATCGAGTTTGACATTTTAGTATCATGACAGCACTAGTGACAAAGTTTCTCCTCTAACCCCACAGATGAGCGATGTCGGGTTAGAGCGGAGCTAGCAGTGCCTCTCGCCTCTCTCCACTGCACCGGCTGGGCATGTAATCCACTTAAGAGAGGTCAATGAGCTGCAGAAATGTGCCTCTGGTGGTTCTGGTCTTGGCTCCTCTGACTCTGTTGCGGTTCTCCTCACCTACGGCCCACTTTTCCACCAGACAGCCACAAAATCAGGTCTGAGGGGTGAGAGGGAAGGTATATGACATGCCCAAACTGATCCCAAGCTAACCCACTGGAGGTGTTAATAGTCTTGTTACGATACTAAAATTTCAAACTTGAGTTCAATACTAAGGAATAGACTTGATGCATACCGATACCGATGTCACTGTAATAATAAAAAACACACTTTCATCAGACAATAGAATGTAATTTTCAGAAATGCATAAAATAAGGTTTAAATATGAGTGAATTTGTGTTAGTTAAACTTTGAGCAGGAGGAGGGAGTGGCGGCGGAAGCGTGAGTGGTAGGATTAAAAGTGCAGTCTGGAATTCCCCACTCATCAAAAACCAATCATTACTCTAGAACTAACACTGTGTTACATTCATATAACAACAAATAAGACACATTAATGCCTCTAAATCCATAAATACAGCTGGGGAGTGTAGAGGGAAATACATTGGGGTTTGGATAATACAAAAACAAGTTCAAAAGAACCTTGATTTGACCACAACAAAAACTAATCTGAAGTAATTAAAAAGATTAGGACTAGAAACAGCATGTTCACACGCAGTAATAGACAGGTAACGCTAAAGATCTAATATTCATAGTGTTTTTCAGACTTAATGAACAGCTTTGTGATTAGGTTGGTAGAATTTAATAAAACAACTAAACATAAGCTACTTGATCCTGATTTTTTACATTAATGACCAGCAGAGGGCACAAAAACTCAACCTACTGGCTCAGAGGAGCAGTTTGAATTGACTAAAGCTAAAGTTAAAATGTCAAACAACTGTTGTAAATGTGGATTCTAAGTTCATTTGATATTTGTAAGTTTTTTGTGGAAATCAGTTTTGTTTATAGCATTATCCACTGACTGTGTATGAATCTCAGTAGCCATACATAACAATGACTTATAGTAAAAAGCCTTTTAAGTATGGAAAAATATACAATTACAAAATATGCTAATTAATATTTTATCACCAATTACAGCATGTAACTTTGGAGGTGGCACGTCACCTTTTTGATTCCATAGAAATAGAAAGTTACAACCATACTTTGGAACATTCTCCATGGAGATAAATGACTTTTATGCCAAACTGTGGAAGATTATAGTCAAAGGAACAGCATTTCCATGGAAACAAGCAGGAGCAGGTCCTCCTCTAGGCCAAATAAGAGTCAGACCTGTGGAGATGCAAGCCCACTGACAGTAACGATGCAAGTTTTTCAGAGCAGCAATAAAAATAACCAAAATGAAAAAGACGACATTTTATTTTAGTCCTTTTTTTGGCAAGAAGTTACACAGTGTGGCTTTAATGAATCATGATATGAATAAATACAGCTGATTTGCCTATACAAGTTTTAGTGCCACATATTAATGTAAAAACACATTGTCCAACCTGCATTCTTTACATATTGAACTAGTTTAAGACATTTCAGGTTTTTCCTTTCATCACGGCTGGAGTCCTGACCACTTCAAGATGAGCATCGACACCAAACCAAATATTTTCGCAGCGACTTCAAATCCAACCAATGTGTTCGTTTGGACCGGGGGGGCTCTCCTCTGAAGGAAGACCCCCTATCACTTAACCACATGAAACAGGAGAGTACTCAGTTACATCTTCTCAATTACATCTACTTGAGTAACTTTTTGAAGACATATCAGAGTACTGTACAGCTTTACTCCTACTTTAGTAAAATTTTTTTTATAGTTTATTACAGTGTTCTTACTTAAGTAAAAGTGTTGGTTCCTCTTCCCACTGTGAGTAAGTCTACAAGTGACAAAATATTTATGTTGACAATATGAAATGATTTGAAAATTTGTGATTCTTGCACTGCTCCTTCAGATGTTTTTTAATTTTTCCTCATTTTGGGGCCAATTCTTTGAAAATACCAGATTGTGTCGCATTATTTATGCTTTTGTCCTTCTAATTACATTAACTTATAAATCAGATGTTGCGTCGCGACAGTAACTCTTTAATTACTCTAACCTGAGCAGCAGTTTCTCGAATACTTTTTAGTCTTAGTTGAGTAATTTCTTGAACCACCACTTTGTATTTCTGCTTGAATAATAGTATTTTGAAGCAGCATTACTCTTAATGCCGTACAATTAGTTGCTCTACCCATAACCGAGCCAGGATTGCCACTGAAATAACTCACAATGCAGCTTTTTCTTCCCAGTCCAGTTTTCTTTGATTTGCCTTAATGAATGTTGACGTAAGATTTCCTACTGTGAGACTGCAGAGGTCCCACATTGTTGCTTTGAAGTTTATTGTCTAAACTAGTTGTGTAGTCACTAGTAGGTTGTAAAAGAGATATCCAATGGTCTTCAAAGCATCTCTTAAGTTATCAAATATGAGTGTCGAGTTTTGTCACCATAGTAAAACTTCAAACTGAATTTTGATACTATGGAATAGACTTGATACTCAATACCACAATGGTAATTAAAGCACTTTTAACATTAAATCATAGTACTTTCTATGTGGTCTTATACCTGTGTAATCCCTCAGTCATTCAGGCAGGTTCATAGTGCTCCATGGGTGTATACTAGTCTATGTGTCTTATACTTGTTCTGATAAAGCTCAAGGTCATTCTAAAGCTATTCATTAAAGGTACCTGCTTAAATGATCTGGCTTTGATACTAGTTTTTTTGTTTTAGTCTTGATTAGTATCTGATTTATGCTACTTTTGATAACCCTACTGCAAACTATTTAAAATGTTCTGTTTTTCATGCTCTTAAGATAAGTAAACTCAGGCACAGCGCTTTTAATTTTGGTGTTTAATTTCTCCAACAGATGTCACCCTCGCTCAGTTGGTCCCTGCTCCTGCCCCGCCTGACTCCACCCATCCTGGCTGTTCGCTGCGCAGGTCCAAACTAGCCTCTTGTCTCCAGTCTCTACACACTACATCACCGCTTGGCACAGAGCAGACCCAGAAATTAGAGAGGAGGCGGGTGCAGTGCCAAACTCAATACCTGGATCTGTGTCGCCACGGGATATGCTCCGGGCTGCAGGTTTGAGAAGAGGGAGTGAGAGTTCAGATTTACTTTTAAAAATAATTTATGTCTTTATTGATTATATTACGATGGGAGCCAGGATTTAACAAAGAAATAATGGCAAAAGTATGCACAGTTTGAATGTGACAAAAATCGCTTATATACAAAAATGTGGAATTTTATGGACAGAAAAAAAAGAGGTTATAGACTAAACCAGGACTTGAACAGGACTAAACCAAGTCAGGACTAAACCAGCATCAACCGTAGACCTGGTTTAGTCCAGATTTAGTTTTGGTCTGTTTAGTCCTTGAAAACCTAATAATATGACGATGAAGTGGGTGTGAAAAGTTTGAAGTCCTGAAACAGATTACTGTAGCAGTGAAACTGACTTCCAAACAAGCATCGTTCTGTCAAAATAGAACTTTGAGTAAGCGAACAATGAGGGAAAACCATTGTAACATGCTTAAAAGTAGAGGGACAATATTTGCACTTTTTAGCATATCGGCTATCAGCTTTCGATCTCAGGCAGAGGCCGATATTTTGGTTGGACTGACCAGCTACCTAAAGAATCCACATAAAGCCTTATTTGAACACTTTAGTACAAAGAGGACACTGCACAAAATGTGACTACACAGCTCGCTTATCCAGTTCATTTCAAACTATACAATTTGGGGAAAATAATGAAAATCTGCCCTACATACTGGCCCAGAAATATTGGTAGATCTTATAGGCAATCTGGATTCTAAATAATCAGTTGATTTCTACCTAAAAAGGGGGCAATACACTTCTATGGGGTCTTAACTACAAACACATAACATATTTAGATCAGCATGTTTCCTTTCATTGTTCCAAAAATGCTGTAATCACTGAAAATAAAGTATTAACATGTTATGACGTTCTGGTTTTCCCATCCCTTTGCTCTCTCCCTTCAGAGCACATCCAGTTTGTAAAGATTATTGAGATATTCGTTTGTATCATAATTTGGATATTTATGAAAAATTGCTGTGGGCTGAGCTATGTACTGCTAACTGTAAGGAGGGATTGAATAGGGCCTTAGATAGATCGCTAGATTACTCAATCATGTGTGGATGATATGTAAAACCACTTCAGGCATGTTTTTGAAGACAGAGCAACGTTATAACATGGTAGAAACCTTCAAAAAAGTCAATTTTACACAATTTCCCTTTTTTGAAAGCTTATAAATGTTGAATCTGCATAACGTCTCAGGGTCAGTTTCTAGACAGTGCATCACTTTATCCACTTCTTGCAGCTGCTGTACAGCTGAAGAATATTTTTATTTGAAGTACAACAAAAAAAGCCACACATATGAAATCTATATATGTTTGAACAATACATTAAGCATGTTTTCTGTTTCTGCTTTTCAGCGGTTTGGGGAGATCATTTGAAGTTTTAAATCCATGCTTCAAAAAAAAAAAAAAAAAAAAAAAAAAGATTGATCCATTTCCAAGTCGTAGTGTTTGCATGTGGGGTTTTACATACACTTCTTTATGGTGAAATTTTAATAGAGAACACTGCAATTTGAAATGCATCCAGCAACAATTACCGGTTGGCAAAAACATTAAAATCCCAAATCACATCTGAAAGTGGTTCTAAAATCCTATAAACCCAATTATGAGCACTACATCTATAGATAAAAGGGCTGTAGGTCGTTAGACATTTAGTTGATTAATTGGTCAATGGTCGGGACAACCGCAGAAAGGAGAACTTAGTGAGTGAATTAGGTGAAGATTTGGTATTTTTTGGTATTTACCAGTTGGTATTTAAAACCTCATAATTCACAAGTTGAATCTGTTTTTATATGAATACATTCTTAGTACTTTTTTCTGTCTTTAGTTTTGCATGAACTCCCATGCAGGTGTAGTCTTGTGAGTGCAGCTTGGGTCGCATATATAGAAATGCGTAATAGATTTGAGAGCTTTTGCCATTTTTAATCCACTAATCTAAGCCTAAATAACTATGCAAAAAGATAAAGTTATGAACTATGAAACATGTATAGAAAAATATCTCCAATTGTGATTTAAAACTAGATTTACTAAACTTAGTGCAAGCAGTATCACCTCTCCACAGATCTGCTCTGTATTCTTGACTTGTGGCATCGCCTGCTTGTCGCTATGGAGATACATATGTTTAAAGCAGTACTGTGGAACATTTAAGGCAGGGGTGTCCAAACTTTTCTCATTAAGGGCCACATATAAAAACACAGAGAAAGCTGAGGGCGGATTGAGGGCCATAGACTAGTCACCAATACAGTGAATACTTCAAATCTGCGTAATTATTACATGTTAGACTGAACCACTAGACCTTTATTCATGCTCACATCCTCAGTGGAACATATTAAATATTTGATGGGGGCTTGTTAAAGTAGATTTTCAGAAATGTACAGTAAAAAATACTGTTTAAGGTAATATGGGCCAATTCACCTGGAAGCTTAAGGGCCAAGGCAACGCAATTACATCTTCATGGAGACAAGCAGGTCTCCACTAGAAAAGGTAGTAGCAGTAGTACAAGTTTAATCCTGAAGTCAGGGGGTTTACCTCTGTTTAGCTGAACTCCAACCAAACTTCAATATTTACACAGATTGCTCGGCAGCAGACACAACAGCATAACACGGCATGCGCTGATACAGTATCTCAGAATCTGGGACAGACAAAGACAGAAAGAAAGACGGAGCGAGAGAGGGAGGGGGGTGAAAGAAGAGCAGGGAGGGACACGTGACGTCTTTATTATGGACGAAGACGCGAGATGAAAATATCAAATTAAATTCAGTCCGTTTAGTATAACTTTTTTCTTTTACACTATATTATACTATATTTATACTATATTTTAAAGGTCTACTATGTAACGTTCAGTAAATCTACATAGCTTCATAAGATATAATTGCTATGATTGGATGTTTCAGAGTATGGCATTTATTTTGCAGTTACTCAATTACATGTGCTGTTAGTGCACCTTTAGGTTGTCAAACATTAACTACCAGCTCTAATGTTTCTAAAAATCTGTTACAGTATTCACCAAATTGTCTTCTCTTAATTATAAAAAGGAATCTGTGCCATATTTTTATATTTACACCCAAGACAAACCACAAGCCTCAAAGCTTTTTACTATATAATGCAATTACAAGCCCACATCAAACCTAACCACACGTATGTTATTTCTGTGCGACAGCTACAATGTCGAACAGAATGTACATGACTTTTTTTTTTTTACTTTGATAAAGATCTATGATTTGAATAAGATACACTGATATATTGAGGTTGCTTCTTGGAGCGTTCAAAGGCAAAACAAACAATTTCACGATGAACTGATTCTATCTACAGAATCTAGGCAGGTCTGAGCAAGCCACAAACTTTTTTTTCAAGATATCTTTCCTTCAGCTGCATTACCATGGGCCATTTGTTCACATCTGCGTACCAAAGCTAGCTAAATATAATTAATAGATTGCAGATTTGGGGCAGAACAATAAAACAGCGGAATAAACCTATAGTATAGAGGCTTTGGTTTTGAGTTTTATGGAAAATGCTATGTCTGCAGCCAATTAAAATCAGCTGTTCACAGATTGGATGCTTTTTTGGGGCAAATCACATTTCACTGAGACTAGGGTTGGGATGAGTATTGAAAATCAGGTACTCGTAAAAAAAAAAAAAAAAATCACAGGACAGAAATTAAGCTTTCCTGAATAGCAAGAAAGTACAATTATTTAATGGTGAAATAAATATAATGTCTAAATAAAGAGTGTTTTTATTATCATTGTTGTATCGGAATCAGCATTGAGTATCGTGTTTGAAATTTTAGTATCGTGACCACACTATCGTGCATATTATTTTTGCTGGTACTTCTGTGTCTGTAGTTTTAATCTTATGTTAAGCAATGTATAATTTGATTTCAATGTCTTTCAATTTGTGGCTATAATCTGGTTTACACCTTGTTTTACACATGATTTTGTTCAGATTTTAGCTACATTTAATCCTGTTTTAGACTATGCACATAAAGAAAAATATCAAAATGAGACTAAACCGGGACTAAAACCGGTCAGGACAAACCAGTCAGGGAGTCAGGACCAAACTACCAACCCTGGAAACCAGGACCAAACCAGGACCAAATCAGGACCACGTTAGACATGGTTTAGTCCAGATTTAGTCTTACTCTACTGCAGCATAAGGGTGAATTGGTTGTGCAAAGTCTGAAGTTTGAAATAGACTGCCGTTTCCTTGGTCCCTGTGCCTGTGAAACTGTGGGCTTACTGCATAGCTCAAAAGATTAGCTACAGTTTTAATTACAAACACAACATGATCTAATCTAATGAGATAGACATTTCAGTATCTACCTCTGTGACCCAACAAAACCAGTGAATACTTAAAATGAATATGTAGTTACATGAAGTCTTACTGCTTCATGAATACATTTGTATATTTGTTTTTTAAATTATATAACTGATAACCTTAACATTGGTATTTATGTGTAACTTAAAGGGCCCATGTTATGCTTTTTTTTAATCTATGTTATAATGTTGTTTCCTCATCACAAACACACCTGGAGTTTAGTGTTGTTTCATTCTCACATGTTTAACACACAAATTCTGCATATTTAGGCAGAGTTCTTCTCTCAAAACAGAAAGCACTCTTTTATAATTTGGATAATTTCAGTCCTGGAATGGCCAATCTCTGCTGAATAAAGGTGAAAAGTAGTTGTTAACTTGAAAACTACCACTACATGACATCACAAGGTGTAGCTCTGAGATGTAGACAGACTAATAAATAACACAGGGTTACTAAAACATATGTTGGTTGGTTAGTTAAAGAAAGAATGCGATTTGAGCACTTAAATCAGAGGTGCCCAAACTTTTTTTTATCGAGAGCCACATCTCAAAACATATTTGAAGTGGAGGGCCACAGACCGGTGATCAATGCAGTTCGGTGCTTTATATACAGCTTTGACAGAGCCGCTGTGTATTAATAAGGCTTGAAACACATTCATTTTAGGTCTTTATCACAATGCAATGTGATGTTTGAGGACATAGTGGTAGAAATAGTTTAATTTGCTGTTAAAAGTGCTGCTTATGATCAATTGGGCCAGTTCAGCAGGAGACCTGTGGGCCAATAAAAATGGTCCGAGGGCCGCATTTGGCCCCCGGGCCATAGTTTGGACACCCCTGACTTAAATGATCAGAAGAAAAAATCAAGAACAGATGGAACAGGTAGAACAGAGTGTTATGGGACTCTATACTGCTGTATTATAGGGTTATAAAAAGTATCCAACATCAGATACTAAAAAAGTATCTAATACCAGATACTAATGAATACCAATACTAAGAGATACTCATTTGAGCAGGTATTTATACTAAAAAAGTCACATTCACGGGGCAGAAATGAATCCTTTGGAATGCTCTTGACCTGTTTCAGAACAAGTATAAGACCAGATAGACGAGTATACGCCCATGGACCACTATGGAACCTACCTGGACAACTGAGGGATTACACAGATATAAGGCCAAATGGTAATATAAAAGAAAGTACTGTGATTGTGTTGAAAATCACATTCTGTTGTCTAGGAAAGAGTGTCTTTGTTATCATTGTGGTATTGGAATCGGTATTGAGTATTGAGTCTAATCCTCAGTATCAAGTTTGATTTTTTAGCATCGTGACAACTCTAGTGTATTATAACAAGACCATGCCCTAGCTCTTACCCCATAATTCACACAGCATATGGGTCTTTCACAGCAATTCATTTGTTTCGCAGCCAAAGCTTTGTTAGCCCGGCCATTTACAATACAATAAGTAACTCTAGATGGGAGTCTTATGTAAATAATAGCTTTAGTTCTTATTAGGTGGTGGGAAGTGGCTCAGAGTGATGGCAGAACCAGGTGGAGGAGAAAAACATGAAGAACATAGACATAGAGAACAGAAGCAGACACGCTCCCACTCATGAGGAGTCCAGTTTCACAACAGTCTACTTTTGTGTGGTCAGAACAAGAGCAGTTTTGTAGATGTCTTCAACAGATTTAACAGAAGCTAGAATATGTTATGTCTATATGAAACAGCATGTAAGTGTAATGCTGTTGTCACAGTACTAAAATTTACATACTAAGGAATAAACTCAATACTCAATACCGATTCTGATACCACCATGATAATAAAATACTCTTTATTTATACAAAGAATGAGATTTTCAACATTAAATCTTACTACTTTTTATTTTCATGTGGCCTTATATGTATGTAATCCCTCCAGGTATGTTAAATAGGCATGTACGAGTCTACGTGGTTTATATTTGTAGTGATAGAGTTCAATATCATTCTTTTTGTGTCTATACTTCCTGACATGAGTGATCTAGTTTTAATACTATTTTTGGTATCGATTGGTATCAGATTTTTTTGATACTTTTGACAACCCTTAAGTGTTATATTGTTGCACTAAAGTCTGCATTGTCTTGTGATTGTAGAGTTGTTGCAATACTAAAATTTCAAACTTGATTTCAAGGGCCAGACAAGATAAGGGCAGATACTAGATTGTATTTTTCCTACCACAATGATAATTAAAAGGCCTGTAGCCAATTTTTTTGCTCACTGTATCTGAGCAAATGTATCTAGCCCCAGTACAGATATATTGTGTAAGCAGCTCGTGAAGTCAAAATAAGTCTGCTGTGTGCTGTCCGCATCTAATTATAAAGCGTTTTATTGTCTGATAATCAGGGAGTATATGTTACCATGCCAGTTGTTGTTGCTTTACCGTCACAACAAAACTCCACTTAAGTCTCTGAGAGTGTAAAACGTGCTTATAAAGTAATTGCACACAATGGGTGGTATTATAGTCTGAATAGTAGTCCTAATTATATTGTACTTTGAGTCATGTTTTGTTATGTTTTTTTTAGTTGCAAGGATAACTTGTCACTTGTAATTATTTAGGGAAATTCAAAACTTTGTCACTAACTTTGATTATAAGCTGCCTTTTCTGTCTGCATTTCAACTGAACTTTTTAATGTTAATGACAGAGGGAAGTCGTAGGAAGAGGAGAGAGTACAACAAGAACACAGATAGCAATAAAACTGAACTGAGCTACGGAAAGCCTGAGTCACTCCAGGTGAAAGCAGGACACAATCAAACACAGACCCCAGACCAATGGATTATTCTATTTGTTTTGAAAATTAGTTTCATTACATTGGTCTGGCTTTTAGATAGTATTTGGTGTTTTTTTATGGAAATGGGACAGGTGTTGTTTATGGCTTGTTTATCAGGCTAGTGGTTTGATCACACCCGAGGTTCTGATCACTATTGTGGTCAACCAGATGCTGCACAGCATTTTCAAATCAAATCCCACATCTTGCAAACCGAGTCCTGTAAAAAACCTAATGTTCATCAGCAGAGGTATAGAGCGCTCAGCAGCAGCCACTCTCCTTTTACCACTTCCACTCATGTTGTGTGTCCACCTCGATGTTGATGAATGTGTATATTGTAGGCCCATACAGTCTATGCACACTCAATCTCTCCACTCTGCCTCTTTTACGAGTGGCTGTCTTCCACTGACTTGTACTTTCTCTCTCTTTACTTTGTTTTATCATGCACCATATATTGCTATCAACTCCTCTGTTTATTCATAAATGATGTTATGGTACTTGGTCTGAAAAATAATCTATTGAAATAAATTACTAACTTACTAAATAAATTGTATTTAGTTTCAACTGATTAGCATCTTGGTACAGATTTTTTGACAACCCCAGCCTTAAAAAAATGCTCAAAAATCTTGTGGCGTTGCTTTTTAAGCAGCAGAGATCTGTACATCTGGTAAATTGAGCCTAGACAGATTACAGCCTTCTGTCTCTCTCGTTCTCTCTCTTCGTCTCTCTCTCTCCCCTTCTGTCTTTCTTTCCTTCACTTCCTCCCTTCGTAAAGCAAGAATGCAAAACAATAAATGTCCCCAGAGCTAGTCGTGTACACCGTGTTTCCAGCCAAAATGTTCCACTTTGATTTCAACACACTCAATAACTTCTTTTCAATACAAAGTCATTTTTTTTTGGTTACTACCTATTAGCATATGCCCTTTACAAAGCTAACCAATTCACTGTAAAAAAGAAAATACCTAGGAGTTAGAACTTTTTACATTTTAAATCATAATTTTGATTTGAGAAGTTTTGAATAATTAGCAGACAAGATTACACTCATTTTCAAATATAGACATTTCTGATTGTGCTGGTGTCTGCTCTATAGTTATAATCTATGACACCTGTGGATCATTATGTTACAATTTGCACATTTTAAATCACAATATTCGCCTAAAATGACTTAATAAAAGAAACAAGTCCGCCGATTTCCGTAAAAACTGTAGCACCCAATGGGAGCTGGTGTTGCTGTAAATGTCATCACAAAAAAGAGCCGAGAGCTGTCGGCCCCGCTGTCGGTGAAAACGGGGATTGATCTGCAATGTGGCGTTTTGCAAATAAGCGATTAAAGATTGCTCAAACATGCACGAGTCACTCCAAAAGCAACTTCGAGAGAGTAAATGAGAACGGAAACAACTATAACATGGTTAAAAGCTTTGAAAAGTCCATTTTGCATTATAGATCTGCTTTAAAGGTATACTGTAACATTTTAAGGCTCTGACACCTGCTTGTCTCCATGGAGATGTTATTCCTCTGCCTGGAATGATCTTCTGATTATTATTATTATTATTTTTTTCATATCTTAGTTTAGTTAGTTTAGTAAAATGTGTTCCTTATCCATAATTTCTTTCTCTGGATTTTGGATGGAATTTGTGGTGTTGATGACATAGAGACGTAGAGGTATTTTGTCTTAGAACTCAGTGCTACTTCCTGTATTTTTGTACTTTATAACTTTTTTCTCCACAAACTGCCACTTAACTGAGATAAAACTATGGTAAACATTAAGCACAGGTACTAACCCAACCTGTCCAAGTAATAATTAAACATCAAAAACATGAAAACCTGTCATATGCACTTTAACTAAGCAGGTCAAACATGAAAATGGTCATGTGACTTTTTTTAAAAAAAACTCAAATTAAGATTATTATTCAGAATTAATCTGAACACATTGTACAGGTGACAATGAAATAGCATTTGCAGGAATTGGGTCAGAGCAAAAAGCCAAAAAGCTTGGAGGGTCTTGTGACTGCTGTGAAGAGGTGGACTTGTCAGGTCGCCCAAATACACAAATCCTACAATAAAAAATCTCATTCACTCCAAGAAATGAGTTCTTTTCAGTCGTGTAAGTGCTACTTCAATATGTTGTGCAATTTATGCTTTTATTGCTACATAAATCACATATAGAGACTGCTACTTCTGCTAATACGGCCTGAGGAATTATAATATCATCATAACTACTTGAGTAGGCCGATACAATACAGTACATAGGACATACATAGGACTGTAATACTACTAAAACTACTACTAAAACTCAAATCACTGTGATTCTGCTCAGTGGGTTTATAACTTTATTATATTACATTTACTTAAAGGTGCACTATGTAACTTTTCTGGTGCAGGGTTCCTCACCTGCTTGTTTCAATGGAGATGTTAGTGCTTTACCTACAATGTTCCATCAAATTGCATTAAACTTATTAGCTCCATAGAAACTAGCAAGTTACATAGCCAGGCCAAGTTACAGGTCAGATCTGTGGAGAGGCAAGCTCCCTCACGGTTTGGCATGGGCAAACCTCCTTGCCTGAGCTCGTCAGATCTCAAAGGTCTCAGCTGGGCTAAAACTTAGAATGGAATGTGAATTCCAGCTGCTATAGTGGGGCAGCAGTAGCACAAAATGTTGTTGTGTCCTTAGGCAAGGCACTTCACTCACATTCCTAGTATAAATGTGGTGTGTGTGCATGTGGTGGAGGTCGGAGGGGCTGATGGCACAGATTGGCAGCCTCGCTTCCGTTCGTCTGCTCCAGGGCAGTGAATGCACGATAATGCACAATAATCTCTTGGAAACAAGCAGGTGACAGATCTGCAACCTGAAAGTTACATAGTGTACCTTTAATCATATTAACAATATTCTTACCTTTTTTGATGTTTTGCCATTCTAACACTAGGCATTGTCAAAAATGTAATAAGTGCTGTGTTGCTAAAGTCCCTATGTCCCTAGTGCCTGTCTGTATAATACACAGTTAGACACAGTTGAGCGCTTTAAACCAGAGAATGACGTTGCATATTCTTCTAATAGTTTTCAATGGAAGATTTTTTTCAGAGATTTAATGTTTCGCCCTGTTGGCATTTTATCATAAGTGAACACAAACCGCAGACAGACCTGAACAGCGACAGCATTCACTTTCATTGTATTGCATCAGAAGATAACCACAATAACAAAAACACTCATGAACACTGATCACTCTAATTCTGACACTGACAGCTAATGAGTTATAGCCTTAAACAGTATGTTGTCTGACTGATTTAGCTATCCAAACGTGCTGAGTTGGTTTTGTTTGACCCTTGACCTTTGACTGTTAATCTGCAGCTCATTGACACCTGGGCATGAAGAGGACTGGAGGAAACGCGTGCAGATGTTTACAGACCAACACTGGAGCAGAGGTAAATACCCACACAACGCCTCTGTGTGTCTGAGGAGAGGGGGTATTTGAGGCGCAAACTGCAGCCGGCTGAGGGCAACAGAGACGGAGGGGGCATGGAGACAGGTGTAAAGACTGTGGTTTGGTGCAGGACTGAAAAATGAGCTTATAATTAGGGTGTTAAATATTATATTTTATTTGCTCTAATGAAAAAAACAAACAAAAGTGGGGTGTAAAGTAGTCAGGTAGTTCAAGAAATTACACAAGTAAGAGCAAAAAAGTATTTGTCAAAAGTACCAAAATCCCCTTTCAATCCCACCTTCCTCTTCGATTTGTATCACAATCAATCACAATTGAACATTCTTGCTACATACAGTTGCTCAGTCATCCACTGATCAGTCTTTTTGACAGTTATGTGATTGAAAAGATGCCAAATAAATACTATGAAATATGCTGAGTGTGTTTTCATTGTATTATTGTACATATAATTAATAATTAATTAATACCACTATACAATCACATGTAAAGAGCAGAACTATGGAAGGTGGCGAAGAGACCTGAGTTGCCATACATTAATGAAATACTGTGTTTTTGTTCCATTAAATCAGTGGGCAGAGCTGCCCTGTGTCTGTGGCATCTCTCCTCACCCCACACCTGTGATACCTGCGGGGAGTGACCCTGGGTGCTGTGACAGGACGGGTTGCACTGGTGCACATGAACCACTATGGAACCTACCTGGACGACTGAGGGATTACACAGATAAAAGTCTGCATGGTAATATAAAAGAAAGTATTATTTAATGTTCAAAATCAGTCTATTGTGTAAATAAAGTGTTTTTATTGTAATTTTAGCATTGTGACAGCACTACCCTCCTGCCCCTCGCCTCTCACTGTTATGTCTTAGGTTTTCATGATAAAGTAACTAGCTTAAAAATCTCAGGATGTTTTGACTAACTGGTATCCCCAGGTGATTGGCTCTCGGCGGTCACATGGCGTCATCACAAGTGTCTCTCCCGCCTTTCTCTCTCTCCATCTTCTCTTATCCTCCTGTCTTTCTCTCCCTCCCCTTTCTCTCCTCCTCTCTCAACTCTCTCTATGCCTTCCTCTCTTCAATCGTCTCTTTCTCCCTCTCTCTCTTATCTCCCTACTCTTTCTGTTCCTTCTTCTCTCTCCTCTCCCTATCCCTCCCTCTCTTACCCCCCTCTCCCGCTCTGCCTTTCTTACAATGATCTCGTCCTTCCTCTCTCTTCTTATCACCCTATCTTTCTCTCCCCCGGTTTTCTCTCTCCTCACACTCTCTGTTCCTTCCTACATCTCCTCTCCCTATCCCTCCTTCTCTTACCCCCCCCCCCCCATCTCTCTCTCTCTCTCTTTGTCTATGTCAAATTAAAGTGTGTGTCTGTGTGCTGCGATGCGTGTCAACTTCAAAGGGGGGACCTGGAGGTATATATTACACCTGAACTCTTTCACCTGCGCCAAACCGATCTGTATCAGCGCTATGGGGATTAGCAGCGGGTATTCACAACACATGCTAACATGCTAAGCTAACCAACGGAGCAACAGAACCATAGGCTAAAGTAGGGTGACCAGATTTCCAAAATTAAAAACTACCACCCGAGTTGGGATGGTTGGTATAAATAAAACTGTTTCACTTGCATCAATATATAATCTGAGGATGCAACTGACAGCCTTTTTTGAATTATGTATGTATTTTCTGTATTTTAGCTAAACAAATGAAAATATATTGCTCCCTTTACTGTTGGCAGGGATCAAATTGGTCTAAAATAGGGACACCTGGGATATTTCTTGTATAAAACTGGGACAAATCACTGGTTTTGGATAAATCTGCTGGGACAGGGGATGCGGGGCTCAAAACTGGGACTGTCTCACATAAATAGGGATGTCTGGTCAGCCTAAGTCAGAGGTGCCCAAACTTTTTTTTATCGAGGGCCACATCTCAAAACATATTCGAAGCAGAGGGCCACAGACAGTGCAGTGCGGTGCTTTATACACAGCTTTGACAGAGCCGCTGTACATTAATAAGGCTTGAAACACATTCATTTTAGGTCTGTATCACACTGCAATGTGATGTTTGAGGATATAGTGGTAGAAATAGTTTAATTTGCTGTTAAAAGTACTGCCTATGATCGATTGGGCCAGTTCAGCAGGAGGCCTGAGGGCCAATAAAAACTGGTCTGAGGGCCGCATTTGGCCCCGGGGCCATAGTTTGGACACCCCTACCTAAGTTAAAGTGCATTTGACAGATTCATGTATTTTTCTAATTCTGAGTTGGTTTGGTGGGATAGTGCCTGTGGTAAATATTTATCATATTTTTTTTACATCAAGACAAAAAGTTGGAATGAGCAGTGAGTTCTAAAACAGAATCCCTCTAGCCTACTTATGTCATCAATTTTATCCAAAATGCAGAGATAATTTACGCACAAGAAAATAATTTTTCTGACATTTGAGGTCTAAGTTTCAATCAAACATTTTCATATTTATATTTCAAATTTTATCATATTCCATGCAATTTGTGTTATCATAACTTAAAGATCATTCACCCATTTTAAATCAATTAACTTTTTTGGAATGTGTGCTAAAATATTAAATACATAACAATGAATAAAATTACTATAAATTATTAATCTGTTGTTTATTTCTTATAATTCCAATGTATGATTTCAATGATTTGTGTGTCAATAATTTCTAATATTTTTGAAATGCTTACTCCATATGAATATCTGGGTATATGTACAGCGGAGACTTTTTTCCACTAGAGGGCAAGAGTGAGACCCCGACTATGCCAAGACTAATTGTCAAAGAGCCTGCAGAAGTGAGATAAGTTGTTAAGATCACTTTTAGCACTTAAATTGGCATTGAATTAATAAAAAGGTCAACTATATAAAGCTTTAGGATCTTGATACTGATTTTTGTCAAAATAATAAATAATCTTTGGTCCATTGCAGATAATGTTCAAGTAATTTCATATTGTCAAATTGTCAGCTTTTGTCACTTGTAGACTTACTCATAGTGGGTGAGTAACCAAAACTTTTACTCGAGTACTGTTACTCAAGTAGGACTAACAATATACTGCTGGAAAAGTGCAATTTCTTTAAAAAGTTACACAAGTAAATGTAACTCAGTACTACCCACATCTGCTTAAGATGCTATTAGATGGCATCAAATCATATAGAAATTCAATCAGGAATCTACCTATATTTCATCTATCAACCAAATACTTTTCCATTGTCAAGCTATAAGTAATCACATTTTTCTGCTCTTTTGATAGGGGTCTAGCAAAAATGGCGGAATCCAGTTAACCACATTCCTGGGGTCTTCCTCTGCTTTCGTCTCCATGGCAACCATTCTTCCTCCGCACAGACCAGACTTGTAACATGTCCGACCACAACAAAAGAACCAAGCATCTCCCATCAAAAGGTGGCCTTACAATGACTTCTGGAGGTTTAAAAGGGTTTTTGACACGAGATGCTGCTCTGGGAAGTTGTCCATTAAAATCCATCATCTCTCAATATGGTAAAACTTTAGTTAAGCGCATCGAAATGAAAGAATTTGGACAATTTGAGCTAAAAAGTAAGGGTTTATGCTATATGGGTGCTCAAAAATGCAATTAGACAAGAATTGTTAAATATATACACGGAATATCTATCTAGAATGAAATCTAGGACTGTTACCATAGTAATTAACAATTAAAAAAACACAATAATTTTTTTGATCTTTGAATGGGCAAAAGTCCTCAAAATGTTGCCTATAACCGGAAAGAAAACTCAAACAATGAAAAAAAAAATCTTAAGCTGTATAAAATTGGAAAAGCATGTCCAGATGTAAAAATGTGCGCTTAAAAGTGCCTCCTGGCCTGGAGACGTAGGCGTGTTTTAGCGCTCGTGCTCATGAATATTTAATGAAGTTGAATATTCACGAGGCTCATTGTAATATTACATTAGGCACAGAGTGAGAGGTTTGTTTAGCTGCAAGAGCGTGACACTGCAGTGCAAATGAAGATAGCAGCCGACACATGCGACCAGCAAGGCACCAAGTTAAACAAGAGAGTCCAAGAATGCGCAAACAGTCCCGTACTTGCCCAATGCGCGCTAAATAAACTGCAGGTGCAATGGAATATCAGTGCAATGTACAGCGATGAAGTTACTAGATATCAGGTCTGAAAGCAACACGTATGCATGAGATATAAAGCAGGAAATGTCAATGGATAGCTCTTGCATGAAGCAATAAAATGATTAAAGCTGGACCGATCATTTTACGCATAGTACTGGATAAGTAACAGTGCGCTTGTTTACACGGATGATGCCTGTCACTGTGTCACCGTGGATGTCTACACGAAGCGGCTATTACGCGCAGTTTTTGCAAGTTGTCCACAAAGATAAATGGAGAGGGTAAGGTGCTGGCGTGTTAGCACAGGTTGGGGGAAGAAGAAGAAACGTGATGCGCGGTGGAAAGCAGGGCATATAGCCGTGAAAACTGTGGAATTCCGACGCACACGGCACGGTTATATTTGCGTAAAAGTGCTGGAAAGCCGTGCGTAAAAGTTGAACGACAAAGTGGGCAAAATGCATGTTTGAGTTGGGCTGAGTCGTGCACTTGTTTTAATCCTGATCCCTATTAATAACTTTGCGTCTGGGGCCGGTCATATCCCAAAAAGCAAAGCCGGTTGTGATTCAAAGTGAAGTAAAGTTGCTTTGAGTAAGTAGAAAAGGGGTACAAAAGCTGCACTTACCGCAGAATCTGACTGTTGCACCGTTACGCACAAGGCGACGAAGACCACAGCCGCGGCGAGCCGTGGCAGCCCGCTCTGGCTTCTCATCTTGCTCTGGGGGGCACTTTTCCTCTTCTTCCCCTATAAAACAAACTTCGATCCTCCTGCGTAAAAATACAACCTGAGGATACCTAAAAACGTGACATAGCCCCCTCTTTTCCCCCGTGTACCCTTCGCGTTGGGTGCAAAAGACGCGATAGGATACAACTTCTACTTGCTCGCTAAAAAGGCTGCGCGTCGCTGGTTTGTTGAGCTGGCGGAGGCTCCTAATGGTCCTGGCACCCAACGCCTCTGTAGTCCGCCTCCTCTCAACTTCCAAAACCTGCCCAGACTGAACACCGCGCGCAAGGATACACGCAACTTACCCCAAACTATTCACAACACAAAACAGCGCAAACTCCAACTCTTGAACAACTTACTCCAAGTAACTCTCTCATCAGATAGTCCACTCTTGCATTTAAAATCACGTCTAATTTTGCTTTAGTGTAACATAGTCCCTAGACGCGCGGAGGGATACTATTGCTTCCCGCTGCATGCATTACCAAGCCTACCCAACGCCCGCGGCTCCACAAAAAAACGTCTTCACATGTAGCATTTTATTTGACATTTTCTATAAGCCCGGGCAAGTCGCATTCCTGCCACTGTATTTAAAAGGTCAAATTCTACCTTTTTGACTCTTGACTCCTGACATGAGGATGCTGCTGCTGCTAGCAATAGAGATGGTGGATGAGATTGACCAGGTGCAGGGAAAAATGCACATATTTGAACAGATAATATTAATTGGAGCACAATTTGCACAGTAGACCATTACAGCTGCACATTGTTAGTTTAAAGTTATAATGGGGTGATCAAATTTTCAATTAGGCAAGCATTGATAAATATATGTTTTCCAAATGGTCAAGAAATATATCTTTAATGTATCCATGGGTTGCAGAGTGAAATATTGCACAGTTTCATAATAATTAACACTTATACATTATGTAAATGGATAGCAATGTGCTTGTCAGATACTGTTCACATCTTACTAAAAAGATGTTGAGATAGTTTATTGTAATTATGAGCATTTCAAGCATGCTGCATCCCCCTTTTGTGTTTTATGAAAGAAATCCAAATGGCCAGCCAACAATAAACATTTATTTGATCAAAGTTATTTAAAGTAGTAGTTGTCTAAGGTATGGAAAAATCAGATACTAATCGATACTGAACTAGTACTCATTTGAGCAAGTATTGATATTAAAACAGTCACATTCACAGGACAGAAATGAGAAATGAACCTGTCCTGAATAGATTTAGAATGATCTTGAGCTGTATCAGAACAAGTGTAATAGACTAGTATAGACCCATGGACCACTATGGAACCTACCTGGACGACTGAGGGATTACACAGACCTAAGACCACATGATAATATAAAAGAACTATTATTAATTAATTTGGTATTGTATCAAGTCTCGAGTCTATTCCTTAGTATCAAAATTTTGAAATTTTAGTATCGTGACGACACTTAGGGAGACTAAAATAAACAAGGCCTAAACAAGAAATCAAACCAGGACTAGACCAGGACAAATTTTAGACTTATGGAACATGAAACCGGTCTACTAAAGGACTAAATTGAGCACAAATCAGCAGAATTTCAATGGACCTCTCAATGTCAGTATCTAAATCAGTATTGAGTATCGAGACTATTCCTTAGTATCGAAATCGAGTTTGAAATGTTAGTATCGTGACAATACTAATCTGAAGCTAAATTAACATGTTGTGACTAACAGCTCTGGCACTCAGTTTGGTCTAAAGACTAAAATAGAACCAACACACAATCTGTTACTAACTGCTCCCAGTGTCAACTTTGACTTTGCATAATCCAAAATGTAATGTAGCAATCAAGGTGGGGTCGCATAACACACTTAAAGAATTTCATTTTTGTTATGTCTGGATGCAATTTCATGTTAAAACCAAAATCCAGTGTTTAGTCTGTGTCACAATGTTAGTGGCAGTTATAAATTTGGATAGGTTGTTGAGAGAACTTTCAGTAAAGTAGTTTAAAAAGTAGTTAATCAACCTTTTGCATAGTTGCTACATCAAGTTGTTTGGTGAGGTTGAGGTTTGGTGATTTTGTAGATTCAAAAGTTTGACTATTTGCTCTTTCTATATAACTGGAAATGTAAGTTTTCAATGAATATTGTTCTAGATTGCACCCATCTGAGTACTTTTACTTGAGTGAAAGTGTTGGTTACTCTTGTGAGTGAGTCTACAAGTGACAAAAGCTTTATGTCGACAATAAGAGATGATTTGAACATTTGTGTTTCTTGCAGCGCTCCTCCAGATATGATTTAGTTTGTCTAATTTTTGTGTCTGTCCTTTGAAAATACCAGATTTTGTGCATTATTTAATGTTTTGTCCTTCCAATTACATTCACTTCAATATATAAATCAGATGTTGCGTTAAGACAGTTGCTCTTTAAGTTACTTTTATTTGAGTCATTTCTTAGACCACTACTTTGTACTTCTACTTGAGTAATAGAAGAAGAAGTAACGTTACTCGAACTTTTTGACTGCTAGGTTATACCCACCTCTGATAAAAGGTTGGGAAATGGGCAGAGAGGTAATTATCAGTCTATTTCTATCATGACTTTTGTGAAAGGCTATTTGGACAACTTTCACTGTAAAAAGCATGGACTTTCTTGCAGGTGCGTCTCCATCGCTTCCCTGTCACAGAATGAGCAGTTTTGATGCTTCGTGCCTCTCCGCGCTGGTCCTAAATGGCTCGGTTTGAGTGACATGCGCTGAAGCCCCGCCTCTCTGGCTCTGTGCAGGCGCTGCTGAGTCGAAGCGCTTCACCAACAGCCCGAGAACGCAGCAGCAGCGAATCCACGGCTGCAAGTTTTGGTGAGTTTTGGACACGCTCTGATTTCTATGACACAAATCGCATTTTCTCAACTCTCCGCTTTCAGAAATCTAACCTTGTGCTTTCCGTGCGCTCGTTTTACGCGCGTGTTCCTCCCAGATGAGAACGATTTTGGTGCCGTCGATGAGTGCCAGTGAAGCGGGGACTCGGTGCTGAAGACGCGGGGGATAAAGTCTGGTTTTGCGGTTCCCCGTCTAACCGAGAAACATGAAAGTCCTGTAAGTTCATTTAAACTTTATTTCGGTCCGCTTTTGAGCCATTTTACACTTAGTAAACTGCGTGTACAGCCTTTAACGAAACCGCTGCGTGTCTGTCCCGGTGCACTTTACCTGGTTCAGTCAGTGTGCCCAAGAGCGACCTGTAATCGGACTAACACCTATTTTTTTTTATATTTCTTTGACAGAGTCTGCGTGGTGGTGTTCCTGATCGCGTCCACCTATGCGCAGGGGGTAAGTCCTGTCTCTATATTCTTAAATGCTTTTATGTTTAGATCACATCCACACACAAATGTCGTGTTTGTGGCATGTTTTGGGGACCTTGTAATGATTTATATCCGTGCGTAAAGTTACCTCGCCTGTGCGTAAAACCACTTGACATTTAGTTTAACCATGTGGGCGTCTTCCTATTTACAGTACTTTCAAGTTTTGTGTTATAGAAAATGTTATGCCAAAAAGGTTTTAAGTCAAATGTTTGAGCTTTCTTAGTAGTAAATGTGTTTTAGTGTAGCCTTAGGGGCAGGTAGGAGATGTCGTTCATTTTTTTTGAGTGGGCCCGCTTCTCGCTTTTATTAGCTATGCAAAGCCCGCCCAGCTCCTGAATATGTAAAGAGGAGCACGGAATAATATTATCCGCTGCATCTGATGGAGCAGGCTTAGGCCACGCTCTCATCTGAGGCTAAAACAGGAAACATATGGGATTAACTAAAGGCTCTAGATAATAAAATGCAAAATGTATACATCAGGCATAACATAAGCTTCAGTTTAGCAAATTAAAAGACACAGTAATGGACAAATCGCATAATACACCATAAGCTGTTTTAGACCAGTTATTTATTTTTACATTTTATACAATACAATATATTTAGATTTGTTTTGTATTCTGTTGTATTATGTCTATGTAAGTATAACTATAAGGCCGAGGTCTCCAACCTTTTTTCTATGTTGAGCTAACTTTACAAAATGAAAATGCTACGGAGCTACACATTTTGCAAGAAATTGAGTAAATATAAGAGCTACGTCAAACCTTAGACGGGATATTGTTAGATGTCTATAAAAGATGAGCCATTATCCATTTATTTTATTTATCTATCTTTATTTATACAGGAAGAGCTCAACAAAAGGACTCAGACTCTCCTTTTCATGGGCGGCCCATTCAAATACAGAAAAAAAAAACCCCAAAACAAATAAATACATAAGTTCATTTAAAACATTAAAACAGGTGCAGGTGTGATTATAAATGTTTATTACCAGATTATTAAATTGCATTTGTGGCATGTCCTTGAAATATATTCCATTTTTGGGAAGCAAAATAACCAAAGCATTTTTTTTTTCCCATTTCTGTTCTGTTGCGGCCAGTTTTTAGTCTTATACAGTCATGAGATCTTATATTAAAAGTTCTTGTACCAAAGTTCAACAAGCAAGTGAGATATTCAGGCAGTGTATCAAGTAATCCATTATAAACAAGTTGTTCTCTTTTGACAGATAGCATTGGCCAACCTACTTTTTCATAGTGTACAGTGATGGATTTTAAACTCATCACCTGTTATGAAACGAAAGTCTGAGTGAAAGAGTGGATTTGAAGGTTTCAAAGTAGACGCTGAAGTCTGCATGTATATCATCTCACCATAATCCAGTTTATTAGTGCACAAGCTTTGACATAAAAATTATACGTTTCTAATGGTAACAGCCATTTTCAGGTTATTCAGTACAATATGTATAATTCAGAAATCCCTTGACGAGCTACTTGGAAGGAGGTGGAGAGATACTGGTTGTCTGAATAATGGCAATATATAATGGATTGATAAATGTAAGTGTTTGTTTAATAGACTGTGGTGTTTTTGTAAGGAATTTTAGTTTGACAAGTTCCAAGCAACATCTTTTATGCTCCCTGCAAACGATATAACAAAATAGCCCAAGTATCAAAAATCTTAATCTCAACTTTCATTAATATTCTAAGTGTCGTTTGAACCCAGCTTTGTTCATACTTGTCAATGATGTAATGGCTGGACTTGTTGCACAGTTCTCTGAGGTCCTGACCAGCAAACTGCATTGGGTCATCTCCTAATTACAATGAGAAAAAAGAAGTATTTGCCGCTTAAGACGTGAGCATTTAGTGATCTGCATGAACATGTTTGTGAAAGTCCTTTGGAGGTCAGGAAGTCTCTCATCCCACTAAAGATATAGAGACATTAACCCAATCAGAGCTCCCTGGGGTTAACTGATTGAGGTGCATTGACTCTGAATTGGGTTCTCCGCCCCCCTAGTCCCCCTTTAGGCTGTTGTGGGTTGTATCACAGTGACACAGGGGGGTCAGTGGATGGATATGCAAAACGACAAGTGACAGATTGCTTCATTGGGTGGTCCTAAGTAAAATGCATTTATTTTTAATGACCAATGTAAAAACAATAGAGTATCATAAGAGGTATAAGCTAGTGTTGTGTCAAACTTTGATACTAAGGAATACACTTGATACTGAATCCAATACCACGATGATAATGAAAAGCACTCTTTTTCTAGACCACATATGTCAAAATAAGGCCCAGGGACCAAATCTTGCCCACGGTTTAATTATATTTGGCCGGTGGGATCATATCAAATGTGCATTAGAGCTGGCCGCCAGTATAAATTTTTCAATAAATATTGAGTTTGATGAATTTGTCTCAGGTTTTTAATTTTGGCCCACTGTGCATTTGAGTTTGACACCCCTGGTCTAGACAATAAAATGTGATTTTGAACATTAAATAATAGTACTTTTTATATTACCATGTGCCCTTATATCCAAGTAGGTTCCATAGTGGTCCATGGGTGTATACTAGTCTATACTATACTGGTACTTGTTCTGAAACAACTCAAGATCATTCTAAAGCTATTCAGGAAAGGTTAATTTCTGTCATGTGACTTTTTAGTATTGATAGGTGCTCAAATGAGTATCTAGTTTCGATCCTAGTTTTAGTATTAGTACCAGATAATGATGATCAAAATACACAAAATACACATTTATAATCAACATTAGCTGATTAATTGTTGCAGCTCTACTAAAAAGATTGACATTTCAAATGACATTTTCTTTGGGCCATCCAGTATGTCCTGACCTTGCCACAGTAACCTCCGTGCAGTGCCTCTCTCTCTCCCTTACACTTTCTCTCTCTCCTTCACCTCTATGAGATGTTTTCTCTTTGCCAACAGCTGTGTTCCTCTCCACACACAAAACCCACCCTCCGCCCGCCCGCTACCTCAAACATGATCTGCAACACATTTCCCATTTGGATCACACCTCTCTCCGAAGCATGGAGGACAAGTGAGGTTTTGGCTACAAGACAAGACAGGGAAAGAGACAGATAAACTGGATAGTAGGTAGGAGGGGTGTTAGAAGTATTGAAAATCTGATATGTATCAATATGACAAAACTAGATACTCATGTGAGCAGGTATTGATACAAAAAAAACTCACATTTACAGGACAAATGAACTTTTCCTGAATAGCTTTAGAATGATCTTGAGCTGTATCGGACCACACAGACTAGTATGGAGCCTACCAGGATGACTGAGGGATTACACAGATATTAGGCCATTTGGTAATATAAAAGAAAGTACTATGATTTAATGTTGTACAAATCACATTCTGTTTTTAATTATCATTTCAGTACCGGAATCTGTATTGATTATAAAGTCAATTAGTTTAAAAGTTTAGCATTGTGACGCGATGACCTACTAAGTTAAAAATAGAAACAAGGCAACACTATGCATTATAAGATATATAGCGTGAATTTGTCTTATTTTAGATCGTGCATATATAATTTTTGGCAGAGGTGAGGTCACAGGGCAAAGGTGAAAGTGGTGGGTGTGAGAGAGGGGAGCAAAGTGTAAAAGAATGTCCCATGTAGCCCTATTGCTCCTGCAGGCAGTGGGCATGTTCCACCAGGATCCACAGGTATTCAACTTCAGACAGGACGGAGGGAGGGGGGGGCGGCTCTGTGTCTTCACTCTATGTCCATGGCGAATGTTCCAAAGTGTGGCTTTAACTTTTTCTGCAACATTTCTGCAAGTGTAATCATGCAGGTGACCAGAAAGCTATGCAGTGTTGCTTTAAATGAACATGTGGTGTTGGAATTTTGTCTTTTTTCCCCTTAAATATGACCAAATTCTATTGACTCACATTGTTTAAGTTGCTTCAATGCCTTTCCCCAACTAACCACACGGAGGATGGACATGCTGTGTTTTAAGTGTATATCTTTTATTATATCAAAAGATTAAGGGTTAACACGCATCATATTTCATGAGAAAGAACAGATGACATCCACCAGTCTTTGTAATTGTGAGGTTGAGACAGCTGTCAGACCCAATTAAAAGTGATTAATGACTTCACTCCCATTGGAACATATTCGGGTGGATGATTTCAGGTATACAAGATAAGACCTATATTATCACTCTATAGCTCCAGTCTGGGCAGTAATATTTCTTATTTAGGTCAAGGCAAAGATTATATAGCATAGTGTTGTCACGATATCAAAAATTTGTTACTGGATTTTGATACTAAGGGAAAAACTCGATACTCAATGCTGATTCCAATGCCACAATGATAATAACAAACACTGTTCAACACACTTCAACATTAAATCATAGTACTTTCTTTTATATTACCATGTGGCCTTATATCTGTGTAATCCCTCAGTCATCCAGGTAGGTTCCATAGTGGTCCATGGGCGTATACTAGTCTGCGTGATCTGATACAGCTCAAGATTATTCTAAAGCTATTCAGGAAAGTGAATTCTGTCCTGTGAATGTGACTTTTTTGGTATCGATACCTGCTCAAATGAGTATGTAGTTTTGATACTACTTTTAGTACTGAGTAGCATAGGATTACTTTTGACAACCCTAATTCTAAACACAATATGCTATATATGGTGTGGTCAAATGTCCTCAAAATGGCACCTATAACAGGAATACCTTGTTATATGCTTTACCTATCTTCAGGCAAAAACCTATACCATTAAGGAGCTTATAAACCACACAGCAAGCTGACATCACATTGAAAAACTCCCATGTCTCATCATAACCATCAACCTTCTACCTTCTACCTGTGGTACATTGCTACATGTATCTCGTAAAAGTATTGCCTGGGAATATGCTCTAGTGTGTATTTAAAACACAGGTGCAGAGGAAGAGTTGGGGAATACCCGTGTTTTTATAGGAAAATATGTTACCATGAACCCGTTTTCTACCACCAGTTATGGAAATTAAATTTCCTTTATTATACAAAATTGACTCCTGTGAGCTTTTAGTCATGTTGGAATGTTGATACCTCATCTAAACATAGCTGGAGTTGTGTTTTCTTTCCTTAACACATGTTTGGTGATCCTGAATTATTGGTTTGCCTACATTCCCAAAGCTCAAAATGCTCTGTTCCACCTTGTGATGTCATCAAGTGGTTGTTTTAAAGTTGTTGAACTCAGTAGATTACCACAGAAAGTCTATAATATTTTCTGGTACGCCAAGGAGTGAAGATGCTTCAACAAGGCTAAAACAATAGATGTCTAGCTTTAAAGTTTGGTTTGATTCTAGTGAAGGCAGATGGAGTTTAAAAACACAGGGGAGTTCTTCCTGTATCACCACTCAATGACATCACAGGTGCAACAGAGAGTTTTCAGTTTGAGAGAAGAACTCCACCTAAATATGCAGGATTTGTGTGTTAAACATGTGTGAATGAAACAAAACACAACTCCATATACGTTGTGATGAGAATACAACATAACAACAGATAAAACAGTTGCGTAATATGGGCCCTAAATTGGTAGAACACTCACCTTTTCACCTGAAGGTTAAAGGTGCTGTCTCCGTTGCATACTGTTGTTATGTCCTTGGACAAGGCATTTAACCTACCTTGACTCCATTCGCACCTAGGCAATTGCAAGAGATCATAGATTTAGATCAATCTGTTAAAGATATAATAGTAACAAAATTCATTCTACAAAATTATCTTTATTGTCTATTGTCAAAGACTTCTAATACTCATCAAATCATCAAAAGTACTTCCAAGACCAACCATCTATTTTTATGGATTTTTCCGAAATGTTTGCAGTAATTTGGCTGTAGCTCAAGTTCTTTTAAGGTTGCCTTAGTTATGTTTTTCCATATGTTTTTAAAAGTTGGTATAGGTTCAAAATGTCTCAGTCAGTCCTGTGATGTGATGGTAGAGTTGGCAGACAGACCAGGTGATGAAATGATTGAATGCATTGACTACTGGTTTAAAAGGCCATAGCAACAGAATAACATGCGCTAGGTAATGTTAGGGCATCATTGTGCGAAAGACATTCACATCTTTTTTTTCTAAATGATCGACTAATATTTTGCATTGACTTGATACTACAGTATGGTACAATACTACTCTCAAACTCGATTTCTGTATTAAGGAATAGATTTGGTGCTCAATACTGATTCTGATGCCACAATAATAATAAAAAACACTCCTTATTTAGACAATAGAATGTGAATAGTACTTTCTTATATTACAACATGACCTTATTTCTCTCTAGTCCCTGAGTCGTCCAGGTAGCTTCCATAGTGGTCCATGGGTGTATACTAGTCTATGTGGTCTTATACTTGTTCTGTTATACCTCAAGATCATTCTAAATCTACTGATGAAAGGTTAATTTAATACTATAGTAGCAAGACTTACTAACTGTAAGATTGCCACTGTTGTTGTGTCCTTCTGCAAGACACTAAATCAACATTTTTTACTTTGGGAACTGTATGGAGCTGGTTGTGAACGGAAGGGTACCTGGTATAAAACCCCACCAAATTGATAAAGAATTTGTAACTTAAATGGAAAATTGTTGCATAAATTTGTTAAAAAATCAATGTTATTTGAGAGATTACTAACTTTGGTCAATCTTGTGCTCGTACAAAGATGTCTTTCCAATTTTGACATCTTGTTTTGATTGGGTGACAGTATTTCTATAAAGTTACCATTGTTTTGAATGAACAAGATTCCAGACCTATTATTTAGAATGGGAATGACGGACAGTTCAAGTCTTCAACTCTTTTCTACGTTGAAGTTTTTTGTCTCCAACGGCGACCCTCTCTCAAATCTTCGGTCTTCAGGTTATCCGTAGGCACGCTGTTGGTTTGTCTTCACATTGGTCACGGTGAACTCTGAAAGGTCAAAGTTCACAGATGACACAAAAGGAGGCAGCTTAACATTCCTATACGCTCTTCACAATAGTGTCTCTCTCAAAGGGAAGACGAGCTGACACAAAACAGCGCAGACAGTCCATAGACCAGGACTGAGACCAGAATATAGCCTGGATTTTTTAGAACATTTTTCGTAAAGTTCAAAACTACATACTGATCAAATCTAAAATGTTTCGAGTAACTATAACACATTTAGGTTCTGCCTTTTTCCTTCAAACCTTGGATTTTGTAGTTCCTATCCACAACTTTGGAATCTTATTTGTTAATCTTCCTGTTATATTCAACATTTTGACAACTTTTCCATTCACCCATTCAAAAAATATAATAATATATTATTTGTTAATCGCTATGGCAATGGTCCAACTAATTTTTCATCATTCTGAAACCCATGGATAGAAAATGTAGCATGGTTTTATCCCATAGTGGGGTTGTCAAAAGTATAAAAAATCGGATAGCAATTGATATTAAAACTAGTATAGAAACTAGATACTCAGTCAATTCTAAAAAAAAAAAAAGTCACATTCACAGGACAGTATTTATTTAGAATGATCTTGAGCTGTTTCAGAAGAAGTATAAAACACACACAGAGTATATACACCCATGGACCACTATGGAACCTACCTGGAGACTGAGGGATTACTCAGATATAAGGACACGTGGTAATATAAAAGAAGCTCTATGATTTAATGTTGAAAATCACATTCTATTGTCTAAATTAGGAGTTTTTTTATTGTCACTGTGGTATCAGAATCAGTATTGAGTATAAGTTTAACATTTTAGTATACCATAGCATGTTGCACAATTAGATACAGAGACCATCCAGAACACATTTAAGCCCTGATTTGTCCCTGCATTTGACATGTCGAATCTTTTTTTCTTTTGCCTGGAGGGTTGCTTTTTGCCCCAGTCTTCGCTGCTGTCAGAGTGATGCCGGGGAGGGGCAAAACTGTCTCAACTTGCCCCTCGTCTCGTTGCCTAATGCCACGGATCGCCCCCGGGGTTGTTTGCACTCTTGGAGGATTTAGAAGTCTTTCCTATCACCGCCGTTTGCTGGGCTTTCTCCTATCTCTCATTCTCAGCTGCCCAGTCACTGCACCTTTCTTTGCTCTGCCTTCATACTTCGCATTTCAAAACTAGCTTATCGCTATATGTCAAATTTGGACAAAGTTGGGTAAATATGCGAGTGCGTTCAGGGAGCTTTTGTGCAGAATTTAACTTTACCTCTTGACTCGTTGTTAGCAAACTGTGGCGGGAGTGTTTGCAGTGCCGTACAATGACGAAGGGTTAGTCAAGTTAATAAACTACTTACAGAATAGTCAAAGAATAACAGTACTAGTTACAAAGTTGGGTAGTACTCATTTACATTTAATTCACATTTACTTGAGTAACCTTTTAAAGAAATAACACTTTTGAGAGTACTCTTCAAGCAGCACACTTTTACTCCTACTTGAGTAATATTTTGATTGAAGTAACAGTACTCTTATTTGAGTAAAAGTTTTGATGACTCTTCTACAAGTGATAAAAGCTTTATGCTGACAATATGAAATGATTTGAGCGTTTTTGTTTCTTGCATCTCTCCTTCAGATATGATTTACTTTGTCATAACATAACTTTTCTGGTGTTATGCTATTACTGTGTCTGAAATGTTCCACAGTATGGCATTAAACAAATCACCCACTAATAGGGCACGTTAGCTGGGTGTAGACCATTGTGAGACAGGCTAGTTTTACCATATCCGTAATAGTAATCTTTCAGGGGTTTTTATTGCTTAAAACATGGGTACTGTGAGCGGGGTTGCCTCTCCGCAGATCTGACCTGTAACTTGGTGTCACATGTTTGACCACCAGGCTTGCATCTTTTTGTTCTCTTCTCCAAAATGTGAATGTACCAACCCACTGTACAGGCCTACAGTTGTGATTTTGAATGAACGAGTTGTCTATCAATAAATAAAATATATTAGATAAGACAGAACCTGCCTATTTACATGTTATTTCTTTGCCTTAAATGTTCCACAGTGAGGCATTACACTTACTATGTCCATGACGACTAGCAGAAGAGTTAGAGTTCAGATCTGCGGAGAGGTGACCTACTTACAGTGTTGTCATGATACCAAAATCTCAACGTTGATTTAGAATAGAATCTATACTTGATACCAGTTTTGATACCCAAATTATATTTTTAAGAGGACCTTTTTAGAGAAAATTGTAATTTTCGACACAAAATAATAGTATTGTTTATTATTATGTACTCTTACACTAGTTCTGATAAAACTCAAGATGAAACTGTTCAGGAGAGGTCAAATTTTATCTATTTATGTGATTTTTTCCCCCCAATATTGATTGATGTTCAAATAAGCATCTAGTTTCGGTACTAGTTGTAGTAGCAATTAGTATCTGATTTTCGATATTTTTGATAATCCTAACTCCCTAACTATAGCAGTAAAAAACTGTCATTGTAAAAAGAAATGCAAGAAAAATAAGTCTAATGCCATACTGTGAAACATACCAGGAAAAGCATTAACATTTTCATTGGAGACAAGCAGGCGGCAGAACTTCCATAAGGAAAGTTACGTTGTGCGCCTTTAATTTGACAGTCAATGCTATCCCTTGGTGCATTTAGCTGCATCCTGCCCATTACCAAGACTATAGAGAAAGCCATTGGGACTGGTTTCGAAGTCTGGCAGCTTCAGCTTTGATGCCGCAGCTTCCTAACATCATTACTTTGGCATTAAGCGCCATTATAACGCAAACCCTTTAACTACAAAATCTCTTCCTTCACACTGCAATTATCATATACATGCCTGTGCAGGGAACACACCTCCCTTTGTTTGTCCTGCACTTTGAAAAAATACACCTGCTAACCCCCAAAATACCAAAATTTAGGTGATGAGTCTGGAAAAACATTCAGTTGCACTTATTTTTTAGAGAAATTTTAATTTGTATATATAAACTAGTGTTGTCCCGATACGAAGGAATAGAGTCCATATTCAATACCGATACCATGAAATGAAAAAAAAAGACTCTTTCTTTAGACAATAGAATGTGATTTTCAACATAAAATAATAGTACATTCTTTTGAATTACCATGTGGCCTTGTATCTGTGTAATCCCTCAGTATTTGTATTGTTTGACCCCTTTGTGACCCCAGCAGTTTGGAACAACTGATGGAAATGACCTTTTGGCTATAATCTGGTGCGTTTTCATTCATTTTGCACCATGTTCCCCATTAACATGCACTGTTGTTCTGACTCCAAATGCAGGTCCTGGTCTTATCCTGGTTTAGTCCTAGTCTAATCCACGTTTAGTTCCAGTTTAGTTGTGCAAGTGTAGATACTTGTTTGGGACATTATAATACCTTTATAACTGTAGCCTTTGATATTTCGATACCAAGGAAAATATTCAATAATATTCAGTAATTGATACAGACAGAATACCACAGTGACACTTAGAGTTTACTATCTTTATACAGTTATCATTTTCAACAACATACCACCTTGTCATCTCAGAAACTAAGCAGGGTTGGGCCTGGTTAGTACTTGGATGGGAGAACACTGGGAATACCAGCTGTGGACATAGCTCTTGTGCGACCTTCTGTTGTTTCCTTAGGCAAGACACATGTCATTTTCAACGACATACCACCTTGTCAATGCCTCATCTTGGAAGCTAAGCAGAGTTGAGCCTGGTTAGTGCTTGGAAGGGACACCACTGGGAATACCAGCTGTGGACATGACTCTGGTGCAAACTGATGTTGTGTCCTTAGGCAAGACTCAACTTCTCCGGTATGAAAGTAGTGTGGTTACAATAGTAGTTTAGCACCACAGAGAGTGAATGAATAATGCACAGAATTGTAACTGTGTACTTAAAGCATCTGGGAAAGTGCTATATAACTAGTGTATTATTATTACAATTCTCAATTAAAAGACTGAAAAAGAATCTGGAAATGATCTTTGTCCAAGTTCTGTTTTTTAGTTTTGATACTGATTAGTATTTGGAGGTAAAAGTTTACACCAATCACGTTAAATTTGCATATTCACTTTTGCTTTTGTCTTCCTGCCTGATCCAGACCCTCTTTTCTGTTCCTTTGACATAAACAAAACATGGAGAGCTTGTGGAAGTGGAAGCAGGTTGATGTTTGTCCATTTTAAGGTCGAGTGGCAGGTCTGGCTGACAGCAAAGCTAAACAAAACCTGAACAGATGTATACCCAGCTTTAAAATCTTGTTTAACTTTATCTTTAGCAGTGCGGTGCAAGTTCAGGCCAAAGAAGGGAAGCTCCGGTCTCTATTTACTTTTCAAATGACAACAGGACTCGTTCAATGGGAGTCAATGGAGTGTCCCATTCAAGAGCATCAAAGCCAAAGTGATGGATGAAGTTTGGGAAATAGATTTTTTAAAAGCTTTGAACTTTCATGTTTGGCCTGAACAATTTGGGGGGAAAAAAATGTAACTGTGATTTTTCTGAGAAGCACTGTAATTGCGATTAGATTTGTGATTTATGTTTTAACGATAGGATTCTGTTCAAAGTTCACTTTTTAAACACGTCCAGAAGAATTGGCAAGAACACTGACAAATAGGCCTGTCACGATAATTACAGGCTCAATATTTATCAAGTGTAACTTTTCCTAGTGGGGATGACTCTTTCTTAATTTGAAGTAGTGTGAGGTCTATATGATGACATTTGACGTGCAGATGGTGGTATAAATTAATTTTAATATTATCGTTTATTGTGATATCTTCAAAATTGATTATCGTGACAGGCCTACTAACAAACTTAATACCAGAATCACATTTCAATTTGATTTAACTTCTAGCTCTAACTGAAGTCTCTTTACTTTATGTTTGGTGGAAAAACTTCGATAAGGTTAGTATACTATATATAAAACGACTACTATTTTAAATATTTTTAGGTTACAGCCTCCTCAATTTTGTTGTTTATTATTGTAACATCACAGCAATTTTAATAATATTAATATTCCTAATATTCCTACATAATCTCAAGATTGTTCAGCATAGTAACACAAATGACAACACCTTTTTTTCCTTGGTGACTTCCTGCCTGGTCGCCGCGGTTACACACTTATTGGGAGGTAGACCTGGCTTCCATAGAAAGACTATCATTGCTGCATCAGAAGTCTCACTTATCCCTGTAATTATGACATCTCTGCTGTGTCTCCCCATCCCCGCAAAACTGGAGAGGTGCCAGGTAATGCACGTGCCATTATGCAAGGAACTCCATTACCCACAACCCCCTGCTCTTCCTGTAGTTAAAGGTGCATTGTGTAACTATTCTGGGTGGAGGGTCTACTTGCCAGAACAGTAACACATTATTAAACTGACAAAGTACGTGTCCCATTTTTATAATATACTAGGGTTGTCAAAAGTATAAAAAAATGGATACTAATTGATACTTAAATTAGTAGCGAAACTAGATACTCATTTGAGCAAGTATCAGTAGTAAAAAAGACACAGTATCGAAATCGAGTTTGAAATGTTAGTATTTCCAGTCCCAGTTTTCAATACCAAAATACATTTAATTCCAGTAGTGTCATGACCTATTTCCATTTCAATATTCTGTCAGGTAACGGTACAGTGCCCTAGGTGGGACATATTTGTAGAACCAGGTCAACCAGGTCGTAAAGCTATATATTTCAACACTTTGGACGGACCTGGAGGCGGCATCACACACACTGCTATAGGAATGTTATCCTTACAGGCACAAAGCAGAGAGAGGCAAGTTTAAAGGGCCAGTACCTGATTTTAATTTATTCTTGTCAAGATAAACGCTTTTTACATCATGCATTGTAAAAAAAAATATATAAATAAATAAAAAGATCCGACAGTATAACATATTCTATTCATTTTACATAGCATTCTCTCAGGTAATAAGTAACACAGAAGCTACTGACAGGGTCACTTCTATACCTCCAATCAGCCACATTGTTACTGTGCATCATTCGAAACCAACTGCGTGACGCTATCCCAGACAGTCGTTTCTGTGTCATGGTGCAATGTCACAGCGGCAGAAAGGTCTAAGTGGGCTCAAACTAAAACATGTTCCTCGTGTAAGGTTAAAAATCAGGTACAGACTCTTTAAAAATACAGGTAACAGTAGCGCAATTGGTAGTGTTTTTCCACTGATCCAAAGGTTGGCAGTTTGATTGCAGCTTCCACAGAGAAATAATGTCATTGTGTCCTCAGGCAAGACATTTCACCCCCTGTGTCTGCGTATACTGGTGGGTGAATGGATGAGTGCTTCCTTGATGTAAAGCACTTTGAGTGCCTTGAAGGTGGAAAAACGCTATATGAAAAATGTGACCATATTTTCCCTTCAAAATTAAATCCTGCCTTCCTGTGTTCTTCTGTGTAAATACTATTGGCCTGTATTCTTCATTTATATGGCTTTTTCATATGGTACGGCTGGGTTTCATACTATATGTCTTCATTGCAGTATTACTTAAACATGTGTGAATCACTCTAAAAACAACTTTGATTGGGTAAATGGGGAATCATTGAAACATGGTTAAAATCTCAGAAGAGTCCATTTTGCATAGTATAGAAGTATGTCATTTGGTAGGGACAGTGCTCACATGTCAGTACGGGATTTTGAGACCAGGCACCAGCACTTGTTTTGAAAAATGCTGCTAATACGCTTATGCTGTGTACACAATAGTTCAAATACCTGCTTGTACCATGAACCAAAAACTTGACAAGTTCATTCTATCTCTCCAAATAGAGCTGTAAAAAAAAAATCTACCTGCAATTTTTCTGTCACATTTTTAGATCATGGTTATATATAACCAGTGAGACCACTGAATGGTAGCAATTATCAAAAATTGAATATAGCAATTGTAATGTTGATTCATTCTTACTTACAGAAACACAGGACATGATGGACACATTTATCTTTTCATTTGGTGTTTGAGTTTTAAGATGATCACGAGTCTCTCATTTGGGTTGCCAGATTCTACGACTAAATCCAGTTGATTTAAACCAAAAAGGACTCTCTGATTTGATTTCTCACTACCCAGGTTCAGTTGTGATTGTGGTACATTGTAAACCAGTAGAGCAAAGACTAAATACTGTACTTCTATTTGTTTGCCCAGTTTTTTCAGCCCTACCTTATTTTAAATTACTATAAAAAACGGACTTAACTTTTTACTAGGGCTGCACTTGACTAAAGAAATTCTTGTTAAACTAAAGACATGTCCTGCCAATCGTCAACTAAAAAGGGAGTGTGGCAAAAGCTCTCAAAACTATTACGCATCTCTGTGTATCTGACCCAAACTGAACTCGCAAGAGTACACATGCATGCGAGTTCATGCAAAACAACTATTTATATGGGAAAAAACTACTAGGAAAAAATTTATTTATATAAAGACAGATTCAGCTTGTGAAGCAAAAGTTTAATGTGCGTAGAATAGCCAAAAAATATCATATCTTCATCTAACTCACTAATCTACATAAAATGATTCATTGACTGAGGGAAATTCTGGCCTATAGCCCTATCTTTACCATTATAGACCACTAACATTGTTTTCTACAGCTAAATCATACCATCTCAAATTACCCACAGAATGTAGTGATGCCACTCAAAACACCTCATACCTGATTATGTGTTCAACCTCGGGACAGAAACAACACTCGCTCGTATCAGTGTCAGCCATGTTTTATGACTTTAGGATACAGAGCTGTTTGCCCTGGTGTCACGGACTGTTTAAAGCCTTATTGTTCAAACGTTGACTCCTCCAGCTATGAATCTCAGACCAACGTCAAGCTGCTAATAAGGTTAAAGAGATTTGTGATGGGGTCTTTCAGTGAAGGTACAGGGCCTGAGGATAAAGGCAATAAAGTGGAGAATGCAGAAGATACATTCATCCATTTTCTTCCACTTACCCGAAGCAAGGTTGCAGGGGCAGCAGTCTAAGCAGGGACTCCCAGAGTCCCTTCCCTCACCCCAGACAACTCTTCCAGCACCTCTGGTGGGACCACAAGGTATTCCTAGGCCAGCTGAGAGACATAGTCCCGCCAGGGTGTCCTGGGCCTTCCCTGGGGGCCCTTCCGGTGGGACATACCCAGAACACCTCCCTAAGGAGGCGTCCAGGAGGCATCTTTAACAGATGCCCAAGCTACCTCAGCTGGCTCCTCTCCACATGGAGGAGCACCGGCTCTACTCCGAGCTCCTCCCATGTGACCAAGCTGCTCACCCTATCTCTAAGAGAGCGCCCAGCCACCCTGCGGAGGAATCTCATTTTGGCCACTTGTAGCTGTGATCTTGTCCTTTCAGTCATTACCCAAAGCTCATGACCTTAGGTGAAGGTGGGAATGTAGATTGACCAGTAAATCTTTCGGCTCAGGTCCTTCTTTTACCACAACAGTGGTAACGAAGGTCCTCATTAGCTTCCTCAGGATTCCCGCAAGCAAACAAGGCTTGATAGAACTCCTTTAACCTGACGGCATCCCTTACTTCTGGTGTCCACCACCGGGTTCGCGGGTCGCCACCATGGCAAGCACCGCCAACCTTGCGACCACAGCTACGAGTGGCCGCATGGACAGTAGAGGGGGAGAACATGGCCCACTGGAAATCCATGTCCCCAGCCTCTTTGGGATCTGGGAAAAGCTTGCCCCGTGGATGCGAGTTGAAGACCCTGCTAACAGAGGGCTCCACCAGACCCTCCCAGTACCCAAGGGCTCTGCCAGGTCCATCTGGCTTCCTCCTCCGCTAGCAGCTCCAACTCACCACCAGGTGGTGATCGGTTGACAGCTCTTCCCCTCTCTTCAATTGAGTGTCCGAGACATGCGGCTGGAGGTCAGATGACATGACAAAAAAGTCGATCATAGATCTCCGACCTTGGGTGTCCTGATGTCTCGTTCACTTATCGACACCCTTGTGCTCAAACATGGTGTTTGTTATGGACAAACTGTGACTAGCATAGAAGTTCAATAACAGAACACTGCTCGGGTTCAGATCAGGGAGGTCGCTCTTCCCGATCACCCCTCTCCAGGTGTCACTGTCGTTGCCCACACGACAGGAGTCACTTGGTCCACGCACTCTCTAGTACCCCTCCCAGGGACCCCAAGAAAGGCTGCACTGCCGTTTGGGCCGGCCGACACCTGGGGGTTGAACTCTAACACAACTGTGTGGCAATAAGCATGCCCACACCAGCTCACCACCTCTCCCTATGGGCAACAGTAGAGAAATGGAGAGTCCAGCCCCTCTCAAGGAGTTAGGTTCCAGAGCCCAAGCTGTGCATGGAGGTAAGGCCAACTATATCTACAGTGCACAGTTCTCTCCGTACCAGCCCCTCATGGATACTTCCGCACGTGGAGGGTCCACGGGAGGACAGCCCAACGTTGCTCCTTCGAGCTATGCCAGACCAGGCCCCGAATGCAGAATGTGCTAGATTAACATAGCATGCTTGCAAACAATTTAATCTTTTTTTTTTTCATCAAGTAGTTGTGAATAATAAAAATGAAAATGTTATGGGTTGCGTTCACACTTGCACGCGCATATTAAAATTGTGACTAAACCAGGACTAAGCCCAGATTAAACCGGGATTTAACCAGGACTATATGTGGACTAAACACATACTAGAACAGGATAGGTTAACTGCGTTTACTAGTACTACTACTTCTTAATACTGCTATTACTACAGGCTTATCTTTATTATCTTATCTTATCGTAATGCTACTACTACTTAACGATTTTAGTTACTTCCACTGTGCACACACCACATCAAAGTAGGGAAAAAAACTAAACCTGAGAGTAAACCTGGACTAGACCAGGACTAAACCGGGACTGGACAAACCAACATATACGTCAAGACTGAACTGGATTCAAGGACTACTACTAATACTACTACTACTACTACTACTACTACTACTACTACTACTACTCATATTACATTGAGTACTACTACAGCAGTTATAAACATCCCTTATATGTCTACAGACTATATATATATATATATATATATATATATATATATATATATATATATATATATATATATATATATATATATATATATATATATATATATATACACATGCTACATTTATTTTCAAATTCAAATGAGATATTATGTTGTTGAAAAATACATTTAAAATATATAGTATTTCTTTATTAGAAACTCCCAAATGATTCAAAAGGCGCATTGCATTACATTAGAATAGACACACTAAATCAGAAGACTTCTAGTATCACTTTGCACTTGGCACTAACTTGTGTCTTATTACTGTTGGGTGACTAAGCCTTTTGCTATTTATAGAACCCTCCTTGATCGCCAAGTAAATATTCATGACAACTGCTGCCTATGTTGACAAACACAGCACCAGGCCTGTCTATACTTTTACTTATATTAGGGTTGTCAAAAGTATGGAAAATCGAGTTGATACTAGATACTTTGAGCACGTAGCAATGCTAAAGTCACACTCACAGGACAGAAATGAATCTTTCATTCAGAATGATCTTCTGAACAAGTATAAGACCACATAGACTAGTATACGCCCATGGAGCACCATGGAACCTACCTGGACGACTGAGAGATTACACAGATATAGGGCCACATGGTAATATAAAAGAAAGTACCAGGATTTAATGTTGAAAATCACATTCTATTGTCAGAAAAAAGAGTTTTTTAATTATGGCATCAGTATTGAGTATCGAGTCTATTCCTTGATATCGAAATTTTAGTATTGTAACACAAACTTACACTTACACACTAAATAAACTTGTTTTCTCAGCAGATTAAGACAATGAAGTTGGTTGGAGAAAGTGCAATGAAATGCCGCCTGTTTGGGGACAATAGCCTGGTTTGTCCCGGGCTCATTAGGGGCTTTTTGGGGCAGTGTTAGGCACCAGGGAGCAGAGCCAGGGACCGAAGAGGTACTTTACAAAGCCCAATAATGAAGCTCGAGATTGGGATAAGAGCACGGGACAAGAGGGAGAGCCAGTCTGCTACAGTTTAGTCAAAGAAGTGAATGACAAATGATGACAACCAAGGCTAGATGTAATATTTATAGTAACTACTACTACTACAACTTCTACCAGGCTCGATGTAATAGCTATAGTAATGTTGCAATTGGATTTTATTGTAGAACTATATTAACTTTATAAATGTGTGAAATAGTTATACACAGTTAGAATATCACATATACTACCATGTTGAAAACTATTAGAGAAAACTATAATAAAGCTGCATAAAGATTTGATTTACTACTACTTTAACTACTACTATTACTGCTGCTGATCTTACTTAATTTTATACTATCTATTCAGTTTGAAGGTTTAGGTACTCAGTTTTGCCATAGTAACCAAAAATGTAGAGCAGACCTATCCTCATGTCCTCAAATTTAAGCAAAAAAAAAAAGTAACTTTGCTTTTCTGCCAGTGTGGTCTGTCGTACTGTCTGTGGTACTGTATGTCGAAAATAGCCAGAGGACTTTGTAAGCTAATCTTTCCAAATCTCCCTCTTCAAGAATCCCAAAACATTGCTAGAACCTCGTAAACAACTCCCTATGCAATTCAGATAAACACAATCTCAACTCAATCTTTTGAATCAAAAACACAGAGATGGACTGGTGTTAACGTGCCCTGTCAAACATGATAAATGTGGAGAGAATTTAGAGATTTATGGTTAAGTTAACACTATGGGAGATAAGATTTGGGAGGGTTAATTTTTGACCCCACTGAAGGAAAACTAGGATTGTCAACAGCTCAAGATAGCTTAAGATCATTCTAAATTTAGGAAAAGTTTACTTCTGTCCTGTGAATGTAACTTTTTTAGCATTGATACTTGCTCAAATGAGTATATAGTTTCAATAGTATCGATTAGTATCTGATTTTTGATACTTTTGACATCCCTACTACCCAGAGGCATAAGCTGTACTTTTAACTTGGGGAATGCTCTTTTTTGCATACAAGTCGTGGTGACATTTAGGAATCCGTGACGGGCCGATGGAGAGACAGGTCTGGACCGGGACCCTTCAGCCTCTCGGGGCTCAGAGCTGATGAACCGTTGCCGCGGGCGACACTCACATTCCATGTCATTGCCATAGTTACACCCTCCCCTCTCCCGTCCTCTGTGCCCTGGAGAGACTCCGGGTCGCACACCTGTCTGCACCTCCACACTACACCTTTGCTCTTTAGCATCTATCAAAAGAAAGGTTACTGTTCTATGGTCCCAAATTATAGGTTAAATAATTACATGACCTATTATAAAAAATCGACTTTTTACAACTTTTAAACTTGTTATAGTTGTGTTCCCTTCTCATTTACCTTCTCGAAGTTGTATTTAGACTAATTCATGCATGTCTGAGTAATTTTTAAAACTGTATTCAAGACTCCGATATACCCTCGTTTTCACTACCATCGGTACATGCCCGCCACTCTGTACTTTCTCCAAATTAAATTTCTTAATCAGTGATACACACGGGTTTTGGCAGTATCACGTAGTCATAAATTATGTTAGCTCCTACTGGGCACCGCAGTTTTCTAACGTGGAAGTCAGCGAACTTGCTTCTTTTATTACATTGTTTTAGATCATTATTGCGTTTTAAAATGCAAATTTAAAAAAAGGTGTCAAGGGTATAACATAATTATAGTAACTTTTAAAAAGTATCAGACACAAGCACAATATATAACAATGACATATGTAAGATGGACTATGTAACTTTTCTTGAGCTTCAATTCAGCGAATCTCAGTCGATTCTGGATTTTAATCATTATTTTGCAAATTCACATAACGGGGTCTCATAGAACAAAGCATATAATTCGGGGCATAACCAATGCATATTATGTAAACTTTTTTCTTGAGTCTTCGCCAAATGCTTTGTCTGGATTTTTACACAGTATGGCATTAAGCATAGCCATCTTTCATTTATTCATTTACAAGTGATGGCATTGCTTAAATAAATAGTACAGCATTTTTATTATAAATTAGATTAGAGAAATGATTGTAATCCTAATTAAAATGTATAAATAGCCTAACCCCGGCATGCCCAAACTATGGCCCGGGGCCAAATTCGGCCCTCAGACCAATTTTTCTTGGCCCTCAGGTGAATTGGCCCATATTACCTTAAACAGTACTTTTTACTGTACATTTCTGAAAATCTACTTACGGCCCATCTCAAATATTTAATGTTTCCGATTAAGGATGTAAGCATGAATACAGGTTTAGTGGTTCAGTCTAACTTGTAATAAACACACAAATTTGAAGTATTCACTGTATTGGCGATCAGTCTTTGGCCCTCAATCTCAGCTTTGTCTGTTTCTATAGTTTAGATACCCCTGGCCTAACCCTACAGTGTAATAAAACATTTGGAGAAAAAATACTTCTTCTATCCTCTTTAGGCACAATTTAAGTTAATATTACGAGGAGGAGAAGAGTATACATTGTGTGCACAGGTCTTACCCTCTGTGTGTCCTTATTGTCTTTGAGTCTCTTTTAATCATGAGGTTCACCGCCAGTCCTCTATTAGTAAAAACATGAGGTTTGGAGCAGAGTTCAGACTTTGGAGGAAGTTATAAAACTCAGACAAAGACACCGATTAAAAGTGTGACTTCAATGAAAGCTATTTTTATTACTTTTTAATAAGACGAAGTCAAAACTAATCGTAAATCATGATTTATCAATATGAGGAAATATCCCGAGTGATCCTGTGGTGTTATCTATGGACAGATGGTGACTTGTTCCCCCTCAGGTATAATCCTCAGAAGCCATATCCCATAAAAGTGTGGGAACCAAATCCAGGGTCATGTCAAATAAGGTCAACAAATAGCCCAAGACGGGGGTCAAAGGTCACGGAACCCCAGCATGTAGCAACAGCAGCAAGTAATTCTGCTCTGCTTTTCATAAAACTAGACAGCACTTTAATGACATAACGTTACATAGAACTTTAGGAATTTGAGGTTGAGACAGGAGCACGCTTGCAGGTAGATGTAGGGTTAGACAAACAGACCACGGTGACCCCAGGACAGGTCATGGGTGTGTCCAAGTGTTGAGTTTTACAGTTTTTTTTTTTTTAGCCCCTGTTAATGATAAGAGCAGAGATGAGTCATAGATATGGAATTACCAGGTTTACTCATGTTGTTTTTTAATAAGCTCGGATCAGGGATTGACCTTTTGTGTTGAAGGTTACAGTACATGATAACTACAGTAGTACTACATACTACTGGGAACTAACTAAAAGTGCCTGTAAATTTACTTTTCAAAATGCATTCACAGTTAACTTTGCCGTTGTAGTAGTACATTAAAAGTGACAGAAGTAGTAGTAGTAGTAGTAGTTGTTGTAGTATTAGGCAAAAGTAGTAGTAGTAGTAGTAGTAGTACATTAAAAGTGGCAAAAGTAGTAGTAGCAGCAGCAGTATTAGTACATTAAAAGTGACAAAAGTAATAGTAGCAGCAGTAGTAGTACATTAAAAATGACAAAAGTAGTACTAGTAGTACATTAAAAGTGACAAAAGTAGTAGTAACAGCTGTAGTAGTGCATTAAAAGCGACTAAAGAAGTAGTTGTAGTACATTAAAAGTGACAAAAGTAGTAGTAGTTGTTGTAGTAGTAGGCAAAAGTAATAGTAGTAGTAGTAGTGGCAGCAGCAGTAGTAGTAGTAGTAGTAGTAGTAATAGTAGTAGTAGTACATTAAAAGTGACAGAAGTAGTAGTAGCAGCAGCAGCATTACATTAAAAGCGACTAAAGTAGTAGTAGTAGTAGTAATATTAGTAGTAGCGCATTAAAAGTGGCAAAAGTAATAGACTAGAGCAGAGTTTTGCAGTCACGGTAATGCTATCATCTACTAGCATGCTAACTAAGCACTTCCTAATTATCAAACAATAAAACGCTTTATAATTAAATGCAGACAGTACACAGTGGGCTTATTTTGACCTCCAGAGCTGCCTTAAGGTCAGCACAAATTTTGCTCAAATACATGGAAAAAATCAGGTATTGGCTCTTTAAATGCAAGTCAAAATGTTTTCCTAATTTAACATACAAGTAGATTCAAGATAGCTATACATTTTTAACAGAAATACCTGTAGAAAGTGACAGTCCAGGTAGTTTGGGAGTCTAGTATTTGGTTAACAATAGTCCCTCATTACGTCGCATTCTTTGTGAAGCCCCCTCATTTACTCACACTGTTATTTGCACCGTCTGTCTGGTCCGGGCAGAGTTAACCAGAGCCTTTCGACCTGCGAGCCAAAGGTTAAACTAAGGCAAGCTAAAATGGGCTCCAAATGAACTTAAAGGGCACATAACTCAGGGGTAAAGATAGAATGGATTTAATGGTGTAATGAATCTGGTATAGTCCAAACATGACAAGGTAATTATAGGATTAAAAATATTCTGTAAATGTATATGTCCAGTGCAATTTCACATATTATGTCAACAAGTATAGAAGCCTTATAAGTTATTTTGGTGTTGTATAAAAACTGACAAATAAGAATGAATTTTAAGAAGACTACTACTACTACTATTACTACTACTACTACAACTACTACTGCTACTACTTTGTGAGCCATACAGTTGTTATTGCATTGCATTCAGAACTCATTTTATTGAATTTTAAATGTTCACTATGCAGCTTTTCGGGCAGAAGGTTCCACTACCTGCTCACTTTGCCTGGAATATTTGGTATATCTCCGTGGAGACAAGCAAGTCGCAGATTCCCCACCAGAAAAGCTACACAGTATATCTTTAACTCTGACAATTTTACCATTATTGGTTGTATAAACATTCTTATATATATGTAATCCCTCAGTCGTCCAAACATGTCCCATAGTGGTCCCTGGGCGAAAACTAGTCTATATGTCTTATACTTGTTCTGATACAGCTCAAGATCATTCTAAAGCTATTCGGAAAAAGTTAATTTCTGTCCTGTGAATGTGTTTTTTTTTAGCATTGGTACTTCCTCAAATGAGTATCTAGTTTTGATACTAGTTTTAGTATCAATTAGTATCTATACCACTACTATAAAGTGAATCCATCTTGTGCTTATAATAACAACTCTAATCAACTCTAACCTCAAAATATATACATTTATTGAACAAAGTAAAGAATATACTCCATTATATCATTGGGTATGTGTAAAACGCCTAACCTCGCCAAGCAATTAGCCACGGTACCTAACTGACCCAGAGATAGCATCAACAGAAGAAGACGATAATGAGTATAGCCCTAATTTAAGAGAGCCCTTAAGGCTGACAAACTGCTGAACTTTGAGGTCACTGTAGAATTACTGCGTTAAAAGTGACTGTGAAGCCGCAAATTTACATAAAAATTAGGTAGATGTTTTGTTTTGCTGAAAGGAACAGTTTCAGGTTTGGACTTGTAATGGTGGGACAGTGTGGAGGAGAATGACCCAGGTGAAAGGTAAACTCATAAACGTGTTTTGCACAGGTCAATAATAAGGCTACAGATTTATTTGGACAATATAGAATTTAAAATGGAGGTTACTGTTTGAAGAGTATCGAAAGAATCAAAAATCAGATACTAATCGATACTAAAACTTGCATCGAAACTAATAGCTTTAGAATGATCTTGAGGTGTACCAGAACAAGTGTAAGACCATGTGGACTAGTATGCATCCATGGACCACTATGGAACCAGAACTGAACGAGAACCAAACGAGAACCAAACCAGGTCCAAACCAGGTCCAAACCACCCTCAGTATGTGTTTTGATTGAGTTTTTTTGGGGCACAGAGGCAGTAAAAGTCTTCATGGGGAGCGTAGTTCAAGGAGAAAGAAAGCAGAGCAGACGTTGAACAGTGGAAGAGTTATGTTCTGGAGGCCCTCTTTTGTGTCCTCTCGAAAGCCACGGTTCAAATGTTAAATGTTAAAATATGGTCTCTTCTCTACAGAGTGGTGCAGTCATATTCACATAGTCAGAGGGGGATGGAGAGGTCAAGGTTAGCTAAAACTTAATAAGAATTGTATCTATAATATACAATAATTTACGTTCATATTGGTTGGGTACTTCATTTTCATAAACTGATGAAGCGCTGTACAATATTAAATCACATTTTTAAGAAAGTTTAAAGGTACACTAACATTTTCTGATAGCAAGGGTTCACCATCATGGAAAAGTTCTACATTATAGTACTACATTGATATGTATATTTTGCATTGATAAAGATCTGTTTCTTTAGTCATACAAAAATGCCCAATCCAAATCTGACCTAGTGTGTAGTTAGGCCTGTCATGGAAATTATCGATTTACAAACAACATATTTTGGGGCTCAAAACTGATCCTATGTACAATTTCTTTGCAAAAGTGTGGAGGTTAGGGGGATTTTTGTTGTTATATGGTAAGATTTGAGCTGTAGAGGGTCAAAAAGTAACTTATGTGGCCATTTATTGCTTCATTCTGCTGTTTATTTCTTGCAGATCATTCCACTTTAATGAGACTGTCTATTTGAAACAGATTATCGTGCATTATTGTTATTGTATCAGTGGAATAAAGTAGTTTCAATATTATCGTTTATCCCAGTATATCTCTGTAGCAATATATCATGCTTCAAAACTTGTTATTGTGACAGGTCTATGAGCAGTTTTACAGGCAGCATTTCTTTCTCTAATTAAACTTGTACTTTCTGAGTTGAACTAAAGATTGTTGTGCATTTCGGTCTGCAATTTCATAAAATACAAAAAAATTAAAGCCCATATGAGGGTCGGGGAACGCTGATATAGCCTGATATCACTGTAATACAGGTCAGAGATGAAGCCCTACTCATTGTAATGTTTGTAAGATTTTCTCACCTTGTCACATGGATGTGTCTTTTTAACTTTTGTATTTTGAATGCATCCAATTGGACAGTGTTCGCTAAAATCCAAGGTATAAAACAATTTGTACACAAAGTAATTCACAATACAACAAATCAAAACATGAATAATCACAATTAATCATCATAAAATTTACATTTAAAGAGAAGAGTGCCGAATAAAAACCTTTCAGTCATATGCACAACTAAACAGAACTGTTTTGAGCCTGGATTTAAACATTCTCAAAGCCTGTCTCACATCTTCAGGAAGACTGTGAGTGTGAAATGGTTCATGTGGCTCTAACATGTGGGAGATGTTCTTTAGTGCTGGTCCATGGAGAAACTTGTTCACAAGCAGAGCTGCTTTAAAGTTTATTTTCTGAGCCACAGGAGCCAGTGCACAGACCTGAGCGCAGAACTTACTGTATGTGCTCGTACTTCCTGGTTCTAGTTAGGACCCAAGCAGCAGTGTCTTTAGGCTCGTTTGGAGAGGCCAGTGAGCAGGCCGTTACAGTAGTCTAACCTACTGGAGACAAACGCATGGATAAGTTTCTTCAAGTCTGGTTTTGACACTATACCTTATAATTTGTATTAATGCGGAATCTAAGCTGATGGGCGCTAATTTTTTAAAGAATCACGTGAGACGCTGTTTATCTTATGCGTAAGCTTAAATGTGATTCATGAATTGCCACCAGTTAAATAAAAAAGTGTAGTCAGCTCTGATTAAACCTGCAGTCTATGACATTTTGATAGCTTCTGGTAGTGTCCAGTCATTAGTTGTCTGTTGAGTCTTCAAAGTTGCCGCCAGCATTCCTGTCCCTCGCCCCTGCCTCATCACTTCACAGATGGGGTTAAAGGTCAGGCACGAGCAGAGAAGAAGGAGACAGGACCCTGCATGGTGCAGTGTGTGTGCTAGCTAGTGGTGGACATAGCTATAACAGTGAACAGTCGGGGGAAGGACTTTGGGATGTTTGGCTTGTTTTGAAGTCGCGGGGCATGTGGGCGAGCCGACATGCAAGGCTTCATGGGTAATTAAGCGGAGCAGGTGGGAGCGGTTTTCCATAGAAATCCATTAGATACATGGAGCGTGGAGATAGCAGTATCTAATAAGGCAGCTACGAGGTAGGCCTGTCACGATTACACATTTTGAAGTTCAATATATTGCTGAAGTAAATGTAGGCGATAAACAATAATATTGCAACTAATTTGTGCGACAACAACCCAAGAGTAGATTTAAACCACAAAAACGATTTGAAATGCAAAATATTGTAAAAAAAAAAAACCCAAAAACATGAGTTCCAATAAATAAACAGCAGAATGAAATTCTTTAGTACTTAGTTCGCATCTGTAATAAGTCATAGAAGTTATTAATTCAAATTTTTACGGCGTAAATCTTATCATATAACTGAAAAATAACCACAGATTTCCTAGTACTGAAAAGAAAAGGTTCACATGATAAATACTGGCCCTAGAAAATCATTCCAGCTTTCATATATTGAACAATGTAGGTTGGCTCATGCTGGTAAAGAAGTTTTGAATTACAGTGTGAGCAATTTAATATGAGATTTTAAATGACAAAAGCAGATAGGGTTGTCAAAAACCTTGAAAATCCGCTACTTATCGATACTAAAACTAATATCGAAACTAGATACTCATTAGAGATACTAAATAGTTACATTCACAAAACAGAAATGTGCTGTTCCTGAATAGCTTTAGAATGATCTTGAGCTGTATCAGAACAAGTATAAGACACATAGACTAGTATACGCCCATGGAGCACTTAAGGAACCTACCTGGACGACCGTGGGATTGACTGAAGGACACATGGGAATATAAAAGAAAGTACTCGTAATCTGTATTGAGCATCGAGACTATTCCTTAATGTTGTGACAACTCTAGTGTGCATACTATAAATAACGAATCTTCAAAGAAGTAGAGATGACTGACAAAGGCAATATTTACAATCTTAAGTCAACATTTACACGTTTAGGTTTTGATCGTCCCTCTTCAAAACTATCACAACCTACCACCTTCGGTTAAGAGGGCAACATAACTGTCATTTTTGTAAGTTCTCTAAGCTCTTGACAGTATTTTCTTTCAAAATAAGCCACACCTGTGAAGTTTGAGGCCCATCGCGTTTGAACCATTAACACGTTTGATCCATATGTCGACTGCCCCCAACTGCATGAGAAAACATCGTCATAACTCCTCTTCGACCTTCGACCCGGCCTCCTATGTCTCTGAAGCACTTAACCCCAGCCTAAGTTCCACTTGTTATTCCAATATCTGGGTCCCAATGGTAGACATCACCTCTTTTAAGTGTATTATCTTTTAAGATGGTGTCTCTATGGGGGCAAAGAACTCCTGGTTGCAAAATATTTTGTCAGTACTTAAAGAGATAAATCAGTGTGTTCAAGTTACTTTAAAGCTTGCTGTGTGATGGGAGAAGAGGCACTAACGAATAAACTCAATACTCAATGCTGATTCCAATACCATGATGATACCAAAAAGTTTTTATTTTGACAATATAATGTGATTTTCAACATTAAATTGTAGTGACTAAAGACACAATTTGACTTAAAGTTGCACTGTGTAACTTTTCTTGTCTCCATGGAGATTTTATTTCTTTGTATGTAATGTTCCAGAGCATAGCATTAAACCTAAACCCAAAAAGACAAAATTATGTTTTCCAAGATATTTCTTAGCAAAAAACCCATTTGGAGTTGAAAAATTGCAACTTAGATAATTGTTAAGCCATACTGTGGAACTTTCAAGCAAACCAATAACATCTCCACAGACAGCTCTACCAGAAAAGTTACACTTTTAACAACATAGCAACATTGTGGAACTGAGATAAAGAAAAAAAATGTTGGTGAACTGACTCGAGATGGGCCCCTTCTAAAACATGTGGAACACCTATAGAACTTCACAAATGCCCTACTTTAAAGAGGCAGTTTATTAGCTTAACCCATATATCATTCCCTCTGTTTGATTCAAAATGGCCGCTAGTGGGTGTGCAGTGGCGTTCCCGTGGTGATGGGGGATGGAGGTGGGTGGCTTGTTGGGGCAGGTCTCCCACTGTCTCTGAGGCTCGGACAGCTGTGTAAAGCTTTCCGCCATCTTTGCATTTCTATAGTGTATTATTGCACAATGCCCAAACTATTTTCACTGGAGTTTCACTTGTTTGGATAGAAGAGTTCAGACAGGCAAAGTTGTCTTAGCGCCCTTTAGGTAATAAGCTTTCCTTGTAGATATTTCAAGCATATTTTGTTTAACATTCGTGCCTCCATGGGTCAAAAATGGGACACCAAAATCAATAGCATGACAGTTTTTGCTTTGTTAAAATGCTTGAAAAATTTTGGTTGAACAATATGGAATAAGATAACTGAAGAAGCACATTAGCTCTGTCATAAAGTCCAACTTCTTTCAGTTGAGGCTCCTTGCTAAAGGAAAGCTCTACCTTCCAGAGGCAATCTTGCAAGCATGCATGTGTTTGTAACGTCACGTCTGGATTATTGCAATTCTTTATATGTGGGGCTGGACCAGGGCTCCCTGCAGCGCTTACAGAATGTCCAGGGAAATGCAGCTCGTCTGCTCACAAAAACTGAGAGATGAGAGCGTGATCATGTTTAAATGTGTGCATTCTATGGGTTCTCTTTATTTGAGGGAGCTGCTGCAGCGTTATACTCCACCCAGAGTCAGCTGACCAGCTCCTGCTGCTGTGCCCAAAGCCAGACTGAAGACCAGAGCCTGGCTTGAGCCTGGCTAGTCTGTGGCAGTGCCCAGACTATGGAACAGCGCCCTCTGTCTGTCAGATCCTCACCGACTTTCGCGCAGTTTAAGTCTAGACTGAAAGCCCACGTCTTCTCTCTGGCAGTTAATACTAGCTAGATAGGATATAGTGGTGTTTTATTGTTTTTTCCCTATGTTTTGTTTGAGTTGAATTGAACCTGGTTTTTGAACCTTATAGACTGTGTTACTTTTCTAGTGCAGTTTGGCATTAATCCTTTCTACCACCATGGAGACAAGCAGAGGACATCACCAGATTACAAGTTAGATCTATGGCGAGGTGACCCCACTCATATAAAGAAGTATATATAAGAACCAACTGAATAAGTCAAAGATAGATATGGGTTTAATGCCATCCTGTGGAAAATTCCAGGCCAAGCAATAACATCTTTATGGACACAGCTGGCGGACACTTACCCAGAACAGTTACATATTGCACTTTACTTTGTCCATAACTAAACACACAGAAGTAAATGATAAAAAACAAAGACCATTGCCACAACGATTTACAAATTAAAACAAAAATATCTTCTGAATGTTTTGATGTGCTTTATGTTTTTTTATAGCATTTTTCCATAATATAATGCCAATGTAACCTTGAACCTAGCATAGCAAAGGTGTGCAAAGCCAATATGATGTTTCATATAGGTTAGATGCCATTCTGCTTATCTCCAAGTACAGACCTTGTATTATTGCCAAAACACATGCAGTTTTTGGTTACATCAAGGTTATTCCAATGGTCATATTATGAGTCTAGGGCAAAGTGAAGGTTATGTTTGCATTCCTGCTGAGATTATTTTTTCTTTTAAAATATTTTTGCTTATCTATAGCTAGTGTGGTCAAAAGTATCGAAAATTAGATACTCATTCGAGCAAGCATTGATATTAAAAAAGTCACATGCACAGGATAGAAATGAACCTTTCCTGAATAGCTTTAGTATGATCTTCGGCTTTATCAGACCACATAGACCACATAGACTTGTATACATCCATGGACTAGTATAGACAACTGAGGGATTACACAGATATAAAACAGCATGGTAATATACAAGAAGGTACTATAATTTAATGTTAATTTTTGTAAGAGAAAGTAAAGAGAAAGAGAAGAAAAAAGTGTTTTTTTTTACTATCATTGTGGTATCAGAATCAGTATTGAGCATCGATTCCTTAATATCGAAACCGAGTTTGAAATTTTAGTACCCTGACAACACTATCTATAATTGATATTTGTGTGAGGCAATAGCAGGGACAAACAGCTATATGTCTTGTTTTCCTGCAGCCTGCATTCTGTTGTATTGAAGTAATTATTCTAATGTGCTATGGATAAATGGAGAAAGACTAAGGCTTCATTCATTGCTGTGCTGTTGGTCGCCCCTCACATATGTACCTTATCTTTGTGTTTGCAGTTATGCTAAAGCAGTTAGCAGTATACTCATTGAGCGAAAGTTAGTCTGAACTAGTGTTATCACGATACTAAAATTTCAAACTTGATTACGATACTAAGGAATAGATTCAATACTCAATACCGATTCTGATACCACGATGATAATAAAAAAGACTTAATTTTCAACATTAAAATCATTGTACTTTCTATTATATTACCACATGACCTTATATCTGTGTAATTCTTCATTCATCCAGGTTCTAGGTTATTCAAAAGCGCGAAACAAAACAATACACTACAACTTCACAAACCTAATGTGATGTGCAGCAGTTTCATTAGTGTAATGCAGGCCGATTGTTATGAAATAGCGTTCAGAAATGGGAGTGAGTGTCGTCAAAAATGAAACTGAAACTTATTATATGTGTTAATATGTTATTTTTGGCCAATTTTGTATTTTCAAAACAATAAAAGGTAACATGGTGATCTAAATATATAATGTTTTTTATTAATACCACATAGAAGTAAAATAAGCCCGTCTTTGATGACTTTGAAACTTTGATGACTAACTTCTTAGTGTATAAAACGTTCTTTATTTCACTGTACAAAACAAAACCTAAAATTCCTAGTTGAGCAAGCCCATTCACAAATCCTTGCCTTCGTGTTTGGTCTGGACATATTTACGATTTGTTTCTGTCGCCTTTCAAACACTGAGTTAACTTTTTTAAACTGTGAGTGGAGTTTTTGAATACACACTGCAACTGTTCACGTATACTTTCCTAGAACTTCTGTTGTCGTAAAGCCACATTTTGTTTAGCGTTTATCAAACATCACCTCCCATAAAGCAACGCTGCCGCTATCAGCTTCCAGATGTGAGCGTGTGTAGACGGAGACAAGAAGCTATAGTGGAGATTTGAGATTCTTTGAAAGTAAGCAGAAGTGGGTCAAGTAGCCAAAAATTTTACTCAAGTAAGAAGTACAGAGTAGTGGTCCAAGTAATGTAACTGAGTACCACCACCTCAAAGTGACAGAGCAGTACCATAGAAATTAGAAGATTCATTATTTGTCTTTCTTCCCAAATGTCCAATGTATCGTCACTCATAAAATTGAATGTAAATTATATTGATTTTAATTGCATAATAAATACGACTGTGACTTATTCCATAGTGCAGACATTGATTAACTCCAAGACAGATACATTTAATGCCATACTGTGGAACATTCTAGGTAAAACAATAGCATCTGTTATTAGAAAAGTTGCAGAGTTTACCTCTAAAGAGAGACTGAACACCTAAACCACAACCACTGTAATCAGGACAGTGCTGTGTGATGTCACCAGCTACTTGCAGAGGCCATAGGAGGCAGCACAAACCTAGATTTTGCACTTTTGACCATAAAGCTACAAATTTACCCAGTTTGCTCTAAAATCGCTAGGAGTTAACTAGATAATGCTATTAAAACACCATGTACTGTACGCAGTTTAGCTAAAGTTGCTAAAAAAAAGTGGATTCAGTATTTAGTTCCACTTTAAATAAATATCCATCAGCCTATGTCTATTCCACTAAAACAAATGAGAAATATCTTGGTGGATTAATCGCCTCACTGCTCAGGCCACTCTAGGTCTAAATTTCTGAAGCTAGTTGGAGCCTCGTCAAAGGCCCAAAATTGTCTCACGTGTCTCGTATCAGCTGTCTACCTGTCTATGTGAGAGTCTGCGCCACATACCGACGTGAGCGCTTCTTGGCACAACGTTTAATCGAGTTTTTGTGAAAGAAAAGGAGAAGCCTGGAGGACTAAAAATGGACCGGTGTGTTTAGGGACCTGTCTGAACAAAAAGGATTTGTTTGGGGCAAGTACAACAGGGCTGAGGTGGTGACTTGCAGTTGTGCAGAATGAAACGAAAAAAAGACTGAAAACAAGATGTGCAAGTTGGAGTACTCAGACATGTCTTCTGAGTCTTCCATAGGCCTGTCATGATAACACATTTCGAATCAGATATACTGCGAAAAATTATAATACTGAAACTATTTTATGCCACTGTTACAAAAGCAATAAAGCAAGATTATTCGAGTAAGCAAATACTTAAATATACAGAATCATTAAACGACATGAGCTGCAACAAATAAACAGCAGAATGTAACAAAAATTAGCCGTGGAAGTTACTTTTTAAACCCTCAAGAGCTCAGTTTTTTCGTAATATAACAAAAATAACAAAAAATCTCCCACCTTCTGCAAAGAAACTATACACATGATAAATACTGAGCCACAAAATATATTAATACAGCTACCATTTATTGAAGAAAAGTCGATATAGTAATAATCATGGCAGGCCTAGTCTTCCCCCAAAGTAGGGCTGAAAGATTAGAATTGTAATTTGAATAGATGCAATTGACAGAGTACCATGAACAACTAAATTCTGCATAAAAACTGCTAACCCTGTAGTTTAGATCTGAACAAACTGTTAAATACGTGGTAGCGCTTAATTGTATCCATAGATGCAGTATGATTAGCTCATCTTCCATTGCTAACATCTGCATGCTGTTATTAGGCCTGTCACGGTTAAATATTTTGAATTTTGAGTTGCAATAAATACATTTACCAGTCAATCTACGTTCCTACCCTCACCTATGGAAAAAAATTCAAAATGTATAATATTGTTAAAAAACTATGAGCTGCAATAAACAAACAGCAGAATGAAACACTTTAGTACTTAGTTTGCATCTGTAATGAGTCAAAGAAGTTATTAATTCAACCTTTTACAGTTTAAACCTCATCATTCAGGCGAAGAATAACAAAAAATGTTCCAGTAGTGCAAAAAAATGTACACACGATAAATATTGACCCCCAAAAATATTACTCCAGCTTTCATATACAGAACGATAAATTGCTGTAGTACTTATTGTGACAGGCTGCTGTTTACAGACAGTATAAGTAAACAGGTAAACTGAAGAAGTTTAGTTCACCTTGTGTAACCCTACCTTAGGTCAATCACTAAGTAACTACTCTAGTGCCTTACAAGCTCTTTGGCCACTATGGGGGACCTTCTATTCCTGAGACAGTGTAAGTCTGTTTACAATCACATAAACTTTGCCAGCCGACCCATTGTTTACTTCGTTGGTGGTCCATGCTTGACTTTTGGACAGTTTTACATTGACATTTTTCAGGAAAACTTGGCGAACTGTATCTGGGCCAGAGGACTTTCAAATACGGGCGGTGTTGTTTAAACTGTTGGCCTGAGGAATGCTGTTTAAGTGTACGGTGATGCATTGCTTTGTAAACGCACATGTACAAATAAAGTTGGAATAAAGCCAGAGAAACGTGGAGGAATCATTTGTTTGCAAAGATTTGAAGTTGACTTCATTCAGGAAAAATTCAGCAAAGTCACGTGGTGGCTAGGGTTAAGGTTAAGGGTCAAGTTAGGCCTTTACAATGGTAGCTGATATCTCAGTTGGAGGATGGTTTTAAGTTATGGTTCTCCAGGATCCTCCATGGATCTGGTTTTGTTCTGGTTTAGTCTGTGATATGGTCCTGGTTCATTTGCAACTTTTGAAGCGCCATCATTTCCTCCACAAACAACTATTTCAATAATTTCAAATAGGTCTTTTCAACACATTGTGAAGTTTGTAGGTTCTTAAGCCTCAAAACCTACAATACTCAGTGACCTACTAGATGAACATCCATAAGTGTTATCAGTCTATTGTGCCAAAATGTGAAGAGGGCACTGCTAAACCCCTTTGAGAATCACTGAACCCTTAAAACCTGACCCAAATTAGACAAAAATAGCAGAAAAAGCATTACATATCGCAGGTATTTGGTATGCTGGTGACTATGTAAAACTTTAACCATACTGGAAATGAGCCACTCAAACATCATGTTGGCTTCTTGTTCGCCGAGTGATGTTAGCGGCTACCATAGAGACTGTGTACACAGAGTCAAAGTTCGACCAGCGATCCTTGGAGACAGGTCAAAATGAGAGAGAGAATGTTTTCCTGGTGACTTAGTATTAGTGTTTTCATTTCAAATTTCAAACTTGATTTCGATACTAAGGAATAGACTCAATACCGATTCTCATACCACAAGCATTATTTAAAAAAACCCAAAAATCTCTTTATTTGGACAGTAGAATGTACTTTACAACAATAAATCATAGCATTTCCTTTTGTATTACAATGTGGACTTAATTCTGTGTAATCCCTCGGTCATTCAGGTAGGTTCCATCGACTCTGGCTCCAATTAACTTAGTATTAAAAAACTGCTGCACCTGTCTCCGTAACTGCTGCTCTCAGACTTGCCATTTTGAACATTTAAAATAATCATATTTACCTGCTCTACATGATCCTGGTGTTTTTACTTTGCTATTCTGTCATAAATCAAGAAATGAACATTAATAACAAACAAATCAAACACGTTCTTTCCCTAACGTCGCTCCCGCTAGTGTTAGCAACAGGTTTGATTGACAGTTCCTGCTCTTTGCTAAAGCGGGAAGGACGGAAGGAAAAGGCTCATTTCAGTCCTGTTGATGCAACTTTTTTAGTATTGATACTTAAAATAAGCATATAGTTTGGATATTAGTTTTAATATCGATTATGATCTTTTTTTGATACATTTTGACAACCCTAGAATCTTCTCAGTAACATTATATCTATCATGTGGTTTTGTCAACAACTTCTGCAAAACATCCATCAATTAATCCCCTTTGTCTTGGCCCAGAGCTCAAAGCTTCTGACTTTTGATGGAGCAGGAATGTGTTTGCAGGGGTCTCAAGTTTGTTTCGATTTTTCCAACTTGCCCGCACAGATTTTTTCCTTGTTTTTCATCCACTGCTGTCAAACCTATCCAACTTTACATGACTGCAGACTGACGTGCCTTACACACCACAAACACTGCATTCCTCAGCAGGGCCCTCTCCCATAACCACACCTTATAACTGTCAACAAAGAACCATAATGAATTTGAAGTTTAAAGTGTTGTCTGCACCACTTTTCCTGGCAAAAATAAAACTTGTGTGGTTGTAATACCTTTTAGCGATGTGTGTGCTGGCTAATTGGCTAATAAATGAAGGAACATTTTCGTAACAAGTAACAAGGTTCAATAAGGCATTTTAATTATTAACATTAATGTGTATGGAGTTTAAAAACACTGTGGAGCACTTCCTGTATTAGCACATGACATGACAAGGTGGAAGTGTTTTCAGTTTGAGAGAAAACTCAGCCTAAATATGCAAGGTTTTTGTGTTAAACATGTGTAAATGAAACCAAACACAACTTCAGGTCTGTTTGTGATGAGGAAACAACATTATAACATAGAGCAGAAAACAGCATAATATTGACCCTTTAAACAAAATTCAGATTGAGTAAATTATTAAACCAATATATATAGTTTTATTATTAAATTAGTGATACTCTGAGCCAAACAATAATGCAATTTTTGGCTTTACATTTGGCAATCAAACTCTCAATGTGCCATAAAAATAGTGGAGAAAAAAATAACCCATTGTACTGGGAACCAAAAGATACATTCACTCTATTTTCAAAAATACCTAATTTGGAATTATAATAAATCAGTTTCACGTTTGTTGCGCTGAGTTTATCTTATTGCTTTATCCTGTAATTAATCCTGTATAATAACCATTAACCATATACTTATTTTTGCATTTTTCATTAACAAGTTTGGGTTTTTCACCTCCCCTGAACTCCTGAAGACTATAGACTTCTTCCATAGACAACCAATACCTGCTGCCCAGTCACTACCCGTCCCCAGTGTCCATTGTCCATCAGTGGGAGAAGATCAAGTGCCTCCAGGCTGCAGTCCAGACTCATTAAAACATATTTTGATTATCACGAAGAAGAGGAGGAGGAGAGGCGGAGGAGGAACAGGAGGAGGAGGGGTATGTGGGCGAGAGGTATCCACATGACAGTGTTGTTCTGATGCCAAGGCCAGGACTCCTGTTTCTCAAGGTTATTAGACAGCCGAGACGTTTAAAATACACTGAAAAAAGAATTATCTATACTCTAAAAGTCAAATGTTTGGACACACCTTCTCATTTTTTTCGTATATATTCACTACTTTCTACATTTTGGACTTAAATATATGAAGCAAAATGTATGGAATTATGTAGAAAAGAATAAAAAAGATAAATTACTCAACTAAATCTGTTTTTTTTTTTTTTTTTTAAATCTATTTATATTCAAGTCCATTTGCTTTGTCAACAGCGCTGCAAACCCTTGGCCTTCTCTCAACGAGCTTCATGATGAAGTCTCCTGGTTTGTGCTTCACAGCTGTGCCTTGTCAGGGTCAAGAAATGCCAAGGTTCAGAGCAAAGGGTGGCTATTTTTTAAAATCTAAAACAAGTTTAGATATTTTGAGTTTATTTTGGGTTCAGTTTTTGTTTACTACATTCCATATATGTCCATTCATCGTTTTGATGCCTTCATTGAGAATCTAAAATGTAAATAATCATCATGGAGATAAAGAAGAAACAAAAATGAAAAAGTGTGTCCAAACTTTTGACTGGGAGTGTACATTAGTTTAAATACCTCAGAGTCTTAATCTTGAGTAGTTTTGAGTGGTTTAGGTGTATTTCTTTGATAAATGTGCAAGTTGTATTAATTCCAAATACCATTTCTAAGTATATTTGGCATTCCAAGTACAAGCTGAGATACTAGATGACCAAATTAGGACTAAACCAGTTTTTTCTCCAAATCTTGTGTAAACCAGGTCTAAAACATGTCTGAACCAAGGCGGAATAAGGACCATAACCAGTCTAAACTAGCACTTAATCAGGACTCTCTAAACTAGGTCTTATTCAAGTCTATGCAAACTGGCATCTCAAATAGTCCTGAACCAGTTCTACATCAGGACTAAACCCAATCTAAACCAAAACTAACCCAACAAGAAGAATAAAGTAGAGTTCAAAGAGTTTAGAGTTCTGAATGAAAAGAGCCTCGTACCAGAGCCTCGTACCAGAGTCACAGGGCTAGACATTAAAAGTGTCTGTTTATGTTGAACTCCCTGTTTAAATAATGACTCAGACATGGCAGATAGACTGGGGGTAGTTTACTTAGATGGCTATGGGCCTGTATCACTGGGTTATTTTAAGAGGAGCAATCAAAGTAAGTGGACTCATCAGCTCCTTGAAATAGTACCTACTTGAGTCTGTAGTGATTGGTTTACTCGGCAGCTGGTGATTTATGAAAGTACCCTGGCCTGACCAATATATACTTAAGTAGAGGTGGGTAGTACTCAGTTACATTTACTTAAGTAACTTTTAAAAGAATTGTAGCCTTAGAGTACTTTTTGAACAGCATGCTTTTACTCCTACTTGAGTAACAGTACTCTTAAAGTTTTAGTTCCTCTTCCCACTGTGAGTAAGTCTACAGGTGACAAAACCTTTATGTTGACAATATGAAATGTTTTGAACATGTGTTTCTTTCGCTCCTTCAGATATGATTTAGTTTTTGTTCTTCCAATTACATTAACTTTAAATCATAAATCAGCTGTTTCATTTCAGCAGTTACTCTTTAAGATACTCTTACTTGAGTAGTACTTTTCCCAAATACTTTTTTACTCTTACTTTCTCTTACTCTTAATTTCTTCGACTTCTACTTTAGTAATGTTGAAGTAACGTTACTCTTAGTGACTTAAGTGACTGAAGTTTTTGCTACTCTCCCTACTATTATTTCCATGAATCATAATTTAGATCTAGATTCTAAACGAGATCTAGAAAATACCCTCACACATTCTTCTCTATGTTTAGTACTGGCCCACATTTTACCATAGGAAGTGTAGTTTTGCCCTATATTTTGGTGTGTTTTCTTTGACAGCCCATCTTAATATCTCTGTGCAGTTAACCATGCATGTGGCCTGTACGCACACATGATGGTGGAGCTAGCAGTGTCTATTGTTGAACTTTGGTTGCTTCGTTGAGTCGCTGTCTTCGTTGAGGCTTGCCCCCCCCCATACGGCATAGGCCTGGCCAGCTGTGCAGATTACATTACAGTGTGTTTGGAAAAACACTGGAGGGTTGGTGGAGGTTTCACATGCCTGACATGAAAACAACACGGACTCATAATGATGCACTGTGCAACTTTTCTAGTGGAGAAAGCCACCTGATTGTCCCCAGTGTAGATTGTATTGGAATGAACTCGATTTCGATACTAAGAAATAGACTTAATACTCAACACTGATTCCGATATCATGATAATACTAAAAAAAACTTCCAAATATAATGTGTTTTCAACATTAAATCATACTTAATTTTATATTAGCATGTGGTGTACCCGTGTAATCCCTCAATCGTCCAGGTAGATTCCATAATGGTCCATTGGCGTATACTAGTCTATATACTGTCTTGTACTTGTTCTTGTCTTGGAGCGACAATGTTGTTATGTCCTTGGACAAGACACTTAACCCACCTCGCCCCCAGTGTCTCCGTACACTGGTGTATGAATGTGTGTGAATGGGTGAGTGGTTTCTTGATGTAAAGAGCTTTGAGTGCCTTGAAAGTGGAAAAGCACTATATAAAAATGTGACTTCTGCTACTACTACTTCTTCTAAAGTTCATTTCTGTCCTGTGAATGTGACTTTTTAAGTATTGATACCTGCTCAAATGAGTATCTAGTTTCAGCACTAGTTTTAGTCGTGATTAGTATCTGATTATCGATATTTTTGACAGCTCTAAGCTAAAATATAATGTAAACATATATGTTGTGGTTAGCTGCAATCTTCAAATACTCAAACCATGTTCTATTCCACATTGTTTATCTCAATCCCTGCTGCTTTGTCAAAACTGCACAAAGAATTTCACTTCAGGGGAAACTCCTTGTTGTTGTGGATGTTGTCTTTTCATTTTTCGAGCATCTCTTCCATGTCCTTTTGCTTCGGCGCTCTGCATTTCAACCTAAGCCAAAAACGCATGCAGCATTGCAGGAATCCTCAGATCTCCGCTGGTGTGGGGCAGATAGAGCTGAACGAGCCCTCCTTCTCTGTCCTTTTAGATTCCAGACATCCCTCAGGTTTGGAAATGCCCATTTTCTATATGAGATCTACACAGTCCATTAAATTCCTGCCCCCCCCCCGTGGTCCACAGTAAGGCAGCACTGACCCTCATGTAGCCTATGACAGTGTTTCTCAAACTGTGGTACGCAAGCTCCTTTAGATGGTACTTGGACAGCTCTTCAGTTTGTGGGGTTGCCTAATTTAGAGCTCAGAATTGTTTGTCCTCTTTTGAATCATTTTGTCTTTACAGCTATAGTGAAAATTATGTAGTCTAATTTTAAACCTGGTTTGGATCCGGTGGAACTCAGAAACCCAAATCTTTTCTTTTGTCGTAGTTTCAGAGACACTGGTCTATGATAAACTGCTGTGACATAATATATTGCTATTGATTAAACCAATCAGCAGGCATCCAGTTCTGTTTTCTTACTTTCTTGCCAGTAATATTGTAATTTGTGACAGAAAGGGCATCTGGCTTCAACATTGGCCAAATCGTGTTGTAGAGAGACTCCTGACAAATATACTAGATGTCGAAATTACAATTCAACTAAACGTGTGCTATTGCCACAAACTACAAACCCTATTGGATTTCTTAGAATACATTTTAAAGGTACCCTATGTAACCTTTCTTTTGAGGGGGTCAGCCACCTGCTTGTCTCCATGGAGATGTTATTGCTTTGCCTTGAATAGCTACTATGGTATAAAACTATGATTTACTGATGTCAATTTAAAAGTAATTGTAAATAAGTATGACATAATGAACTTACAAGTAGGGTTGCAATTGTTTATATTTTTAGTATTTATGTGTACAAAGCATTTTAAAGTCATGATTCATAAGTTTAACCTGTCTTTATATAAATAGATTTTTAGTTTCCTTGTAGTTCTTTTTTTTTGCTTGAACACCTGTGCAGATGTAGTTTTGTGAATGCAGTTTGGGTCAGATACATAGAGATCATAAACTGTATACATAAACGGACAGCACTAACCCGCTAGCTGCCACATTCTAAATGGGAAGTGAGCATGGGCTTCCAGCTCCATTGACTCTGGCTCCAATCCACTTTGTACAGGATCGGTCGGAATTCCAAATATGGAACTTGGCTCCAAATTCACCCCTATAACCCCTAGCCTCGATGAGCTTCATTTGACTGGAGCCGAACACTATGGGTGACGTCACACTCCCTTAGTCCACTTCTTTATATGATAGAGATATGTAACACTTCTGAGAACTTTTGCCTCGTGTCCTTTTAGTCAAATAATTGATTGTCAGGACATGTCTTTAGTTGACCAAGAATTTCTTTAGTTGTCTACTGCCGTGCTAACAATGAAAGTAGGTTGTAGTAAAAACGTATAACTAATAACCAATCAATCAATAATGTTCTTTTCTACAAATGAATGAAATCCCCTCTTTCAAAGTCTCTGATCCTGAATTGTTGACAGCACAGTGCAGCCAACCTCATAGTAAAAGTTTGATCTTCTGGTGAAAGTGGGTGAGTGAGGGGCAGGGGGAGAGGTAGTGTATGTTCTCATGTTGACAGATGCAGCTTCACAGACATGGGAAGACTGCAGTGATGAGGGATGGACATGTCCGACTCTTGTCTTCTGCTTTGTTTGAGAAGAGGGAGTTTTCAAAAGACATGCGAGACAAGAATGTAGCCCCAACCTCAGGATTCTGGCTCTGAGTGGGGATATTTTGCAGCAGTGGCGGATATACTGTTGTGGTTTCCAGTTTGGTGTAAAAAAACTTGAATTCATGTCTAAAAAATGTAGAATAAGGTTGTCAAAAGTATTGAAAATCACATACTAATCAATACTAAAGCTAGTATTGAAAGTAGATACTCATTTGAGCAGGTATCGATCAAACCTAAACCCTTAACCTGATGGAGAAATCATTTGTAATCAAAAATGAACATTTGTTCACATAGCACCAGTGCAAAGTGGCTATTGTGAGCATAGATTGTATAAAAAAATGGACTAAGGCAGTGTGACGTCAACCATAGCTCCAGTCAGATAAAGATCGTCGAGGCTAATAGTTATAGGGGTGAATTTGGAGCCAAGTTCCATATTAGGAATTCTGACCGTGAGTATCATAGAGAGCCAATCCGGAGCGGGGCTATTGAAGATAACGTCCCTTCCCGCCCACACTTCTAGTTTAGCATGAAGCGGGCATCAACATCAATCAAATCTGTTACTTACACAAGTGAGAGCAACCTCTGGGAAAGAAGGTGCCTGATTTGTCTGTTATTAATGTTCATATCTTGAGTTATGGACACAATAACTACAAAATAAAAACACCAGGATCATGTAGAGTAGGTTAATATGAACATTTTGAGACCAAAATGACGAGCCTGACAGCAGCATATTTACAGAGAGAGTGGCGACAGTTTTTGATGGAGCCGGATAAGCGGACATGCTCACTTCATAGATCGTTTTAGAACGTGGCAGCTAGCAGGTTAGCTATGTCCACTTATAGGTAGTACAGTCTATAATTGTAAATTATAGACTGCAAATATCCCTTGTTGATTGAATTGAAATTATAGAACAATGTATTCTGTCCCTTTTGAACTTTAAACTCTTGACTTTCTTTACAATAGAATGGTTCATAGCTATGTCGTTTTCAGTAAGTAGCAGCACACTAAAGCTTCAGGTATAGACTGCGCCTAAGGGTCTAAAAAAAAAGACAAAATATTATTAAAAAACAAGCTCGGGCTGTGTCTCTTTGATTCCAAAAAATGTCCAATAACAATGGTTGAAAGTGGGCACATATTCAGTTATTTCCTGTGTGGAATTTGTGCTATCAGCTGCTGTTTGTCCAAGTCTTAAACACAACGAGAAGAATTTGGGACATTTTTGGTATATTTCCTATTGCATTCTTTGGTTATTGAAATACAATGTTTTCTAGGTCATAGGGTTGTCAAAAGTATAGAAAATTAGATACTAATCGATATTAATACTATGGAACCTACATGGATGACTGAGGGATTACACAGATAAGACCACATCGTAATATAAAAGAAAGTGTACATGTATCTGTCTTGTATTTGATTAATTAAAGGTGTTTTTATTGCTCAAAGATACATTGAAAAAGATGGATTCTTACTGTGAGCCAGGTGGCCTCTCTACAGACCTGACTTGGCCTGGTGGCATCACCTGCTTGTCTCCATGGAGATAGGTGAGTTTAATGCCATACCGTGAAGACATGAAGACAAGCAGATGACAAACCCTCCACCCTCCACTCACACCTACTATACCTGTAGCTGGTTAGTAACAGGTAGGGCATCTGACATAAAGAAAAAGGTAATAAGCCAAAAAAGGGATTTGTTGTTTCAGGTTTTCTGTCCCGATTTCAATTAAATCAACAGCCTTTCCTGTTTTAAAAATGAGTACTAACTTTGCTAAATATATATATAAGACAAAAGAAGGCAAATTGCGTGTTTGTACGATCACATATACCACACGGAGACTACTGCATGTTTTATGGTTCATGTTTTGTTTTCAGGGCCTCAGTATCAACTCCCAATCAAATGTCCATAGAATAAATTACAAATGATGATCCAGATATGCAGACAGAATATAAGATGTTGTTTCTACACACATCTTTCAGGAGTTGTCTTAAATCAATCTATTATGCTAAATCGACTTTTCTGGGTTTTTAACCATGTTATAGTTGCTTCCTTCTCATTTACCCTCTCAGAGTTGTATTTAGAGTGATTCATGCATGTTTCAGTTGGCAATGCATCGATCCAGCTTTTTCAGTTTAGATAATGATATTAATTCTTGGACTTGGACCGCTGATATTAACCGATACCAGTGCAGAAACGGGCCTGTATTCAAGTATTCACTCATTTGTCCAGAAGCCATCACCTGCTCCACACATTGGCCTCATTCCATAGACAGACCCATTGGCAAAAAGTAATTACTGAAGAATTCATCAAAAATATGCATGTTTAAATGGGTGGTACTCACGAAGTTGAGAGGGCCTGCCATTTGCTTGTGTTTGCTTTGACACCTGTGGATCATTATGTTATAATTTGGTCATTTTAAATTGCAGTATTTATCTAAAACAACTTAATAAAAGAAACAAGTCAGCTGACTTCCATGTTAGAAAACTGTGGTGGCCAATGGGAGTTGATGTCTCCGTAAACGTAATTACAGCAAAGAGCTGCACAGCTGTCGGCTCCTCCTATGGATAGCTGCAGATCACGCTAGCTAATAGTGAATATTTTGTTCATTTGTACCAAAATGACTACGCAATGCTATCGAATCTTTTGTGAGTCACTGAAGAAAATAAAATTGGACAATGAAGTATGTCACAGTGGGCGTGTACCAATGGGGGTTGACCACAATGACGTCTTAAATACAGGAGAATAAAGATTCCTCAAAAATGCATGAATCGCACTAAATTAAACTTTGAGATGGTAAATGAGAAGAGAGACAACTATAACATGGTTAAAAGCTCTGAAAAGTTGATTTAACATAATGGGTTTGCTTTAACAATAGACAGAGTACATTCTATAAGCAATTCTTAACTTTACCGGTGTTGGAGATTTACCCCCCTTATTTTGCCCTCTGCCCCAGTGCCCTCAGCTTCAGCGTTGGAACAGCAGCGGACAGGGGCCTGCTAACCTAATTTATGACTTTTCATAGAGATGCAAAGAGGACCATAAACTACATGAATGACAGGCTTTTGAGTAACCATCTCATTTGACCTTCTTAAACTGACCAATGAGATCGAGGAACGATAGAACACTTTGGTCATTTTCTTGCTGCTAAATGACTGTACATTGGTGGACTACAGAAGGAGGGCTTGCGAGTTTCATTAAGTGTGTAGGAACAAAAGTCAAATCTTAACAATGTGGCTGAGAAAGCAATATAAGTTATTTATAAAGGACAGTCGTATTTCTGTCGAACTGGTTCAGAAACCCATTCAGAGTCCTTATTTGCGAAAGGTCATGGACTTTCACCATTTTCACTTTCCTCCTAAATGTAACTATAGGCCCTGTTTACTTAATGATTAACCAGACAACACTTAAACATCCTTATCAACTTAATTTAGAGAAAAGTTTACTAAAAAGTTGTGTTAATGATGCCATGATAAAAGCCCTATCTATGGGTTTCAGGTTTCTGTTTATAAGTGATGTTATGAGGACTTTTCACTATTCAAAAGATATAAGTTTTGAGTTTCTAATCGATATGGCAACGGCGCTAATTTACATCACTCTGGAAAGAACTGAAGCTAAACAAAAAACAAATCAGAAGTCTTCCTATATGTATACAATATCAGAACATATAAAAGAGGACCTAATATTAATAGTTTTGCGCATGTAAATATGGAGAGATTTGGCAAGAGATTTTGTAAGTACAACAGACTAATACAAAAATTCCTCTTAAAGTCGAGCATGTCTTTTAAATGTTAATGCTATTCTTTACCATAGACAACTGCAGGGGTCACAGCCTCTCAAACAAAAGACCCAAAAGCTCCTGTACTGTTAAACTGGTGATAGTGCATTTAAAGCTTATGTAGATTCTGACTTCTTTAGCCCACACACACACACGCACGCACCCGCCATGCCTTCTGTTCTTTGAGGGTTTTTAAAAAGTCCCCAGACACCACTTTAAAACATGTGAGGGGCTTAACTGAGAGCTCACATGGGAACAGTTCAAACTATTCTAGGTCACGGTGAGAGTGGATAGTGTTAACGTACTACTAAACTAAAAACAAAAGGCTTTAAAGGATTCCAGTGGGACGTTTAAAGGCAACATGAAAGTAAAAGAAAAGCGTTTGCGATGACTTGACATGTTGTAAAATGTAAATTGTGCTTTTTTAAAGTCGAAATGTGGACCGAAAGCCAATAAATGATGCACAGACAATGTTTTTTTTCAAAGCTAAGTCTAACTTCCATTAGTGAACAGATGAAGAAACATGAAAGCAAGATACTACTACACTGTGCCTACTACTTCTACTGCTTACTGCTGTTACTAATGCTACTACTACAACTACTACTGCTACTTCACAACTACTACTACCGCTGCTAGTACTACTACTGCTGCTACTACTACTACTACTACTACTGCTGCTACTACTACTACTACTACTACTACTACTACTACTACTACTACTACTACTACTACTACTACTACTACTACTACTGTTACTACTACTACTACCACTACTACTACTATTACTGCTACTAATACTACAGCTACTGTATACTACTACTCCTGCTACAACTACTTCACAACTGCTGTCGCTACTATTATACAAGTACTACTGCTGCTACTACTATGGTGCTAGTACTATTACTACTACTGCTACAACTACTACACAACAACTACTCCTATTGCTACTTCTACTACAGCTACTACCACACAACTACTGCTACTGCTATTACTGTTTCTACTACTATAACCAACTACTTATGCCACTACTGCAACTACTATTAATAATTCTGTAACCGTAGGGCCACCTCAATTACTACTACCGGCCCTACTTTCTTTACATTTGTTTTGATGTCTCTTTAATGCTCTTTAAGTAAGTCGGGTAAAACAAAATACGATTTGAAGCAATCCAACACCTTGTAGGTCAACACAAGAAAAGCGGGGTCCAATTAACTCCCTCTCCCTCGTGCTCTGAGGCCCCACAATGGCCGATCGACTTTAAATCTACAATAATGCCATTCACAAAGCCTGCGGTGAGGTGAAGCCATGGCCTCTTACATGTAACATAAACCACTGTAGTCTATAGTCCACGAGAGTTCAGACCTCGAGCAATAACCCAACGCAACTTGATATAGCCTTCAGTTAGAAAGGAGTTAGACGATTTTTCTGGCATGCTTCTTGAACTATTCTCACAAGAAACACAATAGATATATCTTAAAGCTGCACTATGGAACTTGTTGTGCTTGTGTCCATGGAGATGTTATTGCTTTGTCTGAATTTTCCCACAGTATGGCTATATATTGATTCGTCATGCATTCACTCAAGTATAGGTGTTTGTATTGCTCACAAATACCCTGAAAAACAAACATTCTTACTGTCAGCAGGGTTACCTCTCCACAGATCTGACCTATAACTTGGCCTGTGCACATCAGACACTTGTATCCATGGAGAAAGATGGAGAAGCTTTGCCTGAATTGTTAGCATGCAGTACATGTTAAAAAGAGTTACACAAATACTTAAGTCATATTTGTGAAAAGCCTTCCTTACAATTGCTGTACAATTTGTTTTTTGAAAATGATTTTTATTTTGCTACTAAGGCATGTCTCACCACAGGACAGAAAAAAACCCATTAGACACGGAAACCTCAAGTACACTTTTTTATTGATACTTTTAAAAATACATTGTAAAACGTGCATTCTTGCCGTGAGTGGGGTCGTCTCTCCGCAAATCTAACATGTAACTTGGTCAGTGTCCCCCAAGTTTAATGCAATACCAGGCAAAGCACTAACACCATAACATAATATGAAAAGTTACATATTGTGTCTTTAACATAATATCTGCCCATTGCTTTAGATGGATTTGAAAAAGCCCACCCAAGACTTAGCCCTACCTCACAAGTACACTATGCGTGATCACGTGTGTTTGCACAAGATAAAAAAAGGCCATAAATCACGTATCAAGCAATGAGGCAACCTATCATTTGTATTGTATGTTTTATTATTGGGAAATTAATCCAAGAACATACATCTTGCTTTGACTTGCATGATCTTTAAGCTAACATAGGATTGACATGTTTTATTCAGGTGTGCATGCAAGACTTCTTTTGGATAAGTGCCATGTGAAGTGGCATTTGCACTGACTTGAAATGGATTGCAAAAAACAAAGAAAAGATTGGAAACAGTAGTGCAGTAGTGTACATTCAACATATAACCAGAGGCGGGTAGTACTCAGTTACATTTACTTGAGTAACTTTTTATTCTTGTATTACACAGAATTGACTGTTATGAGCTTTTAGCCATGTTATAATGTTGCTACCTCCTCAAAAACATACCTGGAGTTGTGTTTTGTTTCATTCACACATGTTTGAGTAATGCTTTAGTAATAGTCTATCTACATCTACAAAGCCACCATTTACGTTTTGTTGAGTAGAGATGGGCAATTCCAGGGCTGAAATTATCCAAAAGATTCTAGTGAAAGTGTGTGGTGTTTAAAAACTGCATTACTGCATAGGTGTTTTTTGACTGAGAGAAGAACTCAGCCTAAAAATGCAGGGTTTATGTGTTAAACGTGTGAACGAAACAAAACGCAACTCCAGGTGTGTTTGTGATGAGGAAACATTATAACATAGATCAGAAAGCGTAGCGTAATATGGGTCCTTCAAAGAAATTATACTTTTCAGAGTACTTTACTGCATATTTTGACAGAGTTTGAGAGAAGAACACAGCCTAATTATGCAAGAGTTGTGTGTTAAACATGTGTAAATAAAACAAAACACAACTTTGTGAAGAGGAAACCACATTATAACATGAAAATAAACAAAAATAGTGCAATTTAACGACCAAAAACGATGAGTTGTTAGCTATATGCAAATTCACTACATAAAAAAAAGAACCAATCTTTGTGAACATCTCAGAGAGCAAACACACATGCTTTGAACACATGCTTAAATGAAGTTAATCTTTCCTGGGCGTTATGTGAAACCATGTAATTACCAGGCACAGGAATCCCCTACAGAGAGGCATTAATCCAATCCTTTTTAACGCTTTGGTTCAAATGGAGCATAGGCCACAGTGGACCTAAAGTTGCCTGCGCTGTATAGCAAAACCCGTGGGGGAGGAGTGGGAGCTGGGGTGAAGTGTGGGTTTTGCTCTTGATGCTTGAATGAATGAAAGACTGAAAAGAGGTAAAGGGGTCACTAGCAGTCAGCACAAATCTAGGGCAAAAAGGAGAGAGGGGGGGTGAGAGAGAGAGCGAGAGAGAGGGGAGAGAGAAAGAGAAGGAGGCGAGAGCGTGAGAGAGAGAAAGATGGGGAGAGAGCTAGTGAGAGAGGGGGGTGGCAGGGAGGGGAGAAAGAGAAGGAAGGTGAGAGCGTGAGAGAGAGAGAAACATGGGGAGAGAGCTTGTGAGAGGGGGGGTGGCAGGGAGAAGAGAAAGAGAAGGAAGGTGAGAGCGTGAGAGAGAGAAAGATGGGGAGAGAGCTAGTGAGAGAGGGGGGTGGCAGGGAGGAGAGAAAGAGAAGGAAGGTGAGAGAGTGAGAGAGAGAGAAACATGGGGAGGGAGCTTGTGAGAGGGGGCTGGCAGGGGGGAGAGAAGAGAAGGAAGGTGAGAGCATGAGAGAGAAAGAAACATGGGAAGAGAGATAGTGAGAGGGGAGGTGAGAGAGAGGGGGAGAGAAAGAGGTGAGAGAGGGAAAGGGAGAGAGGGAATGTGGCAGGGGTGAGAGGGCAAGAGAAAGAGATGAGAGAGAGGGATAGTAAGAACGTGAGAGAGACATGGAGAGAGAGATAGTGTGAAAGAGAGGGTGGCAGAAGGATGGGCGAGAGGGAGAGAGAAAGAGGGGAGTGATAGGGAGAGAGGAAGAGGGAAGGTGAGAGTGTGAGAGAGAGAAACATGGGGAGAAACATGTCGACCAAAGACATGTCCTGCCAATCAATTTGTCGACTAAAATGGGGCGTAGCAAAAGCTCTCAAAACTATTACAGATCTCGATGTATCTCACCCAAACTGAACTCACAAGACTACACTTGCATGAGAGTTCATGGAGGTTTTTTTTCAGAATACTGTAATCACAAGTATCCATTAGCAGATTAATCTTGACATCCCTAATTGTGCACTTGCCGAACTTCAGTAGATGGATCTAATGAGCAAACTTTTCGCGGTGTTATAGTCAAGAATCTTTGCCAGTTCAAAGAGTGTTGTTAAATTTGGATTTAACATTGGATTTACATTTTTATCTTCTCTGCCAATTCTGATGGGTCTTTTTGCGCCAATTGACCTAATTTCAATATAGTTAATAATATAGCAGTCAGTTGTTGTTTGAATGAGGTTTAGATACAGACTTGGTTTAATCCTTAGATTTTTTATTTTTATTTTTGTATTTTTCTTTGTATTTTTCTTGGCCTAAAATTTATGGCTATTTTTTAATATACCCATCATTAAAACCTTTTTTTTTTAAGGTGTGCCACAAGGTACAGTTTTAGGTATTCTACTTTTTTACATAATCTTTTAATAATGAATTTCACAAAAACACCATGATAATTTATAACCACTAATTTGGCCCAAATAACACCAGTGCATTCGTCAAGATTAAATTGACTTGATATATTCATGTTCACAATCTCTTTATGGACAAATTGGGATTAAGCCAGGACTGAAAGCACAAGACAAGTCAGAGCATGAGACCGTACATTTTGTTTCACCAAATCCTGCGCAGGTGTCCTAATACGTTCAATTATCTGTATTACTATTGTTTGTTTAAGTGCACATTCCAAAACATATTATTTTAGCCTTTGGGAAAGTTTTGTGTCGTTGCCAGTACCAAAGAAAAAAAAAATCCAATGCCAATAAATCACTATTTTGGAAAAGCAATTTAACAGAACTGGTTTGTTGATCTACTAAAGTACATTCCCAGTTGCCTTGTGGGAATAGGTTGTCCAGTTCAGTTTTATAAATATTACTGATAAAGTCACCGTGGGCACTCTAAGCTTTGGGTTTCTCACTGTCCTCATCAGCCCAGTGTGAGAACTGACAACCACACAAGAGACCTCATTCAGAACACATTGTTGCTCTCTATCTTCAAGCTCTACTCATCCATCAGGGGAGTCCTCACTGTTAGCGCCACTACTTCCTGTACAATTGTATCTCTATGAGGTTTTTGCCTCGCTAAAATGAAACAAATTTTAATGATAAGGCAGTGGACAGAGAGATGTTTGTGTCTCAATGTTAATGCTAATGCTAATTTTGAGGCATAATAAATATTAAAACAGCACCATAAACTGAAATAATCCACATATAAAAATAATGTAATTAATTAGAATTTTAATAGGTTGTTTATTTTATGTTTTTAATAAAAGTGACTGTTAGCGTTGCATGATTATTACTGTGAGGACATTTATAATGCATGTTCAAAATGTAGCTAACACATAATAGACTGAAAGTGTATAATAACTCTTAATGTGTCAAGTTAAAAAGTTTATTTCAAAGGTGTTCAAACTATATAAATGAAACACAAATGTTCTGATAAAAACATTTATCAGAACATTTGATAAAACATTCAGAACTCATTACTTAGTAGGTGCAATCTTGGAAGCAACATTCTCAACATATTTTGGCAATCCATTGTGCCAAACCTTATGCAATTACACCACAAATGCAGAGGAGACAAGGCTGAAAACGAAGACAAGCAATGCTATTTACACAGTTTATGGTCTGAATGGCTGCATATGTTTAGTTTAACCTCTATAGTTACCAAACTTACCATCTATTAGTAATTACATTTTTATTAAGCTTATAATAGTTGCCCTACACTGCTTGATTTCTTCTTCTCAATCAAAACACTTTCTATTTTTCACTAATGATTACTAAAAATATTGAGGATGCTCAGTTGCAATCTGCTATCTGCTGTACAAGCCAATACACCAAGCAATTCAAATTAACTAGCCAGATCTATTATAAAATCAACTTTTCAGAGCTTTTAGCTATGTTATAGTTGTTTCCCCTTCTCATTTCCCCTCTCCAAGTTGTTTTTGGAGTGATTCATGCATGTTTGAGCAATCTTTAATTGCTTATTTTCAAGACACCATATAGACTCTGTGGTGGCCAATCCATGTATGAAAGTGATGTTTCATGCTCCCTGAACCACTCTTTCACAATTTGAGCCCCATGAATCCTCATTCTTTGAGCACAGACTGTTGCTGAACCTAGACCTGACTAGTACCTACAGGCTCGTACCTATTTGCTTAGTTAAATCCACGTGGCAACTTTTTATGGCCAGGCAGTGTATAACAATAATCCACGAGTGTCATAGATCATAACTATATAGCAGACACAAACACAATATGTCTCTTTAATTAAAAATGATATGGAAGTTAGATGCAGATCTTCATTGTTTACTATACTGTGTTAGCCAAGTGTTTGATTCCTTCCATTCTTTTCTTATCTCCACGTCAAAGCAGCCAATAAAAGATCATAGATATCTCCAAATATCAATTACAGTGTTCCCTTTTGAAAACGCTAACCACTTATTTGAAATGAAAGGTAATCCCTGTTCTGTTACAGTATTTGAGCTGTCATTGGGTCTTGTTAAAACTTGTGGTTGAGTGACTACGCTGAGTGAGAAGTATTGATGAGTTCGGAGGTGTGGGACAGGATGCACAGGAGAGGGGGCCCAGAGGCTAATCCTGTGAGAAGAGGGGCCCAATGGAGAGGTTTTCAACACCCAGCATGGGGGGAATGAACAGACAAGAGGGTTAAAGAGAGACAGAAGATGGGAACAGGGAAGAGTGGAGCAAGGTTACAATGAGGAAGACTTTTAATCATCTTTAAAGCGGGGATATTACTCTAATCGATTTTAGAACATTACACCATGTTATAGAGTGGATTTATATGTCATCCATGCATGTTTGAGCAATCTAGTGATCTCTCCTGGGCCCTATTTGAACCCTCCTTATGGTTAGGTGTACGATTCTGTCCAAAGCTCCGCCCACAAGCCTCCGTCACCCATGCTCCTTCATGGCAATTTTCCATACACATACAAAAGCCTGATGCAAAACAATATAGTACAACTTCACAAACCTGATGCGATGTGAAGTAGTTTCATTTGCGAAATACATGCAGATTGTAAGTGATTTTCAATACTTTTAGAGTAATAAAGCAAGGAAAGTAAATCTGTCATCTATCAACCTGGCTTAAACCGTGTTGATGGCATACCGCCGGGGATTGTGGGTAATCAAAACAAAGCATGACTGACAATTGGCGACACTAAAAGGGTTCTGTGCTTATTGGCCTTATGATCCAACGCATTCCTATAGGATTCAGTGGTGCGGATGGTTGACAAATTGTGTATTTAACAGATATTTTCCAACAACTGTTACATAACAGGAAAGCTAAAGGTGCACGGTGTAACTTTTCTGGTGCAGGGTCCCTCAACTGCTTATCTTTGCCTGTAATGTTCAATAGTATGGTATAATTCAATCAAAAGTGTTCAGATCAGTAGTTTAGTTTACAGTTAGTTCAGTAGTAATACCTAAATTATACTATACAAACAAGGATGTAAAAGTACTACAAAGACTGAAACTGAAATCGTTCCAGATACCCCATGCTGAGTGTTTGCATACCCCCTACCGTACCCCTAAATCTATAAACAACCAGGTCATTGTCAAAAGCATCAGTTGGTAGAGCAATTACCCACTAACCCAAATGTTGATGGTCCAAGTCCCTATCACACCAGTTTAATGTTAGAGTTGTGTCATTGGGTATTTAACAGTTTTTTGAGTTTTCAGTTGAAGGATATGTTGTGACTTGGGGCAAGATACTTCATCCACATTACTCCTAAATAGTAGAACAGAAGTTGTAATGTAATGTCATACTGCTGGACATTTCCAGGCAACGCTTTAACATCTCCATGGAGACAAGTAGGCACCAGACCCTCTCCAGACCAAGTTACACAGTGCACCTTTAAATGTTCTGTATTTGTAATTAGTATTCTCACAAGACGGAAATTTCAAACTTGATTTTAGTACTAAGGAATAGACTCAATACTCGATGCCTATTCCGACACCATGATGATAACAAAGACACTCAACATTAAATAGTAGTACTTTTATATTACTACATGGTCTTATATCTGTGTAATCACTCAGTCATCCAGGTAGGTTCCATAGTGGTCCAGGGGCGTAAACCAGGTTATGTGGTCTTGCGGTTCTGATACAGCTCAAGATCATTCTAAAGAAATTTAGGAAAGGTTTATTTCTATCCTGTGAGTGTGACTTTTTTAGTTTAATTTAGTTTCTGATTTTCTATCCTTTTGACAATCCTAATTTGTAATGATAGTCCCATTTCTGGACTTTTGGAGCTTTCTGCACTTTCAGTTTTGTCCCTCTCTCCAGATGTTTACTCTTGAGGTCATTTGTCAGTCCCATTGTTCAGACCCATCAGTCTAACCTAACCACACAGCTGTAGTCTTTACCTGGAGGGTGCGGGGGGTCGTCACACCTGGTTTACCCCCTCGCTTGCTTCCTGGTTTTGCCCCCTTTCACTTCCTAGTTCAGATCCGGTGTCTAGGTAACCAGGGGCAGCATCTGGTAAACGATCGGGTTTGGGATTGTTTAGCTCCACGGGTCTTGTCAACTTGTTAGGTACCCACCCTTTAAGCGATGCAGGCTGTCAGCACCGTCTGGAGTTTGGTAGATTACATTTGGACAATAGACACTTCGATACAAGACAGATAAAGCACAATCGAAACATTGTCAAGGCTGTAACTTTTGATGTGCCATAATTTGCTCAAGTCAAGTCAAATTTATTGATAAAGCACCTTTAAAAGCAACTGCAGCTCCCCAAAGTGCTGTACAAAGGCGATATAAAGTGCAATCTTATAAAAGAAAACATGCAAAAAACACAATAGAACAATACAAATACAATACAATAAAAAATGTCCCACTCAGCTCGTGTTAAAAACTAGTGCAAACAAATGAGTTTTCAACAAAGATTTTAAAATATTTAAAGATTGGGCTGTTCTATCACAGAGAGGAAGATTGCTCCAGACTCTGGGACCAGCTACAGCAAAAGCTTGGTCCCCTCGAGTTTTTAGCCAGGACCTTAAAGCATCCAAAATCATCTTGTCTGCTGATCTCAGTGTTCTACTGGGAACAAGGACAGAAAGAAGCTCAGAGAAATCGGGAGGGCCCAACCCTGGGACACATTTAAAAACCATCAACAGAATCTTAAAATCCAGGGACCCAGTGCAGAGAGGCCAACCTTCTACAACTACAAAGTCTCCTGTCTTATTCAGCATAAAAACTGCTAACCCTGTAGTTTAGATCGTTTGTCAGTTCATATTTCACTCTTTTTGCCTTCTGGACCTTCGATCAAAACAGAAATCCAAATCTCATCACAGTCACAGTGTTTGTCTGAAAAAATACAGTCTGATATTTTAGCATCTTTTCCAAGTAAAAAATCATTTAAAAACATGATCAGTCAACATAGTTCCCTCGCATACTAACCCATCTAATGTTATAGATTGACTAGCATAGTGAAAGATTTATTTGTGGGCATGTTATACTGACAATCCTTAAGCATTATCTTTTTATGAAAGTCTTCAAAGTTTTACATGCATATTTAATTATCGATAATATTCCTGTGGCTTTGTACCAGCCTTGTACTGCTTTTTATCTTATCTCTCCTCACTGAAACTTATAAGGGTCTGGAAATCTCGTCTATAATTATCCCAATTACCTCATAGATCTGTTAACAACACTTCATTACAACTGCAGGAAGTGTCTCTGACGATTGTGGGTGAGGCCCGTAAAAATAATACACAATTTTACCTTCATCATCAACTTCACAGTGTTGGACCCACTATTATCTCTAAGGAAATCATGTTACTAAAATAAATAAATAAAAAACTCCTTGGGACCCATTTTTGTGGTCTTGTTGCTAGTTTAATCAGGACTGCCTTATCTAGACAACTTTACCTATGGTGCATGTTACAAATGAATATATCATAGGGTTGCCAAAAGTAATGAAAATCAGATATTAATCAATATTAAAACTAGCATCGAAACTAGATACTAATTTGAGCAGGTATCGATACTAAAAAAGTCACATTCCCAGGACAGAAGTGAACCTTTCCTGAATATCTTTAGTAGTAGAAGTGACTCTTAACAGCTTACAAATCCCCAATACTTCTTCACCATCGCCTCTCCTAACATGTATATATTCACGCTTGGTGCCAGCTCGCCACATGCCTTTAGTCTTCCTATGGTAACATTGGACAGTGGCGCGGTATGTGGCGATATATGTCACCCACAGAGACACCCTCTTCATGGGAACTACATTCTTGGGTCGCCCCTGCATTACTCTGCACCTAGAAACCAAATTAGTGCCATCGATAAATCCCATATGCTTAAAAAATGAGCTGACACGAAGGAATCTCCCATTTTTTACAGTCTCTGCTAATCTACACTGGGAACTAGTTGCTCAAGATAGTATTTTAGCCTAATTAATAGCATTAGCTGGCATGTACTGTAAAGTATATAGTAGGCATAGGAATTTGTGGTCTAGTTGAAGGCTCTAGTCTTGTGGTATATGGCCAGCAATAATGGAGGCTGTTTCTTGGAAGAAGGCTGTTGTCATGGCATTGCATACATTGTAGTTGAATTGTAGTTTTTCAGTCAAATTCAACTGTCAACATAAGTTACACTAAATTGGTATCCTGTCTTGGCATATTGACATTTTAAATTATGTGGTAGTAGTAGGAGTAGCAGTTGCAGTACCAGTAGTAGTACACTCAGAGCAAAAACTATGTTCTATGTTTGGAACTGATTTTACCATATCCCAACTAGCCAAAACGACTACATACAGTATATTTCAATTGGACTACATTTACTTCCAATTGTGCATGATATGAATACATCAAACTGATGATTTCATACAGACCCAGTGGTTTAAGTGTCTTGCCCAAGGACACAATCACAATATACTTGCCTGGCAAACCCAGAATAATATCTCTATGTATCTCCCTTTGTCTCGTCTCAAACCAGAACCAAACATGAGCGTACGATCAGATTACATTTCCTCTGACCACAGATTAACAGTTTAGTGCTTTGCTCCTTGATTCGGCAGAAATCCTCAATGTTTTTCAGTCCCATGTGATAGTTTTTTCTTTGTTCCTCATAAGCAGCCATATTTGTCTTAATACTGATGTATGTCCATGATTGGCTGATCCACCTGTCAACACCTGAAAATGGGGGGGGGATTCATCGGTGACCAGGCACACATCTTTGTAAAGTATTGAAAGTGTGTATTCTGGATCCCAGGCAAACAATATACCACACTACTACTCCAATTGCTCTTGCTGTTAGGATGCTTTTTATATTCAAATGCCTAAAAGTGTATATGTTATTAAGTTATTGACCCTTTTTTGCACATAAAGACAATAAAGCCTACAGCTATTCAATAGAAGCTAGTATTTCTCATACAGAAGCATATTCGTGTCTCTTCTTGCCCTTTTAAATGTGGATGTTGTCAGACATTGATTCAAATGCCTCCACTTTTCTGTGGCATAAAAGAGCACAGCCGCAGGTCCTGGTGAGCTTTTATTATTGTATCTGCAGGCGAGTCGATGTCTGCTCATTCGCGATTGATGTTTTTTTAATAATACAAATATGTCAACACATGGTTGCCAGCGGCGATGGGAGGCATTTGAGAATTGGCTTTGGTGTTTGTCAAAGATAAGATGAAGAATTGAAGTTTTTGGGGTTCATTTTAAGCCGCCGTGTGTGGGGTTTTTAACATGGCGGAAATAATTGAATGAGTTTAGCAATATGTAAGCTAGTGTTGTCACGATACCAAAATTTCAAACTGGGCGTGTACTAGTCAATGTGGTCTTATACTTGTTCTGATACAGTTCAAGATCTTTCTAAAGCTATTCAGGAACAGTTCATTTCTGTCCTGTGAATGTAACTTTTTTCATATCAATACCTGCTCAAATGAGTATCTAGCTTCGATACTAGTTTTAGGCTCAATTAGTATCTGATTTTCGATACTTTTGACAACCCTAATGCAAACTAGCTCTATACTTTACCAACAACTTAAGTATCATCAGCAGCTTGTTTTCCCAATCTATCCTATCGAATAAAAAAATCCATATTCACTGTTTCTGGATTTCAGATAATTTTATGAACTTACTAGTGTAAAATTATGTTCATCTGTAGATTTTATGACGTGGTTTGAAAAATCTAGTAAGAGATCGGGAGAGATCATGAGAACATGCATGGATGACATCTAAAACCTGTCCAGGCCTGTTTTTTGATGAGGGAATACCATTATAACATGCGAGATAGCTCCATTTTGCACTGAATTTGCATAATACCCACTCTTTAAACTTAGAATTGACTCATAGCTTTTGTCACCTTCAAAACCACAGGAAGCAGCCATTTTGTCTCATCACCTGCGCTTTCTACTTTAATTTCACTGCAGACATAACCGCAGTTTTCCGCTTCAGCGCCGCAGGACCCCCATGTGGAGATAACTGATGTCTACCCCTCCCCTCTCTCATTTACCACGGGCGTGCTTGTCTTTCCAAGTGATTTAAGGCAGAGGTCTAGGTTGCCTCTCCTCCTCCTCTTCTCCTCCCCCTGGAGTTAAAATATTCCCCTAATGCTTTATTACAAGTCACTGTTTTATAGTCTCTTCTCTTTACAATCACAACCTAAAGGCAATGAGTAACCTTTAAAGAACAAAAGTGTATTACCCAACACTAAACATTGTAATTATTAAGCCTACTGGATATGCGCTGAATACATAAAGGCTACATTCACTTGCATGGCAGAGGTGGGTAGCGCTTAGTTACATTTACTTGAGTAACTTTTTAAAGAAATTGAACTTTTCAGGGTACTTTTCTAACAGCGTACTTTTACTCCTACTTGAGTAACATTTTAATTGAAATAACAGTAAGTTTTGGTTACTCTTCCCATTGTAAGTAAGTCTACAAGATACACTTTATTTACTTTTATTGTAAAAGTGTGACATTTTTACTTAATCTTCAGTATGGAACAGATACTAGTAGAACAATATTAGCTTAATTAGGTATGACGTTAAACTTATCTTGTATTTATTCATTTACACCATAGCCTTTATAAAGAAGTGGACTAAGTGAGTGTGACTGTCACCCATAGCGTTCTGCTGCAGTCAAACAAGGCTCATCGTGGCTAGCGGTTATGGGGCGAATTAGGAGCCAAGTCCCATATTTGGAATTCCCACCACAAGTATCATAGCATCCAAAGAGCCAATCCGGAGCGAGTCTGTTGAAGGTAATGCCCCTTCCCGCCTGCACCGCGGGTTTAGCAGGGAGTGGACACTTAGCAACACTGTCAATCAAACCAGTTGTTAATGCTAACAGGAGCGACCTCAGGGAAAGAAGGCACCTGATTTGTCTGTTATTAATATTCATATCTTGATTTACAGACACAATAGCGAAATAAAAATACCAGTATCATGTAGAGCGGGTTAATATGAACATTTTAAGACCAAAATGACGAGGCTAACAGCAGAGGGGCAACAGTTTTTCAATGTTAAGTGAATTGGAGCCAGAGTTGATGAAACCGGAAGTACGCCCATGATCACTTCCTGTTTGGAACAAGACGCAGGTTAGATATGTCCATTTATATATACAGTCTATGACACATATTTTTTTTACTGATAGAAATGGATTCTTACAGTGAGCGGAGCTGCTCCTCCACAGATCTGTAACTTGGCCTATTGGTGTCACCTGCATGTCTCCATGGAGGTAGATAAGTTTAATTCCATACTGTGGAACTTTCCAGAGCAATAACATTTCCATGGAGACGAGCAAGTGCTAGACCAAGAAAATTGCAATCTAAAGCGGTTTTGAGTAATGAATCTTTTCCTTTTTGTTTTTATCAAGTTTGAAATTTACTAATGTTTTAAGTTTTCTTCATACTTGAGTTACTCGTTTAGTTACTAGTTTTTATCCAGCCTGTATTAACTAGCTGCATATTAAGCCTGCATTCCTAAGAGTTCATGAATAACTTCAACATTAATGATTAATACAGTGGGTACTTTTTCTGTGCTCGCTTTTAGAGGTACATACAGTAACCAAAACTTTTATTAAAGTAAGAGAAACACTACTTCCAAATAATGTTACTCAAGTAGACGTACAAAGTAGTAGTCCAAGAAATTACTCAAGTGAGATGTAATTGGAACGACAAAATACTAAACTATTGTACAAACCCTGGTTTTTCAAAAGCAAGACCACAAAAATGAAATGAATGAACCAAAAACTACAGTAAACCATGTATGAAGGACAGGGCTGGCCCAGCTTATAAAGCAGACTAAGCAGCTACTTAGGGCCCCAAGGCCACCAGAGGGCCCCCAAAAGCCCATACGTTTGTATTGAAAATAATATAATATGTAAAGTTATACTAGAAACAGTGCTTGGGTGTTTACAGCAGCCTAAATATCCCTCTATAAAGATTACATTTGTTTTTTATATATAGCAGCAAAATATCTGCTGCCTACATTTGTTTTATATATGTGTGAGCTGAGGCCGCTGAGGTACTTTTGAATGGCTGTTTTACAAGTTATAATATTTCAATCTTTTGGTCATATAAATAGAAACACAACTGGACAAGGTGATGAGAGCAGGGTCATAATGTCGTCAAATACGAGTCACCAATAGCTGAGCCCAGGTACATTCACTGCCAGGGGCCCAGAGACTCATTCTTCTTTGGGCCCCTGAAAGCTAGGGCCGGCCCTGATGAAGGAGCAGTGCAAGAAACAAATGTTTAAATCACTTCATATTGTCAACATAAAGCTTTTGTCACTAATAGATTCACAGTGGGAAGAGTAACCAACACTTTTACTCAAGTAAGAGGACTGTTTCACAATATATATTACTCAAGTAGGAGTAAAAGTATATCTGAAAACTACTCAGAGAAGTACAGTTTTATAAAAAAAAAAAAAAAAAAAAAAAAAAGTTACTCACGCTAACACGCACCACCTCTACTTGCTCTAGTTTGCTGTTGAGTTGTTGTTATGTCTACACCTCTTTTCCTCTGTCACAGTCTCTGCCTCTGAATCTTTACTGCTGCCCATCAAACGCATAGTAACACAATGCCCCCGTGACCCCCCTACCCACTCCCACCCCCTCTATGTGCACATTTAAGAGCGCGCATGTCTAGAGTGCATGTGAGGAAGGACAAAAGACAAGTGTCTCCGGTGTCTCAGGAGATGTAGGGCTGTGGGTCAAAGCAAAATATTTTAGAAAAGGGGGGTCCAAATGGTGGTACAAAACTGGGTCATTGAAAAGTTTTGTATTGTTTTAATGTCAAGTCATTTATGTGTTGAAATTGAAAACTTAAAGAGGGCCTGTTATGCAAAATGAACTTTTCAGAGCTTTCACCCGTGGTATTGTCACGATAACATATTTTAAAGTTTGATATATCGCTGAAATGAACATAGATGAAAAGCGATAATATTGAAACTAATTTATGTCACTTGACACAAAAAAGCAGATTTAAACCATAAAAACTATTCTAAGTGTACAATATTGTTAGAAAATCCTGAGCTGCAATAAATAAACAGCAGAATAAAACACTTTAATACTTACTTTGCATCTGTAATAAGTCACAGTAGTTATTATTTCAACCTTTTATCAACCTGAAATCTTATCATTTAGCCAAAAAATAACCACAAATAGTTATATCCCAGTAGCGCAAAGAAAATGCGCACATGAAAAATTTTGACCCCCCAAAAAAATATTGTTCCAACTTTCATGTATTGAACAATAAGATGATATAGTGATTACGGTGACAGGCCTCCCGACAGCACCACGGCTCTTTGTCTACAGTGACGCCAGCTCCCATTGAGCACCGCCGTTTTCTAATGATAGTTGGAGTAGATAGCTGCAATCAAGAGAATGTTAATTTATTATAGATACTAGTTATAAAACCAAATTTGCTGAAAGGGTTTGAAACATCAGACACATATAAAACATAAGCTAGCTAAGATCGAGGGCATAGGCAGGCAAGGCTCAAGGTTTTTACACTAACTCAAGCCAACGACGTGTGTGTAGTCAAGGCGCGGGACTCCATTTTTGGTCATTTACTTCGCAGCAGCCTTGAATCTGCCCCTGATGAGGAATATAGTGTACACTTAGATTTTTAGTATTTAGACTGATGCAGGTAGCGCCAGCCATGTAAGGACACAACCTACATTTGTTAGTGTTAAGTTTAGTGTCTGGGGAGGGGGGATTCTGCCTGTATGTCTATGGCGGAATGTTCAGCAGTTACCATGGCAACACAAAGAACTTGTGAGTGTAATGTTATGTGAGAGAGACTTGTTTAACAGCACAAATCATCTCACCTGGTCATTACAACTAAGTCAGCTCATTATGGTCAGACTGTGCTAAATTAAAGCCTTTGAGTAATAGACCTTCAGACAGAACAGTGACTACACTCAGCTTTCCGCCAGGTACCACACCTTTAAAGGTCCACTATGTAACTTTTTTAGTGGTGGAGGTGTCTGCCTCCTGCTCCTCTCCATGGATTTGTTATAGCTTTAACTTGAATGCCAGCAATTCATTCTTACTGTGAGCTGCTTGTCCCTGTGGAGCAAATAAGTTTAATGCAATTCCAGGCAAAGCAATAAAATCTCCATGGAGACAAGCAGAAGGGTGACCTTCCATCAAAAAAGTTACATAGTGCACCTTTAATATGTGATGTTTTTTTGCTCATTAATGAAACAAATTATTACATTTAGCTGACTCTTAGTTTTGATGATATTCTATTCATTGGTATTGTATTCTGACTCTTTGTTGGTTAATAATAGTTGTTTTTCCTTTTTTTTCCAGTTCCCAAAGTTTAAAACTACTTGTTTTGAAACAGTTATCTTGTTAAGGCTCTTGGTGACGGAAGAAGCCTGAAGGTCATGCATTTTAGGAGTTTGCCCTTGGCCTGAGAAGTCTTAGAAACAAAATCCCAAACCAGTTTGACCTTTGTCCTGATTCTGGAGGAATTTAAACAAAATTTACTTTAGTCTCTGTCTGTGGTCCTCCTTTGACTGAGCTAGGCTTTGGTGTTTTTTGTGTTTTTTTTGGTTGTGATTTTGTGATTGTGATAGTTGAGGCTTCTGGTTCAAAACTGCTTCCATTTTAGTATCATTTTATGAGTATTTTGAGTTATTTTGACTTTTTATTTATTTATTCAACATTGGTTTGGGTAATATTGCACGCTAATATTACCACCTTTTTCTCGAGTGCTAAAAACCGTCCAATCTCAAGCCCGACCAATCAGTGATCGTCCAGTCAGATTTGTTTTCCCTCAGTGACTCATGTGAGCTCATGAAATAGCATTTCTCATCACCTCAGTGAATTTGTGCAATGAATTTGTTTTATTTCTCCATAACAGTAATCCCCTAATCACACTCAGCAGTAGCATGAATCATTGCGTTTAGCTTTTTTGGTCAGTATAACACTGGTTTATTTAGCAGACAGCACTAGCAGCCAAATGCACCCTCCCTCTCCTTTATTTCTTTGATCTGAAGCACAGGATCCAACAGCTGATCATTCCAACACGTTCCGACTACGCACAGGGAAACTTAGTCTGCACACTCCCATAAACTATTGTCTAAGTGACTTCCTACATGGGTGCTTATAATCCTCTTGACTTGTGGTTTAGCAGTGTTTTGACAAAGTTCCCTGACTCACTGAAAAGCTGTGATTTGGGAGAAGACGGATAATGAAGAGGTAGCAGCTTTCGTGTTCAGACTTATCAATATGACTGCAGCGTAAGCAGTAATGCATAAATTATGTTATTCTAATTATCATAATGGGACAGTAGACTTTTAAAGGGAAGACTTTGGAAACAATGTGTAGAAATAACTAGGGTTGTCAAAATCAGATACTAATTGGTACTAAAACTTGTATCAAAAGTAGAGATTCATTTAAGCAGGTAGCGATACTAAAAAAGTCACATTCACAGGACAGAAATTGACCTTTTCTAAATCGCTTTAGAATGATCTTGAGCTGTATCAGAACAAGTATAAGGCCACATAGACTCGTATACACCCATGGACCACTATGGAACCTACCTGGACGACAGGAATTATACAGATATAATGCAAAAGGAAGTACTATGATGTTGAAAATCACTATTCTATCCTTAAAGAATAAGTGTTTTATTATCATTGTGGTATCGGAATCAGTATTGAGTATTGAGTCTTTTCCTTAGTTCGCTTTTGTGGTTTGAACTAAGTCTGAACATGTGCTTGAGTTTAGATCCAGATTCGTGTTTGTTCTATGCCCCAGGTGAGGAATTCAGCAGTGAGTGGACATTGGGAGGTAACTATCTACATTAACAAACAGCCCTACGCCTTGTCTTCAGAAATGGGTCCAGATGACTTAGCACTAGCCTCTTCACACCACTGCGACAAGATCAAGAACGCCTGCAAACGAATGGAGTCGCACGTCTGTCAGTGATACTTCCTCTGCTAAAAATAGTCCCTGGAGTTTGGCATGGGCGCATGTTGGCAGGTGGATGGATACAGTGAGGTAACATGAGGTCTGGGAGGTTTACTGAGAGACTGACAAAATATCAAATACGTATTTAAAAAAGTTATAGCTAAGATTTTTATGGCATTTTGATTTCTGCATTAGTTCACAAAATGTAAAACTCGATTTCAATACTAAGGAATAGACTCGATACTTGATACTGTGATGAAAATAAAATACATTCTTTCTCAGATTTTCAAAAAGTCACGTGATCTTGAGCTGTATCAGAACAAGTATAAGACACATAGACTAGTATACGCCCATGAACCAGTATGGAACCTACCTGGACGACTGCGAGATTACAAAGATACAAGGCCGCCTGGTAATAAAACATTAACATACATACTTCACACTATTTCAAAACTATACCTTGCAAAACTAGCTCACCCATAGAGACCCACGCGTAGTGATAGTCCCTCCTGCCTGATAAACCTGACCATAATTACCACTTTGAAGAGCGCAAAACACAGGTCGCCCTCCAGGAATGCACCGGATTAAATTAAACAGAGGCAGGAGGCCAAGTATAATGACTACCAAACGCATTTCAGGTCACACACATGGGCCAGTAATGGTGCCCAGGTGGGACAAACCAAAAAAACAAAGCTTAAGGGAAGAATTGTAAAGCAAGGTGTAACTAGATATTGGTGATTTGAGGTTTGGAGCCTTTGAGGTTACAGAAAAGGGTCTGAGTGCGTTCAAAATGGGAATCTGTGGGACTCTATATGAAAGTGGACAATGCAAACGTTTTGGGTTACGTTGGGCTGTATAGAAATTGAGCTCTCTTTACATATGGGCGCATTGGGAGCGGATAGCAGAGGAGAAGGTGGAGTATAAAATGGCGTTGCCAGAGGCTTGGGGCGCCTGGCAGGGTGAGTGATGGTTAGGTTGTGATAATATCAGTTCGTAGCCATAGGGGGCATCTGCAGCGCTTTGAGTTGGTAAAAATGAGGCAATGAGATACTGCTACCTAAAGGGAAATTATACAGAGGAGGTATGAACTTAACTCAGTGTATAACATGACCTAATTTTGCACAGGCCTGCCTCTATACGTTTGAATCAGTTATTCGTTTCTACTTAGCCTATTACGTAAAATCAACTTTTTTTTGTTGCTTTTCTTCTCATTTAACCTATCAAAGTTGTGTTTAGCAGGATTCATTTTGAGTAATCTTTATACTATACTGTATTCAAGACGTCATTGCGATCTTTTCACTGCCACTGGTACATGCCCACTGCTCTGAGCCTACATTGTTCTCCAGTTTTATTTTCTTAATCTGTGATACGTGTAGGATTTGGCAGTGTCTTTTGGTACAAATGAAAAAAATCCACTCGTGTGATCTGCAGTTATCCATAGGAGGGGCCAACAGCCACACGGCTCTTGTTTGTCTCAGTTTTCTAATGCAGAAGTCTGCTGACTTGTTTCTTTTATTATGTTTTAGATCAATATTGGAATTTAAAATGTCCAAATTATAATGTAATGATCCACGGGTGTCATAGCTTATATCTATATAGCAGCGCAACCACAATATGTCTTCTTTAAAAGTTGCATTATGAAACATTTTGGTCAGGTAAATGCTAGTCTCCATGGTGATGTTATTGCCTTGTCTAGAATGTGTCACAGATTGGTATTGAAATAATCTACTCGATTTACTAAGGAATAGACTTGATACTCAGTATTTTGTTACCATGATGGTAATAAAAAACTCTTTCTTTAGACAATAGAATACAACTTTCAACATTAAATGATAGTTCTTTCTTGTATATTACCTTGTGGTCTTATATCTGAGTAATCCCTCAGTGGTCCATGGGCATATACTAGTCTAAGTGCTCTAACCTCTGTTAGTTCTGCTACAGCTCAAGACAACCTCTGTGCGTAATGAAATCAAACTGTATATATCTCTTGCTAATAGTCTATTAGTGTGGTAGAGAGGACATTCCTCACTATAGTGTCAACATCATTCAGATTTGTATAAACACTTTTAATGGGAGGGGATTTGTTGGTGCAATAATTCCTTTAATAAGACATATTGTAAACAATTATAAGCATTCAGGCAGCAGAGGGAAGTAGTTTACAAGGAGTTTAATTCCCTTCAATAAAGCTGTCCACTGAAATTAAATGTTTGGAACAAGTTTGGCCAAGATGTGGCTTGAGCCGAGTTTAATCTTTATGTTGAATGTGTGTAATGAATAGACTCAGTACTCAATACAGATTTCGATATCATACTGCAATAGAGACAATGGAATGTGATTTTCAACATCAAGTCAGAGTGCTTTCTTTTATATACCACGTGGTTTTATATCTGTGTAATCCCAGGTAGTGGTCCAGGTAGGTTCCATAGTGGTCCATGTATGTGACTTTTTTGTATCGATACCTGCTCAAATGTCGATTAGTATCTGATTTTTAATTCTTTTAACAACTCTAGTACATCATGAAATCAAACTGTACTTTTCTATCATACTAACAGTGTAGTAGAGAAGTCATTCCTCACTATAGTCTTCACATCTTTCAGATTTGTTTAAACGCTTTCAATGAGAGGTGATTTATTGGAGAAATCATTCCTTCAATAAAACACGCCAGGTATTGTAAACATTCAGACAGGAGAGGGGAGTTTACAAGGAGTTTAGTTCTCTTCAATAAAGCTGTCCACGGAAATTAAATATTTGGAACAACTTCAGCCAAGACATTAAGAAGTCCAGCGAAATTCTCCTGGTTTGAGTTGGTTTCAGTTTAGTCGGTATGTACACTGGTTTGGGTCCTGTTCCATAGGTCTAAATTAGTCCTGAGCCCTTGTTTATTTTAGTCCCAATTAGTTTTGTCACAATACTATCATTTCAAACTCGATTTTGATACGGAAGGGATAGACTTGATGCTCAATACCAATTCCAATACCATGATAATAATAAAAAACACTCATTGGCCTTATATCTGTGTAATCCCTAAGTCGTCCAGGTTGATTCCATAGTGGTTCATGGTGTATACTAGTCTATGTGTCTTATACTTGTTCTGATACAGCTCAAGATCATTCTACATTCATTACTGTCCTATAAATGTTACTTTAGGACTTTCTTTCTTCCTTTGAGCTAAATTATTCTTGCAAAAGTCTTCCTTCATCACCTTTGTCAGCTCAAATTTGATCACCTCCAACGTGACTGTCTCCGTCTTTGTCCTGGTGCCAGATTTCCCAGAAGGCAACCCTCTTCGGTACTGACAGAAGTTACAGCGTTTTTTTTTTTTTAGAAAGGCTTTGTATCAACAGATAAAGAGTGACATATAAAATCATGAGTAATCAGTTCCATTGGCAAAAGGTGTAGAATCCAGTGGGAACAGACAATTGAGAAACGTGTTATCATCTTGCATGACTGAGCTGCATCACTTTTGGCTAGGGTTCTAAAAAGTATGGAAAATCAAAAAGTAATCAGTGCTGAAACTAGAATCAAAACTAGTCTCGAGCTTGAAATTTTAATATTGTGAGAACATGTCTAAGCTTCTTCAGTTCTGGCAAAGGTTCATATGGTTAACGCTGGTGTCACATCTCAATTTTGTTGTTTAATAATGGCATCTAGTCTAGCCAAGTTGGCTAATGTAGTTTTTAAGCAACACCTATACTATCACATTTCAGTTTTACTGTTGTTTTTTCGTACTGAAGTCTTAATTACAAAGAAGTCACAGCATGTGCTACGACTCACACTGATACTGGGGTCTATTTTGGGCTTTGGAGTTTGTGGTCCGGTTTTGGAGGGGGGGCAGAGGGAGGTCTTCATGTCGCCTGGAGGGTTTTGGACTGGGGTGTTAGAACCAGATCGTGTGACTTTTTGGAGATCACCCAAAAAGAGGGGTCAAAGTTAAACTGGAGTCAGAAGCATGTTGCTGGAGAGACATTGCAATTAAGGTTAGTTTAGCGATATACTGTAGGTTTGGAGTATACATTGTAAACAACCCCAGGAGCATTAACATTTGAAAGAAGACTTCAACTTAATGAAAGTAATGTTGGTATTTTGTGCTCATACTAACCTACTTTCATTCTTTTTTCCCCCCCAAAGCTTTTCATAATGAACCCAAACACTTGTATAAAGTCTATATAACCACTATATATATCTATGAAAAAAAATACCCCCTGCTACTTTTTAGGAACCAAATTGGGATGCTTTATCTTAAATGATCATCTTCTAAATTACTACACGCATGCCTGGTCTTATCCTACTTTAAAATTGTCCAAAAATCTTGATAAAGCGACAAAAATTCCCTCCTGAGCCCATAATTGCGCTTCAACAGTAAAAAGTGATGAACAAGGCTGGACAGGTTGAGCTGTAATCCTGCCTGTAAGCCACACTTGTTCTGTTCTTTGACTTTTTTTTTTTTTTTTTAGCTAAAGTTAACATGAAACATACAAGCCCAAGTATGCTCTGTTTGCATGTAAATTCCTCTGTACCTTTTCAGAAGCTGTACCTAATTCTTAAAAATGTGAAAACCAGAACTCACTTACCTTTTGCATTCAGAGCCTCCTAATTATTTATAAGTATTTCCATAACTTTCAGAGACCAGAGCAGAGTTTTGCAGTTACAGCAACTGGGATGCTAACATGCACTTCCTGTACATAGTGGAATTATTTCGACCTCAAGAGCTGCTTATACAATACATCTGTAATAGTGTTGTCATGATACTAAAATTCCAGACTCAATTTCAATACTAAGGAAGACTTAGACTACTCAATACTGCTTTCAGTACCACAATGATTCAGGTAGGTTCCACAGTGGTCCATGGGCGTAGATCATTAAAGCTATTCAGGAAAGAGTCACTTCTGTCCTGTGATACTTGTTCTCCTTTCAGTACTAGCTTGAGTTACTAGTTTTTATCGATTACTGTCTGATTTTTGACTTATTCAGATTTATTTTTACCTAAAGAGCTGCTTATACAACATGTATGTACTGGGGCAAAACAAATTTATCAAATACATGGGAAGACATTTGGTACGTGTCCTTTTAACAAATTGAAAATACAGAATCCAATTTTTTGGCATTTTTGAAACTTGTTGAAACTGTTGCCCAGTCAGAATGATGGACGGCCATATTGATAAGAGTAAACAGAGAAAGGCCAGCATGCATACCTTTTTGTGAGGTGTTGAGAGATTGCTTTTTAAAGTGATTGATGTGAATATGTGTCTAAATGTGCTTAAAGGTGCCTCTCCTCAGGGTAATAATTCTGTCATCTTCTCAGTTGTGTGTGACTATAATTTAGATGCATTTACTTACATTGGCCACGCCCTTTTGACTTTAAATCTTCAAATTTTATAGCCATTGTTTCATTATGACTGTGTGACTATTTTGTGTACTTTAAACGTGCCCTGTGAAACTTTTCTTGTCCATCACCACCTTTGCTTTTCATGTGTTGACTTGCATGGAATATTTCACAGTATGGCGTTAAATGTATCTATATTTTGTTTATTCGTTTATTCACTTACAGGTATTTTTATTGCTGACATAAGTACATTGAAAAGCATGCATTCTTACTACGAGCGGGGTCATCTCTCCACAGAACTGACCTGGAACTTGACCTAGTGGCATTACATAGAAATTGTTTAATTTAATGCCATTAAGATAAACTGGTACATCTCCATGGAGACAAGCAGAAGGCAGACTCTCCACTGGAGAAGTTACAGTTACAGCTTTAATGTATACTTATCAACTTCTTCAATTCACTCATTCAGACTGATAAGAAACATGGCTGCATGACCAACTCATAGCTAAGGTGCTGGGTCAAGTCTTACATATTTATATCACCATGTTACCTTTTATTGTTTTGAAAAAATGTTATATTTGCCCAGAACAACGTATTTATGTATTTCATAAGTTTAATTTTCTTTTTTGAAGTCTATGTGTCTTATACTTGTTCTGACACAGCTCAAGTTCATTGTAAAGCTGTTCAGGAAAGGTTCATTTCTGTCCTGTGAATGTGACTTTTTAGTACTTCCTCAAATAAGTATCTAGTTTCAATACTAGTTTTAGTATGAATTTGGATACTTTTACCAACCCAATGCAAGATCAGACATTTCTGTTTACAATATTCTGACCTAATGCATTGACTTTGTGCTTAGTGTTACAATTTGACCTGCACGATCACGTCTGGGCAAGAATTGCAGCTGGATAAGTCAAATCCAGCCAACTTTAAAATCCAGTCATTTATATCATTTCGAGACTTTATAAACATTAACCAGGACTAAACAGGATTAAACATTGAGAAATACGCTGCATTGTTCCCTATGGACTTTACAGAGGGCTTTTCACCGGTCTGAAGATTACAGTTAAAGTGACGTGAGGTAATTGTTTGCGGAGAGGATAAGTCAATTTGTCGGAATGTCGTTTGAATAATTACAGGGAAATCCTTAAAACAAATACACTTTATAAAGTGGATTTGCAATGGATCTTCTAGTCTCATTTTAAAGAAGACCTATTGTACTGGTGTCTGCTATATACTTATAACCTATGACACCTGTGGATCATTATGTTGTAATTTGCACATTTTAAACTGCAATATTCATCTAAAACGACTTAATAAAAGAAACAAGTTTCCCGAATTCTGTGTTAGAAAACTGTGGTGCCCAATGTTGCTGTAAAGGTCATCACAACAGTAAGCCTGGGATCTGATAGCATATGATAAGTATATGATTGATTGAGAAAATGAAATTGAAGAACGGAGTATTTACAGAGCAGTGGGCGTGTACCTGTGGCTGTGATCAGCAATATGGTCTCTTGAAAATAAGCAGTTAAAGATTGCTCAGACATGCACGAATACTCCAAAAACAACAATTTCAAGAGGGTAAATGAGAAGGAAACAACTATAACACGGTTAAAAGCTCTGAAAAGTCAATTTTGCATAGTAGGTCTGCTTTGAATGTGCACCATGTCATTTTTCTGATGGAGAGTACACTACCTGCCTGTCTCCATGGAGATTTTATTGCTTTTTTGTTAATATTTCACAGTAGTGTTTAAGATATCTGTCTATATGGTTTTACTTTTACATTTAAGGTCCTATATTTTGCTATATTGACTAAGCCATGTCATAATTTTAGACCCTTCTCAAAAACATATCCAGAGTTGTATTTTGTTTCATTCACACATATTGACTAATCCTTTGTTATCGGTTTGTCTACATCTCCAAAGCTCATAATACTCTGGTTCTACCTTGTGATGTCATGAAGCAGTAGTTTTCAAGTTAACAGCTACTTTTTACCTTGTGTTAAGTAGAGATTGGCAACTCGAGGGCTGAAATTATCCCTAAATGATGAAGGTGTGTAGAGTTTAAAAACACAGTGGAGCTCTTCCTTTATTACCATATGACATCACAAGGTGGAACAGAGTGTTTTCAGCCTAAATATGCAGGGTTTGTGGGTTACACACATGTGACTGAAACAAAACAACACCCCAGGTCTGTTTGTGATGAGGAAACAACATAATAGCATAGATCAGAGAATACCGTAATATAATTAGTTTATTTGTAACAAGTTTCGAAATTTGTTGGTAATTTCCAGACTTGTTAGCAGTTTTTGGGGAGGTTTTTCCATTTGAAGTTTTCATTGTCACGTGGACCGGCTGTGCATCGCCTTGTTTAGCTTTAGCTGCAGCGTGGCTTTATGAGTGACCCGCGGCAGCTGGGTGGCCCTCTTCGCCGATCAGAACAATATTTACATTTGCCAAAAACGCACGTGAAGCCGCAATCAAACAGCCCGACAGTCCCACGCACGCAAACTCACGGTTGTGGGTCCGAAACAGGAATAAACAAATGAGAAAGGACAAGAGCCAGGGCCCCAAACACAGCTGTAGAGACACTAGATGTGGGCGTGAGAGTTTTACAGGGAGGAAAGGATGGGGAGGAGGTGACAAGAGAGAGGAGAGAAAAGAGATTAGAGATGAGGAGACGAGGAGAAAGGAGAGGAGGGAGGACATGAGGAAAGAGGAGGAGATGAGGAAAGAGGAGGTGAGGAGCCACGAAGAAAGGAGACAAGGTGAGAAGAGAATAGGAGAGAGGAGGAGATAAGGAGAGAGGTGAGCAGAGATGAGGAGACAGGAGGCATGGAGAAAGGAAACAAGGAGAGATCAGTGAAGGAGGGAGGAGAAAAGGAGAGAAGGGAGCAGAGATGAGGAGACAGGATGTGAGGAGACAAGGAGAGAGTAGAGAAGGGGGGAGGAGATGAGAGAGGATAGAAAAGAGAGAAGGAGATGAGGAGAGAGGAGGTGAGGAGCCACGAGTAAAGGACAGAGGTGACAAGGTGAGAAGAGAGCAAAGATGAGGAGATGAGGAGAGAGGATAGAAGAGAGGAGGAGATAAGGAGAGAAGGGAGCAGAGATGAGGACACAGGAGGCATGGAGAAAGGAAACAAGGAGAGATCAGGGAAGGAGGGAGGAGAGAAGGGAGAGGAGATGAGGAAACAGGAGTGAGGAGACAAGAGAGAGGAGAGAAGGGGGGAGAAGAGGAGGGAGGAGATGAGGAGAGAGGATGGAAGAGAGAAGGAGATGAGGAGAGAGGAGGTGAGGAGCCACTAGTAAAGGACAGAGGAGACAAGGTGAGAAGAGAGCAAAGATGAGGCGATGATGAGGAGAGAGGACAGAAGAGAGAAAGAGATGAGGAGAGAGGATAGAAAGAGAGATGAGGAGAGAGGAGCCACGAGAAAGGACAGAGGAGACAAGGTGAGAAGGGTGCAAAGATGAGGAGAGAGGATAGAAGAGAGGAGAGAGACAAGGAGAGAGGAGAGAAGGGGGGAGGAAGGGTGAGATGAGGAGAGAGGATAGAAGAGAGGAGGAGATGAGTAGAGAGGAGGCGAGGAGTGACGAGTAAGGGAGAGAGAAGACAAGGAAAGAAGAGCGAAGTGGAGAGTAGAGGACAGAAGGGATTAGGAGAGAGGATAGAAAAGAGGAGGAGAGGGGAGAGCAGAGATGAGGAGAGAGAATTCAAGGAAAGAGGAGGCATGGAGAAAGGAAACAAGGAGTGATCTGATAAGGAGGGAGGAGAAAAGGAGAGAGGAGACAAGGAGAGAAGGAAACACAGATTAGAAGAAAAGAGACAAGGAGAGCAGAGAAGAGAGAAGGAGATGAGGAGAGAGGATAAAAGAGATGAGGAGATGAGGAGAGAGGAGGCGAGATAAACAATGAGAGAGACAAAACAGGACAATAATGTAAAAAAACAACATATGGCTAGTAGTTGCGAGTAGATAGAGGAAAGTAGGAGAGAGGAGACAGAACATATAGGAGACAGGAGATGGGAGAGAGGATGAACTCAGGGAATGTAAAATAAAGATAAGATTCAACGATGGAGGAAAAAGGTCTGGCTCGAGCACTTTCCTCAGTGTCAACACAAAGATACGGAAATGCTTTCATGTAATCTCCCACAGACAGAGTTCATCTGGCAAAAGTACAAGGGGTAGCAAATTATATGTTTTATATCTAGTTCCTCTTGACAGGTATTGAAGGATGTGTCAAATTTGTTAACAAGTTTCCACAGGGCCCATGTTATTCAAATTTCTCATCTATGTTATAATGTTGTTTTCTCCTCAAAAACCTAGCTGGAGTTTTTGTTTCATTCTCTTTTGTTTCACACAAATCCTCCATATTTAGGTTGAATTCTTCTCACTGTTCTAGCTTGTGATGTCATGTGGTAATACAGGAAGTGCTCCATTGTGTTTCTAAACTCATACACCTTCACTAGAATCATTTGGATGCCAATTTGCCAATCTCTACTGAACTGAAGGTTAAGGGTAGCTGTTAAGTTGAAATCTACCACTGCGGTGTTCTTTGCACGTGCTATAGTGAACTCTAAAGATCCTTAAAAGCACAGACTTCTCACTCTGACTAGTATTTTAAGCCAGTATTTTGGCTTTTAGTGTACCCAAATCTTGTTCTTATAGCTTAAACCTCACTTGAATCAGTTTTGCGTAATATAGGACCCTAACTGACTGACAACTAGAACTGCAGGGCGATGACAACAGATGTATTTTAAGTGTGGGTTTGACAGATGGGCAGACATTATTTAGACATTATTTAAACCCGGAGACAGAGTTTGGTGTCAAAAGGTCAAAGGTCATGACATAGAGAGAGCTCCTGAAACAAGACTCGACTTTCAGACGGGATCACCACAGGAGGCAGCAAGGGGCCCGTCCACCATAGCTTTGGTCTGACAAGTTTAATTAAAATGCAGAGAGATATATGACTGGATATTGTTACTGCAAATGTATAGTAGTGTTGTCACGATACTAACATTTCAAGCTCGATTTCAGCCCTTAGACCAGGGGCGGGCAAACTTTTTGACACACGGGCCACAATGGGTTCTAGGGGCCGGGCCAGGATATATGTATGTATATGTGTGTGTTTGTGTGTATATATGCATGTGTATATACGTATGTGTATATATGTATGTGTATATATGTATGTGTGTATGTATGTATATATATATATGTCTGACTTAGACTATACAGTATGACTTTTTTTTTAGTATCAATACCCGCTCAAATGGGTTTCAATACAGTTTTTGTAGCTAATATATATAGATATACATATATATATATATATATATATATATATATATATATATATATATATATATATATATATGTGTGTGTGTGTGTGTGTGTGTGTGTGTGTATATATATATATATATATATATATATATATATATATATATATACGTATATGTATATACATTTTGAAAACCCGAAAACTGCAACCCCCCCTCTCCAGAAAAGTTCCATAATGTGCTTAAGCTATGAAAGCTATGAAATACCACTATCTTTTCCCTAACACTGATTAAAATTTACCTGGTATTTGAAGTGCCTAGATCTCAAAACGTCAGTCCAGGCAAAGTTCTCGTATACTCTACCTGTATGGGGATAATATCAGGGCCTATAGGAATGGAGAACAAGTCTAGACATCAGCTAATAGCTTCAAAATGCCACTCGGAGCAGCTAGAGGCAGCTTTTCAAAAAGGACATGTTTGTACAGTGAAGTATGGGTAAACATGGAGGTCAGATTGATTTAAGAACACTGAATAGGCTCATAGCCAAAGTAATGCGGGAATGACAGGATGGATGGAAAGTGCTTGGTCAAACGAGAATGAGCATGTTGGAATATGTGCGATACTTATACAAGAAATGTACAGAGTCTTAAAGGACCCATTTTACACTATTTTCTGATCTATGTTATAAAGTTGTTTCTTCATCACAAATATACCTGGAGTTGTGTTTTGTTTCATTCACACATGTTTAACACATAAACCCTGCATATTTAGGCTGAGTTCTTCTCCTAAACAGAAAACACTCTGTTCCACCTTGTGATGTCATGTGGTAATACAGGAAGTGCTTCACTGTGTTTTTAAACTCCATACACCTTCACTAGAATCATTTGGATCATTTCAGCCCTGGCATTGTCAAGCTCTACTGAACTAAAGTTAAAAGGCAGCTGTTAACTTGAAAACTACCACTTCATGACATCACAAGGTGGAACAGAGTATTTTGAGCTCTGGAGATGTAGACAGACTAATAATAAAGTGTTACTTAAACATGTGTGAGTGAAACAAAACACAACTCCAGGTGTGTTTTTGAGGAGGTAACAACATTATAACATGGCTAAATGCTCACAAGAGTCAATTTTGCATAATATAAGACCTTTAACCATTTAAAATTTGGTGTATTAAATTAACTGATTGCTAGTCACATTAAATACATCTATTTTTTAAAGTTTGAAATGAAAAAGCTCATTCCTAGTATGTGATTTTTTTTTTTTGTATTTATAATAGAGCTTCTCATACTGAACTTTAAACACATTTCTAGCACAAAGGTTTTAAAGGTGCTTTATCTGAGTTTTACTGTTTTAAAAATGTGAAAAAAGTGGTTCAAAGTTATTCCTCACTTACCATGCATTCTGAAAATCCTAATTATTCACCCTGATGAGTTTATAAGCGCTATTCACAACTCTCAGAGACCAGTGTGGAGCGATGATTTTGTCGATTATAGCAGAACTATAAAAGGTAATATGGTGATCTAAAGATGTAATGTGATACCAGTTAATATCTCATAGAAGTGTAATACTGCCTTAACATGACACTGAAATAAGCTCAAAGTTTGCATATTATGTTTCAAGGAAAAAAATCCTAGACCTAAGCGTCATTTGTAGCACGTATGTGCCTAGATTTGTATTATTTTCCCTCACGTGTCTGGCTCCCTGCTCTCTTCTGTAATACTTTAAACCAGGCCTATTGTTCCCATAAGGCAGTTTGTCATTTCATCCTCACACTGTAAAACTCAAGGCGTGGACTAAATACTGCCTCAACACATCTCTGGATACAATATCAACACTGGATTTTACAGCAATATGACGCTCTGTTTCTAAACCTTTATAAATCTAAATAAGATCAAAAATTCAAGTGCACATTACACAAAAAAATCAAGTACACATTCCTTGCCATTTGGACCTGAAAATAAATTGTTGTGAAAATGTAATGTAATAAATAAATAATAGAATAATATATTAAATAAATGAAAAAAGAAACACCAATTTATGTATTTATTAATTATTATTATTAATATTTATTTATTTTAATTTTTATATTTTTTTGAGAATTCATGTAGTTTACACATATCACTATAAGGGACTTAAAGGCTTTACATCAAGCAACCACTCAGCCATACACACACCCATTCATACACCAGTGTACACAGACACTGAGGGCGAGGTTGGTTAAGTGTCTTGCCCAAGGGCACAATGACAGCATTAATCTGGATTAAGAAGGATTTGAACTGCCAACCTTCGGATCAGTGGACAAACACTCTACCAACTCAGCTACTGTCACTCCTACCTTTAAGCCCATTATGGCAGGTGAACTGATGTGTTAACCACTGAGGCACAGGGCAGAAAAGAAAGAACTTTTTGATGCTGCCAAATTTGTAAATGTATAAAGTATGCATCAGGAATCACTACTCATCTTCAAACATCTTCTCAAAAGAGTAAAATTACAATACAACTACAGTGTCATGAGCATGAATTAGTGACTTTCCACCCCTGCATCTAAGTACAGTAACAACACTTAAATACATACATTGGCATTTCCACCATATGCGTTTTAGGTATTTTCTAAACTGGGTCTACCTTCTCCTCCTCGCTGGTGCCTCTTGTGCTGTGCCCTGCTTCTGTCAGTGTGATTAGAATAAACATGGAGATCAGAGGAGCAGAAATGGACCAGTGAGCCCTCATGGTCCAATAAAACTCTACAACTTTCTCTCATCTGACTTTAAAGTGTACTTCAAATGGGGTCAGCCAGGTCATTAGACTGTACTGTATTGTGGTATCAAGTCTACACTGTACCAGCTACTACAAGTTTTAGTATTGATCTTTGAGGATCTTGTACAAATATGTCAACCTCAAAACTCACCAAATGTTTCTCCTGATATTCTTTGATTTCGACTTATTGTTTAAAGATGACATTTTGAGGACTTTTGACCCTAAATTAAATGTAGTAATAATCATAATTGTATTTAGGCTAGCCTTGCAGTCAACACAATGTCCTATATGGAAAAAGTACCCATGGGTTTCAGAATGATAAGAAATTAGGACCGTTTCCATAGCGGTCCTAATTTCCAAAATATTATATCTTGTGGTTCCCAGGCTTCTAATTTCATCCGTCTGGAACCCTTTCGCTCTGTTAGACCCTCACTCTAGGGGTCCACTCTGCCCTCCATTTAAATCATATGAACATTCTTAACACATAAAACTTGACCTGGGCACTTTCCCACAATTCCCTTTGTCCCTATAACCTTCCCGTACCCCCACTTGAGACGCTTTTTGTCCCTGATGCCCTCCCATACTCCTGCTCCTAACCCCTACCAGGCGCTTTTCATTCTCTAATCACATTGGAATACCAGCGTTGACCTTTGTACGTGACCTTAAAAATACTACCTTAAACAGCCTTCGTATGACTTCTGTGTTATGTCATTTTTTTCAATATCTGTTTTCAAATATTGGAGGGTTTTATGTCACTCAAGTGCCAGATTATTAAGTGCACAAAAAGGTGATGGTGTGTAGATATGTTAAGAATGTCTAAGCCAAAAGAGATAGAGGTTGAGCTTGTTTTTAAGATTTGGGGTTGTTTGCATAGTGGCTTTGCTGGGACCGCGAGTGTGAGAAAAAAAAAATCCAAAAAATCTGGAAAAAAAAAAAATGTTGTCTTCATATTTTATTAATTTTTTTTTTTACAGATTTTTTTTTAATTGTCATCATTTTTATTTATTTATTTATTTTTACAAATTAATGGTAATTCATTATAGCAAACAGTGTTCTCACGATACAGAAATTTTAAACTTGATTTCAATACTAAGGAAAAGACTCGATTTTCAATGCCGATTCCTATACCACAATGATAATTTAAAAATAACACTCTTTCTTTAGACCATACATGTCAAGATCATATCAAATGTGCATTAGCAAACGCCCCTCCTTTTCTGTTGACATTCTTTAGCAACCAAGCTACTGGTCACCTCGGCCAAATTAATTGCTACAGAGAGAGCCATAATTTATTTTATTTATTCAAATAAGAAATGAATACTACTGATGTGCCTTTTATTTCAAATTTAATTTCTAATATGTTTGTAATCTCAAGCGTGAAAAGGTTAAACATTACATGTCAGGTGCAGTCAATTTTTCAATACATTTTGAGTTTGGCCCATGAATTTGCCTTAGTTTTTTTAATTTTGGCCCACTGTGAATTTGAGTTTGCTTTAGACAATAGAGTGGCGTATCATTAAGTCATGACCTTTTGTTTTATATTACTATGTGGTCTTTATCAGGTTAATCCCTCAGTCGTCCAGGTAGGTTAGGTTCATAGTGGTCCATGGGTGTATACTAGTCTATGTGTCTTATACTTATGCTGATACAGCTCAAGATCATTCTACAGTTTTAAATAATGTAATGTAAACTTATCATATATTGCTTTGTGTCTTGCAGGGTAAGAAGTCTGATGAGCCGTGCAATGGGCGAGACTGCAGCAGAGGATGCCAGTGCAACCCAGAGAAGGGCAGTCGGGTGAGTCCAAATCACAAATCAATAGGGCTGAAGTTGACTGAAGAAATTTTTGTTGGACTAAAGACATGTCCAAGGGGGCGTGATAAAAGCTCTCAAGACTATGACGCATCTCTGTGTATGTGACCCAAACTGCAGTCAGAAGACAAGTACATAAGAGTTCATGGAAAACAACTATTTACACAGAGAAGAGTACTAGGAAACAATTTATTTATATAAAGACTTGTGAATCGTGAGTTTGATCAGCCTTTTTACACATAAATACCAAAAAATACCAAATCTTCAGCTCACTCACTTGTTAAAACGACTAATGCAAGTTTTGGTCAGCAACCGATTAATCTACCAAGCAACTAAAGGCTTCTAGCCCTAATGATATTTTGTCCATATTATTTAATTTACTTCAAATATTTTACAAAATTATTTGTAAAATTGTTGGTTAGCAATGTCACACCCAAAGCTAAGAACTGTTTACTTAAAGCTACAGTATGTAACTTTTATGGTGGTATGCATCCGTTTGCCTCATGGAGATGCTATTGTTTTGCCTGGAATGTTCCACAGTATGGCATTAAACAAGCATGTATGACCACAGCCAAGTTTAAAGGGCCCTTGTTACGCTATTTTCTGATCTATGTTATACTGTTTCCTCATCAAAAACATGCCTGGAGTTCTGATTTTTTTTTCATTCACAAAGGTTTAACACACAGACCCTGCATATTTACGCTGAGTTCTTCTCTCAAACAGAAAACACTCCCACGTCCCACCTTGTGATGTCATGTGGTGATACAGGAAGTGATCCACTGTGTATATTTAATGTGACTCCATACACCTTCACTAAAATCATTTAGATAATTTCAGCCTTGGAATTGTCAATCTCCACTGAACTAAAGGTAAAATGTAGCTGTTAACTTGAAAACTACCACTACATGACATCACAAGGTGGAACAGCAGAGCATTTTGAGCTTTGGAGATGTAGACAGATTTATAATAAAACATTACTCAAACATGTGTGAATGAAACAAAACACGACTCTGGCTGTGTTTTTGACAAGGTGACAATGTTATAACATGGCTTAAAGCTCACAAGAATCCATTTTGTGTAATATAGGACCTTTAATGCCATACTTTGGAACATTTTAGACAAACCAATAGAGACAAGCAGATGGTAGCAGATAACGAAGTAGTTCTGGCCAAAATTCTGAATACAAGTTTAATCAAGTAATATAGATATAGGTCATAGGGTTCATGTAAGCGCATTTTATGAACTAAGTTGGACAAAAAAAATGTGCTGGCAGCAAATAAATGGACAAGACTAACTACACTGTCATTCAAATTAACGACCTTTCGGTGATTCATCTGATTAACGAGCAAATATACATATATAAGACAAACATAACAGCTGTTTGTGGAGACGCCAATAAAAACTTTGACTCACTATCATTATTATCTAATGCCTTTGCAATTACTTCAGTTTTGTAAAGCTATAGGAAAGTATATTGATGATTTTTTTCCACTTATACCGCATTTAAAGGTGCACACTCTAACTTTTCTGGTGTAGGATTTGACGCCTGATTGGGAGATGTTATTGCTTTGCTAGGAATGTTCCGCAGTATGGCATTAAACCTATCTATCCTGCATTTATTCAGTTACAGATACAGTTACAAAAAATACCTTGCAAAAAATGTGCAGTCTTTGAGCGGATTCGTCTCTCCACAGATCTGACCTGTAACTTGGCTTGATGGTGTCACTTGCTTGTCTCCATGGTGATACATAAGTTTAATGTCATATTGTAGATTATTCTGTTAGCTGTTGTGCTAACATATTTAGGTTGAAGCTGCTTGCTTACACAATGATTAGTATGCACTGTCATAATTCAAATAAATAAATAATAATAATTGATAAATATAAATAAATAAGTAAATTAAATGAGTGCCTGCCACCAGAAAAGTTCTTTAGTGCATCTCTAAATACATTGTCGAGCTTGGAAAAAGTGTGTAATTGTGGTCAAATAAATAGGACAAATATACTTTTAAAATTCAGATTTGGATTTTGTTGAAATTGAGGAAGTGAAAACAGAAATATGAATCGCTAATTACTTTGATCACCTGCATCTGAAAAGTTGCTAATTGAGTTCATTCAGATTATGATTTAAATTGACTCTGTGCGCAACAGCAGCCGGCTAGTTCTACTCAGAGGAACAGTCGGCTGGACCATTTCTGGCGAAATGTAATGTCTGTGACGGTTTTACCAAGTCGCACCAAAATCACTACATCCTGACAGATCAGACAGTGGACAAGGAGCTGCAGGTGAATGTCACTAACAACATGGTAAACATTTTACAAATGTGGGGAAAACTTGACTGAAGAACACTTCTGCTTTTAGAAGTGTGTAGGGGCTAACACTAATGCCAATTTTGGAACTTATAAATATTTAAACAGCGCCACTGACTAACATAATCTACAGTGGTCTCCTGGCTATATCGCAGTTCACCTTTCGCGGTCTCGCTGTTTTGCGGATTTTTTTTACAGCATATGAACATGCATTGTGTTCTGCGTCCTGATTGGCTGAGGGACTGTAGCCCATTGTGTTCTGCATCCTGATTGGCTGAGGGACTGTAGACTGTTGTCCATCAGTCTCCTCGGTGCCGTGTCTCCTGTACAGTACAGAATGTGTTCAGCCAAATTTACATAAATGTTGGATCGCAGTGTGACTCTTAAGTGCTGTATGTTTGCAAGTTTTCTCCCCGACAAAACCCACAATGTCGATGAAACGTTCTGCACCGACAAGGTTTGAACTTTGAGTATTTAAACAAGAGAAAAATGTGAGAAAATGTTAATGCCTGAGTGAGAAAAGTGTATAAAGTATGTGGTGAGGGGTTTTATAGCCTTAAAACATATATAATAATTGTAAAAAATAAAGCTGACTACTTAGACTACTTACTAGATTTCGCCTATTGCGGGTTATTTTTAGAACGTAACCCCCACGATAAACGAGGGACCACTGTACACCTAAAAATAACTGAGTCGTCCTTACAACAAATAAAATTTTGTTGTTATGTTACATTTAACAGTTTTAGTCAAAGTTAGCACTAGCATTAGCATTGACACGCAAAGACTAAAAGTGTCCTCCGGTGAAGTTTTCCTCCTGTTTAACACGTTGTCAGTGACATCGACCCACAGCTCCCTGTCCACTGCCTGATCTGTCAGGATTTATTGATTTTAGCACGACTCTGCAAAAACCTCGTAGACATTACATTACGCTGGAAATGGTCAGACCGACTGTCCCTCTGATTGGAACTAGCCAGCTACCATTGTGCAAATTAACTTAAGTTAGTAGTTTTAAATGCCCAATATCTTTATGTTTTTTCTGGCTTCTTAAACGATTCCTCTAAAAATAGTCCCTTACATCTGAAAGTGCATGTATTGAATAATTTTGAGTGCCTATTTTTACCCAGACGAATTGCTAGCCTCCTTCTTAGTCTTCAGCCCAATCTAAACAACAATTACAGTCTGACACAGGCTACACTTAGCTCTGTGTGCTCCTTGTGCATTAGCTGTTTGTAAATTATATGAGCTAGCTACCCCCCAGACTGCTTAAAGTACAGAGGCTAAAATATACTTAGCATTAGCCACTTCAAATGCTGTTGTTTGGAGACAGTCAAGTGCTTATTTGTCTCACTTCAGTTTTACTTTTACATAGGCATCAATCATTGCAGTTAGCATTAGCTTAGCACCAAAAAACTGGAAAGCTAGATGACCTAGTCTACCAGTTAAGAGATGCACCAGTACTGTCACGATATTAAAATTTCAAACTCGATGGTGATACAAAGGAACAGATACTAAATACCGATTCCGAATCAAATTCTGCAATGATAGTAAAAACACTCTTTATTTACACAATAGAATATGATTTTCAACATTAAAATGACATGTGGCCTTATATCTATGTAATCCTTCAATTTTCCAGGTAGTTTCCATAGTGCTCCATGGGTGTATCGCTGTGTCTTATACTTGTTCTGATAAAGCTCAAGATCATTCTAAAGATATTCAGGAAATGTTCATTTTGGTCCTGTGAATGTGACTTTTATTATCGATACTTGTTGAAATCATTATGTAGTTTCAATACTAGTTTTAATAGCAATAAGTATCTGATTTTCAATACTTTTAACAACCCAACTATCAATATAAGGAAAAAATCACCCAGCCCCATGTCTCCAAACCTTATCAATAGAACCTTATATATCATTATATTATCACTGTACTACCTTCAAATTCTAATTTCTTAGTTCGAACTTTTATAACCTCCTCAGTGTTATGTAACATCAAATGGTTGCTTACTGTTGTATTTTCAGCAAATAATTCCCTTCACATAAATCACGTCTTTTGCTCTGCCAGCGCCTGTTCACTAAAAAAAAAACAATTTCACGATAAGATAAATGTGATTTTTATTCTCTGACAGGGAGCTGGAAACCGTTTGAATGATTTTTAATTTTTGGGATGCTTCGTGATCCCTGAGGCGAGACGTTTTTGTCAGGAACCAGATTGTGCGGTTCATGACAGGGTTATCTATTCAAGACATCTAAACTAAAAAAATATGACCTCAGAGGTAGGGAAGTAGATACTTTGTGTATGAATTGTACGATACAGTAACAAACAACAGTAACAGTAGTAGTATTAGTAGTAGTAGTAGTAGTAGTAGTAGTAGTAGTAGTAGCAGCAGCTGTAAAGGTTGTGGTAGTGGTAGTAATAACTGGTATGGTAGTAACCTCTTTGACATCACCACCACTATACCATCACTATCACTACTATTACAGTCAGTCAGTCAATCAAACTATATTTATAGAGTCTTGTAAGCTGTAAATACCTTTAATACTACTACTACTACTACCACCACACCACCATCACTAGGCCTACTAATAGTAGTATTGGTGGTAGTAGAAGTTAGTAATAGTCACCTTATGGCTTAGTAGTAGGAGTAGTAGTAGTAATAGTAGTCACTTTTTGACTTAGCAGTAGTAGTATTGCAGGCCTACTATAACAATAACAACTACTACCACTATGACTACTGCAATTCTCAGTCAGTCAATCAATTAAACTACACTTGTAAAGCGCTTTATTTACTACAGCAATAACTACTACTACTACTATTACTACTGCTAAAAGTCAGGTTGTTGCTAAGCCATCAAAGTCAGTTTAAACTACTTCAAAATTGTACGCAGTTTTCTTGTGGACTATGAAATAGTGTGGTGAATACATACGATTATCATTGGACAAATCTACACAAGCTAACAGAAAGAGGAAGCTTAGCATCTGTTTGTGATCAACACTAAAGCAGGCCGGTCTAAATTTGATTAAGCCTGCATTTCCCGACCACTTCACGGTTTTCAAAGACCTCACTGTCGTCCTTACCTTCTCTATCTGCAACCTTTGACCTCTGAGCTCCCCCCACAGGAGCCCTGTGATTGGACGTAATGAAACCAGTGTGACTGAGTATATTAAAACCAGCTCCACAGTTGTGTTTCCTGTTTATAAATAAAGCCTCTGGTGATTTATAATGGACAATAATTCAGAACATGGCCACTATAGGTTTTCTTTGGGGGTAGTAGTAGTAGTATTTTTTATCTCTTACTGTGCATACTTTGGGCAACTGGTGTTGTTGTAAATGTGCCATAGAACTAGTAGTAGTAGTAGTAGTAGTATTAGTAGTAGTAGCAGTAGTAGTGGTAGCAGTTTCTTTTTGACTTAGTAATGGTAATACTGGTGGTAGTAAAAGTAAGTAATAGCCACCTTATGGTTTAGTATTAGTAGCAGTAGTAGTAGTCACTTTTTGACTTAGCAGTTGTAGTATTCCTGGTAGTGCTAATAGTAGTAGTATTAATAGTGGTAGCAGTCACTTTTTGACGTAGTAATAGTGGTATTGGTGGTAGTAGAAGTAAGTAATCGTCACCTTTTGGCTTAGTAGAAGTAGTACTAGTAGTAGTAGTAGTAGTAGTAGCAGTAGTAGTACTTTTTGACTTAGCAGCAGTAGTATTACTGATAGTAGTAGTAGTAGTAGTAGTAGTAGTAGTAGTAGCAGACAAGATTTGGAAGTGATGTCTCTGGTGATTTATAATTAGTGAATGGATTATAAATATGGCCAGTATAAATTTTCTTTTGGGAATAGTTGTAGTAGTATTCACTGCATTTATAGTAGTAGTAATTAAGTAATAATCACCTTTTCAAAGCATAGCCAGTATCGGTTTGTGTTAGGAAAGTAGTAGTACTATTAGGTATTCGTAGTAGTAGTATCAAGTAAGTAAGTAATAGCCATCTTATAGCTTAGAAGTAACAGTAATCTTAGTAGTAGTAGTAATAGTAGTAGCAGTAGTAGTAGTTTTAGCAGCAGTAGTAGTAAATACCTCATGATCCTTTTTTAAACTAAAACCAGCATTAAGCCATTTTGTGTTTTGCTTTTGGATGAGACAGTTCTGCTATCTAGACGACTCCCTCTAATGTGTTTGGAGTCGCCCTCGTAAAGTTACTCCTTATATCAGTCCTGCCCATTACAACAACACTGGCATCATATTAAATGTTACATGGACCATAACCCCAAAAAGCTATTCACAAATTTAGATTTGTCTCCATATTTGAATCTCAGGTTTCCATTCTATTATTTTGAATGGAAAGTTTCAAAGTATGGCATTAAACTCCTTCTCCGGGTCAGATGTTCATAGCAAGTATGTGTTTTTTTGAGATATATTTTGACGAAACACCCGTAATGAAATGAGTACTGTGGAACATTCCCTGCAAAGCAATAACATCTCCATGGATACAAGCAGCAAGTGTATACCTCCCCCAGAAAGGTTACCCAGTGCATCTTTAAAATTATTTGTATTCAGGATAGCATCAGTTTTGAGTATTTTTAATTAGCTAAGATTAATTGATAATTCTAGTTGTTCTTAAATAAAACATTTTGAAGAAATATTGGTAAACTATATTTGTATGTCATTTTAAGCTATATAACTTCATTGCAGTTTGTAGGCAATACTCAAATAAGCAAAACTTCAAACTTCTCACATGTTTCAGAGGACACCTGACACTCTAAAGTCAGGTCTAGGAAAGGTCAAAGTTCAAGGCTAACCTAAAGCCAGGCTAATGCTAAAGGTCAGGACTAAAACCATCAAATGCCCCTCGCGAATGAACCTCATTTATCCCTTTCTAGTAGTTAACACTATTGAAATTAGCACATTTTCTGGTTTAAACTAAATTAATGTAATCTATGCTAGTGTTCGATACTCAGGAATAGACTCGATACTGATTCCAAAACCACAATGTGAATAGAATGTCAAGATTAAATCAAGATCATTCAAAAGTTATTCAGCTCATTTCTGTCCTGTGAATGTGACGTTTTAGCATCGATACTTGTTCAAATAAGCATCTAGTTTTGATACTAGTTTTAATATCAATTAGTATCTGATTTTCAATACTTTTGACACCTCTAAATGTGCTTGTCAAGTTTGTTTTTAATGTAGTTGTAGAATTTTCACAGTGGCAGACAGTCAGTGTTGCATCTGCAGTTGTGCTTATACTGCCCCCATCTGGATACTTTGAGAAATAAGTTCAAATTTAAGTAATAGAACTTTTTTTTTCCAGTTGATTCTATTACTCACATTAGATGCTTGTGTTCTTAATATTGCAGTTTATTTTGAAGTATTTTTTGGTCACAACTGAGCATGATGCAAACTACTGGACCATATATATGAAGATTATATTATTACAGCTAATTTTCCTTTACACATTTAGCAAAAAGATTAAAATGGTTGACCTTCAGTTTATTTTCAAGAGTTTGTTTCATTTCAGGCCACTGTAAATGAAACAAATCGGGCATAGTTTGTGAGTAGGTGCGTTTGAAATCGTGCCATCAGTGATATATTTTATAGGGATGTTACAGCTGTAGATTTGATGAGACAATGACAGTGAAGTTATTTATGTGTTTCAACTAATACTGCTCCAGTTTAACATGAACAAGCCCAGAGCTGTACAAGGAACAGGTACAAGACAACTGCTCTACTGTAGAAATACTGTTCATTTTAAAGATGCACTGTGTAGCTTTTCTGATGGCAGGTCCTTCAGTTTGATATTGATATACAGATTTATCATTATTATTATTAAGTAAAAGTACAGATACCTTAGAAAGTAAAAGTATCACATGAAAAAGTCTACTTAAGTAAAAGTAAAGTATTTTGCACAGACTCTCTCAAATGTAGTTAAGTAAAAAAAAAAAAAAAAAAAAAATCCACTTTAAAATGTACTTATAGGTCCTATATTACAGAAGATGGGTCATTATTAAGCCATGTTGTTACCTCCTCAAAAACATACCTGAAGTTCTGTTTTGTTTTATTCACACATGTTTGAGTAACAAGTCTGTCTGCATCTCCAAAGCTCAAAATGCTCCGTTCCACCTTGTGATGTCATGAAGTAGTAGTTTTCAAGGTAGCAGCTACCTTTTACCTTATAGGGAGTAGAGCTCAGCCTAAATATGCAGGGTTTGTGTGTTTAACATGTGTGAATGAAACAAAACACAACTCCAGGTATGTTTGTGATTAGGAAACAACATTATAACATAGATCAGAAAACAGCGTAATATGAGCCCTTTAAATCAAGTGCAGGTGCCTATATTTTTTACTTAGGTACAGTACTTTACTACATTTACTTTGTTATGTTCCACCACTGCCATTAGATTTATTTCTTAATTTATTTGCTTGGAATGATCCACAGCATGACATTAAACATCTATCTCCCTGGAGACGAGCAGACAGCACCACTAGGGCTGTAGATTATATGGATTTATTTATATGGTGAAACAGCAGAAAAGAGAACTTAATGTGTGAATGAGATTGATGAAGATTTGGTATTTCTTGGTATTTATATGTCAAAGGCAGATGAAAGTTGAATCTGTCTTTATATAAATTAGTAGTTTCCTACCACTTCTTTCTGCATAAATATTTGTTTTGAATGAACTCACGTGCAGGTGTAGTCTTGCGAGTTCAGTTTGGGTCAGATACACAGAGATACGTAATAGTTTTGAGAGCTTTTGCTACGCTCCCTTTTTAGGCAGGACGTGTCTTTAGTCAACACCACAGCAAGCTGCAGGTCAGAACGTATTTTTGAGCAATTAAAGTATCTGTGATTAAATAAACGCAATATAGACAAGTTTAACGCTGTGCTGTGGAACATTTCCATGAGACAAGCCAATGGTAAACCCTTCACCAGAAATGTTCCATAGTGCATCTTTAAAATGTATAGGTTTTCAATCGGTCATGAATGCTACTAATAAAATATCAACTTTTTTAGAAAACCTGTTACAAATTGCACCACCTTGAGCACCACAAGACCCGTGTAACCATGTACCGTGTAACTTTTTTGGTGAGGGGTTCGATATGTACAGGGTGGCACAAAAGTCACTGACAGTTGGAACAAAAATGCATAGCTCTTTTGTTTCTAAATATTTTTATTTTATTTTTTCAGATCATTTAGAACAACCTTTCTGACATTAATATGAGCAAATATAGCACTGATTGTACAGTGGTACTTTGAGTCACATGGGTCAAATTCAGAAACCCAGAGGTGTTACCGTCGACATTTTAATACCAGAGATGCCCCGAGAGTAAAAGCCATTAAAGGAATAATAAGTGGTTTTCAAAGACAGGGGGCAGTATGTGATCTCTCCCGAGACCTGACTAGTCCTGATCTCTTCCTGTGGGGTTAAAGGAAAGGTGTTTTTGAATAAACTTCAGACAATAAACGACTGTCGAGGATCAAATAAGAGCCATAAGCCCTTTCAAATATTATGCAAAGTGTGTTCATGTGAAAACCGAAAATGGTGGACACGTTAAAAAACATTATTTTAAAAAAATTAATATAATTTATATTATATTATTTAAAAAAATTGTAATTTATACTTCCCCTAGTTAGTGATAAGTTGAAGTGTAAGAACAATTATAACTGTATATATTGCCAAAATTCTCAGAAGGTTCAGTTTAACTACTGCTAAAATTTGGTAAGTATAACTTTAGAATTATAGGAGCTACTGAAGATTTAAAAGTGTCAATGACTTTTGGACCACCCTATACCTGCTTGTCTCCATGGCGATGTCGCTACTTCTTCTTCTCCACTGTCTACAATTGGGCTTGTCTATCTCACAAGTATTTTTATTGCTAAGAAATACTTTGAGAAACATGCATTGTTTTGACTGTAAGCAGGGTCGTCTCTTCACAGATGTGACCTGTAACTGGCCTGGCAGCTTGTATGTGTAATGCCATATAGTTCAACATTCCAGACAAAGCAGTTGCATCTCCATGGCGACAAGCATGTGACTGATCCTGCACCAGAAATGCTACATAGTCCACGTTTATTCAGATAAATAAATAAAATAAAATATATTGATAAAATCCAAGATGCTAAGTTTAAGTTTTTAAGCATCTTATATGAGAATTTTTTATTTTTCTAAGGCTTAGAAAAGGGTCTCCTCCTTTGTTTAGACCCCTGAACTACATCCAGACACAACAAAAGGACTTGTTTAACTAATAAATGTACAATGTTGTTGCCTGACGCAGCTGGGAAAACAGTCCTCGCCTTATGACATCATCACTGTGGGGCAGTCGGGGGTGTGGAGTTTTATGTTTGAAGGGAAAGCACCTGGATGAAGAGGCTGTTTAGAGAAGAGGGAACAGATGAAGAGGAGGAGGAGGGGGGATGAGAGAGAGACAGCGAGGGAGAGCTCAAGGCAGAATTACACTTGTGATAATATAAACAGGATTTGAACACTTCATACAGGAGTTCCAATTAAGCCCAGCTGAAATTTTTGGAAGTTCACAAACTCCTGAGAGTCTTGAACAGCTCCGAGTGAATCGTTTGCATCTGAAACTGACCAGTCACAGGGCAGTATTGGGATTTGTACGGAAGCCTGCGCTGAATGAATCAAAACAAACATGGCGGCGCTATTTTAGTAGAAATAAGGTCTGTTTTGCTTGTTAAAGATGTGCAGAGGGAAACGCTTTGTGCATTTAACTAAAGTTTTTCTGCTTGTTCCGCTACTGTGACGCTTCCACCAATCATCGTATTATTTGAACGATCCGATCATTGGTGCCAATCGCTTTGTGTAGAACTCTATTCAGAAGTTACACATATCAGTCAGACAAGAGCCAGGTTAGCTGAAAACTAAAAAACTAGGTCAAAACATGTTGCTGGCCACATCAATAAAGCCTTTTAATGGCTCGTTCTTGTAGCGCTGCACTGATTTGGCAAAAAAACGAATAGCAATTTTTCTTATTTGATAGATTGGCCATATATCTTTAAAAAGTAAGATTCTGTTGCGAGTGCACATTGTAATAAACTCCAAGAGCATTAACATTTGAGAGAAGACATATGAACTGACAAACTCATATAAGAATCCCATAGAGTTTGAAGTACAGCAAGATTTTTTTATAAAAATTATGTTTTGTTCTTTCCAGAGGACATTCTGTTGGCTTAAATAACTGGAACCTTTGCCATTTGATAATTGTGTCAACTATTATTTAAATTTTGATTTGATCATGACATGTAGCGGCAGCAGCAGTAGTACTAGTTTCTCTCAAATGTTAAACGTTCTACATTACACAAAATTTTAGGCCATGTTATAATGTTACTACCTCATCAAAAACATACCTGGAGTTGTGTTTTGTTTCATTCACATGTTGAGTAACACTTTATTATTAGTCTGCCTACATTTCCAAATCTTAAAATGCTCTGTTCCACCTTTTGATGTCATGTAGTGGTATTTTACTTAACAGGTATTTTTTAACCTCAATTCACCTGCTTTACTCTGCAATGCACCAAAAATAATCTTAAGTTGATGCTTTCAGTTTAATATTTTTGTTTGACCTTTTTGTTCACTTAACTCTCTAGTACAGACATGTCAACCTCAGGCCTGCGGGCCAAATTTGGCTCTCAATATAATTATATTTGGCCCACTAGACCATATCAAATATGTATTAGAGCTAGCCCGCCGGCTGCAGCACCTGTATAGTGCATGTACCGCTAATACTACGAATCCCAAAATGCTTTGCAAATGTGTTGGTGCTGACCCCCAACACTTCTTTTGACACTTTTTGACACATTAGCATCTGCTACCTGTCGCCTCACTCAAATTTAATCCACCCCTTCTGAAAAGATATTGCAGATATTGTTTGATTTGTTAGATTTTTCAATAAATATTTGGTTTGGCCCACGACTTAGTCCCAGTTTTTAATTTTGTCTCTCTGAATTTGAGTTTGACACCGTGCTCTAGTAGGACCAAGGCCGTTTCAGCGTGGCTAAAACAATAGCTGTAACTTTGACATTAGACCAGAATTGGAATCATTCAAATGAAGGTGTATGGAGTTTAAAAACACAGGGGAGCACTTCCTGTATTACCACTTAATGACATCACATGGTGGAACACAGTGTTTTCAGTTTGAGAGAAGAATTCAGCCTAAATACGTGGGGTTTGTGCGTTAAACATATGTCAGTGAAACTCTAACTAACTCCAACAACTCCAGGTATGTTTTTAATGAGGAAACATTATAACATAGATCAGAAAATAGTGTAATATGGGCCATTTAATTCTTCTATGCAGGTTTAAAATGTGAACTGAATCCTGATTTTAAACATCATTCTAAATGCAATCACAATATCACAGAAAAGATGCCGTTCAAAGCTTGCCAAATCATGCACCAATTGCCTTTTCATCCCGCCCTTCGCACTCGTTGTATTATTGTCTCTCCAGACTAAATAAACCCATTCAAACGCACCCAAATAGTTAGCTGGCCATGTCCCCATCAACACCATCAGTGAGCAAGGGTTGTGACAGCACAAATCTTCTACATTACCAACTCCTGAACCCTCAAAGTGACATAGACCAACCAACACCGACATGTTTGGCAGGAAGTGAGGTGGTCCCGGCCCAATGGGTAAGTCCGGGGGGCTTAGGGGGCCAATAGAGCCTATTGTGTCCCATTGTGGAGTGAGGGATTTGAGGGTGAAAACTGACCAGTCTGCTGGAAGGTGATGAGGCTGGAAGCTACAAGGGCAAGGCCAAAATAACCAACCCAGACGGAGGTGCAGACGGGAGCCATGGAAACCTGACTGGTAGATAAGGATAGTCATAAGGAAAATAAACCTGAACTTTGAATTCAAACAGACATGGATTAAGTAGCCAGAAATTGTATTTAAGTGAGAGTAACGGCACTACAAAATAATATTGCTCATCACAGACATACCTGGAGTTGTGTTTTGTTTCAGCCCTGCATATTTAAGCTAAGTTCTTCTCTTAAGCAGAAACGCTCTGTTCCACCTTGTGATGTCACTTGGTAATACAGGAAGTGCTCCACTGTGTTTAGCAACTTCATACACCTTCACTAGAAACATTTGGATAATTTCAGGTCTGGAATTGCCCGTCTATGCTGAACTAAAGGTAAAAGGTAGCTGTTAACTTGAAAACTAACACTGCATGACGTCACAAAGTGGAACAGAGCATTTTAATTTTTGGAGATGTAAACAGGCAAATAATAAAGTGTTGCTCAACGTGTGTGAATGAAACAAAACGCAACTCCAGGAATGTTTTTGAGCAGGTAACAGCATTATAACTTAAAGCTCACAAAAGTAAATTTTGCGTAATATAGGACCTTTAAAGTGTCCTCTGTCAGAATATGTGAACTACAAGTCTCTATGTGGAGGAATCTTTGAGTTTTTGCTTAAAAGTGAAGTCACATCTGAAGGCGTGAGAGAAAGTGGACGCTGCATAGTTTCCTGAGGTAAAAACAGGTGTGACGCAGACAGACAGGCCTCTCATTACTGCACTGCCCCTGTGCCCTCGAGCAAGGTAGCCATTCCAGACAAAACGCCAAGAAGCAGCATTTAAAACTCTCAACTTTGTCTCTGAAATTACAACAAGACCGACAAGTTCAGGAGGAGGTCAGTTGTCATGTATGAAGACAGTGTAGTGGGGTTAGCGTTTTTTAGATTTATTTTACTGTTTTAATAATTGAATATCAGTGTTAATGTTTGAGTCACGGCTAAATCTAGACAAAACCAGGAATAACTGAATTTGCTCAGTACTAGACTAAACTCAAGTGTGATCTGGGTCTAAACCAGGGCTAAACTAGGACTAAACCAGGACTAAACCAGGACTTAATCAGGACTAAACCAGGACTAAACCAGGACTAAACCAGGACTAAACCAGGACTGAACCAGGACTAAACTAGTACTAAACCAGGACTAAACCAGGACTAAACCAGGACTGAACCAGGACTAAACCAGGACTAAACCAGGACTAAACCAGGACTAAACCAGTACTAAACCAGGACTGAACCAGGTCTAAACCAGGACTAAATCAGGACTAAACCAGGACTGAACCAGGACTAAACCAGGACTAAACCAGGACTGAACCAGGACTAAACCAGGACTAAACAGGACTGAACCAGGACTAAATCAGGACTAAACCAAGACTAAACCAGGACTCAACCAGGACTGAACCAGGACTAAACAAGAGGTAATACCAGACTAAACCAGGACTGAACCAGGACTAACCCAGGAATAAACCAGGACTAAACCAGGACTAAACCAAGACTGAACCAAGACTGAACCAGAACCTGGAACAGGACTAACCCAGCCACACATTCTTATATGTTTTATTTCTTGGAAGTTGGCAATTGTAGTAGTTATAATGTAGATTTTTATTGACATGGAACTTTCAAACTCAATAATAATAATAATAATAATAATAATAATAATAATAATAATAATAATAAATAATAATAATAATAATAACAACATAAAAAACAGACAATTAAAATCCCTCTCTTTTTTAACAATATATTGTACAATGTAATGTACACAAAATATGAATGGTTTCTTTAATGTAAAAATATAGTTCAGATCATTCTAAAATTATCTGATTTATGTTATTTCTTCAGTATAGAGTATCTACTTTCGATATTTGTTTTATTATTGATTGATTGATTGATTTTTACTTACTATCCGAGCCTATGATAAATAACGACTCAACTTTAGTTTCACGATATTTACCAATATATTGATTAGGTATCATTTTTGACAACCCTAATGGTAGCCCAGGAGGGACATTCTATGCTTTGAAAAATAACTTCAATAAATATTTGCTTTTAGTTCCATGAATGCTCTGTAGGGTTAGTATATATCCAGAGCTGAGTGGAGTAGCCAAAAATTGTACTGAAGTAAGAGTAACGTTACTTCAAAATAATATTACTCAAGTAAAAGTAAAAGTATGCTGCTAGAAAAGTACTCTGAAAAGTACAGTTTCTTTAAAAAGTCTCTGTAGTACAATAAATGTAACTGACCCATCACATATGATTGGTTGCTTCCAGGTTTCCAGGCTGAGACTTGTATTCCCAGTCTATAAAACACTTCAATAAAAGTCTTGTAAATGTAAAGTGTCAGTCTGCAGCCTGCTTTACCTCCACCTTTATCTTTATGACTTCACTTAATGGATTCACAGGTTAAACACAGACCACAAAACAATAACATTCGACTGTTTGTAATTGATACCTAAATCAGGCCTAAACTTGGACTAAAGTACTCCATAAACAATATATTTGGTTCTTAATTTATATATTATAAAACTGGCAAACGTTTAAAAGATTTTTTTACTTAACAGTCCTACTAAATGAACTATTAAAATCAGAGGTGGGTAATTTTTTACTTTTCTAACTGCAAACTTTCATTCCTTCTTGAGTAATATTTTTGTTGAAGTAAGAGTACTCTTACTTGAGTAAAAGTATTGGTTCCTCTTCCGTCTGTGAGTGAGTGTAAAGTGACAAAAGCTTTATGTCGACAGTATGAAATGATTTGAACATTTCTGTTTCATGTACCGCTCCTTCAGATATGATTTCGTTTTGCAAATTTTGTGTCCTATCCTTTGAAAGATTTTGTGTATTATTTAATGTTTTGTTCTTCATATTACATTCACTTCAAAGTATAAACCAGATGTTATGTCCCTACAGTTATTCATTAAGTTACTCTTACTTGAATAGTACTTTCCCCAAATACTTTTTACTCTGACTTCTTGGACCACTACTTTGCACTGAGTAATATTATTTTGAAGTAACATTACTCTTACTTGAGTACAATTTTTAGCTACTCCACTCACCTCTGGATATATTCTAACCCTACAGAGTATTCATGGTTCTTTTTCTAAACTGCCCAAAGCATTGAATGTCCCTCCTGGGCTACCGTTAGGGTTGTCAAAAATGATACCTAATCAATATATTGGTAAATATTGTAAACTAAAGGTGAGTTGTTATTTGTCATAGTAAAGTAAGTAAACATACATAAATGAATCAGTACTAAAACTAAAACTGTATACTGAAAACTCAAACTCTGGCTACTCTACCACCTCTGACTAAAAAATACACTTCTGTAGTTACTGTGCTTGTTGAAATCTTATAGTTTTGTTGAATAGCCTTAGAGAATATTGCGACTTTTGACCCCATCAGTAACACCCTCTCCCCTTTTTCACTACTCGAAAAAGTTGAAGTACATATGACAGCTTAGACTACTCATAAACAACATCATTATATTTAAGATTTTACTTAAGATCTTTTAAAGTTGTATAATGTTACTTTCTGGTTGGACACAGCAGCAGATATGACATATGACATAGAGGTGTGTTACCTAGCAACCATAATGCTACCAAGGGCCAAAACTAAACACAATTACACAACAGTTGTTAAACATTAAAACTGTGTCTTCTGTGTCTTCTTGTATTCCTTCCTGTATTTTCCATTTTTTTGTTTTCTACTTTTCTTCACAAACCGCCACTTAACTGATGAAGACTATGATGAATATTTAACTCATATACTACCCCACCAAACCAAGTCATAATTGCAAAAATATATTGTGTAAAATTAAAATATATCTGTCAAATGTGCCAAGTTATTGAGAATCCAAACCACTGAATTGATGTGAGTCTGCTCCCATCTAGTGGCTGAAAGCAAGAAATTAAAATGTTTCTAATGCAAACTTTTGATCTTTTCTTATTTGAAACTGAAATAGGATTTACCAAAGAGTTAATATTAAGTGTGAGGCCTAAAACCAGGACAATGAAGCAGGACTAAACCAGGAGCAAACATCAGAACTACAGCAGAACTTAACCAAAAACTACAGCAGAACTAAAACAGGTCCAAATCTTTGATAATACAAATACTTGCAATGTGTATGATGTAACTTTTCCAAGTGGCAGTCCACTACATTAGACCTATCTTTTTAGCATTTCTGTTTTTTATGGCTAACCAAAACATAAGCTTTGAAAAACAAGCATTCTTATTGTAAGCAGGGGGCGCTATAACATCAGCTACAACACGGAGACAAGCAAAAAAGTCACATAGTGTATCTTTAACTATACTTGAGCGTAAGCAATCTGTCTGTGCATGTATGTTTCAACCAGTGAAAGGAAGTTATTACCTTTTAATTGTCTTAACAGCATTTCAAATCTATATCTAAACATCTATTTACATTTTAAAAGTCTGCAGTGGCACGTTTCGTAGCGGGACCACCCTCAGAGCTGTACAAGTCTAAACCTGTCCCTGCAAATCCTCTGCTACTTCTCACAACTGCACTGGTACAAGCAAAAGTCACTTCAAAAGAGGCACTTTCCATCTCCAAAACACAAAACAAAATGGATTCTTGTGGACAAAACAACTGAGGTTTTCCACCCTGTTACCTATATTACAACGCAGGTTTATCATTATTAAAAAGAAGCAAACTCACTCCTTATACAGACACAGGGAGAATGTGGAAAATCACCTGGAGGAGTGATTTTCATTGCAAGCCAAACATACAATATAAATTAGGGCAGAGGGATTAATTGCCCTTTTTTACTGGAAGATCACCACCTGCCTGTATTCATGGAGTGCAACATACAAATTGCAAGCACCAGAATGGAAGAATTCGCTGTAGATACTTCATCCTTTGTTTAGATTTTTCTTCTGCCTTGTAAAATTTAAATCACACAATGTTGTATTTAAATCAAACACAAGACCAAAAAGGTATAGGGTGAAATGTATTCCTTTAAACTGACCACTTTTCCCTGTGCTGTTGCAGGGTCGTCCTGGGCCACTGGGCGAGGTGGGCCCCAGCGGAGCAGAGGGGCCTCGGGGAGGGCCCGGTCACTCAGGGCCCAAAGGAGAGAAGGGCCACATCGGATTGAAGGGGCCGTCTGGGCCCAAAGGAGACAAGGTCACTGCATGCTTCTGTTTTATTTAAAGATGTTCTGTAAATACGTGAGATATATGGTGATGTATATATATGGTCAATTGTGAATCTGTCTGTTATTTAATTGTTTATATACTACCCCTGGAACAACTGTGTAAATGTTACGGATGATTGATCAGTTCCCCAGATATTGGTATTGGTCTATATTGATATTGAAAATGTAGCCGATATTTAACACAATTATTTTCTACACTACTCAGTCTTTGTGTCCATGTGTCATTCCCACTTTGTCCTCAGTGCATCACATTTGTTATTTTAAATTAGTAAAAATATACATTTATATCCCAAATAAATACATTTTGTTATTATTTTTCAAAAGCAAAAAGTTAATTTGTGAAGTTCACTATAACCTAACACACTTTTGGTATTTAGTATAGATTTTAAAAGCTCACTATCAGTATCTGTAAATATGAGTTATCAGCCACAACAACAGCTCAAAAATCAATATTGGACCTTCCCTAGTAAATGTGATCACAGTCAAACCAGCTCTCAATGAACCCATCAAATATATCAATTTACTCTGGCATCAAACAAACACAACAGTGAATTAAGGTGAGTACTTTACCTGTAAGGTGATTTTAATTCACATAATATATTTGATTAAACTTACATTTTTTGGGATCTGGGTCTATATGGCTTTATGAAAACAACCAATAAAAGAGCAGCCTTGTCATTTTTTTTTTTTTTGCAGTGCCACGTTTTGACCACTAGATGGTGTTAAAGAACTCAATAATCCATGTAAACTGGGGCTTTTAACACAGTGGCTCATTAAATAATTATAAGAAAAAGCCTAATATAATATAATGTTTCAAGTTTGTTTTTCATCACACGAGAAAGTTGAAAATCAGAACGTTTTCATTCTAATAAAAATGCAAATCATATTTGTACTGCCATCTTTGCCCACTAGATGATGCTCTTATATTCAATGACCAATTAACTAATTTCTGATTTATGTAGGGACCTATGGGCGTGCCCGGCTTTTCAGGAAATGATGGTGTACCTGTAAGTAGCACGACATTCAACATTTTGGTATTATGTTGACACATACATTCCCTAAACAGTAATATAATCTAAGACACAACCCCCTCCCCACCCAGGGCCATCCCGGCGCTGATGGTCCCAGAGGTCCATCTGGTCTCGATGGCTGTAATGGGACGAGGGGCGAGCCTGGGGACCCCGGCTATGGCATCGGACCTCCGGGAACTCCTGGGCCTGCTGTAAGTCCAGCTATCACAGTTTGGGACCTAGTTTGGTGTCAGTTTGTCTATATTTAGACCCTTTAATTGCTAGGTTTCAGATGACATCACAGCATTCTATAGGCCAATAATATTTAACAGCCTTTTTTTAACAGCAGATAAAATGAATATTGTTAAAATGAAGTTTTTGGTTGTTAAATAGTGAGTTCTCTGGTCAAGTCACTAACATAAATGATCAATATGTGTAAATTTGCATATTGGATATTTCATGGCAAAGCGATAATCAATAGAGAAATCTGGCTCTTGCCTCCATCTGGGAGAATGACATCATCACATTCAAGGAACTGAGAGCCACTAATTGCTGGTTTCAGATGACATCACAACATTGTGTAGGGCAATAACATTTAACACAGATGGGGCAGATTGTTAACACAGATGTTGAAATACAGACCTTTGTTGAATATGTGCGTCATTGGGTGTAGTCACTAACAAATGAACAGGTTCAACATTTGTGAATTTACTTTTTAGATATTTCATGGCAAAGTACAGTTTTTTAACAGAGAAAACTGTCTCTTGCCCCCATCTGGGAGAATGGCATCATCATATTAGAATCTGAAAATCCACCAATAAAATGGAAACAAAACATTTTAAATTAGGCGAAAGTGAAGTGGAACATAATGTAATTTCAATGAAGAAGTCAGGATAAACCTCAGAATATCACAAAACAAAGAATAAAATCTTTTTTGCACACACTGGACAATTATGCCAGAGCAAGGAGTGGACTGCTAGTTTTTCAAACAGGGAAAGCTCTTTATATTTTCATTCTTATCATATCGTGTTATTTAAGAAATGGTAACTGTTTTCATTTATATTTGTATAGATGTGTAATCTAATTTTAATAGTTAACATTACAATTAGCTTTTTTGCAATGTCAGTTGTTTAATTCCACAATAAGATGGTTTGTGAGTAAGAAAATCAGGAGTCATTTTTCAAAATCATGATTATTAAAAACAAATTAATCAAAATCATTGGATTAACTTCCCAGCCTTATAACAAAATATGAAAAATCTTGGTTCTCGATTTGATCAAATTAAGACCATCCAGATACACACAAGTGATATCAGAGCACAGTTAGAAAACACTTACAAATAACTCATCATTTGTCCTGATTAGTGCAAACATTTTGCATTTTAGCTGAAGTAATAAACTTGCTTTACGTTTAACTGGACAAATATTACTACAGTTTTAAACTAAATCATAATCATCATAATCATTTTATAGAATGCCTGAAATAACGAGGCAAAGGTGCAAACAAATCATTATTCTCTACTTTGTCTAGGCTCTCTACCGAATGCCTGGATTATCAACTTAACCTGTAACATAGTATTTGTTGAAAATGTATCATGTTCTACTTCACGTTGCTTCCAGTTACAAAGTGACAGTATTTTAAAGGGTCTAAAGGGTCTATATGTTGAGACCTTAGACTAATGATAATAACAATGCTTTCTCAAACAGGGAATAGTTGGACCCAAAGGACAGAAGGGAGAGCCTGTGTACATCTCTGACAGCAGCATCGCGGTAACAAAGCATGGTTTTAGTTATTTTATTATCTCAGTTATTGTTTTATTTGTCATTTTTTTCATTATCTCTTTGATTTTCAGGGTTTACCAGGTTTTCCAGGACCCGACGGCCCACCTGTGAGATTTTAATATTTACTAAATATTCACATGCAGTTTGGCTGTTCTCAACTCGTCATTATATAATTGTGACTTTATTCAGTTAATACAAGTATATGGATGTAAATCATGTCTTATTGCATTTTTAGTATGTAAAAATTATTGATTATTGATCATTAATTTGTGACTACAGTACAGGGCGTCCATAAAGTCTCTTGACAATTTAAAAAGATATTACAAAGACAGTTGATAAGATATCTTAATCAGACTTTTTCTACTGTACTCAGTGGTTTCCAAAGTTTTTTACTTCATTTGATACACCTCTATATAGGCACAATTAGTCGCACGAAGCACAAGACGGTGCTCGATTTCTTGGCATGTTCACTGTAGCATAGCATTAATGGCTATAATCGCATCTGTATCTTTTTCTTTAGTTCAGTAATCTTCTTGTATCTTTGTTTGATATTTGATATCTTTAACATAGCCCCATAGAAATAAATCTAGAGGTGTGATATCTGAACATGATGCAAACAGAATTGGTCCATCCCTTCCAATCCAATGATCTGAAAATGTTTGATTGCGGAACTCATGAACATGCAGACGCCAGTGTGCCGGGGCAGACCCCAGTGTGCCGGGGCAGACGCCAGTGTGCCGGGGCAGGCGTCAGTGTGCTGGGGCACCATCGTGCTGGAAAATGCTGGATGCCTGAAGGTCCTGCAGTTGTGGTGCCACATGTTTAGTCAAAAGGTCAAGATAGACATCAGCAGGAACTGATCTCTCGTGGAAGAAAAATGGACCAATAATTCATTTGCGCATAATCCCGCACAATGTGATTAAAAACTTTTGTAACCACTGAGTACAATAGAGCACATCTAATTAATTAATTAATATATCTTATCAATTGCCAAGATTACTTTTACAACTTACAACAACAACCACCACCACCACCACCACTACAACTGCTACTACTACTACTACTACTGCTGCTGCTGCTGCTGCTGCTGCTGCTGCTACTACTACTACTGCAACTACAACTATTACCCCAACTACGTCTACTACTGCCATCACCAATACCAGTACAAATGTGTAATGTCATGACTAAAAGTGTAATGTCATGACTAAAATGCTAAATTGTGCTGTTTTAAATTAATGTATCCTGCCAGCTGATGTAACAATTACTGTGAACTGTGTTCTTTGTTCAGGGAATACGTGGTCCTGATGGTGGACCTGGAGCACCTGGACCAATCGGACCCACTGGATATCCTGTAAGATACAAAAAAAATGTAATCCTATATATAGACTTGAGACATTACTTCTAAATGTTGTTCTTTTAGGGAGCACCTGGTCCACCCGGTCCCCCAGGCCCTATGGTAAGTGCAAAATTAGGTTATATCAATATACGTCATAATATTTCTAGATACAGATTGTTCTTGCATGTACAGAGGGACAGTGAATATCTGTGTAGAAGGCTGCAGAGGTTAGAGTTGCCAGGAGGATATAGGTGTGATTAATTCAATAGAAAATTAAGTTAACTGATAAAAGAAAACAGTTCTGCCTTTTGGGTAAAAATGTGTAGCATAAATTTGTATGTTAAAGGTATAGTGTGCAACTTTCTCTGCCACCTGCTTGATTCCATGGAAATTGAAAGTTAAAACCATACTACAGAACATTCATCATGGAATTAAATAAGTTTTATCCCATACTGTGGAATATTAAAGCCAAAGGTACAACATTTCTATGGAAACAAGCAGGAGGAGGCCTTTCCCCAAAGCCAAATAAGAGTCAGGTTTGTGGAGCTGCAAGCCCGCTCACACTCACAGTTAGTACATTTTACAGTGCTTTAAAGTCTTGTCTATTTTTGGCAAAAAAAAAAGTTACATGCTGTGGCTTTAAATATTTGGTGTTTTTTTCTAAAACTACAGAGTGTCTTGGGGTTTAATGTGAATATTTAACATTTCTTACCCAAAAGACAGACCCACCATCCTTTAAAACTCTTACTTGGACATGTATGATTGATACACATTTACCCATGCAGTACTCCTCATCCCTTTTATTCTTGGTATAAAGTTGATTTGGAAAAAGAAGACTGGCCTTTAATTTACCTTTTTGTGTGTTTTAGGGAAGCCACGGTGAAGGATATTGGGGAGAGAAAGGAGATAAGGTATGCACTATTCAAAAAATGTATTCATTAAAATTAAATAAATTGACGTTCCCTGATAGTCTATGTTATGGTCTTTCTTCAGGGTGACGTTGGTCTTCCTGGTCCAAGTGTCTCTACTGGTGATGAACCTTTAGTCAGCGAACAGACTCTCACCATTTACAAAGGAGACAGGGTAACTATGGAAACACTTCACAAATTAATTCACAAAATACTTAAAACTGTTCAAAAGTCTGATTATGTTTTTTTATTTCTCAAAGGGTGACCCAGGTCTTAAGGGAGTCCGTGGGTTTCCTGGTAACCCTGGACGACCTGTAAGTTTTTTTAATCCACATTTTAATATTTTATCATTAAACAGCATAATTAAACAGGGCTATTCAATTATTCAACAACTGATGTATTAGATTTTGTGAAAAATAGAATTCACAAGGCTCACACCAACATTACTACAAATAAGCCTTATACTGAACCCGTATTAAATGACTAGACTCATCAACTGGGTTAGAACCAGGACTAAAGCAGTACTAAACTACTAAACCAGGATCAAATCATGACTTAACTAGAACTAAACCAGATTAAAACCAGGTTTAACCAGGAATAACTAAACCAGTAAAAAAATGAAAATATTGAGTATTTGGAAGGTGGGCTGCAGGCCAGTTAAGATCGTTTGGAGGGCCCGATCTGGCCCCTGGGCCACAATAGGCCCGCTACAAATGTTTATCACCAAATTATTAAAATGCATTTGTGACACCAATGTGTCCAGTTTTGCTTGTCCTTGAAATGTATTCCTTTTGTGGGAAGCAAATTCTCATCTCAGTTCTAGTGTGTAAACAATCGTGAGATCTTACATTAAAAGTTCCAGTATCAAAGTTTCATGGTGCACAATTATTCATATACATTTTTTATTTGCAGGGACCATTCGGATATCCTGGATTGGTTGGAGAGAAAGGAATACCGGGATATCCAGGCGCACGAGTATGCACAAATTTTACAGTTTTATAAAAAATCCTTAAATAATGATGCATTTTCTAAACTCGTTTTTACCTGTGATTTAACTACTTGGCTACTATAATTACTTTTGTCATCACACAGGGCCCACCTGGTTTTAATGGCCCTCCTGGTTCTCCAGGTCAGCAGGTAAGTCCACAAACATTACTTTACTTACTTACTTATATATATATGTATATATATTTTTTTCTTTCTTTTTTTTCTTAGGGATACAGTGGCAATCCAGGCTATTCAGGTGCCCCAGGAATCCCTGGAGGAAAGGTAAATTAGTTACTGGTTTGTTAAATCAAAAGTTACGTATGTAACTACGGTTCTATGGATCCTGGATGACCGCTAGAGGGTGGCGCACATGAACAGTTTGAGTAGTAATACGTAATGAGTCTGGCCCTGGATGAGCCTCAGAGGTAGTATAGTTCCTATTCGTCACTATGTTCCTGGTTCTATTTCATCCCCCTGACTACCAGAGGGTAGAAAATGACTAAAATCAGCTACATCATGAAGAATCCTGAGTACATACCTCACTGAGAAGAGCCCAGGGATTCATGAAGAAGAACCGCACCAATAGGATGAGGAGAGACCATATTGACATTGTTGAACATGGTGAATTTGCTGGGTGTAGCCCAAGATGCAGCAGAAAATATTGTTTCAAAATTAACCTCTCTCATAGCTGCCCTTAAAGTGGAGACGCCTCTAGTAGAAAGGGCTCTCACACCAGACGGTTGTCATTCATCATGCCTCGCTGTAGGCATGGTGAGTGACCTCAACAACCTATTGTGAAAGGCACTGCCTGTATAACCCTTCTTAGTACCCCCATAACACAAAAGCAGCTGGTCTGAATGCCTCACATTTGCTTCGGCCACAATATAAGTTCTCAGTGCCCGCACCAGAGACAACAACTGCAGCTTGTCCTGCCCTCCTCAAACAGGGACTCAAAATCGAGCCAAACTCAAAGGCCAGGCACCGGCTCCTCAGCGCAGGCAGAACACCACTAGGAAAACAGCTTCCACTTGTTCCCATACTGCAGACAAGTGGAGGCCGCTCTGGCATCCAAGAGTATTGATCAAAAAAGACCAGTGACACTGATCAGCTGCAGCTCGGACATACCACACAAGGGCCACACCTACAGTCAGAGGCTTTGAGGATTTGGATGCCATATTTGACCCCCAACTGAGATAGCAGATCTCTCCTGACCGGGAGACAGCAACACAGACTGTACAGCAACAGAAACCACGGAGGTGCTGGCCGGTATGAGGAAACTATACTGTGGCCCACTTGGAGAACCCTCTGTAGGGTTGGCCAAATCAGAGGGAGAGGATGGAAAGCATATAGAAGGCCCTAGGGTCAAGTGTGTGCCAGGGCATCCTGAGGTGTAGAAACCATTCCCTGGAGGGGGCTTTCTTCTGCTGCACATGAGCTTTGGAGGGAGCACAAATTAGCAAATTAAGAAATGAGGAACAGAGTCACAGATGACGAGGGACTATACTACTTCCGTGGCATCATCTGGGGTCACAGGTGTGACTCATTTGGTATTACTACACAAACTGCACATGTGCAAAGGGAACATTCAATGCTTTCAGTGCAGCTCTCAGGCGGTCAGGAGGGATTAAATAGAACCTAGTACTAATACATTTACTAATGCTCTATGCTATTTTTCTGCTTTAATTATTTAGAAAAATGTTCATGTATTACTATTTTATTTCAGTGCGAGTTACTGTGTCCAAGTAATTTCCCTTGTAGGCCAGTAAAGTTTGTCTAAGTCTAATAGTATTTTAAATAGAGCTTACAGTAATGAGATTTGTCCACTGGATGGTGCTGTTGAAATTAATTAACTTAAGAATTGAATTAGTACATTATATTGCTTACGTTTTCAGTTGCATAGTATTGCGCTTTTTGTGATAGAGTATAGATGATCATAATTTTACACAAATGTTACAGGGAGAGCAGGGAGAACCTGGACTTCCAGGACCCCCAGCGTATGTCAGTGATTTTGGCACTGCTGTTCAAGGTAATAACAGAATTTGGACAAAATAAAATTAAGTCTTTGTCTTACAAGTTCATTTCTTGGCTTAGGTCCACCTGGTGATAGTGGCCTTCCTGGGATCCCTGGTCCCCGTGGCGACCAAGGCCCTCCAGGATTTCCAGGCCTTCCCGGAGTTCCAGGAACCTTCACAGGACCTGGAGGTGAGAACAATACTGTACATTATTTTAAATGTGGTCTTATATCCGTGTAATCCCTCAGTCGTCCAGGTAGGTTCCACAGTGATCCATGGGCGTGTACTAGTCTACATGAAACTATTCAGGAAAGGTTCACTTCTGTCCTGTTGATGTGACTTTTTAGTATAGATGCTGCCTCACATGAGTATCTAGTTTTGGTATTAGTTTTAATATCGATGTATCAGATTTTCGATACTAGATAACAACACTACTAGGTAACAGGTTGTGAGGATTAAAATATGGTTAAAATAAGGTTCACTGAAACATATTCTCTTCCAATGCAGCGCGTGGAGCCCCAGGTTTCCCCGGTACCCCAGGTCCAAAGGGAGAGAAGGGCGGCCCTGGCAGCCCGAGCTATGGTCCAGAGGGTCAGCCCGGTACCCCCGGACTTCAAGGACAACCCGGACCTCCTGGACCTGCTGGACCCTCTGGTAATAAAGAATAAGTAATTTCTTTGGAAATACAATGCAATTACAAAAAAAACAATACAATACAATGCAATTACTAAAAAACACTAAAGTTGTTAAGTGATGATGTCATTTCAAACTAGAAACCACAGCTGATTTCTAGCTTTGTTTTTGTTCCTTATTCATTAAACTAGAGACAATTACCTTTCAAAAGTGTATGTTAAACCACAAATTGTATCAAATGTGTAAATAATGTAGTAATAATCTAGTATAATATAGGATTACCAATATGTATCTCTCACTAACTGCTGTTCACCACTAACGGTAGCTTAGTGGAGTCTGGTTTCTTACCTTAACCTCCCTCATACACTTTCTGCCACAGTTATAACCATAGATTGTTAGCTTTAAACTATGGCAGTCTCCTTTTATTGTGATATATGCTTAAATTAATTGTAAACATGCTCATTGTTTTAAATGAGCTGACAGACCTGGAAGTGACATCACACTTAACAGCTCTATAGGGACAATTCACACTGTCCAATTTCTGACCCTCAGACACATACAAAACAACCACACATCCCAATCAGCAATGAGCATTTTACATTTACAGAATCATGGGTTACTTCATCCTTTAAAATACGCATTATCCTACCATTTTCTGCATAATGTGTTCTTAAATTTGTGTATGCAGATTGAAAAAATGTATAACACTGAAAACATGTTATTATTGGGATCATTTGAGATTAAGCACAAATGTATAGGTTAATGTGGATAGAATTTTTAGCTCACTAATTCTATTGTCCTCCAAGGATTCAATCAGCCCTGCGTCATCTATTCTAACGGACAACCAGGTATCAATAAGGCGACCATATTGCCATTAGCATCATGGCAATTATGCGCCTAGAAAATATAAAACAACCTTGGTAACACTTTACATTAACTACACCGAGATAAGCTAATAATAAAACATGAACAAAGACATCATTCAGAAGGAACACATATTTTTTTTTAAAGAATGATTCAAGCTTATAACTACTTAAGTAATACCTTGACCACAACCCATTAATTAAGTAGTTGCTAAGCCTGAATCGTTCAAAGAGGGGGTATTATGCAAAATTGACTTTTTTGAACTTTCTACCATGTTATAACTCTGTTCCCTCATGAAAAACCTGATTTTATATGCCATCCATTCATGTTTCAGTAATTTATTTATATCTTGTCGGCCCTATTCAAATCTAGCAGTACAATCATGTCCAAACTTCAGCTCACAAGTCTACGTCACCCCTGCTCCCACACAACAATTTTCCATAAATATGCAAAGGTGCAAAACAATATGCTACAACTTGACAAACTGGATGCACACCGATTGTAGTGTGATATTGTTCTGAAGGGAGAGTGACGCCGAGAGCAAAGGGAGGGGAGGCTCAGAGCGTCAAAAACAAAACTTATGAAATATGGTTTTCTGCAAAAACAATGCAAGTTAACATGGTGACCTAAATATGTTGTGTGTTAGCATTTCATACCCCATAGAAGTAAAATACCTCCTCTTTAATAAACCATTTGTTTATTACGAATTAGATGTTTGTTCATACTTTATTAAGGCTTATTAATATGTAGTTATTATAAAGCAGTACCAAGAACCTCAAGCCAATACCTTCTGTGTCTAACTGCCAAAGTGCTGTACTTGTGCTACACTGATGCTAGCCTGCAGGGGGCGCTGGTGAGTATTGAAAGCTTCCGACTTGGATGGGAAGGTCCAAGCTGCTTTACTCATCTTTGGCCAGAAGATGTCGCCAGTGAACAGTTCAATGATTTTTTTAAAGGCACTGAACGCATGACAGCCAATGCAAGTGCGATATTTACTTGGCAAAGATACATTAAATTATGATTGTGAAATAAAGTTTAAAAAGTGAAATGAGTCATGTGTGTATGCCAAAGTGACGCAATGCATGTCCTCGATCAATGTTGGGCAAGTTGCTTTGGAAAAGTAATTAGACAAATGATTACAGATTACTCCTTCTAACTCCTTCTAAAAAAAACTAAAAAACTTTATTTCAAAACTAATCAGATTATTTATATAGTAGGTCGATGACAGGTCTACTTACAGCTCAGGAACTAGCATGTATTGATAGCTGGTCATTGATTTTCATATACAAGCTTAGAAACAAGATATTATTTTAAATCAAGTGTCTCTCAACACTTCAGCTCTATTTCTAATGTTTGTATTGGTATATTGTAGTAGTTATAGGACACAGCACAGACTGAAAAGTTACAAGGGACTGTAACTGTAATCTAACTACTGAATTTTAAAATGTAATGTCAAATGTAAAATGTAAATGTAATATCTAATCTAGTTACAGTAATCGGATACTTTGTTACTAGTCAGTGCCCAACACTGCTCTCGATGGTCAATGCAAAATCATTGAAACAGTTCTCACAGCTCATTTATATTTTCAGAAAGATATAAATATAAACGCAACTTTCCTCTTGCAAAGGCAGCTTGAATCTATATTAAAAAAGTAGATTCCACACTTTTCAGATGAGTAACAGTGAGGAATCTAATGTATGAGTGATATATTTTTTATATTTAAATGGTAAAACTAATAGTTTATTTGTGTATTTTACAGGACCTGATAGTGATAGAGGTTCTATCCCAGGACAGCCTGGACTTCCGGGGGCCAGAGGAGAGCCAGGGAGTCCTGGATTTAAAGGATTCAGAGGTTCGTCAGTGACCCAAGACAATGATGTTCACTCACTAATACTGACAATGGTCTGATTCTCTCTGATGGCTCTGCATTCTGCTATTGGGTCCATGAGCAACACATATTAATCTACCTGTTCAATTAGGGCTGGGTGATGTGCAAGTCAATGGTGGTAAGCCAATTTACCCCATCAGCCCCAGACCACCCCTACGACCACTTTCAGACTAGGCAATCTGGGTGAAGTGTCTTGCCTAAGGACACAACAACAGTTTTTTGACACTAGTGCCCCTCTACGGTACCTGATATCCCCAGTGTTCTCCCATCCATACACTGACCAGGCCCAGCCCTGCTCAACTTCTGAGATCTGACAAGATCAGGCTTTGACAAGATACTTTCAATTTTGTCAATAGAGCAGAGTCTGGAGAAGAGAATGAGAGGGAAAACTTAATTTTTATCAAGAAGCTGTAGTATTGTTGACACTCATGCTGTATTTGTAGGTGATGTTGGAGACTGTGCCTGTGCTGGGGGCGGTGTATCGGGGACACCGGGTGATGAGGGACCCGTCGGACCCACTGGGAGCCGTGGGTTTCCTGGAGCAAAGGGAGAGCCTGGAGATGGAGGAGCACCGGGATTCAACGGACTTCAAGGACCTTCAGTGAGATTGGAGTATTTACGTTAACACTGGACTGACCCTATCAAAACTAAATGGTGACATTGTGGCAGAGTAAATTAGCCATGGTGGCAAGATGAAGAGATTGAAGTTTTTGTAAAGTTTGTGTTCTATGTATTTCACTATACAAAGGTACATAAATTAATTATAATATGTTTAACACAAACACACTTTAAACACCTAAACTCCGCCCACAACCACATTTCAAATAAAGCTGCTAAACTGGTAGTACCTGGAGGACTAAAGACAAGAGGGAGAGCGGAGGAGAGGTGGGGTCTGGTGGTACAAGGAGTAGAGGTCTAACAGGTATCCACGCTTTAAACACCTGGCTGTAATCAGGGCAGTCATGTGTGATGTCACCAACTACTGGAAATTGCAGAGGCCACTGAAGACAGCACACACTTAGAATTAGGCATTTTTGATTAGAAAGCTGCAAATTTACCTAGTTTGCATTAAACTTTTCAAAAAGACTAGGAACAGTAGATAACGCAATTAAAATACATGTACACAGTTAAGCAGCAAAAAAAGTAGATTTAGTGCTTAGTTCCACTTTAATTATCAAACCCTAACCTTTACCAACATAAACATGTAGCAACCGTAAATAAATAAATTGTTTCCACATAGAAGAAAAAAAAAGGGACTTCACCAGATTTTACACAGTGTTTCTGAAATGGATTGCTTGTGACCTTGTATATTTCTCGTTCTCAGGGCCCAGCTGGTCCTCGGGGTGGACCCGGACGTAAAGGAGAGAAGGGTGCTTCGTATTATCCCAGTCAGGGTTTGGGAGTGAAGGGCGAGATCGGAGCCCCAGGACCCAGAGGACCAACCGGCGAGACGGGAAAACCAGGCAGAGACGGACTACCCGGTTTCCCTGGAGCCCCTGGACCTCCAGTGAGTATGAGCTTTTTAGTATAGTACTGTAGCATTATGGTGTGAGGAAACAAGCCAAAGTTCTTCTGGTTGTTTATTTTCTGAACACAAGGGTTACTGTAGGCCATAACTCACACCAAAACAAGAGCCAAACAACAGCAGTTTCAACTCACTACAGCCAGTCAGAGCAGCATCTGAGGAATAGACCCTTCACATCAACTTATCAGCATAGCAACCAAGTGTCGCATACAAAAGCAGTTATATTAAGAATAACAAATAAACCTCACTGGAATATTTACTTTTCCTCAGAAAACAGATTTAGTACTTCTCAAATGATTTCAATTTTTAAATGTGGGTACATCATATTTTTTCATAGTTTTGATTTCTATTTTTTATTATCGTCAATGGGGAAAATAAATGTTGTTGGTGAGACTTTTAAGTAAGATAAACCTGCATTTGTCTTGATGGAGAAATTAGAGTATTGCAATGGCAAGTTCAAAAAGAAGAACAGGAAATGTCCAATTAAGAAAATAACTATTAAAAGACTTAATAACAAGTACAGTAAGTTTATACAAAGCTAACTTTCTACTCAACTCCATACAAGCACCAGCAGCTAACATGTCTCTTTTTCAGGGCGATGCTGGTTCTGGCACAGTTGGTGAAAAGGGTTTCCCAGGATTCCCGGGTCCTAAGGGTCTCCCTGGAGGTCCTGGAGAACCAGGGGTAGGCTACGCAGGGACCCCCGGATACAGAGGCGAGCCCGGGGACCCCGGTATCCCTGGTGTTCCTGGAGCACCCGGTTTCCCTGGAGAAAAAGGTCAGTGTGGAGTGTGGAGTGAACCAGCTCTGAAAAAAACAATGTCAAGTTTTATTAGTTGAAATGACTTGAACTGAATAGTTGATTTGAGCAGTTTGACTAGATTAGATTTAATTACGTATTGGGCCAGATTATAATTGTCCAAAGTATCGAAAATCGGATACTAATCGATTTTCTAAAACTAGTATCGAAATTAGATACTCATTTGAGCAAAAAAATTACATTCACAGGACAGAAATGAACCTTCAAACCTTCATTTGCTCCATCTTGCATGGTACAAAATATAGTTCTTAGCTCAAGATTATATTAAATAGTGTTTTTCTTATTATATTGTATTTTATTTCAATTGCAAATGTTTAGAACAGACATGGTGCTTGGAAAAGTTTAAGAGTTCTGAACTGGTCTACCAGGTGAAAGAATATATTGAAACTAGTTCAGTGTTCAAAGTGTGTAGACCCAATAAGTAAATAAATCTATGAATAAAACTAGTCAAACTCAATTCAACATTTATATTCATAATTCTTGTTTTTTAGCTAATGTAAAAGCTAATAGAGTGTGCGTGAATGGACGTGATGTGTTCTTCAACAGGACGGCCGAGACCATCCATCCATCTCTGTAGTTATAGTTATTCACATAGAGTCTATTTCATCTCCATTTTAAGATTAACCCTTTAGGTACATGGGCCAGTCTTAGGTTTGGCCCAGTCCTGGGTTTGGTCCAGTTTTAGGCTCCTGGCCCGACCTCAGCAGCTTCCTGCCTTCACGCCTGCCGCAGCTGTTAACTTCATGATTAATGGTCTCCATTAATGTGCTTTCTCTGCAGCTCATAATATTAATAATAATAATCCATAATCCATAAACCGCTGCATTTTAACAGTGACGATGTTTTTGATGAATGTGTAACAGCCACTGTGATTGTTTTAGTCTCAGAAAATCTTTGAGGTTTTAAATTTAGAGTTAGACCAACATTATTGATCCACAAGCAAAATTACTTTGATACCTCAGCATAAAAATAATATAAAAGAAAATATTTTTTTAGAAGAAATGGTACAAAAAAGAAACATTTGACTTAAAATGAATGTATAATTTATCTTTTTCACATCTATCATCTGCTGGTAACAGAAATCAAATAAACATAAACAGATGGTATCTTTAAAGCTATAAAAAAAAAATAAACATATTCATATTCATGTTTTGCCTTGCAAAACCTCATTCTCTGTATGTACCAGTAGATAGATTCATAATTGTATTAGACACCTGTACACACTGAGTATAGATTAAACCTTAAACTGATACATCTCTTATTTATTATTTGTGGTGAACAAAGGATTTCTGAGATTAAATGACACAAAGTCCACTACAGTGTGAATGTGATGCTAATATGATGCTAATGCTACACTGATTTAATGATGCTATTAATATGAAGGCTATTATCACTCACAACAGCTGAGCTCACACATGACTTAAAAAGGGGGTATTATGGAAAATTGAGGGTTCTGTGTTCTGCTTTCTACCATGTTATAATGTTGTTCCTTCATCAAAAAACCTGCGTGAAGCGATTTTTTATGTCATCTATACACGTTTGTGTATTTTAGCGATCTCTCTCCGGGCCCTATTCAAACCCTCCTTACCCATGCTCCCACATGGAACTTTTCCATAAATATATAAAAACATGATACAAAATATAATACACTACAAATTCATAAACCTGAGGTGATATGCAGTAGTTTCATTAGCAAAATGCATGCCGATTGTGTGTGATAGCGCTCTGAAGGGGGAGGGATTTAGCACAGAGAGCAAAGGGAGGGGAGACTCAGAGCGTCAAAATGTTAATATGTTTTTTTGGCAAATGTAGCGTTTTCAAAACAACTAAAGGTAACATGGGGATCTAAATATGTTACGTTTAGCAGTTAATACCTCTCAGAAGTGTAATACCCCCTCTTTAATAGAAGTTTATTTTAATATTTTGAATAATTACTCATTTGTCTCATGCTGTTGGTAGTGGAAATAACTGGTAAACATTGAAGCAAGAATTTATCAAGCTTTTGCCTTAACTGCTTTAAAAATGATGAAATCCATTTGATGAACTGAATTAATTGCGCAAATGACCCTAACTGGCTCTGTGTGCTGCCACCTGTCTCTCTATCTCTCCACACATCGCCCGCCTCTCAATCGCCTGCTGACCTGTGCATGTTTGTCCAGGTGACAGCAGCTGTGGAGGGGTTTATGACGGCCAGAAGGGATCGGGTGGGTAACTAACGCTTTACATCCACCAGGAAGTACAGAAAGTCCAAATAGAGATAAGGAAGCAGAGGAAACTGGTGGACAAATGAACAAATGTTTTACAGAAAAATACACTGAGAAGAAGTTAGTTCAGTTAAAAATATAGGTCATTGTGGTCATTAAGTTAACACATAGCTGATTAGCCTTGAGCTTTTAATTTTTTTTTCTGATAGTCTGTGGAACCAGGGGGTGGGTGGGTACTGTTGAGCTCCAGTTCAGTCTACACAGGAATGCTATAGTACTTTACATAGTACTGCATTTGTCCAGCAGATGGTGCAGCAGGACAAGAAAACCAGCCCTGGTATAGAAGCCAAATTACAAATGACAGCTTAGATAGAAAATGTTGCCACAATACATTCATTTTTAAAGAATGATTTATTATATTTTTAATAAGTGCACTGCCAGTCAAAAGTTTGGACACATCTTCTCATTCAATGTTTGTCTTTATGTTACTACCATTTAATCATATATATGAAGCAAGAAATACAGAATTATATAGAAAAGAAAAAATATTTTAAGTATCCAGCATTTGCCTTGTCGACCTTTGACCTTAGCTTTCCCTCAATGAGCTTCATGATGAAGTCTCCTGAAATGGTTTTCACTCCACAGCTGTACCTTGTCAGGGTCAAGAAAACCAGCAAAGAGCAGCTATTTTAAAAAATCTAAAATTTTGAGTTACTTTAAGTTTATTTTTTGTTTACTACATTCCATATGTGTCTATTCATAGTATTGATGCCTTCAGTGAGAATTCACAGTGTAAATGATCTTTGAAATAAATAACAAACACAAGTGAAATGAAAAAAGGTGTCCAAACCTTTGACTGGTAGTGTAAATAAATGAAAAAATTAAAACATGTGTTGACGACAAAGCCAATGGAAGATTCTCACTCCCTGAGCTTTAGGGACTCCATTTGGCCGAGTCTGATGACATAAACAGGAGGATCATACTTGCATTATATTAAGATATATATACAGGGTTAGGGGAGACGCATTAGCCAATCACAGAGCAGATGCTTCTCTATTTCCACCAATCAAAGCTTCACAAACCTGGCGCATGTTTCTGCCTGCAGTGCTAAAGCGCTTTTTAACCAGTTGTTTATTTTTGAAGGAAAACCAAAACACCAATATCTTTTTTTTTTTTTTTCTTTAAATTTTCAGTTGTTTTTTTTTCCACTAACTGCATTAAAACCAGACAAACCCAACAATTAACCAAAGTATGAATGGACGCAAAAGACAATCAATGCATAAGACAATCAATGTGTAATTCTCATGTTACTTAATAGGATTTGTTAGAGTCACTACTATGTGAACTGTAAGTATGTTATGAATCTGAACTGGTCATTATCAAAGGAGGGCAGTGTAGTTGGTTACATTTATATATTTGTTTAAATTATATTGTATTTCAGTAGTTTTCATACAACATACTTTCACTCCTACTTGAGTATTTTTTTATTGAAGTAAAAGTATTCTTATTTGAGTAAAAGTTTTGGTTATTTTTCCCACTGTGAGTGAGTCTACAAGTGAGAAAAGCTTTATGTCGACAATATTAAATGATTTTAATATGCATTCTTGCACCGCTCCTTCAGATAAGATTACATTTTTTCTATTTTGTTTATTTGCATTTTTTTTTTTTTAAATCTTTCATAAGTTCAAATTATAAATCAGATGCTACGTCAAGACATTTTATTTCTCCAAATACTTGAATAATTTCTACTTAAGTAATATTATTTTTAAGTGATATTTTTCTTACTTGAGTACATATTGTTGGCTACTCTACCCCCCTCTGATCATGATCATCTGTATTCAGGCCAATATTTTATTTGTTGTTAATATTTGAAGGTTGTATCTCTGTCTGTGTTGTCCATTGTCTCTGTTCAAATGTGATCTCTAACTTATCATGACCACTACTAGGCACCAATCTTCCCTGCACTATTCCCGGAGAGCCTGGGGAGCCCGGTTATCCTGGTGTCCCGGGACGACCAGGTAAAAACAACAGCTGCAAACGACCTTTCAAACATATTCAACAGTTTTTGATTACATTTTGTGATATGTGTTCAATTATTATTATGTTTTGCCTTGAAAAACATTCATTCATTTCAGATCTGCTTACCTAAATAAAAATTTAATTGTTGTAAGAAATGAAACAAACTATATTTTTTGATGAAATTAACCACAAGAAGAAATAGCATATTTTACTGCCTTTAAATATATTTTTGTTTTCATTAAGTTGTTTAACGTCTAACCTGTTCTTGCCCTTGTCCAAAGGGCCGAAGGGGCAGGCTGGTTTCAATGGAAATGCAGGGCGTCCTGGTTTTGATGGAGCAAAAGGAGAAAGAGGAGACTCAGGTTACGGAGGCCAGCCCGGACCACAAGGTAAACCAACAATTAAACTAGGTAATACAGATTATATTTGACCTGCTCATTTTATCTTTTTGACATAACCAAATTAGATTCACCAAGGCCTTATCCCTGTTCATGAGCTATGTTCAGCAAGAAGGTTCTGGGCTTCTCTGTGTGGAGTTTGCATGTTCTTTCTGTGTCTGAGTGGGTTTCTTCCAGTCACTTCAGTTTCCCTCATCAACCCAAAACATGCACCATAGGTAAAACCCTCCAACGAAGGTAGTCCTGACCTTAAGATTTGGAGATGGGTCCACACTGCTCCTGATGGGTTGGCCCAGCTGCATTTGATGGGTCAAATGCAGACGACAAATTTCCCTACAGGGACAATAAGGTGTACTTTACCTATTAAGCAATAAAGTCCTTACCATAATAAGCAGAATATATGTTTTATTCTGACCTGGGGCAAGAAGCAGTATCTTTTGTGTAGTATAGAGACTGCTGTGTCCTCTCTGCAGCTAATAATAACACATTTCTCTTCAACTCGGAAGTGCCAAAAGCAGCACTATGATTGGGTGTACTGGAGCAGTCCTCCTCAGTTTCGCTTCACTGCCTGAAAAAAAAGAAAAGAAAATGAATGCATGCGGCTTTTAACAATAATAAAATCCCTTAAATCCTTTGTACTTCCTGTTTAGGTTTCCCTGGGCCCAGAGGAGACCCTGGTATTCCAGGTGTACCAGGAACCAGTTTGAATGGCGCCCGAGGGAAGGATGGTCTACCTGGTTTTCCTGGAGCAAAGGGCCAGCCTGGAGATGTGCTGGGGGCAACTCCAGGACCACCTGGGAACAACGGCTTTCCTGGGGCCCCTGGAGACAAGGGCCTGCCTGGGACACCCGGTGGACCTGGAGCACCTGGTGAGTATCAGACCAAAATTGGATATTATCAGCTTTGTAATGTATTCGTAATAGAGTTGTCAAATACAATATTAAGCGATACTAAAGGTAATATTGAAACTAGATAATCATTTGAGCAAGTATCGATACTCAAAAAGTCACATGCACAGGACAGAAAATGAACCTTTCCTGAATAGATTTAGAATTATCTTGAGCTGTATCAGAACAAATCGGTATCGAGTATTGAGTCTATTATTTAGTACTGAAATTGTCTGAAATTCATAATAAACCCTGCCAGAACTGAAGAAGCTACTTAGATGAGCGGTTTATCTATCTAATGGTTTATCTATGTAGTTATACAAAACTATACATTTTCTGTTCTTTCAAATATCCTAACTGCGTCTCTTCTCCTCAGGCTTGGACGGGCGTAATGGCGTTCCTGGGTTGAAGGGAGAGCGAGGAGTGGATGGTTCTCCTGGTTTCCCTGGAGCTCAGGGACCTCCAGGAGAATACACAGGAGGGGTCCCGGGACAAAGAGGACAACCTGGCCCCAAAGGACTGAGCGGACCCCCAGGTACGAGAGAGAAAGAGAGAGAGTCCTCCTGCTTCTGTCTGCGAAATCACTTAATATTTATTCCTCAGAGTTGTCAAAAGTATCAAAAATCAGATATTAATTAATAGTAGTAGTATCGAAAGTAGATACTCATTTGAGCAGGTATTGATGCTAAAAAAATCACATTCACAGGACTGAAATTAATCTTTCCTTAATAGCTTTAAAATCTGTATGAGATGTATCGGAAGTATAAGACCACTTAGACTAGTATACACCCCTGGACCACTATAGGGACCTTTGTGGGCGACTGAGGGATTTACACAGATATAAGGCCACATGGGAATATAAAAGAAAGTACTATTTAATCTTGAAAATTGGATTCTATTGTCTAAATAGAGTGCTTTTTAATTAGAATCGTAGTATAGGAATTTTTTTTTGAGTATTGAGTCTGTTCTTTAGAAAATCGAGTTTGAAATTCTACTAGAGTCAAAAAGGAAACAGATTTTTTTAATTACATACCTTCATCTCATTGTTACTTGGGAATACATTCATATTACAACATATTTACCAAAAGATTAAACTCTTATTTTATCGTAAAGGCTGGTAGAACGGACCAACATGCACAACTCGGGGCAAGTTTTACAGCGTTTATTTACAGAGTGGGAAAAACAAGGTGCAAACAATGACAGTAGAGTCTCTCTTGGAGCAGAAAGCAGGGTGAGTGCCAGGATCCGGTAACACGAATACGAACAGGTGAGGTGAGACAATGATACCGGTGTAGAGAGCGGGGTCCAGGACAGAGCAGAGACAACGGAGCTGGATGAGCAGGGAGCAGGATTCTGGAAGAGCAAAAATAGTCCAATAAATGCGGGAAACAGGCAACAGGCAAAAAGCAGAACAGAGCTAGAGTATTCACGGTAGACACGCGGACGATCTGGAACCCAATGTCTGGTCCCCGGCTCCTCTTATCCACGGCAGGTGGTGATGATTACGCTGATGGGCTGCAGGTGCGCGTGGGAGGAGCCGGGAACTCCGCCCAGCTCCGGAGTCAGGCAGGCTAGGGAGAACACAGGACACATACAGGAGCACAGGAACAATCATCAGGACGAATCATGACATATTTGGAGAAATCAAAAACTTAAATATTTTTCATCATTTCATTCTGTCTTGAAGTTGCATTTTTGTATTTAACTCTCCTCAGTTTAACCATGAGTCCGAGTCGGCCATTTTGTATTTCTGTCTTTCATGGATGGATCTGTTCTTCTTGTTTCTTTCTCTTATTTTTCCTCCTTCACCATCCATACGTCCTGTTGTTTTATTGGTTGTACATCATTCCTGTAGGCTGTCCAGGTGAGACATCCCATATGAGCCTCCTTCCTCTCCTCCTTTGCTTTTTCAGCTCTGCTTCTAAACATTCAAAGCCCTATAATCCTATATTACGCAATATTGACTCTTGTGAGCTTTAGAATGCTGTTTCCTCCTCATTCACCATTTATTATTAGTCTGTCTACATCTCCAAAGCTCAAAATGCTCTGCTCCACCTTGTGATGTCATTAAGTGGTAGTTTTAAAGTTAAGCGCTATTTTTAGCCTCAATTGAGCTGCGTTACTCTACAAAACACTAGAATAACCTTAAGTTTTCGCCTTGTTTTAACTTTTGTTCAGTTGATATTGGAAAGTAGCTGTTGCTTCAGAGTTTAGCAATTCCAGGGTTGCAAATTTTCAAATGATTCTACTGAAGGTGTATGGAGTTTAAAAACACAGGGGCACACTTCCTGTATCACCACTTGATGACATCACAAGGTGGAACAGAGTGTTTTCAGTTGGAATGGTGAACACAGCCTAAATAAGCAGAATTTGTGTGAATGAAACAAACTCCAGGTATGTTTTTGATGAGGAAACAACATCATAACATTGATCAAATATTTGCGTAATATAAACCATTTAAGCATTATTTTTATTACAATTAAAAACAAAATGCCCATATTAGCCAACATCTCCAATTTTGTAGCTACGTTTTGCAATTTTAAGTTGTGATGTTGGCATAAATGGACATTTTTGCAATCAGCGGAGGCAAATCTAATCATTAATAGCTTATTGAATAATTTGCTGTTGCTCTTGAGAAAAAACAAAGCTACTTGCAAAATAAAATAAAATTGCATTATATTTCCAGCACATCCATGTTTTAAATGAATATCTTCGTATTCAGAATGCATTAACAGATAAGGTGTATACAGTAAATATTTATAAGTAAAGATACAACTTATAGGGATGTGTTGAAAATGGCTTACAATATAAACGATATTAAAAGTAGTATTTAACTTGCTTTATTCCAAACAAAGCTAAAGCTGTTTAACATGGCTAATTTAATCTGCTGTTGTACTTGGAAATCCTATGCCATTGATCAGTGCAAATCATTTGGAAATTATTTATTAAAAAGGCCAAGTACAAATGCAGATCCCAAAGACATTAGAACAATGTAATGGCATTTACATTGGAATTCATGTCTTTGTCAAAGTGTGTGCTGTTGATTTTATTACATAACTTTAAAGGTCCACTGCGGAACTTTTCTCACAATTCCTTGCAAAAACATGCATCCGTACTATGAGCGGAGTGGGGTTGTTAAAAATATAGAAAATCAGATACTAATTGATACTTAAACTAGTATCGGAACTAGATTGTAACAAGTATCGATACTAAAAAAGTCACATTCACAGGACGGAAATGAACCTTTCTAGACAAGCACGTGACAAACTCCCCACCTGAATGTTACGCAGTGCACCTTTAACAACAGTTTTCATCATTTAAATAATTCAACTTCAGGTAAGTTTTAAGTGAACTGGACCAGCTTGATAGTAAAATAATACACTGTCTTCCATTGTAGGTTACCCTGGCCGTAAAGGAGAGAGGGGAGATCCAGGATTCCAGGGGCCCTCTGGCATGAAGGGCACCCCAGGTCTGCCTGGCATCCCTGGGATCCCTGGACCCCAAGGACCCCCCGGATTTCCAGGACCTGGCACCGTTCCTGGCATCCCCGGAATACCAGGCGTCAAGGGTAAGATCAGCGTATTGTTAGGGTTGGTAATTGACCTTTAGTTATCCACACTTCAGACTTCAGTTTGTAATCAGAAGCTCCTGGCTGTAATCAGGCCAGTCCTGTGTGATGTCACCAAATACCTGAAACTGGCAGTGGCCACTGATGCCAGGAAACACCTATTTTTTTAATACATTTTTGACCAGAAAGCTGTGCAAAGTTTCCTAGTTAGCACTAAAATTGACAAAAAGTACTAGGAACATAGATGATGCTATTAAAACCCCATATACACATTCAAAACTTTAGTAGTGGCCAATACACGGTTTCCAACTGCCTCCAGCTCTAAAATAGTTAATCTGTTGTTTTGTTTTGTTTTGGTTTGTTTTGAATTTTATTTTTTGTATTGCTTTGTACAATGTTATTATCTAAAAAGACATGATCCCAGGCTGACATTGTGTATAAGAATTTCTCCTGAAAGGTGCTGTATCTGATTTTTTCTGTCTACATTTTTTGTTGTTAATTTTTAACAATGTGTAGTGGTCCAAACTTATTCCTCACTTACCTTGTACATTCTGAGCGTCCTAATTATTCACTGTGAGTTTATAAGCACTTCTCAACACATTCAGAGGCCAGAGTGGACTTTTGCCGTCATGGTAATGCTACAAAAACAACTAGCATCCTAAGAGCATGCTTCCTGATTTCTTGGACAATAAAACACTTTATAATTAGATGCAGACAGTAAACAGCAGACTTATTTTGACCTCAGAAGTTGCTTATACAATATATCTGTACTGGGTCACGACAAATTTTGCTCAAATACACTTGTTTTAAAGTTTTGCATGGTAATATAGACTAAATATTTTTGTTCCACCAAAATTGTTTCTGTATACAAATGAATTGTTATTGTTATTTTCTAATATTAATTATTATTTTATTGTTTTGTTCTTCAGGTGAGAGAGGTTTCCCAGGTCTGATGGGTTTCCCTGGTCTTCCTGGTCGTCCGGGATCTCCTGGTTTTCCAGGTGGGAAGGGTTTTCCTGGAGACCCCGGAAGAAATGGACTAACCGGAAGCCCTGGATTCACCGGAACGAAAGGTACATGTGAACCCCTGATAAAGGATATTTATTTTATTATAATAGCTTTATACTCACTACTATTATTCATTGTTTAATGTTGCACCATAACAACAAATCAAGGTCCTTGTTTGTGAATTTTGTTCATTGACAATAAATCTCATTCTGATTCGATTCTTGACTGAAAACAAGTGGCTCTGGCAAATGGGTTTTCTCTTTATTTTTGTTCTAGTTTATTTCTAGTCTAGTATAATCCTAGATTTGTCCTATTTTGACCGGCTAGACTGTGGGGCGTCAGTGGCAAAAACTATTGTCGTGTCCTCAGGCATTGCCTTGTATGAATGTGGTGTGTCGTGGTCAGAAGGGCCGATGACACAGATCGGCAGCCTCACCTCCATCAGTCTGCAGCAGGGTAGCTGTAGCTACAGTAACATCTTACCACCACCAACCATGGAGTGAATGAGTAATGCACTGTAAAACATCTTTCAGTGCCCAAAGTGCTATATATTAGGTGATAGATTTTTTTTATTATTATAGTGTCTTACACATTTGTGCCCAGCCCACACAGGCTTACAGAACACTGTTAACAGTTTCACAGATGGTTACAGACAAAAAAATATATAACAAAACATGACATAGAATCATACAGGGTATAACACTAGAAATATAACTACACTAAAGAACTAAAGCAAAAATCTCTTCATTATGAAGCCAACTCATAATTTTATAACCAAGCAACCAAAACTCAGGGTTAGAAGACGGTACAGCAGTAAATAAAATATTCTTCAAATCAAAATAGAGTGGACATAAAGAACAAAATGAAACTCACTCACAGACCCAGGTCACACAGGAGCAGACTCCTCCTCAGGGAGGCCCACCTCCACTGCCAGGAGCAATGTTCCAGGCTTCAGCTGGGCACAGTGCGACGGCTGTTTTTTGGGTACATTTAGATTTGGTAGTCCTTCTTAAAATTAATTTAATTTCTCAACTTTGTTTTCTGCAAATATCAGACTTCCATTGTTTCTTGAAGTTGGTCAGTTGTTTTTGTTTCAACAAATTCACATATTATTGGAGGCAATTTCTATAAGAGCTAAAATCAGCAATTTGAAAATAGTTTCCATTGTTTCCACAAGCCCGTCTAAAAATCTTTTTGGTGAGCCTGTGCTCTGGCATCTGGGTGAAGCATTTCCACAAATGTTTCAGTCCTCTGCTTTACGAGGGACAGGTCCCGTCCCATATTGCCCTCTGCAGCTAGTCTGGTCATGAACTTAGGCACACCCAAGAATTGGAGATTTGATGGAGCCAAATCACACCCATGCTTACTTCATATTTGGAACATGGTGGCGACTCCCTCCCATGCATTATTAACCCTTTATTCCTGTTTTCTTGCTCAGGTGAGAGAGGGTACCCTGGCCCCCCTGGTATCCCTGGTGTGGCCCTTCCCTCGAGCCTGATCAAGGGAGACTACGGAAACCCCGGCATCAGCGGTTTACCTGGATTCCCTGGACCCAGAGGTAACTACTCTCAGTTTCCTATAGGGTTGTCAAAAGAATCAAAAATCAGATACTAATCGATACTAAAACTTGTATTGAAACTAGATACTCGTTTGAGTAAGTATCAATACTAACAAAGTCACATCAACAGGACAGAAATTAACCTTTCTTGAATAGCTGTAGAATGATCCTGAGCTGTATTAGAACAAGTGCAAGAACACATAGACTAGTATACACCCATGGACCACTTGGGTGACTGACTGATTACACAGACATAACTCCACATGGTAATATAAAAGAAAGTACTATGATTTAATGTTGATTGAAATTGAGTTTTAAGTTTTAACAACTAGTGGTAGTTACAAGTTAAAGTTCAGTTTAATCCAGTCAATTGCATTTCCAATGGAACATTGGAAGTCTAGTTTAACCTGTTTTAGATGATGTTTTAACATTTTATAGACATATAGGAGGCTAACCCCTGAATATTTTCCCAGGTGACAAAGGTCTGCCGGGTCTGCCTGGTCGTCAGGGTTTACCTGGACTTCCTGGTTTTGCGGAACAGAGTAAGGGTCTTCCCGGAGTTCCTGGTCTTCCTGGGATACCGGGAACACCAGGCTTCCCCGGACCCAAGGGAGAGGCTGGCATTAACGGCTTCCCTGGTGTAACTGGACCGAGGGTAGGTGCCAGATAAAATGATGAACCAATATGTTGTGTGACAAAAAATATACAGGGTAATTGTGTTAAAGCTAATGCTATTGGAGAGGAGAATCTGACCGATAGTTGAATCTTGGATCCAGGAGGAGCAGTGTCGTTTTGTCCCGATCGTGGAACAATGGACCAGCTCTATACTCTCCATGAGAGTTCATGGGAGTTTGCGCAACCAGTCCACATGTGTTTTGGGGATTTGGAGAAGGCATTTGACCGTGTCCCTCATGGCACCCTATAGGGGGGGGGGCTCCGGGAGAATGGGGTCTGGGGCCCTTTGCTAGGGGCTGTCCGGTCCCTGTATTTCTGGAGCAGGATCGGGGTATCTTGGGGTCTTGATCACGAGTGAGGGAAGGATGGAGTGAGAGATTGACAGGCGGATTGGTGCAGCATCTGCAGTGATGCGGTTGCTGTATCAGACTGTTCTGGTGAAGAAGGAGCTAAGCCGAAAGGCAAAGCTCTGAATTTACCGGTCAATCTACATTCCTACCCTCACCTATGGCCATGAGCTTTGGATAATGACCGAAAGGCCAAGATCGTGGATACAAGCGGCGGAAATGGGTTTTCTCCACTGGGTGGCTGGGGGCACCCTTAGAGATAGGGTGAGGAGCTCAGTCACACGGGAGGAACTCAGAATAGAGCCGCTGCTCCTCCAAGTTGAGAGGAGCCAGCTGAGGTGGCTCGGGCATCTGTTCAGGATGCCTCCTGGATGCCTCCCTAGGGAGGTTTTCTGGGCATGTCCTACCAGGAGGAGGCCCCGGGGAAGACCCAGGACACGCTGGAGGGACTATGTCTCTCGGCTGGCCTGGGAATGCCTTGGGTTTACAATGGAGGAGCTGGAGGACATATCTGGGATGAGGGAAGTCTGGGAGTCCGTGCTTAGACTGCTGTCCCTGCGACCTGGCCCCAGATGAGCGGAAGAAAATGGATGGCTGAATGGAAGCTAAATCATTGTTGCTTTTCTAGGGTGATGATGGTGGTTCTGGTTTGCCTGGTAATCCTGGAGAGCCTGGTCGCCCTGGTGCTAAAGGTGGGTTCAATACACAGATTAGTACTAGTTAAGTTAGTTTCCTCTTGGTTTGATCCTGGTTTAGTTCTGGTTTAGTCCTTGTTTTTAGTCCTGCTTCAGTCCTGGTTTAGTTCTAGTTTAGATCCAGTTGTGTGCCTGTGTGGACTTGGGTACTAGTCAAGCCCCTAAATGAGGACTACAAAGTTGTAATTATTTTGAATTTCATTCTCAACCAAAAACTTGCAACCGCTTGTTTTTGATGTTCGCACATAAAAAAACAAGTGTGCATACAATCCAGTAAGCAGGAAGTGAACTTTATTTAAATAGCCTCTTTACAGCTCCCAGAAATGTAATCATAAAATAAGTTAACTAAGGCTTTTTGTTTATTTTATACTAGACAAAATCACCAGTTAAGTTGATAAAATAAATAAATATATATATATATATATATATTCTCATTGTTCCTCTGCATTTCCTCTATCTCTCAGGTCTTCCCGGAGATACTTATGGTGGTTATCCAGGAAGCCCTGGAGCCAAAGGTCTGCCCGGAGACGCAGGCTATCCAGGTCAGACACACTTCAACTTACACAATTGAGAACATTGCAAAAATAACATCTAGCTGCAGTACAGCTGTCTTAAATGCAAAACATGAATCTTGATTTGAGTAGTTTTGACTAGATTTGATTTCATTGCTTTAATAATCTAGATAATTTGACTTGTGTAATGTCACACTGATTTCAAGATTTCAATTGAGCTTGAGATTCAAAAATAATCTACCAATAGGGTAAGAAAATTGCACCTACACCATAACATATAAATACATTTCCCTGAAATAAGAACCCTTTTAAAGAAAACATCTTGAAATAGGTCAAATAATCTAAGTCCAACCAGAAAAGAAATCTAAACAAATGAAATAAATAGTTTAAGAGTTTAAGTCATTTTAATGTTTAATGTATTGGAGTTCTTTTTACAGTGTAACTTACTTGGTTATTGATAATCCAATATTCCATGTGTTTTGCTTGTGTTTTTAGGAGGCCGTGGACTGGATGGAGCTCGTGGAGATGACGGGTTTTCAGGAAGTCCAGGATTCTCTGGACCCAAGGGTCTACCTGGAGAACCCGGGCGTCCCGGAATAACAGGTGAAAATATGAATGTAGTCAGTGCCACAGCTGCTGTGCCATAGATCTGTGCAGAAAGAGATACTGGGAAAACTAAACTAAATGTCTAGAGAAAAAGAAGAATTCAATGCATCTTTTCATGTATTTTTGTTAACTACAAAAATATATGGCTACACCTTAATTAGCCTTATTAAAACTTCACAAAGACTTAAGATCACAGTATGTAACATAGATTAAGATAAAAGCTTTTGTTGTGTGGTTTTATTTTTATTACACTGAAAAACATGGATTTGTACATACTGTGAGCGGGCTTGCATCTCCACAAACCTGATTCTTATTTGGCCTGAAGGAGGGCTTTCTCCTGTCTGTGTCTATAGAAATGTTCCTTTGATTATCTTCCACATTATGGCATAAAACATATCTATCTCCGTGGAGAATGTTCCGTAGTATGGTTTTAACTTACTCTTTCCATGAAATCAAGCAGAGGACTTGCCACCCCCAGAAAGTTACATACTGTACCTTTAATTCATAATGAACAAATAGTTTATTAAGAATGATTCGGTGTTATAGTAACTATTTAATTTGTTTGGTCTTATTAAGTACCAAGCCTTATTTCAATAATTGTTTTGTAAAGAACATTCAATTAATGTTAGCTTTATAGTTAACCACTCCAGACTCATGTTGTCATTTTCTGTAGGTTCTCCTGGTTTTCCCGGACCCAAGGGTCTTCAGGGATACCCAGGACCCAGAGGCTCAGACGGGTTACCTGGAGGTCCAGGTGGGCCTGGAGGACCTGGAGCTAAAGGTAAACAAGCACATTCAAGTCAAGTTTATTTCTTTATTGACATAGCAATTTACAACAACTTCATTTAACCAAATTGCTTCACAAAACATGCAATTTCTATGGCAATCAGACGTGGGTAGAGTAGCCACAACTAACATTTCTTCAATATAATATTACTCAAGTCGAATACAAAGTAGTGGTCAAAGAAATTACTACACAGGTAATAGTAACTTACTCAAAATCATTGTTCCTTCCTCAAAAACACGCCTGAAGAGGTTTTAGATGTCATCCGTGCATGTTTGTATTTTAGTGATCTCTCCTGGACCCTGTATGAACCCTTCTTGTGGTTAGCTGTAAGATTCTGTGCAATGGTCAGCCCACAACAGTACATCACCCATGCTCCCATAGGACAATTCTCCATAAGTATTCAAAAACATGATACAAAACAATACAATACAACAACTTCACAAACCTAATGTGATGTGCAGTAGTTTCATTTGCAGGATACATGCTCATTGTGTTGTGATAGCAAAGGTGAGTGACAGAAACAAAAATCTGGTGTTTTCAAAGGACAGACACAAAAATGAGACAAACTAAATCATACCTGAAGGAAAACACAAATGTTCAAATCAAAGATATGTCTTTAGTCGACCAAGAATTTCTTTAATCGACAACAGCGCTAATATTGACCAGCTTTACATACAAAAATATCTATATTTATAACTGAGAACCAGTGACGTGAGGTCAGGTGAGGCAGGTGAGGCAGGTGAGGAAGTGTCTCACCTGTCATCACAGAGAAAAAAATTAATGAAATGGTTATATTTATCCAATGATTTGTACTATAAAGTTATTTTCTATTTAACTTTGCAATTTTATTCTTTTTTTTACTCAAAATCACAGAATTTTTATGTTTACGGTTGAAATACTGAGAAGAGACGTGCAGAGAGGGACCGGCCGTTCATGCTTCACATGGACTGACTGTGCTGTAGCTCAGCAGTGACGCTGCTGGTTTAAGCGGCTGTGAAAAGGCGCCGGGTGAGGCACGCAGTTACCCTCCCTCATGGCAGGGGGCACTTGTGAGCCCAGGGATTCTTGCAACTCCCGCAGAATAGGGCCCGCAGAATAGTGACAGCAAGATACAGTTTAGAGTTAGCAAGTCAAGTGTAGCAATCTGTTCACTTTTTTCTTCATGTCTGGCTCTACTTTTTAAATGGAGGAAGATTACATATTAAAGCTCAAGCAGTTTTCTAAACTGGACTTTCGGTCGAAGCAGGAGGTTATAATTAAAGGAAGACCAACGCTAAAGGAGCTGTAAATCTGATTGTGACGACATCAGTGCCTCACCAGCCACAAGCCTCACCACACGTCACTGCTGAGAACTATCCAATACTTACTTATTTTTCTGTTTTAGGTTTACCTGGTTCCCCTGGTTTGGATGGACTCAACGGACTCCCAGGACCTAAAGGACTTTCAGGAACGCCAGGTAACTGTCCCAAAATAAAAACTAAAACTGTGTTGTTTAAAGTGTGTATGACTTAGAGTTACGACCACACCCCACAATGTTCCCTAGTTTTGTCTAGTTTGCCAATTTTGGTTTATAATTTTACTTCCTGGTTGGACATGGGCAGCAGATGTGACATAGGCACAGATAATTCCATAATTGTTACTTAGTGACTATAATGTTAACAAGCGTCAGAACTGGTCTAAATTACAGTACAGTTATAATTTCACAAATAAAAATACATAACAGCGCTTTGAGGGGCGGAATAAATGTTTTACTTGAGCATATATTGTCCCTGCATTTTGGATGGAATCTTGTGTATTCATAACATAGACAGAGATATTTATTTTTAGATTCAACACTACTTGTTGTAGTTTAACTTAATTTGACATTTTACTGATGTAAAACTGTGATTATATATTCTGAGCTACAGGCTTGGTAATAGTAGCTCAGTTGGTAGAGCGTTTGTCCACTGACCTGAAGGTTGGCGGTGCAATTCCAACTCCCACAGATGAATGTTGTTGTGGTGTCCTTTGGCAAGACAATTAACCCACCTCGCCCCTCAGTGTCTGCGTACACTGCTGTATGAATGTGTGTGTGAATGGGTGAGCGGTTCCTTCGTGTAAAGCGTTGGTGCACCTTTAAGGTAAAAAAGTGCTATATAAAAATGTGACCATTTACCATACCGTATCTTTTTTTCAGGTACTAGCTTAGGTGGTCGTCCTGGAGCTCCAGGTATCCCCGGAGCAAAGGGAGAAAGAGGCGTGTCTTTCCCAGGAATTCCAGGATTCAATGGAGCTAAAGGAGAAAGAGGAGCACCAGGTAACACAGAAATTAGGGTTAATACTGTACTAACTCAGTGTACCAACGTTTTGTCTCCTCCAAGTACAAATACGTCAGTTATTTCAAAAGTTTGGACACACTTTTTCCATTTATGTTTCTTCTTTATTTCCATCATTGTTTGCGTTTTAGATTCTCACTGAAGGCATTAACACTGAAAACTTGTTTTAGATTAAAAAGATTCAAAAATAGCCAACCTTTGCTTTGACATGGCACACCTCAGGAGACTTCACCAAGAAACTCAGAGAGAACGCCAAGGGTTTGCAGTGCTGTCAACAAAGCAAAGGGGAGACATTTAATATATAAATATTAAACATATTCAGTTATTTAACCTTATTTTATTTACTACATAATTCTATAGTAGTAAACATAATTTCAACGTAGTAAACAGTAGTAAACATAAAGAACAAAAAACATTAAATAAGAGCGTGTGTCCAAACTTTTAACTAGTGCATTTTTGTTTGAATTTATAATGACATCTGGAATCTTTTCACAAAAATATTCCTAAGGATGTAAAATGTACAACAAACAATATTTTATATTCAAATACAGTCTCTCTTTTCTTTTTTTTCTTAATGTCATTCCTCTGGTTGGGAAACAGCTATGATACAATGTGCTACAAATAGCTTAAAGAGTTGTTCCTTGGTTTAATCTTTATATTTTGTAGTTAATATTAATGTAGCCCCTTTGCTTTAAAAAAAAAAAATTAATAATTACGTTTTGTTTTTTTTTGTTTTGTTTTTTTATAATAGGTGGTCCTGGACTGCCAGGTTTTCCCGGTCGCCCTGGTCCTCCTGGTCCCACTGCTGTGTCCAGTGCCGTGGGTCCACTCGGAGATCCTGGTCTGCCTGGTTTGGATGGAGAATTTGGTAAGAAATATTAATAAAAATCATATACATATATTTTTTTGCATTTATGCTAGGTTAGTCATTGATTGTCCTCTCCTCCAGGTTTCCAGGGCCCCCCTGGTCCCCCTGGTCCGCCTGGCCCCGGCACCTCTCAGGGGGATAGAGGCGATTCCGGTCTCCCTGGCTTCCCTGGAACTCCAGGACCGAAAGGAGAGCCTGGTTATCCTGGAGGCCCTGGTGCACCTGGTAGTTCTGGGTTCAAAGGTAAGAAGAACATAACTTAATTAGTAGAGTGTTTGTCCACTGATCCTAAGCTTGATGGTTCGACTCTCTCTCTCGACATAAAAAACATCATTGGTTGAGCATTCACATCCACTGACCCACACGCTGGCAGTGCTGTTGAGGCTCCAAAAGATGCCTTTGGGCAAAACCCTTAGCCCTCCTTGCCCCCAGTGTCTGTGTACACTGGTGTATGAATGTGTGTGAGATTGGGTGCATGGTTCTTTGATGTAACTCGCTTTGAGTGTCTTGAAGGTGAAAAAGTGACTATTTACCATTTACCAACAAAGAATAATTAATAATGAACAAATACTTTATTAAGAAGATTAATTAGGAGTATAATTCAGTCGTTACTTATCCTGAATCATTCTTAAAACTAAACTATGTGTTCATAATGAATTAAGTCTCTGCTCATGCTTTATTAAGGCTATTCAAAGTGTAGTTATCATAAAGTGTTACCCATTTCCCAATAAAACAAGAAACATGTTGAAAATAGGTGGTCAATAAAAAAACATTGGAACATTTTAATGTGTCTTTTAGGAGAGAGAGGTGAGCCTGGATTCAGCGGTGGTCCTGGTCGGAAAGGATTTCCTGGAGATCCTGGATATTATGGAGGAAAAGGACCAAAAGGATTCAGAGGTAAGGCACATTAGGTAAAATCCTGCAGCTAAGGTAGTCCTGACCAAGACAAGCTCAAGATCTGGAGATGGGTCCCACTGCTTCTGACAGATTGCCCTATGGTGTAAAAATCTGTATAAACTTTGATACTCCCAATTTTATAAATGAAGAAAAAGAAAAAAAAGTGATCTGTATTGTATTGAAAAAAAAATGGAGGAACATCTTAGAATCTACTAATGCGTTCAATAATATCTTGATTGGCTCTAAAATACTTTCTCTTTTGTCCTTGCTTAGGTCCTCCTGGTCGTAAGGGCCCCCCTGGTTACACCCTCCCAGGACCACCTCCCATTGGGCTCCAGTATGGAGACATGGGCGTGGCTGGAGAGTCTGGAAGCTCTGGAATACCTGGCGAGCCTGGTCAGCCTGGTATGCCCGGACGCCCAGGTAAAGGATCAATCCAGTGATGTTGTTTCAGTGACAGGTTTAGCCTTGGTTTGGTCCTGGGTTGGATCTAGTCCGGTCTTGGTTTGGACATGGTTCAGTCTAGGTTTAAACCTTTGTTCTCTGCTTTGATTCACACAGCCTTCCATTCATATTATTGGTAGTTTACAGAGGAAATTGTCAGATAAAAAATGCAGGGAAATCAGTTCTGGCTTTTTTTTGGCAAAATGCAGGTGAATTCCCAGATCAGACTGCATGTGTGAATGGGGCTGTAGATCTGCTTTATACCTAGTTTAGTCCTGACACCTACTTTATTCTTAGACTAGAACTGGTTTAGTCTGTTTTTAACCTGCTTTAGTCCTGGTTTGGACATAATCTTGAAGGTGGTCAAAAAGGCAAATCTTTTTCTGAGGTGGTACTTAGTGGGAAAAGTTAAAAGTAATTTCCATCATCTCCACCCTTTTTGTTTATGGTAAAACATCACCCTGACTCCTCTTGTCTTAGGTCCAAAGGGGCGTCCCGGATCCGCAGGCAGACTGGGCAGACCTGGGTCTCCTGGTTCCCCTGGTTTCCTCGGTGATGCTGGACCTCCTGGATTCCCTGGACCAACTGGAGAGCAAGGTCAGTAAAAAAAGTTAACATTCATATTCAGTCTTGGATCATGTTGTTTTTAAGATGCACTGACTTTCCGATGAGGTGTTCACTACCTATTTGTCTCCATTGAGATGGTATTGCTTTCCAGGAAATGTACCACAGTATATCTTCAATATATTCAGTTACAGATGTTTTTATTTCGTCTTTATATCGTCTCTCTACAGACATGAGCTGTTGTCTCCATAGAAATATATATGTGTATAATGCCAAACTGAAGAATATTCCAGCCAAAGCAATAATGACTCAATTGAGACAACCTGGTTATAGCCCCTCTACCAGAAAAGTTTCCTTTAAAATGAGCCTGTTGGACTTGCATAAAAAAATTAATAATTAAAAATGTATTTCTGTCAGTAAATGCTGCTCTTCCCTCATCAGGTTTCCCTGGAGCTCCTGGACGTCCAGGACCCCCCGGAGGAGTGGGCCGTAGTTACAGTATCGGGTACACGATGGTGAAGCACAGCCAGAACTCCCAGATCCCCATGTGTCCCCAGGGCATGGCCAAACTGTGGGACGGCTACAGTTTGCTCTATGTGGAGGGCCAGGAGAAGGCACACAACCAGGATCTAGGTATGAAACCTATTTAAACTATTTCGACTTTTAAATACATTTCAGGTTATCTTTAATATAAATTGTGAAACAGATAATTAAGTCTCTTTTATTTTCTAATGAAATAGTTATACATAATTTTATATCTACCAAATCACAAAGTGTTTTACTTGACCCCCGCCAGATTGTTACGTGTAGACCTCTGAATTGAGTTCTACACATTTATCAATCAGGAACAGCTCTCGATGAAAATGACCGGGCCCTCGATCGGAGTTTTCAAACTAATACTTCACACTGATGGGTCGAAGCATCACAGCACCTCAACAAGCTGAAAAATTTAAATTTTGTTAGTTGAAAGAAAAGCACATTTATCTTCCCTTTCCACAAATGCACAAAGCGCTTCCCTCTACACGTTTTTTGCGAACAAAATAGCCCATCTTTTTGCTCAAATAGGCGTCTATTGGCATTGCCATTTTTGTTTTTTTTATATAATATTTTTTATAATAGAATATTTTACACCTCATCTGACCTCCATTTGATTAACCTCTCTCCTCAGGTCAGCCGGGCTCGTGTCTCCCTCGCTTCAGTACCATCCCGTTCCTGTACTGCTCTCCAAACGAGGTGTGTTACTACGCCAGCCGCAACGACAAGTCCTACTGGCTCTCCACCACTGCCCCCATCCCAATGATGCCTGTGGCTGAAGACCAGATACGGCCCTACATCAGCAGGTAAACTGTGAGCCAGGATAGTGTCTCAGAGAGATATTTTTAACCACACAGTTACCTATTATACATTGGTTATCAGATATACTGTTCAATTTGGACTTTGATATTTAACTGTTAAAAAAATGTGTTTGTTTTTTTATATATATATATATATATATATATATATATATATATATATATATATATATATATATATATATATATATATATATATATATATATATATATATATATATATATATATATATGTGTGTATATTATATATATATATATATATATATATGTATGTATGTATATATATTCTCCAATAAGCGTCAACATGAAAACAAAAAGTAAAAACATGACACACACACAAAAAAAATACTCTGTATATATGTGTTATGAATTTAATCTTGCTGTTCTCACACCACCACTGAACTTTTTTTGCATATATATATCTATATTTTTATTGTGTTTATTAATACTGCAATAATACATTTTCCAAATGAAAAATACAGACGTTGTTCCTAAACATTTCTCTGCTCTCTCCCTCAGGTGTGCTGTGTGTGAAGCTCCGTCCCAGGCTGTCGCGGTCCACAGTCAGGACACCACCATCCCCAACTGTCCCTCGGGCTGGAGGAGTCTCTGGATCGGATACTCATTCCTCATGGTAAGACACACTAAAATAAAATGAACATACACTATGGGCTAGTGTTGTCGCGGAACTAAAATTTCAAACTCAATACTAAGGAATAGCCTCGATACTCAATATTTTTTTATTTGGACTTATATCTGTGTAATCTCTCTGTCGTCCTGGTAGGGTCCATAGTCGTCCATGGGCATATACTGGTCTATGTGCCTTATACTTGTTCTGGTACAGCTCAAGATCATTCTAAATATATTCAGGAAAGATTAATTTCTATCCTGTGAATGTGACTTTTTAGTATCAATACCTGCTGAAACGAGTATCTAGTTTCAATCGATCAACTAGTATCTGATTTTTGATACTTTTGTCAACTATAGTGCTCACATTCAAAATAAAATCTAAAAACTAACCACTTGCATCAATATGAGATAAGAATGAATAATATGAAATAAAAACCCATGACTAAACCCACATACTTTGCCCACCCACAGCACACTGCGGCCGGGGCAGAGGGTGGCGGGCAGTCCCTGGTATCTCCCGGCTCGTGTTTGGAGGATTTCAGGGCAACGCCTTTCATCGAATGCAACGGAGCCAAAGGAACGTGCCACTACTTTGCCAACAAGTACAGCTTCTGGCTTACCACGGTTGACCCGCGAGAGGAGTTTGTCTTCTCTCCCAACCCAGACACTCTGAAGGGAGGCCAGGAACGCTCCAAGGTTAGCCGCTGTCAAGTCTGCAGCAAGATCTTGTAGTACCGGGAGAGACCACAAGGGGAGACGTTCAAGAACAAGTGACTGAAAATGGCCGACATCTTTGGCTGTGGTGATGTTCGCTGTTAGGAGTGAATGGGAGAAGAGAATTCAATATGAGAAAAGTTACACTGCAAAGAGAAAATGTTGGTTAAAATGACTCAGAATTCAAATATTTGTTTTGTTTTGAGTAGTTTTGACAAGTTTGGACAGTATTTGTGAGTGGGTCCAGATGATAATTGAAATTACTTTTGTTATATGTAGTAGTGTTGTTACAGTGCTACAATTTCAAGCTTGATTTCGATACATAATTATAATTTTAAGCTCTTTTTACATTACAATATTGTAATTTTCAACAAGTAATAGTATTTGTTTATTATGCCATACGATCTTCTGATAAAACTCAAGATGAAACTGTTCAGGAGGGATCACGATTGAAACAGTTATGTGATTTTTTTTTCAGTATCGATACCTGCTCAAACGAGTATCTAATTAAGATACAATTTGTAATATAGATTAGTATCATATTTTTGATACTTTTCACAACCCTAATAATTTGATTTTCTTAATTCAAGAAATGAATCTTCCAGCAAGGTAGGAAATTGTAGTCTAACTTTTCTGCCATCTGCATGCCTCCATATAGATCTTGGAAGGTTTCACAGTATGGCATTAAACATTTCTATTTTTCATTTATTTAGTTAAAGGTGTTTTTCATGCCAAAGGAAATACCTGGAAAAACAGGCTTTCTTTACTGTCTGCATTGTAACTTGACTTGGTGGCGTCACCTGGCGGCTTGTCTTCATGGAGATGTAAAAATTTAATGTCATACTGTAGAATATTTTAGGCAAATAAATAAAATCTCCATGGAAACAAGGTGGTGGCAAATCCTCCACCAGGAAAGTATGTAATGCCACTTTAACTGAATCTAAACACTTAAAATCAAGATTGATATCCTGAATTCATGCCATTTTAACTACTGGTCTTCTTTGCAGTGAATGTGACTTGTCTCGATTATCACTGACGATGGTGCTATTGTTTTAAATGTCTTAAATGTGTTTAATTTTGTGTTTTCTTTTTGGTTTTGGCGAGCCTTGTTCTCGGCTACCTCGGAGAGCGTCACCCCTTTTGCGTAGCACTGTATCATTTACAAAGTTACAACACAGAAAATCAGAATGACCAGACCTCAGTTATTAAATCTGTTTGTTTAATTAAGAGTAGATGTGTAAGTTAGTCCATCTTTACTCTTTGTCCCAGGCTGTTTAAAGTGGGACTAAACACTGTATATACACTATATTTTGTCTCCATAGAGATGTTGGAATGTTTCACAGCATGGCATTGATATAGCACAGATAAATATTGTATTTATTCAATTACAGGTGTTTTTAATCACTCAAAACTACCTTGAAAAAGAAGCACCTGTGGAGAAGCAAGATCTTACCTATAACTTACCTCACTGGCACCATCTGCTTGTCTTTATAGAGGTAGATTGATAAGGGGATAGATAAGTATAATACCAAACTGTGGAACATTCCTGGCAAAAAATATGATCTCCATGGGAGCAAGTAGGTGGCAGACCCTCCACCTGAAAAGTTGTATAGTGTGACTTTAAAACTATAGTAAGTAAGTATTGACATTGTAGTTCCTGTGAATGAAATTGTCAAGATTGATAATTGGTCCAATCCATATTTTCTACTCGCTTTCATATGGGTATTTTTGTATCAAACTATTTCTTTATTTCTGATCCTGCTAACTCTACAACTTTCTACCAGTTCAGTATTTTTGCCACATTTGGTGCTACATCCATCACCAACTGCAAGCACTTTCCTGCCTAAATCGTTACTCGCAGTCTGTCGAATGGTCCAAACCATTCTTTACACTTTGCACTGAGGTGAACTGCTACTACTAAGTCAATTACCACTTTTTCTAACGCGTTTTCTCTGATTTTTATAACAAAATGTTTTTCCAACCAAGATCAAGAAGGATACCTTTCACTCAACTCACTTCACCCCTGTTTTCACTTGTTTATTATTGCTGTACATAAAGCTTGAAAAAACATTATATTTGAACAAAAATATGTGATGTTTAAATACAATTGTAAACTTGGGGATTTCCTGTTTTTTCTCTTGTGGATAAAAATACCAAACAGACTTGTACTTGCATGGTGTTGGAGATTATAACCACTATGACCACTGCATCTCGCCTCTCGCCTCTCTGCTGGTAGCCCCACTTACTTCCTTAGTTTTATTTTCATTTGTCTGCATATGTTGTTTTTGTAATCTAGATTGTAATTATTTTACCTAAGTCCTAATACTTTCATATATAACAGAGAGGGGTGGGAAAAGAATATGATTTGTACATTAAATATTGTTATGAAATGTCTTTAGGATTATGTTTTATATGGCGAGTATAGCCTGATCATTTACATACATCAAAACAGTTTCTATTTTTGGACTAGTGTTAGCTTTATATATTCAAAACCAAAACATCTGGAGCAAGTGCCTGGAGTAACACAAAGTATTCCTCAAATGTTTTCCTCAAAGAGGATCAATGATAAAAATTTATAAATCTATAACAAGATACTGCAATGTGTATTTCTGTGCTCACATTCAAAATAAAGTCTGAAAATTAACATGTTTTACTGTTAATGTTTTTGTTTTTTTTGTTTTTGTGAATTATCCAATTAATGAATCATTGTTTGGTGACTTTTAGACTTTGGTCCTGACAGAGTGCACTGACAGCCAAAATTGATAACACGATTACAAAATAAAGGAAAATAAAATGAATGAAACTTATGCTACAAAGTGTCCTCCTTGGTAAAATGGTATGATTCTCCATCCATGGAATGAGTGGGTGAATACATGTGTTATATAAAAAAAAATGTCTATTTAAAAAGCTTAAGAGTTGAATAAATTAATATCTGTATTTTCTGAGTATTCTGATATTAATATATTCAGATGATATTATATCAGCCCAATAGATTGTGCTAAAATAAATGTATTTTAGGTTCCTATGACAGTTTAAACTACTCATAAACACAGGTCAGATCATTATACTTATGATTTTTCAAAATAAATAAATACAATTCTCTCAGTTTTGCAATTTTTTAGACTTCAGATTTTACTTCCTGGTTGGAAATCGTGACATCACGCTGGGGAATCCATAAATGTTTGTACACTGGGCCAAATCTCCCCTCATGTTCAAATTATTATTTAACACATAAAAATAAATGTTTAAGCATCAGAACAAATATATTTTTGTATAGAAATGTTGCATAGAATTCTCCCTAATCCCGTATGTTATACAACTCTACTTCCTCTGGTTTTCAACATATTTTTATACTTTTCTTCTCAAATTGCTTCTTGGTGTAAAACAATCATTTTGTAGTACCTATGTTTGACCTCTAGGTGAATCCTCAGCTCCACTGTTCACTGCTGCCGCGCTCATTCACCAGCGAAGAAACGTGCAGAAAGAAAACAAACAAGCGGAGATCCTTTTCTTCTAATCTGGGCCCTTTAAACAGGTGAATAACACGACTCACAGTGTTATAACACGTATGATACACTGCTCTTCTCTGCGCAGACCTGGTCTCAGTGTAAACAGAGTGGTTTCTGTCATGGTTTTCTGTGTTATGTAGCATTAGCATAGTGGCTAGCCCGTAACTATATTTATGTGTGTCCTGGCCTCTTTCTGCCTTACAAAATCCTGCAAAACATAAAAAGGACATTAACACTGTAACAGAAATGTGATTCATAATTATGGATTACTACATTTTCTAGCGTGTTTGAACAGTCATCTTAATCCTGCAATAAATAGTCTAATTGGAGAGTTTCACACGCTATCTGCTATCTGCATCTGTTTATACCGACAATGTACAAAGTACAGTCACTTAGCAGGCTACGCATTATGTTTTAGTACAGGGTTTAATCATCTTTTACGTTGCTCTAAAGTTTTTAATTTCTTCAAAGGCTTAAGATTGAGGAAAATGGCAATTTATAATACCCCAAGCATTGTACGTTTGGCAAAACACCTTTATTCCTTGAGAAATAAGTCTACTCACTAAAAATTGAAGTTTTAGGATGCATTTTTGATTAATTGCATATTGCACATCATTGTATCATTGATATTGTTTATCATTGCATTGGGAATGACACTACAGTGGAGTCTGCCTACTTTCACTTACTTTCAGTTAACTAGTACTTCTATGTATACATACTAGTTTTGCACAAGATCCTGATAATTTTGAGATAGCTTTTGCCACCACCACACTTCACTCCCCTTTTAGTTAATGAATTGATGCTAAGGGCATGACTGTAGACGTACAGCCCTAAACATTAGTAAGTGAAACAAATGCATTGGCAATGAATTGATAAACGTAGCTTGATTTTTGTTATAATACAAATTATTCCTTTTAATTACTCTCTCCTCTTGCTTCTCTCTCTGTTTGCAGTTACACTGGACTTTTCTGACACACGCTCAGACATGTCCTATGTCTTCATCAATGACTCGTCCCAGACCACGGTGCCTCTACTACAGGCCTGTATCGATGGGGACCTTCCATTTGCCAAGAGGCTCCTAGAGACAGGCTGCGACCCAAACATCAGGGACAACCGCGGCCGTACCGGGCTACACCTTGCTGCCGCCCGGGGCAACGTGGAGATATGCCGTCTGCTACATAAGTTTGGGGCTGATCTCCTAGCAACAGATTACCAAGGCAACACGGCACTGCATCTCTGTGGACACGTGGATACCATACAGTTTCTGGTGTCCAATGGGCTCAAGATTGACATCTGGTAAGACTGTGAGCACTAGTATAATTTAAACTATGGAGGTTATTAAGACAGATAACACAGTTTTGACTTGAGTAAAGTAGTGCAATAACGTGTACCTTAACCTAACCTGACCATTTATGTTATCTCTTTTTTGTCCTGAAGTAGTCCATGGTAGTAAAGGTATGTTTTAGGTATTCACACACGGTGTTTTGAAAAACATTGTTCAGACGTTTTTTAAACATTTTCTACTGTAATAGCATAGTAGGTTGTTAGGGATTTTTTGGGGGATTTTTTTTTTATACCTTTAAACTTTTTACATAAAAAAACAAAACAAAAAAACATTTTACTACAGTATTTCACAAACCTTTTTCCTATGCTACAACATAGAGGTAATTCTGTTATTTGTTTTAGAAAATGTAAAAACCATTAACGCAAAATCATGATTCAGATTTTTTGAGTGATAGTGCTATGCTCTCTCTCTGTCTCTCTATGCAGTAATCACAACGGATCGACGCCGCTGGTTTTGGCAAAGCGGCGTGGCGTGAACAAAGATGCCATCCGTCTGCTGGAGGGTCTGGAGGAACAGGAAGTGAAGGGCTTCAATCGTGGAGCTCACTCTAAACTGGAGACCATGCAAATGGCTGACAGTGAGAGGTGAGAGGAAAGGTCCACTGGAGCATAACAAAAGGAGCAAATAAAAACATAATGCTCTGACTGTCAACCCCCCATTTCCCTAACCTGCCTATAGAAAAATATTTGATATATTCTCAATACTTTAATGGAAACTAAGTAGGGTCAGGCTTGATTCATACTGAGAGGGTGATTCTGCAAATACCAGGTGCCACAGAGGGGCTGCTGTGGCTCTAATGGAAACTGTGGTGAATGTGACGTGCGTAAGTGTTGGTGGTGGGAGTAGCTGATGGCGCAGGTTGGCAGCCTCGCTTCCATCAGTCTGCCCTAGGGCGACAACAGCTTATCACCATGGACTCAATGAATAGTGCACTATAAATCCAATGCATTTTAATATTGTTGCTACATGTTTGTTGTGGAGTTATGGAGTTTATTAATGTTTATTACTGTATGACCAAATATTCTTTTCTAACTTATAGGACAAATTATCTGATTCATTTTAGTTTATGTCACAGCCCTGTGTTTTATATTGTGTACTTCACCTACCTCGCCTTGTAGTTGCTGAATACAAATAGTAGTTGAGTAGTTCCTCAATTTAAACACACTCCGCCATTTATCTCATTGTCAGCATTGAATATAATATCATAATGTAACATTGTTCAATACTAATCATATTGTGTTCCCTGCAGTGCTATGGAGAGCCACTCTCTGCTGAACCCGAACCTGCAGAGCACAGAAGGCGTTCTGTCGAGCTTCCGCACCACGTGGCAGGAGTTTGTGGAGGACCTGGGCTTCTGGAGGGTCCTGCTGCTGCTGGTGGTCATCGCTCTTCTGTCTCTGGGCATCGCGTATTATGTCAGCGGAGTCCTACCATTCTCCACTAGCCAACTAGAGCTCGTGCACTAAGACCATATCACCACACCGGACAGGGTTTTAAGCATACACTGTCAGTCACACATTTGGACACACTATTTCATTTTTCTTGTAAACGCGTATGGAATTCAACAGTCCACTTCAAAATTCGCTCTGGTTCCATAAGTAAATTTTCCATAAACTTTTTTGAAAAATTTAAATAAGAGTTCAAAGGCATCGCAGAGGCTAGCCAGCTGCGTGGTAACTTTCATTCCGCAAAACGTTTTTTTTTGTTTTTTTTTTTAAACAGATTTTTTTCTGAATGTCGAAAATGTATGGGAAAAATTTATGGGAATTTCACTTCCGGAGCCAGGGGCCGGTCGTCACTGCTCCGCTCCACGGATCTAGTAAAATAAAATAAAAATTAAAAAAAATTAAAATAGCTCAAAACATGTAGCTACTTTTTGCTTTGATTACTGCTTTTGACAATTAACATTTCTAGACTCTGACATGGCACAAATTTGTGGATTTTTTTTCTTGAAAAACTTGATTTTTGATTTCCCTCTCTCTAAAAATGTTCTGCAAACTACAGAAAATAGTCAAAATTGAAAAGATTCTATTCACTGATCGTATTTCACCCATTGGTCATTGGGGAAATCTTTTGTGAATCAGATAAAACAAACTATTGCATAAATCATGACCTCCCAACATTTAATGTGACATCACTGATTTCAAAGCGGTCAGTGCTGCGCGGGCCCCGTGCGCGGCCCCGTGCGCGGCCCCGTGCGCGGCCCCGTGCGCGGCCCCGTGCGCGGCCCCGTGCGCGGCCCCCCGTGCGCGGCCCCGTGCGCGGGCCCCCGTGCTAAACTCTGCTCCCCGTGACTGCCATGAGCAGCCTTTCTTGCATTTTAAATGCAATTTTCCAATGCAAGAGAGTGGGGAAAATAAAAATACATTTTCTTCCAAACAAATTGATTTGAACTTCAAATTCATCAATTTAATAAATTTTTTGCCCTGCCCTAGGGCACAACTGTGAAGTTAAAACCATTTCAGGAGAATTCATCCTAAGGCTCAGTGAGAGAAGGTTTGCAGCACTGCCAACAAAGCAAAAGGTGGATACTTTGAGGATTTGAATATAAAATATTAAAATATTTATTCAAGTTATTTAACTTTTTTCTTTGCTACATAATCTTGTATATTTTGCGTCATATATTTGTCTTCCATGTGTATCTAATATGTCGAAAGTAGTGAACATAAACAAAAAAATGAGAAGGTGTGTCCAAATTTTTGACTGGTAGTTTACTTAATGATTGGAAGAATGTCTGGTTATACTTTATAATAACTACACCTTAATTAGCCTTAAAGGTACACTATGTAACTTTTTTGGTAGGACGAATGGCCCCTATTTGTTCCATTGAGATGTTATTGCTTAATATGGAATATTTCACAGCATAGCATTGAGCTCATCGTTCTTGCATTTTGTAATAGCTTTAGTAACTTGCTCTTGCATTTATTCATTTACAGGTTTTACTATTCAGAAAATTCTGAAGAAAAAAAACAACAACAAAAAAACACATCTAATCTTACTGTGAACAGGATCACCTATCCACAGATCTGACCTGCACCACTTGCTTGTTGCCATGGAAATATATACACATATGCCCATACTATGGAACATCGCTGGCAAAGCGATAGCATCTCCATTAAGACAAGCAGGTGGCTGACCCTCCCCTAGAAAAGTTACACAGTGCACCTTCAATAAAGCATGAAGAAAGACTTTAATTCATAATGAACAAATCGTTTAGTAAGAACGATTCAGGCTTAGTAACTGCCTAATTATGTAGATACTAAACCTTAAATAATACACTAACACTAACTTGTAACCCTAACCCCTTAGATTACGAGTAAGAGTTAGGGTGAGATTTAAGTAATCACTAAACCTCATTCTTTCTTAATAAACAATTTGTTCATTATGAATCAACTCTTTCTTAATGCTTAGTTAGGTGTAGCTATTATAAATGTCACCAACTGTCAAGTATTTTGTTTCTGATTTGGTCATCTCTCAAAGCTTAAGATTTAAATAAATGAGCTTGTAATGGTATTTCTAGCAACAAGTACAAATTCTTCCAAGCTTAAAGTTAACAAAAAATATATAGATTTGTTTTGTTGTTTTGTGTTAAGAGTGGGTTAATACGCTTAGGCCATATCAATACATTTCCACTACCTGACAGGTTAAAAACGTCACTTCTAATTTGATGGTAGCAACATACTTCTGTAATGGTGACGTGTGTTGTCCAGTGACACAACATCAAGCCACAATGCTGGGAACGAGGATGAAACTGGCAACTTTTGACTATTAATACTCTTAGCTATTGTTGCTCTAATGTTATAATCTCTGTATGTAAACTAATCGGGTTAAGAAACTTTCTCCATAAATGATTTCATACTAGCCCTAATGTAGACTTGGTTTGGTCCTGGTTCAACCCTTGTTTAGTTCTGGTCTAGTCCAGGTTTAGCGCCAAGTTTAGTCCCACTTCAGTCACAATTTTGTAGTGGTTTGAGTACCAGTTTGAGACATCCCATGCCCAGAGGTGGGTAAGTGTAACGTTACTTCCAAATAATATTACTCAATAGAAGTGGTCCAAGAAATTACTCAAGTCAGAATAGCAAAGTATTTTTTAACTTCTCGAGTAGAGTAACTTAAAGAGTAAGTGACAGGATGTAACATCAGATTTATAATTTGAAGTTTATTTAATTGGAAGGACAACGCAGTAAAAAATGCACAAAATCTGGAATTTTCAAAGACACAAAATGAGACATCTTAATCTTACATGAAGGAGCTGTGCAAGAAACACAAATGTTCAAATAATTTTATATCATCAACATAAAGCTTTTGTCACTTGTAGACTCACTTACAGTGGGAAGAGGAATCAAAACTTTTACTCAAGTAAGAGTACTGCCCCTTCAATAAACATATAGTAAAGTATACTGCTAGACTGAAAACTGAAACTTACAATTCCTTTAAAAAGTTACTTAGGTAAATGTAACTGAGTACTACCCACCTCTGTCCATGTAACAGTAGAAGTAGTAGTAATAGTAGTCTTCGGGATTTTGCTACTGTCTACTTCCTCAAACTTGACATTTTAAAACAATTAACCCCATTCACATTCACTCAAAACAAAAATGCCCTTTGTACAGAAACATCTCCAGCTAATAGGAACAATAACTGTAATATGAAGTAACATGAAGGTATTTTCCTTGTACTGTCTTTATTATTTGTGATTAGTTCATTTTATCTGTTACAATTTGTACATTGTCTATTGCAATCTATTTATCACATTTTCCATGTATTTTTGTCTAATTTGTGTATGACTTTTGCCTGTTAAAATGCTTTGTATAGGTTCTGCATCTGCATAATCCTGTGCCTTTTTAAAGGACCTCACCTGTCACATTCCTGCTTTAAAATCATACGTTTTACCTTTGCAATCGATCAATTATGTCAGTGTTGTACATTTATTATTTTAATGTTGAATTTGAATTAAAGCAACTTAATTTAACAAATAAACTCATATGTAAAAATGTGTTTATGTCAACTGTCTGAGTCATGATATATACAGTTGAAACCTGGAGTTTACATACAATATATTTAAAAAAAAACAAAACAGATACACTTGCCAGAATAATGAAAGAAGGATTTTTAGACAAATTTTTATTACTCGGTTCAAAGTCAGAAGTTTACATGCAGTAAGATTACTATGACTTAAAAAAAAAACAAACAGATGATGATGTCATGTTTTGGAAGCTTCTGATGGGTTTATCGAGAACATTTGATTTCATTAGAGACACACGTTTGAACACCTGCTTCTTTGTGTAACATCATGGGAAAGTCAAAAGAAATCAGCCAAGATATCAGGAAGACAACTTGAATGAATGAATATTGTTTATTTGAACTGGCATATAATATATTTAAAAAAAAGAAATTTAGCCAGTTCAGTCAAAAACAGTGTACATCCAAATTTTGCACATTGCTCAAAAGGAGTAAGCAGAAGTATAATACTTACATAATACATGCCATACACACAACTTTGGACTTGTACAAGTGTGGTTCATCCTTGGTGCAATTTCCATATGCCTGAGGGTGCCCCGTTCATCTGTTCAAACAATTATACGCAAGTATATAGACCATGGGAATGTCCAGCCATCATACTGATCAGGAAGGAGATGGATTCTGTGTCCCAGAGATGAACGTGCCTTGGTCCGAAATGTGCATATCATTTTATTTATTTATTTATTTTTTATTTTATTTTATTTAAGAAAAAGGAGGAACAGTGCATATTAATGATATGAATACAAATGTAAATATGCCAGATTATAGCCTAGGGCTAATTTCCATCTGCAGACCCCCTGGCAGGTTGATGTTACAAAGTAAAAAGTTTAAAACATACAGATTTGACAGTGTTAGTGGGACAACAAAAAACAAGACAGCGACAACAAGAAACAGTTCACCCTTTTTGCACACACCCCTGTGCAAGTCCAGACCATATTGCACAGGCTCCTATTTACATCACATATTACAACTCTATTGCACTTGCCCACATTGCACCAACCCCGAATTCACCCCTTTCAGATTGCACGGATTCCCTATTGCACCTTTTACACATTGCACAGATTCCCTATTGCACTTCTCACACATTGCACAAATTCCCTACTGCATTTCTCACACATTGCACAGATTCCCTATTGCACTTCTCACACATTGCACAGATTCCCTATTGCACCTTTTACACATTGCACAAATTCCCTACTGCATTTCTCACACATTGCACAGATTCCCTATTGCACTATCAAAACATATTTTGGTGAACCTAATGATCACATGCTTGTGAGCTTCGTAGCCATAATTTTAAATGTTTCTTAAATGTTGGGAAACTAGGACTTTCCCGCACAGAAAGTGGTAGACTATTCCAAAAAATTGCGCCTTGGTATGACAGGACATTTTGAGAGAAAGCTGTACGTCTGAATGGGACTTCACAGTCGCCTCTAATAGTGGCTGGAGTTAGTCGCGATCCTGCAACACTGACAGATTTTTGTTTGATAAAATCCTTTATTGGTGGAGGTGCTAAACCATTAACAATTTTATAAATCAAGCATGCAGCTTTAAATTGTTAAAAATTAAAAAATTATATTTATCAAGAATTTGGCAATGGTGGTAAGAGAACGGTTTCTTATCTAGGATCTTCAATGCTCTTTTGTAGCAGACTTCAATAGGTCTTGTAACCGTTTGACTTGTATAAGACCAACTCGTAATACAGTAATCAATATGGGACAGTATCATCGAATGCAGGTAAGTAATTGCTGCTTTATCCGTTAAGGAAGCGCGAATATGTTTAAAGTTTTGGATATTAAAATTTACAGTTTTAACTATCTTCTTAACATGCTTTTGAAAGGATAATCTTGAATCCAATACCACCCCAAGGTATTTGAATTCATCCACATTTATTAATTGTTGTTCTCCCAGGTATATTTTTGCTGAATCTAATTTTGCTGGTGCCTTACTAAAAAACATAGACAGTTTTTTTTAACATTAACCTAACACATTTAGGCTGCAACAAAGAGTAAAAAGTCACATTTTGGGTCCGGTGTATTTCCTAAGTTTCCTGAAAAATGCATACCTTTTCCCCAAATTCACAAGAAAATACAAAAATTCTAAATTCTTAAAACTAATGATTGTATAAAACTTCCGAATGCTGGGTCTGCGGTTACATGCGGTCAGATCTGATAATTGAAATGAAATGTAAACAGCAAAATCAATGGATTTCTTTCTGATTATGGTCCCTCTGATAATTCATATCAAATTGTAAATTGTAACCGCAGCCCAGTGTCCCAAAATCTCAAAACCTTTTGTACTTTTCATTTCATTGACCTGGCAGTTGTGGGGGAAAAATGTTGAAAAGTTGAAAGAAACAGAAACTGCGTTTTAAAAAAAGTGCTCAAGTTTCAGCTTATCATAATAACAAAAACTAATTAAAACTGCAAGCAGTGATAAAGGCCCTCGCCACCCTTGCGGCCGCGGGATACACGCCACTGCGGAGTTCGCGCCTCTCGTTCCCGCTTACATCGCCCCTCCCACTAAAAACAGCGACTGAGTAATACTACTCCATTCATTCCAATGAGAGCATTTATGACATTTTCACATCTGCATGGTAGGAAATAGAGGTATGTCTTCATTGGCTTTTTTGTTCAGTATGATGAGTGGAATATGTGTACCAAATTTCGATGGTGTATGACAAAGTACATTTTTTCATCCCAGTTGACCAAAACCATGTATTTCAATGAGAAATGTCGGGCGTTGCCATGGCAACACACTTGCAAATAGAAGTATGTTCTCATTGGCTTTTTTGTTCAGTATGGGGACAGGGATGTCCATGCCAAATTTCAAATGTTTTTGAAAAAGTGAATTTTTTTGGGTCCCATTCAAAATTTCAAGGGGGCGCTGTGGAGCAATGGATTGTCTCAGCTATCTAAACTGTATATCATTAGGTTCAGATCAACATTGTGACCAAAACGTATATTAATGCCGGTTAACAGGACACAGCATGTTTGAGTTAGATGGAATTTAATACTTCAAAAAAACGCCATTTTTCTTCACATGTTGGCCACACCCACATTTTATGACTTAGAAAAATCCAAGTGAGTCGGCTGTAATCCCACATGGGTTTAGTGGTTTTTGATAAAGTTTCAAGTTTGTTGAATGAAAATCCATGGTGTAAAAAATTCAAATGTGAGAGTTAAAATTTCAAAAAACCCATTAAATTGACTTCCGGGCACAATGGCCGACTTCCTGTAGGGGGGGGGTCATAATATAATTTTTTACTTGTATTGACATGTTCTGTGGTTCTACCAAATTTCATTTGTGTACGATGAAAAAGGTCTCTCATTGACGTAATGTATTTTGAACTCTGAGGTGGCGCTATTGAGTCATTTTGAATTTTTTTTTTTTTTTTTACATAAAAATAAAACATTTTTCACCAACCTTGAATTTCAGGTCATAGTTGGATTAGTGCAGAGCATCTATTTAGTCGACAACAAAGTCCAGTACTCTGAACCCCATTCATTTCAATGGCACATTTATGACGTTACCACGGTAACATAGTTGGAAATAGAGGTATGTTCTCATTGGCTTTTTTGTTCAGTATCAAAAGACGGATGTATGTGCCAAATTTCAACTTTTTAAGATAAACTTTGCCAAAACATGAATTGGGGGTATTAGGGGGCGCTAGCGTGTCATTTTTGAATATTTTTACTAATAACTTTCAAAATAAATTTTTTTTCGCCAACTTTGAATTTTGGGTCCAATAAAATTGACTTTTCGTTAACGTTCAGGGGGTCAAAAGTGGCTTCAAAGCGGCCGTAAAAAGAAGAAGAAGAATAATAATAATGGAAATTTTTTTTCTACCCATTATTTTTATCCTAAACCATAAAAGCTACAGTCATGTGACTTTCTCACATTGTGCCCCATCACAAATAAGGCCCCTGTGATTTTTTTCACAAGTCCATGACAAATCGATTGTCTTCTAAGAATTTTTGAAAATGAAATTTGAAGAGGGCGCTAGAGAGTCATTTTGTGAGATAAAGCCATGATTTGCATATCATTGTGTTCAGCTCACAAATGTGCATAAACGCTGTATTAGCGTTTTCCCAACAAAAAATGTGTGAAAGAGAAATATTTTATGGAAATATTCCAAAAATTGCAATTTTGTTGAAAAATCACCATGACCACACCCAAAGTCATATTCAAATATAATTGATGATCTTTAATCTCACATGGGTTTAGTAGGTTTTGGCCAAATTTGAAGTGTTTGTGATGAAAACTGTGCGAGGAGATGTCCTGAATGTGAGGGTGTGCACTTTTGTCATCACTGGGTTTGATCCAATATGGCCGACTTCCTGTACATTTTAGGGCGGGGCCATAATATCATTTTTGTCATGTCCTGACATGTTCTATTTTATGATGCGAGTTTCAGATTTTTACGTCGACTTTTTTCCGAGTCGGGCTCCCATTGGCCCCATGAAAATCAAAGTTTGAGGTGGCGCTATCGAGTCGTCTTTCGTTATTTTTTTTCGCGGTCTTCGGTGACAATTAGAGCTTGGCGAGTTCTAATTTTTGACACCACTCACTGGCATGTCGGGGCGTGTTTACTACTTTTTGCCATTTTCCCCGTTTCGGACGCGGTTTTAATGAGTCCCTCGCCGGGACGTTGTCTCCGGCTCGGGCCTAAAAAATAACAAAAAGTGCAATGGCCAGAGTCCACCACAGGAGAGAAGATGAGACCTGCAGAGACATAAGGGAAAACAGTGTTACATACATATACATTCATCACAATACAATATTTCTATGGGACAACAGTAGAAAGGAGAAGTTAGCGAGTGAGTAAGTTTGCTGAAGATGTGGTATTGTTTTGGTGTTTATATAAATACATTGTTTCCTAGTACTTTTTTTCCACATAAATAATTGTTTTGCATAAACTCCTGTGCAGGTATGGACTTGTGAGTGCAGTTTGGGTTGGATACATAGAGATACAAAAATGGTTTGAGCGCATTTCCCACTCCCCCTTTTTAGTCGACTACAGCCCTAGTATTATTAACATATCAATTACATAACAGTCAGATTATAGATTTGTTGACCTGGTTTATAGTTAACATCTCTGTAATTACTGGGTCTGGACACAAGAAACAAAAACTAGTACAAATTTTGGTATCTTCTCTGTCAGCTATCTATAACTGGGAAACTATCTATCTTTTATTCAGAAAGTGGTGGCCTGAGTATAACCGAGAGTCAGAGGTTGCAGTATAGAATGTTTTATCTGTCCAGTTTAATACACTTCAAATTACAAATCAGATGTTACGTCTCAATAATAACTCTTTAAGTCACTCTCACTTGAATAATAGCACTAGGTTGTACTTCTACTTGAGTAATATTATGTTGAAGTAACGTTACTCACAGTGTCGCTGCCTGAGAGGCAGACATGGCTGGCGTTCTGTATTGTTTCCCAGATACAGAGTTTGACCACAGCTGGCTCTCCGTTGATCCACTCCCGTCCCAGGATTTTAACTTTGCAGAAGAACGGGGCCTGGTCGATACTTTCCACAGAGTCAATACTGAGGGACAGATCTCCTTTGTCGTAGGCGTCCTGGGACATCTTCACCTTTCTTTTAAATCTGTTGGTGACAAGAAATTTCGTTGAAGGTAAATGGTCAGATTTATAAAGCGATTTTCTATCTTCACTTTACATAAAGGAAACACTCAACCAGTCACACACTCAAGCTAATGCTCCAATGCACAATATTGTTCATTGATTCAGGGGTACAACACTTACCGTTGTCCAAAATGGAGCTCGTTGGACTTAAAGTAGTTTTCCATCACCAGTTCCTGTTTTTGTTCCCACCGCACACGCTCCACGGATCGGGCTCTTGTCCTGAAGTAACAAGGCAACTTCACAGAGTCTCCTAGTGGAACCCAGACCTCATACGGGACTAGAACCTCCACCTGAAATACAGAGAGCAGCAACTTGAGCAGAGGTGGATAGAGTAGCCCAAAACTGTACTCAAGTAAGAGTAACGTGACTCAAGTAGAACTAAAAATTGTGGTCGAGACAAAACATCTGATTCATAATTTGAAGTTAATGTAATTTGAAAGACAAAATATTAAATCATGTACAAAATCTGGTATTTTCAAAGGATAAACACAAAAATTAGAAAAACTAAATCATATCTAAAGGAGCAATCTAAGAAACACTAATGTTCAAATCATTTCATATTGTCAACATAAAGCTTTTGAGTAGACTTAATCACAGTGGGAAGATTAGGAGTACTGTCAGTTCAACAAACATGTCACTCAAGTGGGAGGAAAAGTATGCTGCTAGAAGTAAAAATACTCTGAAAAGTACAATTTCTTTAAAAAGTTACTCAAGTAAATGTAACCAGGCACTGCCCACCTCTGAACTTCTGAAACATAAGCATTTGAGTAAAGATTGAAACATAAATTGATAAACTAATCCAAGAATCCTATCCTAAACTACACAGGGTCTGGGGTCCGCAACTGAGGGCTCCCGACTGCCCGAGGAGGGACGTGAAGGGGCCAGGGAACGGACTGGGTTTGTTTGTGGATTAAGGAGAGAGATTGAAGTGGGAATAACAAACAGTTTGAAGCGATGACACTGGCAAACCTCTTGATGCTGCAGTGCCCAGCAGATTCATATTCTAAAAACAGAACATGAGCTGAGTGTGAGTGACCACACCTTCCTCTTATATCAATTGCAGAGGCTTTGCAACGCTGATCTCCAGCCGCACATCAATCAAAGCAACCAGTTGAAAAAGTGGAGTCTATGTGCCAGTCTGCTGTTTAGTCCCCATGCATCACTCCAGGTGATGTTACCTCTCTGGGGTCAAAGTTAATTTCTTTAGCTTTTTTGACATTCAGCATGAGATTTAAAGGTGTCTATCTCCCTGAAATACACTGTCTTGTCATTTTTGGGATCAAGCGAAGTGAGAATAATTAAATTGAATAAGATTATTGCTGGGATGTGAATTAAGTGCAGTGTCATGATCCCTGCCTGCTCCTGCCTCCTGTGTCTGCTCTGCCCTTCCCTCACCTGCCTGTCTCTGGAGCTGGGCGGAGTTCCTGACTCCTCCCGCGCGCACCTGCTTCTCATCAGCGCAATCAACGCCACCTGCGGGAGGATAAGAGGAGCCAGGACTCTCCTCTCGGTGTCAGATCGTCTGCTCGACTCACTGTTCGCCTCACTGCACGTCGACCTGCATGTTTCACTGTGCGTCTGCCTGTTGTCCTGCTCATGTCCTGCTCGTGTTCCCGCCCATGTTCCTGCCTGTGTTCCTGGACGTGGTCCTGTTCAGCACTCTGCCTCCCTGCACTGCTCTGGACGCCCGTCTCCGACCCTGTCTCCCGGTACTGGCTTTTGTTCCTGCCATGTTTGTTCCCTGCACCTCTGGACCCTGACCTACACCCCTGCACCCAGCTCCTCGTATGTTCTCCCGTCACCTGTTTTGTCTGTCAATAAACACTGTAAAACTTGCCCCGAGTCCCGCATCTTTTGGTCCGCCTCACACCCACTTCACGACATGCAGAGAGGGAGTCGTTTATTTACAGCTGCTGCCAAAGGTTTGTTAAGAATGAATAAAACCATTTTAAAATAAAAGGACTGACATTTTTGACTTTTGAGCGGTCAGATAAGGCTGTACAGTGCATACGCTGGTGGACGCTCGAGGTTTGCAGTCCTCACAGTTAGTACACTACCATTTTGTAACTGATAGTTTACTGCTTTAGAAAAACAACAACCAAACTGAAAATCCACATGTTGAACTCATACGTTTTCAAGTTATAGACAGTAGCTCAGTTGTTAGTGTTTGGCTCAAGTCCCACTCTTGATATAAACATCAGTGGTTAAGCAGTGCAAGTTCATTCAAATTCATCATTTACCATTTATCAATGAAAATGAGAAATGAGTACATTTTGATTTAATTTTAACATTGTTATTAAAGGTCTCTGTGTGTTTTAGAATTTATATAGTCCAAATAATGATTACGATTATCAAAATAGGACTGTAATTATTTTTTTACAGTCAACTAGTCATGATTAGTTGATCAACTGTTGCAGCCAAGATGGAAAAGCATAATGCCATACTGTGGAACAATCCAGACAAAGAAACTGACCTTTGGACAAAATCTTACAACTAACCGTAAGGAAGGTTTGAACAGGGCCTTGGAGAGATTGCTAAATATCTCAACCTATTAACATAATAAGTTTCACTTTTGTTTTTGACACTCTGACTCTCCCCTCCCTTTACTCCCCATGCTAAGTCACTCCACTTTCAGAGCGCTATCACAACACAATCAGCATGTATCCTGTTAATGAAACTACTGCACATCGAATCAGGTTTGTAAAGTTGTAGTGTTTGTGTTGTTTCTTTGTTGTCTGTTTGTATTATGTACCACGTGTTGTATATTTATGGAGAATTGTCATGGGAGGATGGGTGATGTAGGTTTATGGGCTGAGCTTTGGACAAAATCTTACAACTAACTGTAAGGAGGGTTTGAATAGGGCCCGGGAGAGATTGCTAAATATTTCAAACTTGCATGATGATGGACAAAACCTCTTCAGACATGTCTTTGATGACGGAACGTTATAATGTTAATTATAACTGCATAATACTGCCTCTTTAATAAAACAGGTTAGATGTTGTTATTGGTTTTTACTGGATGCTTTACCTGGATAATGATTTTTGCCATGTTGTTGCATGTAAGTTCATAATTTCCGTTGTCATTGTACGTGGCCTCTTTAAACTCCACACCGCCTCCTGTAGTTACTCGATCTTTGTATCCAGACGTTGCATTCCACTGACTCTTTGTTAACTTGGCCACATTTCGAGGACTTCCAGGTGGAGAAAGTTGAACCAGCAAGCACCAGTTTGCTCTCTGGAATCTTTCTGGTGTAACCAGCGTCAGTCTCTCCCCAACCAAAGTTTGGACAAACTCTCCATTTCCTCTCAAAGTGAAGTGCAGCAAATACATCAGCCAGCTCAAGGTGTAGATCAATGCCTAAAACACAAACACAACACAATAATCAAATATGGATGTTCAGTTGTTGCTTTAAATTAGATTATTTTAAAAAAAAAAGGTTGTCAAAGGTATCAAGAATTAGATACTAATCGATACTAAAACTAATAATGAAACTAGATACTAATTTTAACAAGTATCAATACTGAAAGTCACAGGACAAAGTAACCTTTCCTGAATAGATTTAAAATGATCTTGAGCTGTATCAGGACAAGTATAAGACACATAGACTAGTATACATCCATGGACCACGGTGGAAACTACTTGGACGACTGACGAATTACACAGATATAAGGCCACATGGTAATATAAAAGAAAGTACAATGATTTAATGTTGAAAATCACACTCTATTGTCTAAAGAGAGACTGTTTTTTAATTATCACCATGGTATCAGAATCAGCACTGATTATTGAGTATATTCCTTAGTATTCAAATACATTTTTTTACTGTCATGACAACACTAACATTAAGTTGCCAAATCATTAAATTAAATGTCTATGGTGCTGCACTGTCGATCTGCTCAGCCTTTTGTCAGGTTAGTTGGGGTAAAGGCCTTTTCACAAAAAGGCTTAAATACTCAAATTAGTTTCTTTACTATTTTCCATACTTTTGCCGGCTAAGTCTCAGTCTTGATCCTGTTAGATTCGAGTGCTGCAGGACCAGTGGATTCACTCTGCCTCTGCATCCAAAAGATCAGTGTGTGGATGCGAAACAACTTTCTCCAGCTAAACTCGGACAAGACTTAAGTCATAGTCTTTGCCCACAGTACAAAAGAGAAAGTGTCAGCAGTCACCTCCAGTCTTTCTCTCTAAAACCTTCAAATCAGGCTAGAAATCTAGGGGTAATAAAGGACTCAGACTTGAACTTTAACAGCCAACTCAAAAAACATCTGCAGCCTTTTACCATCTAAAAACATTGCAAAAATCAAAGGTATAGTGTCAAAACCAGACTTAGAGAGACTTATCCATGCATTTGTCTCCAGTGGGTTAGACTACTACTGTAACAGCCTGCTCACTGGCCTCTCCAAAAGAGCCTTAAGACAGCTGCAGTACATCCAGAACACTGCTGCTTGGGTCCTGACTAGAATTAATACTTCACACATGCATCCTGTGCTCAGGTCTCTGGCTCCTGTGGCTCAGAGAATAGATTTTAAAGCAGCTCTGCTTGTGAACAAGACTCTCCTAGGACCAAATGCATGACATGACATGTTAGAGCCACATGAACCATCTCACAGTCTGAGAACTTCAGGGACCAGCCTCCTGCTGGTGCCCAGAGTCAGGACTAAACATGGGGCATTAGTGTTTCAGTTTTATGCAGCTAAAACCTGGAATCTTCCTGAAGATGTGAAACAGACCTCTGTTTTGACAATGTTTAAATCCAGGCTCAAAACAGTTCTGTTTAGCTGTGCATATGACTGAAAGGTTTTTGTAGAAGCTAAGTTTAATTAATATATAATAATGCATTCATATTCACTGAGTGTTGATATCTTGTTATAAATGCTGTTTTATATTTACATGAATAATTTCATATCGAGAGATTTAATATTTGATTTATATAAATAAGCTACATTTAATTTATTTCATTAATGTTGATTTTAGAAAACATCTTAGAATAGTTATTATTGAAGCTTTATGTAAATATGTTACTGTAATTTTAAGAGAATAGCGCGTGCGAGGGAAAAGCACCCTCTGTGGTCACGTCCTGAGGCAGCGCATTAAGATGGAGCCACAGGGTTTACATACAGCTGTATTGTTTATTTATGAGAATGGCTCGGCTTTGATTACTTCCGTAAAAAGGATTTTGCCAAACTGTGAATTAAAATGTCGTTAGCTGAGCCCAGTGAAAGTTATTTTCTCTTCAATTAAAATACATGGGTAACACCAGTAGACAAGCAAAACCAGGCCTCAGCCAGCACAGTTTTGATTCATTTTATGATGATTATTTGTGATTAATTTAGTTTTGATTTGTTGTATTGTGGTTTTAATGTCTTTCTTATTCTGTAAAGGACAGGGACAGGACAGAAAAGAGTCAGGACAGGACAGTGTCAGGACAGGACAGTGTCAGGACAGAGTCAGGACAGGACAGGACAGTGTCAGGACAGGACAGAGTCGGGACAGGACAGTGCCAGGACAGGACAGAGTCAGGACAGGACAGTGTCAGGACAGGACAGTGTCAGGACAGTGTCAGGACAGGACAGGACAGTGTCAGGACAGGACAGAGTCGGGACAGGACAGTGCCAGGACAGGACAGAGTCGGGACAGCACAGTGCCAGGACAGGACAGAGTCAGGACAGGACAGTGCCAGGACAGGACAGTGTCAGGACAGTGTCAGGACAGTGTCAGGACAGTGTCAGGACAGTGTCAGGACAGGACAGTGTCAGGACAAAACAGGACAGGACAGTGTCAGGACAGTGTCAGGACAGTGTCAGGACAGTGTCAGGACAGGACAGTGTCAGGACAAAACAGGACAGGACAGTGTCAGGACAAAACAGGACAGGACAGTGTCAGGACAAAACAGGACAGGACAGTGTCAGGACAAAACAGGACAGGACAGTGTCAGGACAGTGTCAGGACAGGACAGTGTCAGGACAAAACAGGACAGGACAGTGTTAGGACAGGACAGGACAGTGTCAGGACAGGACATTGTCAGTGATTGGCCCAAACTGCCTTGACCCACCGGGAAACCTCACGATGCTCCAGATGTCCAGCCCTGACCACAGACTATATAAGGCCGACAGTTGTAAGGCTACACAGTACATTTTCAAGTGTTAATTTAACTGTTAAAGAGAAACATTTGACTCTATTTCTGAGTGCATGTGGTCTTTATCTGTACAGAGTACGATTTATTCCAACTTCAGAGTAAAAATATTCAGTGTCAGTTTTACACTTTTAGACTAGAGGAAGCTGATGACACTGAGCAGTGTTTTCAGAATGCACATTTCAGACCTCGTCCACAGTGAAAGTTAAATTTGTCAACCGGACAAAAAGAGTGAAGACGTCTATGTAATCCCTCAGTCATCCAGGTCCATAACAAAAGGACATTATATTATAAGAGTGAAGACGTTTGGCTGCAGATTCCAGCTGCTCCTTCAGCTCATGTGTAAGTGATAACAGCGCTATTTCTGATGCTAAACAGAAATGAATATATGCTATACACCTTACAAACTCATACTTAACAAAATAAACTACAAACATGCGCTATGTTATTAATCTAATACATGTGCAAATATATTAAATATACGAACCATGTTTTCACAGCTCTTCCTTCTGGGTGGGGTGCCAGGCTCAATCCTCCCGCAGCATAGGTTCTCATCTAACGTCCATCCAACATCCAGAATGTGTCAGAGCAGACCAAGCACTGCCTCCTCCCGGAAATCTCCACAGGAGAATAAGCTCCGCCTCGGGTATTTCTTTTCTTTTTTTTTTTTTTTTTTTTTTTTTTTTTTTTTTTTTTTTTTTTTTTTTTTTTTTTTTTTTTTTACAATTAACTAGTTTACCATATCCAATTCTTTTTGTAAAATGTTTTTGTTTTTGTGATTTAAACTATTGGTAGAGGTGGGATTCTGGGCAGAACATATCAGAAAACAGAAGATAATAAACACATTATTATTGTGCACATGTGAGCGGAGATGGAGTGAGACAGTGAGCAAGAAAGAAACTGAAAGTCACACTGAAGTCTGCATCAGACTGTATCCTGTAAACAACAGACTGCAGATAGTAAAACTGGATGCTTCTCGTCGCTGTCCATGGTGCTGATGCTTATTTTAAATCTAATTGTAGTTGTCTTAGTATATTTTGTAGGATATGAATAATCAAGAGAACAGTGTTGGTTCTTAATCATTTAATTTGTTTTATATTAAGAAACAGGAACAGGAATCAGATACTCAAGATAATCAGATAATCAGATAATCAATGCTAAAACTAGTATTGAAACGAGATACTAAAGTAGTAAATGAAAAAGTCACATTTACAGGACAGAAATAAACCTGTCCTGAATATCTTTGGAATGATGTTGAGCTGTGTCAGAAGAACTATAAGACACATAGACAAGTGTACACCCATAGAGCACTATGGAACATGCCTGGACGACTGAGGCATTACACAGATATAAGACCACATAATTAAACTAAATGTCTGTGGTGCTGTACTGTGGCTCTGCTCAGCCTTTCGTCAGGTTAGTTCGGGTGAAGTCTTTATCTGACATTTTCACAATAAGGCTTAAATGGATTAAAAGCGAACTGTCTGTACTGGGTCATTAATTTTGTCCCAAGAATACAAATTTACAAGAGCCGCAGCTCAAGATCATTCTAAAGCTATTCAGGAAAGGTTCATCTCTGTCCTGTGAATGGGACTTTTTTAGAGTTGACACAAATGTGGTTTGTTACTAGTTTTGATGCTTTTGACATAATTAGTCAATTGATTGTTGCATAAATTGAAATGCAAGAAAGAGAAGTATAATGCCATACTGTGGAACATTCCAGACAAAGCAATACCTTCTGGTTGGGGGTCAAACATTTGGACCACTATGTTTTAGTTGCTATTTGATAAAACAGGTTAGATTTTGTTATAGATTTTTACTGGGTACCTTACGGGGATAATGGCTGTTTTGGTGATGAAGCTCATCCATTCCATCAATATTAAATTAAATCGAACCATTTAGCCTTAGTACACTTTGAGGGGAGAGAACTTTGAGGGAGAGTTCAGGACTTGCTCAAGTGTAGACCAATTTGTGGAAAATCTCTTGAAACCGAGTATCATTTTCTTGGGTCTTAACTTTATTCTGAATCTATATAATGAGGTGCTTTTTTGACAGCATTGATAGACTGAGGAGAGGTTGATTTGGTACCAAGCCAGTCGCTGGTCTGTGGCCAGGGCAGGCCTGGGCCCCATCCCATTCATGTGAGTTGTAACAACATTAGGATTTTTATTCATGGTTATATTATTTTTCCACAAGAAGTCCTTATATGGCACATGAGAGATTCATCATTATTCGTACTGACAATGACTCAGCAATTTGTTTTTACACTATGCTGCAGACTATAGGCTATAGGCTTACATTCTACTATAGGCTATAGGCTTACACTATGCCTTAGGCTAACAACAGTGACAACCACGTGTATGTCTGAAGAACTACTGCAAATCTGAGTACAACATACTATGTAAGGTCAACAGTTATATGAAATGTAAGGATAATGAAATGTGCACTGACAAAGTATAAACTGTGACGATCATGCTACTTCTGATGCTAAATAGAAATGAATATATGTGCAAATATATTAAAACATACAAACCCGAACGATGTTTTTGTGACGTTGGATATCTTTAATCTTTACATATCTACATTTTTAAATGTTCAATGTGGTGGCTCTTTACAAATAAATAAAATAAGAAAAATAAGTTAATAAAGAAAATATTCCAAAGTAAGCTCAGACCCAAAAAGGCTTTTGATAGAGCAGTGGTTCTTAACCTTGTTGGAGGCACTGAACCCCACCAGTTTCATCTGCACATTCACCGAACCCTTCTTTATTGAAAAATAAAATATGACTTTTTTTTTTTTTTCAAATTCAAGACATAGGTATGTTTTACTGGTGCACAAAATGAACCATGCATTAACATCACTGTGTTCAAAGAGCAAAACCAATACAATGCATGAACTCACAACAAATCACATACAAACCTTTTCACAAAGACATGACCTTTTTTAATACTACCACACTGAAATGATTTTAATTTGTAACCTTATGTATTCCAATAATGAATTGTATTATTGTCTTATTGTATTTATGCTATTTTTTATTTTTAACAATTTAACACACACCCATCCCAACCACACACCTAATTTCCATCAGGTACAATAATAATGAATATTTCCTGCAAAGCAGTGACTTCTGCTGTTGCCTTTGAGAGACCAGTTCAGAAATGCGGCTTCACCTTGTGCCACTCTCATGTCATTTTCACAGCAAAGTCTGTTCCGTGTCTCATGCCGTGTCTCATTTCACCAAAGTGCCCTTAAATGCGCCGTTCGAGCGGGTACTTCGACCCGCACTTTGAACAATACATCGAACAGGGCATTTGTTGAAATGAGACATAGCGTCAAATGTACCTGCCCGACTTAAATGAGCCATGGAACGTCGCATTTAAGTCGGGCATCTGGAGACGCTTGCAGTCCGCGAGTCTATTGGCGGTGACAGCATCTGACGCTAGAGAGTTAAGAAAGAAATGACGCGGCAAACCATCACAACTGTCACAAGTTAATACTGAGTCACCAAATTCTCTGCAGCACAGACTGGCCAAGCAGCGTGCATGTCTTGACCTCCGCCGAACCCCTGAGACTGACTCACCGATCGAACCCAGGTTAAGAACCACTGTGATAGAGTCTCCTGGAAATGTCTCTTTGCTGTTTTGAAGATAATGGTTTTAATGATACAAACATTTTTACTGGATGATTTACTAGAATAAAGGCTGTGTTTCCTCTAAGCCTGAAAATGCTTTGAGGTGCTTGCTGGGTAGAGTTAGGGACTTGCCCAGTGCAGACGTGTCTGGGGAAAGCCCCTTGAAATGGAGCATTGTCAACTTTATTCTTAATCAATATCAGTAATGTGCCTTCTATCAGTTTATATTTGGCACACGTGGGATTTTGTGTGAGTTACTTATACTGACAATGAATCAAAAAATTGTTTTTACACTCTGCTGTATGATTAGTGTAAAAACAAACAAACACACAAATTCAACGACAGTGACAACCACGTACAGGTCTGAAGAACAACTGCAAACCCAGTGTGTACAAACATACAGTATAAGGTCGGCCGTTATAAGGCTATGAAATGTCTATTGACAAAACAGTGATGATGATGATGATGATGATGATTGTGCTACTTCTTATATGAAACAGAAATTAAAACACAGTATGATACATCTTTTACAAACTCATACATAATTAAAGCATATAAACACATCTCCTGATAGGTTCACACTTAACCTAATTAGAGTTCAAAAGAGAAGAGAAGACAAGAGAGATTATTATTGCTATACTCATGAGGAGAAAAAGACGGGAGGCCGAAACCAACCTCCTCTCCCTTTCTGAAGTCTCCACCGCCTTTCTCCTTCTTTATTCATTCAGTTACCCTAGTTACACATCACTACTCACTCTCAAGGGGGGGGGGGGGGGGGGCATTCCTTTCGCTCCTTATTCGCCCAACACCTCTCAGGGTGTTTTTCCTGTTATCAACTTTGTTGTGACCTCTCTCATGGTCATTCAACTTTCACAAGACATTCTCTGCAAAGCTCAGAAAACAGACATAAGTGCATAAATCATATTAAGGTTACATATCATTATTATAGTGATTATAATAAAATGAACATTACATTACCTTTAAGATTCACAGTGAGATCAATAAACATATTAAAAAATATATTGAATCCATCATCCATCGTTTTGGCACAAAATGGAAAATGACCTGGCATAAGACCCTCCTGATATACAACCACAATACATTCCAATAAAGCTGGGATATAGGCACATTTACCACTGTGTTACATTATCTTTCCTTTTAACAACAATCAATAAGCATTTAAGAACTGAGGACACTAATTATTGAAGCCTTGCTAAGCAGTCCGGAGTTTCTGTTGTCGCATTTTGTGCTTCACAATGTGCCTCACATTTTCAGTGGGAGACGGGTCTAGACTGCAGACAGGTCCGTCTAGTACCCACACTCTTTTACTGTGAAGCCACGCTGAAATCCCAAAATTCCTTGTAATTGTATGTTGACAAACGATGTTCCTAGACAGTTGGACTATTTGCTCATGCTCATACAGTTGTTCACAAAGTGGTGAACTTCGTCTCATCCTTGCTTGTGAATGACTGAGGCCTTCAGGGATGCTCATTTTATATCAGTGGTTCTGAACCTGGGTTTGATCGAACCCTCGGGGTTCGGTGAGTCAGTCTCAGGGGTTCGGTGGAGGTCAAGACACGCACCCGACTCATATGATTTGTGATGAGACACCCCGCTTGTCCATCACTGGCTGCAGGTGATCACGCTGCTTGGCCAGTCTGTGCTGCAGAGAATTTGGTGCTCTCTCTATCAACTTGTGACTGTCGTGATGTTTTGTCATGTGATTTCTTAACTCTATAGCGTCAGATGCTGTCACCGCCAATAGACTCGCGGACTGCAAGTGTCTCCAGACGCTGGCCGTGTTCCAATGCACCCTTTAATGTGTCTATCGAAGTACCAGCCCGACTTAAATGCGTCATTCAAACGGCTCATTTAAGTCCTCATTTAAGTGCATTTGTTGAATTGACGCTGTCTCAATTCGCCAAATGCACCTTCGATGTACTGTTCAAAGTGCGGGTCGAAGTACCCGCCGGACTTAAATGCACCATTCGAACGGCGCATTTAAGGTCGTTTTGGTGAATTGAGACATGGCATGAGACACAGAACAGACTTTGCTGTGAAAATGACATGAGGTTGGCAAAAGGTGAAGCCGCATCTCTGAAATGGTCTCTCAAAGACAACAGCAGAAGTCACTGATTTGCAGTAAATATTCATTATTATTGTACCTGATGGAAATTAGGTGATGGGTGTATGTTAAAATGTTAAAAATAATAAATAGCATAAATACAATAAGTTCATTATTGGAATACATAAGGATTAAAATTAAAATCATTTCAGCGTGGTAGTATTAAAAAAGGTCATGTCTTTGTGAAAAGGTTTGTATGTGATTTGTTGAGAGTTCATGCATTGTATTGGTTTTGCTCTTTGAACACAGTTATGTTAATGCACGGTTCATTTTGTGCACCAGTAAAACATACTTATGTCTTGAATTTGAAAAAAAAAAAAAAAAAAATCATATTTCATTTTTCCATAAAGAAGGGTTCGGTGAATGTGCATATGAAACTGGTGGGGTTCAGTACCTCCAACAAGGTTAAGAACCACTGTTTTATACCCAATCATGACACTCTCCTGTTTCCAGTTCACCTGTTCACCTGTGGAATATTCCAAACAGGTGTATTTTAATCATTCCTCAACTTTCCCTTTCTTTTGTTGCCCCTGTCCCAGCTTTATTGGAACATGTTGTGTGAATATTAGCATAAAAGCAATACAGTTTATCAGTTTGAGCATTAAATATCATGTCTTTGTAGTTTACTCAGTTCAATATAGGTTGAAAAGGATTTGAAAATCATTGTCTTCTGTTTTTTTATTTTTTTTATTTTACACAGCGTCCCAACTTCATTGGCATTAGGGTTGTATTAACGCATCATCTCTCCCAGAACTAAGGCCTATTTAATTTTAGACCCATCTTTCAAATCATTAAATTTGTTTGAAAAGATGGAGACACCAAATACCATAATTCCATTTTTTTTTTTTTTTTTAACCAGTTGTCACCTGGTTATTGTAGTCGCTGTCCATGGTTCTGAAATGTAAAATTCCTGCAGGTTTACAAAATTAATCTTCTATTAATTAGGTTTTGCCTGCTAAACTTTATATTTTCAGATTTCAGCCTAGTACTGTATTTAGGCTCTGTTAGTTATAACCATCCAGTGGAGACCACAACAATTATTGAATTATTGGGTTTTGGTGATGAGGGTTGTGTTAAATTTTTGACCACTAGAGGGCGCACAATTCCTACAAATGGATTGGATATGAGTAGGGCGCACTGTTAAAATAAATTACAATTATTTTAAACCTCCAATTTTATGTTTTAAGCTGTTTGTTTTAAACCAGTTAAGTTAATTTTTGTGTCTTCTCTCTCAAATAAGTTTGGTCTTCCCGTTTTGATGTGATCTGAATCATAGGATACTACTCGTCGCTGTCCATGGTTCTGACGCGTGTTTTAAATCTAATTGTAGTTATTTTAGGACATTTTGTCGGATATATTGGTGTTGGTTCTTAAAAATTCAGTTTCTGTATAATTTTACGTTATTTTGTCTTACATCAAAAGCACTCAAATGTACATCATCTGGTCTCGTGCGACGGGGCAGGGTGAGCACGCGGAGGGAGAAAAAAAAACGTCGTGGTTGCGTCACAGAAAACGTGGGTTCGCCCCGCGGTCCTCTCAGCTGACACAGAGATGTACTGTGGAGGAAGATGGGGACAGAGCAATTGTTGCTATTGATGCAACTTTAAGTAGCCTACTTTATAAGGATTTTTTTGTTACTGCCCTCAAATGTATAAAACAAGATTAAACGTTGATATCAAGCAATGCCAAATAATGGAGTATTGTCATCACAGACCTAAAAAGACGTTGTAATTTTGAGATGTGAATTTTATAGTTTTATTATTATTATTATTATTATTATTATATATTATTATTATTATTATTATTATTATTATTATTATTATTATTATCATTATCATTATTATTATTATTTCATATAGCCTATAACTAGGTCTTTCTATTGCCTATTATCACTGATGTTGTAGGCTTAATCTATAAATAAAAAAGTAAATTAATAAAAAATTATTAAAGCAAAAATAACTGTGTACGGTATTGTTACCACAGGCTTAAAACGAACTACATTTTAGACAATGCAATTCAAAATGTGTCTTTTTTTTTTTTTATTTAAACTTGTAAGCTCATACACTAAAACTTTGTTTTTTTATTGCTGATGTTATAAAATAAATAAAACATAATATGATAATAATAATATATAATAATAATAATAATAATAATAATAATAATAAATAATAATAATAATAATAATTATTATTATTTATTATTATTATTATTATTATTATTATTATTATTATAATAATAAAATTTTTTCTAAATAATATATGGGTACATTTTTAAGCATGCTTTCTCAGCACCGCAGTGCTGCTTGCTGTTCTATATCAAAAATAGTTATCGGATTAAACCTATAATTATTTATTTCCAGATTTGAGTTTGGTGTTCGGGCTTGTTCGTGCAGAGTGAGCCCTCCTGTCCGTCCTCGGTCCATAGCGGATCTGTGCTCGTGTATCTGTCGCCTCTCTCTCCTCCAGCTGAGCAGCGCTGGCTCTCCCCGCACATTTCGCAGACAATCCGACAAAAAACACTGCAATTTTAGCCGTCTGTATCGCTCAAGACGGAGGATCTGCCTTCTCTGACCAATACCAACGACTTAACCCTACAATTTAAGACAATTCATTTACGCCTTGAAGCTTTCTTTGACGCGTAGAGGGAGAGATGTCTGTCGCGGGTTTGAAGAAGCAGTTTCATAAAGCCACCCAGGTAGGAGCGATGTTCGCCTGTTTACCATAGAAAATATACACTATTTCACCCTTAACATGTATTATAATGTCTATTCAATCACTGTTATGTTAATATTAAGTTTAGGCAAAAGCAGAATTTCTTTGGATTGTTCGAAAGTGCTTTTAGCGAGACGTAAACATCAATTTCAAGCAGCAACATGGTCGCACCGTTTCTGTCAACAAGGAATAAAAACCTAATTTACGATCATTTAACGTGTAAAGATCCTCTATATGTGTAAAAATGACACTTATTATAGCGTTTTTGCATGAGATCGGATCAATTTATCTATTTAGGAAACAAATCTGCTATTTGTACTGGTCAGCTATGGGAAAAATGCTGAATTTATATAGACTACATCTTTATTAAAATACATTATAATTGATTAACAGGTAAAAATGTCCCCTTTTATTGTATTCTTGCATTTTTGCGTATATTAACCACATAAGGCAATTAATTATGCATGCACAGTCTACTCTAGCCTTCCTCCTACTATTGTGTCTTTAAATTGGTTTGATAATAACACTTATTTAGTCCCATTTCCCCTGTTAAGTAGTATTTTTTCAGGCATTATCTTGTTATTAAATGCCAATCGTATTCACTGTATTGTTAAATTGATATTGACATCATTACAAAGGTTAAATTGTCAATACGTGAGATAACTCTAGGGTATTTCTGGCATTTTTGCACAAAGGAACTATTTTCCGATGAAGACGTTGGTATCCTGTAGGTAAAATGTTCGTATTACACTATTTTCTGATCTGTGTTATAATGTTTCCTCATCAAAAATATACCCGGAGTTGTGTTTTGTTTCATTCATACATGTTTAACGCACAAACTTTGCATTTAGGCTGAGTTTATCTCTCAAATGAAAAACACTCTTTTCCACCTTGTGATGTCATCATGTGGTTATACAGGAAGTGCTCCACTGTGTTTTTAAACTCCACACACCTTCACTAGACTCATTTGGATGATTTCAGCTCTGAAATTGCCAATCTCTGTTGAACGAAAGGTAAAGGGTAGCTGTTAACTTGAAGACTAACTACCACTTCATGACATCACAAGGTGGAACAGAGCATTTTGAGCTTTGGAGACTAAAAATAAAGGATTACGGAAAGATGCGTGAATAAAACCAAACACAACTCTAGGAACGTTTTTGAACATGGCTTAAAGCTCACAGGAGTCAATTTTGTGCAATATAGGACCTTTAACTTATCACACAGAGACCATTTTGATTCAGATTGAACCAATAATTGTATTAAATTAAATTGCTTGTATAGACTATACTTTTGTCTATAGGTTTTATGATTTCCACATTGTTTTTTATTCATTAGTGGCTTTAGCCGGTTAATCAATTAATCGGCCAATAGTGTCTTAGTCTACCAATTATTTCATTTTGATCATATGGATTTTTGTAATTAAATGTAAAAGGCAGATTAAACTCATGACTCACAAGTTGAATCTGTCTATATATAAATACATTGTTTCCTAGTACTTTTTGCTGCATGTATAGTTGTTTTTGCAGGTGTAGTCTTGTGAGTTCACTTCAGGTCAGACACACAGAGATACGTAATAGTTTTGAGAGCTTTTGCCCCCTTTTCTGTTGATTAATCGATCGGCAGGACATGTTTTTAGTCGACTACAGCCATAGTATTTTCTAATGATCATAGAGACACGGGTTACATACTGACTCTGTTGTATAAAACAGAAACATAAACGTGTATTATGTAACTTTTCTGGTGGCTTCCGAGGTCGCGATGTTCTTGTTTGGTCTAGCAAGCTCCACAGTATGGCATTAGACATGTTTCTTTCCATGGAGAAAAGCAGGCGACGCCATCAGCCCAAGTTACAGTTCAGATCTGTGGAGAGGCGAGTCCACTCACAGTACATATTTTTCAAGGGACATTTTAAAAAAGCAGCCATAATTAAACAAATGCAAAATAGATAAGATTAATGCCAAACTGTGTAACATTCTACGCATACCAATGGAGGCGAGCAAGTGACCGACCCTCCTCCAGAAGTTAGATACTGCGCCTTTAGGATTTTGTATTCAACAACATTCTCTTAGTCATAATTAAACAGATAGACCAAATAAAGTTTGTGGCATTTTCGTTCATAATTAATTTTTGGATTTTTCTGGCGGTTTTGGTGTCTTTTCCTCTCTGTGAGTCTGTGAAGCCGTATTGTTACGTAACAGCACATGAGCAGCAGGAGCAGAGCCGTGAGCTGATTGGCTGCAGCGTCATGCAACAGGGAATTCCCTCCATTCTCCAGCCTTTTATATTCTGAACATAATTCCCTCTCTCCAGCTGTGTGCGAGTCTGAGATCTGTTCTGCTTTTGACTGGGAGCATTAGGGTTGACAAAAATATTGAAAATCAGATAAGTAGGACTCATTTTATTACTTATCTGATACTGAAAAAGTCACATTCACAGGACAGAAATTAACCTTTTAGAGAGATAGATTTAGAATGATCTTGAGCTGTATCAGATTATTATGATCATGGTATTGGAATCGTTATTGAGTATCAAGTATTGAGTCTATTCCTTAGCATCAAAATTGAGTTAGAAATTTTAGAGCGAGAATAGTGACAACACTGTTCTCACATAACTGTCATAAACCCTTTGAATGGTCTCATCTAACACAGACTCTGTCCTCCCTGTAGTTTGTCCCATTCATCAAACCAGAGCTGCAGAAAACAGAAGGAGATAATATCAATGCCTGAAGCCAACTAGACAAAAGAAAAAAAACAACAACTACAAACCAGTGCGTGAAAAAGGCTTTGAAAAGAGCACAAAACACAGATTTTTTTCATTTAGTGTTTGTTTTTTTATGTCAAGATTATTTGGTTAATTCATGTTCGCAGTTATACGAGTTGCAATATAATGTTAAAGTGGTGGGTATTATTCTATCACATTATAACATTGTTCCCTCGTCAAAGACATGCCTAAAGAGGTTTTAGATGTCATCCATGCATGTTTGAGTAATCTAGTGATCTCTCCCGGGCTCTATACAAACACTTCTTGCAGTTAGCAGTAAGATTCTGTCCAAGGATCAGACCACAAGCCTACTTCGTCCATGCTCATTTCATTTTTATTTATTTCGAGCAGGTTAATGAATGCGTGCATCCAGTATACTTAATGCACATTTCACATATTTTTTTTCTTATTTAAGTTTGAAAAGGGGTGGGAAGAAGAAAACTTATCCTATCGTCCATTCGAACACAAATTAAATGCTTTGTTTGTTTGTAATCTACATCAGCTGACAGACCCTCCATCACACATGTTATGCTTTTAATATGTGACATTTTGTATGAGAAAATTGCTATAGTATATTTTTATTCAACCTGCTTTCAAAACTCCTGAAAACCAACCACTAATTTCTGTATTTTATTAAGGCTCTCTACCTCCTCTGTGACTTTGACCCTGCTTATGTTAATTAGATTTATTAGTGTGACTTTTTATTTATCACTGGAGTAATTACACGTCCCCTTAGCATCACCGTTGCCCCCGGTTACAGCGGCCCTCTTTGTTAAAGCGGCTCTCTCTCAGATAAAAATAAACAAAGTCCGTCTCCAGGAACATCAGAGCGTCTTTATTTCATCAAACGACACAGAAGCACATCCGGAAAGAGGTGAGATTGGAGCTAAAGACAGATGAAACATTAAAGAAGACATGAAATGCTTTTTTCTTGGTATTTTTGTTTTAACGCATAATATACATACATAGATCATTATTTTGTTCATTTTAAAATGCAATGAACATGTTTAATAAATTTCAGTTTCATTTTGGACACTGAGTTCTCCCTCCCTTTGCTCTTTGTGCTAAGTCACCCCCCTTCAGACCACTATCATATTCGAATCAGCATTTCACTAATTAAACTACTGCACATCGCACCAGGTTTGTGAAGTTGTAGTGTATTGTTTTGTATCTTGCTTTTGTATATTTATGTCAAAATTGCTGTGAGGGAGCTTGGATGACGGAGGCTTGTGGGCGGAGCTTTGGACAAAATTGTACTGCTAACCACGAGGAGGGTTCAAATAGGGCCCAGGAGAGATCGCTAAATTACTCAAACATGCATGGGTAACATAAAACCTCTTCAGGTGTGTTTTTGATGAGGGAACAACGTTATAACATGGTAGAAAGCTCCAAAAAGTCGATTTGCGTAATACTCCTTCTTTAAATAAATACAGTTTATTACGTTTACTCATATTTTTCATGATGTTGCTACTTCTTCTCACCATAAAAAACTAAAATTATCGTAACATCCTTAGTTACCAGTAAATTAGCTGTTGGTTGACCGACGGAACAGCCAGTCAGATTTAAGCATTCAGCGAACATTAAAACTTTATACCTCTCTTGTCCACAGAGATTAGAGATCTAGGACTCAGACTTCACATGTGATCCTTCCCTCTCATGTGAACACCTACAGCGACAAAGAGCAACCAATAACTGCTGAGCCAAGCCAAAACCTGCCCTTACCAAGATGGCCGCCGTCCCTCCCTCCCCACTCTCCTCTGCTGGTGCCAGAGCCGCAGGGAAATGGGACACCTCCGCACACCTCAGGACACCTTAGTGAATAAAACATGAGAGACTGGAGAGGGGAAGGGACAGAGGAGAGAGAGAGAGGAGGGAGAGACGGGGGAGAGAAAAAAAGAGGGAGAAATGGGGAATGAGAGCTAGAAAGAGGGTGGAAGAGCGATGGCAGAGAGAACGGGGGGGAGAGAGTCTGAAGGAAAGAGAAGGAGGAGAGAGGAGGAGAGGAAGAGAGAGGGTTAAAGAGAGGGAGAAGGGCAAGGAGACTGGGGAAGGGAGGAGAGACGCAGAGGGGGAGGAGAGAAGTACAGAGAGAGCAGTATAGAGACAGCGAGAGAATGAGGGGGTGGGATAAGGAGGAGAGAGGGGTCAGGGAGAGAAAGGGGGGAAGGGGGAGTAGAGAGAGAGAGAGAGAGATGGGAGATTGATGAGATTTTAATGAAAGTTGGGACTGTGGACAAACAAGTCTACAGGCTGTTTGTCTTTGTGAGGGAATTGAAATAGACTCGTATAAGGGAGTCCATATTGGCAATCGTGGTCTGAAGTTTTTATATAAAGTTTTTTTCCCCCAGTTTACAGTGTACAGTCTTGTCCATTTTTATTTTATCTATTTATTTATTTTTTTTGCCAATCATCCGTCCTTTGTAACAGCTCTGAGTTCTGTAGATCTGAAGGTGTTATCTTTACATTTAATCATATGTGATGGATATATAAACACAGAGATTTACAACTTTATTCATGCCTCACTTCCCTTATGTATTCTGAACATCCTAATTATTCACCGCTATGAGTTTATAAGCGCTTTTCCCAACTTTCAGAGACCACAGTGGAGTTATGTCTCATAACCATAGACCGTATAAAGAAGTGGATTGGTGATTAGCAACGCTGTAACTAAAACCTGTTGCTAACGCTAGCAGGTGCGACTTCTGGGATAAAGGCTGCCTGATTTGTCTGTTATAAATGTTCATATCTTGATTTACGGACACAATAGTGAAGTAAAAATACCAGGATCATGTAGTGTGGGCCAATACGAACATTTTAAGAGCAAAATGATGAGTCTGGCAGCTGCAGTTACAGAGAGAGGAGCCACCGTTTTTCAATAGAAAGTGAATTGGAGCCAGAGTTGATAAGCCGGAAGCGCACCCATGCTCACTTCCTATTTGAAACACGGCAACTTGCAGGTTAGCCATGTCCATTTCTATATACATAACAGCAAGCAACAACTAGCATACTAACATACTAACATTTCCTGATTATCAGACACAACTGACTTATTTTTACCTCAAGAGCTACTTTCGCAATACATCTGTACTGGGGCAAGGTGAATTTAGCTCAAATACACAGGAAAAAATGGGATGCTGGGCCTTTAAATGTATAATTCTTTTTGACGAGTGTAAAACAATGCGTAAACATCCGATCCTTCGAACCATTATAATTGTGTTTCCTTAATAATCTCCAGTTTGATTTAATAAAAGCCATCACGACCCAGAAGACAGCAGCCCCAGTTAACATCATCATCAAACCCCTCGTGTGAAATTGTGAATGCATGACGCCTTCCCCTCCCGCCGCGGCGCGATTGGTCGGGGTCGCGTCGTCACGGCAACCACACACGTGCGAGCAGGAAGACGGCAATCCGATTGGTTCGTCAATAATTGATTACCCTTGAGGTTTAACACGTGTCGAGAGAGAAAGAGCGAGAGATAGAGAGATCTTGGTTTGGCTTTTGGGTTTAACGATGATACGGGGGTTATTGTAGTCGTTTAATCGATTTATTGGATGATGGAGTCTTAGTTGATCAAAATTAGTGTTAACTAATTATTCTGTTGAGATTGTAAGGATTTATATGGAACAACAGCAGCTGAAGAGTTGGTGTTTTATGTTGATAGTTATTTGTAAAAAGGCAGATTAAACTCACGATTCACAAGTTGAGTTTGTCTATATATGAATACATTGTTTCCTAGTACTTCTTTCCACCTAAATAGTTGTTTTGCATGAACTCCCCCTGCAGGTGTAGTCATGTCAATGCAGTTTGGGTTAAATACACAGAGATACGTAATAGTTTTGAGAACTTTTGTCACTCCCCCTTTTTTCAGTCAGCGAATCGAACCACTGGACATGTCTTAAGTCGACCAAGAATTTCTTTCGTCGACTACAGCCTGGTGATAAACTTGTAGCTTTAGCATTTTTCATCCAGTGGTGGGAGATTCCTTGAACTTTGAATTGAAAACACTGTTGGTTTATGGAGTGTGGCGATGTAATTAAGCTCTCAGATAATCAATACTGGACAGTAGTATTTATGGTCCCTGTGGTGGCTCTGGAATGTCTATGGAAGATGGGGAATTACCAAGCAGAGCTGACATCTTGGAAATGCATCACAGTACAAGGAATTCATCTCATCATTTAAAGATGCAGATTTCACGCATATAGTGCTTGTGATACCATTATGTTGTAATTTTGAACATTTTAAATCGCAATATTCAATATCACTGATCAACAAATCACTGATTAACAAAATAAAATTGGAGAAAAAGTAAGAACAGTGGCCGTGTACCGGTGGTGGTAAAAACTGGGATTGATCTGGAATATGGCGTCTTGAAAATAAGCGATTAAAGATCGCTCAAACATGTACAAATCATTCCAAATACAATTTCAAAAGGGTAAATTAGAAGAGGAAACAACTATAACATGGTTAAAAGTTGATTTTTCCATAATAGGTCTGCTTTAAAATGTAAAAGACTGAATGAGTTTGTTTTAAACGGTTTGCAGTCAGTCTCTTCTACATTTTATTAGAATCCAGGAGGGTTTGAAATCAGACTATAGAATGTAAAAAAAAAAAAAGTTCTAATATGAGACTGTCCAACCAGTCATGAATTTGCAGCATGTGTCTCTGAAATGCTGAAGACTTCTCCTCTCGAAAATTCTATAACTTCTTTTACCTGAGATGACCTGAGAGCTTGGTGTTTTGATTGTTGATTCTGCAGAAATCCACTCTGTTTCTCAGTCCTCCGAGTTGTTTTTTTTCTTCCCCTTTTTTTATGTGTAAGTTGTAGTGTACTGTTTTGTATCCTGCTTTTGTATATTTATGGAAAATTGTGGGAGCATGGGTGATGTTTTCTTGGATTGGATCATACTGTTAATCGTAAGGAGAGATGCAGGGACGACATCTAAAACCACTTCGGGCATGTTTTTGTTGAGAGTTCACACTTAAACCATGTTACAAAGCTCACAAAGTTGGTTTTGCATAATACCCCCTCTTTAAAATGAACTAGTTCTGTTTTCCACGTTTTGAAGATAAAAATCTAATACAGTGCTTTTAATCCCTATAATGAAGAGTTTGGCAGGCACACAAAATGACTTACTCGGTAGCATTCCAGGTCTACTATTGGCAGATTTGGGGGCAAAACCCAGAACAAAGTGACATCTTGTGTATATTTGCAGTTCTTTCTTTTCTGTTTGTGCCTCCTCCCTCTGAATGGACCATCGCTGCTCCGCTCTCTCTCTCTCTCTCTCTCTCTCTCTCTCTCTCTCTCTCTCTTTCTCTCTTTCTGTTTCTGTTTCCTCTAAAATCAATACACAGCTATTTATAAGTCAGAAAGTGGTTACTGTTGCGTCATCTTTGCGTAACTCTCACAGTTTCAAATTGTTGTCAAGGCAATATAAGTCATTTAGCCTGTAGTGATTAAACCCGCCACCTGCTCCAGCCTCCGTGGATGTTATTGCTTTGACTGGAATGTTCCACAGTATGGCATTAAAGGCCGTGTACTCTATGTTTACTGTCTCCAAAACTGCAAAAACAGAGCTAGTGCATTTTAAATGGTTTGCAGTGGTCAGAGTTTTGCTGTCACATTAATGCTATCAACATCTAGCATGCTAACAGCGCACCCGCTTTACTTCCTACTCTGCAAAGGACATAAAAGGCAATGTAATTCAATGCTGAAACCACACAGTGCTCCTGTTTTGACCCTACAGGCAACTTTTACAATATATTGGTACTGAAGGAAAGAAGAAAAAACTTTATGAAATCAGGTACTACCCTTTTAAACCGAGAGAGTCTGACTGCAGACCTCCACCCAGACGACCCTACCTCCAGGATGCACCTTCACCCACATGTAACTCACCACTTTTCAGTAGTTTACTTTGTGTTGTCTCTGCTCTACTTTACTTGTGCTTGTATTTTGTCCGTGAATGTATTGCCGTAGGCCCTGCGTCTGGTTAAGTTTAGGCACAAATCTGAAATGGTTATGGTTAGGAATAGGTTTTGGGCTTGTCTTTAGTTTGAAACAATGTTAATTTTTGTAATATTGCGTTGAAAATAGTGTCCAGGAAACAGTGGACTTCAGCGGTCTTTGGGCATGGCTGCTGTTCGTTTACTTTTAGAGAGATGTGGATGGAGGTAAGTCACGTGAGGGTCTCCGGGTTGGGTCCTCTGAGTGGAGGAATTCAAGTAATCCATCTTTAAACCAATCCATCCTGCATTTATTATGACATTTGGGTTTTTATGACTGGAAAATACACTGAAAAACACACATTCTTTGTGTGATTGGGGTCACCTCTTCACAGATCTGACTTGTAACTTAGTCAGGTGGTTGGTGGTTGGCTGTGGGTTGTGTCCTTGGGCAAGCCTCTTTAATGCTATTCTTTGAATAACTGCGCCTGTGGCATCACCAACAGCTGTGACTATAGATTACAACACGAGTGGAAAGTGAATCAATAAAACAATGCTAAGCTGTTCAGAGTGTAAAGACTGATGGGATATCAATAATATTACAACACTGAGAGACAGAGTGAAGATAATTGGATTTAGAATCTAGGAAAAGCATAATATTTTTACCTTTGCAATCTCAGTGCTGTGGAATCATACTGAAGCTTATGGTTGTCCTCATCGTGTTTTTGAAGCAGACCTTTTCTGCAAAATCAACTTTTCAGAGCTTTTAACCATGTTGTAGTTATTTCCCTTTGCTTTTACCCTCTCAAAGTTGTTTTTGGAGTGATTTGTGCATGTTTGAGTAATGTTTAATCGCTTATTTTCAAGACGCCATATTCCCGATCAACCCCCGTTTTCACCGCTACCGGCATACCCCCACTGCTCTGTACTTACTTTGTCCTTAATCAGTGGTACATGTTTATGCATTGTCTTAATCATTTTAGTACATGTAAAAGATCCATTGGAGATGCCGCAGTGTGACTCTCTGTTGTGTTGACTTTTATCATGTTTGCCATTGGGCACCACAGTTTTTAAAAGTCATTTTCATGAATATTGTGAAATGCCGACAGCTGATCCAGGGGTGTCATCTCTGCAAACACAATTAATATGTGTTCTTTAATCCTTATTTAGAACTACATAACTTGTGTAGACTCATTTGAAACATTTATATCTCATCTGAGTATAGTCCTGTTATAGATGAAATCATACACCTCATAATAAATCACACACAATTATCATTAATAAACTAGTGTCAAAATACAAACTGAAGTAAATTCTGATACTGAAATGTTAACAGGACAAAATTCCTGAACAGCTTTAGATGGTCTTGAGCAATCAGAGCTATACATTGTCTATTGTCTGAAAGAAGGACTTTTTGTTTTCATGGGGTAGGACTGAACCATTTGGGGAAAAATATCATATAGTGATTTTTCTGACAAGCGTTGTGATTACGCTTAGATTTGCTGTTTAGAAAAGAGGATTCTTTTAAACATGTTCGAGGAAACTGGCAAAAAGAAACTAATGCAAGAATCACATTTCAGAACATATTAACTTAACTACAGGATTAGCAGTTTTTATGCAGAATAAAGCAGGAGATTTTGTATTTTGTGAAGGGAATTATGGTACTTCAAAAACAGCCCTCTATCATCGGGGTATTGAAGTTGGTATTGAAGTAAATGTGAAATTGTGACAACACTAGTTATAAACCTGGCTTAAGTATGTGGTACATGGAAGACCAAATTTGTCCTTACTTGGTGTAAAACATTTCAGAGCATCGAGTCCTTCAAACCAAACTGAAGTGAGCTATGAATAGAGTGCTTTTAAAGTGCATTATATTGTAAACTATTATCACCCTTATACATTCCTCGGCTTTGTATTTTAAATCCGACACTAATTGATACTAAAACTAGCACTAGATACTCATTTGAGCAAGTATTGATGCTAAAAAAGTCACATTCACAGGACAGAATGGATGGACCTTTCCTGAATACCTTTAGACTGATCTTGAGCTGTATCAGAACAAGTATAAGATCTTATATACTAGTACTAGTACTACTATGGAAACTACCTGGACAACTGAGGGATTACACAGATATAAGGTCATATGGGACTATAAAAGAAAGTACCACGAGTATCGAGTCTATTCCTTAGTATCGAAATCGAGTTTGAAATCTTAGTATCGTGACAACAGTACTCTAAAGTGCATTATGTAAACTATTATCTGTAAAGGTTGAAGCAGCCCTGTACACTCGTATACGTTCCTCCTCTTTATCCCTAGGCCTTGGCGATGTGATTTTCCTTATTATTGTGTACAGTTTATTGCTCTGCGCTCTCGTCTTTTTCATCCTTTGTTTTTCATTGTTGTTGCATCTCTCGGTCTCCCTGTGAGAGCCCTGTGTATTTGCAGTGAATACTAATACAGTTCTATCCATCTCCATTTTACCCTCAGCCTTTGGTCTCTCGTCCTCCGCCCACACTCCACCTCTCTCTCTGTCCTATCTTTTTAAACTCTCTCTTTCCCAGTCATATAGCCACCCCTCTCTTCCTCTCTATTTTCTTTTTACCGCCTCTCTTTCTACTCATATTTCCCCTCCTCTGCTTCCCTTTCTTTCTCTCACTGTGTCTTTCCTTTCCCTCCCTCCAACTCTCTTTCTCTCCCCTCTTCACTTCCCTTCTCTTTCTCCCTACGCCTCTCCTTTCACCCTTTCCCTCTCCTCCTTTACCTCCCTTTATTTCTCTCTCTCTACCTCTCTCCCTACCTCCCTCTTCTTCACTCTCTCTTTTCCCCTGTCACCTTCCGTCCTCTCCTCCCATCTGTTGCTCTCTCCCTCCCTCCTTATCACTCTCCCCTTATCACTCCCTCTCCCCTAACCCTTAACTCTTCTCTATCTCTCCCCTCCCACCTGTTTTTCTTTCTCTCCCTCCTCTTCACTCTCTCTCCCCTCTCCTCCTCCCTTTCCTTCTCCTCCTCCCTTTCTCCACTCTCCTTTCCCTCCCCTTCTGTCTCTCTCTCCTCCTCCCCCTTCCTTCCTCTTTCTCTCCCTCCTGTTTCTCTCTCTCCCTCTTTTATCACTCTCTCTCCCTATCTCCCTCTCTTCCTCTCTCTTCTTCCAGCCTCTCCACTCCTCTCTCCTTCACTCTCCTACCTCTTTCTCTCTCTCCCTGCTCTTCACTCTCTCTCTCCACCTACCCCTCTCCTTTCTCTCCTCTCTTCCCTCTCCTCCTTTCCCTTTTCTCTATTTCTCTACCACTTTACCCCCATCTTTCCCCCTCTCTCTATTCATTCCTATGTTTTTTTTCCTCTCCCCATCGCCTCCTCTCTTGCCCCATCTCCAACAATACGATTTACAGTGATTGCTCCAACCACCCTCCCTCTTTCTCCCTCTTTCTCTGCCCCCCTTCTTCTCCCTCTCTCTCTTTCGAACGATACCATTTAGGCTGATAGTCCACATTACGACCGCTCCAGCTCCAGTATGTTCCTCTGTATTGCCTTTGCAGGAGGTCACTTTATCGCTTCATCAATCCTATTCTCCACACAACATGGCAGTCGGGGGTAATTAGAAAATGTTTTTATGTTCATGTCGGAGGATAATTCGTACAAAAGACGAGCCTCGACGACTATAAAAATCTAACTATGTAAATGTGATTCTTTTTTATACGGGTAGCGTTGTCACTAGTATCGAAACTAGATACTCATTTGAGCAGGTATCGATACTAAAAAAGTCTCATTCACAGGACAGAAGTGAACTTTTCCTGAATAGCTTTAGAATGACCAGGTGAAGGAACTTAGTTGATAGAGTGAGTGTTTCTCCACTGATCCGAAGGTTGACGGTTCGAATCCCGCTCTCTACACAAACATCATTGCTTGAGCAGTCAGATCCACGGACGCACAGGTTGTCCTATAATTGCTGTCGATGTGTCCTTGGGCAAGACACTTACCTCAACTTGTCCCAAATGTCTGCGCCTGCTGGTGTATGAGTGTGGGGTGGATGGGTGAGTGGTTTCCTGATATAAATGGTCACATTTTAATATAGCGCTTTTCCATCTACAAGGCACTCAAATCGCTATATACAAACATGACAATTTACCATCTTGAGCTGTATCAGAACAAGTATAATACACATAGACTAGTATACGCCCATGGACCACTATGAACCTACCACATGGTAATATAAAGTAAGTACTATGAGCCCAAATGCGACCCTCAGACCAGTCTTTATTGGCCCTCAGGTCTCCTGCTGAACCTGAATTGATGATAAACAATTTCTCCCACTATGTCCTCAAACATCACATTGCAGTGTGATACAGACCTAAAATGAAAGTGTTTCAAGCCTTATTAATACACAACGGCTCTGTCAAAGCTGTGTATAAAGCACCGCACTGTATTCAACACCGGTCTGTGGTCCTCTGCTTCAAATATGTTTTGAGATGTGGCCCTCGATTTAAAAAAACAAACAAAAACTTTTGGGCACCTCTGTACTATGATTTAATGTTGAAAATCACATTCTAAGTGTTTTTGTTTTTTATATTACTTTGAGTATCAAGTTTATTCCTTAATGTCGAAATCAAGTTTGAAATTTTAGTATCGTGACAACACTATATATAAGTATATATAAGTAGTACCAGCATTAGATTCCCTGTATCATTCTGAATCAGGTCTATAACCAAACTAAACCACGTCTAAACTAGGACTAAACCTGATCTCTACTAGACTGAACTTTGACTAAACTAGGGCTAAACCAGGTCTATAATTAGGTCTAAACTAAGATAAGTTTCATTTTGTCAAATACAAATCTAAGTTCTAGTCAGGACTCAGAATGTAAGGGTGCATGAATACACAAAATTAGTACTAAACTATGATAAAACCCAGAGCTATACAGGACCTAACAAAGTAGTCTATAGATCCAAATCAGCACAAGTGAGAACTAGAGCTAAACCAGGACAAAACTAAGTCTAAACTAATCCTCAAGCAGGTCTAAACTGTCGGCTAGACTGGGTTTAATGCTGGTTTCATCTTTCCACTTCATTTAAAATCACATTGACAGTGATTGTGTGAGTGAGCAGAGCAGAGCCTGACAAAATGAAGAGCAGATTGAGTGAGAGACTGTGAGCGGTCGATTCTGTCTAGTTTAATCATTTTACATCAGTGTTCAAATCAGTTCTATGTCTACAGTGATTTATTTATGTTGTTTTAAATGTTATTTTTAATTGACATAATGGTCTGACTTTAGTTTTATGCTGTTTACATGAATACGTTTATAATTTATTAACAGACATCCATATTAGGCTCAACATTTTACTTCTTACTAGTGATGCGACGTTCCTGAAGTCGACTTTTTTGAACGGTTCCTTAATGTAAATGGCTGGAACCAGATCTCGTTTTGGAAAGAACCGAATCTCTTTCTTTCTAATTTGTATCCATTTTTTATCCTCATTAACGCTGAACCAACGCAAGACAAGAATCATTGAGTGAGAGATTTGTGTAGATAAAATGAGTTCTCACATTGGCTTCTGTCATATAATTAAATATAAAAAGAGCCAAAAAGAGTCTTTTGAACGGCTCTTTGACATGAACTGATCGTTAAGATTCCGCAAAGGAGCTGAAAGTCCCATCACTATTTCTTACGAATTAACTTTTCTACTCCTATTTATTTATTATTTACTCATTTATGTATTTATTTATTTGACTTAAAACCTGTATTGATCTTTTGTAAGCATAAAAAGAAGTTATAGCCTATTGATAAATAAATTGCACTGCCAGCTCAGTCCTTGTTATCTTGGCCAAAGTCATCAGAGGTATAATACTCCCTACAATGATACATAGGACTGCAGACAGGACTGCACTAGATGAGAATGGACAACACTATCACAATGTCTTGAGGGCTCACATCTCTGACTGCTGTTCGTTTTAACCTAGATGTCTTCACCTCTCATCTCGGTCTTTTAGTAAGCTGGTTGGTTTTCATTATTTCGGTCCTCCGTGCTCTCGCATGCAACTAACCTCCGCTCCCTAAACTCACTCTTGGATCTAAAATACACCGCTCCTCTTCACTGTTCAATTGGTGCTGTGCAGGCTCCGTGTGGAAACAAGAGGCGCAGTGGTAATATAAAAGAAAGTACTATGATTTAATGTTGAAAATCACATCCTATTGTCTAAGGAATTGGTATTTTTAATTACAAGTATAAGACACATAGACTAGTATACGCCCATGGACCATTATGGAGGCTTCCTGGACGACTGAGCAATTACACAGATACATTATGAGGCTACATGGGAATATAAAAGAAAGTACTACCATTTAATGTTGAAAATGACAATCTATTGGCTAAAGAATGAGCTTTTTTAATTATCATCATCGTAATTCGAGTTTGAAATGTTAGTATTGTGACAGCACCACTATACACACAAATTTTTTTTGGAAGGCTACGTTATAATACAAAATCAATACAACCTTTTCGTTACCTTTCCATTCTCTGTTAAGTGTTCTTCCTTCTCAATCTTTATGGAAGTCCTGTAAATTGACCTCTGAAATCGCGTAACTGTGGGAACTCTAAATCATGACACATCAGATGAGCATTAGCACATCAGCATATCCACCCTTTTCTTGCACAATTGTCGTTCTTTCCTGTTTTTTTCGACCTGGGTTTTGTCTTCAAACCAGGATGTATTGACGTGTGGCTCTCGTGGCTCACTACTCATCGACACATTATTGATCGTGTATTGACTTGGCATTAGCCTGACTCTCTCAAGGCCTAAACAGAATGAAGCCCACTTTGTTTACAGCCGGACAGGTTTCTCGTTATTTTAAGTTAAATGATATTGGCGCTTCTACAAGTCTGAACAAACTCACTGTGTTCTGTCCATTACTGTTTTTGTGCCCTTTGACCTTACTCAGTGAAAAGTTTAGATCCAGAATTGAACTGAACTCTCTTTAACTGATCTGTCATAAAATTTTACTACAAACATTAAAAAATAGCATTGATGAGCTGCATAGGGGAATATGTAGATTGTATGAATAACAGTTTTATTTGCAGATAAAGTCAAGTCAAATACAAGCCTATAACATTGCTTTACTGCCTTAAAGAACCTCTTGTGCTTGTATCTGCTATATAGCTATAATCTATGACACCCATGAATCATTATGTTACAATTTGCACATTTTAAACCGCAATATTCATTTAAAGCAACAAGTTCACTGTCTTCCATGGTAGAAAACTGCGTTCCTCACATGACAGGAGTACCTCTGATGGATAGCTGCAGATCACACTAGCGAACAGCTGATTTTTTTGTTCATTTGTACTAAAATGACTACACAACGCTGCCAAATCCTACGAGCATCCCCGAGTAAGAAAACAAAAGTGGAGAATGAAGTAAGTACAGAGCAGTGGGCGGGTCAATATGGCGACCATATTGAAAATAAGCGACTAAAGATTGCTCAAACATGCACAAATCACTCCAAATACAACTTTGGGTGAGTAAATGTTGAAGGGAAACAACTATGATATGGTTAAAAGTTCTGAAATGTTGATGACTTTAATTAATTTGGCTACTTCACAGAACACACTTTGGCCTATTGTTTAATATGAATCTGTAAAGCTTAAAATTTGACTAACTTCTGAAATCAAGGTATTCTGACACTTAAAATATACATGGCTACATAGGTTAATTTTAAATCATCTATTGCGAATTGGCAAATTGCTCTAAAACTCTATGAATGTGACCCAAACTGCACCTACAAATCAACTAAACACATAAAAAAAACAACTATTTATGTTGAAAAATATTTATATAAAGACAGATCAAATTTGTGAACCCTAAATTTACATATAAATACCAAAAAATCTTTAAAAATATCTTAAACTAACTCGCCAACTTCTCCTTTCTGCTGTTCTTCCATATAAATCCTTATAATCTTCTTAATCCTTCAGCCTTGCCTTTCACCATTTAAGTCACCAATAATACCTGAATGAAACAAAACCTCCTTTATTCAGGCATAATTCTTATTCAATTTCAGTTTATATCTTCCACTTAGAGTAGCTGTGACATGATTAGCACTTAGCGTGTTTTGCAGAAGTGGTTGCCTGCGCTGGGTATAACAATAGGAGCAGATGACAGATAGATTTTGTATCACTTGGAGCAGAGCCAACCTCAACAATTTGAAGTGATGAAACTGAAAGCAACGCGCCGGCTGACAGGTGAGCACTGCCGAGGCTCCCGGAGGATTTAATCTCACAAATAAATAAGATGAATTTGGTATTTTTGTCTGACACGTTTTAGAAGAGGAGGGAGAAAATCTTGTTAGCGTTGTTAAGTTTGTCTATAATAGTGAAAAATAAACTTTAACGGGTCTGTATTACGCAATATTGTGTTCTATGTTATACTGTTGTTTCCTCATCAAAAACATACACAGAGTTATGTTTCATTCACACATGTTTAACACACAAACCCTGCATATTTAAGCTGAGTTCTCTCTGACAGAAAACACTCTCTTCCACCTTGTGATGTCATGTGGTAATACTGGAAGTGCTCCACTGTGTTTTTAAACTCCATACACCTTCACTAGTATCATTTGGATGATTTCAGCCCTGGAACTGCGAATCTCTGCTGAACAAAAGTTAAAAAGTAGCTGTTCACTTGAAAACTACCACTTCATGACATCACAAGGTGGAACAGATTATTTTGTGCTTTGTAGATGTAGACAGACTGATAATTAAGTGTTACTCAAACATGTGTGAATGAAACAAAACACAACTCCATGCATGTTTTTGAGGAGGTAACAGCGTTATAACGTGGCCTTAAAGCTTGCAATTTTGTGTAATATAGGACCTTTAAGAACAGTAGTTACACAGTGCCATTTTTAAACTATTTTCACTATGCTATATAAATATATTGGTCATTCAAAAAATTAAAGTGGTTGATTTGAAGATGAACTGTGTCATTTTTGTTGCTTTGCCTGAAATGTTTCACAACGTGGCATTGAACTTGTGTTATCCTATTTTCAATTACACATATTTTATTGCTCTAAAATACCATGAAAAGTGCATGTACTCTTATAGTGTGGGCTCGAGTGTTATTGAGTGTTATCACAATACTTAAATTTCCAACTCGATTTCGATACTAAGGAATAGACTCGATACTCAATACTGATTCTGATGCCATGTTGATAATAAAAACACTCTTTATTTAGACAATATAATGTGATTTTCAGTATTAAATAATTGCACTTTCCTTTCAATATCATTCTAAAACTGCTCAGGAATAGTTCCCTTCTGTCCTGTGAATGTGGCTTTTTAGTATCGATACCTGCTCAAATGATTATCTAGTTCCGATACTAGTTTTAGTATTATCTGATTTTCGATATTTTTGACAAGTTTTATACTTATGTCAAAGTTTAGTTTTATTTCAGTAGCAGCTGTTATGTTGAAAACTGGTACACCAATCTTCTTCTTCATCACATGCAGTTCATCGTATGTTGCTGTCAGACGCTTGTAAAGAGATTAAAAAAAAGTCCCAAAATGCCTTGTAAGCAAGCCCTGGCTCTGTCCCATCTCTACTCGTATCTGTATCGGATCCAACATGGCCGCCCGGTGCCAGGGAGCACTTTGGCTGCCTCTCAAACAGATAGACAAACCTGCACACGACTCCTGTTTCTGGCCCTGATAAGCTAATTCCCCACTGCACAAGATTAACGTCCTGAAACGAGGAGATGACCTGCTCCTCTGTGACCTCTGAACTTTGACCTCTGCCCTGTCAGCCGCTGTGATTAGAATGTCTGTGGGCTGGGTGGTCTCTGCTACCCAGCTGTGACTAAGCGAATATATGGACAGGAGTGAATGGGTAACACTTTATAATAACTATATTTAATCAGCCTTAAAGGTCCTATATTTCACAAAATGGATTCTTGTGAGATTTAAGCCATGCTATAATGTTGTTACCTCCTCAAAAACATACCTGGAGTTGTGTTTTGTTTCATTCACACATGTTTGAGTAATCCTGCATTATTAGTCTGTCTACATCACCAAAACTCAAAATGCTCTGTTCCACCTTGTGATGTCATGAAGTGGTAGTTTTCAAGTTAACAACCACCTTTAACCTTTTATTTCAGTAGAAATGGGAAATTCCAGGGCTGAAATTATCCAAATGATTCTAGTGAAGGTGTGTGAAGTTTCAAAACACAGTGGAGCACTTCTTGTATTACAACATGACACAAGGTGGAACAGAGTGTTTTCAGTTTGAGGGAAGAACTCGGCCTAAATATGCAGAGTTTGTGTGTTAAACATGTGTGATTGAAACAAATCTTGTATATTTTTGATGAGGAAACAACATTATAACACAGATCAGAAAATAGTGTAATACGGGCCCTTTAAATTCAAACTTAGTAACTACTTAAAAGGTGCCTTACTATGACATCACATAAAAAATCTGCATATGTAAAAGTATTTAACACATTTAAAAATGCACTTGCACAGTGTAAAAAGTATTTCACACAAGTGTTAAGTGTAGTGATATTGATTAAAAAAAAAAAGATACATATTTTGGCCAACAATTTCAATCAATTTCTTAATTTTTCCTATGGACTTTGTTTATGTATTTTTGTTTGCTGAAAGCCAAAGCTTGAACTTCAAAACTATAGTCAGGATGTTACCACGAACATGGTAAAAATAGCCCCTCAAATCATATGAAAAGTACTTTTTACTTTTCAGTCCGGTTCAAAAATGTAGTGGAGTAGAAAGTACAGATGCTGCTCTCAAATGTAGTGAAGTAAAAGTAGAAAGTATCCACTGTAAAATGTACTGAAGTTAAGTACAGATACCTAAAAATTCTACTTACATACAGTACTTTACTACTTGTACTTCGTTACCTTCTACCACTGTGAATAAAACATACTGGGTCTATTCTTTAGGGGTTCATTTTGAAAGTGTAGAAGTCCAACTGGTTTAAATCATGAACCAATTCTCAAGAGAGCTTCTGATACCACGATGAGAGAAAAAACACTCTTTCTTTAGACAGTAGAAAGTGATTTTGAACGTCAAAGCATACTACTTTCTTTCCTATTACCGTGTGGCCTTATGTCTGTGTAATCCCTCAGTCGTGTAGGTAGGCTCCACAAACATAAACACAGTTGTAGAAGATGGAGGTTGAGTCTGTGATCTCTTTGAGGAGAGGAGCAGATGGGCCGGTGAATGCACGCTGCTGCACCCTGGTTTTAGTGGCGCTCTGGTCGAATGTGGGCGGGTGGGTGGTGGGTGGAAATGGGCTTCTGTCTCCCATGGGTGCTGTTGTTCCACGCAGCCAAATGGTTAAGATTTTATGAATTTGCAGAGGAAGGCGACGGTATTTAGCGGAGAAATTTGTGAGGTGCTTTTATGAGAGCAGAGAGAGAAGAGGAGCAGTTAAAGTGGCACTGTGATCTACTATGTTTATAGAGCACATATTCAGTTTTTTAACTTTTTATCGGTGAGTATAAATATTTGAATGAGCTTTTTAGACATTTAATTTTGATTTGTTCATTGTCAAACCTCGGGTGTTTTTTACATTATGACTCAACGCTGGTCCTAGTGGATGGTGAGTGTGATTTGTTGTATGGCGCATCACGTATGGCTCCTAAACAGCAACGGTTATAGCGGACCTATTCTGTAAAATCAACTTTTTAGAGCTTCTAACCATGTCAACTCATTTATCCTCTTGAGCTACCCCACCAGTAAACGCCCACTGCTCTGTACTTACTTTACTTACGCATAGGATTCGGCGCCTGCATGTGGTCATTTTGGTACAAATGTCTGTATAATCCCTCAGTCGTCCAGGTATGATCCATAGTAATAGAAAAATTCACATCTGTCAACTGGACAAAAAGTTGTATGAGTGAGTTTTCAGGACAGACAATCCATCTTTGAACAGGAATGGGGGCCTTGGACATCATCTATCTCCTATTCATAACTGCATCCTTAGACCTATATCTAAAGAGAACTGGGATAGCCGTATGCTAGGTGTGAGAGCTGCCATTAGGGGCCTGAATGATTATGCAAAATATGACTCAGGCACAGTTCACACTTAGTGTAGCTCATTAGACCTAGCCAACAAACAAAAACTGCAAACAATAGCAGTGTTAGTTTGAGTGTAACTAGCTCCTCCCCTCAGACAGGTATAAGGCAGTGTCCACGAGTAATCAGACCAGAACTGAAGACGCGGCTTGGATGACAGCGAAATGTCTTCACTCCTACAACATTTTGTCTGGTTGACAGATTTGAATTTTTCTTCTACTTCGGTACAAATGAAAAAAAAAGATCACAATTCGCTTGCCTGATCCAGGGTTGTCAGTGTCCGTGGGTTTTCCCAGAGCTATTTTCCATGTAAAAAGTACAGATTTTAGAACAATCTTAATGATATTCCTGAATTTTGGTGACAATATATATATCCAAAACCATCAGGGGTTGGGTCTGTCACCGGAGGAGCGCTGGTTTCATAAATACATTGGAAAATACAGCCACGTGTAGGTTCTGCGGATTTGGCCGTTTTTTCATACGCTCTTGTGCGGGATGGGTCGCTGAATCCTGGCAACCCTGGCAACATCTGCAGCTATCCATAGGTTTACGGTGACGTCAGCTCCTTTGGGCACCGCAGTTTTATAACATGGAAGATGTCGGACTTTCTTTTATTAAGCCTTTTTAGATGAATATTGCAATTTAAAATGTCAAAATTAATGCAAAGTAATGATCCACGGTGTCGTAGATTATAACTGTAACACAAGCGCAACATGTTTTCTTTAACCTGTTCCACCAATGAACTGCATAAATTAAACCAGCTTAAGCCTGGACTGCTGCATAGTGACTGGTCTAGATTCTTAATATCATCAGGTTGCAGAGGGAGGAGGGACAGAGAAAGAGAGAGAGGAGGAGAGATAGAGGGAGGAAAGAGATAGTAGGTGAGAGAGAAAAGGAGAAGACAATTAAGTGAGATAGGAGGAAGAGATTTGGAGAGAGAGAGAAGAAGGGAGGGCAAAAGAATGGGGAAGAGGGGGAGGAATGACAGACAATTAAGAAGGAGAGAGACAGCAAGAGATAAAGAGAGATCGAGTTGGTATATGAGAGGAGGGACTAGGGTTTTCCTGCTTCGTGACTCACTCGTTCGCCAACGCCTCAGGTCAGCTCCTGAGTTCTGCTGATCAAATGTGAACATCAGGTTTGGTTACATTTATAAACACATGAAAAAGAAATATATTTGAATTAGTACTGTCATGATACTACAATTTCACTCCATCCTAAAGAATATACTCGATACTCGATACTCGATACCGATTCACGATACCACGATGATAATAGAATGTGATTTTCAACATTAAATCGTGGTACTTTCTTATATTCCCATGCAACCTTATGTCTGTGTAAACCCTGAGCTGTTCAGATAGGGTCCATAGTGGCCCATGGGCGTATAGTCTATGTCAGACATGTCAAACTCAGCCAAATTTGGCCCTCGATATTAATATATTTGGCCTGCGAGATCATATCAAATATGTGTTAAAGCTGGCCCGCTGGCCGTCGCACCATAATGCATACACCTGTATTACTATGAGTCCCAGAATGCTTTGCAAATGTGTTGGCACTGGCCCCCATCACTTCTGTTGACACTTCATCTGTTACCTGTCGCCTCACTCTAATTTATTCCACCCCTTCTGAAAAACATGCAGATGTTGTTGAAATTTTTCAATAAATATTTAGTTTGGCTCGCAACTTAGTCTCAGTTCTTAATTTTGTCCCTCTGTGAATTTGAGTTTGACACCCCTGGTCTATGTGGTCTTATACTTGTTCTGATCATTCTAAAGAAAAGGTTAATTTCTACATTCATAAATCCAAGGGGATGTAGGATGCAGCTACACCAAATCTTATATTTACCAAAAACAATTCTGGTGCTATTTGAAACGGGATGCTCGTCTGTGCAGAGCTTGTTCCCACTTATGATGAGAGCAGATCAGACAGAGGCAAAAACCACAGAGCCTCGGCTTCTCAAAGAGGCCTCTCCATTTGTCTGTGCTCCAAAGGCTTTAGACAGAATCAGTTTGAACTAAGGGGTCATTTTAGTTTGGCGTTTTAGGAAATATAGGCCTTAACTGTTACAAAAAAGTTCATTTGATAGCGTAGCCCTACTCTGAGGTACACACAATTCTCCAGAAACACATTTCACTTCATTATTGTTGCAGTAAATCCCTTTGTGTCACATCATAAACATCGTTATGTCCCAGCTCACCGGAGACAATTAGTATCATTCCAGCTCCTCCTTCAGGCAGAGCACAAATGTACCTCGATAATGAGACTGAGTTTGTTCGGCTCATTGCATTAAAGGAACTGACCTCATGTTTGTGACCTATGAAAGATACAGAGCGCTGCTGCAGTCGGCAACATGTGCACACTCTCTACCACTTAATACAAATGAGGACACGAATTTTACTTAAACCCTAACGTTTAGCATAAACCTTAGACTGTATATGTAAATGGATATAGCTAACCTGCTAGCCGCTGCGTTCCAAATAGTAAGTGATCATGACCGTGCTTCCAGCTCTATCAACTCTCCAATTCATTTTCTATTGAAAAACTGTCGCCCCTCTCTCTGTAACTCCTGCTGTCACGCTCATCATTTTGCTCTTAAAATATTCATATTAATCCACGCTACATGATCCAGGTGTTTTTATTTAGCTATTTATTATGTGTAAAGCAAGATATGAACATTAACAACGGACCAGTGAGGTACCTTTTTTTCCCCAAGGTCGCTCCCGCTAGCTTTAGAAACAGGTTTGACGGTGTTGCTAAGCGCCCACTCCCTGTAAATCAGTGGTTTAGCAGGAAGCGGGAAGGGGTGTTGCCTTCAACAGCCTCGCTCCGGATTGGCTCTTTGGTTGCTATGAGATACTCGCAGTTGAAATTCCAAGTATGGAATTCGGCTTCCAAATTTGTAGCTGCTCTAGCTTCGATGAGCTTCATTTGACTGGAGCTGAACGCTATGGGTGACGTCACACTCCCTTAGTCCACTTCTTTATACAGACTATGGCATAAACACTACAAAGCTTTCAGTTGTATTACTTAACCAGCTGCTTTAAAAAACTGAACCTCTTCCTGCATTTTTACAACAGTAAGTGTTGATTTATAAGAGGAACATAACTTTTGCTGCATCTGTCAAATCTATGAAAATACAAAATGTGTTCTTTTCTCTTAGTCATTTCTCTCTCTTGTCTTGTGTTTTGGGGCCATGCACTTGTCGTCTCAATGATTACTACAATCCCGAGGTTCCTGTTCGGCCTGAAACCCAATCGTCACTTTGTTCTTTTGTGGAAAATAATAATCATTTTCAAAGAGGAAAAGGGAAATGACGAGAGCCGAGAGGGATTTGATTTGGATTTTTCTCTCAAGTTTTGTCTTTGATTTGAATGTAGAGCAAGTGCATTGAGATTTCCGTAAAAAAAAAAATCAGTTTAAAGCTACGCTATGTACATTTTCTGAAGTAGAGGGTGTGCCATCTGGTTGCCCTTTCATATTGATGATTGTCCTTTGCCTGAAATGTTACGCAGCATGGCATTAAACTTATCAATCTTGCATTTATCTAATTGCAGATGTTGTTATTGCTAAAATTATACACTGAAAAACATGTAGTCTGACTGTGACTGGGGTCGCCTCTCCGCAGATCTAACCTTTAACTTGGCTTTTCTTCATGGCAAAAGATAATACCATAGACTAGTATATGCCCATGGACCACTATAGAACCTATGTGTCTTTTTCATTATCATTGTGGGATCAGAATTGGCATTGAGTATTGACTTGATTTTTTTTTTGTATCAAAATCAAGCTTAAAATTTTAGTACCAACACTAGATCTAGCTCATGAATTTGGACATGAATAATGTTTTTTAAGACTTTGAAATGCCTGGGCTCTTGATGTAATTTTAATGCCTAATATTAAACTGTTTTTTTTGGTCTTTTTTGTATTGTAGAAAGTCAGCGAGAAGGTCGGAGGTGCGGAAGGAACAAAACTCGATGATGACTTCAAAGAAATGGAAAAGGTGAATGGCCACTTTTCAGTTTTAAATGGCCCATATTACTCTGTGACCTAGAATTGTGTTTTGTTTATACGTATATGTATATTTTTGAGGAGGTAACAGCATTATAACACTGCTTAAAGCTCATAAGAGTCAATTTTGTGTAATATAGGACCTTTGAGTGATGTAAGCTAAATGTTGGTGTATTTTGTCTGGTGTTTTACAGAAAGTGGACATCACCAGCAGAGCAGTGTTGGACATCATGACCAAAACTACAGAGTACTTACAACCCAATCCAGGTAAACTGTAAATATAAGAAGTGACAATTGAATCAACTAGGATTCATGGTAGGATTCTGTTCAACGTTTTAAACACGTCTGGAACAATGATGGGCGACACTAGTGATTTTTGTTTCAATCAGGTAATACAATAGGAAGTACTGTTTTGTATTAAAATTCTTTGAGAGACTATTATTAAAGAGGGGGTATTTTATTTCTCTGTGGTATTAACTGCTAACACATAACATATTTAGAACACCATGCTACCTTTTTATTGTTTTTGACACTTTTTTTGACGCTCTCAGTCTCCCCTGCCTTTGCTCCCCACATTAAGTCACTCCCCCTTCAGAGCGCTATCACATCATACAATCATCATGCATCTAATAAAACTACTGCACATCACATCAGGTTTGTGAAGTTGCGGTGCACGGTTTTATCTCATGTTTTTATATATGTATGGAAAATTGCTGTGTGGGAGCATGGGTGACGTAGGGTTGTGGGCTAAACATTGCACTTAATCTTACAGCTAACTATAAAGATGGTTCAAATAGGGCCAGGGAGAGATCACTAAAATGCTCAGACATGTATCGATGACATATAAAACCTCTTCAGGCATATTTTTGATGAAGGAACAGTAGTTTAACATGGTAGAAAGTTCAAAAAATCTATTTTGCTTAATACCATCCATTTGACTTCACTTCACTCTTGCTCCAACTGAAACAAAAATTAAATGCACATCCAGATAAAGTAAAATATTCCAACAAGGATGACTAAATGATTCAAAAGTGATTACATTTGAATTATCTTGTTCTTTGTATGAGAAACCTCAGTCAGTGTCAATATCAATGTTTTGGCATTGATCCGCCCGTTGCTTGTCTAGGAGCAAAATTGTATTATGAACTGCTAAACTGAATCCCACTCATTCAGAAGAGTTTGTAGAGAGTCTTTGTGACTTGCTGAATACAACTATTTAAATTCTGATTTGAATTTGATTGTGATACAGTGTGCCACATGTGACTTACACCTATGTTTGCTAATCCTCCTTTAATCATTTCACTTTATTAACTGGAGATCGCGCTCAGATCATTATTACCGTCTGTTTCTGCAGTCAATTAAAATTCTGCATAAATTAAAACCTGTCTGTGTCTCTTCCAGCCTCCAGAGCCAAGCTGAGCATGATCAACACCATGTCAAAGATCCGGGGGCAGGAGAAGGGCCCTGGATACCCGCAGGCCGAGAGCGTTCTGGGGGACGCCATGCTCAAGTTCGGTCGTGAGCTCGGAGAGGAGTCGTGCTTTGGTCAGTTTCTCTAGTTTTATTTGGTGAATTTAGCATGTTTTGTCACAGTATTCTGCCCTCAGCGGTCAAGTATTCTGCAAGCTCACTCAGGGAGTTATAGTATGTAAGGTGGAGAGGCAACATGATTCCATGAGGCTTTAGTTAAAAACCCCAGAATATTTTCATGAGGATATATAGTCTTTATAGCCAAAGGAACATTTGTAGCAGGAATTCGCAGGCCAAATAAGAGTCAGGTTTTGGTGCAAGCCCACTCAGAGTAAGGTACATACTGAGGCTTTAGTTACACCAGTAATTTGTAATATATTTAAAATTGGTATTCAATATTTTCAAATATTTTGTATTTATAAAAAACAGTATTATGCCACTTTACCTTTTATTTGTACTTTGAAGTGATGTTATTACTTGAGTAAAATTATGGGCCATTCTTGGTTCCCACTGTGAGTGTGTATAGAGGTAAACAGGGCTGTAGGTTTTTAGTCGTTTGCCATCATTCGTGTCTAAGCTGATTGAAACATTTAGTCAAAACTATTAGTTGACTATAAGAGAATGAATGCTGTGAGTTAGCTAAATACACCGTTTCTTAGAACATTTCTTTTTAAATAATTAAAATTATATATTTGTCCCAATTATGACTTAATTTGTATAATATCTGTGATAAAACCTTTCTTTCCAAAGTTCAGCTTCTGCCTACTTCAGCGTTAACTACTATGTCTGTAGTTCTCCTTGTTCTTTCCTAGTGAGTGTTTAGATGGATGTGTGGCCTTAAGCAGTGAAGTTACACCTCAGGACACACATAAAGTACCTCCCCGTCGATGGTCCACAGACTGTAGTGATTAAATGACCTTGTGCTCCTGTCTCTCTCCCGTAAAGTGAAGATGTGTGCTGCTCCCTCAAGCCTCACTCTCCTGGATAGATAGATGGGGCTTGGAAAACACAGGGTCCCTCACGATTCGATACTACACCCAGTACATGGCTCACTATTTACTACAGAAATATATCGCACTTCAAAATGTGTTATCGTGACTGGCCTAATTGCACATGATGTTCTTATATATTTTGCTATTTTTAGAGGGCTTCTTTGTGATAAAATGCACCCTTTTTAAGCATCAAAACAGTGAATATGCCAAGGATCCTTTCTCTGAACAAGCAACAAAAAGCTGACGATATCTTGAGTCGCATTCCACAATATCAATACTGTATCACCAACTGTAGTATTTTTAGCACACCCCTAACAGATAGATGGATAAAAGGTGGTTTGGAGCAGATTGAGTTTTTGTGTTTGGTGCTGTCTGCGTCAGTTAAAAACAGCATAAATAAGATATGATATAATAACCATAAATTAATACATACATGAATACATTTCTGAGTTAAATTGTGTTGCTCTGTGCTTGTCCTGTCAGGCCTGGCCCTCCTGGATGCGGGCGAGTCCATGAAGGAGCTGGGGGAGGTGAAAGACGCTCTGGATATGGAGGTCAAACAGAACTTTATTGACCCGCTGCAAAACCTGCACGACAAAGACCTCAAAGAGATACAGGTGAGAGGAATACCTGGCAACAAATCACAATATCACCCACTGAATGAGGGATGGTTCAGTTATGTGGAACAGTGAACATTCAACTTTGTAATTACTGGGCCTATCCACATGAATCAAAAACTAGCACAGAGATATTAACCATAAACCAGGTCAACACAGCTGTAATCTGACAGTTAAAGTGCCCATGACAGATTGGAATACTCATTTGACTAAAACACAATTAAGATCACTATATTCCACTATATTATATAAGATACAGTAGGCTAAAACTCCTCTAATGTACACAGAAAGTATTTTTTGACAAATAAAAATAAAAGAAAATACTTTTATTTTGTTGAAATAATGTTTAAAGTATCGGGGAAATGTGTTTCTCATGTGTAAATTGTGCTTAATTTTTGGATTGAATTCTGCCAACAACATATTTTTCAAGTATTTTTGCAATTGCTTCTCGATTGTTGTAAAGCTATAGTAAATTTTAAAGGGGATACTTTTCACTTTTACTTCACTACATTTGAGAGCAGGTATCTGTACTTTCTACTCCACTACATTTTTGAACTGAACTGAGTTTTATAAAATTTTAAGACCTGCTGAAAAGGCTGAGGGGTTTATAACACGTTCATAATTTGAGCAAACAAAAATATACAAAGAGAAAACGTTTGATTCAGTTTGTATCAAAATCACTACATTTGAAGCTTTATTATATCTCAAAATCTGCATGAAATGTTTACTTTACTTTTTAAGCATATTTTTAAACAGGTACTTTAATACTTTTACTTAAGTAGAGCTTTTCACTTAATACTTTTACTCGAGTATTTTTTTGCCATGGTGTCTGTGCTTTTACTTAAGTCAAAAAATCGAGTACTTCTTCCACTACTGCTTTGTCATACACACTTTAAACAGCAAATTCTATCATAGAAATCTGACTCAATTTTAAATTATAGGAATTCATTGTACAATGTTGTGAAGTGACATAAACACGACCCATTTGGTAACAGTTTTCTCCTCAGAGTTTCAGTTTTATGCAGCTAAAATCTGGAACAGTCTTCCTGAAGATGTGAGACAGACCTCTACTTTGACAATGTTTAAATCCAGGCTCAAAACAGTTCTGTTTAGCTGTGCATATGACTGAAATATTTTTATTCTACACTCTTCTCTTTTAATGTTAATGACTATTTATACTTAGTCTGTATTGTGATTTTAATGTCTTTCTTATTCTGTAAAGCACTTTGAATTACTTTGTGTACAAATTGTGCTATACAAATAATCTTGCCTTGTCGATCTATAGCACCACTTGAAGAAGATGGAGGGGCGGCGTCTGGACTTTGACTATAAGAAGAAGCGTCAGGGGAAAGTCCAGGACGAGGAGATCAAACAGGCTCTGGAGAAGTTTGACGAGAGCAAAGAGATCGCAGAGCAGAGCATGTTCAACCTGCTGGAGAGCGACGTGAGTGACCACGTTTACAGTTTAAATCATTCACTCACTCAACTTATTTGAGATCTGTAGTAAAAAGAAGAAAACACATTGGAAAATGGGTGTGAAAAGATCGAAGTTTATTGTCAAACAAAAGACACTTTTTGTTATTTCTCAGTTCTACGATAAGATTTGAGTTGTGCAGCTTTGAATAAATAACTTCTATGACTCATAATAGATACAAACAAATGTACTATTTTTTTTTTTACTATTTTTATAATATTAAACATGTAGAATATTTTTTAATAAAGGAGCTTAACTTTGGAACTTTTTACACCAACACTACCACCACCAACAACAACAACAACAATTTTTAATTCTGATTTTGACTTAATGTGGAATGAATATTGTTGTTTCAATATTATCGTTTATCGTCTACATAAGCCTATCATGACAATTACAATATCGACTTATCGTTATGTATGAAAGCTGAAACTATATATTGTGTTGGGTTCAGTATTTATTGTGCGTCCCATTTCTTGGCAAAAATAGAGGGATTTTTGTAATTTCAGTTGTAATAAAAAAAAGATTTGAGCTGTAGAGGGTTGAAAAAGTAACTTCTATGGCTAAATATTGGTTCTTTATTTGCTGCAGCTTAGGCCTTTTAATGATGTTGTCTATTTAAAAATGGTTTGCTGGGATTATTTTTGCTTTATTTTAATCTTAATGAGTGGTATAAAGTAGATTCAATATCATCTTTTATCGCAATATTTCTCTCTAGCGACATGTCGTGCTTCAAAATGTGTTATCGTGACAGTTCTACATCTATCATCATAAACATAATCTAAACAATGCTGTACTCAGGAGTCTTCTGTAGTCTTAAGAGTGGTTTGATATTGTACTTGTTCTGGTCTGGCTCTGGTTAAAACCTGGTTCAGAACTTGTTTAGATCTGTTGTAGACCTAAAAACAGTTTCATCCTGGATTCTGTGTAGTCCTAATTTAGATGTGGGCGATTCAGGTATGTGGTAACTATAGCAACAACACAAGAAATGTACAATATGTTTCTGAGACTTTATGACGCTAAGGTATTAAAACATTTTGGTGAATCTGAACCGCATACCATATAACTGGTTAGCCTCCGTTTTGCCTTTCAACTTTTAATATCTGTCTAGGAAAATGTCTGCCTGATATAGATATGCTTTAGTCCTCAAGTATTTGTGTAAATGTGTAAATCTTTTGGTATTTCGCAATATATGATTATGAATACCACAATGCAATGTTAAATGTAAGACTTGAGTATTTATTTGTATTGTAAATGTGTTTCAGATTGAGCAGGTGAGCCAGCTGGCAGCTCTGGTCCAGGCTCAGTTGGAGTACCACAGTCGCGCCTCAGAAATCCTCCAACAGCTCTCCAGCAAAATGGAGGACAGGTCTGTACTCACCATACTCCGGGACCTTGCTCTTACTCTTACTGTACAAGTGCAACTAAATACCCTGTACCAAACACACTTCTATTGCTCAGACACACACCGATTATCAAAATATGAGAGATTAAAAGAGTGATTTTTACAGTCTTCAAAATGTGAAAAACTGAACTGCTTCATTTTAAACACTTTGCAGTCGTCCAAAGTTTTTCTGTACTTTACTAACACATTCTTAGCACTACGGTGACACCACTCTCTCCTCTCAAAGTTGTGAAATGCAGTTATAAAATGCATTGTGAATAATTAGGATGCTAACAACTTCTGATTCTTTGATTATGATTCTTGGCCAATAAAACCGAACGGCTGGATTTTCAGATGACATGACAACATTCTATCGGCCAATAGTATTTCATGCAGATGACAATATTGGTAAATTTTTGTAATCCAGTGAGTTCTTGGATCTGGTCACTTAAAGAAATGATCAGGTTCAACATTTATAAATTTACCATTTGGATATTTCATGGCAAAGTACAATGTGATTAATAGGAATAACTGGCCCGATCTGGGAGAGTGACATTTTAGAAAACCACCGTTTACATGAAAATAGCACACAGCAGATTCATGTTTACCACAAGAACTGCATATACAATATATCTTTACTGGGGAAAAAAAGATTTACTCAGCTACACGGAAATAAATTGGTTGCAGTCACTTTAATTACATTTCATTTTGTTTTGCAGGATAAAGGAAGTGTCCAGTAAACCGAGGAAAGAGTACACACCCAAACCACGCATGACCCTGGAGCTGCTACCCCCCAGCGAGAGCCACAACGGGGGCATCCATTCAGCCAAATCCCCGGGAAGATCACCAGGTGGGTCTTTACAGAGGGTGTATTATGCATAATTTACTTTTTGGAGCTTTCTACCATGTTATAATGTTGTTTCCTCATCAAAAACAAGCCTGAAGAAGAGCCAAAGATTACATTTACAACCGCTGTATGACTAAAGCGAGCTGCGACTGATATCAAGCCTGTCTGATATTTGGAGTCTTGGTGCAGAGTGAGCCCTCCTCTTGCTGCTTCTGTGATCAATCTCTGTAACCAACAGTAAACACAAGCGCTCCTTAGAAGAGCTCCGCCACAAACGACAAAAGCTGCTTCACATGAAGCTAAAGTTTGTGACTTTATCCTGTCTGCAGTCCTAATGCTGTCCTCATGCTCTTTCTATCATCAGCTCCATTTCATTTCGTGCCCATAATAATCCCATTGTGCCAGTTAGTTAATAAAGTTAGTCACTAGTTCTCTCATAACTCCCACTACACGGAGCTGGGGAGCGAGCTGAACCACTGTCAAAGACGGGGACAGTGGCGCTGGATCAGCTTTGATTGGCAGCTCGGGGCTGGGACAGAGCGGAGCAGAGGAGACGCGTGTCTCACATGTTTGGAGCTTCTCTGTTGGCAGCAGTGGTGAGAGGAGCTTAGTATTCATTCAGAAATAGGAAGAAGGAGCGAGAATGTCTATCATGTCATTCCTTTAGACTTGCAAATTTCTTTGACTTCTGAAAATACATAACAAATCCTGATCTGTGTCACTTCAGTTATTAATTTCATATTTTACATAACAGTTGGCCCTCAGCTAACCTGCAATTACAGAGACATTACCACACGGAGCTGGAGCCTGAGATTCACTCAGACGAACTTTCATTTTAATCATGACTGATGCCATATGATTTACAATCCTCATGTTGTGTAGTGTGACATCCAATACATTACTTATATTATAAGACAAAAAAATCTTGCAGTGGGCACCTGGCTTTACATGTTATCCGTGCATGTTTGAGTAATCTAGCAATCTTTCCCAAGCCCTATTTGAACCCTCCTTACGGTTAGTAGTACGATTCTGTCCAATGCTCAGCCCACAAGCCTACGTCACACATGACACACGACAGTTCTCTATAAAGATACAAAAGCATGATACAAAACAATACGCTACAACAAAGCTGATGCAATGTGCAGTAGTTTCATCAGCGGGATGCACGCAAAAGTTTTTCTTAATAAATATTTAATACATTCTTTTCAGTAAATACAGCGTTTTCAAAACAATAATCTAAATGTGTCATGTGTTATGTGCAATGAAAACCCCATAAATGCAGTAGTTTAATTTGCTAAACACATGCAGATTGTGTTGTGATAGTGCTGTGAAGGGACAGAAACCTCCCGGTCTGTCCTGGTCTTATTAAAGTGATATTTCAGTAGCGGTTGGTCAGCCTGTGTCCATGTGAGCAGGAGACATGAATGGAGCAGAGGCAGTGAGTCATGAGTTTAATATTGGACTCATTCAGACGCAGTACTCTTAAATGATCCTGTTTCATCTGAACATGGTCGACTCTCAATGGCACAAAAATAGCCCAAAACACAGGGACGGTTTCCATGACGACGATTGAAAACAGAAGCAATTTTCAAACAAAGAACATGTGCATTCAGTCAGATAGTTTTATTAAACCCATTTATTTCTGTTTTTAAATAAGCCATATTATATTTAGATCAACAAATAACAATGCAGAAGTCTGTCAGACGCATTATTGTGAAAAGGTCTTTCACAATGTGCTGTCTGTATCTAAATATAATGTGATTGAGAGGATCTGGAAGTGTGCTGTTAGCATGCTAGTTGTTGTTAACATTACCATAATGGCAAAACTCTGCTCTGGTCTTTGAAAGTTGTGAAAAGCGCCTAAAAACTCATCGCATCAAATAACTTGGACTAGTGCAAACTGTTTAAAGGGCCTCTATTGCACTATTTTTTTAAAATCTATGTTATGATGTTGTTTCCTCATCACAAACACACAGTACATGGAGTTGTTTTGTTTCATTCACACATGTTTAACTCACAAATCCTGCAGATTTAGGCTGAGCTCTTCTCCCAAACAGAAAACACTCCACCTTGTGATGTCATGTGGTAATACAGGAAGTGCTCCACTGCGTTTTTAAACTTTATACAACTTCACTAGAAACATTTGATCATTTCAGCTGTGGATTTGCCTTAATTGAAGTGCCAGCTATTGTTTTAGCCTCATTTAAACTGCTTCACTCCTCAGTGCACGGATGTTGATGTTAGAGCCTTTCTATTGACACTCAACTGTACAAAAGATAAAACAAAAATATTAAAAACTTCAAGATTTTGTATTAAAAGTTTCCATATCAACTGAATGAAACAAAACACAACTTTTCTGGTGAGGTAACAGCATTATAACATGGCTAAAAGCTCACAGTTATCATAATCTAGGACCTTTAAAATAAACTAGTTGATCATTACATTACTACTATTATAATTTTCCTTACGCTTTTCCGTAGCCCCCATGGACCAGCCGTGTTGCCGAGCGCTGTACGACTTCGAGCCGGAGAACGAAGGCGAGCTGGGCTTTAAGGAAGGCGACATCATCACCTTGACCAACCAAATCGATGAGAACTGGTACGAGGGAATGATCCACGGCCAATCGGGCTTCTTCCCAATCAACTACGTGGATATCCTGGTTCCCCTGCCTCACTAAACCACAACTACTTTCGCAAACTACAACTACCATGCCCTCTCTCTATCTCTCTCTACTTCTACTGTGCTCTCGTGCGATTCTGCTTAGACACAAAATGGCCGACATCGATTCATGGGACCCAAAATGGAGGAGGTTAGAGTTGTTTAAAAGTGGATTATTTCAAAGACAAGAGGAGGATGTTACAGCGGACAGCTTTGGGAGAGAGGCGATAAGTTTGGGGACGTTCCCAAAAGGCACGGTGGGGTTGTACGTGCATGTATGTGTCAGTCTACGTGTGTTTTCAAATGTTTTAGTTCAAATTAAGACGAAGCCAGCACAAATTCCTGCCTGACAACCTTTATGTGATGTTGTCCTCTTTCTATCTTTCCTCTCAGCAGCAGCTTAGAGCCACGGTAACAAGAGAGAATCTACCATTTGAATCAAAGGTTACGAGAGCAAAACCAGTCTAATCTGTGTATAAAACAACAATACATGACCAATAATACTTAAAGGAAATCATAACTTAATGGCTGCTGTCCATAGCTGTGGTTTTCACTCTTTTTCACTACAAATACAAAAGAAAAGACCCCTAACCCTCACCTGGTCCTGCCCCTCACCTGGTCCTGCCCCTCACCTGGCCTTTGTACACGCTCACCTACGCTCTCTGGTCTTCTTCTGACAGGACAAAGCAAGCACATTGTCACACAGCAGTAACATAGGTAGCATCTAGTGGTCATATGTGAGAATGCAACGGAGCCGAGTCCAATCTAATTACAGATGACAGCTTTAGAAGTACACTGTGTAACTTTTCTGGTTGCATATCTGCCACCTTCTTGTCTCCAAGGAGATGTCGTCTGTATGCTGAGATCAGGGCTGTTCAAACTGCAGCTCAGGGGCCAAATGCAGCCCTCAGACCGATTTTTGTTGGCCCTCATGCCTCCTCCTAAACTGGCCCAGTTGATCAGGAAGTATTTTTTATGACAAATTGAAGAGATTTGACCTCTGTAACCTGAATAACATCACATTGCATTGTGACACAGACCTACAAATAATCTTCCAAGTCTCAATATCTCTGTCAAACCTGTGTTAAATGCGCCATTTGACACAGTTTGGACACCCCTGACTTAGATTGTTTCACAGTAGGGCAATAAAAAGATATCTGGATTTTTTTTTTAAGTCGCAGGTTTATTGCCTTGAAAAACATAAATTCTTAGCAGGGTTGCCTCTCCACAGATCTGACCCGTTAACTTGGCCTTGTGGCGCCAAGTATGTGTCTCAATGATGATCGATCAGATTCCATACTGTGCATTATTCTACAGGCAAAGCGATTACATTTCTATGGGAACAGGTAGGATTCTGCACCTGAAAAGTTCCATAGTGCGTCTTTAAGCAGTTCTAAAGTCATTCTAAAACGGCTGAAAGAGTATAAGCAAGAGGAATGAATGAACTTTAATCTATAAACATCAAAAACTCATCATTTATCCACAAATATCTGGATGTGTTGTGGCTCTAAGTGCTGTACTATGACTGCTGTCTTTTCTTGTTGCCTTTTTGTGCGTTTTACTTGGCCCTTGATTTCTCAATCTCCCTAAAACGTCGTCTTCTCCCTCCTCTGTAAAAACAAAAACAGCACACCACAGAGCTACAGTCGGGTTTATTCGATATTTTTGTAAAGTCTCCAGTGATCCGTGACAATTTCTGCTCGAACGGACACATCTAGATCAAAACCTGTGACACCATTTCGTAACTTTCAGGTCGAACTTTGTAGAGCTCAAAATGAATTGATTTTCATATTTACTCATATGTAATTTTCTGATGGTGGTAGTGATGATCCGCCTCCGACTTGTCTCCATGGAGATGTTATTGCTTTGCCTGGAATGTTCCACAGTACGACATTAACCCCATTTACCTTGTATTTATCCAGTTACAGGTGTTTTCATAGCTAGAAATGTGCAATCTTAAAGTGACTAAACATGTAAATACCTAAATATCCATCTTCCTGCAGACATTTCATCTGGTTGGTTATTTTCTGAACACAAGGGCTACTGTTGGCCATAACCCACGCCAAAACAAGAGCGAAACAACAGTCTCGACTCACTCATCTCCAAAACAGACCAGTAACTGACCAATAAAGCCTTCGCATCAACTTGTCGGCATAGCAACCAAGTGTCACATACAAAAGCAGCTACGTTAACAACAAATAAACACTTAAAAGAACAACAAAAAGTGTCTAATCTCAACTAAACACAAACTATCAGATCATTGCACTATCTTTATATAAAACTTTATTCAGTTAGCGTAGTTTCAAGATTAAACGCAATCTGGAAGGCGAATTTAACCTAGAACGCAATTTAAATGGACGCAGTTAGCAAACCACAAAGGTAGCCATTTTGATTTTCTCTGCAAACAACAAAAATGTCCAGAATAAACTGCTAATCCTGTAGTTTAATTGTGTATAAACATGTTCTGAAATGTGATTGTCATGGTCCCCATTAGTTTGTCAGTTCAGATTTCAGTCTTTCAGTTGAAAATGTGAAATTTGAAGAAAATCATATTATTAAAACATCAGTTGCAAATGTCATCGCAGTGTTGTGAAAAATCACTATTAGATCCCTAAATTGTGCAACCCATACAATAGGACCAGTGTTGTTGCTCGAGCTAAATGATGTTAGCGTGTAATAGTTAGCGGGTGGTACTAGCTTCAAAGTGTCAAAGTTTACATTCGTTTGGCAGGAATCTGTGCTAGCGTGCGTAATGCTAAATGTTGCTAATTGGTGCATTAATTCAGTGTTGATGAACTAAAGTGAACTAGTTTGTGAAATATCAGCAGTATAAAACTATGATACTACCACAACTCTCTCCATCTGTTTGTGACCTTTACTTAATCAGTATCTTTTCTTAATATTTTTACATGTGCATATATTTAGAAGAGGATTAAATGCAGTCTTCTGTAAACATTTTGTATGAAAATGCAAGAGCTACTTTATTCCTAGGTGGTTGTTGTGAGCACACTCTTGGTTTGGAGAAGTACACAGAATTGCTACTACTTATACTACTACTTGTACTACTACTTCTACTACTACTACTACTACTACTACTACTACTACTACTATTTCTACCACTACTACTACTTGTGCTACTACTACTACTACTTTTGTCATTTGTACTTGTACTACTGCTAATACGACTTGTACTACTACTACTACTTTTGTCATTTGTACTTGTACTATTACTACTGCTAGTATCTGTACCACTACTTCTACTACTACTACTTGTAGTACTACTACTTTTGTCGCTTGTACGTGTATTACTACTAATACTACTTGTACTACTACTACTACTACTACTACTACTACTACTACTACTACTACTACTACTACTATTTTTGTCACTAGTACTTGTACCACTACTTCTGCTACTGCTACTGCTGCTTTTGTCACTTGTACTTGTACTACCACTAATACTACTACTACTACTACTTTTGTCACTTGTACTTGTAATACTACTACTACTGCTAGTACTTGTACCACTACTTCTACTACTACTACTTGTACTACTACTTTTGTCACTTGTACTTGTACTTGTACTACTACTACTACTACTACTACTACTACTACTACTTCTACTACTACTACTACTACTACTACTTTTGTCACTTGTACTACTACTTGTACTACTCCTACTACTACTACTATTAGTACTACTGCTAGGCATGAGCCACATTGTTTACAGAATACTGCGTTTCAGTCGCCTCTTGGATGTGAAGCTCAAAAGTGGAATAATGACACAATGCAATAAAGATGAACAATAACACGTCGTACTGAACTTCAACTCTGACCTTTGCCAAAACCTTTCAGCTCTTCAGTCCAAACAAACACTTTTACCGCTGGATTTTATTTATGTATTATTTTACATGTAACTGGACCTCCTTCTGTAGTTTGTGGTTTGTTTGAGACTACATTTTGGACTTTCTGGCCAGAGGTGGGTAGTTACATTTAGTCAGTTACATTTACCAACAGTTACTTGCTAAGTTACTCTTACTCGGGTAGTAGTTTTCCCAAATACTTTTTTACTCTTACTGGAGTAACTTCTTGAACCACTACTTTGAAGCCACATTACTTTTACTTGAGTGGTTTTTGGCTACTCTACATACCTCTGGCTCTTTTCCACTCCTCTTGTTACTCTGCGCATGTTACTGTTACCTTCATGTTTGCGTTTCAAATAGAAAAGTGCTTTATAACATTTTAAAGACTTGAGTCATTCATTTGTTTCTTTTTTGTCTTTTTTCTGAAGCTGGATTTTCTTTATTTTCTGGATTTCTGGGTTGTTCTTGTGCCCTCTTCATTTCGTATTTGATTTTTGGATTGTTCTTGTGCCTCTTCGGCGACACAGATTCTAACCTCAATGAGGGACTTGTACAGTGTTATTTTTTGTTCACTGGTTTCAAAACACTAACATTGTCAGACCACACCCACATTTACCAAAAACACTTCACCAATAGTAGATAATAGAATAGTAGTAATAGTAGAAAAAACACTAGTACTATATGTAGCCTGCACTCTTACTGTTTTTTTTTTTTTGTTTGTTTGTTTTACCAGTAATCACAACTGAACCTAGGTTGCCAGATCCTAACCTGACAGGACACATACAAGTTTTTCTCATACTCGGCATACGCACAGGCCTCATGTGAAAGCTCAGAGCCTCCATGTTGTGGAAAAATTACAATTCTAGATGCAAAGTAATCCATTTGCGAAGCCTGGTGAGTTTTGAAATACAGAAACATTTTTATGCTTATGTTACAGCAGATCCAGACAGGACAGGGCCCACACCCCCAGACTGGTAGGCTCCCGGCCCCCTGGTCCTCCCCCTTAGTCTCCGTCCCCCCCGAGCATCTGAGCTTTGCATATTTATACCAGAATGACAAAGACACATACATTTCAAAGCAGTGACTTTTGTTTCCCACCCATGAGATAATGAACTTTTACACCTGAGGACAGGACAAGACAATAGAGGCTTTTCTGGAGGATGGAGATGAAGCCTTCACACGTGTTAATGTCAGGTCTGGGTCTGGCACAGATTAAATGCTTTTAAAGACACAACAGGAATATATTTAAATTTCCATGACACTCCAGAATTCACTTTTATGTTTAAACCAATTGGATTTCAGCTTTGAACTTGGCTTGCTGATTGGATAACCTTTTTCAGAAAATTTGAATCCTTTTTTTTTTTTTTTTTTTTTAATCAGCATTAGAACTGTTATCTGCAAAAGATATCCGAGGACATCGACAGGTCAGGTTTATGAAATCTTTCCTTTAAAGTATTGATCAGTTGTATGTTGACAGTGAAGTGGGCGTGGTCTGACATGCTGTGTTGCGTTTACTGTCCGCCTTGTGGCTGTGTAAGAATGGCCTTTGCCTCTGAACCTGTGTTTTCTGTGGGCTGTGTGTGTGAGGGGTAAAGTACACACTATAGTCTAATCTATGGACTGTCTGTACAGAGTATTATTTATTATTTATTATTTATTTATTTATTTAAGTGTCATATTTATTGATCAGGCACCAGTTATCAAGACATTTCTGCTCCACAAAGACGGCACAAATCAGATATTATTAGGTTTACCCTAGTTTTAGACTTGGTTTAGTTCAGTTTCAGACTTGGGTTTGACCTGGCTTGGCCCCGGTTAAGATCTGTTAAATTCATGATTAATAGACCTACATATATGTTTGGTTTTGGACATGGTTTAAACCTGATTAAGTCCCGGTTTAGACCGAGTTAAATCCTGGTTAAGTCCTGGTTATGAAGTCCTGTTTTAGACCGGGTTAAGTACTGGTTTAGACTCGATTAAGTCCTGGTTAAGTCCCGGTTAAGTCTTGGTTTAGATCGGGTTAAGTCCTGGTTAAGCCCTGGTTTAGATTGGGTTAAGTCCTGATTAAGTCTTGGTTTAGATCAGGTTAAATCCTGGTTTAGATTGAGTTAAGGCCTCATTAAGTCTTGGTATAGATCGGGTTAAGTCTTTGTTTAGACCGGGTTAAGTCCTGGTTTAGACCTGATTGAGTCCTGGTTAAGTACTAGCTTAGACCTGGTTATGTCCTGGTTAAACCCTGGTTTAGACCGGGTTAAGTCCTGGTTTAGACCTAATTAAGTCCTGGTTAAGTACTAGCTTAGACCTGGTTAAGTCCTGGTTTAGACCTGGTTAAGTCCTGGTTAAATCCTGGTTTAGACTGGGTTAAGTTCTAGCTTAGACTCAGACAAAGTTGGATTTAATCCTTATTTAGAGCTGGTTTGTAACAGTTTCCATTGTTAATCTCATTGGTTTATTCTTAGCCAAAGCGGATGTAACCCTGGTTTACTGAACACAGGTGTTAGTCCTGCTTTGTCCCAAATCAGCGATGCATTTTTCAATACTAAACTTTTCAGATTTTGTAGTTTTTACTGATTTAGTCCCATTTAATTGCAAATCAAAGTTATTTTCTAGGTTTTATCTTTGTGGAGCAGTTTGGATTTGGGGTTTGGGCACATGTTTGGGGCGGGCATTTGAGGTGTGCTCATTGAATAGCTGTGATACTAACTGTTGCTCTCCTTGTATTGGACAATGATATATAAGACCACTGTATGTATATCTGCTTGTCGTGAAGATGACTACAATGTAATGACAATAAAGATATCACTATGGCAATGTAATAATGCTCATTCTGTCACTTTATGTTATATTTCAGGTGCATTCACTGTTCACACTTGCACTCACACATCCTTAAGCTTCCTATATTATGTAAAGTGACTCTTGTGAGCTTTTACCCATGTTATAATGCTGTTACCTCATCAAAAAACTACCTGGGGTTGTGTTTTATTTCATTCACATGTTTTGAGTAAACCTAAATTATTATTAGAATATTATTTAGAGCAATAAAACCAGAATAAACACAAAATGCAATGATCCCTACTTTTGGCATTGTTGTATTAAAATTGTCCATTATTTGCACAATGGCCCATATTTTCTTTCTGGACTGGCAGGAACACTAACAAAAATAGTTTACATTACTATCATTGTATTTATTCTTTAATTCAAAGTTTTAAATCTGAACTTAAATAAAATAAATATCACTTATATAATAGTCTACTTTCTGGGTTAGAGTTAGTGTTAGTGGGTTATGGGTTAGGGTTAATTCTGGCCAAGTCTGAACTTGTGATGAACAATCAATCTAATTGTTACATAACTAAGTACAGTACAGTGCAAACATTAATAATCAACAGCGCCATCTTCTGGGCAAAGATAATATGGCTTAAGATATCACTACCCTGCTCCATGTACAGTACACTACCTGTCAAAAATCAGGGGACACTTGCTTCATTTTTCTGTGTTTGTTTGCTACTTTTGCTTTGTTTAGCTTCATCACAAAAAAAAATCCGAGAATTCAATAATTTAAATGTCCACAGGGGGCGCTTATGTTTGTTTTGACTCTGCGCAGTTTCCCTCCAAATCCTGCCTTCACGTACTCCCGAAAAAATCAAACGGTTTTGTGTAAAATGTTTCAGTTTGAACTTTTTTGCTTTTAAACTTGGCGTCAAGATAAACAAGAGTGTACAAGATAATACACTTTAAAATGTGGTTCCTGTAAATGTTTTTCCAGTTATTTGAATTCGTACATTTGCTACTTTGTGTTCTCTTTCTATCACTTTTAAAAACAAGGAAATAAAAAATACGTTAAAAAAAATAAAATATGCAGTATGAATAAATATAAATTAAGAGTATTTTATGTGTATGGATATTTAATTGTTTTGGGACCTCCACAGTACCGATGTAAGATAAACATTTTGGGGGTTATGTGAATTTCCCTCAAATGTCCCATGGTCTTTTAAAGCAGCAAACGGTTTGACCCATTTTTCACACGAAGCTTAAACGTTTCATCAAGTTGGACAGAGCCAGATAGGAAACAGGCCGCTCCACCGTCAGATTAAAGTGGGAATTGTACTAAGATGTTTCCATAAAACACTTGGGAAGATGAGCATGAGTTACAAAAAAAAAAAAAAAAAAAAAAAAAAAAAATTCTAAAATGTAGGCCTATAGAAAAAAGATGAAGATGTATGATCCAGTGATTTATTTTGTAAAATATACTGTATTAGAGTGTGTCAAAAATATCAAAAATCAGACATTAACTGATGCTAAAGCTAGTATCAAAACTAAAAAGTCACACATTTTCAGGACAGTAATGTACCTTTCCTAAATATTTTTAGAATGATCTTGAGCTGTATCAAAACAAGTATAAGACACACAGACTAGTATACACACATGGACCACTATGGAACCTACCTGGACAACTGAAGGATTATATAGATATAAGGCCACATGGTAATTTAAAAGAAAGTACTATGATATGATGTTGAAAATCACAGCCTACTGTCTAAATAAAGAGCGTTCTTTATTATCATCATGGTATCACAATCAGTATTGAGTATCAAATCTATCCAGTTTCAAATTTTAGTATCATGACAACAATATATTGTGGTGGATTGAAAATGAATTCCATTATCAGACCCAAATTGATAGGGGTTTCTCCTTGCCCACACAAATCATTGTACTATTTAGTCTATTACATTTTCCAGAAATTGTACCCCACCTGGTCACAAATGTACAGACCATCAGCCTCCAAAATTGTAAAAGTGCCCATAATCGTACCACTGCTTTGCCTAAATCCAAATATTCAGAGTGTCTCATAAAGTGTGTAAATTTCCATGGACAAATGTTAAGTTACAAATCAGATCTGTGAAGAGGCACCCTCACTCACAGTTTTTGAGAAATAAAAAAAAAAAAAAAATGTTTAATGCCATACTGTGGGATTTTCCAGGCAAAGCAAGACAAGCTCCACTAACAAGCATCAGTGATTTCAAACGTGTTCATTGTTCCTTTTTCTCAAAGGTGATTGAAAGGAGCCTGACGCCCCACACGAGCAGGAACTAAGGACTTTTATGGTGAAATCTGAAACCGGAAGTCCTCTCTGTTATTCATCTGCCTTCACTGCGGCTCCTCGTGTTTTTACCGAAGAGAGAACCACGAAGAAATACTTTACGAGCCAAACTCAGACCAAATACAGCCGAAAATGGACATGAAAAAGAGGCTCTCGCTGGAGTTGAGGCACCGGTCCCCTTCGGAGGTAAGAGTCGGGTTCCGCGCGCTCTTTTTCCGCGTAATTTATCCATAGACCCGGTTAGTGCTGCTGGAGGAGGAGTCTTCGAGCACATGGCTGATGTCTGCAGCCTTGGAAATGTTTTAAAATGTCCAGAATGTCTTAAATTTACTGTAAGATACGCGTTTTGCTGTAAAAATTGAAGAAATTATTATAATCTTGTTACAATCTGGTTTTACGCACTGGAACTGGTTTTACGCGCAGTTGTGCCGCTCGATAACTGCAAGTCACAGCTCAGTTTTATCTTCATTTTGGTGCACAATACTTGCAAATTATTCCCCCTTAAATCAAACGTGATATAATAAACAATTGCTTGGTTTATATCTTACTTATATGGCTAAAATGTGTTGCAGGTTATGCGTAAAAATCTCCTCTCGGGCCCGACTAGTTTCTGACGCCTTGTTAAATTTTATTGCATTTGTTCAACTCTAATAAGTTTATCACTGAATGTTTCACGTAAATAGATGAACTAAATGGCCTAATAATTATACTACTAACCAAAGTGTAAGTTTTGAAATGCAATGATACTTTTGGTGCACATCATGATACCGACTTATTTTTCTATTTTTCCATCTGCAGTGAGGTTTGTGGGTTTGCTAGATCTCAATCTAAATCTAATCTAAATATACTCTAAATCTAAAAGTTCTATTCTGTGACTCAAAATAACTTGGATAGATATCGGTTTGTAATAAATAATCTTACTGTTTATGTTGCACCCTGCATTACCCAGGGATTAGTCGGAGCCCGAGTACGAAGGCGCGTAGCTAGTAACATGCTAGTTGGCTAAAACGCTACAATTTCTTACTTTATGCTAACATGGGGCTATCTTAAATCACAAAATTATTACAGGACAAAACATTAGGTTGAGTAGATTGATTACAAATGCTTAAATGAGTGAAAAAATGAAATTAAGTGTAAATAAGTGTGATAAATATGCGTTAGCTATGTGGCTAAACGGCAGGGACACGTTTGTATTGAGTTTACCAACAGCAGGTGGATGGACAGCAGCACTTTTATGAAACAACTGAACCAATATTAACGTTGTACATTTTATACCAAAAGAAATTGCCTTTGTATCTTTTGAATTGACTATTAGATATAGCCTTTACCAAACGAGTAAATAATATCTCTAAATTCACGTTGCATAAGATAATGATGATCATGTTCTAATGTGCTAATAAAAAAAAAAAAAAAAAAGTCAAACAAAAAAAAAAACCAAAAAGGTCATTTCATACAATGTTTTACTCTTCTTTGCCTGCATAAAACTGTCATCAATACTGTATCTCAATTCAAAATGGGAGGGGGGATTATTTAGGGAAAGTCCTGTTTGTAGCAGTGCAGTAGAAAAGTTTGTGGTAACAGGATGACAGTTGTGAGTGACTCATAGTGTAAAAAACACCATCTTTTGTTCTTGTAAAGGTAAAGTAGGCATGATCTTAGTTATTCTTCATGATGGTTAAGAGTAGGAGTGAATAATATGACAAAAAAAAATGAATAAACGTCAATCATAGTAAAGGTACTGAACCAGGCCTCTCACGATAAGTAACTATAGATGATAATCGATAATATTGCAACTAATTCATGCCACTAACACAATAACCCAAGAGCAGATTTAAACCATATAAAACTAATCAAAATCTGCAATATTATTTTTTTAAAAATCATGCGCTGCAATAAACAGCAGAATAAAACTCTCTAGTACTTAGTTTGCATCTGTAATGAGTCATCGAAATTATTAATTCAACCTTAAATCTTATCATCTATCCAAAAAATAACCAAAAAATGTCCCCGTAGTGCAAAGAAAACACACACACAATGAAAACTGATCACAAAAAGATCTTGTTCCAGGCTGATATAGTAATTATTGTGACAAGCCTATACTGAACATTTTTAAAGATGCACCAAGTAACTTTTCTGGTGGTGGTGGAGTTTGCTTGTGTTCATAGAGATGTAGATAGATAATCTAATACCTTGATCTAGTAGAACTTTCGAGGTAAAGCAATAGCATGTCAAGCAGGTGGTGGAGGTCAGTAACTTTACTGCATAATCATTTTTGTCACATTGTCCACTCCTTTTACCAATTGTTGTGAAAAATTATTAAGATGAGGGCTACATAGAGTTTATCTTTGAGCCGTGGCTGTGGGGCTGTGCTATATGGGGGAAAGTATCACCTTCTTTTCCCCCTCATTGATACATTTTTTATTTAGTCTTTTCAAAAACTAAATGGTCTTGGTTTCATGAACACAAGCAATACACACTTTTAATCTGTGTAATTTAGCACAAAAAATAAACTAAATTTATTGCGTCTGCTCCAAATCACATGTTTATACTGACCGAGGATTGGCTGAAGACTTCTCAAAAAAACCCAACCATATCATTGACGATTAGACATGACTAAATCGCGACTTCGGTGTTTCGATTAACGGCCATATACATACATAAAAATGTTTAGTACTTTTGTATTTTAAATGCTGTAATGTTTTCATTGTAGATGAAGGAGCTGGTTCTGGACAACTGTCGTTCGAGTGAAGGGAAGATCGAGGGAATCACAGAAGAGTTTGCAAACCTGGAGCGTCTCAGCCTCATCAACGTCGGTCTGACCAGTGTCGCAGAGCTCCCCAAACTTCAAAAACTCAAAAAGGTTTGTACTCCTCCTTAGTATTTATTTTATATTTATTGTAAATGACAATTTAAACATTTTAAAAGAAAAATTCTAATCTGTTAACTGGACAGAAAGCTATAAGAGTGAACCAGTTGACAGATTAGAATTTTTCTTTTACTATGGATCATACCTGGACGACTGAGGGACACAGACATTTAAACATATGTCCATCATATGGAGCTCAAAAGTCCCTCCTATTTTAAAGTTTGGTCTGGTTCCAGAAGCAAAATTTCCATAAATGTTTCCCATATAGTTCAAAGGCATCACAGAGGCTAACCAGCTATGCAGTGACCAGTATCAGAAACGCGGCTGTTTTTAGGTCTTTTATGCGACTATTTTTGGTGTGAAGGTCTACCACCTTGAGAATGCTCAATCTCTGATCTCAGAAGTTCTTGGATGGGAGACTGCTCGGAGTAGCAGCTGTCACAGTGGGGCGCCAATGGCTCTAGTAGAAACTGTTGTTGTGTCCTTACGGAAGACACTTCACCCACATGGCTTAGTGTGGTGTGTGTTATTGAATGTTTAGTTGGTGCAGTTTCCCTTCCATCAGTCTACCCCAGGGCAGCTATGACCACAGTAAAGTACCAGCACAGAGCACAGAGCATAGAGTGAATAATTCACTGTAAAGTACTCCGAGTGTCATAGTCTATAAACTCGCTATATCAGTCCAATGCATTATTATGATCGTTATTAATAACCCCACATTGTTACTTGGAAAGCCACATGTTTATTGACACTGGTAAAGTAAAGTAAAAATAATCTAAGTGCTCTCATTGCGTCTCCCTGTATAAATAAATCAATCAAATAAAAGATGAAGTTTAAATCTGTCAACTGGACAAATCGCTGTAGGAGTTGTGAGGAGATGTTTCGCTGCTCATTCAAGCCGCTTCTTGAATGAGCAGCAAAACGTCTTCGCTCCTACAAGAATTTGCCCATCTGACAGATTAAAACTTTGTCTTTTGCGGTGGATCAGACCTGGACGACTGAGGGATTACAGTCAGTCAATCAAACTTTATTCATAGTCTTTTACAACACTCAAGTTGACCAAAGCTCTCTCCAAAAAACCCAGCACAATATAAGAACATTAAAAACATTAAACAATGGAATAAAAACAAATTGTACAAAGTGTAACTGCATTATTAAGTGTTAAAAGACAGTCTGAATAAATAGGTTTGAGCCTGGATTTAAACCAAAGTCTGTGATAGTGGCAAATCAGGGGGCAATTTGTTCCAAAGTCAGGGGCCAGTGACAGAGAAAGCCCGAACATCCCTGTGTTTGAACCTGGCTCTGGAGACTTCCAGCAAAAGTTGGTTGCTTGACCTTAATGCCCTATTTGAGCTCTGGACAGACAGGATAAAGATAAACAAAATAAAATAAATCTGTATTTTGTTTTGCAGTTGGAGCTGAGTGACAACAGGATATCTGGGGGTCTGGAGGTGCTGGCCGAGCGACTGGTGAACCTCACACATCTGAACCTGAGCGGGAACAAGTTCAAAGACATCAGCACCCTCGAGCCACTGGTGAGGGCCACATTTAGTTTATCCATATAATGAGTTTGTTCACTTCTAGTATGTACATGAACCAGCTACAGACTGAACTGGTCTGCTTTGTTCATTTTCAGTCCTTTGAAATGACCAAGATTATGTTTTCACTGAAATGTATCTCTCGCGTGATAAAACTTGAGCCTGCTTTTGTAGTCTCCACGTTATGACGGTGATTGTCTTGTACTTGCTACATTTCGATCATCTTTGGTTGTGTTTGTTTTTACCAACCTCTTTGTTCGATTGGCAAATATGATTTATTTTAATTCCAGTATGAGCAGCATTGAAAATTATAAAAGTGTCACATTTATCTTGATTACAAGTAGACAAATTAAATATTCAAACACAGATGTCAGCAGACTTGTTTCTATTAAGTCATTTTAGATGAATATTACAATTTTAAAATGTCCAAATGATTACATGATGATCCCTGGTGTAATAGATTATAACTATACAGCACCCACAAGCACAAAAGGTCTTCTTTAAGATTACACTTCAAATTCATTTTTATTATTACTGCATTTTTAATATTTCTATTAGAAACAATATACTTAATATTTACAGTCTGCATATTTTCAAAACAACAATTGCATGTGATCCATTTTTCCGATATACTAACTATAACATAACTGTATTTTTTATTTATTTATTTTTGTCTAATAAATACATTTAAAAATAAATAAATTTTCTATGTTCCTTTAGAAAAAGTTGCCTCAGTTGAAGAGCCTGGACCTGTTTAACTGTGAAGTGACAAACCTGGCGGATTACAAAGAGTCCATCTTTAAGCTCCTCCCACAGCTCACGTATCTGGACGGCTATGACATCGACGACTGCGAAGCGTCCGACTCTGAGGCAGACGGGGTCGAGGATGAGGACGAAGGTCTGGGTCAGGACTTTAGGCTTGATTATCAATAATAAGGTTGCACAGATCTAGACTACAGGGTTAGCAGTTTTTTTATACAGAATAAAACAGGATATTTTGTTTATGGAGGAGATGATACTACTTTACTAGCTGCGTCCATTTAAATTTTGATTGACTTGCAATTAATTTTGCAGCCATAGATTGTTCCTTTCTATGTGTAATTGTAATTCTTTCACATTTGCCTTCTGATGCTATGAAATATTCACTATTTGTGGTTCATATTGTAGAACTGAGACAGGACTTTCTCTGTTTGAAAGTAAACACATTTTTGTAATTCAATGATCAAGGTTTGTTTAAGATTGAGTATTATGTTTTAGTGATCTCTCCCCTGCCCTAATCAAACCCTCTTTACAGTTAGCAGTACGATTCTGTCCAATGCTCAGCCCACAAGCCTACATCACCCATGCTCCACTCAACAATCTACATAAATGTACAAAAACATGATACGAAACTACTCACAGCAACTTGACAAACCTGATGCGATGTGCAGTAGTTTCATAAGAGGAATGCAGGCTGACTGTAATGTCATAGCACTGTCAAGGGGGAGTGACTCGATGCAGGGAGCAAAGGGAGGGGAAATTCAGAGTGTCAAAAACAAAAGTGAAACATATTAAAAGATGTTAATAACTTGTTTTTGGCAAATACAGCTTTTTCAAAACAATGAAGGATAACATGGTGATCTAATTATGTTGCGTGTTAGCAGTTAGTACTCCATAGAAGTAAAATATTCTCTTAAAAGCACTGCCTGCACATTCTGTTTGTAAAGAAATGCTGCTGAAATGGTTTATGTTTACAAATTGCATAAATCGGTTCCCAGTGCAAAAAATACTTGTGAATGTTGTCTTCAAAAATGGTCATGTTATATAAATTAAAGGTACTTTTCTGGGGTAGGTTCGCCACCTGCTGGTCTCTGTGAAGATATTCTTGATTTACTTTTTGTCCCTGTCCTTCTCTTCCCATTGCCACCATTCTGGGCTTTATTAATGTTTTCATCCTTTATGTCTTAGAGGGTGAGACTGAGGACTTTGAGGACGAGGAGGAGGATGATGATGAAGATGTAGTAGCTGAAGAGGATGATGACGACGATGAAGATGAGGTCAGAGTTTAAACTGAAACAATTCATGACTAAACATTATTTGTGATTCAAGAGAGGCCAAAAACATGTCATGAGATTAGAATAATTTTTGGTGCACTTTATTTTTTGTCCTGAGGGGGGCACCAGAGATGCTCTTTTCTACACTGTTTCTGAGTTAATAGATTTTTAAATTATCTTTCTTTTCTCCCCCCAACTCTATTAAAAAGTGAATGTATTAGTGCCTAAGTGAGTGCTGTAATTCAATGTTTAATTCTCATATTTTGTGTGTAAGGATGGAGAGGTGAATGGCGACGTTGACAGTGACGATGACGAGGAGGATGATGACGATGAAGACGATGATGGTGAGTCAATCTGAAATGCATCTTTTCTGGAGGTGGGACGTGCCACGAGATTGCATCCTGAGACATGATGAGATTTTGTGTGAAGAAGGGCTTGACCCTGAAATGTCGCTCTTGATACTAAAATAATAAAAAAAAAACGGGGAACTCCAGTGCAGTACATGAGAGTTTGACATAAATGACTAGGGATGAGATGACATCTTGCTAGACCAAATTGCCACGTGTTTGTGTGTCAGTGCTAATGCTAACTTTTATTAAAACGCTGAATGTAATATAACAAAATTTTATTTGTAGTAAGGACAACCCAGTCATTTTTAGGTGTACATTATTTCAGGCAGTGGCGTTTTTTAAATATTTATTAAACTCCAGAATTAACACCAACACACAAAGCTGTACCTTTTTTAAAGAAGTGGTCTCCTTAACACATCAGTGACCACCCACAGCTCCATGTCCACTGCCTGATCTGTCAGGACTCTGCAAAAACCTCATACATTACATTACAGCAGAAATGGCATTGTTGTATCTCTGATTGGAACTAGCCAGCCACCCTTGTGCAGAGCTAATTACTGAATGTTGCTCTTCACCTCATTTTAGGCTGCTTACTGCACTACCACCCCCACTCACCCCCCAAAATACTCTTTTCCATTACAAGTCATAATTGCAACGCATTTTTTGGAGCATCTTTTACTATTTTAGAGTTGTTTTTATTGCACATAACTGATTCTTGTGAGCCTTAAGCCATGTTATAATGTTCAATGCTCATCAAAAAAATACCATGGAATTGTTCTGTTTCATTCACACGTTTGAGTAACCCTTTATTCTTTGGTTGTCAGTATCTCCCAAAACACCTTGTGATGTCATGAAGCGGCCCTTTAACTGTAACTACTTCCTGTCCACAGATGAGGACTCTTCTCCAACTAAAGGAGAGAAGAGAAAGCGAGACGGGGAGGACGATGATGACGATGATGACGATGACGACTAAAAAAGACCGACCCCCGTTTCCAGAACCACGTGACCTCCCTCTGACCCTGCTCACCTGCATCACATGACCTCCTCAAACACCCAAACATGGCCGCTTTCAGTCACTTCCTCTTCCTGGTGCTTATACCCTGTTCAACTTTATAGAAACTTTAAATTTGACCTCCAGACTGCAAAAAAAAAAAACTCTACAAAATTTAGCTTTATAAACCATAACTGTATGCACATTGTCTATAAAGATCCACTATGTAACCTTTGGTGGAGGGGTACCACACCTACTTCTGACGTTATCACTTTGCCTGGAATATTTCACAGTATGGCATTAAATCTATCTTCACAGAGATGAGCTTGTGACACAACCAGGCCAAGTCATAGCTCAGATCTGTGGAGAGGTGACCCGGCTTACAGTTTGAATGCATTTAAGGCATTTTTTTAGCAATGACAAACCCCTGTCTTTACTCATTTATTCAATTGCAGACACTTTTAATGCCATGCTGTGGAAAATTCTCAGACAAAGCAAAGGGTGGACAACCACAGAACACTGGAAAAGTTACATAGTGCATCTTTAAGCGCTCTTTAGTCCCTCAACTGGCAGCTTAAAACCAAGTAATAGGACAATGATTCCAAAACGATTATAATACGTTGTGCATATTAAAGTGGTAGTCTCGTATTTGTACAAAAGTGGTCTAGGTAGGATACGCGAGCATGGGTTATCGTTTTTCCTTCAGTAGTTGATCGTCAACAGTTTTTGGAGTAGCAGATGGGAGCAGTGAGGTTAATGTTAAAAATATAGCTTTTATCGGCTGCCAATTCTCCTTTCATTGCTGGTGCGTTCCGTTAAAAAGAATTATGGTCAATTATTTAAACGTTTTTATTTTGTTCGTTTATGCTAATCTAGAAAGCAGCTCTCCCCAAAAAAGGTTCCGCAATGTGGAATTAAATAAAAAAAAAAAAACTAAATTGGGGACATTTTTTGGAGCAGCTATTGCGGTCCTTATTATATGAAGCACACAATTTATTAAACATATTGGCCTAATTATAAGCAGTGCGTGAATCCTCTTTGTCATAGCTCCAATCTGCCATCCCAAAAAGAAAGCATGCGAATGTCTATCTACTGAAGGCAATAGGTTGTGTAGAAAAGTGAAATAAAAGACGACCATTAACTATCCTAAATTAAAGAAAATTCATTACTCATAATTTTGTTGCGGCCAATCGCGCTCAGGGCAAATGTTTTCTCTCTCTCTTTCGCCAAACAAGAGCTTTTTAAAATAAATATTTTTGCAGAAAAATAAGATTTTGTTGAATATGCTTTTGTGTGGTTGTCGATCCGTTCATACACTGACTGGCTTTTGTTTGTTTTTTTGTTGTGATTTTTTTTTTTACTTTTCTGTAACTTAAAGGAAAATCCAAAAATAAATACTCAAAAGGACTTTGTAAATAAAATCTTAACATTTTGTGACATTTTCTTGAGGTTTTTGGGTTTCTTTCTTTAGAAATTTGAATTCTTTGACATTCAGAAATTATTTGTAGTAAACTTATCTTAGCGAGGATAAGTGTTTAAGACATGTTTTCATATTTTTCTAATTATGACTTCATTTGGTGGGATAGTACCTGTGTTAAATCCATATAATAGTTTAACATCAGTTAAGTGGTAGTTTGAGAAGAAGAGTCAAAAAATACAGGAAGTAGCACTGAGCTCTAAAACATTATACCTGGAAATTCCATCCAAAATACAGATAATTACTGCAAATGGGAGGAACACATTTTTCTGGCAGTTTAAACCTTTGTCTAAGAAAATGAAGCCGCTGTTTTTATTAGTCTAATGACAACAATAATTTAGAGGAGTGTTGGTCCTTGTTAACATGGTTGCTATGGATGTCATGTCTGATACCCTTGTCCAACCAGGAAGAAAACTTCACCAAACTTGAATGACTAGACAAAATTAGGAGAGATTCTTAGAAATATTATGTTAACTATGTTTAAGAGAAATGAGTAGTCTAACCTGTCACATACACTAAGTCAGAATACACCCAGTTCAATTGAATTATTACCTTTATAGTAAAGTTCCTGTTTTTTGTACTTTGGATTACACAAATGCATTACATTTCTCAAATTATCTATTAGGGTGGTCAAAAGTATTGAAAATCAGCTACTCTAAAAATTCTAAAATTCTAAAAAATTGTATTGAAACTAGATATTCATTTGAGCAAGTATCGATACTAAAAGAAAGTCATATTTACAGGACAGAAAGGAACCTTTCCTGAATAACTTTAGAATGATCTTGAGCTGTATCAACATAGTCCCTCCAGCGTGTCCAGGGTCTTCCCCGGGGCCTCCTCCCGGAAGGACGTGCCCGGAACACCTCCCTAGGGAGGCGTCCAGGGGGCATCCGGAATAGATGCCCGAGCCACCTCAACTGCCTCAGTGCACCCCCTGTTCAATTAAAGCTGTACCGTGGAACTTTTATGCTAAAAGGTCCACCACCTGCGTGTCTGCATGTACATTTTATAGCTTTGTCTGCAATGTTACACTGCATTTTTCAATCACAGGCAGAGATTATTATATTTACTTTAATCACTTTTTAGAGTATTTTTCTTGCAGCATAGTTTTAGTCCTACTCGAGACTACAAGTAACAAAAGCTTTATGTTGATATGATTTGAACCCTTATGTATCTTGCACCGCTACTTCAGATAATGTACTTATAGTTTTTCTAATTTTGTGTCTGTCCTTTGAAAATACCAATTTCATTTTTTTTTCATTATTTTTGAAGATATTTAACCTTCAAATTACAATAGCTTCAATTTATAACTCATCCGTTTCCTCCCGACACTTACTGTTTAAGTTACTCTTACATGAGTAGTATTTTTCCCAAATACTTTTTTACTCTTAATTCATTTCTAGCACGACAATTTTGTACTTCTACTTGAGTAATATTATTTTGAAGTAACATTACTCTTACTTCAGGGCATTTTTTTGGCTGTTCTACCCACCTCTGCTAATTACAAAATGGATATAGTTACTTCTGCGTGTTTCTATGACAATACTACAAGCATAAAGTATCACTTGTGAGCAGGACAGCCGCCTCTATTAATGGAAAGCTTTGGTTCACACACAGAGGTCCGACCTTCCCGGCCAGGTAGAGCATGTTTGTGTCGGGGTCGTAGAAAGGAAACAGGACTCCAGCCGCTCCGTCCAGGTCCTCCTCATACAGGGGCTCGGACAGGTCCTCCTGAATAACACAGGGGAGCACTTTACTGTTATAGTAAAGCTATCATGAGAGCGTTGTCACGGTAGTAACATTTTAAATTTAATTTCAACACAACGGATCAGGTTGCTTGATACACAATGCCAATTGATACATCAATTATAATGTTTTAGTCAACTGAAGAAATTCTTGGTCGAATAAACATTAAAGGCTGTCCTGCCAATCAATTCATAAAAAGGGACGTAGCAAAAGCTCTCAGATACATAGATCTATATACGAAGACTATTACGTGTCTCTCTGTACCTGACACAAACTGCACTTACAAGACTACAGCTGCATGGGAGTATATGCAAAAACAACTACAACTGGTAGTGTGTTTGCCCACTGATCTGAAGGTTGGTAGTTTGAATCCTGGTCTCGACATAAACATTCCTGGTTGAGCGGATAGATCCACTGACCCTCAGGCTGGCGGTACGATTCCATTTTCCACAGATGAATGCTGTTGTTGTGTTGGAAAAGTCCTATGTGACCATTTACCATTTATGCAGTAAAAAGTACAAGAAATAATGTATTTATACAGTGATTAAACTTGTTTAGTTTAATTAGCCTTTTTATACATACATACCAAAAATACTTGATGAAATACTTATACATGTGATCTAAATAAAATAACTGGTTGGCTAATACATCTTTTGGTCGAGTAAGACCAAAACCCCGGGGGCGAAATGCGGTCCTTAGACCAGTTTTTATTGGCCCTCATGGTTGCTATAGCCGTGTCCCAATTCGCCAAAGTGCCATTCGAACGGGGCATTTTAAGGCTTACGTCATTTCCGGCACGACAAGCGCTGTCCCATTTCAACGCGGCCTAAAATGTCCCCTACGTTTCCATGGAGCTCGACCGTAGCCGTAGCGTGCGGCCATGCGACCGCGCCTACGCAAAAAAAGAAGAAAATGGAGTACGCTACGCAATACATGTTCAAATGTTCGTACTGGTTTATGTTACTGTTACCTACAACAGTGCAACATGAAACTGTTGAATCTGAGTGAAGATCTGTACAGTGTGTTTGAGGATTAAAAAAAGGGGGAATTACAATGAATAAAGGAATGTGCACTTATTCCTACACAATAAGAAGAGTACATTAATATTATTAGGAATTATTATTGTAATAATAAGGATAATGTAAGAATGTTCATTTCTGGTGTAAGCATCAAAGAGGGCCAAGAGACTGAAACATGAAGTCAAAAGCTTTAATGAGTTCCACACAGGTAAAGTGAACAATGAAGCAATGGACTCTCCGGAAAGGACAAAAGGAGAGGCCTGAGATGTACATGTGACAGTTTTTATAAGGAGCCCCCAGTGTGGGCGTGTGCGTGTGCGTGTACGCCTGTGTGTGTGTGTGTGTGTGTGTGTGTGTGTGTGTGTGTGTGTGTGTGTGTGTGTGTGTGTGTGTGTGTGTGTGTGTGTGTGTGTGTGTGTGTGTGTGTGTGTGTGTGTGTGTGTGTGTGTGAGACTGATATAGTGCTGAACTGCTAGAAAATGCCTTACATGCATCAAGATCAAGAATAACAGGAACTGGCACATGCCATAGAAGGTAAACAGCGCCCTCTACAGGTATTAAAGTGGTTTAGCCACAGATCAAATTACACCTGCCCAAATACAGAATCGTTAAACTGCAATATTGCACTTTATGTACAAATAATCAGTGTTCTCTGGCTTATAGACTATGTAAATTATATCGTTATCTCTGTCTCTGTTATTACGTTTTAACAAGGTTTAACAAGCTCTTCTTCTGTTAAATAATAGATAATTAAAAATAACGTACGCGCAAAGACAGCGGTGGAAGTACGCTCCGTGGTGTACCCTGCCCCATTTTGGCAAAATGGCAGCTACACTGAGGAAAACACATTTTCGGCCGGGTACTTCGAACGGTACTTTGAAGGGTATGCATTTGATGAACTGGGACACGGCCTCAGTGTAGTTAGCTCCTCTCTTCGGACTCTCCGGATACATATAAGGCAGTGTCCACCAGCAATCTGACCAGAACAGAAGAAGCTGCTTGGTCGAGCAGCGAAACGTCTTCACTTCTACAACTTTTTTGTCCAATTGACAGATTTTACTTTTGGCTTTTACTATAAATCGTGAGCTACTTTCAGGACTAGTTTGAGGGAAACGGAGGAGTATGATGCAGCGTAATGTAATGTAAAGATGGTTTATATTTGGGATGAAAACAAATACTGACGCACGATCAGGCGGTGCGTCGGTGCCATGGCAACCCGCGCACTATATAAACCCTGCGCGCGCTCAGTTCACGCACTCTCACTTGAACGCTCAGCGGACAACTGTACGTAACTTTGGTGTTCATCTCTTACTTACTCTTCGCAGGTTGTAAAACTTAGTCACAACACTTACTAACTCTCTAATATCCCCTTTTTTTTCAAGTGTGAAAGCTCTTATCGACATGGCTCGCTGCTTGGCCCGCCCCATCACGGAACGTTGGATCTTCTCCATGGAGGTAAAATCAATCAAATATCATTCAGTTATGATCAGTTATTAAAACTATTATCAAAATAGCCCAAATACTTAATGAGTTAAGAAGAGGTTTGTCCACATGCTACAGAGCTCCTTACGTAATCTAGTTTTCAGGTTTATGAAAATTGACAGCTACATTTAGCTAGGTTGATACTTTGACTGGAAGATTTCAGTTTGGATAATGACAAATAGTTGGTGAAATTGGTCTAAATATATCAGCGCGAGTGCGAAGTCAAGAGTTATTGTCACATTTATGGGAAATCAAGTGTGTTTTATTTTCTGGGCGTCAAAATTCATCAGGGCTGCAGTGGCATTTTCTCCAACGGCCGACCGTTCTAAATTGGAATATTTAAAAAATGCTTTGAAAACATGTTTTATTTCCATAGCAACGCTGTTGTTTTGCTTTAAATTGAGCCTCCCATGTGAGGGTTTTTTTGTTTTAAATGGGTTTAACATACCATAGACATAGTTGAATTATGTGAATTATATATATGTGGCAGACCCCCGGAGAGTTTTGAAGAATAGTCCAGTACCCCTTACTGCCATAAACTTAATGTCTGTTGACTCAGACTCAGACTCAGACTCAGACTGTTGACTATTATATAATAGTTGTAATTTTTGTAATAACAATATATCAAAAGATGTGCATCACTTTTAAATCTTTTGGGCAGGTCTAGGAGATCTGCATAATCCAAAATCTTACCAAATTAAGACAAGGGGCCTAATCTAGCCACTCCTGATGTGCAAAACGTGCGTAGTAGCCATGGACGTAGAGATAGGCGCATTAGGCAGATGGTATATGGAGGTTATAAAGACTCCCTCCCCCTGAGGTCCCCAGCATCGGACCTCAGCGCACACCTGTCCGCTTCGCACGCTCTGCTTCCCTGGCTATCTCCCCGGCGTGGATTGCTCTACCTGCCCGGCTTGGAGCCTTCTGTCTCCATCTGCGCATCTATCTGCAGAGGAAGAACTCTGCATCTTCCGCATCCAGCCGCCTTTGAGCTTACTGGACTATGCCTTTTGTCACAAATGAAACAGAATTACACGGATTGCAGTTTCAGAAGTAGTAGCAATAGTCATTAGAGCCTGTGGCAGTATTCCTGTGGTAGACTTGCTTTAGCTACAATTTAAAGGGTGTTTAACATTGTCAAACCTGTTGCACAGGATGTGGACCTTCCGAAGGAGGAGCGTCCAGACCTCTACTCCTCGGACGAGGACGACCAAGGTCAGTTTGTGGTAGGTGGTTACAGGGTTACACTTTGGTCGTCTGATGAAGAGGACTCCAGTGACGACTCTGGGTCGTCTGATGAAGAGGACTCCAGTGACGACTCTGGGTCGTCTGATGAAGAGGACCGGAGCATCCCTGAAGAAGACACCGAAGAGATGCGCCTCCTCGTCAGAGCCATGGAGTTGTGGTCTGTGAGCTGGAGGGAGCTTCCTGCTCAAGCTGTGGAGCCAGAGGGTCGTGCCCCGACCCCCTCTCCTCAGCAGCGAGCACCCTGCTCTCCTCCTGCTCCTTGCCCTCCTCCTGTGGTTTCTGCTCCCAGCGGACTCAAGCGTGACAGGGATGAAGACGGAGAAGACCCCAGCTCCAAGAGGGCACGCTTCTCCTCCGGCTCTCCTTCTGCGGGTCTCGCTCTGGACGTCGATCCTCACAGAAGACGCAAGCGCGACAGAGGTGAAGACGCTGAGGACACCAGCTCCAAGCGGCCGCGCCTCTCCTCCTCCGACCCTGACCTCTCCCCTGACCCTCGCCCCTCCACCTCTGCCGGGACGTTCTGAGGCTTCAGATGCTACTGGCACCACCACCAAGACTCCGAGTCGGACGAGGACTGAACTCAGCCTCTGAGACTCAGAGCTTGGCCAATTGATTTCTTGATTTATTGATTTTAAGAGGAATAGTTTGAATTTAAGGAATGCTATGTAGGATTTCATTAAACAACAAAAATTGAAGATAAAAACATAACCTTTTTTTGTTGAGTTAAATGTAATTACTATTCTGAATTGAATCTTAGTGTTGTGGTTTTACCGAAATTCCTGCATAGCACTTCTTGTACTTTCTGGGTGACATTTATTACTTTCAATCGCGCCCACCATTCCATTTATTTCTTGAGTGATTTTTTGATTCTTTGATTTTTAAAAATAAGTTGATTGAAGTTAAGGAATATTATGTAGGATTTCATTAAACAACAAACACCTTAAATTGCTGAGTTAAATGTAATTACTATTCTGAATTGAACTGGAGTATTGCAGTTTTACCGAAATTCCTGCATAGTACACCTTGTTGTCTTTCTGGGCGACATTTTTACTTTAATCACGCCCACCATTCCATTTATTTCTTGATTCATTGATTTTTAAAGCGGAGGTTTTAAGCAAGGCTGCCAGTTTGCGCCATCTGCCCCTCCGCCCACCACCAATCATACACACACACACACACACCACTTTCATGAAGTGTCTTGCCTAAGGACACAATGACAGAACTTGGTCCGAGCGGGACTCGATCCTCCGGCCTTCGGGTTGGGGGAACGACGTTCTAACCCCTGAGCCACTGTTGCCCCCGATTGTCTCTCGAGGTCTGGGTGTGTTCACTGACTCGTGGGTCGGTGGGACAGTCCCTGCTTCTCTTCTTTTTGTTGTTTTGTTTAACTTACCTCCAGAAGATGACGCACAAGAGTTGATCACAAAAATTGGGTAAGAAAATATTATTTCCATAGGAGCTGCTTTTGAATATGTACTGTGTCTTACCTCTGTCTCTTTCTTTTTTCATGGTGACTAGTTTGGAGAGGACAGCTGTGGTCCTGTGATGTGATGAAGCTGACCAGAAAAAACTTACCTCCAGAAGGTGATGCGCAAGAACTCATCACAAAAATTAGGTAAGAAAACAATAATAGTGATAATAATAATTCCATAGAAGCTGTTTTTGAATGTGTACTCAGTGTCTTACCTCTGTCTCTTTCTTTTTTCATGGCGACTGGTTTGGAGGGTCCAGCTGTGGTCCTGTGATGTGATGAAGCTGACGAGAAAAAAATGTGTTTCCAGAAGATGATGCGCAAGAGCTGATCACAAACATTAGGTAAGAAATTATAATTCCATAGTAGCTTTTTTTGAATGTTTACTCAATGTCTCACCACTGTCTCTCTCTCTGTTTCCATAGTGACTGGTTTGGAGGGTCCGGCTGTGGTCCTGTGATGTGATGAAGCTGACCAGAAAAAACTTACCTCCAGAAGGTGATGCGCAAGAACTCATCACAAAAATTAGGTAAGAAAACAATAATGATAATAATAATTTCATAGAAGCTGCTTTTCAATGTTCACTCAGTGTCTCACCACTGTTTCTCTTTCTGTCCTGACATGGCGACTGGTTTGGAGGGTCCAGCTGTGATCCTGTGATGTGATGAAGCTGACGAGAGAAAAATGTGTTTCCAGAAGATGACGCGCAAGAGCTGATCACAAACATTAGGTAAGAAATTATAATTCCATAGTAGCTTTTTTGAATGTTTAACTCAATGTCTCACCACTGTCTCTTTCTGTTTCCATAGTGACTGGTTTGGAGGGTCCGGCTGTGGTCCTGTGATGTGATGAAGCTGACCAGAAAAAACTTACCTCTAGAAGGTGATGCGCAAGAACTCATCACAAAAATTAGGTAAGAAAACAATAATAATAATAATAATTATTCCATAGAAGCTGCTTTTGAATGTGTACTCAGTGTCTCACCACTGTCTCTGTTTCTGTCCTGACATGGCGACTGGTTTGGAGGGTCCTGCTGTGGTCCTGTGATCTGATGAAGCTGACGAGAAAAAACCTGCCTCCAGAAGATGATGCGCAAGAGCTGATCACAAAAATTGGGTAAGAAAATAATATTTCCATAGGAGCTGCTTTTGAATATGTACTGTGTCTTACCTCTGTCTCTTTCTTTTTCCATAGGGACTAGTTTGGAGAGGACAGCTGTTGTCCTGTGCTGTAATGAAGCTGACGAGAAAAAATGTGTTTCCAGAAGATGACGCGCAAGAGCTTATCACAAACATTAGGTAAAAAAATAATTCCATAGTAGCTTTTTTAAATGTTTACTCAATGTCTCACCACTGTCTCTCTGTTTCCATAGTGACTAGTTTGGAGGGTCCAGCTGTGGTCCTGTGATCTGATGAAGCTGACCAGAAAAAACTTACCTGCAGAAGGTGATGCGCAAGAACTCATCACAAAAATTTGGTAAGAAAACAATAATAATAATAATTCCATAGAAGCTACTTTTGAATGTGCACTCAGTGTCTCGCCACTGTCTCTCTTTCTGTCCTGACATGGTGACTGGTTTGGAGGGTCCAGCTGTGGTCCTGTGATGTGATGAAGCTGATGAGAAAAAACTTGCCTCCAGAAGATGATGTGCAAGAGCTGATCACAAACATTATGTAAGAAAACAATAATAATTCAATAGGAGCTGCCTTTGAATATGTACTGTGTCTTACCTCTGTCTCTTTCTTTTTTTTATGGTGACTAGTTTGGAGAGGACAGCTGTGGTCCTGTGCTGTAATGAAGCTGACGAGAGAAAAATGTGTTTCTAGAAGATGACGCGCAAGAGCTGATCACAAACATTAGGTAAGAAAATTATAATTGCATAACAGCTTCTTTTGATTGTTTACTCAATGTCTTACCACTGTCTCTCTTTCTGTTTCCATAGTGACCGGTTTGGAGGAGTCAACTGTGGTCCTATGATGTGATGAAGCTGACGAGAAAAAAACTTGCCTGCAGAAGATGAAGTGCAAGAGCTGATCACAAAAATTAGGTAAGAAAATATGAATTCCATAGGAGCTGCTTTTGAATGTGTACGCCGTGTCTTACCACTGTCTCTCTTTCTTTTTCCATAGCGACTGCTTTGGAGGGGCCAGCTGTGGTCCTGTGATGTGATAAAGCTGACGAGAAAAAACGTGCCTCTAGAAGATGAAGAATGAGCTGATCAGAAGTGACATGATGAAGCTGATGAGAGGAACAGTGTCTCCAGAAGATGAAGATGAAGAATAAGATGGAGCTGATCGGAAGAGAACCCTGAAAGAAAGTCCCTAAATCTGTCAATAAAGAGAAGAAATGTGATTTGGATTTCTCATGTGTTTATTTAAGGATTATACAAATGTAAATATTTTATATACAGTTTACTTAAAAGGGCATTATGTAACTTTTCTGGTGGGGAGTCCGCTACGTGCTTGTTACCTGGAAAGCTACACAGTATAAAAACTCACCTGTCTAAACATTATAAATTATGGCTATTTTAAAGTGCTCCAAAATTCAGTGAAAAACATGCATTCTTACTGTGAGCAGGGTTGCCTCTCCACAGATGTGACTTGTAAGTTGGCCTGGGGGTGTCAACTGTTTGTCTCTATGGAGATGGTTAGGTTTACTGCTGTACTGGGGAACATTCTAATCAAAGCAATAATGAGTCCAAAGAAACAAGCAAGTGGTGTACCTTTTACCAGTAATTTTGATTTTTTTTGCTTGATTGCTATGACTACGCAGGACGTTGCCTTTTTTGGAAACCATTAAAATAAATTCTATTGTTTTAAAAATGAGGAGAGTAAAGATCAGAGACTGGTATAAATTAAATTATCTAATTCTTCAAGAACAAAGTAGTCTCAATATATATATATATAACTGCAGGGTGTAAGATGCTGGCAGGGAAAGCATACATGGAGCAGCATAACCAAGTGGCGGGCATAGTGTACAGAAACATCTGTGCAGAGTACGGACTGGAACCAACCCCAAGGTCAAGGTGGGAAATACCTCCAAAGGTAGTGGAGAATGATCGAGCCAAGATCCTGTGGGACTTCCAGATACAGACTGACAGAATGGTGATGGCGAACCAACCGGACATAGTGGTGGTGGATAAACAACAGAGCAAAGCCGTTGTGGTGGACATTGCAGTACCAAGCGATGGGAACATCAGGAAAAAGGAGCATGAGAAACTAGAGAAATACCAGGGGCTCAAAGAAGAGCTGGAGAAGGCCTGGAAGGTGAAGGCCTCAGTGGTGCCCGTGGTCATCGGAGCACTCGGGGCAGTGACCCCAAACTGGAGGAGTGGCTACAGCAGATCCCAGGAAAAACATCAGACATCTCAGTCCAGAAAAGTGCAGTACTAGGAACAGCAAAGATACTGCGCAGAACCCTCAAGCTCCCAGGCCTCTGGTAGAGGTCCCGAGCGTGGGAAAAAGAGGGGATAAAAGACCACCCGCGGAGGTGTGAGGAGGAGATTTTTTTTTTTTTTATATATATATATATACACACACACACACACACACACACACACACACACACACACACACACACACACACACACACACACACACACACACACACACATATATATATATATATATATATATATATATATACCTATATATATATATAATATATATACACTAATTGATTCTAAGGTTAGTATTGAAGCTAGATACTTATTTGAACAAGTATCGATACTAAAAAAGAGTTACATTTAGGACAGAAATGAACCTTTCTTTTAGAATGATCTTGAGCTGTATCAGAACAAGTATAAGACACATAGACAAGTACACACCCATGGACCACTATGGAACATACTGGACGACTGAAGGATTACAGAGTTTTTTTGTTTGTTTGTTTTTATCATAATATTAGAAGAAATATTGAGTATCGAGTCTATTCCTTAATATCAAAATTAAGTTTGAAACAACACTATTATCTAAACACAAAAAAGTCACTGCTATTTTACAATTGTACATTATTTTAGTCTTTTTATTCAGGAGTGCAAATTTGATTTTAACAAATTAAACAAATCAAAGTAAATTTATTGTTATTAAAGAGACATATTGTGCTTGTGTCTGTTATGTATTATGCTATATATAATCTGTGGATCATTATGATAATAATAATAACAACAACAACAACAATTATTAATAATGATAATAAAAATAATAATAATATTCATAATTGTAATATAATTTGGACATTTTAAATCAGAATATTCATCTAAAATGACCATAGATCAATTTCCATAAAATAAAAAAAATCTGAGCGTGTTAAAAAAAAATAAATAAATAAATAAAAAAAAATTGGGAGGTGACGTCATCACGCAAAGGGTCGGCAAAGGGGCCAAAATTTCTACAGCATCTGATCTTTAGAGACATCTGGTGGATAAATGGTGCATTACAGCCAACACTTATCAAAACCTTTCAATGTTTGCAGATACTTTTACAAAAACAAAATGACTGCTCTAAAAATAAATATGATATTCAGAATCTCGCCCTCATGTTGTTTCTTGATGTTGTCACTTTAATCTCTATTTCCAGTTGGGAAATTCTCTCCTGCAACAAAAGAAAAGAAAATAATTTGCAAATTTTAACAGCCATCAGTATACCACCAATTTATGTATTTATTTATTTACCTCTTTCTGATTTAGTCGCTCCCGTAGTTCTCTGATCTCTTCTTGCTGTTTGTAAAATGCCTGCAAAAGCTAACATTTGAATGCAAAAATTATTCTTTTCATTCAGAGATGCACTTCCATGTAGGGTATTGTCCTTTAGATTTGATTAATCAGTCGATGGTGTCTTGCTATCAAAACACCATATACACAGTTTAGTAGCAAAAAAACTGGATTTAGGGTTTAGTTGCACTTTAACAATGGTGATTTACACTGAAAATGTTGATCTTAAATAAATGATTGTACAATTGTTGATTGAACAATTGTATAGAAATGTATCTATTTAGTGTTGTAATGCTTTGTATACCTCTGACTCAGTGTTGGGGGGTGGTCTCTCGGTGGGCTCGCAGCAGTGGGGCGTGCAGCAGTACGGCCAAAGCGGCAGAAACGTCTCATCCACGGTCCAGCCCGAAAGATCACTCACCTCATGGGAGAACTTCAGGTCCTGGTAAGATAACTGCTCCTCATAGAAGGCCTGGGCACAACAGAGCAGGACTGTCAAAAGTCATAGGCTGAGTTTGACTTTTGCTTTGGGTGAGGCAATCTTTTTTATAATCGTGCCAGTCGCAAGCCAAGTGATGTTCACAATGAGGTGGTGCTGGACAGGAGGACAGGAGAGGACGGGTGAACTGTGCGTTAACTTGTGGACACATGTGGTAGCGAAAATATCAGCCTTAAATCACCATGACAACAGTGACAGTGGAAACAAACACTCCACATCCTCTCACAAAATACTTAGAAGGAGGTGTGGAAAAAATGAATGGATGGCATGACTCATTATCACTGTCTACTCTCTGCATGAAACATTTTGGACACTAATATATAGAAAAGACCAGCCTATGTGGAAAGACTTGATCAGTGGACATTATACCTATGCTGTACAGATGCCATCCCTGCCTCCACTTAAACTCCACCAATGGAGAAATTACCACGATTTAATATTGAAACTTACATTCTATTGTCTAAATAAAGAGTGCTTTTTATTATCATCGTGGTATCGCAATCAGTATTAGTATCGAGTCTATTCCTTAGCGATATTGAGTTTGAAATTTTAGTATCATCACAACATGACACTAATTGTAACTGAGTACATATTAGCCATGTAACAGTACTTTTACTTGACTACACATTTTCAGAACTCTGCAAACATGACTGTGGTACCTCCTCCATAAAGTCCATGTCTGCTCTTGTCAGTGCAGTGAGGTCTGGCTCCATGTGGATCCAGTGTGGGCTGGGCTGTCGGTTTAGCCCTCTCTCAGGAGCCAATTCTGGGTAAGGGTTGCACACTCGAGTCCCAGGCTTCAGAGACATAAGTACAGGCCCTGAAAAGCAAAACCACATACATGATTAATGTAATCCAGTGACAAAACCAGGACTAAACCAGGACTAATCCAGGACTCTAATCTAGGAGTCTGAACAAACCAAATATACTGACATACTGACCTCTGTTGACCCCTGAGAGCCACTCTTGAGCCGTCATGGCCGCCTGGTTTCCTGCTGTCAGCGGGTACAAGTCTTCATGGAAAACACCAGGCTGCACATGAGAAAAAAAGTTCATTTGCAAATCCCATCAGAATCATCCAAGGATATTATAATAAATAATGCATTGGATTATATCGCCTTTCAAGACACCCAAAGGTGCTCAGTGCATTATTCATTCATCCACACTCGGTGGTGGTAAGATACTATTGCAGCCACAGTTGCCCTGGGATAGACTGACAAGGCAAGGCTGCCAATCTGCACCATCTGCCCCTCCCACTATTACCAACAAACACACACTTCCATACTAGGTAATATGGGTGAAGTGTCTTGCTTAAGGACACAGCAACAGTTTCCATTAGAGCCACCGTGGCACCTCTTATTCTCATCCAAGTACTAACTAGGCCTAAACCCTGCTTAGCTTCTGAGATCTGATGAGCAGGAATGTCTTGAATGTTCCACAGTACGGCTTAAAATGTATGTCCTTTGCATTTGCTGAATTAGAAATTGAAGCTTGTCATTGCTGAAAATCTGACCTGTAACGTGTCACTTGCTTCTATCCTTTTCTGATCCTGTACCAGACAAGTTCTATGGCACCTTTAATGCTATTTTGCGAAACATTTCAGACAAAACAATGACATCTCCATGGAGACGAGCAGGTGGCAGACACTCCAGAAAAGTTACATCACCCACCTCTTTCCTGGGGATGATCATTGACAGCGGCTCCACCAAATCTTTGACACAAATCAGCCGATAAAACCTGTAAACTTCACAGGCCTTTACGTTCAACCCACGTTTTGGCATCACTCCTATAAAAACACAACATAAATAAAGTCAAACATGAATTGTAATGATAATAATAATAAAACGTTCTTTATTGGCCCTATTGTTTGTACAGAGATGTCTCACCCAGGCCTCTCTGTGGCAGCAGGGACCTGAACTCAGTGACAAACCTGAGGTAAGGCTTTTCGGCGCTCAGCTCGTAGTACCGAATATTCCCGTCTCCCTATGACACACAAATGCATCACAGGCTACACATTATGTAAATATCATAGGGAAATATAAAATGATAAATTTGGGAATAAAAAAATCAGTGCACCCCCTGTTCAATTAAAGCTGCACCATGGAACTTTTATGCTAAAAGGTCCACCACCTGCTTGTCTGCATGTTAATCTTATAGCTTTGTCTGCAATGTTACACTGTATTTTTCAATCACAGGCAGAGATGGGTAGTACTTCAATTTATTACATTTACTTTAATAACTTTTTAGAGTATTTTTCTTGCAGCATACTTTTAGTCCTACTCGAGACTACAAGTGACAAAAGCTTTATGTTGATATGATTTGAACACTTATGTTTCTTGCACCGCTACTTCAGATAATGTACTTATAGTTTTTTCTAATTCTGTGTCTGTCCTTTGAAAATACCAAGTTTTTTCATTATTTTTGAAGATATTTAACCTTCAAATTACATTAGCTTTAAATAATAACTCGGCTGTTTCCTCCCGACACTTACTCTTTAAGTTCATCTTACTTGAGTAGTATTTTTTCCAAATACTTTTTTACTCTTAATTCATTTCTAGCACCACAACTTTGTACTTCTTCTTAAGTAATATTATTTTGAAGTAACATTACTCTTACTTCAGTGCATTTTTTGGCTATTCTACCCACCTCTGCTAATTACAAAATGGATATAGTTACTTCTGTGTGTTGCTATGACAATACTACAAGCATAAAGTATCACTTGTGAGCAGGACAGCCTCTATTAATGGAAAGCTTTGGTTCACACACAGAGGTCCGACCTTCCCGGCCAGGTAGAGCATGTTTGTGTCGGGGTCGTAGAAAGGAAACAGGACTCCAGCCGCTCCGTCCAGGTCCTCCTCATACAGGGGCTCGGACAGGTCCTCCTGAATAACACAGGGGAACACTTTACTGTTATAGGGATAACTGAGAAAATGAAATGAGATGTGGTCTTTGATAAAAAAAAAAAAAAAAAAAAAAAAAAGATTGGGCTCCTCTGGACTAAGACAAACAACTGACTGGCAACTGGCTAAACATTAGATTTTTAAAAACTAAACAAAAGTAAGTTCCCATAGAGTTATATAGGAATCTGCCCTCTATTCTTTTCATAACTGGACTATTCTTGTATGTAGTGAATACAACAATACAGAAATGTCTATAAACTTTCATAGGGCTCTTTACAACGGTTGTCAAATGTATGTATTGAAAAACAGATACTTATCGATTCTGTAGTATTGAAACTAGATACTCATTTGAACAAGTATCTATACTAAAAAAGTCACATCAACAGGACAGAAATGAACCTTTCCTGAATAACTTGGGAATGAGCTGTATCAGAACAAATATAAGACACAGACTAGTACACGTCTGTGGACCACTATGGAAATTACCTGGACGTGGTAATATAAAAGAAAGTGCTACCACTTAATGTTGAAAATCACATTCTATTTTCTAAAGAAAAAGTGTTTATTATTATCATTGTGGTATCGGAAACGGTACTGAGACAGAATCTATTCCTTAGCATCAAAATCGAGATTGAAATTTTAGTATCGTGACAACACTTCACTTTGCAGTATATAGCCTATAATTTGTAATGTATTGGACTTCTGACCGGGTCCCACAGCACGATCTGCCTCTGGTTCCATGGAGAGCAGCCGGTGGAGAGGAGCATCTTGTCACTGATGAACAGCACTTTGTTGGCTCTGTGGGGCCCCCTACTGGACACTTGCAGTATTTTCCCCGTGCGTGGGTCCAAGATTCGGATGCGTCTGTCTTTTGAGGCTATGGCCAGAGCGCTGCCGTTCCTGCTGAAGGCAACTGACAGGAGCAGGGCCTCGGAGGGGCAGCGGTACAGCAGGGGCATCATTATCACCCGCACTGGGGACCTGAGCACTGACCCGGGCTGAGACAGGTCCCACAACAGCACCTGCACACAGACAACACGGAGGTTTTAGTTCAATAAATAAATAAAATAAAAAGTCAAAAACAGTCAGCCATCCAGTAATTTTTTTTTAAAAGAATGGGTACTTTTTGGAGCTTTCTTCCATGTTGCAACGTTGTTTCAATTCAGTTAAATTTTATTTATATAGCACTTTTAAATACAACTTCAGCTGCCAAAAGTGCTTCACACAAAAAAGTCTACAAACAGAAAAGATAAGACAGATAATATGACAGTTTCCTCATCAAAAACATGCCTGAAGAGGTTTTACGCTATATGTCATGCATGTTTGAGTAATCTAGTGATCTCTCCCAGGTCGTATTCGGACTTTCCTTGTGGTTAGCTGTAAGAATCTGTGCAATGCTCAGCCCACAAGCCTATGTCACCCATACTCCCACAAAAGCAAAATTATTAGCGAAATACAAACATAACTCAACTAGGAGTAAATGGATATGGTAGAAAAGAACTCTGAAAAGTACAATTTCTTTAAAAACTACCCTCTTCTGCAGGCAGGTGGACGCTGTGGTCATTTAGCTGGACTCACCTTGTAATCATAGGCAGAGCTCAGCAGCAGGTTTTCGGCCGTAGGGTGCCACTCAATGATGGCTACACGTCTGGAGTGACCCATCAGAGTCTTGGTGGCCCAGGTCAAGTCCTGTTGCACCCCACTCACCGGGATGTCCCAAACCTTCACCTAAACAAACAAAACTATATTAAAATGGGACATATTAGGTTAAATCGACTTGATGAGCTTTTACCCAGAGCAGCGTTCCCTTTACCCAAAGTTGTATTTTGATTGATTCTTACATGTACAGTTGTGGTCCTCTTGCTACCTTTTATTCATTTTTATGTTTTTTATTTACTTGCCCTGTTTATTTATTTAGTAAATTCATTAATTTAAAAAATGGCTTTTATGGGACTTGGGAAAGTGAAAGCATACCTTACTCACCAGAATGATGATGGGGCCCCAAAGGAAGAGAAAGACAATGGTGCAGGCTGAGGCAGTGGCATAAGATGAAACCAATAAAAAAAACATGTCTGCTCACACCTGATCATGTTCAATAAGGTTAAAGTATATTTTATTTTATCCCTCAAGAGAGGGATGTTGTCTGCATTTGACCCATCCTTCAACCTAGTGCTGCTGGGACAACTTCTCAGGAGCCGTGAGCTGCTGCCATACAAACTCTGCATAGAAAGAAGTGCTATTCACTCAGCCACCACACTACAAGGATGATCTTTATGACATGGGTTTTGGTCCAAGGCTTGAGGCCCTTGTGTTCTGTAACTTTTGTCTGAACTGGTCCAAAAGTGGGCCACATAAGGACTGAGTATCAAACTTCTAACTCTATGACTTGACCATTGGGTTTGTGACTCACATAATCTTACAGCAATAATCTATCCTTGCTACAGGTTACATTGGTTTTATTGGCCTGTCCAGGTAGATTTTAACCCAGGGAGGTATTTATGACATATCTGAATGATAAACAATTTTATTTTATTTGGATGTTTATTGAAGAATGCTGAAAGGTGAATTGATATCATTTGTAATATAATAAAAGTTCTTGTCACAAAAGTAATTGTTATGTGTAGGCCACAGACATAGGCGCTGGAGATAACCCTGTGTTGTTACTATTTCACCTAAAACTTCAAGTTGTTATGATTATTATTTTTTTGTTTGTAATTTTGTGAAGAAATGGTGATGACAGTGGCATCATGACTAGCATATCCGACTAGATTTCTTTTGGTTTAAATTTTTTCTCTACCACAGTAATCACTGTTCAAGAGCGCGTGTTCTTCCAACTCAAAATGCACCACGACAAAAGCACATGATGTCCTCTGCTGTTTTTCTATACTTCTTGTGCTTTTATAGCATGACATACCGTGCAGTCTTCAGAGCAGGAGGCGATGCAGTGGTCGTCAAACGGGTTCCACTTCACATCCAGCACCTGCGCCCTGTGCCCACACACCCGCGGGTGGAGGGGGTCCACCCGGCCAGTCTGTGGGGCACACAACTCATCAACACATACCATCCCTCTGCTATCATTTATAATGCTGTGTTGGGTTAAAAAATGTGAACTTTCTGTAAAATGTGAACTTTCTGTCAAATGAATAGTCATCCTACTAGAGGCGGTGGTGGGCAAGGGCCTGTGTAACTCTATGGAAAATGTACATTTGTTGGAAGAAACATTCAAAGTAGAAATCCACAGCATTACCACCTTAAAAGGTCTTATATTACATAAAACTGAGTCTTGTGAGTTTTAAACCATGTTATGTTACCTCCTCAAAAACATACCTGGAGTTGTGTTTTGGTTCATTAACACAAGTTTGAGTAATTGCTATTTGAGTTTGAGTTATTAGTCTGTTAACATATGCCACCTTGTGATGTCATGTAGTGGTAGTTTCCAAGTTAACAGATAACTTTTATCTTGTGTTCAGTAGAGATTGGCACTTCTAGAGCTAAAACCATCCAAATGAAGGTGTATGGAGCTTAAAAACACAGTGGAGCACTTCCTGTATTATCACACGACATCACAAGATAGAATAGAGTGTTTTCTGTTTGAGAAAAGAAGTCAGCCTTAATATGAAGGATGTCCAGGTATGTTTCTGATGAGGAAGCAACATTATAACTTAGATCAGAAAAAAAGCATAATATGGGCCCTTTTAAGGACACACATTTTCCCACTTGTATCAGGGAATTCCTTTAGGAGAATTATTTTGTAGATTGACAAGTAACTAATTCAGCCACATTTCACATACTACGCTGAACCACTTGAGTTATGCATTAGTGTTTGTCTTGTTTTTCTGATATTGTTCAGATATCACTTACATGATTGATGGGCAGCACGAGGAAGGCCCCCCCACCTGAGCACTCTGTCACCACGGCGATGAAGGCGGGGTTGACGGCGCAGCAGTGGGTGTCATGGACGCTGCGGGTGATTGGCAGCCCGTCGAAGCTCTGCTCTCGAGACGCTGGCTTCCCAAAAACATGACGAAACTTTGAGCCCCGGAAAGAGGAGCGTGCTGACATCTGGAGACAAGACGTATTTTTAAATAGAGCTTTTAGCTAAGGTTCTATATTACGCAAAAACTGACTCCTGTGGAACCTTGTTACTCCATCAAATACATACCTGGAGATGTGTTTTGTTTCATTCACACGTTTGAGTACTCCTGCATTATTATGATGTCTACAAGATGGTTCATCCCAATCCCAAGAGGTTATCCTCCTATTAAAAGAAATATCAGATACATCTCCCAAACTGAAAATGCTTTGTTCCACGTTGTGATGTCATCAAGTGGTACTTTCCAAGTTAACAGCTACCTTTTACTTTTAGTTACTAGAGATTGGAAATTCCAGGACTGAAATTATCCAAATGATACAAGGTTTGTGGAGTTTAAAAACACAATGCAGCACTTCAAGTATATTACCACATGACCATGACACCACAAGGTGGAACAGAAACCAGGTTACACAGGTCAAATTTGAAGAGATTCACCCCCACTCATACTAAGAATGTGTGTTTTAAGATATTTTTGAGCAATAAAAACTATTATTATTATTCACTTGCTGGGTTTCAGATGACATCACAACAATAAAGGCCAACAATATTTAATGCAGATGGGAGGCAGGTAAAATAGTACAATGTAATCACTAGGGAAAATCACAGCTCCATGAAAACCGACCCTATGCCAGAAAAGTTGCATGGTGCCTCTTTAAGCTGAAGCTAAAAATAGTGCAATGTATGACAATTTAATAAAGATGCAGAGTAAAATGATCCCAGATCAAACTGAGTCTCCTTTGTGAAGCTCAGGCTCTGTGGTTTTAGCCTCTGTTTGATCTACTCTCATTGTAAGAAGGAACAAGGTCTGTACAGAAGATCAAATTTCAAATCCCGCCTGGATTCTTTTGGTAAATATAAGGATAGGTATAGCTGTTGTCTGGAAGGATCATCAGATACACAGTAGACTAAAAATTTATTGAGTTTTGACAATTCACATGTCGAAGCTGAAGCATATCACACCAAAAATGAGATTTAGGGACTTGTAGTTAAAGGGCCTATATTAAAATATTTTCTAATCTATATTATAATGTTTCCTCACCAAAAACATGCTCTACTGTGTTTTTAAACTTCCAACAGACTCATTTGAATAATTTCAGCCCTGCAATTGCCAATCTGTTAACTTTAAAACTACCACTAAATGACATCACAAAGTGGAACACAGCATTTTGAGCTTTGGAGATGTAACAGACTAATAATAAAGTGTGACTCAAGTGTGAATGAGGTCCAGGTCTGTTTTTGAGGTGGTAACAACATTATAACATGGCTTAAAGCTCAGAAGAATCCATTTTGTGTAATATAGCTTTAAAGTCCAGGCATAATTCAAGTCCTGTTAAAACGTTTTTAAATTTAGGGTTGTTTTTTTTTTTTTTTTATCTGTGGGTTTGGAGAACAAAATGGTTGATTTGACCGAAAATACTTGGGCTAAAGCTTCCCATTAACTTTTTACATGTGCCAGAGCCTCTCAGTCATCTTTTATCAGACAGTGGTCAATACAAAAAAAATAAAGAGAATTTCCGAGAGCTTGGCGGTGTGCATCCAAAGTTGTCCGGAAACTTGATTAAAAAATTATTGAGGATCCATAATTCATAAGATTATAAAGCCAATAATGATAGGAGGGTGCATTATTGATGAGAACAGACAAAGTAGCTGCTAAAGTTCCATCTCACGCTGTTATAAGATTATGTAAGTCTTGGGGCTCAGGCTGACAAATCCATCCTTGTCCCTTTAAATATTCATGCTTTACATACACTCTTCCTGTTGTTACTAAGTCCAACCGACCTTTAACCTTTACAGGGTCAATTTACTGCTGAACTAAATGTTACACGCGTTTTGTTACTCTCAAATGGTTTGGGATTCCGACCATGAGTATCATAGAAACCAAAAAGCCAATCAGAAGTGAGGCTGTTGAAGACCACGCCCCTTCCAGCCTGCACCGCTGGTTTAGCAGGGAGCGGGCACTTAGCGACGCTGTCAATCAAACCTGATTTGTCAGTTATTAATGTTCACATCTTGATTTACAGACAAAATAGAGAAATAAATATACTAAGATCATGTAGAGAGGACCTAATAGAAGTAGTTCTTCAATGAAAAGTGAATTGGAGCCGGAAGCGTGCCCATGCTCACTTTTGTTTAGAACGTTTAGCTGTGTGTGTGTGTGTGTATGCGTGTGTGTGTATATATATATATATATATATATATATATATATATATATATATATATATATATATATATATATATATATATATATATATATATATATATATATATATATATATATATACATACATATACATATACATGCATACATATATATATATACACTACCGTTCAAAAGTTTGGGGTCACTTTATTTCTCTTTATTTTTGAAAGAAAAGCACACAGTTTTTTCAATGATATAACTTTAAACTAATCAGAAATACACTCTATACATTGTCAATGTGGTAAATGACTATTCTAGCTGCAAATGTCTGGTTTTTGGGTGCAATATCTACATAGGTGTATAGAGGCCCGTTTCCAGCAACTATCACTCCAGTGTTCTAATGGTACAATGTGTTTGCTCATTGTGTCAGAGGCTAATGGATGATTAGAACACCCTTGTGCAATCATGTTAACACAGTTTAGCTGGTTATAGAAGCTATAAAAGTAGCACCAGTAGTATCTGGAGCATCACATTTGTGGGGTTGATTAAAAGCTCAAAATGACCAGAAAAAGAGAACCTTCAAGTGAAACTCGACAGTCTGTTCTTGTTTTTAGAAATGAAGGCTATTCCATATGAGAAATTGCCAAGAAACTGAAGATTTCCTACAATGGTGCGTACTACTCTCTTCAGAGAACAGCACAAACAGGCTCTAACCAGAGTAGAAAGAGAAGTGAGAGGCCCCCTGCACAACTGAGCAAGATGATAAGTACATTAGAGTCTCTAGTTTGAGAAATAGACCACATTAAATAGTACCTGCAAAACGGCAGTGTCAACATCTACAGTGAAGAGGCGACTCCGGGATGCTGACCTTCATCCTACAACAGAACAATGACCCAAAGCACACCTCCAAATTATACAAGAATTATTTAGAGAAGAAGCAGGAGACTTGTATTCTGTCTATAATGGAGTGTCCAGGGCTGTCACCAGATCTAAACCCCATTGAGCTGTCGTGGGAGCAGCTTGACTGTATGGTACGCAAGAAGTGCCCATCCAGCCAATCCAACTTGTGGGACGGGCATCTAGAAGTGAGGGGTGAAACTTCTCCACATTACCTCAACAAATTAACAGCCAGAATGCCAAAGGTCTGCAATGCTGTAATTGCTGCAAATGGAGGATTCTTTGACTAAAGCAAAGTTTGAAGGAAAAAATTATTATTTCAAATAAATATCATTATTTCTAACCTTGTCAATATCTTGACTATATTTTCTATTCATTTTACAACTCATGTGGTAAATAAAAGTGTGACTTTTCATGGAAAACACAAAATTGTCTGGGTGACCCCAAACTTTTGACCGGTAGTGTATATATACATACAACATAAAATATGATCAAACATGACAAATAACAATAAGGTTCAACATTTGTGGATTTTCTGTCTGGATTTTTCTTTTAAAGACACTGACTCTTGCATTAACTCTCTGTCTGAAATTGTGACATCACATGAGCGCAACCTATTGGTCATTCATAAACATAAACAATATTTTCTGGTTTAATTTTATAATCTAAACATTAATGCATATTAAATTCATTTATAACTTAACCACAGGTGAAACTGCTGCTTACCTCAGCCCCAGAATCATGCAGGAGTCACGGCTGATCTGTCACAGGTGATACATTTTCCTCGTGGTGACAGCCACTTTTCTGTGTGGAGTTTGCTGCTAAATACCTGCGCCCCGTGTGGTGTTGTGTCTGCTCCCTCCTCCTCTGCCTCCGCCTCCGCTTTACTTCTTTTTTTTCCACCCTTCTTTCTTTCCTGCTTCCTTTCTTTCTTTCCTCACTTCTTCCTTTCTTCCCCCTTCTTTCTTTCTTCCCTCCTTCCTTTCTGTGCTCCCTTCTTTCTCTCTTCCCTCCTTCCTTTCTTTGCTTCCTTCTTTCTCTCTTTCTTTCCTCCCTCCGTTCTTTCTTTCTCCCCTCCTTCCTTCCTTTCTTTTTTCTTTCTTCCCTCCCTCTTTTCTTTCTTTTCCTTTCTTCCCTCCCTTCTTTCTTTTTTTCTTCTTTCTTTCTTCCCTCTTTCCTGCCCTCCCTTCTTTTCTCCCCCCTCCGTCTGTGTTGTTGCGCTCACCTCTGATCCGTGACGTCTCTGATCTGGGACGTCTCTGATCCGGGACGTCTCCTCACGGCGCTCTTTACGCTCCGCTGGCCCCAAACAAACGCCCCTCCCCTGATCTGATCCTCATTCACAAAACCCAGGGAACCCGAACACCCAAGTTTGTTCACTAATACAGACAACACGCACCTGGAGGGTACTTTTCAATGCATTTATTAGGCTTCAAATAAACCGCATCATGGCTAAATCACATTTAAAGCAGGACAGAGGGTTAAAGGACTGAAACTGAAACACAAACCACTAGTGATGAAGTACTTAAAGGAGGCACACACCAGTTAGAACGCTTAAAAGTCCCATATTACACAAAATGGATTCAGGTGAGCTTTATACTAGAATGTTGTTTCCTCATCACAAACTGCATATTAAAGCTGAGTTATTCTCTCAAACTGAAAACACTCTGTTCCACCTTGTGATGTCATATGGTAATACAGGAAGTGCTCCACTGTGTTTTTGAACTCCATGCACCTTCACTAGTATCATTTGGATGGATTAAGTTCAGCTCTGGAATTGCTATGACATCACAAGGTGGAACAGAGCATTTTGAGCTTTAGAGATGCAGACAGATCTATTATCTTTAATAATAAAGAGCTACTCAAACATGTGTGAAAGAAACAAAGCAAGGTAACAAGGTAACAACATAAAACATGGATAAAAGCTCACAAGAGTCCATTTTGTGTAATATAGGACCTTTAACAAGTGCTTTAAAACAGGAATACAACAAAAACACAGCTCTCTGAATTATAAATCTGGGCTACTGATAACAGAAGAATTTATGCTTTAGTAGTATACATACTGTATATAATGACTTTGATCAACACGGCTCAAAGCTCACAAGAGTCAGTTTTGTGTAATATAGGACCTTAAAGAGCAGAAAATCATTCAGTCGTCTCTATGATAGATGTGCAACATTTGATAATATGCTAATATCTTTTGGTATTGTTGATATAAAGATTCATGACAAGAGGGTTTGGAGTCATTTTCAGCACTTGAGGTTGAATCTGATGATTGAGTCTTTTCTGTGGACAAAACAGTAGTAGTTGTAGCAGATTTAGAAGAGGTGGCCTGGGCAATGCTTGAGGTCTGACTTAAAGTGGTTGGATTTGGTGAAGATGCAGAGAATGTAGAAGTTTTGACAGATTCAACTGAAGAATCTAAAGTTGATCTGTTCCCCGCTGTGGATAAAACGGTTGTAACTGTAGGAGATTCGGTTGTCTTGGTAAGATCTGAGGTTGGACTTACTGTTGGGAGCCCTGTTGTACTTGGTTTTCGTGAAGATGGAGGAAATGTAGATGTTTTGCCAAATTCAGTTGAAATATTTTGGGTAAATACAGATGATTGAGTTGATTGAGTGGTTGGATTTGGTGAAAATCCAGAAATTTTAGAAGTTTTGACAGATTCAGTTAAAAGATTTCCATTTAATACTGGCTCAGTGACAGTCACGCTCACCTCAGGTACAGGAGGAGGGGATTTTGGGGGATCGGTTTTATGTAATTTTGGATTACGTTCAGACGTTGTGAATCCAGTTACGGCAGGAATGTTACACGAATGAAAAGAACAGCTCTGTTGCGCATCAGTTGATTCAGATGGAAGGTTTGAAGCTGTTTGCTGATTTGTAGAAGAACTTGTGATGCCATCTGCTGGTACTGGAAAGTCTTGTGGTGGAGTGGTTTTCAGGATCACTCCATCTCTATGTGCTACAGCAACTCCGATTATTACCCCTCCTCCTGCTACCCCTCCTCCTAATGCACCTCCTGTTGCCCCTCCCACTGCCCCTGTTGCCCCTCCTACTGCCCCTCCTACTGCTCCTCCTACTGCCCCTACTGCTCCTCCTACTGCCCCTACTGCACTTCCTACTGCCCCTACTGCACTTCCTACTGCCCCTACTGCACTTCCTACTGCCCCTGCTACTGCTCCTATTACCCCTCCTACTCCTCCTGCTACTACAGTTGATCCTGCTGCTATTCCAATGTCTGTGAGAGTGTCTGATGGATATTTTGCCCCGTTGCGAGCTTTTGTTTTTTCTTTTCTCTTTTCATCATTTCTGCGTTCATCTTTCTTTTTCGTTGTAGTAGTAGTGGTAGTAGTTGTTGTGGTAGTGGTGGTAGTAGTAGCAGTAGTAGTCGTAGTAGTAGTAGTAGTAGGTTGCATGGTAGTAGGCAGTTGTGTGGTAGTTATTGCAGTCGTGGTATTTGGAGATGCAGTAGTTGTTGAAGTCGGTGGACAGTTACAGTCTTTCTGGTCATTAAGCTCTGGATAAAAGTCAGTGACTGTCGTGTCAGGAGGACACTGACTTCGAGGAAACAGCACAAATGCAGAGTTTTTTCTAAATCTCATCTGGTTTAAAGTCTCAGTCTCCATGTACTTGCCTGTTGGCTCTTCTGGAACATTGTTCGCCCAGTGAGCACTGGCGATCCACTTCCGTTCTCTGCTGCTGTAGCAACAGAAGGCCGACCACATCACAGAAGGAATATTGAACTTATTGTTGAGCAGATTATTACCTGGCTCAGCTCCAGTCACCAAATACCCTTTAATTCTGTTGTTACTGTTCATGCAGTATTTCTCCATCACACATTTTACACAAGCCTCCATTTTGTTCCAGCTCCCTTGTTACCTCGTTACCACGTTACCTCCTGTGGGACACTGTTAGTCACAGTAAAAGCTGAGATCTTGTCTTTTTCTGTGAAACCATAAGAACTTGGAAATAAAAACCCTCTGTTGAAATCTATGTAGTCGTTGTCACTTGCTTCTGACTGACACTCAGCTGGAGCCATATTTCTGTCAAGCTGAAAGAAAAAATACACATTGTTGTTTTGCAAACTACAATATTTACTGTTACTTTGATTCATTTTTATTTTTATTTCAATCATTCATTACTACAACTTACAACTAAATGACCAAACTATTTCTTGTGAACACATTTCTCAACAATAACTAGTAGTATTTTTAAGAATATACCTATGGCTCGATGACCCATCTGACATCAGGACTTTTGATCGTCCCTTCACCTGTGAACCTGTACGCTGAAAACACAGGGATCTTGTTTCTCGTGTCGTAGAGAGTGAAAAATCTGCGCTGGTCGGCATAAGTTTGGCAGATTGGCTTGTATCGGTTCTGATCCTTTATCTCTCCATTCTCCAACACCCCAGGGATCTGTGGAGGAGTCTCATGGAGGAAGAAGTCTGTGCACTCAGAGACAGACTTCACCACTTCAGCCTGAGAGCGACACCAGAGGAGCAGAGACAGGAGCAGAGACAGGAGCAGCAGACGCTGTAGGTCCATCTCTGACCAAAATCATGAGCCGCTTATGTTTTGAAACCTAATTGAACCCAAGTTTGTAACCTTCTGATTCCACAAACTCCACATTTCTGACTTCTTCTTTTCTGACTTCCCCTTTCTCATTATTATTGGGCAATCACAGTAACATTTAAGCAAAGGTTTAGAGACCTAAAAATAATGCCGGTTGAATGGAATGATTACATAACAAATTTTAAAATAATCATATAATGCAACTATATTAAATAATTCTGGGATGAATGAAGCAGTGTTTTGAGAATACAAATGTATAGAGACTTATTTATAAAGGCACTACTCTTTGTTCATGCACCAAGTTAACCAGTCAAATACTTCTGAAAAAAAAAAATTGTTTTATTATATTGATTCAAATACAAGGAAGCATCAATCAGGGCATCAAGTTACAGATGAAGTGACTTGTGGTCGATATCAAAAACTGGATAAATCTGATTAATCATTTTCAGTTGTGTGATATTTAGAACAGCAATACAAATATTTGTATATCTATAACAACTGTTGGTATTATAATAACATTATTTTCATATTAAGCAAGCACAGTTACACTTCATTAGCTTTATTAAGAGATTTTTTAAGAGTTATTAAAACAACCGCCTTTTTATTTCCTGGAACATTCCAGAAACCCTCTGATAAGCTGCAGACAAGTATGATCTCATGCTGTTTATTACCGTAGTCACCATATTTTCAGGTGCATTATTGTCAAGTGAGTTATCATTAGGTGCATTATCGTCAGGTGAGTTATCATTAGGTGCATTATCGTCGGGTGAGTTATCTTTAGGAGCATTATTGTCAGGTGAGTTTTCTTTAGGAGCATTACTGTCAGGTGAGTTATCTTTAGGAGCATTATCGTCGGGTGAGTTTATCTTTAGGAGCATTATTGTCAGGTGAGTTTTCTTTAGGAGCATTACTGTCAGGTGAGTTATCTTTAGGAGCATTATTGTCAGGTGAGTTATCGTCAGGTGAGTTATCTTTAGGTGCATTATTGTCAGGTGAGTTATCTTTAGGATCATTATTGTCAGGTGAGTTATCTTTAGGAGCATTATTGTCAGGTGAGTTATCGTCAGGTGAGTTATCTTTAGGAGCATTATTGTCAGGTGAGTTTTCGTCAGGTGAGTTATCTTTAGGAGCATTATTGTCAGGTGAGTTATCTTTAGGAGCATTATTGTCAGGTGAGTTATCGTCAGGTGAGTTATCTTTAGGTGCATTATTGTCAGGTGAGTTATCTTTAGGAGCATTATTGTCAGGTGAGTTATCGTCAGGTGAGTTATCTTTAGGTGCATTATTGTCAGGTGAGTTATCTTTAGGTGCATTATCGTCGGGTGAGGTTTTTGGACATTGGCACTGTTTGTCTTCAGTATTAATCTGTGGATAAAACTCTGTGACTGTATCATCATGAGGACACTCATTTTCAGAAGAATAAAACAGTTTAAAATCTGTGTTCTCTTTCTTGAATTTCTCATACAGCTGATTTAAGGTCCGTGTTTCCATGACCTGGTCCTTTGTCAAACCATTGACATTGTCGCCCCAGTGTGCACTCGCCAGCCACTTTTGTTTTGTGTTGCTGTAGCAACAGAAAGCCGACCACATCACAGAAGGAATATTGATCCTATTTTTGAGATGATTATTACCAGGCTCAGCTCCAGTCACCAAATACCCTTTAATTTCATCATTGTTATCTTTACAATATTTCTCCATCACACATTTTATACAGCTCTCCATTTTTTGCCAACTTCCACCGTTGAACGACTCTGCCTATGGGACTACATTAGTCAAAGTAAAAGTTGATGTCATATCTTGTAGAGAACAGCCATAGGACGCTGGAAAGAGATGTCCTCTGTTATACCCAATTAACAGAGAATTTTTGTAATCATCGGGATCTGCCTGGTTACTGTAGGCATTCTTGCCACATTTAACTTTCATGTTGGGGTCAAACTGCAACAAAAAGGATATCGATGCATTAGCTGGATGCAATAAATGAACTATTCTTTATTTAAAGCAGCACTGTAAGTTTTCTGGTGGCAAGTGCCATCAACATTAATCCAGGGAGATAAAAAAGTTGTAATCAGTTTAATGCCATTCTGTGGAACATTCCAGGCAAAGAAACTAAGTATTTCAATGAAGACAAGCTGATGGTGAACTGCTCTACAGTTGAAGTTACAGTTTTTATCTTTTTTTTTTTATAGAAATAAAGACTTTGCATTTAAATATATCTTTGATTTTTTTTTTTTTTTTTTTTTTGACTGAAATATTACATAATGGGTATTTAGTATTACTCATAATGTAAAATGGGCTACACATAAATCTGCCTTGTTGAAAAGGCTGTAAAACTACAATGTCAAAAAACCCAAACTATCATTGTATAAAAATATTGAAATGGTAACAACATCACCTGTGACTCAATCATCCATGGAGGACGTTTTTTCAGAGAAACTCCAGGGTTGTTGCCCTTGAAAATGTATGCTGAAAACACTGGGATCTTGTTTCTCGTGTCGTAGAGAGTGAAAAACCTGCGCTGGTGTTCATAAGTTTGGCAGATTGGCTTGTATCGGTTCTGATCCTGTATCTCTCCATTCTCCAACACCCCAGGGATCTGTGGAGGAGTCTCATGGAGGAAGAAGTCTGTGCACTCAGAGACAGAGTCCACAACTTCAGCCTGAGAGCGACACCAGAGGAGCAGAGACAGGAGCAGCAGACGCTGTAGGCCCATTTTCAAATACTTCTACAGGAAACAGAAAAGAGATATTTAAGCACATAAAAAATACAGGACATAGAGCAGAGTTCTGAAAAGAAATCCCTCTGTCTATGTATATAAATACACAAAACTATAACCACGATGCAAAACTTTGTAACACCTTAGCCTACCTATAACTAATTATGGTAGTTCCCCCATACCCTCGAACTAATAATTATGTTTCTTTAATTTCACCACAAATCTGTAAAAGTGATAATATTATAAATAAAATATAATAAATAAATCCCTTACTTGCACCAAGTTGTTAAATGTTGATCAGTTGGTTTCAGATGTGAGAAATGAACTTAGAGAAACATCTTTGAGCCCAATGATTCAGAACCATGTTTAGTTCCTCCTTAAAAAAGCTGACCAGGGCATTTTCATTTCATTGTCCCATGTTTATTCTCTGAAAGCCTCAAATTGGCTGCAGTTCTGACCCTGCTTTAGAGATCTGAGAGTCCACAACAAAAAAAATTCAACAATCGGTTAGTTATTTTTTACTTCTAGGAAGTCTACAAAGAACAGAAAACTATCATGATACATTTCTTCAGTACAGCACAGAATCATTGTATTAACATTTGTTTATGTTTTAAATAGACTTTGATATGGTTTCTTTTAACACAGTCTGACCAGTAAGAACTGACTTAATGGAACTACATCAACTGAGCTGATATGTGCTGCTCATTCTCAAATTATATTATAGTCACTCACTAGGAAGCATTAGCCAACAATTTTCCACTCGCTCACTTGCTCACTTTTTTGTTCAAAATCAAACATCTAAACAGGACCATGAACACTTATATTGATCACAGGTGATGGATTCAATATATATTCAATATGTTATCTCACTGTGAATCATAAAGGTAATGTAATAATCATTTATATAATCATTCATATTATAATCACTGTGTTAATCTCTAGTATGATTATTGTGATCAAAGCCACTAATATCTGTTTCTGAGTTGCAGAGAATGTTTTGTGAGAATTGCCAGACCACACTGGAGAGGTCACGGTAAACTTGTGAACTTAAGGTCAGAGAACATCTTGAGAGGAAGTTTGTGCTTAAAGGGAAGCGCAAACTAAGGAGTTACCAAGAGGAATGAAGAAGTTGCTTGAGAGTGGGCAGTGTACATGTAACTAGGGTTTCTAAATTAATAAAAGAGGTAGCAAGGCGGTGGAGACTTCAGAAGGGTGAGGAAGTTGTAACTGAAGGTTTGACCTCCCCATCTTCTCCTCAATGCATTGAGAAACAATAATCTCTCTTGTCTTCTCTTCTCTTTTGAACTGTAATTAGGTTAAGTGTGAACCTATCAACAGGCTCCTGAAAATGTCTTGTCTAAATCCATTTTGTATTTTTTTTTGTGCAGCATTTGCTAATGCATCAATTGTGTCACCATGGTAACAGCTGCTCATTATACCATCTCGATTTAATGCCTTTTGGACATGATAACGTTTTTTCAGAATTGTTTTATGGCTACAAAAGACAAACTTCCTTTTCTCGTGGTATATGTGGTGTCCCTTTTAACAGTAAGAGTAACCAGCAGTTTGAAACCATTTTCTGTTTTGATAACCAAAATTAATTCATAGAAGTCATGTCTGAATATTTCTGTATGTATGGGTTTGTTTGTTTTGTTTTTTTTTTTTAACTTATTTTAGTGTTCATGTTTAGATGTTTTGCTAGAAAATTATGGGTGCCATAGTGACTTGGTGCCTCAGAGCAAGAAGGTTATAGGTTTGCTTCTCGGACTGAGTGGGGACTTTCTGTATGTAGTGCTCATGTTCTCCTCGTGTCTGCATAAATTTCCTTTGGGTTCTTTAGTTTCTACTACAGTTCACACACCTCTGGAAATGACATGCTCAATCAATAAAAAAAAGCTTTTGATTTCCTTTTTATGAAGCAGAGGTTCTGTGGTTTTAGCCTCTGATCGACTCTTTTAAATAGGTTTTTGTTCCTCCATAAAGAAGCTGACCAACACATTTTCATTTTGATGTATCTTTATTCTATGAAATGGCAGCACTTGAGCCTTTTTAGAGAAGTGAGAGTCTACAAGCTTAAATTTTAAGTTTTGTTAATTCTGTAAGGATGTTTGTTTGTGTAAATGTCAATTATATATAATATTATTTTGTTATTATTATTATTAATTGTGTTCTTCCAATGACATTAACTTCAAATTAGATGTTACACCTTGGCAGTTACTTTTTATGTTACTCTTACTTGAGTAATTTCTTGGGCTATTACTTTGTACTTGAGTAAGTAGGCAAGGCAAGTTTATTTGTATAGCACAATTTTTACACAAAGTAATTCAAAGTGCTTTACAGAATAAGAAAGACATTAAAATCACACAAATCAAACCATAAATAATCACAAATAATCATCATAACATTAACATTAAAAGAGAAGAGTGCAGAATAAAAACCTTTCAGTCATATGCTCAGGTAAACAGAACTGTTTTGAGCCTGGATTTAAACATTGTTAAAGTAAAGGTCTGTCTCACATCTTCAGGGAGACTATTCCAGGTTTTAGCTGCATAAAACTGAAAACTGATTCTCCATGTTTATTCCTGACTCTGGTCGTCAGCACGAGGCTGGTCCCTGAAGTCCTCAGAGTGTGAGATGTTCATGTGGCACTAACATGTGAGAGATTTACTTTGGTTCTAGGCCATGGAGAGACAATATATATAAGTACAAATATATGTTTGTATCATATTTGATACAGCAGACTTTTATGAAATTCGGTCAACACAATTTTTACTTTTGACCTCCGGAAAATTTGTAACAGCCTTTCTTTTTCTGAATATTTGAACTTATTCCACTGATCATGTTTAGATCGGTCTGAAGCTTTATGGTGTCATGGTGACTTACTTGGTGCCTCACGGCAAAAATGTTATTGGTTTGATTTCTGGACTGGGTGAGTTTTTTTTGTACGCAGTGTGCATGTGTGGGTAATGATCCTGAGCTGACCACAGAAACAGTAGAGCAACCTGCAACCTGCAGCCTCAGCAAACAGGAAACCCCTACACTTCATCTCCAACCAGACTTTGTGATCAGATTAGACGATTAGTCCGATCACGACCGACAGAGACAATCTTAAGCAGACCAAGTGTGCACTAGGTCTATAATTCTATAGTTATAATCGAGGACACCCATGGATCATTATGTTACAATGTGGACATTTTAAATTGTAATATTAATCTAAAACAACCTAATAAAATAAATAACTAAATGAGAAGGGAAATAACTGTAGTAAGGTTAAAAGCTCTAAAAAGTGAATTTTGAGATCCTAGATCCTCTTTAACTTTGGATTCACCAGGACTCTTCAAAAAAAGCCACAAAGTTGGTCCACAAACAGAACAATTGACAATGTTTGAATTCAAAAAGATCTGAACCCTGTTGTGGAGTTTCTAATACTAATTTAGGGTAAAGAAAGCCATAACAACCCGGACCATAGAGTGACAATCCTCCATCCTAACGTGGGACGTCCAACCACAGCCGCTGATTTGTATCGCCTGTTTCTCAAATGTGACAGACCTGCACACTCCTATTGGAATTCAAAAAGAGGCACTGATCCAGAGTCAAGATGGTTTTTCTTTGTCTCATAACATTCAGAACAACATGTATAACCTGAGATAAGCAATAGTTTGGTGCTTTGATTGTTGATTCTGCATAAATCATATTTTGTCAGTGATTTTTGGTGCCTGTAAGCTCTCATATGACACCATCGAATGGCATTCTGTCAATTCATGATCAGAACATTGTGAAACCTGAGCAGGAATGAACAGATATTTCCAGTTAAAGGAGAAGTCAGCAAATGCTTTGTCAATAGCATGACAGCATTATGAAAGACCCACTTTTATCGTCTGGCTTTTTAACACTGGGAAGTTTTACCCTTTTATTTATAGATTTTTTTTTCTCTTATTTGATTTGACTGGTTTTATTTATTATTATTTTAAAGCTATATTGTGCAGCACTTGGAAACTGTTCTGTTAATGAAATATACTAGATAAAATAGTATGGATGATTCTGGTTTATTGTAGTTCTTTGCCTGTGGGGCTGGACCAGGGCTTCCAGCAGCACATACAGAATGTCCACACAATGTGAACACTACAGCTCATCTGCTCACAAAAACTATGAGACCAGACACAGGCACTGGGTCCTGTTTCATATCAAGTTCAAAATATTATTGTGTTTAAATGTGTGCACTCAATGGGTCCTCTTTATTTGAGGGAGCTGCTCCAGCCCAATACTCCACCCAGGGCCCTGAGGTCAACTGACCAGCTCCTCCTCCTGTGCCCAAAGCCAGGCCCAGAGGTGATGGAACCTTTTCTGTGGCAGTGCCCAGACTATGGAAAGCGCCCTCTGTCTGTCAGATCCTCTCAGTTTTTGACACAGTTCAGGACTAACATGAAAAACCACCTCTTCTCTCTGGCATTTAATACTAGCCATACAAGATATCTTGATGTTTTATTGTGCTTTTTGTATGTATTGTGTTAGCTACATATTTGTTGTAGTTTTTTGTTTACTTTTATGTACTTTGGTCAGTTGAAGTAGTTTTAAATATATTACATAAATAAACGTGAATTGAATTGAATAAATACAGTGGATTGGATACAAATGTGGTGTGTGAGTGAATGGTAGTGGTCATAGGGGCCGATACCACAGATTGAGCGTCTTGTTTTCATTATTCTCCAGGGCAGCTGTGGCTAAAAGTCTGCAACAACAAAGTATGAGCATGTAAATATCAATAAAAGAAATATGTTTATTGTCTAGCTCAGTGTTTCTCAAACTGTGCTATGTGACCTCCTTCAGGTGGTACTTGGAGAGCTCTTGAGTGCGTGTTTGCCTACAATGGAAACGATGCAGTCCACTTTCAGACCTGGGATGTTCCTGTTGTAGACCGGGTTTAGATCTGGTGGTACTTGGAGAGCCAAATCTTTTCTTTGGTGGTACTTGGTGTTAAAAGTTTGAGAGGCAATGGTCTAGCTTTCCTTAGAAAAACTGTTTCGTGGTGTCATCAACAACAAATAAGGTACAGTCTTATTTGAAAACCAGTCACGTTTATTGATGATCACTGCGCATCAACACTCTCTGCTGCTCTCTGCTGGTAATACAGTAAAAATACAGTATAAAATAATAATGAAATAAAAATAAAAAAGAAAAAAACATTAATTTCCATTATTACTCATTTCAAACCATAAAAAAGATCCTTATTTACATTAAGCTACATATATACAACACTTTACAGAGATAGAAATGCTTGTTTGATGACTGAACTTACATGTGTTCAGTGAAATTTCAATCAGGTGAAAACGTCAGGACTCATAGTACACAATATTTTACAGACAGTTGTATTAAATTGTAGCATTTACATTATGCACATGATTGGGCTAATGCCTGCTGTCCCTGAGTACCTCACATTTATTACATTCATTGGCCAGTGCAAATAGGTAGTATGTTTAATGTTTGAGTATTTATTTTCTCTCTCTCCATCTAAAGACATGCATTTGCTTGTTGAATTAGTAAATCTAAGTTGACCATTGCATAAGTATCTACAATACAATCACAATTTTATCTTCATCTACCTTGTCTTGTCTGATCGCAGAAGCTGAGCAGGGTCAGGCCTGGTTAGTGCTTGGATGGGAGACCACTGGAAATACCAGGTGCCACAGTGGAGCAGCAGTGACTCCAGGACATAATGTTTCCTAATATGAACGTGAGTATTGGTGGTAGTCAGAGGTAACTTTGCACAGCAAGATGGATTCTTGTGATATTTGAAATACTCCCACTGTAAGGTTCAAATTTGCCCAGCAGTGAGCTGACCAATCACAGTTGAAGTATTGAGGTTTGTGCGGAAGCCAGAGGTGAAAGTGCCCAAACAATTTTATGTGAAAATACTGACTTTTTTTGTTTGTGAAAAATGTGCAGAAGCGCTTTGTGCATTTGTGGACAGAAATGTCTCTGTCTCTCAACTGGATGTAGTGTGACTTTTCAGCTTGTTCCACTGTTGTGACATTTTGACCAATCAAATTCAAATATTCGTCATGACTTTCCACCTTTTCCCGATCATTTTCACTGAGAGCCATTCCAGATTGATAAATGTGTAGAACTCAGTTCGGAGTGCGAGTGCTGCGCATAACAATCTGGCGTGAGCCAGTTAAGGTCAGGCTTGGTATCTGTCAGTCTACCCCAAGGCAGCTGTAGCTATAATAGTGTTCACTAGGTTTGGAGTGAACAATGCACAGAATTGTTAAGTGACTTTGAGCGTCTGAAAATGTGGCTACATAAGATTATAGCATTATTAAAACTTCTTTTCCTGAGAGATTACACAAGTGCAAGTCCACATGAGAGTATGACAGAGTTTGGCTGATAAGAGGAGTGGACAGGTGGAAGCACTGAATCTCAACAGATCAGAGGATCATAGTCAGGTCATGATTCAAGTTCAACCACAGTTGCAGCAGAATTCTCCAGGAGAGAAATGTCGATCAATGCAGAAATGTCTCGACTACCTCCCGATCTTGACTGGCTTTACTTTATTTGAACTGGTGTCTGTGACCGATTCTTCCTGCTTTTCTTTGAGCATCACAGAATTGGCTTCCTTGTCATTGTCTCTGCTGTTTTGGCTGTTCTGTCGGCTTTTTCTCGTTGCAGAGTCTAGTCCGGTCCGTTCAAATAGTCTTGCCATAAACGCCGTCCCCTCTCTCCGAATGTAGGACTTTCCAGCAAAGAAATACAGCACTGGATTTGCACAGCTGCTGATGAAGGCGATCGATGCAGCCACAGCTCTGCCCCTGTGCCAAATCCCGTTTAATCTGGTGAAAAAAAGAGATTTTAGTGGTCAGAATGTTTAAAGAGGGAGTATTACATTTCTATGGGGTATTAACTGCTAACACATATTTAGATCATTATGTGACCTCTTATTGTTCTGAAAATGCTATATTTGCCAAAAACATCTATCAACATGTTTCAGTTTAGTTTTTGATGCTCTCTGTGCTAAGTCCTTCCCCCTTCAGAGCACTATCACATTACAATCAGCTTGTATCCCACTAATGAAATTACAGCACACAACTACAGCAGGTTTGCCAAGTGGCTCTGTAGTTTTGTATCATGTATCATGCATGGGACCATGGGTGACATAGGCTTGTGGCCGGAGCATTGCACAGAATCTTACTGCGAACTATAAGGACGGTTCAAATAGGGCCTAGGAGAGATCGCTAAAATACTCAAACATGCATGGATGACATCTAAAACAACTTTAGGCATGATTTTGATGAGGAAACAACATAAAAAACTCCAAAAAGTCTATTTTACATACATCTTTAAAGTGCATATGACAGGTTTTCAGGTTTTTCTGATTATGACTTTGTTTGGTGTGATAGTAGGCTACCTGTGGTACATATTTATCATAGTTTTATGATAGTTGTGGGAAAAAAGTTGAGAAGAAAAGTTAAAAAAAATACAGGAAGTAGGGCTGAGTCTAAAACAGAATACTTCTACACGCAAGGAACACATTTTTCTGGCAGTTTAAACCTTCATTTAACAAAACTAATGTGTGTTCATATAATTATATTCATTAGTGTAGTATATATCATCAGTGCAGCTTTTGTTCGCAGCATGATTGCTTGGTTACAGTTATGGAATTACCTCTTTGTATGTCATATCTGCTGCGTATGTCCAACCAGGAAGTGCAATTATGAACTTAAGCAGTACTTTTTGGTATGTTTACATTGTTTTAGTGAAATTTGTAGTATCATCTGTCATATACACTTTACATGTGGTTGTATTGACATTTACATTTATTTACCTGTTTTTTACATCTCCCGCTGGATATAAAGCCCATGTGACCTGTTTAAAATAGAACAGAAGATTCAGCATTATTTGTATTTTATTAGTTAAGTTATTTTATACCAGCAAAAACATTCTTAAATGAAGGTAGAACTAAGGTTTCAACTGTGAGGCAACATTTTTGACCATTTGTGGTGAGTAAATTTAAAAATTCCACTTAAATGCCTCCCACAAACAGACTTTTCAAAATGAGCTGCTAAACTGGGCTTTACCTAGAAGACTAAAGAAGACAGCGAGAGAGGAGGAGCGCCATCTGGAGGCATAAGCAACAGTGTGACTGGTAGGTTTGGTTGTGATATTGGCTGTGGTAGGTTTAGTTGGAGGTTTGGGTACTGCTGTGGTAGTGGGATTGGTGTTTTGAGCTGGAACCATGGTACCAGAAGGTTTCGTTCTTGCCAACACCAATGCTTTGATAAAAAGAACATAATCTAATATTGTTGTCATACACATTTGTATCATCATCTGCATTCATCTTGGCTCTGAATTTGGGTTGCAAGATGAATGGAAATCCATAGTTTGGAGCCTTCTCAAATGCTCTTGGATGTGATAAAAATGTATACTTTCAAGACAATACTTCAGTTAATACATATTTCAAATCTAAATGAAGCAACTAAAGTATTGGTTATGGCTTGTCTATTGAATCAGTAAATATTACTGTGATCAAGTTAAGAATACATTTTTGTAACATGTGACTGTGCAAAGTAGGAAAACCAGGTTAAGATGCCAACTTCAAACTCCGCCCCTGCAGCCAGGTGTTTCTTATTAGTAACACCTGACAGTAATCAGGACAGTCCTGAGTGATGTCACCAATAACTGGAAATTGCAGAGGCTGGTATTCTTCTTTTGCTATTGTGTCTGTAAATAAAGATATGAACCTTAATAACAGACAAATCAGGCACCTTCTTTCCCCTGTTGCTAGTGTTAGCAACAGGCTTGATTGACAGCGTTGCTAAGCGTCCGCTCCCTGCTCAGTCATCGGTGCAGGCAGGAAGGAGTTTATACCTTCAATAGCCTCTCTCTGAAATTCCAAATAGGGAAACCGACTCCAAAGTCACCCCTGTAACTGATGAGCTTCATTTGACTGGAACCAAATGCTATAAGTTTCGTCACGCTACCTTAGTCCACTTCTTTACACAGTTTATAGTCCAAACTTTTGACCTGTAGTGTAAATGTGTAACTCTACCGCCCCCTACCTGCACCATGTTGATGATGTGGTAGGGCAGCCAGAACGCACAGAAGGTCACGACGATGGCCAAAATGAGCTTCTCGCTGCGGATCCTCCTCCTGAACTTGGTCTGTCTGATTCTCTTCAGGATGAGGATGTAGCTGACCACAATGATGGCGTACGGGAGACAAAAACCCAGTACCAACTCCAACAGGTACTGGATCACCACCTTCAAAGATAAAACAGGTACAAGATGTCAAAAATGTGAAAGACTGCTTCATATTGTTTAGAGAAGACATAAGTGTGGTCTTATGTCTGTGTAATCCCTTAGTCGTTCAGGTAGCTTCCATAGAGTCCAGGGGTGTATACTAGTCTATGTGTCTTATACTTTTTCTGATACAGCTCAAGATCATTCTAAAGGTTAATTTCTGTCCTGTGAATATGACTTTTTCAATAGCGATACCTGCTCAAATTAATAACTAGTTTCAGTGTTAGTTTTAGTATTGATTATTAGTATCACATTTTTATTCTTTTGACTGTCCCAGAAAATACTACTTCAAATTGTCTAGACATTTTTTTTGTTCATGAAGTATTGCACCAAATAAGTTGCGTTCATGTGACATCACAACATTGCAGAATCCCTGTAGTTTAAAGGGCCTATATTACACTATTACTATTTTCTGATCTATGTTATAATGTTGTTTCCTCATCATAAACATACCTAGAGTTGTGTTTTGTTTCATTCACACAGGTTTAACACACAAATCCTGTACCTTTAGGCGGTGAACAGAAAACACTCTGTTCCGCCTAATGATGTCATGTGGTAATACATAAAGTGCTCCGCTGTGTTTTTAAACTCCATACACCATCACTAGAATCATTTGGATGATTTCAGCCCTGGAATGCCCATTTCTATTGAACTACAAGACCACTTTCTTTGGCCCTTGGTGAAAAATCCATCTTCAGATTCATACGTTTTATAATCCATCGTATGTGCCGTGCAGATCACGGCACTCGTCCTCCCATAGCCTCCCACCCCACTTTGCTCCTGGTTCGTTTGCTCACTGCAGCAATGTGTAGAATATTATGCACAATGCACATTAGTGCTCACAATCTGGATTTAAATAACAAACTATTGGATGAAGCAGTGAGTATAATATGCTTCTTTTTTTAGGCTACAATTTATTAAACTAAACTTGTTAAAACGTGCAAAGAAGTAGATTCAAATTAACAATAATCTGATAGATATGGGTCAGTTTACAGTTTGTTATTAGTAGCTTGAGGTTTAGGCTTTGAGAAGCCAACTCACTGACTTAAAGCCTGACTATATCCAACCAGCCCTCGAGTAGTGCAAAAAATCTAGTCTTGACTGTAATAAACTAATTGGTACGCCTATTTTTGAATCCGTATCAGTTTTTTAAAAAGTTCAATGTAAGCTTCAGCATGTTTGTAATGGTGCTTGATGGATGTCGTTGCATAACCTATGATGCTGTGTGTTTGTGGCTAAAACATAGCCATAGGGAGATCCCACCGTGGCACCTTGCATTTTGGTGTGATCTTGCCCTTTTCGTTGTAACCATGAACTGTCCTCGATGTGCAACAAATTTCAAGAATGACTATGAAGTGCGATGATGAACAGGCGAAGTACAACGATGGGACTGTTAAAAGCTATTTCAAGCTAACTTATTTAAAGAATTCATCCTGTTATGTGAATAACTTAAACCTTGTCTCCGTCTCTGACTCAATAACAAATTTCTGTGCCTCAGTTTAAGGTCCCGAGTCTGTCTCAGGTGGCTTTGTTTGGCTATTATATTTGGTTATTTACTTTTCTGGCAGGGGGTCCTCTCCTCGCTTGTCTCATGGAGATATTACTGTAAAGGAATCAATCTTGCATTTATTTCATTATACTTTTTATGCTCAAAAATACCCCAAAAGTTTGGACACTCCTTCAAATTCAATGTCTTTCTTTTCCTCTTCATGTTTACTACTTTTTACATTTTAGATACATACCAAAGACATCAACTTATGCAAGATATTAGGAATTATTTAGTACAGAAAAAGTTAAATAACTAATATCTAAATAATTTTAAAATTGTTTACAGGCAAAATGTTTTTCTCTTCACAGCTGAGCCTTATCAGAGTCAAGAAATGCCAAAAGTGTAAAGCAGTGATCAAAGCAAAGCGTGGCTATTTTTTAAAATCTAAAACATAAAAAAAAGTTTGGAGTTACTTTGAATTTATTTTTGGTTAACTGCATTCCACATGTGTTCAGTCATAGTTTTGATGCCTTTAGGGAGAATGAAGAAACATAGAACAAAGTGTGAAGAAGAAGCGTGTCCAAACTTTTGATATCATCTCCACGGATTCAAACAGTTGGCGTGGCATCCACCAGTAAAGTTACATAGTGCAACTTTTCATGCTGTACTTAAAGGCTACTCACATCTTTGTTGGTGTCATGGTAGGAATCGCAGGCCGCTCGTGTCGCACTCCGTCTTGTGTCTCTGTAGATCAACGCCGGGATTGAAGCCAGCATCACCAAAACCCACATCACCGCCAAAACCCTCATTACCGTCCTCTGCCCTGTGACAATTCTGATCTTATGAGGCCACCGTATCGCCAAAACCCGATACAAACTCATGATAGTGATCAGATATATGGATGCGTACATGTTCAGTAGACACAGATAGAAGAGTACTTTGCACATGACGTTCCCAAATATCCAGTTTTTTAAGACTAAGTAGATGATGAAAAATGGAGTTAAAGCCATAAGAGAGCCGTCAGCTATAGCCAGGTTTAAAATGAGCAGAGTGGTAATGTTTTGTTTCCGAGCGCGCGCCCAAATGCTCCACATTACAAAGATGTTGCCAGGGAAACCCAAAAGGAAGACCAGAGACAAGATGAGGGCACCCATGGCGGTAGCTGCGGTGTTATCCACAATAGTTTCCCCGGTTGAATTCGAGGGCTGGGTGGGGGTAGGAAGCATTTTGGCACCTGCAAGAAACAAAATAAAAACAAATGAGTTGATGATAATGTTGCATCAGATTTTTTATGTTTTTCTAATTAATATTTTATCTGATGGGATAATATCTGTAGTAAATAGTCATTGTAGTTTTACGTCAGTCAAGTAGCAGGTTGTGGAGAAAGGTTGAAAAGTAAGAAGAGCTGAGTCCCTGTTCCTATCATCAATGTACAAAATTACATCTACATTTATGAGTAAGAAGCACATTTGTTTGGCAGTTTAATCATTAATTTACAAAATAAAGGTGGTGTTATTTATTTTTAATATAATACGTATTGTGTTAATGTGTTTTGGCCCTTGTTTACAGTAAGTAACAGTTAAGCTAGGTAATAGTCATGGAATTACCTCCTACCTACTTATGTCTGCTGCCCATGTCCAAACAGAAAGTGAAATTATAAACGTTTTCAAAATTGCACAGGAAAACCAGGCAAGAATTTGAGTAGAAAGTTAAATATAATCATCATCTTAACTATACTGTTGTGGAGAAAGTCAATTCTTACTAGAACAACTGTCAAGAACAGTGGATTGATTTTACAAAAATAAAGTTGACATTTTAATTAGGGTTTGACACTGAATCGAAGTGCTGCTTGGATCAGTGAAAAACTTACATGAAGCTTACATAAAGGACGTCAAACTTTGAAATACTGACATTTTACAAGGTTTCAGTCCCTGATTCCGAATCCTTTATGCAAATCAACCACAGCTGTCCTCGCTCTTCCTCAGTACAGGGTCTAGAGCACTGCACCCAGTCCATATCTGTAGATGTTCCAGGTGAACTTTAAGCATGATCTGCCACTACCTGGTTGTGCACGGCTCCGCAAGCCCGTAAACAAGTGCAAACAAATGTAGAAATCTCAAAGCCAAGGGAAGAGATTCGGTGAAAATCGCACCAAGACTCCTACACCTGTATTTGTCTGTGGATCAGAGCATGGTCGGTCCTGTCGAAATGTTACAAGTTTATTCTCGTAGTGCCCACATAACTAATCTTTTAATGTGACCTTCACACGCCGTCGTACTCAAGAAAAAATACAAATGGATTTAGACAACATATTTTCAGAAGCCTGTGATCAATACGAGCAGTGACGTGCGGTGAGGTTCGTGGCTGGTGACGCACTGATATCGTCACAATCAGATTTACAAACATATAAACCAGGTGTCAGTACATTTGGCCCTGGGTCAGTTTCTCTCCCAGTGACTTGGGGCCAGAATAAAAAAGAATTTCAAAATAAAAGTCCGAAGTCCGTTTGAAATAGCTCTAATACAGTGGTCCTTAACCTTGTTGGAGGTACTGAACCTCATCAATTTCATTTGCACATTCACCGAACCCTTCTTTATTGAAAAATAAAATATGATTTTTTTTCAAATTCAAGACATAGGTATGTTTTACTGGTCACAAAACGAACCGTGCATTAAGATCACTGTTTAAAGAACAAAACCAATACAATGCATGAACTCACAACAAATTACATACACTGCCTCACCTGACCGCACGTCACTGAATACGAGCGTTCATGATGATATTTTGGTGATCTTGAGGAATAAGATGTTGAGGTTTTCTTTAATAATAATGTGGGCGGCTAAAATTATGAATGAGTGCGTCAGAGAGACCAGTTTGAGATCAAAGTAGAGTAGGTGGAGTAGGACATTGGCTATTGAACGTTGCGCTAAGATAATAGGATAATAGAATAATAGCATAAAATCACGTCTCAATCTTTGAAGCCACAATAGAGCTTATGAACTGACATCATTTTATTTGAAAAATTCTCCTCAACATCCTGACTGAATGGAAGAACTATTATAATAATGTGTTTTAAATATTACTGGCTTATTCAATGTAGTGACATCATCTGAGACCTATCAGTAGAATTTGAGTATATCGACCCAGTAATCTGGACATATATACTAAATACAAAGAAATATTTAAGTATTTTTTCTTACTGGCCATTCCAAAAGTCATGAAAATTATCCTTTTATTGTGTGTATAGGCCTATTTTTGGGATTTTGACCAAATAAAAAGTGCAGTATACGCAGTTCTAAGGACGAAGGTTAATGACTATTGGATTATGTGATGTGAGCAGTTTGTTTTTCCTGTATCCATGGCGTATGCTAAGTAGCTAGAGCTGAAATGCAACAGACTTTCTAGACCAAATATGGCAGCAGACATTCCAGAGGGAACGTCCTGTCTCATCACAAACTGAGAGTGAGGCTTTGGAGAGGTTTTCCTGTTGTGTCTCCAGAGTTCACCTGGCTTTTCGTGGGGGCTGCTGTGATGCTTCAGGACGGAGAGAACGCAGAGGAATGACACTTTTGTCCTGAGGGCTGTTACTCACCTCAAATAGCACTGACGCAGGATCTGATAACCCTACCTGTTGAGCTGAACTGAGACTTTTGTTTGAGTTTTGCTATTGTTATTGTACTTTAATGTTCAATGTGCTTAATTTGCCCCTTGGTTACAAATAAAGTGAAACAGATTGATTGATTAAAATGTTACTTTTCTTGAAATTGTTAATAATATAATGACAATGGTTGACCAAAACATGTCATCAAGGCAATTACACCTTCTTTTGTGCTGTCTTAAAAATGAACCCAAGTTGTTAATGTTAAAAAGAGGACAACATGAATGTTTTTGGATTAACAATAGTAAACATTAGCTCCTTGAATTCCAGTAATACTACCAATTCAATCATCAGTCCAGGTTTTGTGCTGACTAATTAGTACTCGTTCTTTATTCAATCTGTAATGCACATGAACTGCTGGAACATGACTCCTCCTTGTTGTGATTACTCCACAGCCTTCTGACGTGACATATGAAGTGATGGATTCATATTTTCCTGCCAGGCCCAGAGTTTGTGCGGAGGTAAGGGGGTGTGGGGCAAATGTAACATGTTTAAACCTGAAGCCTATAATTCCTCATGTGCAGGACCAGACATGAGAAAGCTGGTTCCTATTGCACCCACAATTAGGCATTTCCATTTGATACTGAGTAAAGTAGAAAGTTAACAAATTGTAGGAGCTTTGGAGACATTTCAGAGAAGATAAATGATATTTGAAGTAGGGTATACATTTTCAAAAACAGTATTTGGAGTAATATTGGACCCCAGGAAGAGCAGTTACTAAAGAGCTCATGTTACACTATCTTCTGATCTATGTTATCATGCTGTTTCCTCATTACAAACAGACCTGGAGTTCTTTTATTCACACATGTTTAACACACAAACCCTGCTCTCTCAAACAGAAAACACTCTCTTCCACCTTGTGATGTCATCATGTGGCAATACAGGAAGTGCTCCACTGTGCTTTTAAACTCCATACACCTTCACTAGAATCTTTTGGTTAATTTCAGTCCTGGAATTGCCAGTCTCTACTAAACAAAAGCTGAACCGTAGCTGTTAACTTGAAAACTACCACTTCATGACATCACAAGGTAGAACAGTGAATTTTGTAGGAATGAAACAAAACACAACTATGGGTATGTTTTTGACGAGGTAATAACTTTCTATCATGACCTAAAGCTCAGAAGGGTTAATTTTGCATAATATAGGATCTTTAAGATAAAAAAAAAACAACAACTCATGTATAGTGCCATTGTGTCCTCAAGCAAGACACTTCCCCCACCTTGCCTGTGTGCGGACTAGTATTCACCAGAAATCAGTTACACATAAGGTAAAGATAGATAGCTCTTCCACAACCGTTACAAACATGAGATCATAATTACGTTTAATATATGTTAGCTATTTAGCACCGTTGAAAAGTTCCACAGAGTTCTTTACTTGTTGCCGCGCATACAGTCTGAGTTCACGCCCTGTGGAGCAGTGCCAGTGAAAGTATGTGGCTCTGTGTTTTTTCAGTCACAATCGCACACCCTAACGGACCTGTTTCAGATTACACAACATCCAATTAGCCCGTTAACTACAGTTGTGTTCAATTATACAGTAAATCTGCAAATGAAAACAAAGTCAGATTACTGAAGCCTTCTTATTAAAAAGTAGAAAGAATATGTTCCTTTGCAGTCTCATTAGGCTAGGTTCGTTCTGCATGTATGTCTATGGCGGAATGTTCAGCAGTTTCCATGGTGATACAGTGCACACTGGAAACTCAAGAAAAAATACAAAAATGGACAACAGTGTATTTTCAGGAACCTGTGATCAATACTAGCGTCCATGATGATCAGATGTTTGATTTTCAACAACAGGCAAGGCAAGTTTATTTGTATAGCACAATTCATACACAAAGTAATTCAAAGTGCTTTACAGAACAAAGGTGATAGTGACTAACTGAAAAACTCTTGGCTAATGCTAGCTAGCTTGTGACTGTAATATTATTTGAGAGGTACTTGTTTAACAGCCCAAATCAGCTCGCCTATTGTATTTCCACCCAAATCCGTTCTTTACGGCCAGATTGTGTTAAAAATAAAGCTCAGAGTCTAACTTGAGTAACAGAGCTTCAGTCAGAGCAGTGCCTCCAGTTAGCTTCAGCCCCCCAGACAATGTGGATGACAGCAGCTTCAAAGCATCAAAAGGTTGCATTCATTCATTTTAGAATTGTTTAAAACTAAGAGGACAGGGCAGAATTTTAAGGTAGAATTTATTTATTTAAAGCCCCACTGTGTAACTTTTCAGTAAAAAATAAACTGAATGTTTTTATCGCACTGAAAAATGTAGCTGAACATGTGTTCTTACTCTGAGCAGGCTTGCATCTCCACAAACCTTCCACAGCATAGCTCAAAATGTATCTACAACAAAATACACCAGTGACCTTAATATAGAGGTGCAAATGCAAGAAGCAGCAACTTATCACTAAAAAAATGCATAGCACATTCAGATGGTTTATGTCCAAAAGTTTTAAGTCTTTTTTCAGTGTGATAGATTTGATTCCTGTAGAACATGTTGTAAATATATTAATCAAAACAAAATACACTGAATAATGACAAAAAAGCATTAAGCAATGAACAGCTATAATACCAGATTGTAAAACTCTCTTTGAGACGAGTATCGACTTTTAGAATCAGAAAAAAGCTTTGTTGAGATAACTGTCAGTGAGTTTTAGGGAAATACTTTAGGGGTTTGATGCAAAGAAGACGAAGACGGTCACTTTTTTTAATATATATAGCACTTTTCCACCTTTAAGACACTCAAAAAAGCGTTTAAAAACAAAGGAACCACTCACCCATTCATACACCAGTGCACGCAGACACTGGGGGTGAGGTGGGTTAAGTGTCTTGCCCAAGGACACAACAACAGCATTCATCTGTGGGAGCTCAACCAATGATGTTTATAGTTGAGAGAGCGGGATTTGAACTGCCAGCCTTCAGATCAGTGGACAAACACTTTACCAACTGAACTGCTGTCGCCCTCAAACAGACAATATAGAAACATCCATGCTGAGTTAAAGTGATGTAACTTTCTGAAGTCACCTGCATGATTCCATTGAAACAGAAAGTTTAAAAAAAACATACTTTGGAACATTCTCCATAGAGTTAGACAAGTTTTATGCCATACTGTGGAATGTTATAGCCAAAAGAACAACATTTCCATGGAAACAAGCAGGCTAAGTAAGAGTCAGGTGTGTGGAGATTCAAGCCCGTTCACAGTAAGGACACGTGTTTTTATTTGTTTTTAGTGGAATAAAATCATCCACTAAATGATGAAATAATAAAAAACATATTATTTTATTATTTTTGGGAGGAAAAAGTTACATATTATGGCTTTAAAAGGCAGCATGAGTTATTGTTATAAGTGAGTTATTTTAAAGTGATATGTGTTTTTACAAAAGTCTTATCCTTTTAAAACGTCTGCACTGACATTGCATTGTATGTGAAAATATGGTCGGTTGTAATGTGTTAGAGGCAGTTTTATGTTGAATTGTTGAATCTGTGATGCCTTCAGATGGAGGATCACTGACAGACCTTGCACTGGAGGTTAACAGATGGATGGGTTTGTATTGTATATTCCGCCTGGCCCTTGATGGTAGAGACGGCTCTTTTATGAGATTAATGTGTTTGCTCATGGTCCCAGTTAAATAAGCCAATGAACGAAACAAAACAATTATTAAACCATGAAATGCTCCCAGTTTTTAAGTAGCGTCATATTACTGTACTGGTTTTGGTCTTCACTTTCAGCATCAGTTTTGTATGTGAGTGAAAATAAAATTAAGTCGATAAAAAAATGTAATATAATAATCATATGGAGATGTCAGAATCACCCTATTCCAGTGGATTTTAAACTGTGGTCCAGGTTTAAATTGAAAGTCAATGTTTTGCTTTAATTATTTTACTTATTTAAAAGCTACCATTTGTAATTAGACTGGCTAACCCGGTCCAGTTGCATTCTCATATGAGACCACTAGATGCTATCTACACTACTGCTGTCTGATAACGTGCTTGATTTGCATTAAAGCTACCTATCTGCATCTTGATTGAACTTTTATTTTTTTATTTTTTTTTACATTTTTTTTACCGGTAGATGGCAAATGTGAAACCTGTTCCTCACTCCTCCCTCACCTCACGTGGCCCCTCCCTCTTGACCTGGCCCCTGCCTCCTCACCTGGCCCCTCCCTCCTCACCTGGCCACTTTCTCCTCCCTTGGCCCCGGCCTCCTCACCTAGCCCCTCCCTCCTCACCTGGCCCCTCCCTCCTCACCTGGCCCCTCCTTCTTCACCTGGCCCCTCCCTCCTGATTTGGCCCCTGCCTCCTGAATTGGCCCCTGCCTCCTCACCCGGCCCCTCCCTCCTCACCTGGTCCCTCCCTCCTCACCTGGTCCCTGCTTCCTCACCTGGCCCCTCCCTCTTCACCTGGCCCCTCCCTCCTCACCTGGCCCCTTCCTCCTCGCCAGGCCCCTCCCTCCTCACTTGGCCCCTCCCCTCACTTTTGCTCTCTAGTGATGATATGTTAGAATGCAAAAGGGGCGGGTCGGTTAATCTAATTACAGACGGTAGCTTTAAAGAAAATTATATAAGTCTAGTAATTAAAGTCACATTGACAGTGAGGTACATTTGCTCAACATATCTATAGATCATGACAACTTCCTGCCTACATGCGGTTTTGTCAGATGTCATAGAGAAAACAAAACCACAAAAGACATATCTCTGGCATCACAGCGTCCACTAGAACATATACTGCGCTGCTCCACTTTGACGGAGGGACTTTTGGCACTTTTTTTCATTGCAAAAGTCTTAGTAAAATATGCAGTTACTTCATGGTGGGTGAAGGCGTGTGTGTGTGTACAATGACTCAGTGCTTCAAAGACAATTGCGACACTTGTAGAAACATGGGAGGGAAAGAGTAGAGGAGGTATTTGCAGCAGAGGTGGGAGAGTGGCCAAAACCTGTGCTCAAGTAAGTGTTACATTACTTCAAAATAATATTACTCAAGTACAAGTACAAAGTAGTGGTCCAGGAAATGAAAAAAAGTATTTGGGGAAAAGTGCTACTCAAGTAAGAGGAACTTAAAGAGAAAACTGTCAGGAGGTAGCATCTGATTTATAATTTGAAGGGAATTAAATCTGAAGAACTAAACATTAAATAATGCACAAAATCTGGTATAAAAAGAACAGACACAAAAATGAGACAAACTAAATCATATCTGAAGGAGCGCTGCAAGAAACACAAATGTTCAAATCATTTCATATTGTGGGAAGAGTAACCGACTCTTTTACTCAAGTAAGAGTACTGTTACTTCAATAAAATATTACTTAAGTAAAAGTGAAAGTGTGCTGCTAGAAAAGTACTCTGAAGTTTAATTTTTGGTTTTGGTTTGTCTTCCCACTGTGAGTGAGTATACACGTGACAAAAACTTTACATTGACAATATGAAATGATTTGAACATTTGTGTACTCTTACTTGAGTAATTTCTTGGACTACAACTTTGCACTTCTATATTTGAGTAATATTATTTTGAAGTAACGATACTCTGACTTCAGTACAATTTATGGTTACTGTGCTCACCTGTTAACGGTTTGTAGTAACATCAGTTGACAGTACTTGACATTTTTCTATATATCTTTGCTTAAAACCACCGTGTTAATAAAGATTTTTTTTTTTAAATCTAAAATCTGAACAAAAATAAGAGTGAATTATAGGTCAGACTTACCCGGTTTGGAGATGTTGGTCCAAACAGCAGAGGTTAATAATGGAGAAGTGTTGAGTGTTTGGGACTAAGCTTTTTAACCTGTTTCTCCACCCACACGAGCACAACCACACCTGTCTTAACATGTGCGCTGACAGAGAGAGAGGGAGCGGGAGGAGGGCAGAGGAAGAGGAGGAGGAGGAGGAGAAGGAGGGAGAGACAGAAGAAAGAAGAGTGAGACAGAAGAGAAAGACAGAGACAGACAGAAGAGTGAGAGAGTGTAAAGGAGAGAGAGTAAGACAGAGCGGCAGGAGGGCACGAAGGGAGAGAGAGAGAAGAGAGAGGGAGGGTTAGAGTAAAGGAGAGGGAGGGAAGCAGAAAGAGAGAGAAAGAGGGAGAGCGAGGGAGAAGAGAGAGGAAGGAAGGGAACATGAGAGAGAGGGAGAAAGAGAAAAGAGAGGGAGGGTGAGAATAAGGAGAAGGAGAGGGAAGGAGGTAGTAAGAGAGAGAACAAGGGAAAGAGGGAGAAGAGAGAGAGAAGGAAGGAAGGAAGGAAGGAAACGTGAGAGAGAGGGAGAGAGAGAAAGAGAAGGTAGGGTGAAAATAAGGAGAAAGAGAGAGAGGGAGGCAGAAGGAGAGAGAAAGAGGGAGAGAGAGGGAAAAGAGAGAGGAAGGAAGGAAACATGAGAGAGAGAGGGAGACGGAGGCAGAAAGAAGGAGAGAGAGAGAAGAGAGGAGAGGGGGAGAGAGAGTGAGAGTGAGAGGGAGGGAGAGACACAAGGAGAGAGACACAAGGAGAGAGGGCAAGAGGGGAGGGTGAGAGTGAGAGACACAAGGAGAGTGAGGAGAGAGTGGGAGAGGGAGGGGGAGGAAAGTGAGAGAGACACAAGGAGAGAGAGAGAGGAGAGAGAGAGAGGGAGGGGGGAGAGAGAGAGGGAGGGGGGCATAGGTTTACATCCTGTTTCTGTATGAAAATTTTGGCATAAATAAGATTAAAACAAGAAAACTATGTTCTATAGATATACTATTAAAACACTGGGAGAGCAGGAGCCATTGGAGCAAACTAACTTAAAGAGCATGACAGGTACCATTAGATTGAAAGTGATACTAAAAATCCTGACTAGTCTTCTACTTTTTTTTGCAATTTTAGTAAAGGTTATAATTTTACTTCCTGGTTGGACACAGCAGTTATTACATATATAGAGGCATATCACCCTGCAGCCATAATGTTACCAAGGGCCAAAATTAGACAAAATCACACAAGAGTTATGATTTGACAAATAAAAATAAATGAGAACACTTTTACTATATTGAATAAATTCTTAACATGTCAGAAAATGTCTTCCTTGTTCATGACTTTGTTCCTGCATTTTGGATGGAACAGATGACAGTGGATGGCAGAAGTTGAGGGATTTTTCTGTTTTGAAAATTCACCACTACTTCCTGTATTTTCCAGGTTTTTGTTTTCTACTTTTCTTCACCAAACACCACTTGACTAAATGTAAAACTATGATAAATATTGACTACAGGTGCTATCCTACCAAACCAAGTCAGAATTAAGAAAATATCTGCGTCTGTCAAATGCACTTTAAGCTTTTGCATTGATTTTGTAACATGTAATACTTTTTTTTGTGTGTAAAATAAACTAAGATTGTGTTATTGTATGGAAAATACTGAGGAGTTTCCATTCTTGGGACAGAGAGCCCCCTCGTGGTCAGAGTTAGTACTTACAACAAATACCACAAGGGAGTATAAATATATTGAAATGCCATCATCTTTATTTTCACACAGTTTCATTGACTATTGAGAACATTTAGAAGAGGTACAATAGCATTTTGGCAACATATTTTTCAGGCAATTAAAAATATGTTCCAGTGATGGCAGATACAAGATTCAGCAACATTTGAGGTAGAGCTCAGTGATACTTTAAATCAGGCCTATTCAAGTTGTGATTGTCCAAATGATCTAACCTGGCCCAGGGTCCATCTTTCAAAAAAAAAAAAAAAAATGTCTTCTCTTGTTAACTGGTTAAGTCCTGATTGAGGCCTGATTGGTTCTAGTCTAGTGTTAGTTTAATTCTGGTTTAATTCCTGATTGGAGATTTTTGCATTTTATTTTCTACAAAAATCAAATGTAACAATTATCATTACTGAAGCAGATCAGCAAATTTTGTGCGATCCCTAATTCTGTCAAAAGTGGTGGTGCATCACGCACGTAATAGCCCTGCTTTAAGGTTAACTTAATGATTTTAGGAAATTTAGATTAGGTTTGAAACAATGTCACCAGAGGAAATGGCCTCAGGACCAGACACAATTTCAACTGTAAGATCACACAAGCCATAGACATAAGAGAGGGACGTGAGGCAATATTATAAATGTACAAATTTATTTATTTTATTTTTTTATCACAATCCTTAAAATACTATAGGCCTATAGGAATAAATAGAAAAAGTTAAATGGCATTAAAAACTCGTTTGCATTGTGCAGAGAAAATTAAACAATAGCTGAAAATGATGCAAAACCCAAATTAAGCACACAAATGATAACAAGAACAGCAAATCATCCAAATAACTGCAAAACGAAAATAGCAAGCCATGCAAAGGATGCAGCGCATCAAATTATAAATACAAGCAAAAGAAGAAAAAAGTAATTAATCAAACAAAAACATAACTCACAAAACTCATGGAATTAACCTACTTTAAAATACACAAAAGATAAATTATTTAAAAGGTCCATTCCTGCATGAGACTACTTAATTGTCCTTTTGTTGAACACTATTTTAACGGAGCGAACCCAGGCACGTGAGCTGTGGATGGAGCTAGAGCAGGGGTCTGCAACCTTTAAGCAAAGACAGCAAGAAAATACACCATATTAAATGTACTGTAACCTGCCATACCCACAGCCTCAGAGACTGGTTACAACAATATATCAGGGTTACGAAAATAACCATGTCACCATGCATTTGTCGCTTACAAAGTATCTTCTGTAAATTAATCTGCTTTAAGAAAAGTGTAATCACAGCGTGACTACAAAGGTATGACAACCACACTTTTTAAACATCTAAAAAAACTATTTATAGCAGCAATATACCGTCAGAGATGTGTGCCACGGTTAGACCCATACTGGTGCCACTTTTTCTTCAAAAATCGAACATTCTCTCGTGCGCAATCCGCTGCTCCTAACCAATCAGCGCTCTCCCTGCAGTCAGAGGCGCCAGGTCCGCGGTTTTCCAGCACTATTTTGAAGAAAAAGAAAAAAAAAAAGCTTGTGGGGAAAATCTGTTTGGGCTGATTTGCAAACGAGCGGCTGCAAATTTATAGATATTATATCGTATTTTTGACTGCTTTTGGGAGCACATTGGGCATTTTTTTCCGTAGATCTGGCAACACCGCCGTTTAAACTTCAACTCCAGCCTCAAACCGTCAGACTGCGGCCTCAAAATTCTGGACAATCTAAGTTCATGAACTACTGTCAAATTCATCAAAACCGTCATGGTACGTTTTTGGTTTTTTTTTGTTTTTTTTTTTTTTGTTTTTTGGTATTTCATTGTGTATTCATCTTGATTTTATTTTATTTTTTATGTCCAGCGAACTTGATCAACTGCGGTAGCTAACTTTAATTCAGAGGTTTTTTGTGTCTTTGTGCTAAATAATGATCGTGTATGAGGTGTTAGTGTGAATGTAGTATTTTTGGGAGTAATTTTGAGTTATTGTGTGGTTATTTAATCACTATCTAGTGCAGATTTGGGTACTTTTATGTATTTTCCCGCTTTTTATGGCCTGGCCCTAACCATCATTTTTACCGTTGCCTTGGCAACATGTATAGCATTGTATTTGTGATTGCATCAACAATACACTACCTTCAAAGTTGTAAAAACCTTTTATAACAATGATACAAATGCAGCGATTTATAAATTTCGGCCTAGAGTTATCAGTTTATAATACTTGTGATGTGATATTAGTGCTAACTGCTAACATCACTGCCTTTATTAACTAAGCTCAGTGTCACTATTATTACTATTGTATTATTGAAATACGCTGCAAATACCTTTCTTGCTGCCTCCAACACTATTTCACATTTAGTGTGATCTGTGTTTCAGCGTGAGTGCATCTCGATCCACGTGGGGCAGGCTGGTGTTCAGATTGGAAATGCTTGCTGGGAGCTTTACTGTCTGGAGCATGGCATTCAACCTGACGGACAGCTGCCCAGTGAAAAGACTGTGGGAGGAGGAGACGACTCTTTCAACACTTTTTTCAGTGAAACGGGAGCGGGAAAACATGTGCCCAGAACCGTGTTTTTGGACCTGGAGCCAACTGTAATAGGTAAAGTTAGATTTTAAAGCACTTTCTAAAAGTCAGTTGTTGGTACTTAGGTTGTTATTAAAATGGCTACTACCATTTCACATCTAATGTATTTTTAGATGAGGTGCGTACTGGAACCTACCGTCAGCTTTTCCACCCTGAGCAACTCATCACTGGAAAGGAAGATGCCGCTAACAACTATGCTCGTGGACATTACACAGTTGGAAAAGAAATCATTGATCTTGTATTGGATAGGACCCGAAAACTGGTGGGTAAATTTGTGTTCTCTATATTCAGTGTTTTGTGTTCTGGTCATAACTTATGGTTGTGTTAAATGTATGATGTTATATCTCCTATGTCATTAGGCTGACCAGTGCACTGGTCTTCAGGGCTTCCTGGTGTTCCGCAGCTTTGGTGGTGGAACTGGCTCTGGTTTCACGTCTTTGCTGATGGAGCGTCTTTCTGTCGACTATGGCAAGAAGTCCAAGCTGGAGTTCTCCGTCTACCCTTCTCCGCAGCTGTCCACTGCTGTGGTGGAGCCCTACAACTCCATCCTGACCACCCACAGCACCCTGGAGCATTCGGACTGTGCCTTCATGGTCGATAATGAAGCCATCTATGACATCTGCCGCAGAAACCTTGATATTGAGCGCCCAACCTACACCAATTTGAACAGGCTCATTAGTCAGATTGTGTCCTCCATTACAGCTTCTCTTCGCTTTGATGGTGCTCTCAATGTGGATCTCACCGAGTTTCAGACCAACTTAGTGCCGTATCCTCGGATTCATTTCCCTTTGGCTACCTATGCCCCAGTCATCTCTGCTGAGAAGGCTTTTCATGAGCAGCTGACAGTGGCTGAAATAACCAACGCCTGCTTTGAGCCTGCCAACCAGATGGTCAAATGTGACCCTCGCCATGGCAAGTACATGGCCTGCTGCCTGCTTTACCGCGGGGATGTGGTTCCTAAAGATGTCAACGCTGCTATTGCCTCCATTAAAGCCAAGCGCACTATCCAGTTCGTAGACTGGTGTCCTACAGGTTTCAAGGTGGGCATCAACTACCAGCCGCCCACTGTGGTCCCTGGAGGAGACCTGGCCAGAGTGCAGAGGGCCGTGTGCATGATGAGCAACACCACCGCCATCGCTGAGGCCTGGGCTCGGCTCGACCACAAGTTTGACCTGATGTACGCCAAGCGTGCCTTTGTCCACTGGTATGTGGGAGAAGGGATGGAGGAGGGAGAGTTCTCTGAGGCCAGAGAGGATATGGCCGCTTTAGAGAAAGATTATGAGGAAGTGGGCGCTGATTCTGTAGAGGGAGAAGGAGAGGAGGGGGAAGAATATTAACTTGTTTTAAACTGTTCAGAAGTATCTGATGTTCTGTTTTGCATTTGTTAGAAATGTTTTAAATTTGTTTTTTGTTGGAAATGTTTTAAAAATGGTTTTAAATGATTTGAAAGTTCATTGATGAATTGATTTCTTCTTCATACCACTTTTAATGGATTTAGGAGTTCATACTACTGTTAATGAGTTTAGGAGTGTTACTTCGTATAGTTTATAAATAACAAACATGGCATTTATTCAATAAACTACTTTTATGAATTAAAGGTGTATTGTTTTGATGTTTTTCTCTTTATATAAAAGAATTAAAAGTCATTGCTAACTATGAGAAAAAAGAAGTTTTACTGTGAATCATAGATCGTTATTTGGATAGATTAATGATAGATACTGTAGCGTTATGATTTCTGAAATCAACTACAGCAATCCAAAGACGGCCTTACAGCACCCTCTAGTGGTTTATCCTGCGTAGGACAAAGGGACAGGAGCTTCAGACTTTCGAACAGAAATTGCTCTGAAGAGAAAAAACATTATTTGACTCTCGCTCCAACACGAGGTTTTGAGGTCACTGGCCTACCTTTAACGCTTACTCTGGAATACAGTATTTTAGGTTGTTTTGCTTTTTGTGCTTAGGTATAATCTACAAATTTCCACATGCGATTTTTGTAAATCAGTGCAGTTTTCACGTTACTTTTTAGAGGTGAGAAAAATCTTATTTAAAATCGGCCTATGTTCTGGAGTGATACAATACAATAATCTGTGTGAAGCATCTTACTCGTTATTTTACTGAACAAACCAGTAGATGTGTATTGTATGTCACTGTGAAGTGAATGAGAAACAAAACAAAACACCCATTGTAAATTAACTAAACTAGTTTATTGGACAGTAAGGCTCAAAGGGGCTCGGGAATAGACTGAAAAAGAAAATACATTACTTAATGTGGAAAATTCAGAATAACAAGGTATCAGATGAAAATAAATGATTGATTAGTACCTTTTTGGATGAGGGCCTTGGTTGAATGCTGACACTGGGAGAAGATGGGTGACTCCTAGATGCCCCTCAATGTCCCGTAGATGTCTGCAAAAAAATAAAACCATATTGAAATTTTATTGTATCAAAAAACAGTTTAACTTATTTTGACACTTACTATGCCCCTGTAGCCTTGATCTGCCAAGAAACCAGTGATGGTGAAGGTGCAGCATATATATATTGTGCTTTTCTACTTCTGCTTTTGTTTTGACTCATAAACATATTCTTCATAATACACATCTACATCAATGAGAGGTGGATACGGCCTAGTGCTGTGGGACTCCACACAGTGCAGGAGACCTCCAGCAGTCTCTGTCTCGCTGACGAGGGGCCGCCCCAGCTTCTCTCACAGGCACAGCCCCCGGCCCAGCTCCAGACTGTAGGGATGGGGACAGCCGTTGCGGTACCTGCAAACAGCCACATACACAGAAACATCAGCAATAAGACATGGGTTTTAAAGGGAAGTTTCGTTGTAAATAAGGACTAAACCAGAGACCAAGACTGGTTCAAGTAGGATAAAACTTTACCTGCACACTGTCTGTTGTACAAGAATTTCAATAATACAATCAAATACAATTTAATTAAAACAGTAAAGCTCTGAAGGACAATGTTACCCAGTCACCAAGTAAATATGAAAATGAACTGATAGTGAGTTATAAAATGTGACCAGAAACAAATCTGGTCGATGAAACATACATCATCATGGGATCCACGACGGAGTGGTAGATGTCCTGATACTCCTCCACAGCCAAACAGAAGTATTCATTAAATAAAAACGGTAAAATCCTCTGATCTTTGTAATTAAATAATGTAGTGTAATGTAATGTAAATATTTTATCATTTCAGCTGGTCTTGCTTACCGGTGTTCAAAGTCATTCAATCTACCTCGAACCCAGGTTTTTTCTTACCCCCTTCTCCCCCTCTCCTTCAACTATTCCCCATCTTATGCGGATGATTGTACCTCAGCTTCAATGTAGTTTACTGGGTTGTTATCTGTAACGTCCTGCTCACTGGCCTCTCCAAACGAGCCTTAAGACAGCTGCAGTACATCCAGAACACTGCTGCTTGGGTTCTGACTAGAACCAGGAAGTACTTCACACATAAGTCCTGTGCTCAGGTCTCTACACTGGCTCCTGTGGCTCAGAGAATAGACTTTAAAGCAGCTCTGCTTGTGAACAAGTCTCCCCATGGCCTAGTACCAAAGTACATCTCCGACATATTAGTGCCATCTCACACTCTGAGGACTTCAGGGACTGGCCTCCTGCTCAGGACTAAACATGGAGAATCAGCTTTTCAGTTTTGTGCAGCTAAAACCTGGAACAGTCCTGAAGATGTGAGACAGACCTCTGCCTTGACAATGTTTAAATCCAGGCACAAAATGGTTCTGTTTAGTTGTGCATATGATGTGGTTTTTATTCTGCCTCGTCTCTTTTAATGTTAATTTTATGATGATTATTTGTGATTATTTGTTTTGATGAGTTGTATTGCAATTTTAATGCCTTTCTCATTCTGTAAAGCACTTTGAATTACTTTGTGTACGAATTGTGCTACACAAATAAACTTGCCTTGCCTCACCTCTTCTGCCAAGCTCACCACTTCAGCTCATCACTTCTGCCAGCAAGCTCACCATTTCCGCTCAGTATTTCTGTCCTCCAAAGCACCACTTCTGCATTGGTGCACCTCTCTCAGGCCTCTATGACTGGGCTCGGGGCCTGTGTAACAGCCGGGAAATCAAGCAGTTAGGACCTATACACCCCAAACAGCTCATTAAAACACGTTCATAACCAAACTAGCAGGGATTCCATACCACCAATATTACATAGCAAAATGTGGATTCCCAATGAAGGGTACATTCAGTTTAAAAAATATTCATGCACTGTAAAATAAATTATGTGAGGTTGAAGTTGAAATGAGAGAAAAGGTGCAATTTTTTATTTCAAAATGAGAAAACATTGAAAATTACAAGAAATGTTTAAAAATGTGAAAAGACAAAGCTGAAGTTCTCTATGAAGACACTACTGAAATGTGTGAAATGTGAGAACAGAAACCCCACTTGCACAGCTCTGCCTCAACAGTTGATTATATTGACGTTTGACCCAGATCTGAACACCCCTCCATTCAACCTGTTTGTCTGATCTTTCATCAAATAACTCTACAACACAAGACAATAATGGACATGTGCAGATTCAGATGGAAACAAGCATTTTCTCACAAATCAAGGCTCCCCCATCACAACAGGACTATTACCCCACTGCTCAAAGATTACACCACTGTGCTAAAGAACCCATAAAGTATGCCAGAACGTATCACTTTTTGTCAAGATTTTAAATCTACTATGAGTGAATGAAGGAGAGTATTGATCATGAAAATGAAACCACAAAATAGCTGATCTATTTCAGAGCACTGAACTATGATGCAATCATGTTGATTGGAAACTCCAATACTTTGTATAGAGAAGCTGTAAACAACATCTGCACAGCCATCACAAAAGTCTTCCTTATGTCACTTTTCTGGTGGGAGTACGTCACCAGCTTGTGTCTGTCCTGCTTAGGAAATGTTATTGCTTTGCTTGGAATGTTCCATGATATGGCATTAAACTAATCTCATATTGATGTCCCCAAATGACAAACAGGTTCAAATCTCTAATCTGAATGGTCGCTAGTTAAACTCCAGCCTCTGCAGCCAGTCACTGACCAGTGCAGTGAGTGAATGTTGGAGATTACTGAGGTTTCACATGAGGTCTGTCCATATCCCGAGAATAAGAAACACTTGTATGTGTCTCTATCTGCAGATTAAGGCTCTGGTGACACCTCCAGTTTTAGTTGTCACTGTAGTGAACAAGATGTGGCTGTGTTCTTCTTCTACATAAATGTTTTGTATTTAAGTTTTTCACAGTATTCTTTATGCAATTCTCAGATATTTAAGCCAATTTAGGAAGGCTGATATCATCTCTACATGCAATGTGCTATCCTTGGGCAGCAGGCGGTTTTGACACCTCTTCCACTAATTCAGTTGACTTGCTGAAGTTTTTCCACACAGAAGAGGAAACAGTACAGATGCAGACATGCTCGGAGCCAGGCCTGGAGGTTTCATTGTTTTCTTCACCTACAATGCCCTATTTCTACTTGTAATCTGCACTCATGGTAAGTGCACTTTTTAAGACAATTAATATGTAAATGTAATATAAAATGTGTGACAAATGATGTAGTTGTATTTTTTTCTTTGCACCACAATAATAAATGCAACTGTTGGTCTGAACTGGTTTGCAGGCAATTTACAGGCTAAATTATGTTAAAAAGTTATACAAAAGTAGCATGAGGTAATATAGGTAATAAATCTATATGTGATAAGTGTCTTCACAGTTTGCTCACATTTATAGTTTTGGACTTCCTCTTCTGTTTAAAGATGCACTGTGTAACTTTTCTGTTGGAGGGTCCATCACATTTTTGCTTTGTCAAAATGTTCTTGTTTAGTCAGGAGTGTTCCACATTGTAGTTCAAACACATCCATGCTTCATTCATTCATGTACTGTTTTACTGCTTAAAAAAATATATATATGTGGAGTTATTTGTGGAAAATTCCAAGCAAAACAGCAAAAAAAATAAAATAAATTTTTTAAAAAATTACATAATGCAGCTTTAAATTGTGTCTAAATCTATTGTGTCTGAAGCTGTTGTCTTTTTACATACACATTAAATCCTGTAAAAAACCAAAACAAACATATACTGTGCTGTTATTTTGCTTATAAGTGTTATGATAAAGTCTAGGCCAAAGTGAATGGCCAACGACTGAAAAAAAGTCATTTTAATTACACATTACTCATATATTTGTGTGTTTTGATTTACTTTCATTGTTAGTCACTCAGTAAATTGGCCATGTCTTCATCAAATACTGAACTATAGCTGCATTCTACATAAAGCTGCACTTTGTAACATTTCTGTTCAAAAGTCCACCATCTGCTTGTCTCCATGCCGATGTTATTGCTTCGCTTAAAATGTTCCACAGGATGGCATTAAACTTGTCCGTCTCCATGAACACAAACAGGCAGTGCCACCACGCCAAGTTACAGGTCAGATCTGTGGAGAGGCAGTAAGAATCCATGTTTGTCGAGGCATCTTTGAGCAATAATAACACTGACAGTGGAAACAAATTGAACATATGCATGTTTAATGCCACACTGAGAAACTTTTTTGGCAAAGAAACAATATCTCAATGGAGACCCTTCACCTTTATCCGAGCAAATATCAGTTTTTGTAATGTTTTATATTTCATTTGTTTCAGCTCTTGATGCTAGTTGTCAGTCAGTGCAGTATGGACGAGAAGGAGGAAACACTGTTCTGTCACCAGGATCAGTCAAAGAAAACATAACTCAAGCATATTGGAAATATAATAAAGTACAAGTTGCAGATATGCGTGCAAATATTCCTGAACATCACTTTTCTGGCAGAGTGACACTGAACAAAACAAATTACAATTTAGAAGTGAAAGAGCTGAAGATCACGGACTCTGGAGATTTTACTTTTGTCTCAGCGACAGAAGCAGGACAAAGACCCACACACTGCATCAGACTAGAGGTACAAGGTGAGTCTACAGCTTCTCCCTGATATAAAAGAATCCTATAAACTATAAAACATAAATATGTTTTTTCAGGTATTTAGTATCAAACTATAACATTTTGTTCATTGTAAACCACATTATTTATCTAAAACTGGCTAAAGAATCAAGTCAGAAGCATTTACACGTTTGCAAAAGAGTTTGTGTGACTTAATAGTCTCAGATGTAATATTTTGATTTGTCTGTGACATAATTGGCTCTGTGCACAGCAGCAGAAGTTTCAGTCTGTGCAGCCATTTCTACTCCTGTTCGGTCTCTATGAGGTCTTTGGAGAGGCAAGATAAGTTTATTTTTATAGTGTAATTTGAACGAAAGTTATTCAAAGTGCTTTACAGAATAAGAAAGACATTAAAATCACAAAACAAACAAAACAAAACATAAATAATGATCATAAATTAACAAAAGAGAAGAGTGCAGAGAAGGGCGTCTTTACAACAAATGTAAAATCTTTGTTGTTATGTTACATGTAACATTTTCATAGAAGTTAATATTAGTATTAGCACTGACACACAAAGACCAGTCTTTCTAAAAGCAGACATGATCATGTGGCCATTTTTAACACTAAAACTAAAAGTGAAAATCCACTGCTTGCTGGTAAAAATACCACAGGACAGGAAGTCAGTGGAGCTGTTTTTATTCTTAAACTGTTTTAGATCTACATTGAGGTTTACAAAGAACTAAACATAAAATAAATTTAATGTGGTTACGGTTTAATATTTCATACCCAGAAAAAGTCTGGGCCTGTGTTTTCTTTAAACTGTTCTGGGCTGTGTCTAATGATTTCTTGACTCTACATGTAATCATATATTTATCTGCCACAAAGTTTAAAAACAATGTAATCATATTTTATGGGTTTTCTTTTGATCAGATATTATCAGAAAGGGTTGTCAAAAGTGTCAAACATCTGATACTAATCTATAATAAAACTAGTACCAAAACTAGATTCTCATTTCAACAGGTATCGATACTTAAAAAGTCACATTCACTGGACAGAAATGAACCTTTCCTGAATAGCTTTAAGACACATAGACTAGTATACACCCATGGATCACTGTGGAACCTACCTGGACACTGAGGAATTACACAGATATAAGGCCACATGCCTAGTCCTGGTTTAATCCATGTTTAGTCCCAGGAGGCTGGGACTAAACTAAGACTAAACCAGGAATAAACCAAGTCTAAACCTGGACTACATCAGGAGGCCGGTCCCTGAAGTCCTCAGAGTGTGAGATGGTTCATATGGCTCTAACATGTGGCAGATGTTTGGTGCTGGGCCATGGAGAGGTTTGTGTACAAAATTGAATCCCAATCCCAGTACTAATCTGTTATTATTAGCCTATTATTAATTATTGTTTTATTTATCTGTAAACTGTACTTCACCTTGGTCGACTGTGTTTTTTTAACATAACCAAACCATTCTTTTTATAAAGGTCACACAACACTCTGAATCTATTTTTACTTCTCTGTCTGTGTCTCTGCAAAAGTTTTGACACAACATCCCAATGTGACTGTGAATAACATCACCAAGACCTCAAACGGCTCCTGTGTGGTTCACACGAAGTGCAGCTCAAAGTTTGACAAAGACGTGAGGTTCAGGTGGACAGTGAAAAAAGTGAACTACAGTGGCCCCCTGCTGCAGTACCCGCTCACACCACAAGAGGGAGACATTACTTTTACATGTACTGTTTCCAATATGATCAGTGAGATATCAGAGAGCAGGATAATCAACTGCCAATTCTTTGACCAAGGTATGTAGATTAAAGCTAAAATTATATTAATTTAGATGTACAAGTATTAATTTAGATGTACAATGTCTGTAATGCATAACACTTTGTCAAAGCCCAGTCTCATCTGATCTCAGAAGAAAAGCAGAGCTGGGCCTTTTACCACTTGGATGCAAATAGTTTTTATGTCCTTGGACAAGACACTTCATCCAGCTTGCCAAGTATGAATTGGGTGTGTGGATGAGTGTTGGTGGTTGGAGTGGCTGATGGCATAGACTGGCAGCCTCACTTTTATCAAGGCAGCTGTGGCTACAGTAGTATTTTACCAGTAGTAAATTACTACATCAGTCTGTTTCAAAGCAGATGTGAGTACATTAAGACATTATCACTACTGAATGTGGAGTGAATGAATAATCTAATATAAAATGTTTTGGGTGTCTTGAAAGGCAGTATATAAACCTATGTATTATAAAGTTTGTGCTAAAATATGCAGACACTATCCCAGACTAACTCTCGAGTGGAATGCATCGTATTTGCAGGCTCACTGACATGGAGCAAGGCAAGTTTATTTGTACAGCACAATTCATACAAAGTAATTCAAAGTACTTCACAGGATAAGAAAAACATTAAAATCACAATACAAAAAACAACATAAATAATCACAAATAATCCTCATAAAATGAACATTAAAAGAAAAGAGTGCAGAATAAAACCCTTTCAGTCATATGCTCAGCTAAACAGAACCGTTTGGAGCCTGGATTTAAACATTGTCAAAATAGAAGCCTGTCTCACATTTTCAGGAAGACTGTTCCAGGTTTAAGCTGCATTAAACTGAAACTCTGATTGCAAAATGGTTCATGTGGCTCTAACATGTGGGAGATGTACTTTGGTGCTGGTCCATGGAGAGACTTGTTCACACAGAGCTGCTTTAAAGTCTATTCTCTGAGCCACAGGAGCCAGAGACCTGAGCACAGGAAACATGTGTGAAGTACTTTCTGGTTCTAGTCAGAACCCGAGCAGCAGTGTTCTGGATGTACTGTTCTGTCTTAAGGCTCGTTTGGAGAGGCCAGTGAGCAGGACGTTACAGTATCTAACCTACTGGAGACAAATGCAGGATAAGTCTCTCTAAGTCTGGTTTTGACAGTATACCTTTGATTTTTGCAATGTTTTTAGACAAAAGGCTGCCTCTCACAAATACAGGAATTTTTACTTATTACATTGCTCTGTTCCAAAATGGGTAAACTACTAACTTGACAGTCCAACAGGTTAATCATTTCTGCAGATGATGAGAATTAAATCTGTTATTTAAATCATCTGCCTTTTAAACACTGAGTTCCTCTGTTCTAGCTCTAAACTCAGTGGTGCTCCTGGTTGCAGCAGCATTAGGCTGTTTTATCAATTGTCAGCGTCGTTGGTTTGGTGTTATACTGTCGACTCAGAAAAACACAAACTGGTAAGAAAAAACAGATCTGCACATTTCCTTTTTCATGTTTTGTCTCTGTTCTTAAAATGGCTTCTTCTGCAATTTGTCTCTCAAATGTTTTTCAGAACTGAATAATGAACTCTCAGTGTACGCAGAGATCGACGACGTTTCAAGTGGCAAAGTGAGTGTTCCCGTTTGCATAGATATTATTAAATACTTTCTTCTGTAGTCGTCCAGGTCCTGCCCAGTTTAACAGCTCTATTTAAATGTGGTTGTGGGCGGAGTTTAGTCCAACTTTAAAGGGCCAATATTACACTATTTTCTGATTTATGCTATACGGTGGATTCCTCGTCAAAAACAGACCTGGAGTCAACAGTCACTTTTTGTTTTAACTATGTGTGTGTGTGTGTGTGTGTGTGTGTGTGTGTGTGTGTGTGTGTGTGTGTGTGTGTGTGTGTGTGTGTGTGTGTGTGTGTGTGTGTGTGTGTGTATGTGGTGTATGTATGTATGTATGTATGTATGTATGTATATATATATATATATATATATATATATCGTCATAAATATACATATATATATATACATATATATATAGTCATATACATATACACATATTATTATATACATATATATATATATATATATATATATATATATATATATATATATATATATAATATATATATATATATATTATATTATTTATTTATTTATTTATTTATTTATTTATTTATTTATTTATTTATATATGTTTATCCCTGGTCAGATTATAAAGCCCTGTTCACCTTCTGACTCTTTGTACGGAAAACTCAACACTGAACAATGCGAAGTAAGATCACTAATAGTAAACTCTGTCATATGCAACATTTTGTCACATTTAAAATATTTATTTTATTTTTTACTTTAGGCGGAGTATGACCAGCTTCAGTTAAGTGGAACACAGCAGTGAACCTTGGATCAAGACGATTATAACAGGGTTGTTAAGTGATGTTGATGTCACTTCCAGGTCCAGCCAGAAACTTCACAGCTGATTTTTATCTTTGTTTTTGTTCCTCTTTCATTAAACAAGTGAAAAAATGTATCTTAAGCTACACACAGTATGAAATATGTAAAAGATGTAGTAATAAGATGTAGTAATAATTAAGTTTGCATATCTCACGGCCAGTCACCGCTAATGCTAGCTTAGCCTAGCCTAGCTTCTTACCTCAACCTCATTCATTTTCGGTCACAGTTATAACCTTAGATCCATGCTGACAGCCTTTTAACCTCTTTTTAATGTGAGATGTGTAAACTGTAAATATGTTCATTGTTTTCAATCAGCTGATGAACCTGGAAGTGACGTCACACTTAACGACTCTATAGAAAATGGACTTAAGTTCTTTATTCTGTTCTAATAGTTCAAAATGTGACGCCAAGACGAACATTTAATATATGCATTAATACAGATAATTGTATATTGTGTAAATAAGATCATATCTTCACATGTGTAATATTTTACTATAATATACTGTCTGCATAAAACGTAACATATTTTTGTACCAAATTGGATTAAAAGTACTGTTTGTAGGTCATGAGTCAATCGTAAGGTAATTTATCAACCTTTGTCAAGGTCATATTTTGTGCAATATTCAGAGTTTTATAAATATTTTTGAACGCCTCAGCATTGTTTTATGCATATAGCCTATTATAAGGGCCTAGATCAGGGGTGGGCAAACTTTTTGACACACGGGTCACAGTGGGGTCTAAAATTTGACAGAGGGGCTGGGCCAGGATATATATATTGTACAAATTGTTTCCCAAATGCATTAATTAAATTAATAATTCATTTATTAAATTTGAACAAGGTTTACTCTTACCTTTTTTAATATCATTTGGTGATGTCCGGTGGGCCGGATTAATAAGCCCAAAGGGCCGTGTGTGGCCCCCGGGCCGTAGTTTACCCATGTCTGGTCTACATTGAAGGTGGGTCTGTGCCGTGGCAAATGCGGCGGCCATCTTGTGAGTGGAACAAGGTCAAAATTGTGATAAATGTTAGATGTAAAAACAGGGCCAGAAAATGCATTGATAAAATCGACATGCATATCTGTGTCTATAAGGACTTTTTTTGAATTATGAAAATGAATGTGTCCTAAAAACTGCCCTGCTCTATATTTTACGCAGAATTAAAAAAAAGAAATTGTGGAAATATGAAAACAAACATTGATAACTGCACGTATTACTTTAAAAGAAGAATTTATTACCTAAAATTAAGTTGTTTTTCCCAGATTAGTCCACATTAGTTTGGTAGAACATGAGCATTATATTAAGTACAAATACAAACCAACAACAAACAATGAAAAAGTATTGATGGGAAAATTATAATGAAAAAGCCCAGTTTCCTGTTAGTTTGAGGGTATTGTAGAGAACACATTTTGAGATTACATATATATGTATGTATATATTAATCATTACAGAAAAGAAAAAAATTACAACCATATTTCTATATCTCAACAAAAGCTCCCACATGTATGAGAAAGAAGACCCCATTAAGGCAAATGAAGTTACATGTTAGATTTCAATCACATAGAAGTGCCGTTAAACAGTGCAGTAGCAACATTAAAAACAAAACATACCACTCCTTTCATCCAATGCTACGAATTTCAAAATAAACCAAAATACATCCACCAACCCCAAGATCTAATGTGCAAAATATAAATTTAAAAGAAAATTAAAGAAGGGGCTTTTCCAATGGATAGAAAAAAATCCTCTGAAATTTGTTTTTGATGAGTAATTTTTTTTTTAACAAATTTTAAAGGTGTGCTGAACCAACACTTTTCTCATGGTGGGTCCATGCCACCTGCACAGAAAAAAGCATATTTTGCATCAAAGTACATCCAGCAAATTACATTATTGTAGTGTAATGTTTTGAAAAACATGCACTTCTCAAAGGGAGGACACACTCCCACTGCGCTGTCTGAAACATTTTATAGATAGAAAATTTAATCCCATGGAAACTTTTCTAGACAAAGTAGTCATGTGACGTCTGCGAATGAATCAGCTCTTTTGATCAGTTCCTTAACGTGAATGGTTGGTACTGGATCTCTTTAGTGTCTTTTTTTTTTTTTTTTTTTTTATTATTTTGTCTTTTTTGTCTTTTGTCATGTCATGTCTGTATGTTAATGCTACTGAATCCTGCACCGAGCCAAATTTCTCCATGGGGAAATGACAATAAATTAAACCTGAACCAATAAAAGAGCTGAACGTTCCATCACTAGTTATAGCATCTCCATGGAGACAAGAAGATGATGCTTACACTCCACCAGAAAAGTTGCAGAGTGTACCTTTAAAGACCTTTACTGTGTTTTTTTAAGGTCATCCAAAGCTTTCAGTGTATCCTCTCTTGTTCTCATTACTGCCTTCCAAGCCCTCTCATAAGCCTCTTCCACTGAATTGGCTTCGTCTGATGCTCTGCCTCCAATCACGCCTCCATAAATACCCCCAGTCACCCCCGCCAGCGCTGTTACTACCCCTCCGACCGCCAACATATCACTTGCTGCTATGGACAACCCTGCCATCGATTTTAGCTTCTGCGCTCCTTTCACGACCTCTGCCTTTTGAACTGCAGTCATGACCAGTCTAACCAATGCTTCAACTCCAAAAATAGCTCCGAGTAACGCTCCTGTGCCTACACCTGCAAGACTGATCAACCACCTGTTAGAAACGCGCTGCTTAGCTTCTTTTCTGAGAGCTTCTGGTGTGATAAATGTGTTCGATTCTTTGCTAATTACCTCCATCTCCTTCTCAATGTCTTTCTCCAAAGTTTTGGACACCTTATTAGTATAACATCCCCAGTTGTTTGATTTTACCATTTCCTCAATAGTTTCGAGCAACGCCTCAACTTGAAATTGGTTGCTCCTGTACTGGTCTGACTGGTGATCGTTCCAGTATGTATTGTCAACAACATGGCAACGATCACCGCATTTTTTGACTAGCTCGCTAAGTCCTTGGTTTTTTTTGATAAATGTTTCAATAGTCATGCCCGGAGTAAGTTGGTTGCCATGAGTGAAGACAACAGTAGCGTATTGTAAGGCTTCTTCGGAAAAGTATTGGCATATTTTCATGATGATGGCTTGCTCTTGCGCGGTGAATTTTTCGACTTTTAGCACGATTAGGAATGCGTGTGGGCCCGGAGTGCTTTCCGTAAGACAGCTTAGGATTTCTGGCATAAGCTCCTCCTCTGGACGTTCCGAATCGAATAAACCAGGCATGTCAATAAGGGTGATGTTTTTCCCGTTGACTAATTTGGTTTTGGATTGGCATTCCTTCGTCCCGGAGTTGGGGGTGTCGTCAGTTTTGAAAAAGTCCTCTCCCAAAATTGTGTTCCCCACGCTGCTCTTCCCTGATCCAGTTTTTCCCAAAAGGATAATCCGCTTTGACTCCGAGTCTGAAAAATAAACATACTCAATACCGATTCCGATACCACGATGATAATAAACACTCCTACTTCAGACAATAGAATGTGATTTTCAACATTAAATGGCAGTACAGTGGTCCCTTGTTTATGGCGGGGTCGTCAGCATTATTTTTTAAAATTATTCTATGTGTTTTAAGGCTGTAAAACCCCTCACCACATACTTTATACACTTTTCTCAGACAGGCATTAACATTTTCTCACATTTCTCTCTTATTTAAACACTCTGAAAGTTCAAACCTTCGGATATTAGATCCCCCCTCAATAGTCGCTTTAAATGTGTTGTTCACGTGCCTCTGCTCCAGCGGTATCCACAGAGGCGCACAAAAACACTTTTGAGTCGAAAGCTTTTATGAAATTTGTCAGTGCAGAACATTCCATCAACACTGTGGATTTTGTCAGGGAGAAAACTTGCAAACATACAGAACTTAAGAGTCACACTGCGATCCAACATTTATGTAAATTTGTCTGAACATATTATGTACTGTACAGGAGACACGGCACAGAGGAGACTGATGGACAATGCTCTACAGTCCCTTAGCCAATCAGGACGCAGAACACAATGCACTATTCATATGCTGTAAAAAAAAAGCATGCAAATTCCATTTAAAAAAAAAACAACCTGCGAAACAGCAAGGCTGTGAAAGGTGAACCGCGATACAGCGAGGGACCGCTGCACTTTCTTTTTTTTACCATGTGACCTTATATCTGTGTAATCCGTCAGTCGTCCAGGTAGGTTCCATAGTGGTCTATGTCTGATACTAGTCTATGCGTCTTATACTTGTTCTGATGCAGCTCAAGATCATTCCAAAATTATTCGGGAAAGAATAATTTCTGTCCTATGAATGTGACTTTTCTAGTATTGATGCCTGCTCATATCTAGTTTCGATGCTGGTTTTAGTGTCATTTAGTGTCTGATTTTTGATACTTTAGACAACCCTATGCAATAACAAATCTCAAAATGATTAAGGTGCAATATGTAACTTTTCAGGCCACCTGCTAGTCTCCATGGAGATGTTATTATTTTGCCTGGAATACCCCACAGTATGGCATTCAACTTACCTGCCAAGTCAGAGACAAGCACGTGATCGACAAGGCCATGTTACAGGTTATATCTGTGGAGAGGCAACCCCACAAGCATGCATGTTTTTCAATGTGTTATGAACACCTATAGTTGTATAAATGCCGGATTGAAGTTTAATGCCATACTGTGAAAACTCCTCAGCAAAGCAATGTCATCTATATGGACACAAGCAAAGGGTAGACCTTCCACCAGAAAAGTTACACAGTGCACCTATAATTATTCAACAACTACAACTCAAACTGCATTGTATTATAATAAAGATGTTCCTAAATTGTTTTCTAATTTCTGTCTACATACAGAAATGCAGTTACAGGACCTTTATTATGCTAAATTGACACTTCGGAGGCTGTAAGCCATGTAGTAATGTTGTTACCTCATCAAAAACATACTCGAGTTGGGTTATGTTTCATTCACACATGTTTGAGGAATGCTTTATTATTAGTCTGTCTACATCCACAAAGCTCAAAATGCTCTGTTCCACCTTGTGATGTCATGAAGTGGTAGTTTCAATACCTCATCCCTCCAGTTCAATCATACCGTTTTAGTGTACTTGAGCAAGACACTTCACCCACCTTGTGACTGGAGACAGTTATGGCTTCAATAGCAGCTTATAACCGTAAATGAAAGGAGATATTTACTAACCTTGGTGAACAGGACGCTCCAAAGATTCCTGGATCATGTTGAAAGTCTAGACAGAAGAAAAACATTTAAAATCATTGGTTTGTTTTTATTTTTATTTTTTGTCAATGTAACAAGTCTCTATTTATTTATCAATTCTACCTTTTCTAGCTCACTTTCTAGGTCACTTGGAGGGCAGACAATGTTGATTGTGAATGGAGTTTTGCTGCTTCGTTGTTGGATAAAATTGTAGATTTCTTCCAGTAGGACCTGTGCCTCAACGTTCTCGGGAAAACCAAGGATCATCCCGGCTCCAAGAGGTGGGAAAGCCACTGAGGTAAAGCCCTGATTCTCACACGAGGTTAGGACATTACCGACTGCCAGCCTCATCACCTGAAGGAAAAGATATATGAATGAAATAAAATGTGCTCTATACCAGGGTTGTCAAAAATATCAATTAGTATAAGATTTTCCATACTTCTGACAACCCTAAGTGTTTATAACCCCCTCTGCAACAAAATAAATATCCCACTAAACTATACTTTACCTGTACTGCAGTTCCATCGAGGTCATTGTCCCATTGAAGGAGATGCACAAAAAACACAGCGTTAAACATGGCTCCCTCCAGACCCTCCACCAGCACAGAGTCCCCGGGCATCTCTCCACCATCTTGTTTGGAGTAACTGTCTGTGAGCTGCGATCCAGCGGCTTCATATAAACAGTTCCCAACTCGAGTGGAGCGAGGACCACCACCACACATCGGAGAAACCACTGCATCCACCTAAGACAAGAGTAGGGAGTTTGTAGGGTTAAGAAAATATAGAAAGTCAGATACTTATCGATACTAAAACCAGTATCGAAACTAGATATTCAAGCAGGTATTGATACTAAAAAGTCACATTCACAGGACAAAAATTTAACTTTCCTGAATAGCTTTAGAAAGATCTTGACTTGTACAAGACCTTATAGACTAGTATGGAACTACTATGGAACCTACCTGGACGACTGAGGGATTACACAGATATGAGGCCACATGGGAACATAAAATAAAGTACTATTATTTAATGTTGAAAATCACCTTCTACTGTCTAAAGAAAGAACGTGTTAATATCCAGAGGTGGGTAGTACTCAGTAAAAATTGTACTAGTTTTTGAACTACATACTTTTACTCCTACATTGAGTAATACACTGCCTGGCCAAAAAACTCACATACTCTGATATTTGGTTGGACCGCCTTTAGCTTTGATTACGGCACATTCGCTGTGGCATTGTTTCGATTTCGCTTCTGCAATGTCACAAGATTTATTTCCATCCACTGTTGCATTAATTTTTCACTAAGATCTTGCATTGATGATGGTCGAGTCTGACGCTGCACAAAGCTTCTCCAGCACATCCCAAAGATCCTCAATGGGGTTAAGGTCTGGACTCTGTGGTGGCTCCATGTGTGAAATGATGTCTCATGCTCCCTGAACCACTCTTTCATAATTTGATCCCAATGAATCCAGACATTGTCATCTTGGAATATGCTCGTGCCATCAGGGAAGAAACAATCCACTGATGGAATAACCTGGTCATTCAGTATATTCAGGTAGTCAGCTGACCTCATTCTTTGAGCACAGACTGTCGCTGAACCTAGACCTGACCAACTGGAGGAGGCTCGGACCCATTTGCTCAGTTAAATCCAGGTGGCGAGTTTTTTTGTTTTTTTTTGGTCAAGCAGTGATATACCATATACTTATGGTGTAACACAAGTAAAAGTTTTGGTTCCTCTTCCCACTGTGAGTGATTCTACAAGTGACAAAAGCTTTATGTTGACAATATGAAATTATTTGAACATTTGTGTTCCTTGCACAGCTCCTTCAGATATGATTTCTTATTTTTGGTCTATCCTTTGAAAATACCAGATTACCAAATATTACTTAATGTTTTGTTCTTAGAATTACAGCAACTTCCAATTTTAGTAATTTTCCCAAATACTTTTTTACTCTTATTCTTTTACTCTAAGTTTTAGGACCACTACTTTGTACTTCTACTTGAGCAATATCATTTTGAAGTAGCATTACTATTACTTGAGTACAATTTTTGGCTTCTCTACCCACCTCTGTTGTTAATACCTCACCTGTTGCGTCTCAATGGTGCCTTGGATGATGTCAACTCTCACACTCCCCCTAGAGTCTCCTTTGGGTGCTGCAGCAGTCTCCAAACTCACTGCTGCTTCTGTGGCTGGACTGTCTCCCCCTGGTGGCATGCCCTGGAGCAGCCTGTTGCACGCCGCCTCCAGTGACTGTACCACTTTCTTCCTGTTGTCTATGAGGACGATCGTCTTCAAACTTCGCCCCTCCACTGCACCAAACGCCCTGACTGCACTCGCTATAGCTTCCGTGCACAATTCCACTGGCACTCCAAACGAGCCTGAACTTATACAGGGCAACGCTATTGAACTGAAGTCCATTATTTCACAAAGACCCAAAGCAGAGGTGATAGCTTTCTGTATCAACGCCTTCTCACTTCCACCTCCTTTGCCGCTCATAGGTCCAACCGCATGTATCAACTTCTTGCATCTTAACTCGCCTCCACTTGTCACAACGGCTTCTCCTGTCCTGATTTTTCCATAACTTTCAACCAAAGCACTGCTCTCACTCTGCACTTCAGGACCACCGGCATTACTCAGAGCCAAAGCCACGCCCCCGCTGTGTTTTAAATCCTCATTAGCCGCGTTCACTAACGCATCAGCTTCCTGTTTCGTGATGTCACCCAGACAAACTATTACCTCCAATTCTTCGTTCAGGAAATATCTAGCCACAACTTTTGCATCTTTATCTAAACATAAAGTTGACACATGTTCATTGACTTTCACAGAATCGACCTCTTGTACTGGTGGAGAAATTTCATTCAAGTCAATACTATGTGACAACCTTGGAGACTTGCCTGCCAATTCTTGTAGTTCATTTTCTTTTTGTAAGTTGTCTATCATTTGAATAATATGCTCATGCAACTCTTTAACCTCTTTGGTGTGACCTACTAGGTAAATAACATTAACAGATTCCAGTACAGTCAACTCTGAATGCATCACTGTTCATTCTTCTATAGATTGGCCTAATTTCTTCTCTTAATGTATACACTGACATGTTTGCAATAGGAATCTCTTCCATCTTAAATTGCGTTAGCAAAACCAGTTCCATTTCATCCAAACTTCTTGGGCAGAAAGACAAAAGTCGCAGATCTGTTTCTCTGATTTCAATTTCAACGCCCAATCTTATGGAATCATAACACGTTCCTGGTTTGCCAAATGCTTTCTTCCAAAAGGACAGAAAACATGGACTGAAATTAGATAGCGTCCTCTCTATCACCTTCTGGTCAAGATCTGTAATAACCTCATCCACTTGGAGTAGCGCCGTCGCGTTGCCTTTAGCAACCAACTTCCCTCCCTCTTCCTGAGACACTTCTATATTTGGGAATTCTTTCTCCAAACTATTTTCAATCCGGTTCCACAAAAGCCGTAGTTTTGCCTCACCAAGTGGCCAAACGATCCGCTTTGTTCTGAAACTGCGATCTTCTTGTAGTGAATTCAGTAGAGTGTCAACCTGAGAAACTTCCCCAACTACAACAGCTAAGCCAATCTCACTATAAACTTTGACGTCATCTGAAGTTTGAGAGTTGCTTGATTTGAGCAAATCTTGTACTTTATGAGGATCTGTTTCGAAGTGACAAGTGTAGTGATTTTTTACTGTCTCAAAAAGTACAGAAATGTCAGTTTTCCAGTTATCATCACTAGTATTACTACTAGTACTACCACACCTCCTCACCACAACTCTCTCATCTTCTGGGTACAAGTCAGCAGTGCAGTACAAAAGTTCTAATTGTTTACGGAGCCATTTCTCAGCTTTTGGGCAGTCCTTTAGGTAATGAAGGAGGTAACGATCCACTTGTAGTTCATAATTTTCACCACTGGGAGGAAGACTCGAGCCAGTATAGGTCTGTGTCAAAAAGAGTATGCATTAAAATGGATACTAATTAGGCCTGTCACATTAATTACTGTATCAACTTATCGTTCAATATATGAAAGTGAGGGTATTTGGGGTATTTTTTGTTGTTAAATGATAAGATTTGAGCTGTAATCTGATATTAATTTGTTGCAGCTCATGCCACTTAATGATACTGCCTATTAACCATTCAAACGTCTTGAATTTTAAAAAATGTAAATGGTAAAAGATCTGTGGTCTGGCGGCCCTAACATGAAGTGAAATCTCCAAATACAGGATCGAGTGGACTCTGCAGACAAGTAAATCTATTTTCTGCACCGAGTTTTGCAGCTCAAAAATGCTCACAGTTTATAGACCTTTACAGACAGGTTATTGGTGATAGTTATAAACCAACATTAATCTATATTATTTATACTGGAATAATTCTCCTAAACATGACTCTTGCCTAAAATACACCAAATAAATATAAAGTCTCATCATGATTATTTAGACTCATTAAAATCACTAAACACACTGTGCCCTAAACTCATTTATACCTTTGTGGTAGTCGCACAGTTGGATCTGTCGGCTTGGGGTGGTTCCTGGTTGGCGCTCGTTTCGGGGGTGGAGGAGGGAGATGCTTGGGCTTCTCTAACAGAAAACATGAGTGAACCATTTCCGATCTGCACTGTGTGATTTTTCCTACGGAGAACTTCATGTTGATCTGCAAGAATGATATTTACCATTAATATTACAATTTTAGTCATAAACTGTATGAAAAAGTCAATTGACCTCCATTAATGTTTAGAAACAACAACTTAAAGGAACTCTGCATATCCTGTCTCTTTCAGCTATAAAAATTTACCAGAATTACAACTGAACTTTAACCTGCAGACAGAGCACACAGGTAAGCTTTTCTCATCGATATAGACAGCATATACTGCAGCAGGGTAAGTTCGTGCCCAACAGTGGATATGGAAAGCATGGGGGATCACCAGGATGCTATGGAGACCAGCTGGAGACTACAAGAATGTGTGGACAAGAAGATAACAGCTATGATCTGGTCTTGTGATTAAAGCCACTTCTGTAGCCCCTGTTCACCAAGGACTGTGTGACCCCCCACCCCGAGAGGGTCATAAAACAATCACATTGTTTGACTTTGCCTAAAGGTTTCTTAACATGTGACAACATGCTGACCAGAAGAAGACCCGCCTTACACACACACACACACACACACACACTGGGAGACCCTATATAAGCTGTCAACATGAACATCTCAGGACTCTCTTCTTATCCTTTCCTGAGAGTCCGGTGCTTCATTGTTCACTTTACCTGTGTGGAACTCATTAAACCTTCTGACTATGTTTCAGTCCTTTGTCCTCTTTGATGCTTGCACCAGAAACGAACAATTCTTACAAATTGTTATCAGTAAAACCTGTATTTGATTTGAACATGTTTACCTCATATCTGGGGACACAGATTTATGAACTTTATTACATTTTAAAACAAAATCTTGCAAACGCCTCCTTTAAATTGTAGGTTGACATTCAATATTATAATTCCTCAACGATTACACTCAATGTGTATTTAATAAACTGGCAGTACTTGTATTACCAGTAAAATACTGTATTAGAAGTTCCCTGTTTATGCCTTTTTGTTATGTTATAATACAGGTGTGGCAGTCAGCAGTTCCACATTCAAAGGTCATGTAAAATTAGGATCACCTGATTTAAAATCTTAACGAGACATTATTATCTCATGAAGAAACACCCAACTTAATGACTATACTAAATGTAAGCAGATTATTGAGAGCAAAACTGTACAAAAGACTATCCATTATTTTGTATCACCTTATAATACCAGGACCCAAAGCAAACAAAAAGAAACAAAAGAGAACAATAGGAGGGTCATTACAGGTTGAAGAGGGTCATTAAGGCTGAAACTGGAGACAATAGCCGTTTACAGTGTAGTTATCTCCTCCCTTCAGATAAATATAAGGCTGTCCAGAACCAGATTTAAACTTTGTCTTTTGCTATTACCTTATGTTTACAGTGCATGTCAATACTGGGGTCAAAAATCACACTTTGACCCAGATCTTCTAGTAGACTGTAACCAAAATAGTCAATGTAATAGTCATCAGGTGTCATGTATCCATAACTGAGATATTATTAAGCTGTTTACAACAAGTTGCATAACAAAAAAAAATTAAAACTATAAGCAGTGTAATAAAAAGCATAGATGCTGCTTGATTTCAGATGGCGTTTGTTATAAGTCATGTTATGAAACCAGGCCTAGTTTCTTTTGAGTTTGTATTTCCTCGAAAACGAAAGTGAAACTTATCCTGTTGGAAAAATAGCCAGCTGATTTGTGTTTCTCGTTTCATAATAATCATATATAATTTCTTACAAGCGACTTTGTATACTTAATCACTTCATTGGCACTAAAAAAAAAAGACATACGTGTACCTTTTTGATGCTTGAACCAAATACTGTAGCCCCCCGTGTGGTCTTTGCGCAGCGGACCACCATCTCCTCCACCCGATTTACGCCTGTTCCGGAAATACCTCTCTACTGTCCTCTCGTGGGCTGGGAGCAGGTCCGGACACTCGAAATACACCGGGTACAAGAAGCCCTCATCCATAACGAGTGTGCGTTAAAGCGCCTCTGCTGCGTCCATGCGCGTCCGTGCGTAATGAGTTTGTGATGAGCGTCTTCCGCATAAGAAGCTGGAGAAGTGGGTTTGGTAAAGTCAGCGTCAAATTTACAGGTTCAGACTTCCGTGGTCAATATAAACGCAAAACTCTTGAAGGATAAAACACATGCCATAATACTCACAGTTTCACAGCCTAACCACGACTAAACTGGAACGTGTGCAGCAGTTTGCTCTGTTAAAGAATTAGGATGACTTGAGTAGAATAAAAAGTATGCTGCTGAAAAAGTACTCTGAAAATTACAATTTCTTTTAAAAGTTCCTTAAGTAAATGTAGGCTGACTGAATACTATCCACCTCTGATAATATGTGGATAAAATGGATCTGCTGTGGTGCTGGGTCTGTTTTAAATATGTATTTCTGGGCAAGACCACATATTATCAGAGGGTAGTACTCCGTCAGTCTTGAGGAGCTTTTTAAAGAAATTGTAATTTTCAGAGTACTTTTCTAGCAGCATACTTTAAATCCTACTCGAGTAATCCTAATTCTTAAACAGAGTCCACACTGTCTGTAGATGTGGTGAGTCAGTGATTGATGATATTGGAGACCTCACTGATACAGATTGGTCTCCACATTTTGGCAGATAGCCCCAAAGGCAGCTGTGACCAATGAGTGTGGGGAAAAAATGTCATATTGCAGCACTTTGAGCTCACCATGTTTCTTAGCTTTAGATTAGTCACTAATATTAATAAAACATATTGATAGAGTTCATTCTGCTAGAACTAAAACATTTGTTTCTTGCACCGTTCCTTTAGATATGATGTAGTTTGTCTCATTTTGTGCATTATTTAATGTTGTGTCCTTCAAATTAACATGATTGTGTTATGTCCTGACTGTTACCCTTTAAAATACTTTTACTTGAGTAGTAGTTTTTCAAAATACTTTTTTACTCTTACTTAAACTTTTGGCAGAAGATAGAAGGTTCAACTGAAACTAAAACTAAATTAATGATTACAAAAATACTAAGAGTCGCACTGAATAACATCAAAGACAATAGAAAGTAAATGTGAAAGTAAAAATGGGAGATTCATATAAAGCATCTAGAGCCTGTGGACAATATATGAATGTAATACTGTTTACTTTCTTATAATGGTGTAAAACATTCTGTTTTCTATGTAGCAGTGGCCATACATCAGCCCACTCGGAGTATTATAGACCACAGATGTGATCATAGTGTTTGACTTCCTGATGCAGTCACATTGTTCGATTGTGCTTTAAATTTCTTGTCTATAGAATGTTACCTCCCACTGCTCGAGTCATATAAAACATTGTTGCAAGCTCACCTTCTTTAGACTCTGTGAGACTCACTTTGTTTGTTAGACCCTGGTACAATCCCACCTTGTACTGTCTTTAACTCGACTGTATGGCTATCTACAGAACGATCCCTGTGCCTCTGCGCCTGTTCTTCATGCAACAGAACAGAAACTGACAAGCCAGTGTGATCAAACCATGTGATCTAACACTTCTTAACACAGGTTATGTTTACAGCAGATGACTTTTGGCCACGACTTTATCAAACGTTTAATAACAACATGACCTGTTTTTACCACACTCATTCATGAAGACTGTTTCTCGAAGGACAGCACTTGGAGAATGTAAAATTGTGTTTATTATTAGATTTAACAAGGTACAACAAAAGATAATCATCAGCACAATATTTAAAGGCAGGACTTCATGCTATTTCTTTTACATCGTGAAGTATGAAGCAAATCAATTTTGAAAAACAAAATCCCATTCATAAAAACATCATACTTATTGATGACATTGCAAAAATCAAAGGTATACTGTCAAAGCCAGACTTGGAGAGACTCATCCCTGCATTTGTCTCCAGTAGGTTAGACTACTGTAACGGCCTGCTCACTGGCCTCTCCAAACGAGCCTTAAGACAGCTGCAGTACATCCAGAACACTGCTGCTCGGGTCCTAACTAGAACCAGGAAGTACGATCACATAAGTCCTGTGCTCAGGTCTCTGCACTGGCTTCCTGTAGCCCAGAGAATAGACTTTAAAGCAGCTCTGCTTGTGAACAAGTCTATTCATGGCTTAAGTCCAAAGTACATCTCTGGCATGTTAGTGCCATATGAACCATCTCACACTCTGAGGACTTCAGGGACCGGCCTCCTGCTGGTGCCCAGAGTCAGGACTAAACATGGAGAATCAGTGTTTCAGTTTTATGCAGCTAAAACCTGGAACAGTCCTGAAGATGTGAGACTTTGACAATGCTTAAATCCAGGCTCAAAACGGTTCTGTTTATCTGTGCATATGACTGAAAGGTTTTTATTTTTATTCTGCACTCTTTTGTTTTAATGTTTTAATGTCAATTTTATGATGATTATTTGTGATTATTCATGTTTGATTTGTGTAATTTTAATGTCTTTCTTATTCTATAAAGCACTTTGAATTACCTTGTGCACGAATTGTGCTATACAAATAAACTTGCCTTGCCTTATGCAATGACACATATATGTAGCCTCCTAGGACATGGCGTCGACATATGTGGACAACACATTTTGGGTTGTCTAGGCCACAATGCAAATTTTTAGAAGAAGAATAACAGCAAACAAGAACAGCAACAATGCAAATGTATTCAATTTAGACATTTTTAAGAGTTTAGAATGCTTAGAATATTTTTTTATTTTAATTTTTTTTGTGAAGACTCATGTCTTCCTGCTCCTGTCTGCAGCACTTCACATGAGCCACATTGTTCCAAGAGGCACAACTGTTGTTTCTTATTTTGTTTTTACATTCAGAACAAATGTTGCTGTATTCAGGGTCTTAATAAATAGTTTTTGCAAATAATTTTTCAAATGTTTTATCAAAATGATTAAAATGTCCACATATGAGGACATTCGTTTTACATAATCTTTCTCAGAAACTACATAATGTAAAAAGATAATTCTTTGTATTTACACTCATCAGGTCTCAATCTGCCCAAATAATAAAGGGAAATTAATAAAGCATGTCACGCAAGAGCTCGGGTCTTAGGAGGATATATCAGCATCTGAACATTTTTGTTATATGTAAACAAAATACAAAGAAACTTTCATTTTCTCCATTCTTCCATGCTATTTGATAACCCTGTTTGAAGTGAAACATGAACATGAGTGGAACTTATGGAGAGGCTGCACTGGCTCTAGTGACTGCACTGACTGCACTGTCTGCACTTTCTGCACTTTCTGCACTGTCTGCACTGACGGCACTGGCTCCAGTGACTGTTCTGACTAAGGTACGTCCAGCAATGGCAGTGCTGTTGGCCTGTGTCATCAGTGTCTCCACTTCTCTGATGAACACCACACTGTCTTGCACCATCTCTGTGGGCGAGCTCCACCTGTCGGACACCCAGGCCCCCACCAGCCCCCCTATGACCCCTCCCACCCCTGCTCCTGCCACAGCTGCAGCCACACACTGCAGCAGGCCTGGAGAGCACATCATTACAAGTTTCACCATCACTGGCACTCCCAGAAGAGCCCCCAGAATGACTCCAGTCAAAGCACCATCCGTGTTTCTCATGAGTCTGTTGTACACCACCTCTTTGGCTCTTTGCAAAATGTCTGCCAGGGCTAAGTTGCGTGAAGCAGAGTTATTTCTCACCTCTTCTTGTATATCCTCATAAATCATTGTTAACATCTCATTGGTGTAGCAGCTCTCTCCGTTCTTCTGCACAGTTTGGTCGATGGTTTTGAGCAGCTCTCTGATCTGGTGCTGGTTGTTCCTGTATGGATCCTGGCTGTTGTTCCACTGTTTATTATCAAACACATGACAGCGACCTCCACATTTCTGAATCAGAGTGCTCAGGGCTGCATTATCTATGGCCCATTCCTTTATGGTAACCCCCTTCTTTAGCTGGTCACCGTGAGTGAAGACCAGTGTGGTGTAGTTCAGAGCCTCCTCAGAGAAGTATTTGAGTATCACATCCACCACAGCCTGCTCCTGTTTGGTGAACTTCTCCACTTTGAGCACCAGTAGAAAGGCATGAGGTCCAGGGGCACATTCTAATAGACATCTCAGCAGCTCAGGGCTCAGATCGTTGCTTCTTGGGTTGGTGTCAAAGACTCCAGGAGTGTCCATCAGTTTGATGGTTTTGTTGTAGATGTTTCTAGTTTCTGATTGACAAACCGATGTCTCAGAGACTGATTTATCTGAAACTGTGAACAAGTCTTCAACCCCAAGAATTGTGTTGGCCAGGCTGCTTTTTCCTGATCCTGTTTTGCCCAGAAGGACAATCCTGCGCTCACCTACAAGAAGAAAGAGAGAGTGTAAGTCCACGTTAGATATTTGAATATCATTCACCTCAGTTCAATATGTCTTGGGTACAACGGTGTAGTGTGTAGTTGCCCCGTCAACATGTATAACTTTGTTATTTAGTGTAAAAAATTGACCAAATATAAAACATGATGCACCTCTAAAGAATCTATATTACACAAACTTGACTCTTGTGAGCTTTTAGCCATTATAATGCCTAAAAACATACCTGGAGTTGTGTTTAGTTTTATTCACATATTTGAGTAACACTAATCTTTTTTTCTTTTTAAGATTGCCATTTCCAGTGCTGTAATTATCCAAATAATTCTTGTGAAGGTGATAAGAGTTTAAAAATAGTGACAGACTCTCTGTATTACCACATGACATCACACACAGTGGGCACAGTGTTTTCTATTTGAGACAAGAACTGAGCCTAAATATGCAGGATTTGTGTGTTAAACTTGAGTGAATGAAACAAAACACTCCAAAAAACTCCAGGTATGTTTTTGATGAGGAAGCACCTTTATATAGATTCAAATACTGAATATGGGCCCTTTAATTATGTTGATAAAGTTTGAAAAGAATGAATGATTCTGTTATTGAACCAAGTAACACTAATCATGCTTTGTAAAAAATTAAACAAACAAAAACTGTCCAATGCTCCAGAAAGTTTAAACATTCTTAACTTCATACATAAAGGGTGTGGGTTAAGAAAATAAGGAAAACTGGCGCGTGCTGCGTTCAGACCTGTGCGTCATAAACGTGTGGACTTTGTTCTTTGCATTTTCGGGCAGAAAAACACATGACGCGCGGCGGTGCGGTCTGCGAGTGTCTTTGAATGTTTTGTTTTCTCTGCGTCCTTGTGAACGCTGCAGACCAGGTGGAGAGAGTGACTTTAGTGTATTTATTACATAAAACCCAGCAACGGAAGCGATCAGCTGCGCGTCAAACGCCAGAAGTTCAGGTTTTTCAGCTCTGTTTTTCTACTTGACGTCGCTACAGCCCTCGCTGACGCGTGAACAGAGCGTCTGTGAACGCACCACGCATCTGTGTGTGCTGAAAAAGTGCGACAGGACTCAAGAGCAGTGTCTTTAAACATACAAACTGGAGCTTACCTTCCATCGTGTCCTGCTGTTGTGCTGTCAAACTTTTACTGTCACAATAAAGTGCGTCACAACTTTAGTTTCACTTTGTTGTTTGACCAACGCCCAGGAGGAGGGTCGAGGGAAGCGTCTCCTTTTTTGGTCAATATATTTTTATTGAGCACATTTCAATATTTATACAGTTATCACAAAAAGATGACATGAACAAGGGTAATACAGGAAGTGCTCCACTATGTTTTTAAAAGAAAACTTTAATTACACAATAAATGCAACATTCTGGACACTACAAACACAACTTTCCCAAGTTTCATTAGAGCAAAGAATACGATGAAAATGCATCTAATGAAAAGACGATTGTTTTTCTGTACAAAATCATTCAGATTGTAGTGCTATTTTAACATCAATAATTCATTTTTTATTTCAGTTAGCATTAGCTTCAACCAGGGCTGGCCCTAGCTTTCAGGGGCCCTAAGCTGTTTTTGTCTCTGGGGCCCCAACAGTGGATGTCTCCTGGCTCATCTATTAGGTGATTCACATTTGACAGATTATGACTCTGCTCTCATCACCTTGTCCCGTTGTTTTTGTATTTATCTGACCAACATCAGACTGAAAACATCCAAAATGTCACAACTAGCACAGTCACAAGAACAGAACACAAACATATAAGGGGAGTCAAGATTTTTAAAATTCTAGACATTTTTTCTTTGTTTCTGTTTTCCCGTTGTTGTTTTTGATTTTAATGTGTTCTAGTTGGCAACAGTTGGCTTAAATTTACATTATAAAGGGTCCTTGCACCGGTGTAAATACAAAGCTGCTCTCGTCTATGCCTGGCTTAAAAGCAAATGTAGCAGCAGTAGATATTTTGGTTACTATAAATATAAAACAAATGTAATAGTTTGAGAGGGATATTTAGGCTGCTGTAAACACACAATCCCTGTGTCCAATAAAACTTGATATATTATTTTCAACATAAATGTATGGGCTCTTGGGGGCCCTCTGGTGGCCCCAGGGCCCTACGCAGCTGCTTATTCTGCTTATAGGCCGGGCTTCCTTGCTTCAACACACAAATATCTACTTTTCTGAACACAGAAGCTTCCTCCGGTGAAGTATTTACATCATAGTGAAGGTCTTGACAGGCTCTCTGTGATCATCTATCTGTAATTTGCTGCCTGATATTTAAATATTGATTTATTTTAGCACGACTCGGCTAATTTCCAGTACACATTGAATGGAGCAGGAAGAGCAGTTTTTGAGAGAACCGGAACTGGCCAGGAGGCTCTGTGAAAAGTCTATTGAAAATTAATATTCATAATTCACCATATTTGATCATAAAAGGCAATAACACTTCAGATAGTAAAAATAAAGGTTGTTAGTAGATAGATCGTGTCATTATTGATAAGTGCTGTGGATAAAAGCTGTTGAATATTTATATTTATTAATGATCATAACTTCTGGGCCTATATTATAATAAAAATTAGGCAAATAGTCTTTGTAGTAAATCCACAATGTTGGATTTATTGTGCAATTAAACTTTTTGTGGCTCTATGGGCTTTTAGATTGCAGCTACTAAGAATTAAAATGTTAGTACTGCAATGTCTTGACTATCCCTAAGGCTGCTGATGTACAGTTTATTCAGATGTGCCCAACATTAGGTTGTGTAACTGTGAGTATTATGGTATATTTATTATACATCAAGAGTTGTGCGTTTATGAGCTATTAACCTCGGAAGTCCAAATCTCTGAATTTGATGCTAACTTTACCTAACTGGAAAAGTGTGCAACAGTACAGAGCTTAACTGGCTCTGTTTAAACATTAGGAAATGAACGAAAAGACTTAGCAACAGGCTGTGCACAATAATATAATCTGCAGAGTTGGGTAGATTAGCCAAAAATCGTTCGGAAGTAAGAGTAACGTTAATTCAAAATAATATTACTCAAGTAGAAGTACAAAGTAAAAGTGAATATGTATTTGCAAATGGGAGATGAGAGTTGTTACTGCAATTTCCAATAATGTTAGAAAAATGCATCTTCCTTGTTCTACATAAACTGTGGCCGTATGTGCATCTTTTCTCTGTAAGTCTCATAATGAACCTGCAGCTCCATTCCCGCTCGGCCCTCTGGCACTCCCTTTTCTGTGCCCTGACCGAGTCATCATACCTCCACGGCACTTTCTGCTTCTGCTGTCACTCACAGGACACCATTATCTCTAAAAACTAAATGATCTCTAAAATATGCAAACACGATCAAGCCTTTTTGCTTCATTGTGTTTATGTTGACGGTATGAAATGATTTGAACATTTTTGTTTCTTGCACCGCTCCTTTAGATATGATGTAGTTTGTCTCATTTTGTGCATTATTTAATGTTTTGTCCTTCAAATTAACATGACTGTGTTATGTCCTGACTGTTACTCTTTAAAATACTCGAGTAGTAGCTTTTCAGAATACTTTTTACTCTTACTTGAGTAATTTCATGGATCACTACTTTGTACTTCTACTTGAGTAATATTTTTACTCTTACATGAGTAAAACTTTGGGCAGAATATAGAAGGTTTCAACAGAAACTAAAACTAAATTAATGATTACAAAAATACTAAAAGTTGCACTGAATAACATCAAAGACAATAGAAAGTAAATGTGAAAGTAAAAATGGGAGATTCATATAAAGCATCTGCAACAGGTTATGTTTACAGCACATGACTTTTGACCAAGACTTTATCAAACGTGTAATAACAACATGACCGGTTTTTACCACACTCATTCATGAACACTGTTTCTCAAAGGACAGCACTTGAAGAATGTTAAATTGTGTTTATTATTAGATTTAACAAGTTACAACAAAGATAATCATTAGCACAGTGATTAAAGGCAAGACTTAATGCTATTTCTTTACATCTTGAAGTATGACACAAATCAGTGTTGAAAAAAAAAAACAAAAAACAAAATCTCATTCATAAAAAACATCATACTTATGCAATGACACATATATAAATCAGCATCTGAACATTTTTCTTATGTGTAAACCAAATACAAAGAAACGTTCATTTTCTTCATTGTTCTATGCTATTTGATAACCCTGTTTGAAGTGAAACTAAACATGAGTGGAACTTATGGAGAGGCTGCACTGGCTCTAGTGACTGCACTGATTGCACTGTCTGCACTTTCTGCACTTTCTGCACTTTCTGCACTGACTGCACTGTCGGCACTGGCTCCAGTGACTGTTCTGACTAAGGTACGTCCAGCAATGGCAGTGCTGTTGGCCTGTATCATCAGTGTCTCCACTTCTCTGATGAACACCACACTGTCTTGCACCATCTCTGTGGGCGAGCTCCACCTGTCGGACACCCAGGCCCCCACCGGTCCCCCTATGACCCCTCCCACCCCTGCTCCTGCCACAGCCGCAGCCACATACTGCAACAGGCCTGGAGAGCGCATCATTACAAGAGCCACCATCACTGTCACTCCCAGAAGAGCCCCCAGAATGACTCCAGTCAAAGCACCATCCGTGTTTCTCATGAGTCTGTTGTACACCACCTCTTTGGCTCTTTGCAAAATGTCTGCCAGGGCTAAGTTGCGTGAAGCAGAGTTATTTCTCACCTCTTCTTGTATATCCTCATAAATCATTGTTAACATCTCATTGGTGTAGCAGCTCTCTCCGTTCTTCTGCACAGTTTGGTCAATGGTTTTGAGCAGCTCTTTGATCTGGTGCTGGTTGTTCCTGTATGGATCCTGGCTGTTGTTCCACTGTTTTATTATCAAACACATGACAGCGACCTCCACATTTCTGGATCAGAGTGCTCAGGGCTGTATTATCTATGGCCCATTCCTTTATGGTAACCCCCTTCTTTAGCTGGTCACCGTGAGTGAAGACCAGTGTGGTGTAGTTCAGAGCCTCCTCAGAGAAGTACTTGAGTATCACATCCACCACAGCCTGCTCTTGTGTGGTGAACCTCTCCACTTTGAGCACCAGTAGAAAGGCATGAGGTCCAGGGGCACATTCTAATAGACATCTCAGCAGCTCAGGGCTCAGATCGTTGCTTCTTGGGTTGGTGTCAAAGACTCCAGGAGTGTCCACCAGTGTGATGGCTTTGTTGTAGATGTTTCTAGTTTCTGATTGACAAACCGACGTCTCAGAGACTGATTTATCTGAAACTGTGAACAAGTCTTCAACCCCAAGAATTGTGTTGGCCAGGCTGCTTTTTCCTGATCCTGTTTTGCCCAGAAGGACAATCCTACGCTCACCTACAAGAAGAAAGAGAGACTGTAAGTCCACGTTAGATATTTGAATATTATTCACCTCAGTTGAATATGTCTTGGGTTCACCAGTGCAGTGTGTAGTTGCCCCATCAACATGTATAACTTTTTTATTTAGTGTAAAAAACTGACCAAATATAAAAACATGATGCACCTCTAAAGAACCTATATTACACAAACTTTACTCTTGTGAGCTTTTAGCCATGTTATAATGCTGTTATCTCCTCAAAACATACCTGGAGTTGTGTTTAGTTTTATTCACATATTTGAGTAACCCTTTTTAGTCTGTCTGTATCTCTAAAGCTCAAAATGCTCTGTTGCACCTTATAATGTCATGAAGCAGTAGTTCTCAAGTTAACAGCTGCCTCTTTCCTTTTCTTCAGTAGACATTGGCAATACCAGGGGTGAAATTATCCAAATTACTCTAGTGAAGGTGCATTGAGTTTAAAAACAGTGACACTCTGTATTACCACACAGCATCACAAGGTGGAACAGTTTTTTCTGTTTGAGAGAAGAGCTCAGTCTAAATATGCAGGGTATTTTCTGGACTGTTGTAATGTTGCTTCCTCATCAAAAATATAGTTTGTTAGTTAGCTGTTAAAACGCAAACTACCACTACATAACATCACAAAGGCTCTGAAGAAGTGGCTTGGATGAGCTGCAAAATGTTGTCAATCTAAAACATTTTGTCCAATTGACAGAACTGAAATTTTCTTTTGCTAAAGGAATATGTCGGGAAGAGGGGAGGCTGGACATGGAGAGGTATTTGAATTAATGCAGTGATGAATTTGGAAGTATCTAAATAGATTTAAGGCTTGAAGATTAAATTAGGATGTAGATCTTGAAGACAGGAATAACACCAAGTGCAAACAAATCCCCAATTGTTCTCAAGCGTTGCCTGTCCCCAACAACAAACTAAGAATCCAACTCTGCAAGTTTAAATGACATGTTGTGAAGAGTCATTTCCCAGCAGGGGTGTTAATCAAGTAAATATAACTGAGTACTGCTCACCTGTGCATATGACTAATAATGTTAGACACTACATACATAGTTATGGAATTATTTTTTTGGTTTTCAACTTACCGTCCATGTTGAGATTCACTTCTTCAACTGTCCCACAAAGTCTGTTTTCTCTTTGATGTTTAACTGAAACACATTCTTTTAAACTACTCTGACACAGGATAAGGAGGAGGCATTCTCAATAGTCTTTGCGTAACCCTAGACTATTCGTTGTTTGTACATTGTCTGCACAGTGTTTAAGGTTAAAACCCACATATAGAACAGCTCAAGTGTCACCAAACAGGTTCTACTGCTGGGGGAATTTTGCATGTGACTTACAGGAATATGTTGATACTGTGGGAAAGGGTTTTGTTGACATAAAGTTGTAGCATTATTGCAAAAACTACAGAAAAAATGCATTCCAGAGTACTGTAAATGAAAAACACACGTTAACTGTTGCAAACCACACATTGGATCAGCCTAGATATTCATTTACACTGTCATCAGAAAATCATGTGGTTAAATTACTCTTATTGTGCATTTAAGATAAGATAAAACACGATTTGCTATTATTATTATACTACTCAGTTTTGTTACATAAGTAAAAGTAGATACAGAGATAAAAGGTTACTCAAGTAATAGTAAAACATGAAAAACTCACTTACGTAAAAGCATTTAAGTACCCGTTTAAAAATGTACTTTAAACTGATCAAACAAATTATATATATTTTGGTGAACAGTCGCAAGACAAATCCATCTTTTAATTGTCCTTGTGCATTTTGTGTATTTATTTTTGTTTGCTCAAAGCCAAAGCTTGAACTTAATCAGGATGTTAACATGAATTGCTAAAAAAATAACCCCTCAAATAACATGAAAAGTACTTTTTACTTTTCCAGTTAAAAAATGTAGTGGAATAGAAAGTAGATGCCTGCTCTCAAATGCAGTGAAGTAAAAGTAAAAAGTATACAGTGTAAAATGTACAGTACAGTACTTTACTACTTTTACTTTGGTACATTCCACCACTGATTAAGGCATACTGTGTTCAGCCCTCACAGGGGAAATTTATTCTCTGCATTTGACCCATTCTGCAAAAAGTTAAATCTGCTGTAGCTCAGCAGTGATGCTGTTGCTTTAAGCGGCTGTGAAAAGGCGCTGAGTGGGGCACGCAGGTACCCTGCCTCATGTTAGGGGGCACTCGTGAGTCCAGGGATTCTTGCAACTCCCGCAGTATAGGGGCTGTAGAATAGTGACAGCAAACTACAATTTAGAGTTAGCAAATCAAGTTTAGCAATTCACTCACTTTTTTCTTCATGTCTGGCCCTACTTTTTAAATGGAGGAAGATTACACATTAAAGCTAAAGCAGTTTTTTAAACTGGACTTTTGGTTGAAGCAGGAGGTTATAATTATACTAGTTAAAAAAAAAAACACATCTTGTTACAACTTTTTTCACTTAAAATAAGATGTTAAACAATCAATTTCACTTTATTTGTCTCTGAGGGGCAATTTAAGCACATTAAGCAGTAATAATAGAACAATAATAACAATAACAACAATAATAGAAAGTTCAAACAAAAGTCTCAGTGCAGCTCAACAGGCAGGGTCAGCAGATCCAGTGTCAAGGCAGTTTGAGGAGTGTAGCAACCCTCAGGACAAAAGTGTCACTCATCTGTGTCCTGTAGCCAAACCAAACAAACAAATCACACGTTGTTTGAATCAAGAAAAAAATCCATTGAAAGAATAGTTTTCTTGTCAAGTCAAATCTACTCAAATAAAGTTAAATGTTATTAATTTAAGTAATATGAACATGCCTGAGTTGGTTAAGTAACAGCGGTCATCTGTGGCAGCTGGAATTGCATCGCCAACTTGTGGGTCAGTGAATCTCACCGCTCTATCAATGATGTTAATGTCGAGAGCGGCGTTCAAACCGCCAACCTTCGGATCAGTGGACCTGACACTACCAACTGAGCTACTGATGCACAGATTGAGACAGTAGCATCAGGAACACGACATATTTCTAGGTTTTCAATTCAAAAACATGTTATATCCAGATCCAATACACACATTGAAACATATCAACAGTACATTTAATTATAATTCAATAAAAATCTATCTAAAAATAATCCCTGACTACTCAACTACTGAAATAATTGTTCACTGCAGCCCTAATGTGAGATAACTATCTATTATCACTGCCTCCTATTTCTAGTGAGATTTTCAAAAGTTCTCTCCACTGCTTCGTTCACACTGGTTGCCTCAAGGGCCGCTTGGTAGCCCGCTATGCCCCCTTGCACTGCTCCTCTCTGGGCTGCAGACGCCACTGTCATTCTTGAAAATTCATACGAACCATCACCATCATTCCAGTTCTCCATAGTGGTCTTCACCTTATCCACTATCCCCAGGAAGGCCCCTATTAGCGCCCCTGCTGCTACCCCTGCAAACTTGATCAACAGCAAATTGTAAATGCTAGTTCTGGCTTGTGATCTGATTTCAGTTTGCGACATTACGGTCGTCGCAGTTTGCCTTATTCTTTCCTCCTCTCGCTCCAACTCTTGCATGACTTTTTGGAATATATCATTTGTGTAGTAGCCATTGTTATTCGCCTTAACGATGTCATCAACTGTGCCAAGTATTTTTGCAACCTGAAAGTCGTTACTTCTCATCTTATCTTCACTAGGTTTGTTCCAGTGTTTATTATCAACAACATGGCATCTACCTCCACATTTTTGGACCAAATTTCTAAGCGCCTGATTCGGCTGAACAAAATCTTCAATGGTCTGGTTTGGCTCCAGCTGATTACCGTGCGTGAATACAACTATGGCGAATTTAAACGCTTCCTCTGAAAAATACTGAGTAATTTTCTTGAGCAGGTCTTGCTCCTGGGTGGTGTACCTCTCTACTCTGAGCACAATTATAATAGCATGGGGCCCCGGTGCAGTTTGTGTGAAGCATTGAGCTAATTGCGTTTTAAATAATTCTTCGGAAGCACAGGTGTCAAAAAAGCCTGGAGTGTCTATTAAAGTCACTGGTTTTCCTTGAATAAACCTGGATTCTGCACGGCAAAAGTTCTGGTCTGAAACTGCGGCGTGGCTGATGTGGAAAGCATCTTCTCCGAGAATGGTGTTAGCCAGGCTACTCTTCCCATTGCCGGTTTTCCCAAGAACCACGATCCGGGTGGAATTTTGCACTAGAAGAAAAGAAAAATAAAATCAATGTTTCGGAGTTTGCATATACACCATATAAATCATAATGCCTTTTATTAATTGCATTTTGTTTTGTGTCCATGATTTAAACACTCATGCATATATTAAAGGTGCACTATGGAACTTTTCTGGTAGGAGGTTGATATGTTATTGCTTTCCTGGAACATTCAATTAAAGAATATTACGCAAACTTAACTCTTGTGAGCTTTAAGCCATGTTACAATGCTGTACCTCCTTAAAAACATACCAGGAGTTGTATTTTGTCTCATTCACACATGTTTGAGTAACACTGTATTATTAGTCTGTCAACATCTCCAAAGCCCAAAACGTTCTGTTCCACCTTGTGATGTCATGAAGTGGTAGTTTTCAAATTTACTGCAAACTTTTACCTTTAGTCCAGTAGAGACTGACAATTCCTGGGCTGAAATCATCCAAATGATTCTAGTGAACATGTATGTAGTTTAAAAACACAACATCACAAAGAGGAACAGAGTTTTTTGTGTGTTAAACATGTGTGAATGAAACAAAACACAACTCCAGCTTTGTGTTTGATGAGGCAACAACATTATGACATAGATCAGAAAACAGCGTAATGAGGGCCCTTTAAAGTTATTGCATTAAAATCTTGCATTTACAGGTGTTGATATTGCTGCAAAACATACATAGGTCTCATTCCCTAATAATACATTTTAACTGTAAGCAGGGTCACCTCTCCACAGATATAACCTGTAACTGCATCTGGTGGTGTCATCTACTTATTTACATGAAGACAGGTCAATGCCTTACTGTGGAACATTACGAGCAAATCTATAACATCTCTATGGACATATGCTGGTGGTACTTAGACGGAAAAGCTAGTGCAACTTTAAATATCCATTAATGTTTGTATAGTAATTGTATAGAGTCTAACCCTGGAGAACCTGCAGGGTCAAATTTGGCCGCAGATAATTGCTGCTACCCAAAATGAAAAGAAGAAGAAGAAAAAAAAGGCAAATTTCAAAAGCCCAGAGTGCCACTTCTGGCCCCTGCACAGAGATAGAATGGATGAATATTGAACTAAAAAGAGCCAGAGTGGTAGTGACAAGATGGCCGACCTAGTGAGCTGGAAAACTACTCGAACAAAATCATCTTCTCAGAACACCAGTAGTTGGTAAAATTATGTTTTTTGTTTTGTTTTTTGTTAATCTGTTTAGTAATAGTTTGCAGAATGTCTAGAAGTACATTTTATACTCTTTTTGGATAAATTAGCAAGCCTGATTCGTCAAATTTGGCCCCGATCCTAAATTAGGGAATAAAAGGTTAAAATTGAAAAAGTGGATCTGTGTGTCTTGTCTCCTTCAGATAAGATTTTGTTGTTTTCATTTATGTGTCTATATTTTACAAATACCAGACTTTGTGCATTATTTACTCTTTTATCTTTCCCATTACATTAACTTCAAATGATAAAGTTAAGTTACTTGGGTAATACTTTTCCCAAATACTTTTTTATTCTTACTTGACTCATTTCTTGGACCACTACTTGAGTAATATTAGGAGTACTGTTACTCTTACTTAAGTACATTTTTTTGGTTACTCAACAGATCCAACAGGTCCATGGACTTTGTTTGTCGAAGTATAAAAACTTGAAAGTGAAAGCAACAAAAACTAAGCAAGATCTGCAAATACTTCAGCTTGTTGTTTGCCCCATGTTAAAATATCAGGACATAGTTTATTCAATGCTTTTGTCAAGCTTTTAAAATCAATGCAACAGTAAAAACTAAAAGCTTACGTGCAGAGAGTGAAAAAAAACTCATCTTACCGTCCATGACTCCTCCGGCTCTCACAGCTCTCAGCACCAGACTCCTCCTCTTCACTTCCTCTGACACAGCAGCTCATGTTGGCTAAAAGAAACGAGTTGATTCAAGTTTTTATTTCAACAAGTGAAGAGACTTTCGGCTCTTTTATGGGAACCGATACTTTTGGATCCGTTCTTTTCAAAGAGCCGTTCAAAAGACTTATTTTTTCTTTTTAATATATATTTATTTAGTTTTATTTATTTATTAATTTATTTATGCATAAATATTATTATTATTATTATTATTATCTAAAAACTAACCACTATTATGATTTTTTTGCACAAAGCTTTCCCTCATGTCATTGGCTCTGCTTCGGTCCCATAAACTGTATAAAGTCTATATAGAGTCTATGTTCTGTACTGATTATTGTGTTCACTGTTAATCTGTGTAAAAATGCATAAAATTTATTTTCAAAACAGATCTGGGTCCAACCGTTCACTTTAAGGAACCGTTCAAAATCCCCGGAACTTACTTTGTCTGAACACAAACAAATATGTTCCAGACAAGCTGACTCTGCTGTTTAAAACTGGCCTAACAAGAACAACAACCATCCAAACAGGATTCTTCTAAACCCAAATAGCTCTGATTACCTGCATGTGAAAGAGAACTAGCTTTTGTCTTTTGTTGCTTTTTCATTATATAAGGAAAAAAACTATTTGGATTCCAGACAAATGACCTCTTTACAGTACATGACACTCCTATCATCACTAAAGGTACACTATGTCACTTTTCTGGTTGAGGGTCCATCCACCTGCTTGTGTCTATGGAGATGTTATGGCTTGCCTGGAATAATCCACAGTACGGCATTCAACATATATATCTCCAAGGAGACAAGTAGGTAACACCAACCATCTGTGGAGAAATGACCCAGCTCACAGTGAATATGTATGTCTTTCAACACATTTTAAAGCAATAAAATATATTTTAAAAAATGCAAGATAGGTATAATGCCATACTGAGGAACATTACAGCCCAAGTAAAAAAAAAATCTCCATTCATGACAGATCCACTATAGAAAAGTGCTATGCTGATTTTTACCATAATATTTTTAGTGAGACATTAATAATAATAAAACACATACAGAGATCACTGGTTCTTTTATTTATTTATTCAAAGGAAGTAAAATAGCTGTTGTTTTTCTGTGATCAGGTACAAAAACATTGAAAGGGTTAAATGATAAATGATACTTCAGATAATCACATTCACAATATATCTGAAAAAAACTCAATAAAACAATAATAAAACTATGTTGTGTGTTGTCCATTCACTCCTTATTTACATGGTGAAGTTTGAAATATGAACTGTTGAATTAATCCAAGAATCTCATGCATTTCAGAACATGTTTGTAGAGGTCTAAATTTCAGGATTAGTATTTTGTATTTTACAGAAATTTTTCCACATTCTATTATTTGCAGAGTTAGAAGAAATGTTGTCACTTAAAAAGGTCCTATATTACGCTAAACAGACTGTTGTTAGAATGTCGTTACCTCCTCAAAAACACACGTGCACTTTTGACTAACTTTATTATTATTAGTCTATTACCGTCTACATCCCCAGTGCTCAAAATGCTCTCTTCCACCTTGTGATGTCATGAAGTGGTAGTTTTCAAGTTACTTTTTACCTTTTGTTTAGTAGATATAGGCAATTCTAGAGCTGAAATTATCCAAATGATTCTAGTGAAGAAGCATGGAGTTTAAAAACACAGCGGAGCACTTTCAGTATTACCACATGATGACATCACAAGGTGGAACAGAGTGTTTTCTGTTTGAGAGAAGAACTCAAGCCTAAATATACAGGGTTTGTGCATTAAATATGTGTGAATGAAACGAAAAAAGGTATGTTTTTGATGAGGAAACAACATTATAACATACCATCAGAAAATAGTGTAATATGGGCCCTTTCCTAACTGCCCGAATTGTTACAGGGCGTCCGTCTTGTTGGACTGAAGCCGCACGCCTCTTCCAATCACAGCTTCTATGGTTTCTATGACGTACTCTAAAGTGCTTTTTATCGGTGCCACTGCGTCCTGCACCACCCCCACCACTGAAGGAGACAGGACCTCAGTTGCACCTGGGGCCACCTCTGACGCACCTGTGCCCCTAAAAAAACCAACCACTTTAGCCATCAATATATACGAGACGAAGGAAATACCCGCAACAATCATTGCATATTTCAGGATACGCTTATTCCGCTGTCCTTTGATGAGGTTTTGAAAGACGATTCGCTTTGCTTCGTCTCTGCTCTCCCCCGCAGACCGACCTCCGGATTTGCGTATACGATCTTGCTCCTTTTGAATATCCTTTTCCACTTGTTGTAACTTCTCATTAACAAAGAAGCAATTGTTGTTTTGTAGGCGTGTACTTTCTATTGAATGAAGAATCTTTTGAATTTGAAAATTGTTACTTCGATATTCATTTGCCATGGCGTTATTCCAGTACTTGTTGTCAATCACAAAGCAACGATTACCACATTTCTGGACCAGGTCTCTTAACCCTTTGCTTTGACCCACAAACTCACTAATTTGCATCTTTTCTGGCAGCTGGTCTCCATGCGTGAAAACGACAGTGGTGTATCTGAAAACATCATCACCAAAATCCTGCTGAATCTGTTCGACGATGGCTTGTTCTTGCTCCGTGAACTTCTCGACCAATAGCACGAAAATAAAGGCGTGGGGTCCGGGGGAACATTCAACATAACAGCTAAATATTTCACGCTGAATTTCCTCGTTGGAGCGGTCGATGTTGTAAATACCAGGGGTGTCAATCAACGTCATGGTCAGTCCGTTCACAGTTTTAGTTTTGGCCTGGGAGAAGTTGGATTTGGAGTCGCTGCTGTGGTTCACGTTGAAAACTGAAGCTCCAAAAATTGTGTTGGCCAGGCTGCTTTTTCCGCTGCCACTTTTGCCGATCAGGACAATTCTTCGAGTGTTTGGGTCTGAAAAAATAAAGCAACATTTGTATTAGTTCTACAGGAAAACAAACACATTTTAGTTTAAAGTTGGCCAAGTGTTAAAACAAATAGTAAATGTATATAGGCCAAATCATTACTTGCTCCAAGAGATGGATAATAGCCTAACTAATGACATGTTACTGTAACGGAGTAGATTTTTGGGGTGACTACTTTTTTAGTAGAATTGGAAACCTGTTCTTGTAATCGAGTGTAACTATAGCCAGATAATTGTAATTAGTGACATTTTAAGGTCCCAATCTGCATCCATCTCTGCTTCTTTTTGCATCCTCAAACATAACCACTCTCATTTCCAAATTTTAGCTAACTAGTACCCAGGGCCAGCTCAGCCTATGAGCAGAATAAGCAGCTGCTTAGGGCCCCGAGGCCAGCAGAGGGCCCCCAAGAGCCCATACATTTATATTGAAAATAATATAATACATCAAGTTTTATTGGACACAGGGCTTGTGTGTTTACAGCAGCCTAAATATCCTTCTAAAACAATCAGAGTCAGGCAGAGGTGAGGGCAGCTATGTGTTTACCCCCTCTTATACGTTTGTGTTCTGTTCTTGTGACATTCTGGATGTTCTCAGTCTGATGTTGGTCATATAAAACACAAATACAACTGGTCAAGGTGATGAGAGCAGAGTCATAATGTGTCAAATCAATAGCTGAGAGAGGAGGCGTCCACTGTCGGGGGCCCCAGAGACAAATTCAGCTTAGGACCCCCTGAAAGCTAGAGCCGGCCCTGCTACTACCCTGAGTAGTAGACTATTTATCAAGCATACTTTCTACTTTTAATACCATTTCGGAAACAGTAGGCCACTTGTACTTGTAATTGAGTACATTATTAACCAAGTAACTGTACTTTTACTTCAGAATAAATTTGCACAGCCCCAGACAAGGAAAAACTACAAAATTATAAAGGTTTTTGCCTATCAAAATAAGGAAAACAAAGTGAACCATAATGGAAGCAAAAATACATTACAGTTTATATTATACTATAGCCTAATAAAAGTAAAACACGACACGATCTTTCACCCTGAATGTTCAATGAATGGAAGGTCTGTCCTTTTAGTAAGTGCGCAATTAGACGAGATAAGGTTGTTATGCTGTCATGTGAACACTAGAGGGCGGGCTACAACACAGAACAGCAGTGCACGAGGATATATAACACCGGAAAGGCTTCAAAACAGCGCACAACGCGATGAAATACAGGTCTAAACTACTAAAATAACGCACTCTGCAAAGAAACAGCTATTTCACTAATAATTAACCCGCTCCAGTTACTTGAACTTTGCAATGAAGCCTCGGAGCGAAGTCGATAGATGTGAGATTATATGTAAACTACTAGTTAGGAACAAAACACAACAAATAAGCTCGGTTTAGATGGATCTGATACCTTCCATGATGGTAGAGAGGCTTTACAGAGCTGCTCGTGCGTCGGGCTTCTTCTGGCTGAAGTCAGTCTCTTTTTTGTTTCGCTTCTGTTTACGGGAAGTGGGTGTGCTGTAAAGAGTACAGCCCTTTTTATCCCCTCCCTTCTGTCTCTCCAAACTACACAGACATGGCTAAACGATCAGATTTAGATTTACATTTTTTATAGTCATCTCCTGTGACATCCTAATTTTGTTTTGACTTTTGCATTCTTGAATTATTATTATTATTATTATTATTATTATTATTATTATTATTATTATTATTATTATTATTATTGAGTCAGCTACTTATTGTTTTTGTTCTTTTCCCTTATTCAAACCTCTAATACAAAAATCTAAGGAACCAATTTTAATTTTATTTGGATTATTAATTGTTGTGTGTGTATGTACTGTGTATTTATATGATTCTGTACTGGTGAATTTATTAAGAAAAAAAAAAGACAAAACAGAAAACATAGCAGGCAGAAAGACCTTCCAAGACCCAATTACTGTAAATAACAAAGTAAGTCAGACAGATGCATGGAGCATTTATCATACTAACTTGCAAGTTTTCAAAAATGATGGATAAATCTCCCAATTGTACCTAACTTTGCCCAAAATGGGAAGACAATTTAAATTTTTAACCCATCAAAACATAAAATCTTATTTAGCCACAGTAACAGGGAACTGGAACATATGTTTAGACCGATTGACTTATTTAAGGTAAATACCAAACCCATACAATAAAAATTCAGGATGGAATAGAAAATCCACAAACATTATTTACCAAATGTAAAGATGCAGTACCTGGTGGGTACAGTATACCAGTGAGCCAAAACTGTCAATATACACTGAAGCACCCCTCTCTGACTTATTTTGTGAAACAATTTTCAATGAATAACACTTTCAAATTCTTTAGATGCATCAGATGCACATTAGAACAGAGGATTTGGATGTGTGTGTGTGTATGTATATGTATATATATATATGTATATATATGTATGTATATATATATATATATATATATATATATATATATATATATATATATATATATATATATATATATATATATATATATATATATATATATATATATATATATATATATATATACACACACACACACACACATACATACATATATATATACACACACACACACACACATATATATATATATATATATATATATATATATATATATATATATATATACACACACACACACACACACACACACACACACATACATATATATATATATATATATATATATATATATATATATATATATATATATATATATATATATATTTTTTTATTTATTTATTTATTTATTTTTTTTTTTTTTGTGAACATTCTCAAAACCTTTTGTTATATATTTATACCTTTTGTTATATTTTCCAGGGGCCGTGACTGGTGTGACACACCCTGTAGCACATGTGCCTCTGTCGCTCAGTCAGAACAGAGCAGTCTGCTGCTGGTGAGTTGAGCTTCACTGTCTCCCTGAAAAAATTAAGCCAGCACTTGTTTAGCATTGTTGGTATAATATAAAGTTTATAATTATAAAAATTAACAGTTTTTGGTCTGTTAAAAACGTTTTTGTGCTAATGTTGATTTTATTTGTCTTTGTAGGGAGAACGTGTTGCTGTGCACTAATTTATGCCTTTGCCACTGTTTTAAAGGTGCATTAAACTGGCATAAAAAGAACCCTGTCTCCTGCAACCGTTCTGTCCATGCTACACTCAGCATAAATACCATCAGCCCCAAAGGTCTTTTAGCAGGAAACCTCTGGATTACTTGGTATACATCATGAGCCGGTTCAGGCATAGATTCATGTTTAAGGTCCACATTAAAGGTTTGGTCCACATCAAAAACATTACGATGAACATAATTGCTACTCTCCAGCATTCTACTATAATCTCTGTGCCAGGAATGCCATCTACGATACAGGGTAGGGATGCCATAATGCTGTTAATGCACGCACTGCTTTCCAGAAGTCCATCACATTGTTGCATAAAAGACCTCATATTTTGTCCATTCTTTGAGATAAACCTAATGGCATATTTGTATTGCTGTGCTAAGAATGTCTCTTGCAAACATAGTATGTCACAGTTTATTAAAAGGTTTGTACAGGAGCAGAACTGTGCTCACCACCTCCACTGTCGGCCATCTTGCCAATCTTCATGTACTACTGTTATATACCATAGTAGTACAAAAATGAAAAGCCTGGTTATTTATCCAATCATTATTCCTCTCAAAGTTTTGCATGGCCAAAATCGGCCTGCTCCATGCATGAGACAAGTTCAGTTTGATCATGGACTGAAAAGAACAGCACTCCACACCCAAATGTTGTATATATAAGTAGCTATATCAGCTTGCTTTACTTTAACGTGTTGGTGATATAGCCTATAACTTTTTCCCCAACAAAATTCTAAATATATGCACTGCTTTCATTTTAATTCTGCAGTTTGTGATCACCTACAAATGTGTAAACATCGGCCCTTGGCAAAAATTACGAGTCTGACAGCAGCACTCATGGTGAGCGGGTCGACAGTTTTCTAATGTTAATTGAATTGGAGCCAGAGTTAATGGAGCCGGAAGTGCGCCCATGATCATTTCCTGTTTGGAACATGGCAGCTAGCAGATTAGCTATGTCCATTTTTATATACAGTCTATGATGGACCCTCAGCACATCCTGGCACCGCATGCACCATCTTCTCCTTTATCACGTTGCCCCATGCAGGATATCGCCCACTTCCTGCACCAGCTACAATCACAGCTTCGCTTGCCAGTGTCTATGCAGTTTGTGAATATATACTGTAATGATCTGGTATTTTGTGTTTAGTTAAGAGTTGACACCTTTTGTTGCTCTTGTAACTGTTTATGTGTTGTTAACGTAACTGTTTTTGTATGTGACGCTTGGTTGCTGTGCGGACAAGCTGATGTGAAGGTTTTATTCGTCAGTTACTGGTCTGTTTTTTGGAGACTGGCTCTAGTGAATTGAAACTGCTTGTTGTTTTGTTGTTGTTTTGCCGTGGGTTATGGCCTAACGTAGCCCTTGTGTTCAGAAAATAAACAATTTGGCATGTTTCCTGACAGCCAAACGTTACAATACATCGTCTTAATGTCTTGACTACATGACTCACTCAAACAAGGACAATCGTTTGTAAAAAGCAAGCTCTTGGGCAAGGATTTCATTCAGTGTTAAACTGCTGAAAATTGTTCACTTTATACTTTGATGTTCCTGCAGTGAAATTAGTCGGTCTGCATTTGACCCGATCAATTCAATACCCAGAGACCCAACTTTATATCTTGGGCCATAGGTTCATTAGGAGCACCTAGCCGGAGGATTAGTCTGTTCAGCATGTTTTTGGTTGATGGTAGAAATTCTTAGCATGAGATAATATGGTTGAATGGAATGCTGCGGTACTATTTACAATTAACACATTTGGAGGTCTTCAGGTTTTAAAGAACACAAACTAGGCAAAATTAACTTTTTTTTCTTTTAACCATGTTAAAATATTGTTCCCTTATCAAAAACATACCTGGAGTTGTATCACACCCCCTGGTAAAAGTCCTTTGCCTCTGAGCTTCACTAAAAACTCAATTTGAAATTTACTTGGATTGTGATGTCATAGATAGAGATCCTACACAGTTTTTATGTCCAAATCAGCCCAGCCTATTTCCTTGAAAATTACCTTTCAGGCAGGTGATGCTACTGGCCAAGTTACAAGTCAGATCTGTGTGTAAGAATTTTTTTTTTCTATGTATTTTTGCACAATAAAAACACTTGTAATAAATAGGCTTGATGTCATACTGAGGAACATTCCAGCCAATGCAACATCACCTCCACAGTTCCCCACCAGAAAAGTTATAGTGCAACTTTAAAAACATCAAGCCAAGATAACATGTTCAACTTTTCTAACAAAAACAAATATTGTGAACTAGTTTAATGACTGATCAACTCTTTGAAGTCACTCACCAGTGGTTGCCATGGTAACTTTGATACTGGAGGTCGTTGTGTCTCGTCTCTGTGCAGCACCAGTGGACTGACAGTTTACCTTCAGTTTCCTGTTGTTTTTTTACCCAGTCTGTTTCCAGGAAATGGGTGTTATGGTTTCTCAGCTCTTATAGGCCTGTGTTGTTATTATTATTTCAATTCATTTCAATAAAAGATGGTGGTTTATTTGTCCTATATACAGGCCAATTGTATTTTTAGTAGCCTATACTTAATACTTACAGTAGATCTAAAAAACACACACACGGCCCATAGTTTAAAAGCAACTCAGTTTTCTTTGCAGATCTAGCAACACGTGGTGGCTAATATGAGTAGACAACTGTTTTTACTTTTGTGTGAACATTTGTGTTTTCAAAAAAATAATAAGAAATATGATTCCAACAATATTTTTATTTTTTAAGAATAAAACAGAACAAGAAATCAAAACCTTCCAGTACCTTGATTTGAGAACTACTTTTAGGCCTTCTATAAATTCTCTTTGTGTTCATTTGCAGCAAAGGTTATGGTCTGACTGATCAACAAGGCAACAAGAACATACAAAAATGACTAATCTAGAAAAAATATAAGCAGATTAAAAAGTCTAAATCAGAGAGAAAATGTGACATCATCTTTAAAATAGAATGTTTATTATTGTTTGTCCCATGGGATCTTCAGATTGCCTTGGTTTGAGACTCTTTACAACCTAGTTTACTTTAGAACCTTTGCAATGAAAAAGGCGACACCAACCAGCACTGAGCCAACAGTTGAAAAAATGGGCCAGAAATAATTAAAGGTGTTCTCTTTAGCCTTCTTTTGGACCTCCTCATCTGACAAATTGGCATTCTCTGGTTTTGCTTTGATTTTTTGGGTTTCTTCATTTATTTTTTCTTTGACTTTTCAAGGTTTGCATTGGTGTAGCATCTCCCTTCGTTCTTCTGCACAGTTTGGTCGATGGTGTTGAGCAGCTCTTTGAGCTGGTGCTGGTTGCTCCTGTATGGATCCTGGCTGTTGTTCCAGTATCTATTATCAAACACATGACAGCGACCTCCACATTTCTGAATCAGGGTGCTCAGGGCTTCATTATCTTTGACCCATTCCTTTATAGTAACCCCGTCCTGTAGCTGGTCACCGAGAGTGAAGACCGGTGTGTGGAATTCAGAGCCTCAGGTGAGAAGTTTTTACAGATAACGTCAGCCACAGACAGTTCATGCTTGGTGAACCTCTCCACTTTTAGCACCAGCAGAAAGGCGTGGATTGCTTCTGCACATTCAATCATGCATTTCAGGATCTCCTCTTTGAAATCAGGGACATTTGGATCAGTGTCAAAAAGACCAGGAGTATCGACCAGCTGGATATTCCTTCCTTGTACTGTTTTGGTCTCAGACTGACAGTACACTGTTTCCGATGTGGAGGAGTGACCAGGAGTAAACACATTGTCACCAAGTATAGTGTTGGCCAGGCTGCTCTTGCCGGATCCGGTCTTACCCAGAAGCACAATCCTCCTGTCCACTGCTGTTTGGAAAAATAAAGAAAGTCTTTAAAGACAATTACATGTTAATTACTTCAGTGCATGTTACAGCCCCAGGCCTCCAGCTCCTCCTTCAGCTACATATACACTATCAGTCCAAAGTTTGGACACACTTTTTCATTCTTATGTTTCTTCTTTATCTCCATGATTATTGTATTCTCACTGTAGGCAATGACACATATGGAATGAACTCACACTAATATTTCATCACTTCTTCAGTTCTGGTCAAATTGTTGGTGGACATTGTATAAGAAATACAAATGTATTTCTTATACATATTTCTTAACACCTTGATAGGCAAGGCAAGTTTATTTGTATAGCACAATTCTTACACAAAGTAATTCAGATTGCTTTAGAGAATAAGAAAGACATTAAAATCACACACAAACCAAAATGTAAATAATCACAATAATCATAAAATTAACATTAAAACAGAAGAGTGTGGAATAAAAAATCTTTCAGTCATATGCTCAGCTGAACAGAACTGTTTTGAGCCTGGATCTAAATATTGTTAAAGTAAAGGTCTGTCTCACATCTTCAGAAAGACTGTTCCAGGTTTTAGCTGCAGAAAACTGAAACACTGATTCTCCATGTTTAGTCCTGACTCATCAGCAGGAGGCCGGTCCCTGAAGTCCTCAGAGTGTGAGATGGTTCATGTGGCTCTAACACACATGTGTCAAGCTCAAGGTCTGTGGGCCAAATGTGGCCCTCCACCTCATTTTATGTGTCCCTTTACAGGGTATATTAAAAGTTATGATGGTCTTAAAATGTCATTTTATCAGGAGATAGGCAGTTACACAGCCATATTTTAACATCTAGGCAAATGCATATGCAATATTTGTAACTTAAATAAGTAATAAATACAGAAACAGTTTATTCACAAGTTAAAAAAAGTAGTTTGATTTATTTTACTTGGCCCTGGGTGAAAATGTGTTTGACATCCCTGCTTTAACATGTAAGAGATGTTCTTTGGTGCTGGTCCATGGAGAGACTGTTCACACAGCAGAGCTGCTTTAAAGTCTATTCTCTGAGCCACAGGAGCCAGAGACCTGAGCACAGGACACATGTGTGAAGCACTTCCTGGTTCTAGTCAGGACCGGAGCCGCAGTGTTCTGGATGTACTGCAGCTGTCTTAAGGCTCATTTGGAGAGGCCAGTGAGCAGGACGTTACAGTAGTCTAACCTACTGGAGACAAATGCATGGATAAGTCTCTCCAAGTCTGGTTTTGACAGTATACCTTTGATTTTTGCAATGTTTTTAGATGGTAAAAAGCTGCAGATTGATTGATGTAGCTGTTAAAGTTCCAGTCTGAGTTCATTATCACCTCAAGATTTCTTGCCTAATTTGAAGGTTTTAGAGAGAGAGAATGGAGGTGACTGCTGACACTTTCTCTATGTTTCTATGGACAAAGACAATGACTTCAGTCTTGTCTGAGTTTAGCTGGAGAAAGTTGTTTTGCATCCACACACTGATCTGTTGGATGCAGTGGCGGAGTGAATCCACTAGTCCATATTCACCTGCTGCCAGTGAGACATGGATCTGAGTGTCATCTGCAGAGTTGTGGTAGGACACATTATTGCTGTGTATTAACTGGCCTAATGGCAGCATGTAGAGATTGAACAACAGGGGTCCCAGGATTGACCCCTGGGGCACCCCACAGGTCAAGAACATTTTATCTGAGGCACATTAAATAATATTGCTTGAATTAAAGGTACACTATGTAACTTTTTTGGTGGAGGGTAGGGTATGTAATTTAGTTTCCTCCATGTTACTGCTTTGCCTAGAATGTTCCACAGTATGGCATTTCACTTATCTATTTTCATGGAGTCAAGCAGGTCATACTACTGGCCAAGTTACAAGTCAGATCTGTGAAGAAGCGACCCAGGCCACAGTAAGATATTATGTTTTTCAATGTATTTTTGCACAATTAAAACATCTGTAATTAAATGAGTGATAGATAGGCTTAATGCCATACTGTGGAACATTCCAGCCAAAACAATATCACCTCCATAGACACAGTTCCAAACCAGAAAAGTGAAAGAGCAACTTTAAAAACATCAAGCCAAAATAACATGTTCAACTTTTCTAACAAAACAAATATTGTGAAGTTGTTTAATGACGGCAGTGTATAGAAAAAGTCATCAACTCTTTGAAGTCACTCACCACTGGTTGCCATGGTAACTTTGATACTGGAGGATGCTGTGTCTCTCTGTGCAGCACCAATGGCCTGACAGTTTACTTTCAGTTTCCTGTTGTTTTTAACCCAGTCTGTTTCCAGGAAATGGGTGTCACAGGTTTCTCAGCTCTTATAGGACTGTGTTATTATTATTTCAATTAATTTCAATAAATGACTGTTGCTTATCTGTCTTATATACAGCCCTATTATATTGATTAATAGCCTACATCTAATACTTACAGTGGATTTTTTAAAAAAACACACATAGCCTATACTTTAAAAGAACAAAATTTTCTTTGCAGATCTAGCATCACCTGGTGGCTAATATGAGTAGACAACTGTTTTTACTTGTGCGTGAACATTTGTGTATTTAAAATAATAAGGAGAAATAAGATTCCAACAATATTTTTATTATTCAAGAATAAAACAGAACAAGAAATCAAAACCTTCCAGTAACTTGATTTGAGAACTACTTTTAGGCCTTCTTTAAATTCTCTTTGTATTCATTTCCAGCAAAGATTATTATCTGACTGATCAACAAGGCAACGAGAACCTACAAAAATGACTAATGTGGAAAAAAGATAAGCAGATTAAAAAGTCTAAATCAAAGAGAAAACATGACGTCATCTTTAGAATAGAATGTTTATTATTGTTTGTCCCATGGGATCTTCAGATTGCCTTGGTTTGAGACTCTTTACAACCTAGTTTACTTTAGAACCTTTGCAATGAAAAAGGCGACACCAACCAGCACTGAGCCAACAGTTGAAAAAATGGGCCAGAAATAATCAAAGGTGTTCTCTTTAGCCTTCTTTTGGACCGCCTCATCTGACAAATTGGCATTCTCTGGTTTTGCTTTGATTTTTTGGGTTTCTTCATTTATTTTTTCATTGACTTTTTCAAGGTTTGCATTGGTGTAGCATCTCCCTCCGTTCTCCTGCACAGTTTGGTCGATGGTGTTGAGCAGCTCTTTGAGCTGGTGCTGGTTGCTCCTGTATGGATCCTGGCTGTTGTTCCAGTATCTATTATCAAACACATGACAGCGGCCTCCACATTTCTGAATCAGGGTGCTCAGGGCTTCATTATCTTTGACCCAGTCCTTTATAGTAACCCTGTCCTGTAGCTGGTCACCGAGAGTGAAGACCAGTGTGGTGTAATTCAGAGCCTCAGGTGAGAAGTTTTTACAGATAACATCAGCCACAGACAGTTCATGCTTGGTGATCCTCTCCACTTTGAGCACCAGCAGAAAGGCGTGGATTCCTTCTGCACATTCAATCATGCATTTCAGGACTTCCTCTTTGAAATCAGGGACTTTTGGATCAGTGTCAAAAAGCCCAGGAGTATCCACCAGCTGAATATTCCTTCCTTCCACTGTTTTGGTCTCAGACTGACAGTACACTGTTCCCGATGTGGAGGAGTGACCAGGAGTAAACACATTGCCACCAAGTATAGTGTTGGCCAGGCTGCTCTTGCCGGATCCGGTCTTACCCAGAAGCACAATCCTCCTGTCCACTGCTGTTTGGAAAAATAAAGAAAGTCTTTAAAGACAATTACATGTTAATTACTTCAGTGCATGTTACAGCCCCAGGCCTCCAGCTCCTCCTTCAGCTACATATACACTATCAGTCCAAAGTTTGGACACACTTTTTCATTCTTATGTTTCTTCTTTATCTCCATGATTATTGTATTCTCACTGTAGGCAATGACACATATGGAATGAACTCACACTAATATTTCATCACTTCTTCAGTTCTGGTCAAATTGTTGGTGGACATTGTATAAGAAATACAAATGTATTTCTTATACATATTTCTTAACACCTTGATAGGCAAGGCAAGTTTATTTGTATAGCACAATTCTTACACAAAGTAATTCAGATTGCTTTAGAGAATAAGAAAGACATTAAAATCACACAAACCAAAATGTAAATAATCACAAATAATCATAAAATTAACATTAAAACAGAAGAGTGTGGAATAAAAATCTTTCAGTCATATGCTCAGCTGAACAGAACTGTTTTGAGCCTGGATCTAAATATTGTTAAAGTAAAGGTCTGTCTCACATCTTCAGAAAGACTGTTCCAGGTTTTAGCTGCAGAAAACTGAAACACTGATTCTCCATGTTTAGTCCTGACTCATCAGCAGGAGGCCGGTCCCTGAAGTCCTCAGAGTGTGAGATGGTTCATGTGGCTCTAACACACATGTGTCAAGCTCAAGGTCTGTGGGCCAAATGTGGCCCTCCACATCATTTTATGTGTCCCTTTACAGGGTATATTAAAAGTTATGATGGTCTTAAAATGTCATTTTATCAGGAGATAGGCAGTTACACAGCCATATTTTAACATCTAGGCAAATGCATATGCAATATTTGTAACTTAATAAGTAATAAATACAGAAACAGTTTATTCACAAGTAAAAAAGTAGTTTGATTTATTTTACTTGGCCCTGGGTGAAAATGTGTTGACATCCCTGCTTAACATGTAAGAGATGTTCTTTGGTGCTGGTCCAAGGAGAGACTTGTTCACAAGCAGAGCTGCTTTAAAGTCTATTCTCTGAGCCACAGGAGCCAGAGACCTGAGCACAGGACACATGTGTGAAGCACTTCCTGGTTCTAGTCAGGACCGGAGCCGCAGTGTTCTGGATGTACTGCAGCTGTCTTAAGGCTCATTTGGAGAGGCCAGTGAGCAGGACGTTACAGTAGTCTAACCTACTGGAGACAAATGCATGGATAAGTCTCTCCAAGTCTGGTTTTGACAGTATACCTTTGATTTTTGCAATGTTTTTAGATGGTAAAAAGCTGCAGATTGATTGATGTAGCTGTTAAAGTTCCAGTCTGAGTTCATTATCACCTCAAGATTTCTTGCCTAATTTGAAGGTTTTAGAGAGAGAGAATGGAGGTGACTGCTGACACTTTCTCTATGTTTCTGTGGCCGAAGACAATGACTTCAGTCTTGTCTGAGTTTAGCTGGAGAAAGTTGTTTTGCATCCACACACTGATCTGTTGGATGCAGTGGCGGAGTGAATCCACTGGTCCATATTCACCTGCTGCCAGTGAGACATGGATCTGAGTGTCATCTGCAGAGTTGTGGTAGGACACATTATTGCTGTGTATTAACTGGCCTAATGGCAGCAGGTAGCGACTGAACAACAGGGGTCCCAGGATTGACCCCTGGGGCACCCCACAGGTCAAGAACATTTTATCTGAGGCACATTAAATAATATTGCTTGAATTAAAGGTACACTATGTAACTTTTTTGGTGGAGGATAGGGTATGTAATTTAGTTTCCTCCATGTTACTGCTTTGCCTAGAATGTTCCACAGTATGGCATTTCATTTATCTATTTTCATGGAGTCAAGCAGGTGATGCTACTGGCCATGTTGCAAGTCAGATCTGTGAAAAAGTGATCCAGCCCACAGTAAGAAATTATGTTTTGCAATGTATTTTTGCACAATTAAAACATCTGTAATTAAATGAGTGATAGATAGGCTTAATGCCATACTGTGGAACATTCCAGCCAAAACAATATCACCTCCACAGACCCAGTTCCCCAAAAGAAAAGTTAAAGTGCAACTTTAAAAACATCAAGCCAAGATAACATGTTCGACTTTTCCAACAAAACAAATATTGTGAAGTATTTTAATGACTGCAGTGTATAGAAAAAGTCATCAACTCTAAAGTCACTCACCACTGGTTGCCATGGTAACTTTGATACTGGAGGATGCTGTGTCTCTCTGTGCAGCACCAATGGCCTGACAGTTTACTTTCAGTTTCCTGTTGTTTTTAACCCAGTCTGTTTCCAGGAAATGGGTGTCACAGGGTTTCTCAGCTCTTATAGGACTGTGTTATTATTATTTCAATGAATTTCAATAAATGACTGTTGCTTATCTGTCTTATATACAGCCCTATTACATTGATTAATAGCCTACATTTAATACTTACAGTGGATTTTAAAAAAAGACACATAGCCTATACTTTAAAAGAACTAAATTTTCATTGCAGATCTAGTATCACCTCACCTAATATGAGTAGACAACTGTTTTTACAACTCTTTAAGTCACTCACCAGTGGTTGCCATGGTAACTTTGATACTGGAGGGTACTGTGTCTCCTCTCTGTGCAGCACCAGTGGACTGACGGTTTACCTTCAGTTTCCTGTTGTTTTTAACCCAGTCTGTTTCCAGGAAATGGGTGTTACTTTTTCTCGGCTCTTATGGGCCTGTGTTATTATTATTATTTCAATTAATTTGAATAAAAGATGGTGGCTTATCTGTCCTATATATAGGCCTATTATATTTATTAGTAACCTATATTTAAGACTTAGAGTGGATTTATAAAAACACATAGCCTATACTTTAAAAGCAACAACATTTTCATTGCAGGTCTAATATGAGTAGACAACAAAATAATAAAAAGAACATGATTCTGACAATATTTTTATTATTCAAGAATAAAACAGAACAAGAAATCAAAACCTTCCAGTAACTTGATTTGAGAACTACTTTTAGGCCTTCTTCAAATTCTCTTTGTATTCATTTCCAGCAAAGGTTATTATCTGACTGATCAACAAGGCAACGAGAACATACAAACTGGGCTGATATAAGGAAAAAAAAGCAGTTTAAAAATTCTAAATCAGAGAGAAAATATGACATCATCTTTAGAATAGAATGTTTATTATTGTTGGTCCCATGGGATCCTTAGATTGTCTTGGTTTGAGACTTTTCACAGCCTAGTTTTTACTTCAAAAGTACCACTCCAATGAAAGCAGCAACACCAATCAGGACTGAGACAGTGGTCCAGAAATAATCAAAGGTTCTCTTTAGCCTTCTTTAGGACCTCCTCATCTGACAAATTGGCATTCTCTGGTTTTGCTTTGATTTTTTGGGTTTTCATTTATTTTTTCTTTGACTTTTTCAAGGTTTGCATTGGTGTAGCATCTCCCTCCGTTCTTCTGCACAGTTTGGTCGATGGTGTTGAGCAGCTCTTTGAGCTGGTGCTGGTTGTTCCTGTATGGATCCTGGCTGTTGTTTCCAGTATCTATTATCAAACACATGACAGCGACCTCCACATTTCTGAATCAGGGTGCTCAGGGCTTCATTATCTTTGACCCATTCCTTTATAGTAACCCCCGTCCGGTAGCTGGTCACCGAGAGTGAAGACCAGTGTGGTGTAGTACAGAGCCTCAGGTGAGAACTTTTCACAGATAATGTTTGGCCACAGACTGCTCATGTTTGGTGAACCTCTCCACTTTGAGCACCAGCAGAAAGGCGTGGATTCCTTCTGCACATTCATCATGCATTTCAGGATTTCCTCTTTGAAATTAGGGACATTTGGATCAGTGTCAAAAAGACCAGGAGTATCAATCAGCTGGACTTTTCTTCCTTGTACTGGTTTGGTCTCAGACTGACAGTACACTGTTCCCGATGTGGAGGAGTGACAAGGAGTAAACAAACTGCCACCAAGTATAGTGTTGGCCAGGCTGCTCTTGCCGGATCCGGTCTTACCCAGAAGCACAATCCTCCTGTCCACTGCTGTTTGGAAAAATAAAGAAACTCTTTAAAGACATTACATGTTAATTATTTCAGTGCATGTTACAGCCCCAGGCCTCCAGCTCCTCCTTCAGCTACATATACACTACAGTCCAAAGTTTGGACACACTTTTTCATTCTTATGTTTCTTCTTTATCTCCATAATTTTTGTATTGAGTGTACAAATATATAAATATATAATAGAATCCTCTACCTATGTCATCAACAAGGAAAATTACATCTAAAATACAGGAAGAATTTACGCAACACATTTTTCTGACAGATTAAACACTGATTTAAAGAAATAAAGGTATTGTCATTATTATTTTTTTTTTTAATCTAATCATAACTATTTTACTACTACAAAGAAATCCATGTATATATATATATATATATATATATATATATATATATATATATATATATATATATATATACACACATGGATTTCTTTGTAGTAGTAATATATATATGTATATATATATATGTATATATATATATACACACACACACATATATATATATATATACATATATATACACACACACACATATATATATATATATATATATATATATATATATATATATATATATATATATATATATATCTATATATATACATATATGTGTGTGTATTTTTACTACTACAGAGAAATCCATGTACTACCTGAATTAGCCCACATACCTCCAGTGAACCACTGGACATTTATTACACTGTATGAGCCTGAACTCAAAAGCACATCAACACCTTATACTACAGACAGCCCTGCAGATGAACTTTTGTTTCTTGTTCTTCACTTTTAATGCAAATGGGTTGATTTTTGGCAGAGTGACGCATTTTTTTTTAGTATAACATTTTCCCATCATTTAAAAATGTTTAGTCTAGTTCATGCTAGTAAAACAAAGTGTAAAGAATGCATTATCTACCTTCAGTATACTTTCTGAAATCTCTGACTATAAATTAGTGTTCATATACATATTTATTTATTTTAATTGGATTTATTTATTTATTTTTGAACGATGATGTCATTTCAGTGGCGGAAATGCATCTGATTAAAAAAAAAAAAAAAGGAAATGCATTTGATTCCTCAATGATTTTTGTTATAATCGCTATTTTTCAACCTACCCTTATAAACCACGTTATATCTCATGTTTATACATTTTCTGAGCCCCCGGAGTTTAAATCCATGTCCTCGCTTATTTTTTGAACAATTAAGTGATTTTATTAAGCCTGTATATTAAATGGATGTTGTAAAAGCGCGGCGCCCCCGTAGCATGGGACACGTTCATTAATGAGACCGTTCGGAAGCGCGGTTGATGCAGTGTGTTCAGTGACCAGCAGGGTGCGCTACAAGACACCGTGGCTTCAGCCATGCTTCAAACAGGCAGACAATAGTAAACAAAAACTGTTTACAGTTTCAGTGTAGTTAGCCCTTCCCTTGAGACAGATATAAGGCAGTGTCCACCTGTAATCAGACCAGAACTGAAGAAGTCACTTGAATGAGCAGAGACACGTCTTCACTCTTACAACGATTTGTCCAGTTGACAGATTTAAACTTCGTCTTTTGCTATCTTAGCCTTTAAATAAAAAATGCCATCTATTTAAATCTATAAATGTAGACTTAAAGTAATTGAGTTTAGAGGTGAAGCTACACTTAAAATTCACTTACCTGCTTTTGCCATAGTGTTGTGTTCAAATGTTCAGAGAAAAGTTGAATGGCAGTCTACTTTCGTTTTCCACTGAATGTGTATTGCAGCTTACAGCCCCACCCACAGGAAATACTTATATGTCTTATATCTTATTTATCACACACCGTTGGGAACATTGTTGACAAATGCCAGAGGTGGGTAGAGTGGTCAAAAAATTGCACTCAGGTAAGACCAAATGTATTTTCAAATATTATTACTCGAGTAGAAGTGCAAAGAAGTGGTCCAAGAGAAAAAAAACAAAAAACAAAATCATATCTGAAGGACCAGTGCAAGAAACACAAATATTCATATAATTTCATATTGTCGGCATAAAGCTTTTGTCATTTGTAGACTCACTCACAGTGGGAAGAGTAATCAAGAGTACTGTTACTTCAATAAAAAAATGTTACTCAAGTAGGAGTAAAAGTATTCTGCAAGAAAAGTACTAGTTTGAACTAAAATAGAAAAAGGACTGCCATTATTCATTAACCACAGGCCTGTCACAATAAATACTATTGACTTATTACTCAATATATGAAAGCTGAAACAATATTTATCATGTGCACATTTTCTTTGCATTACTGGGACATTTTTGGTTATTTTTTGGCTAAATGATGAGAGTTGAGCTGTAGAAAGTAGATTTAATAACTTCTATGACTTATTACAGATGCAAACTAAGAACTAAACTATACTCCACTATTAATAATAATAATTTATTGTCTATATTTACTCCAGTTATATTGAACTTCAAAATGTGTTATGTTTGACAGGCCTGATTAACCACATGTAACCACAACCTTAAAGTACAGGTTTTCATGTTTGATTATTTCTGACTTGGTTTGGTGGGATAGTACCTCTGGTAAACACACTGCCTGGCCCCCAAAAAAGTCGACACCTGGAGTTAACTAAGCAAATAGGTCCGAGAATCCTCCAGTTGGTCAGGTCTAGGTTCAGGTTTATCATATTCTTATATCAGTTAAGTGGCTGTTTGTGGGGAAAAAGTTATAAGTAAAGTACAAAAATATAGGAAGTAGCCCTGAGTTTTAAAATAGAATCCTCTACCTATGTCATCAACAAGGAAAATTACATCTAAAATACACACACACACATTTTTATGACAGATAAAGGTGTTATCATTATTATTTTTTGTATCTAATCATAACTATTGTGTAATTTAGACAAGTTTTGGCCCTTGTTAACAGTATGGTTGCTAGGTTACAGTTACGTCACATCTGCTGCCCGTGTTCAACCAGGAAGTAAAATCATAAACTAGGCACAATTTAGGAACTATATTTTAGAGTAATGAGTAGTAACCTGCCACGCACCATTAAGAGCTGATAGAACTATGTCTGTCTAAAATAAAGGAAGAACAAAACTGAACAGAAGCATTTTATTTTGAAAGCATCTTGTGACAAAGAAACCTACAGTGCACTTTCACTTGACGCACATTATAAAAAAATAAAAATAAAATTGGTTACACTATGTAACTTTTGTGGTATAGTATCTGTCACCAACTTGTCACCAATACCGCAATGGTGAGCTTTACTGTCACCTCATCAGGAACATACCTGGAGTTGTGTTTTGTTTCATTCACACATGTTTGAATAACACTTTATTATGAGTCTGTCTACATCTCCAAAGCTCTAAATGCTCTGTACCATAGTTTTCAGCTACATTTTCTACCTTTAGTTCAGTAGAGATTGGCAATTCCAGACTTGAAATAATCCAAAATGATTCTAGTGAAGAACTAAATATCCAAGATTTGTGTGTTAAATGAAATGTCTGTGTTGATGTGTGAATGAAACAAAACAAAACTTGATGAGGAAACAACATTATAACATAGATCAGAAAATAGCTCTATATTAGCCCTTTAAAAACATTAATTCTTAGATCAGACCTGTAACTTTGAGGCATCACCTGTCATTATCTCCTATAGATAGATATATTTACTGCTAAACTGTGAAATATTACAGATATAGCAATAATAATAATAATGTAATATTTTATGGAGACAAGCAGGTGGCAGACCCTCCATCGAAAAGTTGCAGAGTGTACCTTTTAATACTGTTGCCTGGGATCCAGAATACACACTTCCCCAATACTTTACAAACATGTGAGTCTGGTCCCCTTGAATCTCCCTGTTTTCAGATGATGGTGATTGACAGGTGGATTAGCCAATCAGGGACACATATGGTTCATCTGTATCAAAACAAACATGATTGCTCACAAGATAAAATAAAGCAAAAAAAAAAACATGCATCACTAAAAAGCCAAATCTGATTGGACGATGATGTTTGGTTCTAGCTTGAGACGAGAAGGAGGGAGTTAGGACCAGACTATATCCCTCTGTATAAAAAATACACATTCCCATTTGCATCAGTCTACTCAGTTTCGCTAAAGCGTTTTACATTGCAAATGCCTGGACTATTTCATGGCTAGGCTTTTGTTTAAATCTTTTCATAGTTAATTCATAGATGAGGATGTGATTGCAGATAATAAAATGAGAATTCACGTGACTGTTTATTTACAAAGTATCTTTTTGGTTAAGCTGCAGCATGGTTTGAGCAGTCAGTCCTTAACAGAAATACTAAAACTAACTACTATGAGCTGAACAATAATGGAAAAATATCTAACCAGCGGTGGAAGAAGTACTTAATTTTGTTACTTAAAGGCGCACTGTGTAACTTTTCTGGCGGAGGATCATGGTGATGTCATTGTTTTGCCTGGGGTGTTCCACAGTATGGCATTAAACCAATATATCCTTTATATTTATTCATTTACAGGTGTTTTGAAGACATGCATTCTTACTCTGAGCGGGCCCACTTCTCCACAGATCTGACTTGTAATTTGGCCTGGTGATATGGTCTACTTGTCTTTATGGAGATAGTTAAATTGAATGCCATACTATAGAATATTCCAGGAAAAAACTAAAACATCTACATGAAGTCAAGCATGGCGTCAAGCAGGTGGCGGACAATCTATCAGAAAAAATCTACTTAACTAAAAGTATTGAAGTACTTACCTAAAATGCATACTTAATTATAGTACTTACAATACTTTTACTTTGTTACGTTCCACCACTGTATCTAACAGCTACTTTTCTGACAAGCATTGCGATTACATGAGCTATTTATGCTTTAATATTGGAATTCTGTTTCACATTTTGTACATGGCCATTTGAGAGAAAACTGAAGTATGACCTGATAAACTAATACATGCGTTTCAGGACACATTTGCAGACGTCTCAGGATTAAAAACAGGATTTTAAGGCAGACGTCAGAACTAGCTAAACAGTTTGCAGAGGTCACAAGTTATTTTTCACTTACACTACGCATTCAGAGCATCCTAATTATTCACCACGATGAGTTTATAAGTGCTTTTCACAACTCTCTTGGCCTCATGGTAAAGCTAACAACAACTAGCATGCTAACACGCACTTCCTGATCAACGATGTAACTTATTTTGACCTCAGGAACTGCTTATACACTATATACTGGGACAAGACAATTTTCGCTCAAATACATTATGTAAAAAAACGTGTATAAAGCTTTTAAATAATTGTAGACAGTGTTTGCCATTTGACCACATCACATTATTACAGTAACTAGGCACTTTTATCTATTTTTTGCAGGTTGATTTGATTACAAGTTTCAGGCTTTCACAAAAACTAGCCTGGCGGAGTAAACGAGGTCAGCGATATACAGCAGTAAGTTGAGGGCGGTGAGCACAGACACAGTGATCAGATTGGACCTGTATCCCCTGTATGGGTTCTGCTTATCAAACTGAAACACTGGCCAAACTATGGTCGCCGATAGGTACATGAGGACAGCCAGAAGCCCGTAAATGGACAGAAACTTTGAAAACGGTATGGGAAGGTATCCGGTGAGCTCCCCAACGCACATTATCACTATTAACATGGAGAGGATGAAGCAGATGCAGTACACAGCCATGCACCACCTCAGCCCAGGTTCATGGTCGTATAATACCGGGTTGCTGACGTGAATGAAAATCACACAAGCGACAAACGTTTGGCAAACTTTTAACAGTCCCGGGGCGGTAGCCATGTAGCCAGTCACCTCTCCTGGTCTAGCTTTGGACAAACTAACCTCACCCATGTACGCCACTGTAGCCAGGCAAGAGAAGACGGTCGAAACGATGCGATGGTCCCTTACTTTACTGTTGACGTTGTTGCCCTTTAAAAAGTATAAAGGAAAAACTATTGATGCGGAGAGGCAGAGGAGGGCGGCGTAACAGGCGACGGTGATGGGGAAGTTGTTCCAGGAGACGAAGACGCGGGATTGGAGACTGAAAATTTCCACCAAGAGCACAAGGGCGGTGCAGGTGAAGCTGAAGGCCCAACAGAAGATGCACCAGTCGGCTAAGCCACCGTGGGGCAGGTACCCCCCGCTGCTGACCACACTGAAGGCAACGCAGGTGAAGATCAACGCCGCCAATCGGAACCACAGCAGTTGAGAGGAGGGGATGATCACCAAAGGCATGATGAGATACTTGGGAAGTCCAAATAAGGTCAAATGGTGGTACAAGAACGACGTACTTTGAATGTGGCCGCAGTTGGCAGAGTTTTATCACATATTCTGCAGAAGATACAGAAATACATTTTTAAAAATTACATAGACAAATGACAACATGTTTACATTTCAGATCTCACATAACACTACACCCAAATTTGCCTCAATAAAGCCTGAATAAAGACCTAAGAATGCTTCAGGCTTAGTAACAACTTAACCCTTTAATAGGATTTACTATCATTGTGAAAGAGGGGGGATAATGCAAAATTGGTCCTTCATCAAAATTATGCCTTAAGAGGTTTTAGATGTCATCCATGCCTGTTTGAGCATTTTTGCTATCTCTCCCTGGCCCTATTTGAACCCTCCTTATGGTTAAACAAAATTGTACACAGCAACTTCACAAACCTGATGGGATGTGGAGTAGTTTCATAAGCAGAATGCACACTGTTTCTGTTCTGTTCTCTCATTGTACAAGCTGAGGCCTGTAGCTGAGGCCTGTATCTGTTCGTCAAAGGAAATTAAGTTTGGAAAGTCTCCTGGTTTAAGAAAGGTAATGTCTCCCTCTAGTGGTGAGTTTATGCCTAGAGTCTCAGTTATAGTAAAGAGAAGATATTTTGTAACACTTGAACTGGCATCAAATTGCATAAACATTGCAGCAACATAAGTTAAAAAAATGTTTTATTGGTTTATAGATTAATTTGTTAAAGCCAGAGCATGTAACTATTTTTTTGTTGTTTTTTTTTTTTTTTTTTACTAAAAATAGACTAAAATAATAGCCTGCATTTTGGGTGGATTATTATTATTATTATTTTTTTTTTTTTTTTTTATTGCATTGAAAAACTTTACTCTGTATAGGCTTGCATCTCCCCAAACCTGACTCTTACTTGGCCTCTTCTTTCTTGTTTCCATGGAAATGATGTAAAACATATCCATCACCTTGGAGAATGTTCCAAGGCATTGTTTTAACTTCCTTTTTCCACAGAATCATGCAGTTGACATAAACACTGTACCTTTAAGATTCAGTGTCATGTTATTCATGCTGTTTCAAAGGTCCTATATTACACAAAATGGATTCTTCTGAGCTTTCAGCCATGTTATAATGTTGTTACCTCCTTGAAAACATACCTGGAGTTGTGTTTTGTTTCATTCACACATGTTTGAGTAACACTTTATTATTATTATGTCCACATCTCCAAAGCTCAAAATGCTCTGTACCACCTTGTGATGTCATGTCTTGTTAGTTTTCAGCTACCTTTTACCTTGAGTTCAGTAAAAAATTGGCAATTCCAGGTTGGAAATCATCCAAATGATTCTATTGAAGGTGGAGCACTTCCTGTATTACCACATGACATGGGTTTGTGAGTTAAATATATGTGAATGAAACAAGACACTACTCCGGATATGTTTATGATGAGGAAACAACATTATCACTTAGATCAGAAAATAGTGTAACATGGGCCCTTTAAAGCTGATTTGTAGCTACAGCAAATGAGCAGCCTCGTCTCAAAGATTTGTAAATGGCATTAGCTCTGATTAGATTTGAGGCCCTTCCTGCTTTGGAGAGGAAGACATATTGAAACAGGAAACATGCAAGGTTAATTCCATGCAGGAACTGCAAGCAATCAGTGAAGTGAAGTAGACTGTATAAGGAAAATAGAGTACCACCCCTCTGCAAGTTTTCCAAGTTAAACATGAGAAATATATACAGAGCCAAACATCGTAGTGGTTAAAGAATCTCTATTATAATCTACTTCAGGTTCTGTTCACTGCATCCATAACTCTCCTTTTTGGTATTTGGTCTATAGTTACATTCACTTACATTTACTTGAGTAACTTTTTAAAGAGTAGGCTTTTACTCCTACTTGAGTAATATTTTTATTGAAGTAACAGTACTCTTACTTGAGTAAAAGTGTTGGTTCCTCTTCCCTCTGTTAGTGAGTCTACAAGTGACAAAAGCTTTATGTCGACAATATGAAATGATTTGAACATTTGTGTTTCTTGTGCTGCTCCTTCTGATATGATTTCATTTTTCTCATTGTTCTGTGTTTACTTTGAAAATACCAGATTTTTATTTGATGTTTTGTCCTTCCAATTAAATCAGATGTTACGTCCTGACAGTTGCTCTTTAAGTTACTCTTACTTGAGTGGTAGTTTTCCCAAATACTTTTTACTCTTACTTGAGTAATTTCTTGAACCACTACTTTGTACGTCTACCTGAGTATTATTATTATTAACATTACTCTTGCTTACCTCTGTTTATAGGCTACATCAGTACTTCTCTCAGCGTGTTTTTGTCCTGTGTACCTCCTAAGCATTGTCTCACACTCCTTAATTGAGTTTCTTTAGTTTGTTTATTAGTTTACTAATACAATGCCCATTATAAATATTATATTTTGTAGTTTTAGCAACAGCCCTGCCAAAATTATCCCACAGAAGCATTCTTATGGATGTAAAATGCACTACGAAGAATAATTTACAGTCAAATACAGTCAAAGGTGGTTTCACTTTTCTTTTAAAGGGCCTAAATTACACCATTTCCATGTTATAATGTTGTTTCCTCATCAAAAACAGACCTGGAGTTGTGTTTTGTTTCATTCGCACATGTTTAACACACAAACCCTGCATATTTATCCTGAGCTCTTCTCGCAAACTGAAAACACTCTGTTCCACCTTGTGATGTCATGTGGTAATGCAGAACATGCTCCACAGTGTTTTTAAACTCCAGACACCTTCACTAGAATCATTACAATCATTTCAGCCCTGGGTTTGTCAATCTGTCTTGAATAAAATCTAAAATGCAGCTGTCGACTTAAAAACTACCACTTCATGACATCACAAGGTGGAACAGAGCATTTTGATCTTTTGAGATGTAACAGACTAATAATAAAGTGTTACTCAAACATGTGTGAATGAAACAAAACACAACTCCAGGTATGTTTTTGAGGAGGTCACAGCATTATAACATGGCTAAAAGCTCACAAGAGACATTTTTGTGTAATATAGGACCTTTAAATGTGAACTCATTCCAAGTACCCTCTGACTAACATCCTCGTACCACTGGTTGGGAAACATCGGACTACCTCATCCTCACCAACCTCAGCATCCTCTGACCGTATTCACCATCTGTCCTTGGAAAACACCCGCCAAGGAACAAGGGCTGCAATGTTTAGTGAGCATATTCAGAGTCAAAATAGAAATGTTTAAAACCTTATCCAATGTGGCAAAGTATTCAGTTTAATACTTGGAGATTAATGTTTTTATAGGGGATAAAGTTAGTTGAATCAATACTATTAAAAAGAGGTCTATTTGAAATTCAGTGTGGTGGGTGTGGCAGGGCTGTGTCTTCCATTTTATGAAGACAGGAAGCAGATTGGTTTGCCCTTGTGGCTTGTAAAACACAACGGAAACACAAGTCGTTCACCTGAATTCATAACTCAAGTTAAAATGGGCTTTTGCGGAAGGTTTGCACATGTATCT